>AP027113.1:11940557-13289724 GCA_028142955.1 Pinctada fucata | reverse complement strand
ATGTTTCCGTCAAGATGTAAAATTCTATAAGTAAAGCAGCCATAATACGAAGTGCTTTAAATACTAAGCTTCGGAAGAAGGTTTGACGTCATAAGTTAAAAACTAAGCCGATATAAATGGCAAAGGTAATGTACAAACAGGTACATATAGTTACGTTTGATATATATCGCTCCTATATTAACAAAGATCAGGTTTGTTTCAATGCATCCATCCTACACAGAATGAACTATGTCCTTGTTCATTTTCTAAATATAATAACAAAAACACATATATCTTTACACTTCTATATATATTTTATTGCCATCGCTATTCAAAGCTACATCCTCTACATGTACAATGTATATATCATTCCTATCCGTTTTCAATTCAATGCTAAATAAAAAAAAAATGCAAAAAAAAAAAAAAAAGATGAAAGCAAAGGAGGGAGCGTTTTAAATGTATGGACGTAGAAAACATTGATGATGATTTTTAGTGTCATTGTCACTTGTTCCCGTTGTGTGCTTTCTATATATTCCCATTTACTTTATGTAGATCTTTATCTTCGAGAAAAGAAGCTTTTTGACATAAAATCAATAAGCATAATAAATATCAAACAGATAAATAGATCAATTGTTATTTTGGATAGTGCATTGCACTGAAAGCAAGGAGTGCATATTTTGAAAAGGAGTAGGTGCGGTAACCTGCCATTTCGGCCCTGTTTTCAAAGTTGTTCGTATATTCGTATTTTTTATTGCACAGTCCTATAATGAATACTGCTACACTGAAAACGTATGAAAAATGAAGGTGGATTAGAGTCACAATGCTATTTGACTTGCTTATATGCCTCATGCTATGTTGCTTCATTCAATGTTTGATTATTCCAAGTTCATTCGTCTTGCTTTCATTTCAAATTTCATTTATCTTTCTTCTTTGTGTAATTTTGCTTCCGTGCATTTTACATTTGTCATTCGTAAATACATAGAGAATAAGTGTCTTAATTTGTGTTTTGTTACGGGTATACAACACACAGCAAGTGCATTTATCGTACATGTAATGCGCGTTAGCGCATTTCATGCGATAAATGCACTTGCTGTGTGTTGTATACCCGTAACAAAACACAAATTATGACATTTATTCTATATATATGCACTATAGTTGTCCATTTCATTCTTGTTTTCTGAAATTGCCTTTTCTAAGTAAAAGAGTGACGTCAAAATTCATCTCACCGCGGGTTCAGTTTGCAGGTTAGAACAGCCGTCGCGGCATGATTCTTTAGATCTTATGCATTGTGACGTCACGAGTGTTAATACACGAATTGCAGCACGTTCCTTTCAATAGTAGCATCTCAGGGAATTACATTAGTTGTGCATATATATAATATTTAATAATCGTTATGCCATGCGTTATGACACCTTTCATTCTCCCATCATTCTTTCGTCCTAATGCTTTGATTGTTTCGTCAATTGATGCTAACTTCAATTTTGATCCCAGATGGCGCTTTGCGCGACCGCAAGTGCCCGTCCCTTAAATGAACTTTGAAACATCCCCTGTCGATGAAAATCTCTTTTACATTCTTCTACAGTATCGTTCGAAAAATAAGTTATATTATCGCATGAGAGGACAGAAGTAGATTGATGACGCTGTATAAATATTTGAAAAATATGCTATTATGAATTAGTAAATATTTGCTTTTTGTTTACAACTTTTAATACTATAAAATACCATTGATTATGAGAACTCCCCGTGGTGTAGTGGGTATCACGTTCGCATTGCACTTTTGTTTTTTACACCTTTCCGAGTGGGTTCGAATCCCGGACGAGGTTTCTGTTTTATTTTACATTTGTCAATTTTATGTATAATGTAAACTGTCCATGTTGCCCATCTGCCCAGTAGAAGATGTAGAAAAAAATGGGGGTACTTATAAAATAAAATGTTTTTTATGCAAATTCTGATTTTATTTTCCCCCAGTTTTTTTATGGGGGGGGGGGGTTCAGTGTTTTGGGAAAAAAATAGTGCGGGCAGAACTTTACAAAAGCTTCGTTGGCTCGCTGTTGTCGCTTGTAAGTCATCTATGAAAAGTCATAAATTTAGTTAATTGCGCATGCCTTTTAAAAATTCAATTATAGATATGCCCGTTAATGTCGTTTCTGTACCATAAATCGGGTGATTCTTGCATAAAAAGATAAAACTTCTATTATAATTGACTTTGAAGTATGGACTTAAGAAACTCAATGCTCAAGGTCAATCCTTGCAAGCATCAAAACCTTTGATTCCAAATTTAATCTTGGGTCGAACAACAGTGGCGGATTTAGTGGGTGCCGAAGGGGCATCCTCCCCTCCTGCACAGATCCAATATTTTCCCGGCAAAACAGGTACATATTTTGGCCAATTTCAGTAAAATCGGCAAAATTCGCCCCTTTACCCAGACAAAGGGGGCGCTGGATCCGCCTATGAACAAGAATCATAGTGCAATCTAATAAAAATTAGACCTTCCTTGTGCTCCTAACACGGAGTATAGGAACACAATAAAGGTCTAAAGTTTGGCCATTGTTGAAATAGGCTGTGAATGACACTGAACTGTTTTTGTGCCACGTTGCTGACCAGGCGTAGCCCTGGACAACAGCTTGAAGTAATTTTGGCATACAGAGATGTCAAAAGGTAAATTTTTAAGGTCAAAATTATGAAAGGAGACTAGAATTTGCATTATTGACTGAATCGATGGGGCCGGGGATGTTGAGTAGGACGCGCGGCAGTTTCAATTTATCTAGAATTTTTCGATATGAAATACCGCCTTTCCCGTGATATCTCAGAAAAAAAACCTAATTTTCCCACTCACATTTCAGAAGAAAAAAATATGGCCGATGGGATTCGAACCCACGCGGAAAAAATGTACAATGTTCTCCAGCACATTAACCACTGAGCTACAAAATCTTCGTGACAGACCGGAAAACTTAGAGCTATTAAATCCCCAAATGGCTATTACTGTATAAGTAAAAAAAAAAACAAACAAACAAACAGAAAAGGCCCAAATATCTATCATTTTATGATTTTTTTTTTTCGTCCAAATATTTCAATCGGCTTTTGCTTTTTTTTTGCGCTATTTATAACTCATTTTTCCAAACTTGTACTGCAACAGGGGACTTCTCAAAGCTCATTTGAAGGAATGGACACAAACGGAGCGCCACCTGGTATCAAAATTGAGGTTAGCATTGACGAAGCAATTATAGCATCAGGACGAAAGAATGGTGGCACAATGAAAGATGCCACAACCCATGGTATAACGACAATTAATATGCATTGACGAAGGACAATTGTAAACTGCACGAAAACAACATTGCATAAAGAAGAAAGACAAATGCATTAAAGTCAATTTGAAATGAAATCAAGACGAATTGACTTGGAATAATCAAACATTGAATGAAGCAACATAGCATAAAGCATGTAAGCAAGTCAAATAGCATTGTGACCCTAATCCCCCTCCATAATGAAAACATTTTTTAAAAAAATTGAAAATATCAATAAATGAGGAAATTTTCGATACAAAATCATATAATCAAGTTGCCCTTGATAATTGGGCAAGGCCTGGCGAGCTACTTGATTTTATTTAATCGATGGATTTGTGATCGGTCTTTTCGTTTGTATAAAAAGAATGAATTTTGAAGATTTGTGTGTAAAATACGATATTTTTTCTTTGTTTTGCATCATTCGGGGCAAATGACATCAGAACATGGCGTCATACACCATGCGCGTTACATAATGCAGCAAAATTATGAATTATTCAAAGCAATTTTGTCGAAAATATAGGGCCGATTTGGGGGTAAGCGCACCTAGTCTTTTCTTTTACAAACTTATTTCAGTCTCGATTTTCAGTTTCTCCATTATTTCAGATACATACAGTTTAGATTTCATCTTGTCTTAATTTATTTCTGTCCTATTTCGTTTTAAAGATAGTCTTAATTCGTCAAAATCTAGAATTTTGCATATTGTACAATCCTTTGTTTATAGTATTATTCTCCGGTTCTTAAATTTTCTATTTGTGCACTTCGAGCATATCATAACCTGTCACTCAATAAAAGCAGTTTCTGTCCCCCGCTTTCGCGAAAGCGCGGGGACATGAAATATTAAACGTCTTTAAATTCAATAGCATAATTTAAAGCCTGATAAATTTACAGCATGGACCAGACATGCACGTTTCAGGTACTAAACCTTCGTCAGTGATCCTTAGTCTAAACAATGTAATATGGCCAAAAAGTACGAAAATTATTATGTCCAAAAATGTACCAAAAGACGTAGCAGAATGGATGGGATATGATGCTACAGGACCCACGTTTTAGAAATTTCAAGAAATTTAGTAACAGACAATTTCAAATGGTTCGTCTGTCCGTTAGTCACAAAAACTCTAACCTTGTGCATAACTTTTGAATGGTAAGGCTTTGATATTTCACATGTGTATATTCCTTGTGACAAGACCTATCCATGGACACCATAAGTTTTGACCTTGTGACCTTGACCTTGGTCTTTGACCTTCTTATTAAAACTTAATCCTTGACCATTACGTTTGAATGGGAAGTGATAGGGCTCTCATATTGCACATGTGTATTCCTTGTGACAAGACCTTTCCATGGATACCAAAATTTTTGACCTTCTGACTTTGACCTTGGACTTTAACCTATTTATCAAAAACTTTAACCTTGACCATAACTTTTGATTGAAAAGTGGTAGGACTTTCATGTTGTACATGTGTATTCCTTGTGGTAAGACCTTTCCATGGATACCAAAATTTTGACCTCGTGACCTTGACCTTTGAGTTCGACTTACTTTTAAAAAATCTATAACCTTGTCCAGAACTTTTTAATGGAAAGTGATAGTGCTTTGATATTTCACATGATTGTGTATTTCTTGTGAAAAGATCTTTCCATAGATTCCATTTTTTTTACCTTGTGACCTTGATCTTGGAGTTTGACGTACTTTTCAAAAACGTTAACCTTGGCCATAACTTTTGAACGGAAAGTGAAAGGGCTTTCATATTTCACATGTGTATTCCTTGTGACAAGAACTTTCTGTTGGTAACAACATTCTGACCTTGTGACCTCGTCCTTGGAGGTTGGCCCACATTTAAAAACTTCAACCTCGACAATAAGTTTTGAATAGTAATTCAAATGATAGGACTTTAATATTTCACATGTCCATACCTTTTCATAAGACCTGTCCCTTGGTAACAAAACAAAAGTTTGGACCCTTTGACCTTTTCTTAGAGTTTAATCTGTCATCTTTAGAATGTTGATAATATATGAGATATATCATGAAAACTTGGGGGTGTCTGTAAGCATATCTTCAAAGACAAACACCCAAAAGCGGGGGACCACAATTCCTTGAATTTGATTTTTTAACTCATCTTTAATTATCCTTTTAATTTTTGTGCTTCCTCTGCGCATTTGGCCATCGATTGTCGTGATTCATTGTATTTATATAGGAATGTACACAGGACTGTTGATTCATTCAAGTATTTATTCTAGCATTCATGTAGAAGATTAATAGGGAAACGATCCAACTGTAAACCTTCTTGAAGAAATTTCAAACCGAATTATGATTATGCACCAAGAAGTAATTTATATTATCGTTACCTCATCATCGGAAAAGAAATTATAAGTTCTAAGGTACAATATCAGTTTTAAGAGAAATAAGTTTAATCTAAGATATAATACATCTTCTGTTAAAATGTATTTAAAATGTTTGCTTCAACTTGAATCTTTTGGAGTTCGAAAAATTTAGCATAATATGTCATACATTATATGTTGTTATAGCCGCATAAACGGCCAATGGCCAACCACACTTTGCTATTTGGTTGGATGGGGTGTGTTGACCGCTGGAATCTAAATGTAACAAATCCGGGAAACAAATTCAGGATATGACTGGCGCGAATTGGCAAATTTTCTAGGGGATTACTGACTATATATGAATATAATGAAGCAAAATGATTGGTAATCACACTTTACCTCGTAAAGCGTTGATATCAATGATCATATCAAGATGTCATTTATGTTATAACGTGAAACGCTAGGGAATGTGGCGCCAAATATGTCGGAGAAATAGGTCAGACCTTGAAATTTCGTTTTCAGTATTCGCATCAGATAACTCGATCGCGTCACAAAAAACATAGACATTTCCTTTACAGTCACTTCGTTAAGTATAACTATTAAATTTCGGATATAACTATTACTCCGGTTCGGTCTTTTGCAAAATAAATCAAAAATAAATCGACTACAAGCTGAACTTGCCTGGCTCACAAAACTTCAAACTGCGTACACCCTTGGTTTAAACGATCAAATTTAAGGACAAGGTAACATCTCCTCGGCTTCCACTAATTTTACTGTCTTTTCAATCCGCCCAAACACTAAACGGAAGCATAGGTCTCACGGAAAACAACGAAACCAAAAACTCAGAAAAAGAGCTAGAGTACATCGTACCCTCAATGATCCTCTAATAATAGCACGCAACGGCGGCACACATGAAGTGCTACATGCTCTATCATCAGTCCAAGAATTTCCTTTGAAATCTATCTTGGACGAAGCACAGGTTGCATTCTTTAAAAACACTGATTGATTCAGACTTAATATCATTGCCGCATTCACAGAAAATAAACTTTATCGCAACAACTCCAAAGAAACCTGTCAAATTCAGTATTTGTCTCGATGTACATTTAATGTACAGATCAAATGTACAGATCAGGTAAGTATGTCTTCTTTGGTGATGACGAGAGCCATTTAATTAAAATGTAGAATGTCACTGATCATTCTGGAAAAGGGGATCTTTTTTATATCCCCGAAGACCGAAGATCTTCCGCAATGATGATTTCAGCCGTTGAGTGATATAACCCTGAACAAGTGGCTTACTTCCAAGCCCTCTGGCTCCAATGATAAAATTTTCATATTTGGAACATACCCTAGCGTATCAGCTAAGAAACAAAAACGCCATAAGCAGGAGAAGACGGAATGTTGCTACTCATGAATGGGAAGTTAGTTTTGAGGAAGCTAAAATCGTCACGCTTGTCATAAAGTGAGTTGATCAAAAGACCTTTGATTTTCAAGGTCATAGGACAAAGGTCAAGCTTAAGGTTCGGATATGGTGAAAATCCTTGCATAGAGCCTAGAGGACACGTTTGTGGTTCGAAGAAACCTATTGATTTTCAAAGTCATAGGTCAAAGGTCAAGATCACAGATTGGAAATTGAAAATTTAAAATCTTTGTATAATCACTATACAACCAAAAGGTTTTATTTTTACCTGAGCTTGACAAAACTATATACACTTATTACTAAAGGTAAAAGGAAGAACCTTATTGATTTTCAAGGTCAAAGGTCAGGGTCATAAATTTAAAATTGACAACTTTCTTGTATACAGCCTAGAGGGCAAAGTTTTGATCAGAGCTTGACCAAACATTATACTTTTATTACTAATGACAAAAGGAAGAACGGAGGGGATCTCCTTTCTTCCTCTTTGAACCTTACTGATTTTCAAAGCCAAAAGAACCTTATTGATATTCAAAGCCAAAAGTCTGGGTCACAAATTTGAAATGGTCAAATTCCCTGGCGTTATTCAAACTATTTGACATTAAGAACTACTGACGAAGATTCAATATTCGAAACACGTGTCAAGTACAATAAAATTGGTACTAAATATTCGAAACACGTGTCTAGTATAATAAAATTGGTACTATAGAACATATATTTCAATATTGACATTATACAGACTATGGGGTACATTGTTTCTCATGCAAGACAAGGGAATGCTACGTTTTGTGTTGCCTAAGTTTTATTATCATAGCCCTTTGTAAGAAAATTTCATTAAGGTATGTCCTCAAACTTTGTTTTTATTCAAATAAGTTACAAGAGACAAGAGTACGGATACATTGTTATTTTTCGGTCATTTAGAGCATCATCCGTGCATAGACAATAGTTCAAAATGTAGAACTGATAGAGTAAGCTTTCAGTATCTTCATTCACATTGCTAAGGTAATTTTTAGCTGTCTTACCCAATGACGTATTTTCAAATTGTGCAGAGGCGGATTTACTCATGCGATTTAAGAAACATCGATAATAAAATTTAAAGTTCACATTGTCATAAAATCACTATACTTCACGTGTACATGATCGCTTCGCTTTAAATTGTATCATTTGTTACACTGCTCATATTTGCTATCCTTCAAGTTTCAATAGCTTCTTCTAAAGAAATAATTTTACGTGAGGGCACCTTAAGTAACAAGTTCATTAAACATCTTTGTGGTTCAAGATATTTTCTCTTGATCAACTGAAACGTTTGTCTAAATGTTTCTTTATGAAATGTTTGTTAACTTTTTTACTTATATTTACGTCGAACAAAGAAATAAATGAATATAAAAATTATACTATTTTTCAAATCTGCATTACATTCCTTTTGCCAACCTTGATTATGAGATACAGTCCAATGTATGCAATGGGCACTTTTTGGCACATATCGGTTTTCCTTTCAACATTATTTTTTACAGGTATCATTTCTCACAAGTTTTCCGCTGTGATCACTGCAATGTGTTAAGGATCTCCTCCTTATCTTTCTACGGTAAAGCATCCTTTTGCAATAACAAAAATGAAATCTCTGCACAAGGCGTGATTTTGTGGATACTGAATCCATATGAACGTCACTTTTAAAAGACTTTAGATCAGGTTACTTTCGAGACACCCCTTGTACTATGCTGTACAATGTTTCAAAACATATTTTTCTCGAAGGCTAGCGGATCTATATATTCAGAGCCGAAACGTATTGAGAAATAAGTACTTTTCGCGCGTAGATATTCATAAAATAGAAAATAATGAAAATGATCATATTTAGGGATTTTAAGCTATATCATGTGTTTATACAAAATCATATTACATGTAATTAGTTTTTACTTGGTAATCGAGAGTAAAAATATCCCGGCCAAAAGTTACTGATGTATTACATTTGACCGTTAAAAGACAAGTTTATAGAGAGATTTATATTTTAGAGATATTGTCGTAGTTATTTATGTCTGTCATGTGATAATAATCATGTGCCAATATTTAAAACATCTAAACATCGTACTATTATTTACATACAATAGTAGATGTAGTAAATGATATAAAGATATACTCGTGACTGTTTTAAACCACAATGGCACGATCACATTGGTTCATATTAGTTCAAAAAGTAGTACTCTGGTATCACATTTTATTATCTCTAGTAATTGCATAATGTCCATTCGAATGTTCGACTTTTATATGAAACAACAGGAAACAAAGCATTCTTTCTTTCAGAAAATCTCCAAATCTGCCAAGGTCTTATTTATTTTAATATGGACCTAAAGTGCACGTCGTGACGGAAGTGCATAAAATGATAAGGAAACCATTTGAAGAAGTAAACATTTATCATCAATTTATGTACAAGAAAACAAAAACTAGGGAATCTCCATCAAGACTCGGTTAATGGCAAAACAACGAAACAACAATATGCAAACTCATAGGGTAGACTTGTAGGGGATATAGCCAATCAGGGGATATTGTCTCCTGCCGGATACCTGACCCCACCTCTGGCTTGCTAGTGGTCCGTCGATGCCCAATTTGGCACTCTGTATAATGAATGACATATATGGATAATGACCATATCCCTGTATACAGCACAAAATCGATAATTCAGAAAACCAGAAACCGAAGGCATACGAAATCAGGATAAAACAGGAACCAAAGCAAACAAACAAAAACCTCCACCACATGAAAAGAAGCGAACCCCCGATATGGGAGTAAGACCAGGTGCCCAGGAAGAATTAGCATCTCCTGCTTGCATGCAACACCCGCCGCTTCAATTCGGTAGAACTGTCACTTCCGGTACCTTCCATTTCGGAAGACATAGAGTACAATCTTTAGTTGGATGGTTCAAATGGTCTATGACAGAACATCATCCACCATTCTGGAGAGTGGGACATCATAGTGTATGACGAGTTCCCCATATCAACCGTAGAACTTCCTCAGTGACGATGTAAGTCGGTCACAAACATATCCCTGACTGAGATGCTTATCTGAAAGACGCCTAGCTCTCAGAACAAAATCCGTATAAGTCAATTATGGAAGTCTTCTTCAATTATAGTGATTTTCGTCGAACATTAACATTTCAGTTGCTAATTTAGTTTAAAAGTTCGTCATTACTAATTTAAGGAAATTTTTTTCGCAATAATCACGGTTTGCTAGTTGTTATTTCTATTCTAATATTGTTCTGCAGACGACAAGGGGTGGAGCTTAATGCACTTATTCTGCAAGTTTGATGGCGATTGTACACCATGCGAGTTGTAGAGTGACGAAGAATGGGCGGAGCTCAGCGGACTAGAAGTTTGTGGGAGATTTAATACCAGAGGATTTCTATAGTACATATAGGGAGACAATCCCATTAATCATCATTCACAAAAACGAAATAAGATAATGATGGGTTTTTTTTTAGAAAGAGTAGATTGTCAGCATTGAAATATATGTTCTATAGTACCAATTCCATTGTACTAGACACATGTTTCGGATACTTGAATCCTCGTCAGTAGTACTTCATGCCAAACAGTTTAAATAAAGCCGAAGTGAATTTTCCTGGCGCAATACAGAGTTTTAATTTCAGAGTAATACAGAGTATCATACCCTTGAGAATTCAATTTTTCATTTCATGATGGAATCAAGTCTATTTTATAAGTATTTGCTTAGATTTTTTAGCTCGACTGCACATTAGTACAAAAGAGCTATTGCAATACCCCCTGCGTCGGCGTCGGCCGAACTGATGATAAGGTAAATGTTAAGATCTCACAATGTCCTTTCCTATTCATATTCTGTTGGTTCTTTTTGTTGTTAATGTTTAATTATACTCTGTTTAATATTACCAAAAAAAAATGAAGCCCCTGTGGTTGGGACTTTTTAAATTATTTTAAATGATAAGGCAAATGTTGAGATGATGTTTAACGTCTTCAAATTTGAGATGTTAAGATAGCAATATTCTGCCTTTTATGGCCAATATTTAACAAAGTATAAGAGCTACATGTTCTAAGCTTACATGGTTGATGCATCTGTGATCAAACCTTCATAAAATGGTCGTGACCTACTTTTTTTCGCTTGAGTGATTTATCATTTGAAAGCCAATATTGAGTAAAGCATAAGTTCTACATGTTCCAAACTTACATGGTGGATGTATGATTGATCAAACTTTCATAAAATAACCTCCACCTACTTTTTCCGCTTTAGTGATTTTTCCTTTAAAAGCCAAAATGAGCAAAGTATAGGTGCTACAAGTTCCAAACTTACATGATGGATGTACGTTTGATCAAACTTTCATACAATGACCGTGATCTTCTTTTTCCGCTGAGAAGTTTTGCCCTGAAAAGCCAATATTGAGCAAAGTATAAGTATTACATGTTCCAAGCTATGATTGATCAAACTTTCATAAAATAACCTCCACCTTCTTTTTCGCTTTAGTGATTTTGCCTTTAAAAGCCAAAATGAGCAAAGTATAGGTGCTATAAGTTCCAGACTTACATGATGGATGTATTTTTAAACAAACAATCATAAAATGACCTTCAACTACGTTTTCCACAAGAGTGGTTTTGCATTTAAACGCCAATATTGAGCAAAGTATAAGTGCTACATGTTCCAAACTTGAATGATGAATGTATCTTTAATCAAACTTTCATAGAATTACCTTGACATGTTTCCGCTTGATTGATTTTGCCTTTAAAAGTTAATATTTAGCTACCTATAAGTGCTATATGTTCCAACTTTCAAATTGGAAGTACATTATATCTTTAACCAAACATTCAAAGAATAACCTTGACCTACTTTTTTTCAACTTGAGTGATTTTGCCTTTAGAAGGCCAACATTGAGTAAAGTATAGGTGCTACATGAGTACATGTATACAATTGTGCATAATTATATAAACTGGGGGAAAAGGGAGCTTAAGAAATGGGCATTTATTAAAGACATTATGCTATACAGTCGATCATTAGGTGGCATCTTTTTTAGTCGATAACTTTTTAATGGAGCTGCAGCTGATCGACATCAATCATGGTATACTAACGTTATTGCGGAACGCGGGTTGATGTCAGAATGACGCTTAAGCACGTCAGTTTTGCATTTGAAAGGAAGTTACTACGTCGGAATAATAGAGAGAATTCAAGACTGCCGATTACTTCTCCGTTGCCATGTTCTCGCACAACTTCGTCTCTAGGAACCATTCCGACTGTTTATATCTGATATACTTCTTCGCACATAAATACGGACAAATTGTTACAATACTTATCAGTAAGAAATGCAAAAGTAGGACACTTATATCAATACAATAAACTCCAAGGGCATGATAGATATGTTTCTCCTGCTTCTGACCTCCTTTTTTATATTAGAAGGTAAGTGAAGAAGCCTCATAGACAAAACGGCCACATCTTCGTCTAGCAAGTTAAAATCTAATATGAAGATTATTTCAAATATACCAACAAAATTTTCATGATCAACTAATGCATGATTTTCATTGAACATCATATATGAAGATGGCCGAGAATCAAGACTAAACATTACATGTAAGTTCGATAATACGGAAGTGTTACAACTCTATACCTTCATGAAGAAAATTTCAAACACATATGAACATACCCCTGATCAAATATTGGCGACACATTTCAAGAAACAAACATGTTTCAGAATAAATTCATAAGAATACTGCTATTGTAGTAATTGAATGCATATTTCACAATTTCACATTTTCATCCCAACGTATATTTTTTATACATTTTGTTGGGTTTTTTTTTTAGTTCATGCTGCATGTCCAACAGGCTGGCTTGCTAATAACGCCACATGTTATTTGGTATCAACTGCAAAAGAAACATTCGGCGGAGCTGAGGTAGAACCATAAATTACTATTAACGTAATGACAAATATGGATAATGACCATATCCCTGTATACAGCACAAACTCGATAATTCAGAAAATCAGAAACCGAAGGCATACAAAATCAGGATAAAACAGAAACCAAAGCAAACAAACAAAAACCTCCACCACATGAAAAGAAGCTGACTCCCGATATGAGAGTGAGACCAGGTGCCCAGGAAGAGTAAGCATCTCCTGTTTGCATGCAACACCCGCCGCTTCAATTCGGTAGAACTGTCACATCCGGTAATCCGGTAATGTTGATTTTTATGCCCTAGGAGGACAAAGTCATAATGGAATCATACGAAACGGGACGTAATATTCCTTCAAACGGAAGGATGAACATAGTGTCATTGCATTGTCGTCTGCTGCTGGATTGAAAAACTAGATGTTATATAACAAAATACCATCGGCAATACTGTGAACAGGAAAACTGACGAACCATAAGAACACTAGCATTATTCCATTGATGTTTGTAACAGATAATGATACGGAAGTGTTCCAACTCCATACATTCATGAAGAACATTCCAAACCATTTTTCCTGCACCAGACACGTGTTTCGAATATTTTAAATTTCTCATCAGTGATGCGTTCAGCGGAGCCACCAGAATTCATTTCTGTAGCGCCCTCTTTAATGTTTTGAATTAAGAAAGGTTCACTTATATTCAGATAAGTGAGGCTATATTATATGTAGGAAGGATAGTACATAATCATCTTCTTTGGTCAAGCCATCCATTATTAAACTTGATTAAAATTGTCAATAACCTTTGAACTTAGCAAAAATTATGTCATCATTTCAATATACTTTAATTTCTATTGTTATCATTTCGATTCTCATAAAGATTCTGATTAGTTGAGAAATTTTACCGATACTTCGATCAAATAAAATTCTCACAGACGTCTATTCATAGCACTATTTTTGGAATCGGGGATTCCCTAAAACACGTATCAGCTTGTAGATAAAAATTAGTCATGTTTATGTTTACTTAATATTTCAAAGGTTCTATTTCTTTTCTACCTACTTAAATATTTCCTGTGCATGTAGGATTTCCTCACACTGGTTTGCTGGGTGAATGCAGGGTGGTCATGCTGGAGATCATTCCCTTTTCTCTATTCCAAAGATAAAGAGAAACGATTACTCGCTTTTTGAATAATGGCGGCTGGCATAATTCGTTTTCTTCTTGGGAGGCAATTGTATCACTGCGCAACCCTTGAACTTACGTAATATACATGTAGAGCCAAGCGCGGATCCAGAGGGGGGGTCGGGGGGTCCGGACCCCCCCTGGAATTTTCGAAACATTGCTAAATTTTTGTTATTAATATGCATATTTCATAAGATAAGTCCAAATTCCCCTTTTGTTGTCATAATATTTGAAAAAAATATCATGAATTTGTATTAGAAATCTTTCATTTTGATCATATTTTGCCGTCAGTATTTCAAAAATTTTCTTGCTCGCTTCCGCTCGCCAGAATTTATTACATACTTGTACGTTATTTTCAAATGATGCTGCGCTTTCCTATATACAACACATATACATTACACCTAGGTCAATAAACAAGGGCACTAAGGAAACGAACAGAAACTGAAAAAGGCACGAACAGTGAATTTTATTCCAATTCTATGAAAAAAATTCGCTGGCTCGCTATCGCTCGCCATTTGTTGTATTTACATATTAGAACTGACAATCAATTTAATCAACTTGATTACTATGATGTGAAAATTCAAAAGTTTTTAAGCTATTTGCTCGCCATAACTCTCCAGTCACCTGTTTTATTAATAATTAGAGACAGAACTGATAGTCATCAATCAATAACTTTACTCTCTTGCGTTTGCGGGTTTTTTTTTTTTTTTTTTTTTTTTTTTTTTTTTTTTTTTTTGCTCTTCAAAAAATTCGGACTTTAGGACCCTCCCTGAAAAAAAATTCTGGATCCGCCCATGAGAGCGAGGATTAATTGTAAATAGATTCAAGAAAACAGTCTTTTTTTCATTGTAAATAGACTCAATAAAACAGTCCTTTTTCAATAAGTAGACGATATAAAACGATAAGAAATGAATCTTATATTTTTTTTCTGTTAGACGGACGACTTTCGCATCAACGTGCTTTGCGCATTGATGCAGTTTTGCGTCCAACTTTTCGGGTGATAGCTGCACAACAGAAATGAATATTAAACTTATTTCTTACAAAATACAAATCATAGCATTTTACTGAATTTGTTAGATTCAATGTAGCCTTTTCTTTTGAGTAACTGTTTCTTTAGTCGAATACTGTTGTTTCAACATTAATTTACAGGCGATATGTGAAGCATTTGATGGTCATCTTGTCTCAATAGAGTCCGATACTGAGGACAAATTTTTGGTTCAGGCAGTGAAAAATTCTGGGGGTGTGTATATTTGATCTTTATATTTTGATAATTGTTTTAAGACATAAAGTAAAATTGCGACAACATACATATAACCTTCTCATAGATATACAAAGGTTAGATATAATTAGAAAATCTGAACTAAACTGGTGGGTTTTCTCTTAAGAAAAGATGAATACTGTTTCAAAAGAATTAAACGTAAATGAATTTGAATTGACGATTCAATTTCTATTGATAGGAGAAAATATATCTGATGTGCTGGGTTTAATTACACTGATTAAGATTATCTATCATTGTCTCATCATAGATCCGTCCAGAGCTTTTTGGACCGGTGCAAATGACCTTGAAGTGGAGGCCGAATACAAATGGATCCATTCTGGACAGGTGGTGTCATACAGTAAATGGGCTCCTGGTCAGCCAGACGATGATAGCGAGGAAGATTGTGTGACGTTATGGTTGGACGATAATGGTGGTGGAGACTGGCATGATCTTGTTTGCAGTGAAAACTTTCATTTCATCTGTGAGAAAGGGTATGCTGAAAACCATACGCTATATCTTCATTAAAGTGAGAATTAGACAATTTCCAAGCATGCATGGTTTCATTGTAAAAATGAAATATATGTTCTATGGTAAATGGCGTAGCTATGTGTATACATTGCTTACTGAAAAGAGGGGAAAACAATTTGTATTTCTTGACATTGACTTATGACATCACGAATTTCACTTTTAATGTATGATGTGTAAAAGTATACGATTACGTTTGAAAATTATATACATGACATGCATACTTTTGATCACTTACATCCGAAAAATCTTAAACATGAAATAGGAAAATACAGCTTTATCTAACTTATCATTAATAATTTCTTTACTTTCATATTGTCTTTTCTTCTCACTTCACATCGTCAACAGGGAAGAGACAGATACTATTGGAACCATCATTATTGGATGAAAATAGACATCAATGCAACATTTTTTTATGTTAAGCACACTATGAATAAAGTTACTGTAGACTCATTGCGCTGTTGTTGTCATTTCTTTAAGGTTTGAGGTGATGCTTGATTTTACGAAAATAATGTCCAACATACGACGGAATCTTAACTGCTCTAACATGTTCAGTTTGACAAACATATGTATTCAATATACATAATGAGAATACTTTTCACATTCCCAAATTTATTCTGTGTATTATGGCATATTTGTATCCTCAGAATGCTCCTCATTCATTTCATTCAAAATATTGCTTTTAGATCACGTCAAACTCTACTTAAGTTGGCGCTGTGTGTGCACGTCTTGATCATATCGACAAACCTCATTTCTATTATACATGTAGGGTTTTCTTGACCCTATGCACACCTAATCCAAATATTATCTACATTGTACATGGCCCTCTATCATGATGTTAAAATCCGGTTAAGACAACCTGTGTTAAAAGTTTACTATTCTGCTTTGCTATTGAGATACCAATTTCAGTTTTGAAAGTATTGAGACTTTAACAATGTCAAGATACTTATAACGTTTTACACACAGAATAAAAATATAATATTAAACTTGAGGTCTCTTATGTGTAGCAAAATTATGGATATACGTTATGACTGATGTATTTTGGATAGTCATGTGTGTATTCATACACTTTAAAAAAAGTCAGAGAATCCATTCGATTTTGTTACGACAGAAGAGTTACGGTCCAATTTTACACTAATAATCACCTAAAGTAAGTCAGTCATTTTAAAGGTAGACCTAGACCCAAATTCATATCCTTTTTTTAAAACCATTTCTCGTTTGATACCTATCAAGTTATATATTATGTTGTATACCAAAGTGTTTGTTGGAAACTGGGAAGCATACATATACTACGGACAAATTCAGGTATTGATTAGAAATCTGAAAAATATGGTAAATCTCATGAATTTTGCATAATCATCTGTAGGTCTTCGTCAAATATGACTTACCTAAGCATTTTCTTAAGAATACAGCATTCTCATGCCCTGTATGGTCATATAAATAATTTTTTATGTCTTTTTCCTTGATCAAAATGGAATCGGTTTGATCTCTAAATTTCTTGGAAAAATGAATCAGAACCTCCCCATTTTTAAATAGCTTAGGCAATACCGGACCTTTTTCTTTCTGCAAGTTCGTTTCCACATTGTAACAGACAATTTGATTCACAACATGATGTAAAGTTTGTTGTAATGATAATAATATAAGACTCTTTCATGGTCTTCTATGAAAGATACATCGGTTCCACCCGAGGGGTCTCAAAATCATGTAAAACCCGAGACTTGCCGAGGGTTTTGCAAAACTTTGAGACCCCGAGGGTGGAAACGATGTATCTTTCATAGAAGAACATGAAAGAGTATTTTTCTCTCATATCTAAGGGTCAAAACAAAACTGAAAGAAAGGTGACGAAATTTGAAAAATGTCAAGTTGATCTAATCGCAAAAATTTTGCGATATTCGAATTCAGCGCCCCCGAAAATGATTTATTCTATAAGAATAAACTACGAATATTAGGCTTTTCAAAATAAAACGCAAGAGAACATTGAAAAACGATTTTAATATCGAAGTTTTATGGCGACGTTGCCGCTAGCTTGTTTGTTTTGCGGGCTGAAATCATGACGTCACAATAGCGTAAACAATCGAAACAATAGCGTCACGTGATATGTGATACAGCTGTCACGTGATATGTGATACAGAAGTAGCCCATATAGCTGTATTTCATGGGCCTACTCTGTAACACATACGCGGGTATGAGAGAATAATAAACACCAAATAAGTAGTCTCAAAGTCAAGAAGGTAAGGCAAATCCCCCAAAATAGGAGTAATCAAACGGGAAAACGGGTTAAATAGGTATATGAATTTGGGTTTAGCTCTTAAGTTCTTTACATGCACTGATTGCTAAGGAAAGAACCTAGTAGTTTTTAAATATCGTAACAGATTTCGGTACATAAGTACATCTAAGTGAGTATATGTCGTTCCTGTAGATCTAACTTCTACTCTTACGGTGCTTCAAGTACTGAGCTAGAGATCATTAAAATAACGTTTAAAATCACCTCTATTGAAAAGGGTATAATTAATTTGAACAAGATTAGGAATGTACGAGCAATAACAGTTATGCTTCAGAATTTGATATTAATTCGAAAAGTTTTTTTTTTTTTTCTGTTTAAAAAACATGGGAACCATCTGCATCAAGACTTTCAGAACAGAAATGAAAAGTGAAAACTTGTATAGGGTGAGGTGCAAAATCAGTGAAGTTTTATCTAGCAGATGACAATAACTGACAAACAGTTTCTATGGAAATTATTATGCTTCAAAAGAATAGATGAAGGTTCATACATTTGCATTTATGCTCGAATAAATGTTTTGAAGAATCCTGGACCAAGAAACTTAGAAAAAATAAAGAACATTCGTATACATGGTACAACGTTGATATTTTCGCTCGGGGTGATTAATTATAACATCAAGACGTTTGTAAGAATGCAGCAGGATTATTCTTGCGTGGAGAAAATTTTCGCTAGGTTCGTTTACAGTACATTACATGTAGGTACATTTTAGTAATATCACATATCTTTTTAAAGGACTTATTGGAAAGTAAACTGTGGTAAGGTCATTTTTTTGTTTTTATTCTGTTTTGCGTCCTTTTGAAATTGAGAAACAAACCAGCAAGCCAGGGAGAAAAACAAACAAGAATATAAAACAAAGTTGCAATTTCATATTATGTGACTGTGTGAAATCTGACAGAAACTCGTTTCATTTGATTTTCAGAATGACAGACAATACGTCATCGCAGTACTTTTACATTTTTACATGAAATATAACAATCATACAATTTGTCTTTAAAACATTTATTTTTTTTTTACTTTTGTTTTGTTTTATTACTTTGGGCTCAAAACCTACCAGCACGAGGACGCATTACAGAAAATAACAAAGAAATGGCCTAATGATTATAAATATTGGCTAGTATTTGCCCATTACTCTTTAAAATGATCAAACAACTCAATATTCCTGGAACAGTTGGAACGTTAACTTTTATAAAGAGATTTTTCAAAACATTGAGAAAGACAGCCACTTTACAATAAAATTTTAATATGAGTATAGAATAAAAACACAGTGATATTGAAAGGTATGAACGAAATAAGTATTGCTCATAAGAACACATTTTGTTATCTTCACTAGCTCGGATATTTCATGATTTGCAGTGACAATGACATCTGTCTTTTATTTGTTTCTCAAGAAAATGTCTTGTGTGGCATCCACATTCTCTAAACTGACCAATACGCATCATGGAAGCTGGCCTCTTCGGTTTTGCCCTTATAAGGGTTTCTTTGTCATTCCGCTTCCTCTCCCAGAGTTTAAAGAAAGGTCCCATTTGCGTTCCATTCAAACCGTCTATTGATTCCAATGTTCTTAATTCTGTATAGTGACACAAAGAATAATTGATGTCGTCATGATCATTCGTAAGTAAAGAAACATCTGATTCTGAGAAACTGTTTTGTCTACAAAGAGTCGATTTCATAAAGGAAAACCTAATGGTTGTGTCTTCACTATGACCTAAAGGGATGGCAGACTGTGGACGATTACGTTTCCGTATTTCTCGCGGTTTCAGTTCAACTTTCGCACTTTTTGGACGTTTGTTGCTATCTTTTATCAGTCTTTCTACTCTTACATCTATTCCTGTTTTTTCTCCATCCATCTCGATGTCGTGTTTTTCTTTCAGCTTCCTACTCGACATGTCTATTCATTCCTTTTACAAAATAATGAGGATTTTTGTATGTTTGAGCCGTTTACCCGCTATCTCTCAGTATTTTTTAACAACTTGGTACTTGAATTATGCTTTATAATGAACTATCAGCCAATCAACTTAGCATTATTTATAGTTATATTATTCGGAACTCATGACGTCATGAGTCACGAACTAGGACCATTAAATATTGCATCAACCACATACCTCACCTAACATAACCGATTCTTGCACCAGACAAACTTGCATTCCATTGTTTTAATTAAAGTTCGACTTGAGACAATTGAGTATGCATGATTTAAATCTAAATTTGAATGAGTGTGTATGATTTTACACTATTTTGTTTTGAATGCCATATGCTTGAATGATATGCGAAAAGACATATATTGTGAGATTTTCATAGTTGATGAAATAGTATTGTGACTGGCATGATGAAATATTGTTGTGACTGGCATGATGAAATATTGTTGTGACTGCCATCATGGGGGTATGACATAACGAAAACATGCATTGTTATGATACAGGAGGATGAAAACCACATTTACTTCCATTTATTTGTTTAAGGTACTAAAGTACTCAGGTATCAATTTGAAAATAGTTCAACTGTTTCGGAAATATCGACACAAAGGAGAGAAAACGCGTTATAGACTCTGAGGAAAGAAATTCAAGTCTTTTATGTTTTGTTTTAAAAGTATACCAGAGATAAGTATCAATTGTAGTTCAGGAAAAAAGATAAAGGGAATATGACAAAAAGTCCCCATTAGAGATATAAAACAGAAATTCAAAAGAACCTCTCTTTTTCATTTCATCGTCCGTCTTGGTATGGAGTAAATGCAGAAGGAAATAAAACAACAACAAATTAAGCCCAGACAAAATTGTAGCATTAAAATAGGGTAACATATATTCTCTTCAGCAGTATGCGCAATGCGAGAAATAATTAACAAAATAACACGAAAGGACTTCGACGAAAAAAGACAATCCGGAATTAGAAAGCATGAGTTCTAGTGTAAGCTAATAATACAAAGAGAAAATTCATAAATTTCAATGGATATAAGGAGGAGTGTTGTTCATTTTGTGTCACACTTATGCCCTCTGCCGTGTGGAGCTCGTAAAAAAGTTCCCCGCGAGGGGTTTGACAGTAAGTGTTTTCAATGTCTTCCCTGACATGGTCGCCGTGGCACTTTCTATAAGGACATAACCTTATCAAACTAAAACTAAATATCAAACTAATTTTGATGCACAAGACACGTGTTTCGGATAACAAATCCTCATCAGTGATACTTATTTTAACCAATTTTCTGAGACAACACAAGGTATTTCAAAAGCGCCCTCTAATTCTGTGCATTTTTTTTTTTGCAGAGAGAAAGGTGAATGATATTTGTTAAGTATTTTCAATGACCTATGGTTAAAGTTTTCATGATGAAGATGTATTCATATCCTTTGAAGGCCAGAATCCATTCACTGTACCAACTACATGTACAAGAAAGCCGAACGAAATTGAACGTGTCTATATGACATTATCTTGCGTTGGCAATTTATCTCCTTATCGTCTACGTGCTTCATTTGAAAAGAAGGTCGTGTTGAACAAGTTTGAATATGCTCAGATTATTGTATATTTTTATCCTGGCAGCAGTTGGTAAGATGATCTAGAGTTATTCTAATTTCCAATTTCATGTACACTTTAATTTCGAATACTTTAGATAAATATTAGATGTGAATGCATTTCTTTTAATGGAGAGAATGGCCGAGTGACAATATATCGGATTGACCTATATTGAAACTGACCCTTATACGTTTGACAGATATCATTGAGAAAAAGAAGAGGGGAATACGAAGTTAAGTTGACGAATCATAACTCATTCAGACAATGTGATGATATTATAATTTATGATACATTGGTGCCGCCTTCATCGTTTTATTGACTTTTTGTCTAGGTGGTAAATTCTTTCATGCAATGGCTATGAGTATATTGATATGAATCATACTCCCAACAAATATACAGTGATGCTTTTAAAAGCATTAGGAGACGCAACATCTTGTAGGGACGAAGGCATCTGTAACTCTATTTGCATATACCTTATTTGAACTGCAGGTGACTTACTCCACTCCTTTGTTTTATGAATCCGTAACTGGAATATGCATGTCAGAGGAAAGGAGATTTTCCAAGTGGATTTGTTTTTATTTTTTCTAAATTCAGGGCGACCACGTATGATTCAATACTAGACATTTTTCATCGTGCCGAACTTCGCACTTCGAACTTCGTACTTCGCACTTCGAACATTGAAGAAAAAGTGGCGTAGCTGCCGTTCGCGTATAAACTCATAAGCGGAATAATCTTCATTTTGATTAGTATACTCAATGGAATGGTGTATTGGACTTCCTGTACAACTGGCACGCTTTTTTCGGCAACCCACTTATGAAATTAAAGTGCGAAGTTCGAAGTGCTAGATGCGAAGTTCGTCACGGTGAAAAAAGTCTACTAAGGATATTACGAATTTCAATTATCAATTCTAAGGTAGAAAATGATGAAATATGATTATTTCTGTTTATTGTGAAGAGACAATATAAAGTAACCTTTACACAGTTGTGCTTTATACAGTAATATATACCATAAATTCCATCAGCAAATTCTATGAAACGTCAACCTTCCAAAATAAATATATTATATATAATTCATATAGCTTTCGGCAACTGTCCAGACGGATGGGTTTCCTTTCATGAGAAATGTTACTTATTCTCCAGTGGATATGCCTCGTTTGGTGGGTCATTGGTAAGTATCAATAGCTGGTTTTGAATAAAGACTTTGACACATTCTTCTTTGGGCGAAAGAAGAGACTACACAGAGCAGAGCGAACATTATTACAAGAATTAAAGAATATAATATGAATAGAAAACGTAACGTTTATCCTATCGTAGGTTTCTTAAAAATGGCAACTGTCCCAGTGAATACATAGCACTGAAATCTCAAAAAGACACATTTATAAAACGAAATACAATGTTTTGTACGTCGAGAAAACATGCAAACATGAACCAAATACTTCACAAAAATAAAAACACAATTGCAATGCATTTGCCGATTAGATAAGGAGAGTCAGTTGCAAAAGACGATTTCTTTCTATCATTTTAGCTACCTCTTTTTCCTTTAAATGCTGCCCTCTTGTTTTAGACGATAGAATAAGTATTTTTCTTACAAAATGACGTCAAAGTCATTTAACTTTCAACTGTGACGTATTGATAGACGGCACTTGTCGTCTACAAAATGCTGGTCTTGCAAATACGTGAAAAAATTATTATTGTTGTTGTTGTCTAGATTTTTAGTCTGCTTTACATGGACATATTCTATTGTTATTCATCACAAAGTGTAATATTCAAGCTCAGCTATATTGATATTGCATACATTCCAAATGTTGTCATGAAGTCTATTTTGTCGTTCCAGGCCATTTGCAAGTCATTTGGTGCAGGATTAGTTACCATCGAAGACGACCACGAGGATAATTTTCTTCTCTTCGAAGTCAGAGAAAAACACCGTGAGATGCAGATTCACTGTTTAATTCTAGTTAAAGGACCATTCATGGTTTCTTTTGAAATTGGCCCCCAAAATCGTTTTCTCCAAATTAAATTTCGTCATCACTCCTAGAAAGAAGCCTACATTTTATATTAAACCTTTGTAGAAATACATTCACTCTTGAAAATTTAATATTTTATTTAAATAGGGGACCACTTTAATAAATACACCATATATACTACTTTGGCAATAATATAAGTTACATTCATTTCGCTTTGATCTTCAGACCTCAAAATATTATACAGTGTCCATTTTTGTGGTACAATCAATTATGCAAGCCTTACACAGAAAGATCCAAATGTCTTAATGTACATTTAAAAAATACTATTCATTTATTTCACTAAATGACCCTATCCCAATACACAATATAAAATCGAGCATTCAAAAATCACAAATCGAAGGTTTAAAAAATGATGATAAAACAGGAACAAAGCAAACAAACAAAAATTTCCACCACATGAAAAGAAGCGAATTCCAATATGGGAGTGAGACCAGGTGTCAATGAAGAGTCGGCATTTCCTGCTTGCATGCAACATCCTTAGCTTCAATTCGGCAGAAATATTACATCCAGTTACTTCCATTTCGAAAGATACAAGTATATTCTGTGTTCGGATGGTTCAAATAGTCTAAGACAGAATATCGTCTACCATTATGGACAATGGGACATCATAGTGTATGATGAGTTAACCGTATCGACCGCAGAACCGTTAAATGTTAGTAAATTGTTTCATGATAAACCTAAAATGAGATTAAAAAAAATGTCCTGACAACAATCTCAACAACACTCACTATAAAGCACAAAATTGATCAACGATGGATCATAGCATACTAGAGGTGGGACCAGGTGACCGGGAGAAGTAAGCATCCCCTGTTTGGTTAGCCCCACACGCCGTCGATGTTCACGCACGAAAAGGAAACAATATCTACAAAACATGCACTTTCTGAGGTTATGTCTATATAGAAAGTGTTATGGCGACCATAAAAGCACAAATGTTACATACATTTCAGAAAAGAACCAAGCCTTTTGGATTGGTGGAAATGATATTGAAGTTGAGAATACCTTTAAATGGATTGCTACTGGGAAACCTTTCAACTACACGAAATGGGATGTCAGTAACGGACAGCCAGACCACAGACAGTTTGAAGATTGTGTAGTTATGTACATGCCAGAAAATGGACTATGGCACGATGCACCATGTCATGATCCCAATCATTTCATCTGTGAAAAAGAGTATGTAAACACAACATTGAATAGTATTACATGAATTTTTTAACCTTAATAGAAGCCAATTAATATACTTACGTAAAAAAAAAATATTTCGTTAATCATCTGACATAACACTTTTAACACAGCAGGTATACCTTGTCAAAGACTCATCTGTCTATGTTTTTAACTTCAAATGTATTCTTTCCGATCGTAAGAAAAGTTGTCAGATTATAAAGAAGAGGGGATGATGACCAGCCTTCACCCACCCAGCGAAACAAACCCACAAGAAAATGACACATAAATGACATCAGACAAAACAACAAACCGCGAAAATAAAGACACAACAATATTCACTTGAACATCATACAAAACAATCGAAACAGACGTACAGAAAGAACAAACATTAATAACAACACATAAAAGGATAGAGGCCAATGTGCATCCGGTGCCGACTTTTGATGGTCATTTGCTAATTAGCAAATGGCTTGGTTATAACAATTAATTTAGATTTAGATACTGAAAGAAAATTATTCATTTCTCAATAGAAATATTCAGTTTTATGTCAATTCTACATTAAGATTAAAGTGGACATTTTCGTTAATGAATGTTCATCCCTACCATTGGGGCAGAAAATTATTACAATAACAACAATGTCTTTAAGTGGGTTTTTTCATCTATTTCAGGAACGAATCTGACTTTGTCATCGGATGAAGCATTGCACCTCTATAGAGCACACGTGAAGTTATCTACATCATCTGAAATTGTACAGACAGTAAATTTGAAGAATGAATGCAAACAAAAATAAATTTATTGTGAATTTATCTGACCTTATGTTTCAGAAATAATAACTATCTACCAAATTGATAATTTGATTGTAATGAGTGTTCCTACTGAAAAATTAACCAAGCCTGGGTAGTTGTCAGATCTACTCTAATATTATCATACACACGAAACGTTATGTTGCTATAGTAGTTTAAAAAAATAACAGGTGTTAAAAAGAGAGCAATGAAAGAGAATGCGAGTGAGTAGCCATGACTTATCTGATCGTTAATATTGCTGGAGAACAGATAACTGGCAAGCTCTAGAAATCACAAGGCATGTTAGAATTTTGCACAGAAAGTTGGTGGAACTAAAAAAAATGAAACATACACACCTTTTATGCAAGTATAAGTTTATATTTCCGTTTATTTTAAAATGACGACTTGAAATTCAAGTTCTCCTTTCCTAAATAGAAATATGCCTTCGTCCCCTGCATCTGAACTACTCATATCGCAATTTACATGCTATTCTAGAGCAAGGTCAGACTACAACTACTTCGTCCTGATGGCAAGGAGACTTGCCGAAAAACTACTAAATCATAGGTATATTTGTGTGCGACTTGCTCTATATAAGCAATTTTTTTCAGACGATACAGTGTAGTCACTATGTGAATTCTACATTTCAGCCTCGCGCATCATTGATGATACATTGTTCTTGAAATGTGCATATGGTGCAAAAATTGCTACGAAAGAATACGTATTTCAATATGATATTTGCATTGTATGATATAAGTATTGCCTTATGTGTTTAAACTAAACAATAATAGCACCAACAACTGTGGATTCTGCACTTGCAGTGAACTTTTGAAAATTTTCATTTGATTGCTAAGGTACATGTGGTGTGTCCCTGTCTTTTTCTTTTCTCGTAATTTCATTGATTTGAAGAATTTGCATGTCTATTAACCGTATAAACCGGATTCTGATTTAGGGTTTTGTGTTTGACTTTTATTCATGATTTCACTATTGAAAAATCATCAAGAGATAAGACTTTTCTTCATGTCATTATAAATGGTTATACTCGTAAGGATCTCCAGCATGACCGCCTTGCAACGACCCAGCGGAACAGACTCACATGAAAGCAATGCATAAATGAAGACAGACAAAACTACAACCAGCAACAGGAAACAACAATATGCACTAAAAATCTTAAAACAGACAAAAAACAGTCGAACATTAATTACAACACAAAAAAGGATGGAAACCAATGTGCACCCGGTGCCGATTTGGACGGCCATCTGCTATAAACAAATGTTTAAGTATCCGAATTAAGTGTGTACAACCCTTCCACTTCCACTTATACTTATACAAAGAGGTTTCTATCGACACACATTTGCTGTATAAACATAACACTTCTATATAAATCTAACTTCGCGAATCAACCTTACTTCACGTAACTATAGTTAAAGGTGTCTCAATAGAACAATCCCAACCATGTTGAACAAAAGTGAACATCAATGAAATCATATGACAGAGTTTTAATATTGTAAACATTCTTTGATTTTAAGGTAATTTCTGAGCGATTATGCGGTCTGCAGATACGCTAGAACTTGTAATCTTGTTTTGGGTTTTCATGATTAATGATAAAGTACATAACAATAAACTTGGAGGTGCATAATTCCGTTTCACAGATATATCAATTGATCTTCATTAGGACAGGAAAATAAGGGAGAACTACACAATTATTTAAAAAAAACATCGTAAAGAAATAGATAAATATGAATGGAACGATAACCCAAAAAACAGCAAGAATTAGCAAGGAAAACACGTGTAATATCTAGAGCCAAATGTAGATGTAGGTGGCGCTTGATTCACAAAGCCAATAAACATTGAAGAAGTGCCCATAACTTATTCGCTCTCAAAGTCAAAGAAGGTTAGGCAAAATCATTAGAATATCCATCGGAACAGTTGCGAATCCAGAAATAAACAATATTCCTAGAAGTTCAAGTTCCCGGGTACAGTCAGTGTTTCCTTATTGCATGCAACACCCGTTACAACAGTTCCATGAAAACTTTAAATTCGTTGGTTGTCTCGATGTACATATTGATGTACATATCAGGTATATATGTCTTGTTTGATGATGTTGACAGTAATTCAACCGCAATCCAGTATGTCACTGATAATTCTGGAAAGAGAGTAAAATGTTCAAATGCAGGTAACTAAGAACTAATTGCCGTCGGATTATAGTCTCTGTACAAACAATCTGGAGTGATATAGGAATTCGTTTGTCTGGTTTTAAATTAAGATAAAATTCGGCAAAAAATTATGTTCTATCAAATATTTCGTTGCCTTTAGCTTACGGAGATTCGATGAATTCTATCAAATGACTTGAAGCTAGAATTGAAATGAAAAATATGGAGAACGACCATATCCCCGTATACAGCTCAAAATCGATAATTCAGAAAATCAGAGACCGAAGGCATACGAAATTAGGATAAAACAGGAACCAAAGCCAAACAAACTAAAAACTCCACCACATGAAAAGAAGCGAACTTTCGATGTAGGAATTAACATTCAGATATTCAATTGCTTTTTATTCATCAAAGCACATTGTGCGTAGATACAAGTTTTATACTACAATCCGTTTAAGCATTGCACTTTAAATTACTGTAACGACTGTTAAACTGGGAATGATCTCTATCAGAATACGTTGTGCTTACAATGTCCCAGTTCTAGGGAGGACAATGTCCTTATCGTCTGCCCTATTTGAAATTTGGTCATATATCTCGAAAATGGTTGAAAACAAGTTGTTTATGCTCACAGTGTAGATACTGTTAACTTTTAAATTTGTTAATATTACATGTATGAAATAAGCATCAAAGAAGTACCTAACCGTTATTCAGTCTTAAAGTCGAGAAGGCAAGACAAAATCGTGAGAATTCCCATCGAAACGGTTGCAAACTCCGGAATGAACAACATTTTGAAGTGAGACCAGGTACCTGAGGAGAGTCAGCGTCTCCCAATTTCATTTAACACCCGTTGCAACAGCTCCATGGAAACCTATCAAATTCGGTGATTGTCTCGATGTACATTTTGATGTAAAGATCAGGTAAGTATGTCTTGTTTGGTGATGGCGACAGCCATTCAATCACAATGTAGAATGCCACTGATCATTCTGGAAAGGGGGATCTGATATGCTTTTATAATATCCCCGTAGCGACCGAAGAACTTCCGCAATAATGATTTCAGCCGTTGTTCGAGTTAACCCTGAACAAGTAGCTTACTTGCAAGCCGTCTGACTCTAATGATGAAATCTTCATATTTGGAACATGCCCTGGTGTACCGTATCAGCTGAGAAATAAAAACGCCATAAGCAGGAGAAGACGGAATGTTGTTACTTATGAAAGGGAAGTTATGGGGAAGCTGAAATCGTCACGCTTGTCATACAGTGAGGTGTTCAAAAGGCCGTTTGCGTCGAAACTACTAGCCCTGCAGCTTTTTCACAAGAGAAAACATACGAACAATTTGAAGAATTTTTGTAACATTTCATGGCTTAGTAAATAATATAAACATAAAGTAGCGATGGTTTGTTTCTGAATTTGTATTAAGTATGAAGAAATGATAATAGAAAGCATTATGTAATGTAGATGATGAAAATTGCTGAAATTTTTCGTAAGAATTTCTGTGAAATCGGGCACTGTCTTGTATATTTTCAAAGATATCTTCGCTTGGTACGCATCCCTTTGCTGTGTTCAAATGGGTTTGTACAGGGATGGGGATTTCGAACACCTACTCTGAAAGGGCAAGGGGTGGTAAGGGACTTCCTAGGCCCAAAATCGTTGTTAATTCCGAAAATTTAAAAATATTGAAATTGATACTGAAATGGATTAAAATGGATTAAAGGAAGCTTGTCTTCAATAGGTTCAACTTAAAAATGTTCGATTTCATTTGTTTTCATAAGAGTTATCCCCCTTTGAAATCACCCATGAAACAGGAAATGTACAAAAAATCAATAAATTTTTGCTTTTGTTGGCGAAATTAAACTTGGCCACATGAAAACAACAAGACACATATTTTTACTACCGTACAAGTATTTTGTAAATGTTGTAAAAGTATGAATCTATTGTTTTCATGTGGCCACATAGAAAACAGAAGGAAATCAATTACTGTTACCAAGAGATTGGGTCTTTTCGGAAACAGGAAAACACCTTTAACTTCTATAATACAGGAAGAATTTGAGTCAGATCGATATCACTTAATAGATTTTGTTTTGTTGTTAATGATGATATTGATTATCATTCTTACATGGAGAAATCAAATAATACCGAAAAAAATGTCTTTCAAATGTGTCTTTTCCTCGTAACGTAAACGACTGGCCTGCATTATATTCGTACCAAATTATACTCTGTTCCTTTACGGAAGTTGCACGAAATCTACGATTATACGAAGGACCTCACATATACCGATACACGTTCCCCAGAATACAGACTACAAGGAGTCATTTTGGACATTTCTACTTTTCGTTTATTTCAAGCAGTTAGATCAGATAAATCAGAGGAGAAAACAAACCGCCCTTTCATTAAAGTAAGATTTGCAAACAAAGGTATTGATAACTTGAATCTTGGTCAAATTTTGAATCACAAAACTGTCACGGAAAAAATCCCACCATATTTCAGAAGAAAAGAAACTCCTTGTATTTCCTATAGCTACACACCAACAGTTGCATCTAAAATTTACAATTACAAACGATTCCTGCAGTGTATTGATTTAAGTAATCCCTCACTTCATCCACTTCCCTGCGAATGTTCTTCATCGGATTTCAACTACTCTCCTTGTGGACACGTTATTACTGGTGACCTTAGTATAGTCAAGAACGACAAGTTGAGAGAATTGTTAAAAAAGGGTCCCAAATACAGGGAAAGTATTTCCTTTACATGGAACCAAAATGTCAAAATTATTATGGACTCTTGTGAGGAATATGCAAGACGTTGGTCAAAGAAAGAGGATGTACAGCTCGACACCCTTTCCGAATGGATAAAATCAATCAGAGGGTTACTTTTATCTAGAATTAACCGATTAAAATCAACTGTGAACACCAGATTCGTGTCTATATTTAAAGATCCTGATGTTATCACAGAGCTCACCTACCTCCAAGAACATTATGTCATCACACCAGCGGACAAAGCCTCAAATAATTACACATTTACTTGCAAAAAGTACTATTTCGACAGTCTAGTTAAAGAGTTGGGTTTAAATTCGACACCTGGAAATCCGACTTACACCCCAACAAACCTTTCTGCCTCTGAAATAATAGATAACCACAAATCAGCTCTTACTTCCTTTGGCTTCGACACTACCAATTTAGATTTAGATTTACCATACTTGTACTGCATACCTAAAATGCATAAGAATCCGTACAAACAACGTTTCATCGCTGGTTCCTCAAAATGTTCTACCAAATCTGTATCGATCTTACTCACCAAAGTTTTATCTGAAATCAAATCTGGGCTTCAAAAATATTGTTCGACAGTGTATTCTCGCAGTGGTATCAACCAGATGTGGATTTTAAAGAATTCGAAGGAACTTTTAGAACATCTGAAATCCACTCATTTTAGTAGAGTCCATTCGATCAAAGCCTTTGATTTTTCGACACTTTACACTACAATTCCACATTCTAAATTGAAAGAAAGACTCGCAAAAATTATAAGTCATGCGTTTACAAGTAAGAACGGTAATCGCAAATACAAATTTATTGTTGTTAACTATGACAAAACCTACTTTGTAAAAGAAAAGTCCGATTCTGATAATAAGTACACTGAAACAGACATTATTCAGATGTTAAACTTTCTGATCGACAACATTTTTGTGGTGTTTGGAGGAAAGGTCTTCCAGCAAATTGTCGGAATTCCAATGGGGACCAATTGTGCCCCACTCCTTGCCGACATTTTCCTTTACTCGTACGAAGCTGAATTCATACAATCTTTGGTCTCTGAAGGGAAAAGATACTTAGCTTCTGACTTTAACTTCACTTACAGATACATAGACGATGTGTTGTCCATCAATAATCCAAAATTCGCGGATTACCTGAGCAGTATCTATCCTTCGGAGCTTGAAGTCAAAGAAACCACAGAGACAAATAATTCAGCATCCTATTTGGACATAATGTTGTCCTACGACACTGATGGTCACATGAACACCTCACTCTATGACAAACGTGACGACTTCAATTTCAGCATTACAAACTTTCCTTTTCTGAGTAGCAACATCCCTTCATCGCCTGCTTATGGCGTGTTCATATCTCAGTTGATACGCTATGCCAGAGCAAGTACCAAATATACGGATTTTGTTCTGAGAGCTAGGCGTCTTTCAGACAAGCTTCTCAGTCAGGGATATGTTTGTGACCGACTAACATCGTCACTGAGGAAGTTCTACGGTCGATATGGGGAACTCGTCATACACTATGATGTTCCACTCTCAAAAATGGTGGATGATATTCTGTCATAGACCATTTGAACCATCCAACCAAAGATTGTACTCTATATCTTCCAAAATGGAAGTAACCGGATGTGACAGTTCTACCGAATTGAAGCGACGGGTGTTGCATGCAAGCAGGAGATGCTTACTCTTCCTGGGCACCTGGTCTCACTCCCATATCGGGAGTTCGCTTCTTTTCATATGGTGGAGGTTTTTGTTTGTTTGCTTTTGTTCCTGTTTTATCCTGATTTTGTATGCCTTCGGTTTCTGATTTTTGAATTATCGATTTTGTGCTGTATACAGGGATATGGTCATTATCCATATTTGTCATTTCAAGACCATAAAATGACGTCATACTGAACTTCTACGGAATATCGGATTCTCAAAATTTAAATTGATTTATATTCTGTATTTCTTATATTTTTAATGCTCAATGTTTTTCCGAGTTTTGAGATTAGGCTGATTTTGGCCCTTACCGCCTCTTGCCCTTTGGATGAATTTTGACTCAAACAAGAAGGAAACCAAACATATAGTTTGTCGAGGAATTGACAATGTGAATGATGAAGCGGCGGGTGTTGCATGCAAGCAGGAGATGCTTACTCTTCCTGAGCACCTGGTCTCACTCCCATATCGGGAGTTCGCTTCTTTTCATATGGTGGAGGTTTTTGTTTGTTTGCTTTGGTTCCTGTTTTATCCTGATTTTGTATGCCTTCGGTTTCTGATTTTCTGAATTATCGATTTTGTGCTGTATACAGGGATATGGTCATTATCCATATTTGTCATTGAACGAAACAAAAAAAGGATTGCTAGATGGTCAGACATTTGATGTATGGAAATCGTTTTCCAAAGAATTTGTATATTCTTCATGCTCTCTAAACTGTATTAGCTTCAAACTTTTCAAAAGGTTCATGAACATGTCGTTAACAATTTCTCTTAGATCACACTGTAAGGACTCTAATATCCCAATGTTTCAAATTTAAAGCTTAATCCTCTTTTCCAACCTTGTACATGATAACAGCTAGGTTCCAGAGATATCTGCGGCACGAAACAAAAATAGTCCATATCTATCTCATCTAACGAATTTCATTATGTTAAGATTGACATTTCTTGTACTCTTCGTATATGGAGGTGAGTCCTTTTAACAATATTTAATGCAATAAGTCATATCAATTCAAATAGAAATCTCCCAGGAAAATAATGAAAATCGTTCTAATTGACGATTATTTACCAAGAAAACTATCGAATTGCACGTAAATAGTTTTGATGCCGAATTAAAGCGACGAGTGTTGCATGCAAGCAAGAGATGCAGACTCTCCCTGGGTACCTGGTCTTACTCCTTATTGGTGTGGTGGAGGTTTTTGTTTGCATGCATTGGTTCCTGTTTTATCCTGATTTCGTATGCCTTTGTTTAGTGTTTTCCTGAATTATCGATTTTGTGCTGTGTATTGGGATACGGTCATTGTCTATATTTGTCATTTAGTAAGCACGTCATAATTCAGATCTCTATGATGTAAACATAGATTAAGAAATGATGTCACATTATGAATTCTGACAACTATATATTATAGACGTGAAGCAGACGAGACGTGTTCTTAATCTGCTGCATAAGAAAGAGCAGCCTTCTGCATGGACCCAGCAAAAATGTACTATTCAGTGCAACATATTGTATGCTTCAGAATATCTCTCCACATCTGAATCAGTAGTACTTCGAGGGACAAGAGGGCTCCAGACAAAACTATTTATCGACTTTAAATGATTTTGACAAGATTCCATAAATCTGTTGAGAGGGGTGTTGCATGCAATCAGGAGACGCTGACTCTCCCCGGCACCTGGTCTCACTAAGGAATGATTATTCCGGGGTTCGCAACAGTTCCTATGCAAAATCTAATGATTTTGCCTTGCTTTCTCGACTTTGATTCAATTTGAAGACGTTTACATTTGAGACTGAATAACTGATCGGTACTTCTTTGATGTTTATTTTGGTGAAATTAAAATATCAAAATTGCAGGACTCTTCGTAGGCACCTGGTCTCACTTCTAATTGGGAGTTCGCTTCTTTTCATATTGTTGAGGGTTATGATTGTTTGTTTTAGTTCCTGTTTCATCCTGATTTCGTATGCCTTTGTTTGCTTTGTGATTTCCTGAATTATCGATTTTGTACTGTGTATTGAGATATGGTCATTGACCTTATTTGTCATCTATCCATATGCCTGGGCTGCATTCTATTATGATCTAGAACGATCCCATTCTGATAATGGAACGAAAACGGTGCCAGAATGACTTCACCATAGGAACAGAAGATACAGCAAAACCTTCATATGCACAGAAATAAAAAAAATATTAAGTGATATTGATGTTGAAATAGTTCTAATTTTTCTTCCTTAATCAAATATTTATCATTTCTTGTGACATCCATACCGATATTTCCAATTACAACAAAAATTATCAGCAGTGTAAGGAGATCGTAACCACGTCCGCCATATTGGAACGGCCTGGAACGTTATTCCTAGACGTGCCAGACAATCCGATCCGATCCGCTTGAACGGCGCGTTCCATTACCAGAAACAGCCGGATCAACCATAATGTTCCGCATAAAGGAACGAATCCAAGCTCTCTTGCAGCAAAAATTGACGCTTTGTTTTTCAGCTAAATACATATACCTATCATATTTCATCTAATGAATTGATATATAAATCAAAGATGTCTACCTTTCTTGCAGCTTATGGTGTCTGTCCAAAAGGATGGGAGACGTACAATGGCAACTGTTACCTAATATCTACAGCATTACAGCCTTTTGGTGCTGCACAAGTAAGTTTGCCAAAACATAAATATTAGATTAGATAAGAGCTTTTTGTGAAAAGGTACATAACCCAGAAATTATATATTTCATATGATTTCCAAATAAAATATATGTTCAAAATACGTTAGAGGGATTGTGCTTAGATCTTAACCTCCTTTAATTTAGATGATACTTTTCGATGAAAAGACAAGTTTCCGAAAAAAGCAGAATGATATGTATGATGTCAAAGTGATAACGGGCCAAATCAAAGCTTCTAAAGTACTAAAAACACTTCTAAACATTAATTCACGGGGAGCGATTTTAACTGCTCCACACTTCAACGAGAAAAAAGTTTTTATGATAATATTAATACGGACTTGTTCACAGATAACTAGAATTGTTGATTTATAATTATTTTTGAATTGTATTAAATTGGAAAATTAACCTTGATTATGCCTATATATAACAATTGTGATGAATCTTATTTATCAATCATAAGCGACATTGATCCCTAGTAAGATAATGTAAACAAAACATGTGATATCCGAATATAAACATTACACTTGGTCACGTGACGTCTCTACAGAATACTGTAATTGTACATTTTCTAAAACCGTCTGGGAACTTTTGTTAAACAGTAGCAAGTGGATAGCAATCGTGTCGAACTGCATGATTTTTTTTACATATATGAAACAGTATATTTCTGAAAAAATCTTGAACAATTCCCTTTGATGAAGTACTAAACAAATATAATTATAGGCAATTTGTCAAGCACTTGGTGCTCATCTGGTGGCAGTCGATGATGATTTAGAAGACAAATTTCTTCTACAGAAGGTTAGAGAAAAACATGGTATGTAATTTAAATTGGACTGTGGGTTTATTCTCAAATAATTCTTCACATGCCCATTTTTTTAAACTTAATACCTAGATATTACACGTATTTACATGTATAACGCAACATATGTCTATCTCATTCTTGGAGATAAAACCTTAAATACAATTAATGCTGGTTGGCCTTTTTTATATCGAGTGCCAAATAAAAAAAAGGATGTATAATTTTCTATCCATTTTTGAGAGAATAGCTTTAAGAGATAACTTGATTTTTCACGCTAGAGTGCCCCAATTCTGTATAATTTGTAGCACGAACCAATCAAATCACAGGAATTCAACATCGTGTGACGTATAAAGTCTTCTTCTTCCGGATAAAGTGAAGGGTCGCTGTTGCTTCTTTGTATAAACGATATAACTCTGTTTACTTTAGAATCAAGTTGTTGTGTTACTTAAATTGTATTATTGTCCTGAAGCCGGACACACTAGGGAGGTTTTTACTTCCGAACATACTCCGAAGAGGTAGCATATACGCACAGGGATATATTTCGCTAATACCGGTTGCTCTATTTACTATATGTGTTACATATAGTAAATAGAGCAACCGGTGTTAGCGAAATAAATCCCTGTGCATATACGGGCAATCAGCCAGTCCTAATGACAGCAAGCAAGCTGTCGACGGAAACGACCGACTGCAAACGAAGATAACGTCATGCTATTTTCTAATTGGAGGATCTTACTCGTGGTGTTCTGATACCGACTTTTAGAACAAAACAGTTTGATATCTGTTTCGGTGCTTCAGTCGTACGATTTTTTTTTATTGGTATATGGATATATTTCATCTCTCTTTTATTTCTTTTTCTTACAATTCGCTCGTTTGCTTCCTCATTTTATTTCGCCCTGTCCCGCATCTAACTTATAAAGTCCTGCTTTTAGTGCAAGCTTCCCTTAACGCGCTAATTAATATGCAGGAATATTACTTTCATTACTTCGTCAACTGTAACTGAAACAGAGTAACCCTCCCCCCCCCCCCTTCCGTGAAAGAGACTGGTTCTTGACTCCTAAAAGTATTGCTAAGATTGGTTCCTCAACATCTAAAATAATTGCTGACGCCGAACAAGCTTTTTTTCTTAAGCTAATACTTGACGTACATAACACGTCGAGCTAATAATAATAGAAGAATGTACATGCGTGGCCGGATCATTGGCGGGGGAGGGGTCAAACCAGTGCGGGTATTTTTATGTTTCATTCTGTTGGACCGAAACTACAATAATATTCATCATAAACGAAATTTTACGGAAGAGGTCATAACTGTTTACCGTTTTAGAAAATCCAAAGTTTAAAAAGAATTAGGAAATGAGGCATACCTATACAGATTCTTTTTCAGGTTTTAGATTAGAAATGAAAGAAGAATTTTGGCGTGGTAGACATTATCAAGGACGTACAAATTTAATGAAAATATATAGAACTTGAAAATGCATTTTAACCTTTTTAGAAATTGAACGCAAAACACTGCCGGTATATAATCTCTCTCTCTCTCTCTCTCTCTCTCTCTCTCTCTCTCTCTCTCTCTCTCTCTCTCTCTCTCTCTCTCACGGCTGTCTTCATGAACTGCCAGCTGCAGTCCAGGGTGTATATACTTCAGATCTTTAATTAACGAACTGTATTAAACGAGCAATCCTGATAACAATAAAGAATGAAAAATGCAAGTTCGAGGACTGTTATCTTTTTTTAAATTCTAATGACATCCTTATGGATTTGCATTTCAGTATAAATCTTTTTGCATAAACTTGTCTACGACGGAAAGTTTGATGACATACATAATAAATTATACATATATTAAGCTATTCGCTTTCAGTACCTTCAGTACTTTGATTAATCATTTTAAATGAAACGCAAAAGAAACATTGGAATTTATTTTCCAAATCATCACATTCTCTTAGTTTGTTTTGTTTTTATTTTATTATTTTTTATGACATACTCATTTGCCATGAAGAAATGAAGACACAAAGCATTTTCAAAATTAAGTGAAATAGATAATAAGATCTCCAAAGAGACTATGTATAGCCAAACAAGAAATCACTTTTAAAGAACTACCTATCTTGACTTGTCAGAAAGCCATCCACTGCAAGTATGACGTCATCATCGGACTGAAAGTTGGTGCCAGGAATAGCTGCTTTCAGTTTTGGGAATAGATAAAAGTCCGACGGAGCAATATCAGGTGAATAAGGCGGAAGCTCAATCAAATTAAAGCCACAATCATGAATGGCAAGCATGGCAGAGACAGACTCGTAAACAGGAGCATTGTCCGGATGGAACAACACACCTTAAACTAGTGCGCTTTCCCCAGAGCTTAAGTTTAGTATGTTCCTGTTACTGTGTCAGAAGTGAAGCATAGTGTCATTTGGATTAACCTCGACCTTTTTCTTCGACAAAAAAGACTCGGACGCCAGACGGCGCCATTTTGAAAATAGTTCCCCGTTGATCTATTAGTTATAAAATATCATGAAATACAAGTTCCAACACTGGATCTTAACTTTCAAGTTGGAGTATTTAGAATGTTGAAAAAATGCTTTTTTACTTTCACCATTGGAATCCGAGTCTTTTTTATGCCATTACAAATAAGGGGCGAGAAGATCCGAATGGCATTGTCCTGGCGGAACACCACATCTTTAACTAGTGAGCCTTCCGCGGCGCTTAAGTTTAATATTTTACCATAACTATGTCAGAAGGAAGCATAGTATGTGCCATTGATTGTTTGGCCTTTTTGGAGATAATATATCAGGAGAATTCCTTCTTCATCCCTGATAACCGAGACTCTCAACATATCAATCAGCCCGCGTATATTTATAACTCATGAAACCATTCAATTTACAGTAGTGAATTTAGTATTCTCACAAATTTATCGCTTTTGTCGACTGACGACTTGTCATGACTTTAACACAAGATATAACGAAATATTATGTTAAATATCTGATTTTACATATTTTCTTTCTTTTGCTGTTCTTTAGGATAATAGGAATAATAAGTGACGGAAATGATATTGAGATAGAAAGCGATTACAATATTTGATATGTACGTTATTGACTGAAATATCATGAATTAATCTCAAATGTTTAGCGTACAGTAAAAAGTAAAAAGTTTAATGTTTGAATATTTATTTTTCCCTAAATATAAGATACAAAGTCAGCATATTGGAGCGGCGGAAACGACCTTGAGATAGAAGGCGATTACAAATGGATCCACTCAGGAACACCATTCTCCTATACCAAATGGGCGCCTGGCCAGCCGGATAATGATGAGAACGAAGATTGTATAACATTTTGGATGCCAAGTAATGGACTATGGCATGATGCAGATTGTGAAGCAAATGAGCACTTCATATGCGAGAAAATGTATGTATTCTAAAGTATTTGTGTTCTTACAATCATTATGTAGTGGTAGGAGAGATGACAAAATATATAGCTTCCTATCCACATAAAAAAAACCAAACTTATCATATTGAAATGCTGTAAACGTTGACATTTTCGCAGGGGGGGGGGGGAATTGCGTGTTTGGCAAACCGAGGGATTTCGTGAAAATATCCCCACGCGAAAATATCCCCGCTGCATTCGTACTATGAGGGAACATTTATGTCGAGAAAATTTCCCATACTTGAAACGTCTTGATGTTATTTTCGCGAAAAATTTTGCCCAGCGAAAATAACCACGTTTACAATATATAATTGTAATGATGTAGTGCATAATATGCGCATTTCAACAAACAGTGTAACATAAGTGATGCTCAGTGTTACTTTCTTAACATCAAATGCACTGTATGTAACGTGCGACTGCGATATAACATTTTTTACGGTAACCGCGACTATTTTCTGCTGGTTTTTGATGCATTATTGGTAATTTACTGTGTTTCTAGAGTTTTCTCCCAAAAACTCTATCCGTTTTAGTTCCTTTACAAAAATAAGTATCAATATGTGTTTATAATATCTACATCTATATAACTATAAAGCATAAAAGATAAGTAATCAGTGTTTTTTGCCAGATTTTCCTCTTTATGCCTTTTTGACATTTTTAAACGTAAATTGAACAAATCTTCGATGTTTCAGTCATGTGTATGTTCGGTTTGATAGGATAAAAAGAAGGGAGGAGATCTCCAACAAGACCCCGCTGCAGCATCAACAGTAAAACACTAAAACACCCGATGCAAAAACACAAAAGACGAGTACAGCATGAGAAGGAAAAGAGACACGTGACATGTAAACATCAAACACAAAAGACTACACATAAACCGACGAGACCAATGGATAACCGGTGCCGACTTTGGACGGCCATCTGTCACGCAAGTAGCAAAAGAAACATAATAGTTTGAATGTCGTTTGGGTATGCTTTCTGCAATACAAAAAACATACATTCAGGCGACACTTCTTTCCGTAATGGCGACATTTTTTACGGGTATAGCGACAGTTTTCTATGGTGAGAAAATTGAACCTGCGATTATTTTTTACGGTAACTAGGTATTTGTTCTACAGGCGAAATATCATTCATCTGACGGAGATTTCATTGGAAGGGCAGTTACTTCTGACAAGTCCCTATGCACTAAAACAGTAAAAAAAAATATACAACATTATGCCACTACAAGTGCATAAAACAAAGGGATAAATAATTTACATAATGATAAGTTGTGTTGTTATACAGATAACCTGCATGGAATCCAAGTTTGAAAATAGAATAGTACGAAACCAATTGTCATTAAGAGATGAAATTAACCATCTATATATGAAAGAAAATATGCTCCTGTATCATACCCTTGTTTGTTAGACTTGAGTGTTAATGAAAAAAATCAACGAAAACGTATTGCACAATGGTAAAATGTTTGGGAACAGTTTAATATTCTTTGGGGAGGTTAAACGAAAATGAAAGTCCCGTTTTCGCATAAAAATGACGGAAATGTACAACTATGATGCTGTAAATGTGATTTTTACTTTTCATAATACGAAAACAGCCCGAACTGATCCCCGATCTACTACGATTGAACAACGACTTCTACCGATATTACTACTACGTGCGTTGCAAATTCATTTACATATGTAATATTTGCTCAAGTCAGGGCTTATAGTCGAGCAGATCGTCTTCATCAGTCGCATATATGCCATAGGACAGTACATGTAGTTAGATCGGTGTCAATAAAGAAGCTGGGGGCGACTCGTGGTAAAGTCAGGGCTTAGTCTTGGTGAGTCGGGCGTAAGTCGGGGTGAATGATTTTCTGAATTATCGATTTTGTGCTGTATAGAGGGATATAGTCATTTTCCATATTTGTCATCCTAGCTCATTCGCGAAGAAGGTCCGTTCCCGATTATCCCCGACTGAGCTACGATTTACGCCGACGTAGTCCCGACCTTGCTGCAACCTAGCCCAAACCTAAATAAGTCGGGACTGAGCTCCGACAAAGCACATGTATACATTTGTCGGGGTGTCTCTCCGACCTTCCGGACTTAGCTTTGACCCACTCCGAGTCGCCCTGACCAAGCTACGACTCGCCCGACAGAGCCCCAATTCACACCGACTTTACAAGTCGGGCACTTTGTGACTGGGGATTAATGCTTTTTAGGACTCAACCCCGACTGATTTAAGTCAGAGCAAGGTCGGGGAGGTCGGATCTAAGCAAGGGTAAATCGTAGCTCAGTTGAGGATCATCGGGAACAGACCCTCGCGACTGAGCTACGAATCACCCCGACTTAGCCCCGATTCACCAAGACTAAGCCCCGACTTTACCACGGGTCGCCTGGACCTTCCCGATCGACGCCGACCTAACTATAGCTAATGAAGACAGAGCTACGATCTGCCCGACTTAGTTCCGACTTAACCTTGACTTGAGCAAGTATTTCATTATGTCTAGTAGTTGACCAGTTTAATTTCACCATCATTAAAAAGAGAAAGGAGCTCCAAAACAGGTTCCAAAAAGACTGATACTATAAAAGAATGATTATCGTATATCAATTTGCATCACAAGTCGTAGTTATGTCGGCGGAAGTCATTGTTTAATCGTGGTAGGTCGTAGTTAAGTCAGGGCTCAGTCTACTCAAGTCGTGGTGAGTCGGGGCAGGTCATAGCTAAATCGGAAAGGTAGACCTGGGCTAAGTCGGCGTAAAGTCGTAGGTAGATTGTGGTAGATCGTAGTCAAGTCGTATTAAGATCGGGACAGAGTCGGTGTTACAGTCAATAAGGATATTACAGTGCCAACTTCCCCAACGTCATCAAAATTTTAAGTCGGGGCTAATCGGGGAGCTAAGTCTGCTGCACAACTGCTTCAATACCTGGATATATTAATAGCATACATGTCTCTGCCTATCAACATATCTCATATATGTATACCGTGTATTTCAAGTGCTAAATAAAAAAGTTTACACGTTTTATGGACGATATTATATGAAAAGAAAGTAATATATTCCCTTAAAAACAGTCGCCTATACCGTAAAAAACTATCGCGATTACAATAGAAAAGTGTCGCCTAATACGGTTCTGTACCGTAAAAAAGTGTCGCAACACGGGATATTCTTAAGAAGACTTATAGATGAAAGAAAGAGTTAAATATATTTTATTCTGATATACGCGTTTTGCTATTCTATAATGCTTTAATATTCGTGCGTAAATAATTTTTATTTCATAGTATGCAAAATGCTAAATTGAAGACATCAATTTTATTTTTTTCAGAGATGAAACAATATTTGGCTGATGAAGACATTTGACAACAAAATGTATATTGAACCCGCAATAAACATCCAGATATATTAGAATTTGTATATATTTCGTTTCTGTGGATGCAGAGATCATAGTCTACACAACTGTGAACTCTGAATGTCTTGAATTGACAAATATGGATAATGACCATATACCTGTTTACAACACAATATCGATAATTCATAAAATCAGAGCCCGAAGGAATACAAAATCAGTATAAAACAGGAACCAAAGCAAACAAACAAAAACCTCCACCATATGAAAAGAAGCGAACATCTGATATGGGAGTGAGACCTGGTGCCCAGAAAGAGTAAGCATCTCCTGCTTGCATGCAACACCCGCCGCTTCAATTCAGTAGAACTGTCACATCCTTTGTTCCATTTAGACATAGAAGACATAGAGCGCAATCATGTCTCGAAACCAGGAAATGACAAATATGGACAATATCGATAATTCAGAAAATTACAAACCAAAGGAATACAAAATCAAGATAAAACAGGAACCAAAGCAAACAAACAAAAACTTCCGCCACATGAAAAGAAGCAAACTCCCAATATGGGACTGAGACCAGGAGACCTGGAAGATTCAGCATCTCCTGCTTCCAATATTGAATGTGTGTGGCTTTAAGTACCAAAATCTAAATCCAAAACATGCATATCTAGTACCACATTCAGACTTCTTAGTCCAGAATGCTGTTCTCTAGTGGCAGAGGTGAATATCTTCATTTTATCTTTTTTTCATGGAAACGTCAAAAACGGAATTACTATTGTGTTTCATATAATGATCGATAAGCCTGCAACCCCACCCCTCCCCTTAGAAAAATAAGGAATCTATGGTGGACGAGGAATCCCCGAGGGCATATGTAGCCAAGTTCGATTAACTTCGGTTGATCGTTTCTTCAACGCATTCGAAAATTTTTGTCATCGAACATTCTTAAAATTTCTAAAACGTGGGTCCTGTAGCATTATATCCCAACCATCCTCCTTCGTCTTCGTACGTTTTTGACATAATAACATTCAAACTCTTTGGTCATATCACTATGTTTATATTGAGGATCACTGACGAGGGTTAAGTACCTGAAACGTGCATGTCCGGTCCATGCTGTAAATGTATCTGTTCTTAAATGATGCTATTGACTTTGAAGACGCTTAACATCTGATTTGGAGACTATGTTGAAATTGCTGATGGCTGCCTAATTGTAGGATCATTATATATTTCATTTATGATAGTATGGCTAAATTGTTCATCCACGCGTACTTGAATAAGATAATTTTAACTTGAGAAAAATCTTAATTTCCGTCTTTACATTAGTTACGTCAGAGCTACCACGTGTTTACCATGAAATGTAAACAATGACAAGCATTACCTGATTAAAAATGTGTATTTGATATCGTTATAATATTTGAGGATCGACATTTCAGAAAATAATTCATAGATATATGTAAACTAAATATGTATGTAAAGTCCAGAAAGATACTGACCACGTATGGGAGATGTTTATAGCAGGTAGTCATGTACCTACATGTACAACAAAGGGTACTGCACCTCATGTGTAACGAAACACAAGCCATGACAAGGTATACTTTTTGTTGCTAATAATTTAAAGAATCAAGATCAGAGTTAAATACTTAATATGAAGGAGAAGATTTATAGAAACTAGATTATTGATATGTCCACGGGTGCCTGAAAATCATAGGTGCTCGGCGCCAATAATCCTGAATTATATTCACCCTTTCTGTACAGTACTTTCACTCTCCGTTAAAGATAAGAGAAGGAGGACGCAATTGTAGATTCATGACATCGAGCTTCTATGTGAAAATATGGTCCTCCTTTTTCTTTCTCCGAACCATGACTGTCTGAAAATAGCCGAGACGTCAAAGAAAAAAGGGAGGAGGGAGAAAGACGATGATATTTTCAGGCACTTTATAAGACAATATTTTCCGCGCTTGCGCGGGTTCTTTTCTAGTGGATATGTTAACGGATATAAAAATACAAGGCCTACGAAAAACAGTCCATGCTCTGCATGTTTTTACCTCAGGAGTCCGACTGGGATTCAGAGAGGGAAGGTGATCGGGACCCTGTCTGGTGGCAGAAGGATTGTACCCACGGTATAAAAGGCGTTTTATGATTCTAACACAATTTCAATAGTAATTCTGTTTACCTTCGATCCCTCTTATTTTGTTGATTATGTCACCATAAAATGCAGGTTGAGAAATACCCAAAGTAATATACTATGTTGCTTACATGGATCCGAATTTCAAAAGAAGTTGACAATATTTTTGAGGTCTTTTCTAGTTTGTGGAAGCGTAAACCTTGACCTAAAAGTTTCTTCCTAATTTGTAAATATCTACTAAGAAAATTCAAAACAATAGTACATGCTCTAGCATACCGGATGAGCTGTAAAATGTAGATACCGTATGACGGTAAAATTAGGAACATCCCCGTTGAGTCCAAAATCATCTCTTTCGTCATACACACTTGTATGAATCTCTCCATGAACAATTTAGATATTGAGGTCCAAAAATTGGTCTCTGTGTTTGTAACGTTTGCCTTCTTTAGAGTCAGTTCTTGGGGATAAATAACATTTTCATACTTTTCAAAAACAGGATTGTCGAAAGTAAGAATTTCATCCAGCTACCAAGAAGTAACAATGAAACATATCAAATCGTCATATTTTCTTTGCTTTTGCAGATTTTTGGATAAATTATTTTTCATACGTGTATGAAAATAAATCATCAACAAGAGTCGCACAGTTAGTACCCATTGGAAGCCCTACAACTAGCTTGTAGAGGGGTATGGTCAATTCGTACCATAACCGACTCGTACCATACCTTACGACCAACTCGTACCAAATCCATTTCGTACCATGACTAACTCGTACCATAATTTCTACCAACTCGCACAATACATAAACTCGTACCATGGTACCAATTCTTGAACCATAATCTCGTACCATGCATAAGTTAGTACCATTACCAACTCGTACCATGGTACCAATACTCGTACCATGCATAATTTTTCACCATACAAAAACCTGTATCATGGTACCAATACTCGTTCCATAAACTCGTGCCATTCATAAACAGGTACCAGAACAAACTCGCATCATATGGTAACAGTATATACATACGAGACATACGAGAAACTCGTACCATACATTGAAAAAAAAACCACTACCAACTTGCTTGTACAATGGTGCTAGGTACATTATATTTCATTATACCTCTACTGATTTTTTCCTGCATAAAAAGAGACTCATTAAATTTAACTAAATCCCTGAAAATCGCATGATGAGACTATTTCCCAGCAAAGTGGTGCGTTAGTTGAGAAGACTATTTCCCTAGGGAGTTAGTTTCAAAATGGGACGGAGCTTCTTTTGGGAGTGTCAGTATCAGCCAATCAGCGCCGTTGAAGGTTGATCGGATGACGCTATTAATACGAGAGCAGAGTAATTAATCCGCTTCATGTCCATGAGTATTTATGAGTATAATAAATGATGTTTCTGTTTATCTTATCATCAAAAATTAATATTTTCCGTTACTCAGTCATTCAGGCGAGAAGGCACGGCAAAATCAGTAGAATTTCCATTGGAACCACGTGAACCTTGGACATATGTTTGTTTCAGTATAATGTGTGTTTCGGTATACCTAAGAGATATGTTTGTTTCAGTGTAATGTTTGTTTCGGTATAATAATAGAACAGTTAAAGTATACCATTGAGGCAGTTAGCACGATATTGGTTCTCCCTCAATGGTATACTTAAACTGTATACTGTAAAATCTTACAAAAAAAAACTTTTTTTCTGACCTCGACAGTTTGTTTTGCATATGATTGATTTAGTGTCACCAGACATGCATGTTTCGGATATCTAAACTGCATCAGTGGAAACTTATCATACATTGTAAAGAGTTCAACTAATAATTCATAGTTTATTCAAAAGATGTTGTATATATGGTACATCGACTGATCGAAATGGTTACGTGTGTCAAGCATTCAAACTCAATTCACAATAGATTAAAGATAGATAAGAAGCTTTCTATAGAAGTAAAAGCGATGAAAAAAAGAAGAGTGTAAGACTGGATCTAAGATTGATAAAGGATAGGTAAAATGCTTCTTTATATGTTAAACCATAAAGGAAAGCAAGAAGACGTTAAAAACATTTTAAACAAATTGTTCAAATATACATAGTCCCAAAGTCCTTTAATAAAAAAGTTTTAACTGTTACGGAATTTCTGTCTTGATTGTCTGGCACAAACACTTTACGAGCACGCAGTCTCAAAGTCTTTCTGCTGAAGTTTTTGCTGTTCATATTCACTCCATAGTTCAAGTATTCTTTTCTTTGCAGTTTTATCTGATTTTTTCAGTAAATGAACATGTCGATGGGTACGAGATTCTAAGTGGTACGAGTTGGTTATGGTACTATTATTTAATCGTACAATTTGGAATAAAATTGTATACGAGTTTGTGATGGTACGAGTTAGAGTCAATGGGTACGAGATTCTGTGTGGTACCAGTTGGTTATGGTACGAGTATATTATGGTGCGACTTGGAATAAAATTGGGTTCACAATGGGTACGAATTGACTTCTATTTTCATAACGAGTTGGTCATGGTACGAAATGGCTATGGTACGACTTGGTAAGTTTTGGGTACGAAGTGACCAGGGTTCGAGTTTGTTATGGTACGAATTGACAATAAACCATTGTAGATAGTCTGACCAAATCTTACATATATGTTGTCTAAGAGGAAGGACAAGACAATGCACAGGTAAATTTGAATTATTTGTATTCTGTAGCGGAAAGCTTTCTCATTGTTCATGGACAATTTGCCTGGTTTGTGTGTTAGAATATTAACACTAACGACAGAAGGGTGTCTTTGACCTGATTGAATGTAATATTTGGCAGCATACTTTAGCTCACCTGAGTGAAGCTTAAGTGAGTTATATTGTCATAGCACGCCGTCCGTCGTCCGTTGTCGTCGTCATCCAGCGTAAACTTTTGACATTTTCAACATCTCCTCTGCATACGCTGCACATAATTTTACGAACTGAAGGTAATCCACCGAGTTTTTCGTGACGATCGGTCAGCATATATGGCAACTGATGGTTCTGATTTGCTAACGCATTTTCGACATCTCCTCTGCAAACACTCCACAGAATTTTACGAAACCTTACAGGAAACATGTACACAAGAAAGGATGGGATCTCCAACAACACTCGCTTGCAGCACCCGCAGTAGAACCCAAAACATCCAATGAACAGACATCCAAAGAACAGATACCCACGGAAAGAGACACAAAAGGGACAAATAACACCAACTCACTGTTTTTCGTGCCGACTCTGATTGGCTGACCCATTTTCGACATCTCCAGCCGTTTCACAGAATTTTTTACAAAACCTTACAAGAAGCAAGTACTTAAGGTCCTCTACCATGTTTGTATTTTCGTGCCGATTGATCAACAAATATTGCTGCCGAAGCCTCTGATTGGCTGACGCATTCCCGTGTTATCCTCTGCAACCGCTGTACATAATATCACGAAACCTTACAGGTAGGAAATACTCTAGGTCTTGTACAAAACTTGCACGTGTCCAAATAGAATTATACACCCATGAACACCAAAAGTAAGACAGTCATTACTTATATTTACATTTATTCTAAATATCGGTCATTTTTATTTGCATGCACTTCGCATATTTTGCCTGTTTTAGTGTCAAATATATTTGAACGTTGGTAAATTCTCCCTACATGCAAAACTTGCACGTGAGCACCCTAAGTTATTGGAATATAATTCTAGTTGTCTAATGGGCGTTTAACATGGGGAATCTACTAGTAATGTAAATATATATAGATAAATACTTGCCATTGTCCCGCATTTTCGACCGAAAGAAATCTGTCCCGGCCGGGAAATCCCGATTTTTGGACGTTCCATTAAAAAAAATCAGCGTAATATTGATTATTAGTCACTCCGTCTTTTCATAAACTTAAACTGTTTCATAATATTTATCTAACGCACGCCATATACAGTAATCAGCCGGTAAACTGTCGGCTGTACCACAAACAATAGTCAATTAACGTCGCTAAATAAATGCAAGTAAGTCTTCTCCTGTTGTAGTTATTGTTTGTTTGTTTTTTTTTTTTTTTTGCTAGAAAAATAATTCGATCATTGAAAGTAATAGTAATAAGATGTTCGAGTGATACCATTTGTGTAAGCCAAGATACAAAATTTTTATGAGAAGAAACAACGTGAAGTAAAAATGTAAACAAGATAAAAAAAAAAAGGAGAAAATACGGCAACCACGGAACGCTGTTAAGTTATTATAATACTCTCTTTATTATTATCACGTAAAAAAAAAAACCTCAATACTAATCAACGTACGTCAGCTTACTGTCTTTTTCAATACCCGAGACGTTAAGGTATCGATTGTGTATTTGATTTACATATAAACTCCCTTGTTATTGTTCGCCAACGTCAACTCAGGTAACGGCACAGGTGTTTTATACTTGTGAATAAAAGGGTGGACAAGTTCGCTGAAGCGCCACTTTTTAGAAATGCGTCCGACCAGGAGCCGACGCCCGTGTACGTATACGGCGCGCGTTAACAAGATTTATTTATTCTCTGACGTTCTTGTGTTTGCAGAGAGCTATGATCTAGTGCAATTTTGGATTGCAATATCTGAAGTTCAACCTCCTAATGGAAAGTTACCTTTAACATACTTATGAAAATTTACTCAGGATGTATTGTGTGCGACACACTCAGATGCTGATAGTCGGGGAGCCAGTGGGGACCCCCATGCACCCCCTTGAGTACTTTTTTTCACGGGTACCATAATGTTCCTTAGGGTCTATAGAATCGGTTTTCAGGATGTACTCAAAAATAAACTCATTTATGCTATGTGTTTTTCGACCGTTTCCATGGCAACCCCCTGCTAAAGTCACGAAAGCACTATTGGTTAAGTAAAATAGCCATATCTTGGCCAAATGTTGAGCTTAACATCTGTAACTGGTATCAATATAACGAGGAAAGGTTGTTCTATTAATCATGTGATCATATGCAAAATAACTATTTTGCATATTCATGAATATTCATGAATTGAAATAAAAATGCTTGCAAAATACCGAAAAAATTGACACTTATCATTTTGTTTTGTCTCCTAAACTCTATAGTTTTATCTATGATCGATATTAGATTACATAAGAAATACATACAAAGTCTTCTCTCTCCAATGACATAACATTTGGCTCAATATTTTAGTTCAATGGCTTCTAAATTGATGTTTTTTACAGAAAAATGGCTTATTTTAATTAAGATAAGCTGATTTTTGTATACTAATTATAAGATATTTACTACTTATAAAATCGAATATCTGAACCTGTTTTCTAGTGTATTTTCATGTTTTTCTCATGTAATAAATGTTTACAAAACATGATATACGTAATTTTGGTAATTTTGGGGCAAAAACCGTATTTTTCAGTAAAAAACAACAGATATCTGGATATTATTTATAAAACGCAAACCGTTCCTGTGATCAATTAATGAAACGTATATGCTGATGTAATTTCATGGTTCTAAGATTGATGTTTGTATTAGAAGCAAAAATACTACTTTTTTCTGCTATTTTGGGTAAAAATGTCGGTTTTTTATACTAAAATTACAGATTTTCTGAGAAATATTTCAAATATAATTTATATTTGTTGTTATATAGGATATGAAACTAAAGGAGTAGGTTCGGTAACCATGGAATTCGGCCCTGTCGTACTTTTTAATGAAATTTTGTATGTTTAATAACTGATGTCTGCAGTTTCTAAAACTGTTTTCTGTTTTCAAATATCTTCAAAATTGACGAAAATATGTAGAATCGTTTAAGGCATGCTATAGCGTATTGAGCGACGTCAATGACGTCGTCACATGACATCCTCACGACGTTGTGTCACCATAAGAAATGATCACTGAACTTATGTTATGAGTAACGAGCAAACTATATAAGAATTATAATTTCTAAACATCTATAAACATTGAAAAGAATATCTCGATTTTCTGATTTCTAAAAAGAGGTGCACACGCATAATCTCTCTCAGGTTGGTAGAAGTACAACATAGAATACTTTAAAATAGATGCACAGCACAGCGCGTCACAGAAACGAAATTCTCTGTACAGCAAGATATGAGTATAATCTCCAATTTGATATCAATTCAATTTCTGTGACAACGTGTGCTACGGGTTAAATTTCAGGATAAAGACTCTTAAAACATGTTAAAAACGCGGAAATCGGCATACCGTCATGGATTATAGACGTCATGGATGACGTCACAGCACGTGCAGATTACCGAACATCATATTTTTGTGAACTTTCAAAGTTTGTCATTGCTTTCATAAAAGAATAACATGAAATAAAACAATTTTAAAATCTAGGTTATAACAGGGCCAATTTCGGTAGTTTCCGAACCTACTCCTTTATTTGTACATATCATAAGAGTATCAAATATAAAAAATTAAATAGTAAGAAATATAGAAATTCATACCATAACCACAGAATAACATTGCAAAAAAACTCAATGAATCGTGAATAACACAGTATGACCACCCAATAACGTAACAGAGCAACTCAATAAAAGAGTATAACCAACCAATAACATAGCAAAGCCACTCAAATTATGGTCTTCTAACCTTCATTATATATACACAAATTACTAATACAGTATAATCACTTGATAACATAGCAAAACCACTATAACATAGTCATTTGATCCTTTATTACATAGGAACCACTTGATTATACAGTGTAAACACTCAATGACATAGCAAAACCCCTCAATAAAGTGTTTGTTAGACCCTTTACTATATCAAAATCACCTAACAATACAATATAACCAACCAATAACGTGATGGTTTGAACATTTTCTATAAAGAAAATTTAAAATAACACCGCATAGCTACCCAATACTTAGCATTACCACAAAATAACGTGATGATTTGATCCTTATCTTAGCAAAACCGCTCAATAACACAGCATAGCTACCCAATAACTTAGCATTACCACTCAATAACGTGATTGTTTGATCTTTTATTATAGCAAAACCACCCAATAACATAGTATAACCACCAAATAACTTAGCATTCTTACTCAATAACGTGATTATTTGACACTTTATTATTACAAAACTACTTAATATCACACCATCACCACCAAATAACTTCTCAATAACGTGGTCGGTTGCCTCTTTTTAGCTCACCTGAGCCAAAGGCTCAAGTGAGCTATTGTCATAGTGTGGTGTCCGGCGTCCGTCGTCCGTCGTCCGTCCGTCCGTCCGTCGTAAACTTTTAACATTTTCAACTTCTTCTCAAGAACGGCTGAAGGGATTTTGATGAAACTTGGTATGCATGAAGTACTAAAGGTCCTCTACCAAGTTTGTTCATTTCGGCTCGATCCCTTCAGGGGTGGATCCAGGGCGGGGTCAAATAGGCCCAGGAGGGTACCCCTCTTCAAAAATCTTCTTCTCCAGTTCCACTGAATGGATTGAAAAACTAATTGTATCTATGTGATCTAGAAGGATGTATGATTCAAGTTTGTTCATTTCGTTAAAATCCGACAACTAATTTTTGACGCGTTTTTGACGTCTTTTCGGACTTAGTCAGAAATGCACATTTTTGCACTTTTTCTTTAAATAACTCAATAAGTGTATGATTTTACACACTCATTTACTACATATTTATCATATTTAACTTACTTAATGCTTTGATATGTATTTTATGCTTAAATTTTATTTTTTTGATTTTTTATGAATTTTTTTCTTATGTAAAAAGGAAGGGGGGTGATTTTCATACATTTTCTGCTTCTTTTCTATAACCACTCTTCAGATTGTCATGACAATTTGTAGGTATGAGGTACTCATGCATGGTACCCTACAAGTGAAAGAATTTTGTCCAGATATCCACTTTTGGATTTTTAAGGAATATTTTTTAAGATTGTACATAGGTATAATGTATGTTTTCTTACCAAAAAAGAAAAGAAATTCTCAAATCGCACCGGGTTATACACATTGATACTACTTTTGAATAAAGAAATTTTATTTGAATCACAAAAAAAAAATGCCGTAAAGATTAAAAGTACACAACTTTTTTAATATTTTTTCAAAGCCATGCACCTGGTTCCGGACCGGAATTATTCGAATTTTATGATCTGAGGACCCATTTTCACACGTATTCTTCCACACATGTAGATGTCTCACACACTTTAAAACTATATTCAAAATTTTATTTCATCTATCTAGTAAACAATCACGGGAAGACAATTGAAGATAAACATTGTGTGTATTTTCCACCAATTGTTGAAAATAATAAGAAAATAATCGGAACTATTTGACAGGACAATGACCTAGATATGCATTAATTCATCTTCGTCCCCAAGGCGCATCGTATTCCGCTAGGCGCTTCATTGCAATACAAACCGCAAAGCAGTACTGCGATATATTTCAGGAGATACAGTGCAAACGGAATAGATTTTTATACTTGGAACACTTTCATAATCTGTATCTGTATCTGTATGGGTACGTTGAATTACCAATACTGGCTTGTGATCAACGGAATGAGAGAGCGCATAAACTTACTTAATCGCGCTTCAGGCTGAATCTAAAGCCTTCCACAGTCCTTGACAGCACTTGATGGTTATCCAGTTCGTTCCACTCTGTGACTGTACGTATGAAGAATGAGTTCTTCCTGATGACGGAATTACATGTAGGTATGTTAAAGCAGCGAGTATGGTTTGAGCTATGAACAACGTTCATAATGGTTATCATTCATGTACTTGGAACACTTGCATATACTTGTTATCATGTATAAAGTTTGCTCGAATTTCCTCTGTCTTAGACTCTCTTAGATGAAGTAATTTACGGACTGATTTCTTGAAGAAACGTCTATTGAGTAATCTCTTCCTCTGGATTTTGAGAATGCATAGGACATTTAATATCTGAAATTCTTGAAAATAAATAATTCCGTTGAGAGTTCCTGAAATCTTCCAATGAAATGTTGGACCACAGAAGCTGTTGTTTTAATAGAGAAAATAAATTATTATTCACAACCTTAAGCCACTGTGTTCGTCATCTTGTATGTATAATATTTCTAAGAGGAACACAGAGGCCTGAGGTTGTGAATAAGAAAACATTTTCTCTCATAAAACGACAGGATCCTGTGTTAAGACATTTGGGAATTTTTATCTGTTCAAATAATAGATACATAATGAGTTTTTATCAGACCAAATAACTTCTTGTCGGCAAATCCAATGCAACCGATACATTTCATGAACTCTCTCTGCTAACAACTTGCCCGTGTAACAGACCTATGATGAGGTAAAACAATTAGTTAACAGTAAATAACGATGTCGTAGGTCTGCTAGTTGGACAAGCTTAACAATTTCATGGGCCTTTTAATTTGTTTCAAACTGCGAAACCTTAGAGAAACCACTTGAGTTGTTGAACAGCGTATGCTGAAATGCGACGCTCCTTCTCGCCTGTTGAAATATGCATAGGCAAGAAGCGTCGCATTTCAGCATATTTACTTAAAATTATTTGTTCAAGTGGCTTCACTGGGTCATGAGGTTTGATACAACATACACTGCTTTTTTGGAAAACAAACAAACTGGCACAATTTCTGCACAACTCACTTGAATTGATGAATATTGGATCAAAACGATTTTAACTGTACGTTTCATGTATTTGAGATGAAATCAATGCTATTCAAAAGCATAATTCATAGATTTCAGTGAATAAAGGCAAAACCGAAAAATCTTAGTTTTTTATGCCCCTGGAATAAAAGATTCGGGAGCATAAAGTATTTGGCCTGTCCGTCTGTCTGTTTGTCTGTCTGTTTTCCAAAAAACTTTAACATTGGGCATAACTTTTGAATGGAAGCTGGTGATAGAGGTTTCATATTTCACATGTGTATTTACCAAAATTTTTGACCTCATGACCATAACCTTGACCTTTCACGTACTTCTCAAAAACTTTAACATTGGGCATAACTATTGAATGGTTATAGTGATAGGGCTTTCATATTGTACATGTGTATTCCTTGTGACAAGATCTTTCCATTGATACCAATATTACGCTGACCCTGACCTCTCACATACTTAACAGAAAATGGTGTTTATACTAACAAAGATGCCGCCGGGGGCATTCTCGTTTCACAAACACAGGCTTTATAATTTCTGGCATGCTAGCTATCAATAATGAAAGGTTTTGTGTTCAATTTTAAATAAACTTAATTTGTGAAATCATTTCATTGTTTTATTCTTTTTCTGCTGCACATTTATGTGGAATTTTACAATATGATTTTATTTTTGATGTTGCATAATTGAACTATACTAGCTGGGCATATGACGTTGGACCACTTTATCCGTTTTTTTTTCAAATCAGTAAAAAAGTTATTGTTTTGAAATGTGACTATTTTTTTCTTTTTTGTACCTTTAAAGGTTGTCTGAAAAAAAACACTTCTCTGCATCCGGCAAAAATCTTTTTAGAAAGGTTGTGGGCTAAAATCCTGGTACTGGCACTATCAGTATTCAATGTCAGTATGTCAGTTAGAGCGTGCATGGGTATCAGGTGAGCGTTGTGCCCCCTGGGGCTCTTGTTTTATAATGAAACCACTCAAGAACAAAGCATGGATACCCATTAACATTACAAAACCACCAAATAACGTGATGCTTTGACCCTTTATTGTATCAAATCACTGATTAGCATGTCTGTTTGACCCTTTATATTGCTAAAATCCACATTAAAACAGTCCTGGTTCCATAGAGAGAACGAGGAAAGATTGTTATTGAGTGGTAATGCCAAGTTATTGGGTGATTATGCAGTGTTATTAAGTGGTTTTGTTACAATAAAGTGTCAAACCATCACGTTTTTGAGTGGTAATGCTATATTTTTGGGTGCTTATGCTGTGTAATTGAGTGGTTTTCATATAATTAAGGGTCAAACGACCACCTTATTAAGTAGTTATGCTAAGTTATTTGGCGGTTTTGTTATAATAAAGTGTCAAATCGTCACGCTATGGATGAGTAATGCTATGTTTTGGGGTGGTAATTCTGTGTTATTGAGTGGTTTTGTTACAATACAGGATCAAATCATCACGTTATTATGTAGTAATGCTAAGTAATAAGGTGGATATGCTGTGTTATATCAAAAGTAAGTGGTTTTGTTATAACTAAGGGTCAAACCATCACGTTATTTGGTGTTTTTATGTTATTGGTTGGTTATGCTGTATTATTTAGTAATTTTCATATAGTTAAGGGTCAAACATTATCTTTATTGAGTGGTTTTGCTATGTCATTGGGTGTTTACACTGTATTGAGGTGTGTTTTTTATGTTATAAAGGGTCAAATTACTATGTTATTGAGTGGTTTTGCTATGTTATTGTGCGGTTATACTGAATTATTAAGTGGTAAAGGTTGAAAGAGCATGTTATTTAGTGGCTTTGCTATATAATTGGTTGATTATACTGTATTATTGAATTGTACATCATATTTAGAATATTTCTCAGAAATTTGTAAATTTAGTATGAAAAACCGACATTTTAACCAAAAATAGCAGAAAAAAGTAACACTTTTTACTTCTAACACAAAAACCGATCTAAAACCATGAAATTACATCAGTATATACGTTTCATTTATAGATTACAGGAACGGTTTGCCTTTTATAGATAATATCAAGATATCTGTTGTTTTTTACTGAAAAATACGGTTTTTGCCCCAAAATTTCCAAAAATACATATATCATATTTTGTAAACATTTATTACATGAGAAACACATGAAATTACACTAGAAAACAGGTTCAGATATTCGATTTTATGAGTAGTAAATATCTTATAATTAGTATACAAAAATCAGCTTATCATAATTAAAATAGCCATTTTTCTGTAAAAACATCAATTTAGAAGCCATTGAACTAAAATATTGAGCCAAATATTATGTCATTGGAGAGAGAAGACTTTGTATTTATTTATAATATAATCTAATAACGATCATAGATAAAACTATAGAGCTTAGGAGCAAAAACTAAATGAAAAGTGTCGATTTTTATATATTTTTCAAGCATTTTTATTTCAATTCATGAATATTCATGAATATGCAAATTAATTGTTTTGCATATGATCACTTGATTAATAGAACAACCTTTCCTCGTTATATTGATACCAGTTACAGATGTTTAGCTCAACATTTGGCCGAGATATGGCTATTTTACTTAACCAATAGTGCTTTCGTGACTGTAGCAGGGGCTTGCCATGGAAACGGTCGAAAAACACATAGCTTAAATGAGTTTATTTTTGAGTACATCCTGAAAACCGATTCTGTAGACCCTAAGGAACATTTTGGTACCCGTGAAAAAAAGTACTCAAGGGGGTGCATTGGGGGCCCCACTAGCTCCCCGACTATGATACTTAGTGAGATAAATTTCAGTATTTTCAGAAAAAAAATCAGACAAATTGAAGAGGAAATATGTGAAACAAATTAATACCACATAGTCCTTTGTTTTGAACATTTTACACTTCTCATTGATTTGACTGTGTTGCTCCTTCAAAAGTGAAGGACACCCCCCGCCCCCCAATCCCCAACTTGTAATTATAATTAAAAGGCCTTATTATCGATTATAGTTATGAGAAAGTGTCCCTCATCGGTGTTATATTTGTCCCTCTTTTTGATGATTTGTCACTCTTTTTGTCCCTCTTTGCAACATGACAAAATTATGGCAAGTATGTAGATATAAAATAACAAAATGATAAGAACCATTGATTTTTAATTCGAAATTTCCATGACTTCTTATTGTTATTTGAAATGATTTTTTGTTTTTCAATTCTTCTAGTCAAATAACAAACCATTTATTAATTGTTTTCATCTTTATTCTAGACAGAAATCTAGTGTTGGATAAATATAACATGTGGAATAAAAAAAAAGCTACTGATATGATGAAAATAAATACTATCAAATAGCTTTTTGAGAAGGTTTTATTACTTAACTTAGAATCGCGATATGTATCGTATCGGATATCAAGTATCGTAATACGTATCGGATCGGCTGGGTACAGTATCGTCCCAGCCCTATAGTCTCCACAGATGCTTGTAAGTTGTGAATTTTAGATGAAAGCAACCCTCTGATGGATTATATCTATTCGGAAGGGAATCGAGCCGTACATCTTCTTTCTTTGCCCAAAGTCTGACATATTCCTCACACAAGTCTATGATGATTTTGAAATTTTGGTTCCATTTAAAGGATTTACTTCTTCTGTAATTTGGGACCCTTTCATAACAATTCTTTTAAGTTGTCGTTCTTGACTATACTAAGGTCACAAGTAACAACGTGTCCACATGTAGAGTAGTTGAAATCCGATGAAGAACAATCGCAAGGAAATGGATGTAGTGAGGGATTACTTAAATCAATACACTGCAGGAATCGTTTGTACATGTAGTTGTAAAATTTTGTACGCAAACGCTCGTGTGTAGCTATAGGAAATACAAATAATTTCTTTTCTTTTGAAATATGGTGGGATCTTTCCAATGACACTTTTGTGTTTCAAAACTTGGCCAAGATTTTATTTATCAATTCCTTTGTTCGCAAATCTTGCTTAAATGAAAGGGCGGTTTGTTTTCATCTCTGATTTATCTTATCTAACTGCTTGAAATAAACGTAAAGTAGAAAATTAATGTCCATGATGACACCTTGTAGTACCTTCTACTTAATAGACAACATTGGATGTCTTACCGTTGAGGTTTCCAAAACTGTGTGTATCAAATGATTCTTTTAAGATTACTGTCGTAAGATTACAAATTCAAAGGGCGCTAGTGAAATGAATGACCTGTAACGGTAAGAGCCGTAATCTGCCCAATTTTCACTAGCGATACCAGCTCAACCAGTATTATTTAAAATGTGTCCTAAACGTGGCATTATTTCATTTCAAGTAGGGCTGGATATCGAAACCAAATTTTCGATACGATACAAAACAATACAAATAGTACCGATATCCGGTATATCGTATATAACTTCATATTTTGTAAAACGCACAAACTGACAATTTTGCTCACTAATAACTACCCCTTCAACAACACAAAGTCAAACGGGTTCCTGAAGGTTCGACCTAACTTAGAGTTTTCGCACATTTCTTTATATCTTACGTACGATAACATTCCTTAATGGGTCTGTTTTTATTTTATCGTTACCTTTATCTTCATTTTGCCTGAAGTAATCGATCAATCCTTTTTTTATTTCTTTAAATCAGTCGCGAGTTTCCCGTCAACCCTTTTCAGAAAGTTTTAGAGAAAACATACACATTTAGACAGTTCGTATTCGAAGGTCTCTGGATTAAAAACTAAAGAATTTAAAAGTCGATATTACTTTGACAAAATGACAAAAATATAACCTAAATGCCGACCTTCTAATTAATTCCTTAATCATTGTTCTTCGAAATATCAAATTAATTGAATAGCCTGGGCATGAAAGGTTAGCATGATCGACAAAATCAAGAACATACCTGCCTTTTGCAAACCAAAAAAAAAACCATTATCAAACTTACCACCTCTAGCTTGCTAGGGGTCCGTCGATGATCAATTTGGTGCTCTATTTTGAGTGCTGTTGAGATTATCGTCAGGATCTTCTTTAACTCATTTGTGTCACACTTATGCCCTTTGCCGTGTGGAGCTCGTAAAAAAGTTCCCCGCGAGGGGGTTGACAGTAAGTGTTTTGAATACTTTCCCTGACATGGTCGCCATAGCACTTTCTACATTAGGGCTGAGCGATTTTATCGCGGTACCGGTATATCGCGATACGAGGCTTCGCAATACGTAGCACGGTATTTGTTTTCAAAAACCGGTTTTTGGCGATATTATTTATCTCCATATTTTTATGTTGTTTCTTTGAAACTTATGGGCGAAAGCGATAAATTCTGCAATTTTCTAACTAACCACTTTTAAACATGACGAGGTGTCCGTTCTATGCTACACAGCATTTTAATAGATTTCAAGAAATAGGTAAAAAAAACATTTCTTCGACCTTTAGAAGCGTTCAGCAACACACTGCACATTGGTATACTAATTTGCAAGAAAGACTTTATCATGTTAGCTTGATTCTTATATTTTGTTTATAATACATGTATATATTTAGTTATGATTGTTTAAACGTACAACATAGTGGTGCCATTTTAAGTTTCCTAATGACTTTTTGCACTGTCTGTCCGCGAGTGTCCGCCGATGTCTCAGCAGAATTATCACATTGATAGCTTAAAATAACTGGATGAATATTATTTTTTTTCAACCGGATATTCATGCATGTACGTATGATTGGTCAAATTCGTCTGCATGTGTGCATCCGTAATTATATCATGATGAAGACATGTTCAGATTCTGAAATAAAATTTGCGGTATTTGCGGGAAAAGATGCGGTAATTTGCGGGAAATGATGCGGTATGTGTCCGCTCCTCAATTGCAATTCCACAATTAAATCAAGTGTTAACGGGCAGACTTTTGAAATTGAGATTGAAAACGACATCGATTGATCGTACCAAGATGTCATTTATGTAATAACATGAAACGCTAGAAGATGTGGCGCCCAATATGTTGGAGAAACAGGTCAGGCCTTAAAATCTCGTTTTAGAAGTCATTCGTATCAGATAAGAAACTCACATCACAAAAAAACAAAGAAATTTCCTTTATAAATACTTCGTTAAATACAATCATTCTATTTCGGATATAACTATTACAACGGTTCAGTCTTTTTCTAAACTTAAAAATCTTAGTAAAACGGAAATTAAAAAACGCCGACTACAAGCTGAACTTGCCTGGATCACAAAACTCCAAACTGCGTACCCCCTTGGTTTAAACGATCAAATTTATGGACAAGGAAACATTTCCTCGACGTCAACTAATATTAATGTATTTTCAATCCACCCAAACACTAAACGGAAGGTCTCACGGAAAACGACGAAACCGAAAACTCAGAATAAGATCTAGATTACACCGTACCTTCAACGATCTTCTGATCATTGCACGCAACGGCGGCAGACATGAACTGCTTCATGCTCTCTCATCAGTTCCAGCAGTTCAATTGAAATCTATCTTGGATGAAGCACTCGTTGCATTCTAAAGAAATACTGATTGATTCAGGCTTAATATCATTGTTGCATTCGCACAGAATAAACTTTATCCAGTTGTTAAAAACATCCCACCTAAAAAACGATTCATAAAAATTTCATTTATTAACAAAGGATTCGATCTTCTTAACATCTCTAATATTTTTCGGGATCATCGTGTACAAAGTGCTATTCCTCAATATTTTGAAAATTTAGAACCTCCTCTTATTTGTTACAAATATAAGAGACCTATTCGAAATTTCGTTTTTAACTACAACAAAGTTACATCAGATCCTAAAATACTTGAATCATGTCCTGCTTCTTGAGAATGTGCAACATCTGAATATCTATATAAACCAGCTGGTCATATTATTACAGGTGACTTTTCAATTATCCAAGACAGGCAGCTCCGTGGTCTTCTCAAAAAGGACCTAAGTATAGAATCCCATCCAAGATAGATTTTATTAAATGTCGCGAAGTACTAAAGGAAGCCTTAGATAACTATACCAAACGATGGTGTAAATCGGAAGGAGTCGAATCGCATTCTCTGAATGACTGGAAAAACCTCATTTTGGACATTACTGACATTCGAATAGACAACTTCCACAAAAATCCTCATCTTTTTTAAAATCCAAGTTCTAGATCTGAAAGATATTTTAAATCCAAATTACGTAATTTACATGAAAAATTTGTCTTCGCTCCTGCAAATAAAGCAGCCAACAACACCATAATCATATGAAAACTTTACTATATACATGTATCAACTTTAGTTTCAGAACTTTCGTCTACAAATACTTATATTAAAAGCAATGAAAGTGTCCTTAACATTTTGAGCAAACATAACAGTGAAATTTCTTCATTCAACATCCCTATTTCTAAATTGGATCTTCCTACAATATACTGCATACCAAAACTGCACAAATCTCCTTACAAATTTAGATACATTGCTAATTCTAGCAACTGCTCAACTACAAGTTTCTCTAGAAATCTGACGTCAGCCCTCACGGCGGTAAAGGAACACGTTGCAAAATATTGTGAAACTGTTCTTAACAGGAATGATGTAAATTTATTTTGGTCTATAAAAATTTCCGGGGATGTGATTGACAAAATGAAATCTAGAAATTTTCAAGCCAATACGATTTCTTCATACGATTTTTCAAATATGTACACCACGCTTCCTCACGACAAGATCAATGATCAATTGTCCAAACTCATTAAATGGTGCTATAATCGAGAGGGGAAAACTTATATTTGTACATCTGAATCAAAGGGTTTCTTCTCCGCTACAGAATACAAATCATACAAATCATGGACATGTAGCGACCTGTGTAGTGCCTTGTCCTTCCTCTTGGACAACATTTATGTAAGATTTGGTGAGAATCTCTACAAGCAGGTTGTAGGGATTCCTATGGGTACAAATTGTGCGCCTCTTGTTGCAGATTTATTTTTATACACATATGAAAAAGAATTTATTCAAAATCTTCAAAAGCAAAGAAAACATGATGATGTGAAATGCTTCATTGGTACTTCTAGGTACCTGGATGATATTCTTACTATCGATAATCCTGTTTTTGAAAAGTATAAAGATGTTATTTATCCACAAGAATTGACTCTAAGCAAGGCAAACTTTACAGACACAGAAACACCATTTTTGGACCTAAATATCAAAATTGTCAATGGAGGAATTCATACAAGTGTATATGACAAACGAGATGATTTTGGATTCAACATAGTAAATTTCCCCTGGCTTGACGCGTACGGTGATGTCCCTAGATTACCGTCATACGGTATCTACATTTCACAGCTCATCCGGTATGCTAGAGCATGTACTGATGTTTCGGATTTTCATAACAGAAATCTACAAATTACAAAGAAACTTTTAGGTCAAGGTTTTCGCTTTCACAAACTAGTAAAGACTTTCTGGAAATTTTACAAAAATTATGATCAACTTCTTTTGAAATTCGGACCCATACAAGCAACGGAGTATATTACTTTAGGTATTTCACAACCTGCATTTTATGGTGACATAATTAACAAAATAAGAAGGATCAAAGGTAGACAGCATATGTATCGAAAATGCGTCAGAGTCATCAAACGCCTTTTATACCGTGGATATGATCCTAATGTCACCAGACGGACACTAAGCTTGGTACTTGACCAATATACAGTCCTGTACGAGCGCATTCTTAAGACTTGCACTCTGACTGACTGTGACGACGGGACTCCATGACGGGCCCTGTCCAAACCTCCTTAGAGAAGACAGGACCCCGACCACCTGTCCTCTCTGAATGTCAGTCGGACTCCTCGGGTGATAACATATATGAGCTCGCTACAGCCGGCAGAGCATGGACTGTATTACGCAAGTCCTCTTTTTATTTCCATTTACATATTCATCTGTGTTGCTTGGACCCATGTGTTTTACGGTCTTGTTTGTGTGTGGTCATCTAACAGTGAGGAGGTTGTTTTACACCATAAGTGTGCGTTCTTCGAGACCTCTGGGAAATCGGAATAGTGGGAGGGTTGTGCGCACGTAATCCAGGATAACCACACCGTCTGCTATTCACGTGGCAGATAGCCGTCCTAAGTCGGCACCGGTTGCCCATTGGTCTCGTTGGTTTATGTGTAGTCCTTCATTTTTCATGTTTATATGTTGTGAGTTGGTGTTCCTTGTCCCTTTTGCGTCTCTTTCTGTGGGTATCTGTTCTGTGTTTTTGCATGGGTGTTTTGGGATTTTGCTGTGGGTGCTGCAACCTAGTGTTGTTGGAGATCCCCTCCTTTCTTTTGAAAGGAAAATTGAGGTAGGAAAAAAATAACCATAAGGACTCTTGATGTTACTGTATAAAAATGTTGCAATATATCGCAATGTTTTTCAAAATATCGCAATATATCGCAATACACATTTGACCCGCGATACTCAGCCCTATATCTACATAGAAATGGCCTCAGACAGTGCAGTTCATGTTTTTCATATGTTTTCATTTTCGAGCATGATCATCGACGGCGGGTGCGGCTAGCCAACAGGGATGCTTACTCCTCCCGGGCACCTGGTCCCACCTCTTGCTTGCTAGGGGTCCGTCGATGATCAGTTTGGTGCTTTTTTGTGAGTGCTGTTGAGATTATCGTCAGGATCTTCTTTAACTCATTTGTGTCACACTTATGCCCTTTGCCGTGTGGAGCTCGTAAAAAAGTTCCCCGCGAGGGGTTTGGCAGTAAGTGTTTTGAATACTTTCCCTGACATGGTCGCCATAGCACTTTCTACATAGAAATGGCCTCAGACAGTGCAGTTCATGTTTTTCATATGTTTTCATTTTCGTGCATGATCGTCGACGGCGGGTGCGGCTAGCCTACAGGGGATGCTTACTCCTCCCGGGCACCTGACCCCACCTCTAGCTTGCTAGGGGTCCGTCGATGATCAATTTGGTGCTCTATTTTGAGTGTTGTTGAGTTTATCGTCAGGATCTTCTTTAACTCATTACAATTTCATGCAGATACTTGAGATTTCACAAGAAAAGCATGTTTTGTGCTAAAATCAATTGACCAATATCGATACGTATTGGTATATCGATATATTGACCAGCCCTAATTTCAAGTATCTATAATCAAATAAAGTAGTTTTATTGACATAATTGCGAGAAATAACATATTTTTTTCGCATAGGTGAGGGTGGAAGTCTTTTTATGATATAAATAATACGAGTGAAATGTCGTAAATTTTCTAAAAATCAATCGCTTTTGTTGATCAAAATGTAAAAATGAACTCCAGTGAGAAGATTCAATAAGATTTGTCGTGCTAAAACATGATTTTCTCCAAATATTATATTCCGGATCTAAATACTTTGTGAATGTTACCGAAAAAGTTTTTAGCATTTTTCCAAGTCTGACTGGACCTTCAGTCGTCAACGCAAATTGTTACCTTTTATGACGAGGGGTTGTTGAATTATCAATACCCAAAATTGAAATAAGGGAGTTTTTTGTGAAAAAGTAAACAACAACGAATAATTTTGTTGAAAATTGATTAATTCGAAACTATTAACGAAGAAGTTAATTATTTGCCGAAAGCGAATCAAGTGCCAATTACTAATTCTCTGTTAATTTCAAATATTTCCTTCACCCCTACCCGCCCAGTCGCATTTTCGTAAATTGGCTATTGTTCCCCCTTTGAAACACAACTCCAACTCCGAAAATTTGTATTATAAAAATGCATCTTAGGTAGAAGTGGTGTTGTGTTCAAAGGGGGGGGGGGGGATTTAATGAAAATAATTCCGATTTTTCATTGATTTCTAAACAAAATAAGCACATTTATATTCAAATATCTCTCTTTCAGAGTCATTTTTTTTAAGGGATTTTATCTTTTAAAGTATTTCACCTACTTGAGAAATGAAGTACTTTCAAATTTCATTATTTTTGGGCACATTTTACGCCTTATCGTTACATGTCCTTTGGGCGGATTATGAAAAAACACTTTGGCTGGAAGCATCACTGATGAGAATCTAATATTCGAAACACGTGTCTGGTGCATGATGAATTGGTTTGAAATTTTCTTCAAGAACCCTTCGACATTAATTATTGATATAAACACTTATTTCCTGTTGCAGTGTGAATCAGTAAAACTCGTTCTCGTGGCAATGGATGTTTTAAGTGTATTACTTAATTCTTTCCAGCTCTGTAGCCGAAAAGAAGCTTTCAAATTGTTTTGGCACTTTATCGATTGGACATCATACATATTACTTGGCTATTTCGGAAACTTGTCATTTCATCCAAAATATTTTCGAAATTAAAGGATGTTAACATCTTAGCACCATCACTCCAATGCTTTTTTGAACATAGATTTTTTTTTTGATATGCTACTGAATCGACCCTACAGGAAATATGGAACCCCGCACTCATTGTAAAGTAAAACACAAATTACAATTCTAAAAATAAATCCGGAGGGCGCTAGAGAAACGAATATGGTGGCTTATGAAAAGCACTTTGGCTGGAAGCATCGCTGATGAGAATTTAATATTCGAAACACGTGTCTGGTACATAATAAATTGGTTTGAAATTTTCTTCAAGAATGTAAAGAGTTGGAACCCTTCCGCATGTTGCATGAAGTGTCTGTAATTAGGATGTTACACGTTTTACAGCTCTTGGTGCCGCTCTTAGAGATTTTAAAGCAAACACTTGGTATAAATTGATTCTCTTTCAGTATATCGACGACTTCAGCCTTACATGGATTTATCTTTACATACTACTATGCAATGTATGCATATTTATACCAAAACTGTTGGTTGCTACTAGCCGTGACTAACAACGAACGCTTTATCTCTAATATCATGTGAATTAATTCTAGGGACACCAAAGAAGGGAGGGGATCTCCAACCAGACCCGGTTGCAGTACCAACAACACCCGAATCGAAAACACAGAGAAGACGAGTACAGCAAGAGACGAAAATGAGACACACGACAAAGAAACAATAAACAATTATAGAATATTACCTGTTTCGTATGTGTCCGTAGACGCAACATTTCCCTTTTTACAGTGGTCGCGTCCGTTTCGCGGTCTTGTTTGTGTGATGTCATCTTACAGTGAGGAGGTTGTTTTACACCACAATTGTACGTTCTTCGAGACCTCTGGGTAATTGGAGAAGTGAGAGGGTTGTGCGCACGTAATCCAGGATAACCACACCATTTGCTACTTGCGTGACAGATGGCCGTCCAAAGTCGGCACCGGTTACCCATTGGTCTCGTCGGTTTATGTGTAGTCTTTTGTGTTTGATGTTTACATGTCGTGTGTCTCTTTTCCGTCTCGTGCTGTACTCGTCTTTTGTGTTTTTGCATCGGGTGTTTTGGTGTTTTACTGTTGATGCTGCAACGGGGTCTTGTTGGAGATCTTCTCCCTTCTTTTTGTAGGTCTTTCTAGTATTATCCATCTAAGCTAAAGACTGCCCGACAAGAGCCAAAAATGATGAAAAAAAGTTCACATTTAATATTTATTTCTGAATGAACACAAGAAGCTATTACAATAAATTAATTTACAATAACAAAATTCAATACGAAATTCAATATACATATACATGTAAAACATTAAGATATGGTTGATTCATGATGAGTTGGATCCAAAATTTAATGGATCTATGATCGGTGGATCCATGATCGCGTTATCCAAAAACAGGGGATCAAAGTTGTGGTAGATCCAAGATGAAATGTATATATGAAATGTTCCATCCATAATGGGGTGGTTAGGGGATATAGCCATAATGTGATGGATCCATGATTAGTCAGATCCGAAACTGGATGTATCAATGATGGGTTGGATCCAACATAGGATTAATCCATGATGGGTGGAGCTAAAACTGGATTCTTGATAGAATGGATTTATAATTTGGTGAATACATGATTAGGTGGATCCAAGATTGGATGGATCCATAATTGGATAGGATCAATTTAAAAGTTTTGCTCCAAAATTTGAAGGATCCATAATGTGGCATATTTATAATGGGGTGGATCCATAATCAATCATCCGAATTGAAGTGGGTTCATAATAGGATGGATCCATGATAGGTTGGATCGAAGATAGATCTTAGTTCGGATAGAGACACGATGAATTGTTCCGAAATCAGTTGGATTTATGATGGTGTTGATCCTAAATTGGATGGATCCATGGTGACTTGGATATAAGATTTGTTGGATCCATGATGAGATTTGTTCACATTGGGTATAATTCATAACATTTTGTATCCAAAATGGATGGATCAATGATGGGGTAGATCCATAAATGGTTTAAGCTAAGAGGGGTTGAATCCATAATTCAGTGGATCCGTAATGGGTTGGATACACGATTGCATGGACCGATGATAAGTGGAGAAAATAATAATAAAATAAAGGATCACAACAAAGAAGCAAATAAGACCAAATTCATTTTAGCTGAATGACGAATTTTAGAATTATGATAAGTGGAGAAAATAATAATAAAATAAAGGATCACAACAAAGAAGCAAATAAGACCAAATTCATTTTAGCTGAATGACGAATTTTAGAATTATGATTTAACTCGAATTAGCAATAGCGGCATACTGTAAACGAAGTTATTTCCGCTGGGGGAACATTTTGCGATTATTACATCAAGACGTTACGTTACGCTTGGAAGAAATATTCGCGATAAAAATGTCTTCCCCATTGTAAGAATGCGGCGGGGATATTTGCTCGTAAGGGAAATTTTCCCGAAGTCCTTTGATTCGAGTAAAACGTGAAAATAACCCCCATGCAAAAAAAAAATCCACGTTTACAGTACTCGAGACAATATTTTTTTTACAGAACATTTATACATAGCCACACGATTGGCAAAATCAGCGTTAAAGATGAGAGAATAGTTTGACCTGCAGACGTAAATGAGCCAACTGACAGAAAATCAAGGAGGCAAACTGAAACATCCTCATCAACTCCGATTAAGTACGGTATCTGAGAGCTCATGTCTCCTTGGTTAACAACTAAGACGTGCGAATTTACAATATGGTATTCTCCTTCTTCTAAAGTGATTTGGGGACATACAATAAATTTATTTATTGCAAAATAATGAGGGGCATTATTTAAATTCGGAAAGTAATTTCTTGTTGTAATACAGTGTTGTCGCTCATAATTACGTAAGAAATCCTTTGAAAGTTCACCATGTGATTTCCTAATATTGAATTCCATTCCAAAAATCTCTGCTTTGTAAGTTTGTGACATTAGACCTAATACATGTTCATCGAGTGCTTGACGCGATACTACTAGCATTGACCTTGATACTAATGTTATCTTTAAAACGACGTTATTGACTTCGTCCTGGATTTCTCCCCACGTCATATTACAAGGTACTGGTGTAACTGATGTAATATTTGTTACATGAAAAGGTGTAAAATCAAAATCGCTTGATGCTGTATTTGTTAGAATAGCATCAACCTTATGATGAAGCTGACGTAGAACATCTTCTGTGGAATGTGATCCATCTATCCCAGATTTGAAAACAGTTGCGGTCATTTCTGTGTGATAGGCAATGGTTGTTACCTCGTCAAGCAGAGGAACACATTTTCCGTTGTACAAAAATTTACCCTGTATACATTTAAGTGTTCTGCACTTGTCCTGAAAGGAAAAAATACATAAACGATTAAATATTATGAACAATAAGGTAAAGAAACAATTTCATATACAGACAACGTGAGCTTTAAATGTACAAATTATTACGAACTTTTTTCACATACTCAAAGCGAAGTATGAAACCCAGTATACACCTTTTCAGACATACGTTCTAGCAATTTTTATTTCAACATTAAGGAGAGAATGTAATAGAATTTGCCTTGCCTACAAATCTAACTTTAACACTTTTGAATTTATTTATGCGAATCTTCCTCTATCAAGTAAACGTATTTACTTGAATACGTAAAGAAAATTTCTGTTATGATACAGTGTTGTCGCTCATAATTTTTCTAAGAAATTCTTGAAAGTTTCCCACGTGAATTCCAAATAATACATTCAAGTCCAAAAACATAAAGTTTAACGTTGTAAGTTTGTGAAACGAGCTCTAACGATAAGACGTACAGTAAAATCTGCCCTGAAAAGTCGAAATTTCAAAATGGGAAATTGGAGGAAATTTTAACTTAATGGATATCTGAATATAATGTCTGATTGAATATCTTATCAATAACAATACCAATATTTTGGTTAAAACGTGTATTTTTTCTATAGAAATCAAAGAAAAACGGAAAAGTTTTCTACAACATTGTTCCAACCCGAGTTACAAAATGCCACTTTTACTAAAGGTGTATATCATTAATGCAAATTTTCTGAACAAGTGGGGTTCTGTAAGTCGGGATGGAACAATGTTCCACAGACGAAAAACGAAAAAAGGTGGGATGGACTATTTTTTTAATAATCTGACTAAAAAGCGTTTAGATTGATAAAAGTTGCCCATTTCTTCTTGTTATAGAATTGAACAATCTATTCTGAGTGGATTCGAATGAAATAAACGATATAAAGATGTCCATTTCTACACAGTGTTTATTCCGCGCCTGAAAGCTTGCAATGTGGCTGTCTAGTACAAAATATAACGGTTTTCAGTTTCCGGATTGCGTATTTCACCGATTACATTGACATAATGGTTTCGAAGTTTTGTTTTGTTTTTGTTTTTTTTTTTTTTCATTTTCAAAATAAGAGGGGATTAAAACATAAAATACTTAACATTTATGTAAAAAATGCAGTTTTTGTATATGTTCGTTCGCTATTTGACGTTTTCAAACATTGCTACCGCCTACCTTTTCAAGTCGTAATTATCAAATCTTACATCATTTTTTTTTAAATAAAATACTTATGAGAAATCTTCAGATACATAATATTTTTATCCTGAACAACCTTTTCCTTCAAAGGAAGGCAAGCGCACGAGAAATAATGATTTCAGAGCTAAATCAAGCCCTTATCGTTACAGCTCCTTAGTTCTAAAGATATTAGCTTCTTAACGCGATACTACTAATCACACTTTAAAATTTTATTAATTCCTAGGTTCGCAACCGTTTGATTGGAAATTCTAATTATTTTGTCTTGCTGTGTCGACTTTGGGACTGGGCGACTGTTCGGTGCTTTTTAAATGTGTTCAAAAGTATTTATTTCAGAATATTCAAGGATACACTTCAATATGAGCCATTGTATAGATATGTCGCTCTCTTGATTACATTCAAATACACCGTACACCTTCCATCATTACTATAAAATATACAGTATAAATTTTATCACGCCTCATACTGATTTCAGCTAAGGACATTGCGGAATTACGGTAATGAATAAGGTAGAAAAAAAAAGATTAACGTCAACCATTACTCAGAAGAAAGGGATCTCAAACAACACTCGGTTGCAGCACCCACAGCAAACCCCACAAACAACCCAATGGAAAAACACAGAACAGACACCCACAGAAAGGGAAAAGGAACACCAACTCATACCGTAAAAACATGAAACACAAAAGACCACACATAAACAAAGAAGACGAAAGGGCCGCAGGTATGTTAAGGCGTCCCATGGAATATTACGTAAAAAAATTGCCGCGAAATATTGTAACGTCATTTGACGTCATAGACTCCGTGTCGTCAAGTACGGTAGCAACACAGTTTTCAATTAATTTTTATGATATTTTGTAAATTCAAAGGATGAAAGTTATCAGTTATAAAAAGTCGTACTTTCTCAATCGCTGACACTCCGTCTATTCAATATACCTTTGAGAAGACCCCCAATCTATTGAGTGCACTTTGTGACCCCCTTACGTTGTTAGGGAACTCTGCGTTACTGAGAAGCTTGAGAAGCTTGAGAAGCGATGGAAGGTGCGATCCGACAGTTTACAGAGCGGGCGATAAGAAAAATTGAGAAAACTGTAGGTATTTGTTTAAATTACATGAAAACAGAGATGCTGCAAAAAGAAAATATCCTAATATACTCAATCATATATGTAATCAAAGACAAAACTATTTAAAAAGGTACGAAATCATTCTTTTTATGTACCTTGTTTACAGTACTGGCGGAGTACACGTGTGTCATATGATGCATGTGTCATGATGCTGTGAAAAAAGTATGGTTGTAACGCTATTGTTACATTTATTACTTTATTTTCCATATCATCGGTGTCTGCTACGATATATAAATTTAGATACAAGCATATTCATGACAAAGGTAAACTTTACGAGGAGAAAAAATGGGGAAGGGGGTGGGCTGGGGTAGGGTGGGGTGGATGTGGGACATGCATGTGTACTGTTAAAGTATGTAACAATGGAACTACTTTGTATTACACAATTTATAACACTTATTTTTTATTCATTTGTATTTCAGACTGATGAAAATTACATAATATTTAATCATCTCTGAGTCATTAAAAAAACAAAACAGAAATATTTTGGCACTGGATCAGTGTTGGATGCTGCATTAGCCCAGAATCATAATTGAAAGAACTTTTCAATTACCAGGTATATATATGATATTTAATTTTTTTAGAGACTTGAGTGTAAAAATATCTTCCCATATGATTATAACATACATAGTTGAAATTTGATATAAATCTAGATCTGTCAGAACAAATCTATAACTGTTAACATTATTTGTGTCATTTTATTTTCTTTTATGTTCTAATAATTGACTTGTGAAGAAGTTAAATTAACAGTACACAAAAAACCCTAAAAGGTTCTGTAAGAAATGACATTTTAATACAAAAAAAAAACCAAACATATTTATTCACCTAAATTTGAATTTTATTCTAATTTCAGAGATTTGCCTTTGGAAGAAAATATAACTTTACCCGAATGCCATCAAGAAGATGTCACGTCAAGTGTCTGTCGAATGTTAAAAAATGTGTCAATAAAGATCTTTATTGTACAGAAGTATATGTATTTGTGATATATTTAATCCTAAACTATAAAAGCCTACATTTGGAGTCTTTCTGATGTCTATAAACATAGGGTAGGGATATCATGGTGTTTTATTTTAAATATGGGCTCTAGCCACTCTATCAGTGGCGTAGCTTGGGCAAAACTAAGTTAATCCTTTCATTATACTAGGAAAATGAGTTCAGAAGCTGAGGACATTCGAATGGCAATGAAGGAGGTCGAATGCAAAGATTTACCTCCAGCAGCTCACAAAAAAAAACTTCAGAGGGAGGAAATTTTTTACTGAATTGAGGAATTTTAGAGGAAAAGTGGATGCTTCAGCATGCATGGTAGCTACGCCACTGTCTACTCAAAGATGCTTTGTTATACAAGACTGACATGTTACTCTCACAAAGTTACAGTCCTAACGCATTATGGTTTTCACAGAGATATTCAATTCTTGTGATAAAGGATGCCATTCTAAATGTACATGTACAAAGGAGTTCACGTCTATCACCTGATAAATACAGAGCTGCTGAGTTATTTATTTTCAAATTTAATGAAATTGATCATAGCAAATCTTCCGTTTTTTGTATCTAAATAATGTACAGATCTAAATTTAAATAATAAGGAGTTATAAGGTGGGTGTGTGTGTGTGTGGGGGGGGGGGGGGGGTTTCAAGCCTGCCCATGCAGGGTGATATAGCCTATCATACATGTATATAATACTGGGTTGTTGGTCTAAATATGACCATGGATTTCATCTTAAATTGAGACAAAACAATGACCAAATGATTTTATACGAAGCTGAAAGATGGAAACCCCCCCCCCCCCCCCCCTCTCATGAGTTCGAAAAACATGATGAGAAAAAAAAAGAATATTATTGGAAGACAAAGTAAAAATTGGGTCGATGATGGCGAGAAACAGGTTTCAATTAAGTATACATGTAAATATAGATTTATCTCGACAGAGTGTAGGTTTCTCCTTTCGGTGCCCCTGACGTTGAACATTGCACATTTGCATAAAATTGTATTTTCCGGCTTTTTTCTGAGAGGAGAGATATGCAGTTACACGTCACTTACATCCATTGTCAAGGGCATGGCCTGTCATGATTATGCGAGATTGGTACATAATTATAGTAGTATTGATCATATCCTCTTCCGTTTATTTATTTATTTTTTTTTTTTTTTGGTTAATCTTCCCGATAAGCAGTAAATTGAAATATTTCTTCCGGAGGGAAAAATAGACAAGCTTGAACTTTGAGGCTTGAATTTAAAAAAAGAGAGGTATTACATACATGTATAACATAATGCATGTATGTAATACTTCTCTTTTTTTAAATTCAAGCCTCAAAGCTATACTAGTATATATAAGTATAGTGATAAAATAATAAAACCGTTAAAGATACAGCGTCCCTGAAAAAAAATTATTGAAACCTAAAATTTATTTCGAAGGGTATAGAATGAGGAAAAAAGAAGCCATATAAAGTTATATTTAAAAAATATGCAGTAACGACCATAATATTGTCGAATTTGAAAAATTAAATCGCCATATACCTCTGTTGTAAAAACGCAATATATTGTAGGTGGCGTTAGTGAAAAGAATTAGAGCTGCGCACCCAAAATTAAAAATAACGTTTTCAAACGGTTACTACTGCGAATATATACGTAAGAATCGCATGAAAATTTGAATTTATACAAATGAGAATGTAAAATTTAATTTGAAAAGAAAGATTTTGCATAATGAAATTTTGTAAAATTAATTTTCAGGGACACCGTACCTTTACTAATTTAATTAAAATGATGCTTTTAAAATCAAATTATGAATTTGTTAGAAAATCAATAGAAACTTGAAATACATTGTTGCAGATGAATATTGCAATATAGGAAAGCAGAGGGGCGCATAAAGGGTTCTTGAATGAAGCGTAGAATCTACTGCATTGGCTATCATTATGACTTCTATTGGATTTGCACATTACTTTAAGTCTTCATCAAAATATTATAATAAATATTGACACTCTACACTTCAAATTCTTCAAGAAAAATTAAATGCTAGCCGAATTCACTTGATCATGCCGATTTTGAGACAGAAGAATATGAATTTTCGTTGAAATGTACCTGTACTGAAACGTTTTTGAGAAATTATCTCCCCCTGTCAATCGCGCATCTCTTGAACGTTTGAAATGGTTCTCGGGAGAAGAACTTTTGGGGGTACTCATAGAAAATAGATTAGCGCAAGTTGTTCCCTTAAATAAACTGAAAGAAGTTTGGTGTAAATCGAATCTTCCATGATTTATCTATATAGTTCTTGCTACGACAACTTGATTTTTTTCATATCAAACCTATACAAGGACGAAGTCATTGAAGGTGTAACGCAAAAACCAGGGTGCGCCGTAGATTTCCTTAATTTAATCCATAAATATATGGAATTCACGACTTGTCGTAGCAAGATATATAAAATTTGAACATTTCTCTACACAACATAAACCATAAGTTCACCGAGAAATTAGTGGAACAACTTGCGCTCGATGCTTCTTTTTCGTACTGTGTACATGTGCTATAAATAGCGATCACGTGACTTTCAACACACCTGCAGAACTCGCCAGTGACCCTCGACTTTCCTTCTGTAAAGTACATAATAATACTTTTGATTAAAGTATATTTTATTGAGGAAAGAGGTGTCCATTACAAAGGTGCGATAAAGGTGATGATATTTCCATGGGACGCCTTAACATACCCGCGGCCACCGGCGCAGACTTAGGAAGACCATCTGCCACACAAGAAGCAGACGATGTGGTTATCCGGATTACGTGCCCACAACCCTTGCACTTTTCCGATTACCAAGAGGTCTCGAAGAACGACCAATTGTGGTGTAAATAACTTCCTTACTGTAAAAGAAGGGAGGGGATCTCCGACAAGACCCTGTTACAGCACCAACACCAAACACCAAAACACCCGATGCAAAAACACAAAAGACGAGCAAAGTATGAGACGTAAAAGAGACATACGACATGTAAACACCAATTACAAAAGACTACTACATGAGTCCGACTCAGATTCTTCTCTAAAGACATTTTGGACAGGGCCCGTCATGGATTCCTGTCGTCACAGTCAAAAACATTACAAAAGGATTCTGGGCATGGTTAATGTCCCTGCCATGCTTCCTATTCAACGCAAATATGCACAAATTTACACACCTACTTTGAGTAGGAAGTATGATCGGAACAAACCCTAAAATAAATAGAGTATGGGAAGATTTTCAATTGTTGGCTGTGGTATGTCATCAAGAGAAATGCTTACTCTTTTGGGCACATCGTTTCTCTTTGAAAATTAAAATAATATGCATCTAGAACATCCAACTTACATCAGATGTGTTAATTTTTTTTTCAGCAATTAATGTAATTTTATAATCTTTATACAACGAATATTCATTTAGAATCGAAACAGTTTCCAGAATTATAATATGATACAAAAAATGTAAGTGAGAGATCTTCAAAAAGAAATGAAGAGAAGAGGAATGTATATTTAATCAGTTCATTTTTTTAATTCGGAGTTTGCGTTTTGTGTTTGTCTCTAATTCGCTAATTTGAAAAGTGAATTATAAGGCTTATAAATTAAGATGTGAATGTTCTTTTTAAAATACTTACATACAATACATCGTAAAACTCCTCCCGTTGACATTTGCTGTCATTGACCAGTTCTTTTGTAGTCAAGTTAGCGCCTATAGGATTAAATGTAAACCGATAACTATGATAGGATCCGACTTCTTTGTGGTCATGTACGTTTTTGCACTCATGGCTTTGGTTTGAATGAAAGTTTACCTCACAAGATTCCTCCGAGCATTCTTTATACATTTGATATATTTCACAAAATATGTTTTTGTATTTTGACTTGCACGTTGAGTAAATGAAATCCCCTCCCCATATACATAGATATTCTAGGTCAGAGGATGAGTATTTCATGCTGACGTTATGTGGACACTGATAGTCTGAAGACTGAAGTACAAAGGTGGACCCAGGTTCACTGGATTTGATATTAACATCACAAGATTTCCTTAGCTCCTTGAAAGATTTAGCAAATTGAAAATAATTGTCTACATCAATATATTCCTGACATGTTACTAGTACGTTCCAAAAATACCGAAACCCATCTGTCGATGAATCTTCAGGTTCGCTGCACATCTTACAAAATAAGTTCTTGTAATGTACTTTCCTTTTATGACTGTATATTGGAATGAAATCAATAATTGTTTCATACTCGTCTTCATTTCTTTCGCAGTAGTACTGCAATATCTTATCCGTATTCGTTGATCGACATTTTGCATGAATAGAAGGAGTGTAAGAATTAAAATCTATACAATCAGATTTCCTAGAGAAGATAACCATACCAGGACAGCAGTTCTTTTTATCAAAACAATTTGTACTGCAACTACAGGACTGTTTGCCCTCCATGGAGTCACACCACCAGGTCGAGATTCCGCCCTTTTGTTTATACAAATCATAAACTGCTGAAATATTGACGAATCGCGATGGACGGTCCGTAATACTGCTCTGATATTGTCTCTCAAATTGCCTCTGTAATATGATACGCTTTTCACCATCTAAAACTTGTTCTTTACATAAAGAATCCAAAACATTAGAAATTTTCAAAAATCTGTATACCTCTAGATGTCGGATGTAACATAGGTTGGGAGATATATATACTTGCCATCTAAATTTCTCCACCGGCTTCTTGATATATGAATCGTAGGCAACAAAGTCCAAAGCATTATTTGATAATTTGTTGCATTCCTTGCAGTATTGGTTTCTGTAAGGGTAAAATCGTGCATCAAGTGTTTCTGAAAAACACATTTTTTCTGATACAATATCATTGTGTGATATACAGCTATCTATGTATGGTTGGGTGGGTGACATTCCAGTGTTGCACATGTAACAAAAAATGTTCTTAAAAACCCTTAAATAAGGTACAGTTGCAAAATATGTACATGCCCAATATATTTCCGCATCCTCCTTTGCCCATTTTCCAGTTACATTACATCTAGAGATGAGCTTAATATTCTTTACGAAACTTTTTTCTTCAAAACTTATAATACATCCATACTGTGAAGCAGCAGATAACAGTTCATCTTTAGAAGAATATGAATGCAAAGGAAACCTTGGATGGCTACAATCTATAACAAATTTTCGCTTTTTCCATTGTTTGACGCCATTGCACAGAGCGCAATATTTGTTTTTATAAGCAACATTCATTTCATCAATTACAATACTGAATTCTGAATCTGCAATGTCCCTCCAAGTTCTTGAACATAATCTTTGCAGGGTAGCGTTTGTATGTTTTGAACAAGAACCAATGGCGTTACTGCTGAAATGATCTAAATTCCAGTCTTTAAATCCTTCCGTGCTTACTCGTGGTAATTCTACATTAGGACAGCAAAGCCCCATTAGTGAACATTGCCTTTTGTCACAGACACATGGTTTGCACCTTCTTTGCAATGCAACGGAATTATTTGAATATTTCAACTCCATTTGTCTACCTAAAGTGCAAGTGTTCTGTATCCCACAATATTTCATGTACGCTTCCATAGCTCTTTCAGGAAGCTCCGATAAGACAGTAGACAATACAAGTGTTGTCCAAAGAAATTTCATCTCTGAAGTTTTTTTGCTGTCAATTTCTTCTAACACTGTAAAAAAGATATTTAAATAAAAATCATATTCAGCTTCTAGATTAATACACTTCTATATAATCCATGAGAAAACAATATTAATTTCAATCATTATTAATAGATTCACTCGACAAAGCTTTCAGTTCAGAATTTCTTTTCATTTCCATCGATGTAAATTCTCTAGGAGATGTATACGAAAATAAATTAAATGAATGGAAAACATTTTCTATTTTCAAACTTTGAAGTTTTTATATTCCCGCAACAAAGATGTTGGGGATATATTGGATTCACTATATAATATCCGTCCGTCTTTCGATCCGTTTGTCTGTAGATGAAACTTGTCATCGCAACTCAACACAAACCGATTGATGGATTTCACTAAAACATATCCATCTGTGTGTCCCTTTGGGCCGTTTGTGTGTTCATCATACAGTGAGGATGTTGTTCATCACCGCAATTTGTTGTACGAGACATGTGAAAAATCGGAGAAGTAGTAGTTATGTGCACACGTAATCCGGATAACTACACCGTCTGCCCATTGGTCTCGTTAACCCATAGGAGAATATTCCGCAAGGAATGCGGAAGCCATATGTAATAACGCGGAAGACATGTGGAAGTGTATGGAAATACACGGAAATTGTTTAATGCGGAACTATTTCCGTATAAAGCTTCCACGTAACATGTGGAAGTGGCATGGAATGCAAAACTTTCTATGCGGAAAGTGATGCGGAAGGCATGGAATATCAAAACTTAGAAAAAAATTTATGCGGAAAACACGGAAACTTTGGACTTAGAAAATTTTTCATATGGAATCAACGCGTAATTATAGACACTCTGGACTTGGAAAATTTCTCAAGAATATAATTGCAACTTTAATTCTGCATAACAGTATTTCATCAAATATATTTCAAGAAAGGGAAATTATTAACTTAATTTGTTCCTTATTAAACCCAGGCAGATATAGAGAAAACTGACCCTTGACAATATTATTAAAATCCCTCAAGAATAATTAAATTTCTAGTGTTATTTACATCAACTATACTGATATGGTCAATGCTCTTTTGAGAACATCATATGAAAATAATAACCCCCCTCAGACACACACACTAACTGATGCGATAATATAAAGAAAATCATGTAGTTTACTTTGCTTCCTAGGGCTTTACCACAATTCATTATTTGATCTATACATAAAACTCCATAATATAACGCAAGACCATCACTCTGAAGGGTGGGAAGCAGGAGGTCGGAATCTGACAATAAACATGATAAACTACTAAACTACATTACTCATTAGCCCCCCCCCCCCCTTTCGCTTTATATTAGGTAAATATGCAGATTACTGAAGTCGGTTGGTTGCAATTAGATTTAAATCTAATGAAGAAATGGGATACAACAAAACAGGTCTGTAAGCTTTTTATTAAGGGTGTAAAGTTATACAGGTATAACTTTGCTAGTCAGAGGCAATTCGATATACATCTAAAAACAAATACCCACATGATACTGAAACGAAGCCATTACTCACCAATCATATCATCAAACCTATCAAATTCTTGTAAAACATGATTGTGAGTACTCAGTTAACCTGTTTTTCGTCGTTTCTTGGTCGAATTGATCAAAGTTGAGGGATATGTGATGTTACGGAAGTGATTTTGGATCGAATGAGTGTTTAAGAGCGAGTCGACTAGGATATGTTGATCGACGACAGGGCTTCGCCGAGAGCGTCTTCCCCGACCTTTAGCAGCAAATTTGGGATGAACCATGGTGTAAGTTTCATGTAGAATTGTTTAAATGTATATCGGCATAATACTGTTATTGGCACCGCGATGCCAATTCTTTTTTTTAAAAAAATAGCATAACTAAAAATAACATAAATAACATGTTCTAGTAAAATCTTAGTCATCTAAACGTTTGAAAAAAGAAAAAAGTCATATATCTTGTATCATATACAAAAGTATACATATAGTCTACGCTCTTTAAAAATGCCAGAAAAGAATCGGCACCGGTGCGAATAACAGGAGTATATATAAGGCGACGATCTTTCTTAAACTGTTCTAAATTGTCTACGATCTTTCTAAGTATCTTTAATTTCTACATAGGGGGGAAATAATCCCCCGGAAAAGGGTTTTCTTTGGGGGATTCATTTCTACCAAGAAATGGGGTATAGATATCTTTCGGGGCTAGTCTACGCTCTTAAAAATGTCAAAAAAGAATCAGCACCGGTGCGAATAACAGGAGTATATATAAGGCGACGATCTTTCTTAAACTGTTCTAAATTGTCTACGATCTTTCTAAGTATCTTTAATTTCTACAGAGGGGGGAAATAATCCCCCGGAAAAGGGTTTTCTTTGGGGGATTCATTTCTACCAAGAAATGGGGTATAGATATCTTTCGGGGGCTAGTCTACGCTCTTAAAAATGTCAAAAAAGAATCAGCACTGGTGCGACGCACCGGTGCGAATAACAGGAGTATATATAAGGCGACGATCTTTCTTAAACTGTTCTAAATTATCTACGATCTTTCTAAGTATCTTTAATTTCTACATAGGGGGGAATTAACCCCCCGGAAAAGGGTTTTCTTTGGGGGATTCATTTCTACCAAGAAATGGGGTATAGATATCTTTCGGGGCTAGTCTACGCTCTTAAAAATGTCAAAAAAGAATCAGCACCGGTGCGACGCACCGGTGCGAATAGCAGGAGTATATATAAGGCGACGATCTTTCTTAAACTGTTCTCAATTGTCTACGATCTTTCTAAGTATCTTTAATTTCTACATAGGGGGGAATTAACCCCCCGGAAAAGGGTTTTCTTTGGGGGATTCATTTCTACCAAGAAATGGGGTATAGATATATTTCGGGGCTAGTCTACGCTCTTAAAAAATGTCAAAAAAGAATCAGCACCGGTGCGACGCACCGGTGCGAATAACAGGAGTATATATAAGGCGACGATCTTTCTTAAACTGTTCTAAATTGTCTACGATCTTTCTAAGTATCTTAATTGCTACATAGGGGGGAAATAATCCCCCGGAAAAGGGTTTTCTTTGGGGGATTCATTTCTACCTAGAAATGGGGTATAGATATCTTTCGGGGCTAGTCTACGTTCTTAAAAATGTCAAAAAAGAATCAGCACCGGTGCGACGCACCGGTGCGAATAGCAGGAGTATATATATAAGGCGACGATCTTTGTAAGTCTACGATCTTTCTAAAGTGTCTGCATAGGGTGAAGTATTAATCTGGTTATGGTCTGAAATAAACAGTTGCCATTACTGTATGCATGTCAGTTTCTGTGCTTGCTTGGTCGCATTGGATGTATGTTTCGTTTTCAGAAAATCAAATGTTTACTACGTACGATCTTGAAAACCCTTCATTTTTCTGTTTACATATTACTATTCATACGTGTTTTTACCTGTTTTTCTAAACTCTCTATCACTTTTTCTCTCTGATCTTTATTCCGTTAAAGCTCGAATTTTACTACATGTTTTGTATCATATTGACGGAATAAAGCTAAATTATATAGCTATACGTTTTTCTAAACTCTCTCTCACTTTTTCTCTCTGATCTTTATTCCGTTAAAACTCAAATTTTACTACATGTTTTGTATCATATTGACGGAATAAAGCTAAATTATATAGCTACACGTTTTTCTAAACTCTCTCTCACTTTTTCTCTCTGATCTTTATTCCGTTAACTCACATTTTACTACATGTTTTGTATCATATTGACGGAATAAAGCTAAATTATATAGCTACACATTTTCTAATTTTAATCTGTGCATGAGTATCAGTTCTCTCTCTCTCTCTCTCTGACCTTTATTCCGTTAAAATTTGTATCATACAAGTTTACGGAATAAAACTAAGTTATAGATATATACGTTTTCCATTTATTTCTGTATATGAAAATCAATTATCTTGACAAAATTATCTCTCTCTCTTTCTCTCTCTCTGATCTTTATTCCGTTAAAACTAAAATTTTACTGTTTGTATCAGATTTAATTACGGAGTAATAAAGCTTTGTTGTAGACCTGTACATGTTTTCCCATCTTATTTTATGCATCACGAACAACATTATCTCTCTCTGTGACATTTATTCCGTTTATTCTCTCTCTCTCTCTCTCTCTATTCCGATATTTAACTTTTTGTATCGTATTTACGGAATAAAGCTAGGTTATAAGTACTGGCTTTCCAATTTTATTCTGTGCTAAATATAAGTTATCTTAACGCTCTCTGATCTTTATTCCGTTATTTTTAAAACTCAAACTTTGCTGTTTTTATCATATTTACGGAATAAAGCATACAAAAAATCATGTTTTCCCATCTTATTATATGCATCATGAACAACATTAATTATCTCTCTCTGTGACGTTTATTCCGTTCATTCTTTTTTCTCTCTCTTTCTCTTACCTTTCTATTTTTCAAAAATAAGATCTGTCATTTTTTCCGTTAGAATTGAAAATTGAATAAAACATGAATTTCAGATACACAACTGTATATATGTACATGTAGATCTATATAGATGTCATTGTTCATGTCTTGATTATTTTGTTTGTTTACGGACCTGCTTTCTTTCTTACCTCAGAGCTATATTATGTCTTTCTGAACTTTATTCCGTTTAAATTTAAAAATAAGTTCAGATCTTATGATATATTACAATATATACATTCTGTTGTATTTTCGTTCTCACACCTCGGACTATAAAAATTGGAACTTTTCTCTTTAGATCCATATATCTCCAGAATTGGAATTATGAAATGAAGAAAGCAGAAATCGGAACGTTAACAAGTTGTTAACATATATTACAGAAATGAGAACAAAGATTATTCATCATTTTTCCAGATTTATTTAAAGAATTATTACATTCGTCAATTGTCTAAAGCGTCTAAATGACCTAGATCATCATACTTACCACGGAGATAAGAAATCGTAGTATAAAAAAAAAATGAAAAAATAATTGGCACCACGGTGCCAATAACAGGATAAGTCTGTTGCTATCTGCAGTTCGTATGAAAATAAGTTTTTCCATGATTTTTAAAGATTTTTCACTTTGTCTTGGGTCGTTTCGACTTTCAGTGTCGATATTTCGTTCTTGGAACACTATGATTTTAGAACGTATTTTACTATGATTTGAATGGTTTTAAATCTGATAAGTTGTCACATTACTATGTGTGTTTTGATCATTATTGTGATGATTAAATTTTGTATTTTTTTTCAGTTTTCTGCCTACATATCCATGTCTAAACAAACTGACAAAGGAAATGTTGCAACTGGATAGTGATCACTAACGAGTAACGTACTAGAGATGGACTAAATGGTATTACAGGCCACACTGAGCTGTGCAGCTGCACAGTAAAATTGCAGTATTTAAACCATGTGACATACCCTACACATGTTACAGGTACGGGTAAACTTTGGCACGTACTTACAAGCAGTAATCGGTAACAGGAGAGCTCGAACCGTGGAACACTCAGCCCGTTATAGTTCCACTCTGACCATAAATGTAGGTTCGTTCGGCCTGTAAACTTAGGTAACATGGACCTACGATATAATATTTAAGAAAGCTCATATATCTTTGTGTTTCTAAAGTTATGTATTTAAACTTAAAATATTTTGAGATCTACATTTGTATGCTTATGAACATGATGAAAGGAGGACATAAGAGATATATTTTTTTATGACTATAGGAAAAATGTGATTCCGAACGCATGTGTTCATTGGGATTTTTTTCTTTTAGTTGATGATATGTCAATGTAATTTATTTCGCCGATGTTTATTGATTGATTTATTTAATTTAATTTAACAGCAGACACTTTAAGTACGAAATTTGTATAAACGGTATCTTTATTCATTTCTTGTAACTGAAGTTTATTGTAACTCTGAACTTGAAGTAAGATAGATAGAGCTAGGTCTCAAGACACAAGTAAAAACATCAATCTGTTGACCCCCCCCCCCCCCCAAAAAAAAAAAAACATTCACATTGATCAAGAACATAAAATACCTGTAATATATTTAAGGTCGATTGATTTTAGTTTTACATTTTATTCAGAACGATTAACCTTCTGTTACTTAATACATGTATGTTTACGGGCCGAGTGGACCTATATCTATAGGCCTAGTGGACTCACTATGGGCCGAGTGTTCAACGGGCTGAGTTTCCCAAGATTGGCCGAGTTGCCCGTGATTCCAGCAATTGATCTTGAAAGTTTATACTGACAAAGTATTAACATGAATGATAGGAGGAGAAGCTTTTATATTTTCTGTTGATACATGTAATTGCTATTCGATTCTTAGTAATGCTATTTTTTCATTTAGTCATGTTTGCAAACAGGAAATCTGAGTTGAAAGGAAGTTTCGATATGTATAACTTTTCACCCCAAGACTTTGCAGTCTTATTTCTGTGTTCTTCATGTAATTGTTGATGAACTTCTAGCTATACCCGTATTCAGAGATAAATTATTAAGATCGAATCACTGCATGAATGCAGTCATACATTGTATGTTTTAAGGGATCAAGCAACGTTTGATATCTATTGGGTGGGTGGGGGGTTGAGGAGGTTAGAGAAAAACTGTACTTGTCCGATGTGTACTATATGTGTAGGTTTGCATATTTTTTTGTATATTTTTAGATTAAATTATATTTAATTGCTTTCATTTCAGTTTTTGCATATCTTCAGCTCTTTGTATTGGAGTTTAAACCTGCCAATCTCCAGCAAAGCAGGAATGGTGCGCGATAATTTCCCTGAAATCCTCAAGTTTGTGTGCGTCTACGATGGTGTCACCAAGGTGGTTCAAATCGGATGCAGTTCGAATGAAGAATGAATGAAGTCATTGATCAGTCTTAAACGTCTTCAAATTCAATAGTCTTTGATGTTTCAATAATAACGGAACAGGTTTTACTGTGCATGTGTCCATGAAGTTTTTTTTTTATTTAAACTTCAATTGCAACATGTTAATGTTTAAAGTATTGATTGAATTATATTGTTATTGATCATGATATGGATTTGTTTTTTTTTCTGTGGATTAACTTAACATGCTTTAATTAAGAAATTAAGGCACATTTTTGGCCAGATGCGATTTTAGTGAATGCGCATGATTCTGGATGTTTAGCAGCATTTGGCGATTTCATTTAGGGCTTTGGCTCATACATACTTGTACATATATGTTCGCCACATATATTTGCAGAAAAATTTTGTATGCAATTGACAGACATTTGCTGAAAGTATGGGATCGCAAGACATTCATACTTATTCCATATTCGCATTAGACAATCACAACTTACTATTTGCATGTAAAAATAGTATGGTAATTGCCAGATATTTGCATGAAATTATTTGATTTACGGTAAATTCGCAGAAAATAAATGAATATTCAAATTTCCTTTTTTTTGTGAATCTCATGCAAGTATTTATAGCAATCTAATGTACATGCGAAAAATGAATGTCTAAGGTTTAATACATTCACAGAATGTTCGTAAGAAGTATTCACGACAGAGGCCTTTTTTGGTAAGGGCACATACAATGGACCTGGTACTACAATGTATTCAACATTGTTCAATTTAGTTGTAAGAGTTTCTTCCCATTACAATCAGCCTCTTCAAGGATGTGGAAGGGTGCGGATCTTCATATGGAAGTAATGCGGAAAATTCCATATTTCATATGGAATTGGTGCGGAATGTATTCCATATAATTACGTATAACATTCTCAAGCTTTACATGTAATGCCATATGCGGAAGATTCCGCATCAGTACTGAAGGGATTCCGCAGTAGCATGGAAGGATGCGGATTTACGTGTAACCAATACTCCGCGTATTTCCATGGAATAATTTCCATGTAAATTCCATGTAAGTTCCGTGTAAACTGCGGAATATTCTCCTATGGGTCAGGTTTGTGGGTGTTCTTTTGTGTTTCTGTGATGTGGGTTGGGTTTCCTTGTCCCTTTGTGTCTATTTCTGTGGGTGTCTGCTTTGTGTTAATGTATTTGGTGTTTACGAGTTTTGCTATTGGTGCTGCAGCAGAGTGTTGTTGGAAATCTTATTTAACGCAATAAAAGACCACGATATCTATGCATGAAGAAACGGGATAACTGTTGCAAATAGTTTGACCTGAGTTCTGGCCCTTTGACTTGGATGTTTCATGTTTGTTCATTGTCAAAACTTGTAATCGCACTCCTTCAAAACCTTTTTATTGATGCAGTGAAACTTAACAGAATGAAAGATCAAGATAGGTAGATATGCATGATAAACATTAGAGAAGTTCCGATCAGTTATTCAGTTTCAAATTCGAGAAGGCAAGGCAAAATCATAAGATTTTTCATAGGAACGTTTGTGAACATCGGAATGAATAAAATCCCGAAGTGAGACCAGGTGCCTGGGGAGAGTCAGCGTCTCCTGATTGCACGAAACACCTGTCGCTACAGCTCCATGGAAACCTGTCAAATTCGATGATTGTCTTGATGTAAATATTGGTGTACACATTAGTTAAGTCTTGTTTGGTGACAGCCATTCAATCAAAATGCAGAATGTCACTGATCATTCTGGAAAGGGGGATCTGATATGCGTTTATTATATATCCGTAGCGACCGAAGACCTTCCTCAAAGATGATTTGAGCCGTTGTGTACTATAACTGTGGACAAGTAGCTGACTTGTAAGCCATCTGGCTCTAATGATGATATCATCATATTTGGAACATGCCCTTGCGTACCGTATCAGCTGAGAAACAAAAACGCCATAGTAAACTTGTTTGCTGCTTTGTCAGCAGGAACAATGATGTATTTCTCATGGATGTCACAAGTTATATATTAAGAAAAAAGGACTCGTGTCAGTTGTTAACTGAGTGCAGAAGACACCCTATTTTTCTTTTAAGTAGTTCTCCGATGGATTTCATCCATTCGGAGAGTATGTCTAGTTCCACGTCCTCCTATTTCGTCCGCCGTCTGGAGTACTTCTCACATACATCCATAATAATTTCAAAGTTTTCCCGCCATTTGAAAGAACGGGGTTCCTTGTATAAGTCACCAGTAACCACATGACCACAAGGTTGGATGATGAAAGCAGAGAATGAACATATGCATTGAATGGGGTTTTGTGAAAGGTCGTGTACTTCTAGACATGTAAAAGTTTGTTTATGATTACATGTAATGAAGAAGGTGAATTGCTTTCCAAAACGAATCACCTGAGCTATGACCCTTGAACTTAGATTTCAAACCTTGTCATTGCAAATCCTCCAAAATCATTTTATGAATTTATGTGAAACTTAAAACAATGAAAGACTGTGATAAGTAGATATGCACGAAGAAAGGGAATTGCTGTGGAAAAATGTTTACCTTTGTTACACCCTTGGATGTAGATGAGTTAAAGGTACAAAAGGTCTCGTCAAGATCAAACCATGAATCAACTATTTTTGTCAAAATTTTTACGCAAACGAGTCTATCATGCTTAGAAATTAGAAACCGGCTGGTTACAATAGTCACATATGCCCTCACTACCGAGCTATGATCATTTATTGCTTATAAAATGGGTACCCTAATATAACCTACTTTTCTCCGTAGACGATCGATTGCGAACACGTGTAAGCACTTATTTGCATAAGGCTAGCTAGTACTGTATCAAAACAAAACAACATGGCTGACGGATAACACGTGGGACGAAAATGAATCGACAATCGGTGTTATCAAAATCTGAAAAGAGAAATGTAATGAACAGATAGTATTGGCTTGGTATTGAAAAGTTATAGAGACATAGCTTAGAGGACGACCGTGAAATTAAAACCCTGACAAGTCTGAGGGAAAATTAGCTAAAGGGATCTACAATGTACATGTACATGTATAGTTCTCGTTTATTTTTATCTATGAGAGTTTGACGTGTAAATATATCCAGAGTAATTTTGATATGTGTATATACATGTATAATATATGTATTCATAGTCTAAATCAAATATTAAAAAACGAACAAAAATCATAACTAAATAAAGGTTATTTTCATTCAGGATTTGTTTAACAAACGCACATGTGTATAGCAGACTACACCTGCCTCCCATTCGAGCCGTCATACACTATTACACGTTGTTAGTCATTTGAAAGCGTTCGATTATCCACGTTCATAATGGCGATTTGATGGAACATGATATCTATACATGATATCAACCTTGTATTTGCAATAAATGAAATATTAGAGAGTAAGTTTTTTTTCACTTGAGAGAGAGAATTCAAAAAGACTGTATACGTGGTTTACTACATGTTTCGTATCAATCCCACGATTTGAAGTTCATTCAAGCGATTGGCTGATCGTGGTAGTGTGTTCACTTTGACCTTGGTAAACGTGACATATTTCTACATACTGTATATGCAAATAACAATTTCCGAAGTTTACCGAAATCGTGTGTAACCGAGAGTAAAAACGTCTACAAAACAAAAATGTGAGAGATATTTTATGTAAGTAATATATAGATGTTCAAATGGCAGTACTTAAAAGCTATTTACGGTAAAACTTCATTATTGACAATTTAATCCCTGTTAGACTATGTGTACCTTTAAAGAAGATCCTGACAATTACCTCAATGGCACTCACAATAGAGCACAAATTGAGCATCGCCAGACCCCTAGCAAGCTAAAGATGGGAACAGGTGCCCGGGAGGAATAGGCATCACCTGTTTGCTAGCCGCACCCGCCGTCGATGATCAGGCACGAAAATGAAAACAACTAATATATAAAATACTAGAAAGGTTTGTTGTTGCGGTTGCAACAAGAGTGTCTTCCTCCTATACAATTTTTGGTTGGAAATATGAAGGACGTCACATTACATGTATTTATATTATATATTTAAGTTTTCAAATAGCAGTAACATTAAATTTTCAAACCGATAATTGTTGGTGAGCAACCATTTGATTTGGGGGGAGGGGGGGGGTTAGGAATTCTATTGCCAGCCGGTAAAATTTTTTCAGCAATTTTCTGAGCAGGCCATTTTTTTCAGCCATTACCAGAGTCGGAGAAAAATTTTCGCCGGTTCTTCGGGCCGGATTCAAACATATTGTCAAATGTTGTGAATGTCTGTGTAAGTTAAACTCCCCGCTGTTACAGAGTATGAGTTAATAACCGTTCCTTCAGATGTCTCTTTGCAATTAGCGAATTTCAGACAGATTGTATGATGTTTAAATTTAATAGAACCTTTTCTAGATTTGTGTGCCTATGCGTATTAGGTCTCTGGTAGATACAGCTATGTCAACAGCTTGTATTTATATTAATTAATTTTTTGACTTTAAATTGTCTGGCACAAAGGGCCAGCAAAAATTTCCATATCATGCAATGTATCCTTACTTTTGCATGGTCCGGGAAAAAAAAAATTGCCGGCCCTTTGGGCCGGAATATTTTTTTCAGCATTTTTCAGAGCCGGGATTTTTTTTTTGCAAATTCTTCCTGCCCCCTTCCCCCATAAAAAAGGCGAGCTCGTAGCTGTAGAACCAATTTTCTTGAGAAGAGAAATGGTAATAACAAGTTACGTTCAATATATATATATATAAATACCATGAGGTTCTCGCTGTGCAGGTTCAAATTTGGACCCCCCCCCCTTCCCTTTTTTCAAAGTTTATTTTGAATTTCCATCATGGCGACATCGTTCAATATAAACAGAACTGTTTTCGAAAAACGAGGAGAGGGAAGAATGTTGGAGAAATTGTTCATCAATTCGTAAATAAACCAACCGAAAATTATGTTCGAACGTTTGCTAGAATTAGAAATTAAACTTGATGTTCAAAATATAGTTATTGAAGTTTAGAAACAGGTTTGTAGGTTAGAAATCGGAATCAAACTACCACTTTTTGGATTTTGGTTTGTAGCTGATCTCTTCTAAATTAATCAACTGTTTTAAAATCAAATTGTGTATATCGAAATGAATTTATGAAATGCATATTCATCATTGCCGTGAAATCGGAATTTGAAAATCTCAACACTGCTTTTCTCGAGTCGGACTCGGACTACCAATTTTAGTGTGCGCCCGATCTGTTGGCGTGAAGGTGTATCGAAATACCCAACTCAAAATTTCGATGCTCATATCTTTTCAACAGTAAGAGATAGGAAAAATCAGAAAGACTAAATAAGACAAATATATGGATAAAAAATAATAATATTGAAATTTTTAGGAAACTTCATAAGCTTAATTTTTGTTTACTATTATAAGCAAAAAAGTGTCTTCCTCCTATGAACTTCTGAATTTGGAAACATGAAGGACGGTGAAGGACGTCATCGTAATAAATCGTTACAGTGTGCATCTAGCATTTCATATCTTGCATGGCTGTCGACTTTCAAAAAGAATGGAAATTGTAGATAGCAAAATACGAGATATTTAAGCTTACAAATAGCAAAACATGAAATTTTCGGTCCTTTTGAGTAATTCGACGCTCCCGTCAAATATTTGAATCTACTAAAAAACATGATAAAAAAATAACAGAGACCAAAAATAAAAAAGACCAATCTAGCTTTTACTCCAAACGTAACGTTGGAGAACTTTCATTGTCATAGCTTACAGGGTTCTTGAGAAATCGCTGATCCAATTTTCCACGGTTACGAAAACAATAGGTCTTCCGACGGAAGTCGGAAGACCTAACTAGCACCGTCTGAGGTTACGTCTATATAAAAAGCGCTATGGTGACCATGGCAGGGGAAAATGTTCAAAACACTTACTGTCAAAGATAAACATCAAAGAAGTACCTAACAGTTCTTTAGTCTCAAAGTCGATAAGGCAAGGCCAAATCGTGAGAATTCCCATCGGAACGGTTGCGAACCACGGCATGAACAACATTCCGAAGTGAGACCAGGTGCCCGAGTAGAGTCAGCGTCTCCTGATTGCAACAGCTCCATGGAAACCTGTCAAATTCGGTTATTATTTCGATGTACATATCAGGGATGTCTTGTTTGATGAAAGCCATTCAATCACAATGCAGAATGTCAATGATCATTCTGGAATGGGGGATCTTATATGCTTTTATTATATCCCCGTAGGGACAGAAGAACCTCCTCAATGCTGATTTCAGCCGTTGTGTAATATAGCCCTGAACAAGTACATGTAGCTTACGTGCAAGCCATCTGGCTATCTAATGATGAAATCTTCATATTTTGAACATGCCCTTGCGTACCGTATCAACTGAGAATAAAAAATACCACAGGCACGAGAAGACGGAATGTTACTACTCATGAAAGGGAAGTTAGTTATGTGGAGGCTATAATCGTCACACTTATCATACGTTGAGGTATTCAAATGGCCGTTTGCGTCGAAAGATAGAAGCATCTCCAAATAAGAGGCGGATCTGTCACTCTCTGCTGTTTCCTTGCTTTCTAGTTCATGAGGGTATATTTCATGTAGACGTTCCTTTTAATTCGGATTATTGATGGACAATACGTCATCTATGTATCTGAATGTAAAATTGAACTGAGATGCGAGGTACTTTCGAGAGAAAAGTCTGGATGAAGTCAGCTTCGTGTGAATATAAAAATAAGTCTGCAAGCAGTTGGGCGCAATTGTCACACATGGGGATGCCGACTATCTGCTGGAATACGGTTCCTAAAAAAACTACAGAAACGTAGTCAATCAAGAACTAAGCATCAGGATGATATCGTCTTTGGTATACTTTTTGTTTGGTTCCGAGTGTTCCTTAACGAAATGAGTATCTCCCCGCCCTTAACGAGTGTGTATCTTCTTTTACCACTTTTTTTAAAGAAAGGTGTTGCGATGTTAGATACTTTTTCAATGTCAAATATTGTCATTGCACTCCTCTAAACCCATTTGAATGATTTCAGTGAAACTTTACATAATAAAAAATCATGATATGTAGATAAGCATGAAAGGGAATTGCTGTCAAAAAAGCTTGATCTGAGTAACGACCCTTGGACTTCGATTTTTCATGCATTTTCATTGTCAAACCTTGTCCTTGCAACTCCTCCCAAACCACTCGATGAATTCCAGTGAAAGTTTTTAAAATGAAGATCATTATATGTAGATATGGCGGAGAAACGGGGGATTGCTTCCAAAAAAGTTTGACCTGAGTTATGGTAATCGGACTTAGATTTTTTCATGCATTTTCAAATTCAAACATTGTCATTGCAATACCTACCAAACCATTATATGTATTTCAGTGAAACCTAAGACAATGAATATCCGTTATATATAGATGTGCAGGAAGAACGGGAATAGCTGTGGAAAACATTTGATCTGAGTTATGGCCCTTCGACATATTTTACTATGCATTTTCAATTAAACCGTGTCATGGCAACTTCTCAAAAACCATCTGATGGATTTCAGTGAAAATATACTTAATGAAATATCATTATTTAATTTATAACATGTAGATCTGTATGAAGAAAGGGGATTGCAGCCGAAAAGATTGTACTAAAATAATGACCCTTTGAATTGATTTTTTTGTTTTTAAATGTCGAATTTTGTTATCGCTCATCTCATAAGGCTATCATATACATGTCATTAAATATGCATTTGAAAAATTGAATGTCAGTTCAGATCATAAAATGCCAGGTGATGAAATAGATCTCCTCAGAAAAGTATTTAATGGGGGCATAATCTGTCCCTTTTGGGTAGTTTTCATATGTTCTGGCTTTAATCAATGATGAATTCACATCAAAAAGAAAAAAAGGAGGGAATCTCCAACAAAATTCCATTGTTTCAAATAGGATTAACCTCTCAGTAAATGAAAATCAAACACAGAACCCGAAATCAGATTTTAAAAATCATAACCAAAAGGCAGACTAATTCTTGAAAAAAAAAAAAACTTTCTTACGATGAAAGAAAAATCGCGCAACAGAAAGAGAGAGAGAGAGAATAACAGCTCCATAGAAACAAGAATGACAACTTAATTTAATAGACAATCTCACGAAAATTGTAAGTAGAGTTACATTTAATATTTCATCGCACAAGACTAAATCGGTGAGCTTTCTCTTTAGTCTGAAACTACTAGTATTTTGGTTGTTTTTATCAAAAAAATGTTCTTGTGATGGATCTCTTTTCATGTTAAAAACATCAGTTTGACAATAAATATCGAAATATTTAAAGACCTTTAAGTTAGTAAAACAAACGTTTTATCAACCCAAAGTTAAATAAAGTCAGTTATATTTTCTTAAGAATTTAACGTTTTACCCATATGTGGCTCTTAACATTGAGCCTTTCTAGCCTCTAAATAATTTTGGATAAGTGTAAAGTATATAGAAATATGTATGAGTATAAACAAATGCTTGTCAGCTCAAAGTTGCACAAGCCGCTTTAAAAGTAGTTGTAAAAATGTTTATTATTATGAAGAATTTGAATTTTTTTTCCAATAATATGACTTCTGGCATTGAGTGCATGTAACTCCAATTAATTTTGCATGGATGTAAAGAAAAAGATATGAACATACATGAATGAACGTTCTTAATTATGTATTTTCAAAAAAAAAAATTGGAACAGATAAATTTGCAGCATGGACCAGACATGCACGTTTCGGGTACTTAACGTGATTAGTCATGTAATTAAAATATTTATTTTTATACAATAATACTAAAATTTCTAAGTGTTCGGGGAAAAGCAAATTCGCCAAGCTTACCTTTCTATCGTTGTTCAGCTATCAGTAAACTGACAATGGGATGTTTTCAACTTCTACTAGTTAATATACCATTCCATCTTAATGTTTAGACTTTATAATTCTCATAAAAACAAGCAATAACTTTTTTTCTCATTAATACTTTTCCAAACCTCATTTATTGAAATTCTTAATAAGTGTTTTAATATATATTTTATATTCTATTAAAAAGATGAAACTTGCTCAGAGCGAATTCTTGTCTATTTTTTGTTGAATAAAAAATAAAATCGAAATCAAATATATCGTAAAATATATCTTGGAGGTATTTCATCCGTAAATATTATAAAGTTTCAACCGACCAAATTTGATATTTCAAGGATTTTTAATCATTGTTTTTTATTTCCCAGTAAGAAATCCTATTTTTGAAATTAAATTAGATATTTTTTATTTTCCCATATCATTTTCAAAATCATTCTTTGGAATTGCTTTAGCTTAATACAACGTCATGGATGGAAAATTATTTTCCAAGGCTACACCAATTAATTTTTCGGACTTCGGATTTTCCGCTTTCAATTTTCTCTGATCTCTGAGCATAGTAGACATGCTTTTGGCACCTCAGATGATGACATACCGAACTTCGAGAAACCGTTTTTGCACGTTACATTATTTCCGTATTATCATTGATTATGTAGATACATCACTTGATGGTTTAGGCACAATACTCTTGTAAGAGGGAAGGATGGTAGATGTTGCGTATGCATTACGTATTCTCTCACCAGTCAAAAAAAAAAAAACTATCATTCTGGAAAGCTCGAATTTCTCGCCAAAACTATCTATCTATCAGCATGATCAGTACGACGTTTTCCTCTGAAATTGTCTCATTTGACTTGTCATGTGAAATGGACAGCAAACCGTCACATTAAAACCGCATTACTGCCTAATACATACTAACATATGTGTCCGAGAGACATACAGCATATGCAAGTCTTTGATACCCATTCATTTCTTATAATCTAGACAACCAGACACTCAGAAAAATATTTATTTGTTTGACTCGACTCTTTTTGCTGTAGTTGAACATACATGCGTTAGTATTGCGATACTCGGGTTGCGATATGATACGCGTATTGCATGACCTAGCAATCAATACTATCGATATATTGTTACAAGCGTACTATTGTACATGTGTGAAATTTAATTTAATCCATGCAAAAGGAGAGAAGCTATTCCCGGACAAGGTGTGATGGATGGAAATACAGACGAACGGACAGATAGGGTGAATCCTATATTACCCCCCTCCCCCAATGTTGTTTACAAGGGGAATAAAAAGACATTTTTCATATTTGGTCTATCAGAGCACTTGATTTCTAAATTTGAGTCAAAAAGTATATATCGCTCCTGACAGAACTTGTTATGATTAAACTGGTAAACTTCATATTATCAATTTTTAGCTCGCCGGGACGAAAAAGTCCGGAGAGCTTATGCCATACCCTCAGCGTCATCGTCCGTAGACAAAACTTTAACCTGGGCTAAAAGCCTATATCTCTTGAACTATAAGGGGTAGGGCTTTGATATTTCACATGTAGATACCTTGTGACGAGACCTTTCATTTGAGACCATGATCTTTGACCTAGTGACCTTGGACTTTGACCTACTTTTCAAAAACTTTAACCTGGTTTTCCGACAAAAACCTGTATAGGCGAGCTATGTAATCATTGATTACCCTATGTTTTCTTTACTGTATAACATCATCATATTTACATGCACATGCTATGTAAATTGTGAAGTGGTAATTTGGGTTAAAACGAAAACACTTTATGGTCCAACAATTACATGGACATGACACTACCCTTAATATGTTTTAGTAAACAACCATTATAATTAATGATTATTTAAGATATACAAATCCATTGAAGATGCACTTCTGCATATATGCAAGGATTTGGAACCATTCAGTTCTTGAGGAATTGGTATCAATTAAGAAATGACTGTCTTACTTTTGGTGTTCATGGGTGTGTAATTCTGGTTGGTCATGTGGAAATTCTGTGAACCGTGAAGTGATTCTAGAACATTTTGCATGTGTGCCAACTAGAATTCTTCACAGAACATATAATATGCATGATTGCAATAAATGAATTAATATTTATTAATTCATAAAAAATCTAGAATATATACACTGCATGAACAATTTACTGATAATTAACATTAATTTAATTAATGCACACAATGTCATTCTTTCTGTCAGACTCCCTCATTGCTCTTGAAATAAATGAATACAATATTACATGTACAGGAAATTAAGTGAAACTACAATCATGGCAGTCCCTGCAAATGATGTGCTGCATGTTCAAGAAAATAATTTAAAAAATTTTTATCTTCTAATGACTTATTTTCTTCAATTTTAATTCATTCTCCTTATACACATGTTATAATTGCTCAGTCACTTCAATCATTATCATTATAAAGACTTAGCGCATACATCCAAATAATTCATTACAAAGAAAAGTTTACTGAAAGTCATTTTCATATAATTCGGTTAATCACAATCACAATGTAATTTGGCACATTTTGTATGGAATAATCATGATAAACTTCTACTATGACGATGGATCATAATTTGCTGGTAGTATCGGATCCAGGATTGCGTAATGTAGGAAACCCGTCCTCAAATGCTGCATTCATCACTTCTTCTAGCCTCGATACAGTTACAATCTTCAAGTCAGCCTGTAAGAGAGATGAACATGGAATTTTCTACTAACAAATACATGTAAATACAATGTATACCACAGTGTGACTGTGTTTTTTTTTTATTTCACACAATTCATATACTCTCAGAATTTTAATTATTACCATGGTTATCACTCTCTGATTTTCAATCTATTCCAAACAGGCTTATTACGAGTCCCGGATTACTCTTTTTTTAACATTAATTTGAAAATGTAACTCTACAGATAAAAATAAGTATGCTGAACTGCATTTGATTTTACATTATATTTGTCCCTTAATGTACAATAGGAGCATGATATAAATTGATGCTTGAATAATATCTAAAACATACAGATAAAATTGGAAATTTAAATTTATTAAAAAGACTTGTATAAACTAAATACAAACAAAAGACTTTGAAGTAGAATGACATAAATGATCAAATTCTTGAAAGAAATCATACAGTGTCACTTTCATTTAAAAGGGAATTATATCAAATTTACTTACAAGACAAACATGACAAAAGAGTACAAAATTTTACTTTTAAATTAATTCATTACAGATAAGAATGGCTTAATTTTTTTTCTTTAAACTAACAAATAGAGACATCTTGTTCGAGTAATCATCACATTTATATTTTCAAATCTCAATTATTCTGCAAATTTGTTCCCTCTATCCATGTCCTTATTTGATATCGTAACGGTAAATAAAAGGACGACCCAACTTCTCCCAACAACCCACAAGAAGTAAATTAAGAAAACCATGATCGTTGTAGAAAAGGAAAGATGCATGCTCAAAGTTACAGGATAAGGTGCAGAAAGTTCTTTTTGTAATTGCAAGTCAAAATTAATGAATATTTTGTATAGTTTGCCATTACTCTTTTACACCATAGCTAACTATCATTGAAAATCCTATCAGAAAATAGAAATACTTTAAATTTCTATGTGCTAAAAAAAAACCAAACAAACAAAACAAGAATTCAACCCCTTATCATTTTAATTTGGTTGAAGAAAAATCCTTAATTTCCATTCAGTTCAAGAAAAAACTATAAATTTTAAAATAAAATTGAACATTAAAATATTCAGTTTTTTATATTCTCATACCAATATAGTCTTCCTATGACCATGTCCCTGCATTGAAAACATCATCTTAGGACATACCAAAATCTCATTGTACATCAGCAGAAATATAAGGGTCTTTAAAGGTACATTTCAATCATATTATATCCAAGTCAATAGTCCATTCTCCAGATAAAAGAAATGACCGTTCCTAACCTTGCTTTTAAACACACAGACACCAGACATCACATCATTTGGCAAAATTTTCCATAGTGACGTCACATCTGATCGCACCGTCTTGAAGCACCTTGATGTGTTGTCATGCTTTTCATTTTGACGTCACGGTGAAAATATCGCGAAAATGTGTGAGGTCTGGTGTCTGTCTGCCGAATGAATCTATAGGAAAATCACCTAAAGAACCTTTAAATCATCACCAATAAAATTATAATGTTAATATCATTTCCCTCCCTTTGAAGGAATGTTTTTGATAAACCTACTTTCTTTCTAGGATTACAACAAGATATGACCACCAACATTTGAAGATATTAGGTTTAGAAGCCCATAGCTGTCAACTGACCCGATTTCGGCGGGTTAGTCCCACTTTTTCACCCTTTGACCAGATTATTTTTTATCACCCGCGCGGGTCATGCCTTTCACCCGATTTTTCGTTGCTGACCCGGGAATCACCCGATTCTGATTTGGTTCCGTCTATTACTTGGGACTTTAAATTTCCAGCTGTGACTTTTTCATTAAAACACCTGTAGTTACAGGTAAATTGGGTTGTTTGTTTAGTGATATGGGAAGTAATTAGCCACTTTCATGTTGTTTTAACAATCTGGGCTTGGATTATTATGGGAATGTCGATGGGAAGACGATCGTACACACGGAGATTTATGCAGACAAAAAGGAACAAATGTTTTTATAGTGTTTAAAACAATTGAAGAAGTGAAATGTAGAGTTCATTTCACATAAAATCTTCATCATGGTATAGCAATAACGAAATAAAAATATATTATCTAGCCTAGCAAATTCAACTATGAACCTTCAGGTCTTTATTAATGAAGTCCTAAAAGGAGCTGTTAAGATAAGGCGTAAAATCAGCCCTGAAATGTGGAACTTTGAAAATTGAAATTTCAAGAACATTTTTGGTAAAATGTATACCAATACGGCATCCCATCAGAATATGAAGCTATTTTTTATTAAATTTTGTTTTGCATAATATTGCTAATTTTTAGGTTAAAACTTCTCTTTTTCCCATAGAAATCAATAGAAAACGGAAAAGTTTTAATGAACATTGTTCCCCCCGGATATACAGAAAGCCACTTTTACTGGAGATGTGTATCCATAATACAATTTTTTTGGCAAAGTGGGGTTCTGTATCTCCGGGGGGAACACTACCCCAAAGACGAAAAACTAAAAATGGAAAGGGGGTGCATTTTATAAGAATCGATCTTTTTGACCATTAAATATAGCACATTTGACCATTTTTCCTCTCTAATCCATCAAAAATTGTATACTCAATATGATTGAATGAAAGATACAAGAATTAGAAATGAAATAAGCAAGAGTGATGTTCATTTCTCCGTCAATGTGTGTTTCGCGCTAAAAGGCTTACATTGTAGCCATTGAATGAAGAATAAGACCGTATTTTAAGTTCCGGATTTCATTATTTACCGATTAAAGGAGGTAGAACGTTCGAAAGCTATTTCTGATACATAATGTAGACATATTTGATGTCTTTTAGCTTATATTTATCCATTTTAGATAAAATATTCAACCATGTATACGTTTTTTGTCGATATTATCGGATATTCTATCCGAGCACCCTTACCTCTTTCGACCTTAATTCTACAACCTTAAGAGTTCCTTAACATAATGTAAAACATGTAAAAGGTCTGCAAATACATTATATTTCAATAATGATTCGTGTTTTTCTGTGTACGATTCGCCATGCGGAAGAAATAAGTCACGGGATTCAGAGCTAAATACGGCCCTTATCTTAACAGCTCCTTTTACACATGTGCTACAATAGTATTACAATTTAAAGAAATGCTTTACATGTCTTACAGTAAAATGAACTTTATTGACCTGTATTTTTTGGAGGGGGGGGGGGGGTTTAAATTCTATTCATAATGACACAAGCAAAAGGTCACGATTTTGGTTCACGCGCTATGACCCTCTTTTTCATTTCCCAAAGAGGGTCATTGACCCTCTTTTGTCTGAAAAAAGTTGACAGCGGGTTCAAGCCTAACATGTAGGAGTACGTAAAATCTAAAGGTACATCTACACAAAGAAAATAACAGAGGTTTGGAAAACATACAAGTACGTGTAGTTAAAATATACATGTTATCAAAACATCCATGTATACGATACTGTTATGAAGAATAAATGTTGAATTAAAACTTATGAAATATACTCGGTACCAGAATTCATGATAATTTGACCATCTGCTACATTGTGCTATATACATGTAAACAAAAATGTCAACATGGTTGTACGTACTTTTAGCTTGCGATTTACAACTTGTTATTGACAACTTGTAGCGATTTCCTGTACGCAGGAAATCATGACGTCATACACAGTTATTGCATCTACACATACACATGATACATGTACCCATACACATAACGGTTTCTAAACCTCTCTATCTGTTAAGCAATCATCACTCACACATCATATTATTAAATGCATTTATTTACATAATATTGCCTTACCCTGATATTTGACGGTATTTCATGTAAATCTTTCTCGTTTCTCGATGGCATTATAATACGTCTGATTCCAGCTCTATGCGCTGCTAATAACTTTTCCTTTATACCTCCCACCTATAAATACAAATTTTATAAAGATTAACAGAGAGCTTGACAATCTAACCACGTCTCATACTGGTATTTCTTATTTTGTCATTGTTTAGTATTCATAATACGTCAAGTTTATTTCTTACATGTGAGTATACACTAGTCTTGTAATTCCTGATGATATTTGAAAATTCTGATAAACATGTCTTTGAAAAACTTCCGCCCCCTAAAAACATGTAAACAAGTAAATTTCAAGCCTGTTTACACAATGATATAATAATTATATATAAAAAGCCTTTCAAACACTTTGCAAAATCATATTCAATACAATGTCATTCATATCAAAATAAGATGGAATTTTCAATTTTCATTCATACAAGGCATATCAAAATAAGAATTTTCAAACTTGAAGTAATGACATGAATTACCGGCAGGACCAATCCCCTCAGAGTTATTTCCCCTGTCATAGCTAGATCTGAGCGAACACATCGTCTGCTGAACATAGATACTAGCACGGTTGCTATGGTAACACCAGCAGATGGTCCATCCTTGCCTACAGCACCGGCTGGAAAATGAATGTGAATGTCTTTCTTCCCAAGTAAATCCTTACCCTCACCAAGACCAAGCTGGAATATTGAAAGGTGAGTGAAATAAATCAGTTTTGAAAATTAAAGAAATGATTATCAAGTTTTATGTATATGTATGTATTTCTTTCAAAAAGGCTTAAAAATCTTTTGTTTCATCCAAGCTGAGATGAGGATGTAAGGTAATAAATTGATAAAAGCTACACCCTTAATATCACATGTGACCAGACTTAAATCACACAACATGATTTGTTTAAAAGTGACACGACACATGTAATATACTGCATATACATGTAACTTGTTTGCATGTGACCTGACCCAGTTCAAGATGTCTGCATATGACCTGACCTAGAATAAGATGTTTGCATGTGACCTGACCCAGTTCAAGATGTCTGCATGTGACCTGACCCAGTTTAAGATGTTTCCATGTGACCTGACCTAGTTCAAGATGTTTGCATTTAACCTGACCCATTTCAAGCTAAAAATCTTGTTTGCATGTGACCTGACCCAGTTTAAGATGCAAACCTTATTTACACCAATTACCTGACCAAATAAAAACTACATACCTTATTTGCATGTGACCTGACCCAGTTTAGAGCCAGTTCCGCTGATTCTTTCATGACGTCCCCTAGTTGTCCTGTTAGAGTTAGCTTCCCTTCTCCATCCATTCTGGTAGCCTCCACAAACATGATTTCCCCTCCCATTGGGGTCCATGCTAGGCCTACAGCCACACCCGGAATCCCCAGTCTCTGGGAAACCTCACTCTCATACATTGGAGGCTATAATATGCATAGGGAAATAATAAACTTACAGTATTTAGATCAATTTAGTTTAAAGCACAACTGACAGTGTACATGTATTTACTCAACATAAATTGCATGTATGAATTAATGTACCATGCTAAAAGTGTTTTATATACTTGTAGAAAGTATTACAGGTAAACTTAACAAAGAGTATGCTCTATTTTCGAAAACCAGAGTTACTTCCCATTTGAGACGGTATCTGACATAGACTGATTATGACGTCATCAAATTCTATGGAAACAGTCCTAAAAGTCTGGGAAATGACGGTATAAAATTAACGTTCCCATACCATTTTCATGACATCACGATGGTTTTACGTCAGATACCGTCTGTAAGGGGGAAAAACTCTGTATTCTGCATAGACTCAATACTGTAAATGAGATAATTTTGGCTGGGGGAAAATTTCGTGATTATAACATCAAGACTTTTCGCGTGGGAGAAATATTTAAATGAAAGTGTCTTTCCCATTGAAAGAATGCAGTGGAGATATTTTCGTGTGAGGAAATTTTCACCAAATTCGCGAAAATTACCCCCGAGCAAAAATTTCTGTGTTTACAGTATGTCCAAAACATTACAACAGAAAATGTTGATGAAATTTAGAATAAGAACTTAAAGTAAGAAAAAATATAATGCCCATGAAGTACGTCAAGTACATGAACTGAATTATTCTGCATTTTAAACAAACAAGTCAGACTCTACACATTAGTCTGTATGCATAGTTGAATATTTACACTTTTATGAAAAGATGACTGTAGCATTTTCTCCTACATGTATACATAAAACAATGAGATCATGCACAAGTACATATTAAGATTTTACAACATACAATGTAAAGCTGGCACAGATTTATATACCTACCCCTAAAATATCCTCTAAAGCAGCTTCATCTATAACAATCGGCATTTCTGGAGGATGTGCTAAGGCTGATGCATCTTGGGAAGTCGATTCTGAAATACTGTCGTTCATGACATCTTTCTTTTCTGATGCCGATTCAAAGATGTCGTGTTTTTGTTTTATGGAGTTTTCTGCCACCCTCACTGCCACAGCACGACATATCCCGCCCACTCTCCTCTCCAGTGTTCTTACTCCTGCTTCCCTGGTGTATTTGGATACTAAATAAAGAATAGAAGAAATTGTAAAGAAACATGTAAGTTAAGTTTATCTGGATCTGTGCCTGCATTTAGGGTTATGTATTATAGTAATTACTCACAGCATAGTCAAAATAAATTCAAATTAATTAAATTTAAAACAAGAATTTATCTAGTATTCACTAATTTAAAACAATTTTGAACCATAAGCCCAAAGACCTACTCTACTGGCTACATAAATAAAATTTTTAGGCAATTTCTCCTAGCCCTGCTGAATTTCTGATAACTGTAGGCACCGGGCAAGTGAGTTTTCATTAAGACTGTTTAACTACTTTTTTGGACAAAATATCTGCTTAAACATGTTAAATTTTGTAAAGTCTGCAATGTTGATAACATTTTGAATTGAGCTGAGCTGTATCGAACAGGCTGAACTTTTGTGAGGGATTTCAAACATAAGCAATTTGACTTTTTCTTTGAAATTATTTAAAAATAAAATCTGAACTGACCAATCATTTTGATCGTATCATCTGGGAGTTGGATTTGTTCAGCACTCAAACCATGGTCCCTAATCTGCTTCGGAATCAAGTGTTGGGTTGCTATGGCAACCTTTTCTTCCTGCGTGTAGCCAGGAACTTGGATGAGTTCCATTCTGTCTAGCAGCGCTGGAGGAATGGTGGCCATATTGTTTGCCGTGGCAATGAACAACACTTGGGAAAGGTCAAAGGGCACATTAATGTAGCTAGTAAAGAGTTCAAGGACAAATCTTCAAAATACATATACTTTGGACACTCCATCATATATTTCTTAGTGTACACACAATTTGCTGAATACTTCTTATAAATAAATGTATTACACCTTGGAATGATCTCTTCTAAGATTTTTCTAATCACCTCATATGATTGCATCCTATTTATTTGACCTGCCATGGAAATATCGGGGGTGATTGAGTTGAGATTATAGTAGGTCTCAGTTCTGTCTCGACCCAACATGATTAAGTCTTTCCTTTATATTTCTAAAGTAGGTCAGTCATAAGCCTAATGTCTATTTTAAAATTTATCTTCCCCATTTTTTTTTCATTTGATCTCTCAACCTGAGAACTTGACACCCCTCATCTTACACCTACCCACAAATAAATATAGTCTAAGATCTCTACACTCAAAATGACATCAGTATCAAGAATCCTGCCTAAAAATTAAAGAATTATATACATCTATATTCCATTGAAAGTCAAGGATACTGGTCTGTGAAAGTATGATTTTGTTCAGGATCCAGGACTTCTAGTAGAGCAGCAGCTGGGTCTCCGTGGAGGGACTTCCCCTGTAATTTATTATCACATGTAATCCCTTAATTTAACACTCAATCCAAAAGTCACCAGACATACCAGACAAATCTGGTAAAATTTGCTTCGGTCTGGTAAACTATTTCAATTTTTCCTAATAAATATGTTATATAAATTCAAAAATGTCTGGTAAGTTATACAAACGTTCGTGATGTCTGCCTAAAAAGTTCTAATTATGAGCTTCATATTTACAAATTTTATGCTTCATATTGTAAAACTTCATGTATACAAAGTTGGATCAAATTTAATAAAGAATTGACAGCGAACATAGAAGACTTCTTGTACATCTTGTACATTATATATTCTTGTACATACATTTACATGCACAGTATGTGTGTAAATGATGCACACTGTTACTTTTAAGATACTTCAATAATCATTGTTTTTTTTTCCAAATCAATATGAAAATTTTGAAGGAAATAATAATACACTGCTCCCACGATTTATCGCCCCTCGTTAAACCGCCAAGCCCAGCTACCGCCACTTTTTCCCAATGTACAGATTTCCTTACATTATAAACCCCCGTTGTAACGCCAACCCCCACATACCGCCATCCGCCACTGAATTTGGCGTACAAATTGTCGTATTTGGTATATAAAACTCCCGATTACAATGCCATTTAATTGAGTTGTTATCACTAAACAAACAACTTAGATTCATATGTGCACTGTCTTGTTAATTATTGCGCTTGGGTTTATTTTCGTTTTAAGTACATGAATGTTTTGATAAACAATCAATAAATACGTTTACCTAGATAGTGTAATTTGAACTTTATTTATACTTATGGCGAGTCCAGTGAGGATGCAGATATTTTAAAAAGGAAAACGGCATCTAGCCCAGCATAAAATTCAAGCGTCATTGAACTGACTATAGACGAAAAAGTAAAAGATGCGTTGTGCAAGTACTAACACCAATCCAAGGAATGTGCTCATCAGTGCCTACATGTATTAAAATACGAATAAACCTGTATCATGTATTTCATGTTACTGTTCAACACTGACTTCTATAAGGGGCAGAACCCGGCGAAATTTCGCCGACTCAGATGATAAAAGTCGCCGGTTTGAATTTCCTCTGATCGTTTATATGCTCTAAAATTTCTCAATCGCCGCCTCAAATAAATTGTTTTGAACACTCTGCATGTACATGCATTTTTCTTTGACCCAGCACATTCTTGAAATGCGAAAATAAGAATTTTTTTAAAGCATATAGCTGTCTATCATCCTTTTATTTACTCCCTCGATGTAACGCCACCCTCACTTTAACGCCAATTTTTTCTCTGGACGGATGTTGGCGTTATATCGGGGGAGCACTGTACAATGCAAATAATTTAAACCTGTATCTAGTACATATATATATATATATATTTTCAAATAATCTAATTATTCCCATAGTGTCTTTAAAACGCCTAATAGTATACATCTACAGCTGTAGAAACAATGTCGGCTATTATGACATCACTAATGTTGAGCGCTGTTACGTTAGGCTTGTTTAAATATTACTTATTTTTCTTATTAAATATCTTAAAGCACATTGTCAAATAATTTGATTGAAAATACTAGACAACTATTAAGCTATTTGATATTATTCAAAACCAACAGTTTAATCCACTGCCATTTCTTAGAAACATGTAACATTTCTTACCAATTTGTCAACTTCATCCAATAGTATCACAGGATTATTGACTCCAACCAATCGCAGACCTTGTATTATTCTGCCTGGCATGGACCCAATATATGTTCGTCTATGCCCTCTGATATCTGATTGGTCACATACACCACCAAGTGAAATTCTGCAGATACATGTACATTTGTATTTGTTGTGGCTACTATTTCATTTTCATACAGTGCATGAGACAACTCTTTAATAACTTAAAGTGGAAGGGAAATAGGGGGAATCCAGTTACTCCGACACTTTTTACTCCGACAGTATTTACTTCGACAGTATTTACTCCGACACATTTTACTCCGACAGTATTTACTCCGACAGTATTTACTCCGACACTTTTTACTCCGACATTCCATTGGGTTAATAAAAAACTACAGGTCCAGATGACATTTTGCGGTTTTTCGGCAGTGACTCAACTTCTATAAATTCAATCACCATGAAAATTGGAATGAATAATGCTTCATCCTTTAGCGGTGTTTTATTTGTACTAGCATTGTTGATAAAACAATTTACATATATTCAGGAAGTTAATTGTACTCTGTAACTGCAGGTGACCCTTTTTCTATAGATTTCTATGGGGAAAACTATTGTTTCAACTCAAATATCGGTATTATGAATAATGTGCGCACCAGACATTCCATTTTAGCCATACAGCTGTCATTTTTACAGGAAAAGAAATCTTTTATCTTATCGTTACATCATACTAACAATTCCTTAAAGTTTGTTTTTCGATGGATTGGGAGATTAGAAGCCTCGTTGGATGAAGGTACATCAATGTATTTGTAAATCACAAAACATTGGTAATCACAGATATTACGAAGCTTACCTCATAACAGCAAAATTCAATTCAAACATATTTCGATGTATATTGGCTTTTAAAGGCAAAATCATTCAAGTGGAAAAAGTAGGTCAAAGTCATTTTATGAAAGTTTGATCAAAGATACATCCACTATGCAAGTTTGGTGTATGTAGCACTTATACTTTGCTGAATATTGGCTTTTAAAAGCAAAATAACTCAAGTAGAAAAAGTAGGTCAGATGCTGCATACGATGCATGGATCCATCTCGGCATCCCCAGATGAATCATTTGTGCAAGTTTGGTTACTGTAGATGCTACTTTGTCAGATACTGAACAACCCCAAACTTCTGAACCAAGTCACTCTGAGCTATCCAAAACTTCTGAACAAGGTCACTCTAGCAGAAAATGTAGGTCAGATGCAGCATCCGATGCATGGGTTCACCTCAGCATCCGAAGATGAATCACTTGTTCAAGTTCGGTAACTGTAGCATCATCACTTTGCCAAATACTTCTTCTTGTCCGAACGGGGCCGTCCACGCGGACACGGACGTGGACGCGCTTGGTCATATGCTCACTCAATTTCGTTGAGGTGAGCTAAAACAACAACAACCACAAAAAAAAAAAATCCTAGGAAACTGTATGATTTTTCATAGAATCTAAACTTGCGCAAGGTCCTCTATAATTCATTCGTATACAATGCTTTGCTTCCTCTAAACTGTTAAATATATATATATATATAAAGAGAATAACCGAATATTCGTCGAAGGAGAAAAATGCTTTTACCAGCACTATATTAACCCATCAGATTCATTGTTGCTACATGTATTGGTACTAAGGAAAAGTAACCACATTCAAATAACAAAGTATCATTAATTTTTTTTTTCAAAATTAAGGTTGCACCATCTTCGTTTTGTTTGAAGTTAATGCGTACATTTTTTTATTTATATAAAAATCTAATTCATTTCCGTAAACTATCGAGTTATCACAACGGAAACACCCGATTCAACCCCGCGCGCATTCACACCATGGCGTACATATCGTCTGGAGAGAGACGGGGTAAAATACTGATAAATGATGGCTATAAATACCAGAAAAACCGAGTACGGAAGGATAAAATTCATTGGAGATGTTGGAGAGAAGATTGTCGTGCCCCTCTCCATACAAACATATTTGATGTATCTGAAAACAATCCTACCATTAGAATACTCTTTGTAAGTTCTTTAATAGCATAATTAATGCGTACATTTTTTATCCAACCTGCAAATATTCGCCTTTGCCTTTTTCTAAATTTACAAGACATGTCACTAAGTCTGTATGTCCCGGTATCAAAATTGATCTCTGGTTTGCTCATCTGGTAATTATAAGTTAAGGTACTTTTGATTTAGTTAGGGGTTTTATTGCGATACCGGTATTACAAGTTACATGGTGTGTAGTTTACCTGATATAGGGGATATGGGGATAGTAAATTTCATATGGGACGAGTATATATGTATGATTTTTCAGATCATTTTCATGTCTAAAACAAAATGGAGTCTAAAGCGAAATTTCTAACTTTTCAATTTGTGGTTGGATTTAAAAATTGCTTTCTCCATTGAAAAAGATCGTACGTAAAAATATCATTATTATTAAAATATATTAATTGAGGTTTTACAAAAAGAAACGCGGGTACTTGTTTTCAAAAACAATTGTTTGACGATTATTGTGTTTGTTCACATATTTACATGTTTCTTTGAAATTTATGAGAGAGCTTGCGAGTTCGCACCATATATAATCATAGGGTGGTTCGAAATGTCATAAGTGGATATAATTCTTACATGTATGTCCATGTCACTATCATGTAACTTTTTCAAAAGTCGTACGCCACGAATAACATCATTCCTATTCTCCTCTTCAATATCATGAAATTAAGACCATAATTTTCTGTTTAACATTTTTTGAAATACAGTAGATTAAAAACAAAGTGTCCGAACTCTACTGAAAATCTTAAAGAAATATGGTTTTTTGCGTATAGAATATTAAGTCAATACACTACATGTGTCAAGGACAAAGGAAAAAAACTTATTGTGACTGATATGCCAAAGAGTTACCATAAATCCTATTCAACTGTTTATCATGGTCATCTTAGTTTGATTCTTGGCCAGTTTCAAGTTCATTATAATGTCTTTTTCTGACTTTAAATTTTGAGAAAATTTCAAGTGAGAACATGACTACTGTCATGTTCTCACTTGATATTTTCTCAAAATTTAAAGTCAGAAAAAAACAATAAGCAGATTGTTTATGCGTGTCCTCTAAAATGAAAGTGACATATCTTTCAAGAAATAGACGTTGGTCTTTTCCTTCACGTTATTCTTAGAAACGTCTTATAACGTTTATTCTCTGTAACGTGTCCACGTGTCCACCTATGTCTTAGGCACGGTCAATGTTATATTCGGGGGTAGGGGGAAGGCTTGGATTTTTTTTTTTTTTTTTTTTTTTTTTTTTTGGTCGGAGCAAGATTAATTTTTTCGCCCAGGACCAGAGAAAAATTATTTTTTCTTGTTGGAGCAAAGAATTTTTTTCTAACAATTGATGTCCTATATATTAAGAATGTTTGTGTTAAAATTTTATCAATAGAAAATTTTTATTTGTACTCAAAACTCTAAAGTATTACTTTATTTTTAATGCAAAAATTTAATTCTCTTCTAAACAGAGAGATAAAAGAATTTTACAATATAATCCTCGGTAAACAGAATCTATATAAGGTACAAGTAAGAGGGTTTGAAGGGAGGGTCTTCTAGACAAATTTTCAAATTTAGAATTGTAAATTAGTGAAAAACTGAAATTCTCCTTCCAAGATTGTATATGAAATCTGTTAACAGTAATACATTATATTGATAATATATTTTAGCCTTTAAGGAAGTCCTTTTTTCATTAACGCGCATTCTTTTGATATTTTCAAATATGAATTTTGCCATTAAAGAAATAATGTTTTGAAAGGAAACTATGGCGATCGAAGTGAGCCGAAATTTGTTTATACAAATTAAAAGCTGCAGTGAGCGAAGCGAGTCGGAAAATGTTCAGGAATTTAAAGCGAAATTTTAAGATAATTCTTCAAATTCAGATTACTTGTAAGAGCAAGACTATTTTTTGAAGATTGTCACATTTAAGTTTGCATTCAACCAGATATTCATTGAATGCTATATGGACTTCGACTGTCAAATTTGTTTGCACATGCACATAAAATATTGCATACATTAATGAAATTTTGAAATAATACGGAAGTGTTCAAACTCCATACCTTCTCGAAGAAATTTTCGAACAAATCTATAATGCACCAGACACGTGTTTCGGATATCAAATCCTCATCAGTTATGCTTTCAGCCAAAGTGATTTTCAGAGTCGCCAACATTCATTTCAGTAGCGCCCTTTTTTGTCCATTTACTTTACAGAGAGTGCGCGGCTCCGAAACATCGAAAAAAGTACCCATTAGTTTTAAATCAAACTCATTAAAATTCCATTAAAACACTTGCGAACCCCAGAGTATTTAAACAATCTTCCGAATTTAGACCAGGTCTACGGTGAGAGTCATCATCTCCTATTGCATGCATGGAAACTTGTCAAATTCGGCAATTGTCTCGATATACATGTTGATATACATAAATGATGTCTTGTTTGGTTATGTTGATGGAATATTCAATAGGAATCCAGATTCAGTTTGACTTTAATGAACTTCTGGATACTTTTTGAGTTGCAACATACATGTTTGTGAGTGGGGGTTTTCTGTCGAATTTTCCTAGAATGTACCCGCCCGTGGACATAAAATGAAATATTTCATAACTGTAACTCCAATTGTGTTTAAAATTTCGTATGGATTTCCTAGCATCATGTATGAGATAAGCATAAAGAGTACTGAATTTTACAGTAGAAAAATAATGCAAACAAGAACAAGAGGCCTAAGGGGGCTGAAATTGGCCACTTCGATAAAAGGCCCTTTACAAGTACTTGCATCCAGTACGATTTCGTGAAATTCTTTGTAATGGTTGAAATGGAGATTTCGAAAAGGTTGAACCTTTACGCTAAATGACAATAGTTCACTTGAGCTTTGCTAAGGTGAGCTAAAATCATAACATGGACGACGTACGGAGATCGCACAATGTAAGCAAGTTGCACGCACGTGCACAATATATGATAAACAAACGGTTAATATAACAGTTCGTAATATGTACATTGACGTACTCCTCCCTTACTCTTGCTAACGTAGCAACCACACGGCAAAAATACGCAAGGTAAAAAAAATTAATAAAACACGGCGGGTTATGATCAGGGCTTTACAGATATTTTATTAAGCAACACTGAAAAATTATATACATGTACAGTATAAACGATCGCATTCATGTTAAAAGGAGACTGCAAGAGAGGATAGATAGGTTACAGCAGGATTATAGGAGGGGTAGAAGGACTGCCGTCCAATATTGGGAGGCCATGGTGTACACGGTGGCCCAGTTCCATTAACTCTGGTGATCGATAGATTGAGATCCATCTAACATCTGCTTTCACACAAATTGTGTTTTGTTTCATTCATCAATCAGGGTCATAGATAATCTGTTCATAATTCTTTTCTTCTGTTGATGATGAGGAGATTTTAAGGTTGACTTCGACCTTCTCTTCCTTTTTACATCCTTTTGATATCTATGACTAATATATTCACTTGAAGGTACAATGTAAATCCATTCCTCATGACTCTAATACGCATTTTCATACTTCATGAATTGTTAAGTTTATACATATATTTCATATTTTTCGTGTCAATAATTCATAAAATAAATGGATGTTACTTGTTATCAAAATGATTATAACAAACACTTGATGGAAATCTTTTTAAGTATACATGTACAGTAAATGACGGCAGACGAAGGACACATACATTTTTTTAAATGAAAGAATGTGCAAACAATAAGTTGGTTTTTTTTTCAAATGAATGTACACGTACATTAACTCCTCTGTCCATCCATTAACAATGTTTACTTCTTAATAGCTCTCCGAAAATTGTCTCTCTTGATTAAACTTGATGCAACACGAAAAGACAGATTTGCTTTGTTTTTATGCTTGTGAAAAAATCACAATTTAAAACATGCAAAATTGTTGGCAGGCATTAACGTCTCAACAAAAAGAGAAAAAACTTGGGCTTTACTACAGTACCATAAGAAACAGCAATCTTTTGGATGCATTTTCCGTTCCATCAGACATTGGAAATGGGGGAGGGGGGGTCTGTCATGACTCACATTGAAACAATAAATAGATAGGAGTAATGCTTATGTATACAGAAGACCGGGTTAGCGCAGTGGTAGCGCGCTCGTTTCTTACCTCTAAGGTCCCGGGTCCGAATCCCAGATTCGGCGAAGAGTTTTATGTGGGAGGGTAGGTGGTCCCCAACCCAGGCCTCGGAAGGGTTTTTTTTCCGGGTACTCCGGGTTTCTCCTGCTCCTTGGACCCCCTCACGCCAACATCTGAGCCAACGTGAGACATTTGTACGTGTACAAATTTGTAAATTGTTTGTCAAAGGTTGTAAATTAAAGTTTAAATTTTATAATGTTTATGCACATTCCCCTCCCCTATCCAAATTTAAAATCAAGTCAGTTTCCAATTCCTAAGGACTCATTGTTCAGTTTAACAAAGATTTAATACATGTTCAAATTATTATATAATATCCTTGCTTTAAAACGGCACAAAGTGTCATATACGTATATAATCAGAGCACATACTATCGAGTAAATACTGTCGGAGTAAAAAGTGTCGGAGTAAATACTGTCGGAGTAAAAAGTGTCGGAGTAAATGCTGTCGGAGTAAAAAGTATCGGAGTAAAAAGTATCGGAGTATATACTGTCGCAGTAAAAAGTGTCGGAGTTAAAAGTGTCGGAGGAACGGGATTATCCCATATCCCGGGAAATATGCTTTTTCAGTTTTCATTTTTTCAAATACTCAATATTTTGAATCAAAAACTATAATTCTTTTCTTTCAAGAAATCGATCAGATTCAGCGTAAAATAGATGGGAAAAGGCTCAGTTATTTCACATCGACCTCGGTGATCTTCGCAACTATCCGTGATCGACGTCACATAAACCGAAGGCAAAAATGTAAACAAACAAGCATGCAGTTGGTTAATTACTCTGTAAAGATTACTTATAGACTTTTTTGTTAGTCAAAAAATAAGTCGATACATATGAAGCAGGGATTTACGTTTGCAATATAAGAATTATCTAAATATGAAGGTTAAAGCGTGTTATTTTCTAAAAATGTCCGATTTACTGTTCGTATATAAAAATGACAGTTGTATGCATGAGTAATTGTATAATAACACATTTCACTTATCCAAGCAAGTCTACCTTGAGTAAATCACAATTTTAATACGTAACTCATTCATAAAACCAATTTTCGAATAATTCATATACATGTACGTCACATATCAGTCCAATGAAATCTTTTGATTTCACTAGGGGCATATCACTCGCGCTTATTGCAAATTTCTCGAAAATTATGGAAAAACACAGTGTTAAACACGTGAAGAAAAAGACGCTTAATCATACTTTGATCAGTTAATTGTCATTTTCTTTGGAAAAAATCGAAAAAACGCCATAATTCCGGTCTCCTTTAAGCAATAAGTTTCTTTTTTCACAGAATTATAGCTGCTTAAAATTCTAACGCATAGCAATGTTAAAATAAATGGTTTTTGTACTCTTAAACTACAGTACACGTAAGGCAGAATTTTCAACATACTTTAAATTTACATGTAAAATAGCTACTTTATGGTACATCTGGACTACATGTAATTATGGCTTCAAAATAATATGTCCTTGATCTATCATGTGCTTTCTGGAAAAAGCCTTATGACAAAAACTTGTATCATGATTAATACCCCTGAAGTAAAAGGGCAAATACTTTAACACATCAAGTCAGATGATCCTACCTGTGGAATTCTCTTCCAAGCGTGTGTGCTATAGATTTGCCAACACTGGTTTTCCCTACCCCTGGTGGACCCACAAAGCACAGAATCGGACCTTTTAGCGTGTTTTTTAGTTGCCTGACTGCCAAGTACTCAAGGACTCTCTTTTTCAGCTTCTCTAAGCCATAATGGTCAGCATCCAAATCTTTTCTGAAATATCAAAATAATAAAATATTTTTCATGTCTTGATTATATCATAGTTCCAGTTATGTCATGCATGATTTACATGTAGTACTACATGCAATTTAAAATATTGTACAATTTACATGGACATAAGTTGCCTTAACATGTGAAATCAAATTCCTAGATATTGAGTTTTTGTGGAATACAGAGTTATTTCCCATTTGAGACAGTACCTGACGTAAAACCATTATGACGTCATGAAAATGGTACGGTAACGACGATTTTGTACCGACATTTCCCAGACTTTAAGGACGGTTTCCATAGAATTGATGATGTCACAATTAGACTAGGTCAGATACTATCCCAAATGGGAAGTAACTCTGGTCTTTGAATTACCAAATATTTTCAGATGTTCAGGTATATTTTGTCCTAAATCTATTGTCATATCCAATGTTAGTCTCAGAATGAATGAAAATAGGAAGTATGCAATTTTTTAAACTAAATGTACTGTACATTTCTCAAATTTATTTGATTTTGACTGATGGAATTTAGGTTAAGAACCTTATTGATTAAGAGAATTGATATTAGCTACAAATGTAAGAGGCTCAATCTTGTCATATTTACCTTGCCTGTATTATATCTAATGCATCCTTACTGCTCTTGGACCAAGGTAGTTCTACCATGATCTCCAGGTAACTTCTGTTTCATGGAAATAAACATAAAGTTATGCACTCAATCTCCCATATTGCATTTATATTGTTTATCGCCTTGCATAATTCAAGATTGCATCTCTCGAAGTGAGGCTATCAGATAAATCATTATTCTAAATAGATTTAAGCTAACATCAATACATATGTACAGTATTATGTAAAGAATCAATTCATCCAATGTAAATGTACTGTAAGCCGATGCGGGCTTACAAGCCATACTTCGTACTTCACGTTGTGTGATTAATTAATGTTCTGTATTTTCTCGTGGAAGGAAAACATTGTTGAAATTTTAACAAAGTTTATTTCACGAAACAGTGTTTAACAGAATCCGTTGCATGCGAGAAAGTTAGTCTAACAATTGAAAAATGACAAATTGTATTTAAACAAGGGAGGGGAATTGCACAATATGATAGACATATTTCTAGATAATTTCGTGTTCATCCCTCAAAGATAAGGTTGTCTACAACTCTTCAAAAGCATCTGAAATTATGAGGGATTGTACGTAAATAAACTCAATATGCTGGTACTTCACGTGTAGATTTCTCCAACAATTAGATAAAACCAATTTGTAATTAAGTTCTTATCAATCTCTGGACTTTCCAAGTATTGAAAAATCAATATTACAATTAAACATGTTAAAGTTAAAAATCTTAAGATAAACTTATTAACTGATATTTCTTAAATCTGTTTCTAATCTCGTTTCAAAATTAACTTTATGTGAATTGATATTAACATAATCCCTCTTTCATGTAAGGGAATTAATTTACTTTCGTGTTCTGACAAATGCATCGATTTAGTTTAGAATTATTCCTCTTTCTACAGTGTGCAAATTCCCCAACATAAAGTAATAATTCACCATAAATATTGTGGGAGAGAGGCCATATGGTTACAGTACATGTATCTCAAAAGTTGATGGTCTAAGAGATTCTTTCATACAAATGTCTTAATTTGTATCATTTATCGTATTAAATTTTAGAATTTTCATTAGAGACATAATTTTTTGTTTATCTCCCTTCTTATCTATGGAATATTGCGTCTTTTACCTAATCATGGCATGTTCAGGCATTTGCTGGGGCATCTTCTTCAGTCTTTTTAGTTCCTTCATGGCCGCTTTCATTGCATGCTCCGGCATTTCAGCAGCTCTGCAAAAAACATCTGATTCAATGACACTTGCTGATATATATGTACATTATGTAATTTTTTTCTCAATCATGCATTCAAAGCTCCTAAAAACAAATAATTTTTTCAATGACTGTACATGTACAAAATATGTTGTTACTGTAATTAATGTGTACCTGATTTTCTGTTCAAGGTCATTGGCCTCATCAACATCAGCATCATCTTCATCGTCGAAATCTGTGCCGATATTACGGAACGTTTGTCTCATTTTAGCCGGGCGATTCCCACCTTCTTTTCTGGTTACAATCTCATACCTGTCCTTTCGAGCCTTCTGTAGAAGCTTCAGTCCCTGTAATGTAACCATTGATCATTGTACATGTATCTATAAGGTATAAGGAATATGATGAAAACAGGAAAATTGACTACAAAAGAATTTTTTATAAATTACTTCTTAAAAGTCTTCCTATGAATTTACCCTTCTGATTGCATTAAGAAATGCAAATTTCATGACGTCACAATGCTTTTACCTCGGACAAACAAGCTTCGAACCTCGGTCAAACATTGAAATTGCATTGTGACGTCATGGAATTTCTCAAACTTTTTCCCGTGTTCGGAAGGGTCAATTGCCATACACAGCCAATTGTGCCTCATATGAAAAAGGTTGCACATGAAAGTTCACATGAAATTTAATAAGTGAAACGAGCACAAACATGAAATTCACAAGAAATTTTTCACATGAAATTCATGTGAAGATTTTACATGGATGTTATGTGAATACAGTTTCCTGTGAAGGTCACTTAAAAAAATTCATGTGAAATTCATGAGAAGGAAATTTATGTGAAATTCATGTGAAATATTTTTCACATAAATCTTATGTGAAATCTATATGAATTTTACATATACTTTCATGTGAAATTTACATGATGCTCATATCATAGGAATTTCATGTGAGGCACAATTGGCTGTATAGAAACTGTAACACTCATATCAAAACTACATTCAATGTGTATTTCATACTACCAAAATTCACAATTATTACTAAAAACAAATTTTAGGGCATTCAAAGCTGAATAAATGTAGATGTAGTACTTTAAGTGAAAGCTAGGGGCAGAAGGCTTAAAAGCTGATAACAAATTGGAGAGCACAAATTGCTTCCAATCACAATTCATCATTATATTAAACTAATGTAAAATGCAAATATACAGTGATGATTCGTTAGTCCGGAATTCGTTAGTCCGGAAAATTCGTTACTCCGGACGATTTCTCAGGGAACAAACGTGCACAGTGCAAAATTGATCCGATAGTCCGGAAATCCGCGTTCCGGATCCGGACGGTATTTTTCGGGAACGGACGTGCGGATCATGTACAATTTTGTCCCGTTAGTCCGGACGATATAAGCGACTATCAACTGTTTTCATAACAATAATTTTTTACCTGGAGAAATCTAAACGTGCATGTTTTTATAACAATTAAGTTTTACCTGGAGAAATTTACCTGTAGACCAGCAGGTTAATTAGGTGATCTGATTACGTAGCGGTGGCCACGGCTTGGGGTACACCTACTTACGTTTTAATCAAATTAATGCATTTAAAGACTTAATCGTTCGCTTCTTAGGGTCATTTTCTGAATTCTTATCGTGACAATTTTCAGCTTGTAGTGTTCAATCATTATTATGAAATGATGCAAGCGCTTGAATTATGTAAAATTAAAGTAGAAAATTTTAATTTCATTGTTTGTATCACGATGAAAATGAAAGTGAACTGAATGTCTGAGCTAGCTTGGATAGTGAGTTTTTTTTTCAGTTTAAATAGAACCGATGACCGATCGATCATCATTCGCTCTCTGGTAACGGTGATTGTAAAGTCATCAATCAGAGATCTTAGTGCTATTCTACAGTGCTTGTATTTTTCCTCAGGATTTATTTGTGTTTTTGTTAATATTTGTAAATTATTTTAATATTGAATTTTAATTTCAGCATTCGGTAGTGTGAATTATTTCATTCTTCACTTTATTTTATTTTTGATAATTTTCTAAATTCGTAAACCCCCCCCCCCCTCCGTTTATTTCTTGGTTACTTTTTATTTCTTCAAATTAATCCCATCGCACTACCGAATTCATCACCATGGCGACACCACCCACCAAACGACGAAGACTTGAGATACCCAACAGCGTGAAGAAGGCCATCTGCGAACTCAAACGCAACAACCCAAAGATTTCCCTATTCGACATCAAGCAACGCATCCACGCAGAGAGATCACTGGACATCGGGAAGTCAACGATCGGCGACATACTCAAGGACAAGGACCGATGGCTCAACATACCCGTGGACTCAGGCAACCAAACCCGCGCACGCAAACCTCAACAGGACCAACTGGAGGACGCACTCTACTTGTGGACCACTGACATGACGGCACGCCACGCAGCTATCAACGACGAAATGATGGTGGAGAAGGCCAAGGTACTCGGGGACCAACTCAATGTGAGCGACTTCGCCTACTCAAGGGGATGGTTGCAACGCTTCAAGGACCGACGAGGAATCAAACGCAAACTGTACGAGGGAGAGGCTGACAGCGCCGACATGACTGCAGTGGAAACGGGCCGGACTGAACTCCAACACCTACTCAAGGACTACGACCCGGACAACATCTACAACATGGACGAGACAGGGCTATTCTACAGACTTGGACCAAACCACACACTCGCTACTCAGGCCGTTAGAGGGACAAAGAAACTCAAGGACCGACTCACCATCGCCCTTTGCGCCAACTCAACTGGGACACACAAACTCAAACCCTTCGTCATCGCCAAAGTACAACGCCCTAGATGCTTCGGAAAGACCTACGACCCGAACACCTACGTCTACATCGAGTGTGCCGAGAACAACGAGCCTCAGACCGTCAACATACGCCAGGCCCTACACATGGTAAAGTCAGCATGGGAATCCGTGACACCAACCACCATTACCAACTGCTTCCGACACACAGGGATCATGAACCAACCACCACATACCAACCCAGCCGATGACGACGAGGATGAGGACGAGATACCACTCAGTCGACTCAGACGGGCCGCCATAGACACATGCGATGATGACGATGATACACCACTCAGTGTCCTGATGCGTCAGCTACAGAAAGATGCCGCCAACCCTCCACTCAGTGCCGACGCATACCTACAGGTTGATGAGACTCTGGAGACTGGACAGACCCTGGGAGATGATGACATTCTACTACTGGTCAGCAGAGAGGGAACAACGCCAGACGATTGCGACGACGATGATGACGACGACGCTACCAACTCAGCCGATTCTCCGGACGTCACAGCTACCCAGGCGCAGGAACATCTACAGAAGGTCATCAGTTTCTTCGAGCAGGCGACCCCAGACACGACCGATGATACGCGACTCCAGAATCAACAGTTCCTGGACCAACTATGGACGATGTCAGCAGCGTTGAAGAAGACTGCCGTCAACCGCTCTCGACAGACTACGATTTCCGACTTCTTCAGGAAGTAAAGTGGTAAGTTTCGGTAGGTATTGGTGAGTATCGGCGCCCGCGGAACCGTGATCTTTTGATAAAATTTTATTTTCTTTAATGTTAAAGTTACGCTAAAAATACCCCTGATTTTGCCAAATAAAACGGAGCCCCCTTTCTCGTTGTATCTTAAATTCTTTTTTTATTTTCATTTGTATTTAATTTTATAAAATACAACAAAAGAAATAATACTTTTCTTTATTATCAATGATAAAAAGGTTTTAAATGAATTGAAGAAGATTTTATCCATACAAATATGTGAAAACGAAGTCCAGCCCCCCCCCCCCCCCCCCCCCCATTTCGTACTTAGTCTCATGTTTTAAAGAAATAATAAGAGATATTGTAATCCACTTTGTTTCAAGAGATAAATATTAAGTCGAATTATCTATGATGAGATAAAATATGTTTACAAGTCAATTAAACCGCACAAACACGCACAAAAAAACGGCCGAACCCCCTCCCCCCCCCCCCCCTTCGGAAATTCGCGCTCAAATTATGAATTTTTTAACATGATTCAGTAATCCGGAAAATTCGTTAATCCGGACGAATTCTTCGGGGACCAATTCGTCCGGACTAACGAATCATCACTGTACATGTAAATGCAACCTTTTTCTTGAATAAGTGTAATAATTTATCATCATAAAGCACTGATGTAAGAACATCATCAACACTAAATATTAAGATTATATATATAGACTTCATCTAAATGTTTTGTTTCACAATTCAGTCTTTCAGAAAAAGAAAATTACTTCCTATTTGCACAGGCATAATGTGATGAAGACAGATTCTATGGAAACCAGTAAAAAATTTAAGGAAACAGACAAAGTTACAAGTGTGACGTTCATTACAGAATTTCAGGTCGTCAAAATCCTTTACATCAGAAACCCTTACCAATGGAACACAAGACTGTAATTTAGAAAAAGGCAGAGTAGATCGTTGAAACTTGAGCAATTATACCTCTATCTGTCTCATAAGAAGGGGTAGCGCCTTCTTAAACCTCTCGGTCAAATCTACAGCATCAAGAACTTGGATTTTCTCTGAGTATGAAGCTTTGACAATGGCAGCACAGATGTCAGGTAGGTGTTGGCTGGGGACGCTCTCCAGCATTTTCTACAATGAAGAAAATGACCATGTCTGATAAGGATAGATGGTTTATACACATACTTACATGTACATGTATCTGTGGTTTCAGCTTTATGCAGCAAATGTGCTCTTATCATACCAATTAGTGTATACAAAATGATTTTCTGCAGAATTCAGAATTTGTCACAGGACTGTTATATTGTTACATTAGTCTGAATCCAAATAAAGATAAATACAATTTGATTTTTAAAAAAAGAGGGGGGAAGGGGAGGTCTCTTTCTAACACTGCTAATTCACACTCCAAAAAAGTCCATATACCGGTACAAACAATGGAATACAAGTATTAGTACCTTAAGTTTGGCTACTACAGGTATAGAGATGTCCAGCATGTCCACTAGTTTGGCCGCTTGCTCTCTGAAGTTCTCCGCCAGGGCTTCCAACTCGGCCGTCTCTGTAGCATTCTTTGCAGCTTCATCTGTAAAAGCAAGCCTGAGTATGAATATCCCTTCTGATTTTATACAGAAATACAATGTACATACAGGATTCAATTTATGATACATTGTATGCAACACATTTCGGACTAAAATTTATCAAAATATCACTCCGGATTTCTGAAATTGTTCTATGTCTTTTGGAATCGCTCCCTACTGCGTAAATTATTGATAACCCTTTTCAAAGATGTATTATGTAAAAAAGATAAATTCATAATAAATTATTGATCTCCATTAATGATTAATTGATTGTTTATCAAGGTCAAGGTTGGGCTATGTTGCAGTCATTTTTTTGTTTTGAATTCTACTGATTACCACACAAAAAAACATATAAATTAAAGGCAAAATTGAAGAAAATAAAAATTAAAATTATATAATTCTCCTTAATTACCCATATCTGCTGGTAATTTATCTAATTGTGTTACTGTGGCAACTGGAAATGGTGATTCCTGTAGAAGACTGATGACCTTGAAGCGACACAGTCCAGTGACCAGTAGGGTATATGCCGGCTTTGGCCAGTTTGTGCCGGTAACCTGGACAACCACGGCAGCTGTGCCAATAGAGTGAAGCTTGGCAGTTTCATCCCCCTGTAAAGACAATGCACAACAATATGCATACAAACTTTCAATACTAAATAATGTTACAACATGTACAATACACAACAATGTATTTTTACATGTAGAATGATATTTTTCTCATACTGTATTGGGTCTTTGCAGAATACAGAGTTATTTCCCCTTACAGATGGTATCTGAGTTCTGACATAAAACCAAATGGTAACATCGATTTTACACCGTCATTTCCCAGACTTTTAGGACTCTTTCCATAGAATTTGATGACGTCATAATCAGTCTACGTCAGATACTGTCTCAAATGAGAAGTAACTCTGCTTTTCGAAAATAGCAAATAAAGAATACATGTACATTAAACATATTCAAATGTATATTTACATGTGCATGTAAATACTGGTATGATAAATAATTAAAATCAGTGTCTTTTTATGACCATAAACAATTCAAACCAATGGTCACTAATTATTTTACATATGTACTGTAAATGTGGTTATTTTCACTGGAGGATCAAGACGTTACACAAGAGGGAAATCAAATATTCGTGATAGAAATGTCTTTCCCATTGTAAGAATGCAGCGGGGATATTTTCGTGTGGGGGGAATCTTCGTGAAATCCCTTGATTCACGAAAACGCGAAAATTACCCCCATGCAAAAATTTCCACGTTTACATTATAATTATAGCTTGTGATCTCATATCAATACTTACCAGATCCTCTTCATGTCGTGAAGCCATGGGTATCACACCTATAATAGTACTACTCAATGTGTTTCTACTCAGTAACCGACTCTTTACCATATTCATGCTGTAATAAAATTAAAGTAGAGCTCTGAATTTGATGTAACTACAGTAGCAATGTCACACATAGAAAATAAAGTTATACAACATGTACATGATGTAAGCACAAACCTTAAGCAGGCAGTTCAACATACTGAATAACCAGAAATTTTCGCAAGATACTAATTTTTGCAAGATACCAATTTTAGCGAGATACCAATTTTTGCGAGATACTAATTTTCCCTATATTCGCGAGTGATTTGTAATTTCGAAAAATTATTCCCATGGAAAATTTTGTTTGATAAGTTACAACATAAATTAGTATATCATTTACATTTCGTTCTAATAGTACATGCGTCATGCTTTATTTTTCCAAATTAAACGCAAATAGAACTGCATTGTGGGTACTCTTATGACAGACCTAACTAAAACTTCAATAATAAAAGGTACAAAACAGTAACATCATATGTACATATTTGCTTGAAATTTAAGAATCACAAAAAAATGTATTCGCAAAAATAAAGACACCATATTTTACTATAAAATTGCAAAATTTGATACTTTGAAAACTTCTGTATACACCATTATATATGTACACTAGCGATAAAATGTTTTATTATGTATACATGGCTTTTGAGGGGTTTTAGCAGTCAGTAGTATTTCCTAATCTGCAACAAATGTCTGGTTTATGAACTCAAAGTAGAAATGACATACCTAGCTTCATAAATATCGCCCTACCCACACTTGTTTTTCTTCAATTGTTGTTATGTGTCGGGACACAACAACAACCGAAAAAAACAAGTGTGGGTAGGGTGATATTTATGAAGCTATGACATACCCTGAATAGAGTTTGGAAATTAAACTGCATGCATGTACATTGCAAGATTTTCATATTGTATGGAAATATTGGAACTCAGTTATTTTGGTCAAACTTAATAAACCAAAATTATAATCAATAGTCCATTTTCCAGAAAATATTAATGACCGTTTTAAACCTTGATTTTATATACACTGAGACACCAGACATCGCGTTATTTGGCAAAATTTCTAATTGTGACATCATATTTGATTGGGCACACAGACTCTATGCATTGTCATGTTTTCTATTATGCCGTCACAATGAAAATTACACCAAATTTTGTGATGTCTGGTGTCTGTCCACCTAATAATTCTACTGGAAAATCAGCTATTGCATCTGAAAAAGTACTGATGACCCCTGATTCCCCCTAATATAATACATGTACAAAATGTAGATTTATTTATGCTGGCTCATTTTCAGGTCAATTTCAGGAACATTTGTAGATAAATCTTGCTAGACATGCTAGAAGTGTTAAGAAATTTGATTTGTTAATAATTCAATCTCACAATTTGCTTATCAATAATTAAGGTCACTTTGTGATATATCTATATATATAGATATACATTTAAATAAATACTATTTTACCTCATTATTTCATATTTGCTTTTTATTTGTTTTTTTTTTACAAAGAAGTCGAGATGGAAAAAATTCTTTGAAAAAAAAGAGTTGCTTTTAAATTCGATTGCTTGCATAAGATGCCATTTACAATCAAAATGAGAATGGATGAACGGAATCTCGACTTTTTCAACAAGCAGCCACTGTAACACTGACACTGCATGCATATGAAAATCACTGAAATGAACTGCTTTTAAAACCGAATTAAATCAAAAGATAAGATACTTTTTCAAACTTCTGACAGGAATTCTCATCGATGATCCAGGCAGAAGGACATTGTCTGTAACTAAAAGCAGTGGCAGTCGCCGAGGAATCGTGATGGTTGACGCCATTTTGTATTTTTAATACCTAACACTCCGGATCACGTGATCTACAACGGTCAAAACGTTATGAAACATTTTACATTTTGAATGGGATTGTCATGTATGTTTAATCATTTTGTGCAAACTGTATAAATGAATGAAACTATTTCAATCATCAAAATCACTTAAAAATAAAAGAATTATCAACTTTAATGAGATTTATTAACTGCACAGAAGATCACATGACAGTCATGTTACTCTTTGATCATCGGAACACCTTCATCACTGCCTCTAAATCAATAGGGAAAAGTCCAAGAGGGATAATTGTGTAAACAAATCCCATGACATTGACAGTTATTCTAGTTTTTGGCATCAAAATGTGAGAAAATCTACCCAAAACAATAGATCATGGCGGTAAGGCTTCCACCAGAGGTAAGTTTCTGTATATATTCGTTGACACTTAGCATGTTTCACAGAATCTCTCTCTATGCGAATCTGTTCGGCCGGGTGGGGTGCAGCCTACCAGGGCAGGACCCCCTTGCAATACAGGGTTTGCCATTTGTTTGCGAATGAGGTGCCCTCGCCACAGCAATCTGAACTGAGGAAGACTTTTAAAAATCATGTCATTTATTATTAAAGAAAAAGAGCGGGATATAGAGGGGAGGGGGCATACGATTCGGTTTGGGTAGGGAGTAGGGGATGACGAATATAGGGGTCTTCCAGACTTCACATCCCAGGGTTTTTTTTTTTTTTTTTTTTTGGGGAAGGTGCCTGTGCCTGTCCCATTTGAGAAAATTTGCGACATTTCGCTGAAATTGGGAAAATTTTTGTACAAATTCTTACCAAAGCATAACTCAAAGTATAATTTATTAACACTGATAATCCATTGATTTGCTTGAACTGAACAAGGGATGACTAAAAATGCACTTAGAAATAGGACAACTTGTGCTGACTTTCAGGTTTTGAGTCTTATTTTCTCAGGTGATTTTTTTCATAATTCCTCTTTGGGAATTTCAGGGTGATTTTTTGGGAAAAATAGAGGAAATTTGGCATTGGGAAGGGGCCGAAATTCGGCCCCAAAACAAGGAAAAAAAAACCCTGCATCCATACGCCCTCTGTCCCATTGTTTGTGCATATTCAGGCTATTTCTTATTATGGTCCAAATCAGCACTATAGATATCCGTCCATTGGTCCATCGGAAAAGGGGACTTTGGTTCAAGTCGTTGCCGAAACATCAATGATTACTCATCATGGACATGATGGAATACCTGATTTTCCAGTTAACTTGTGAGACAGGTCCTGTCCTACATTTAGGCGACTGTAAACTTGGCACATGCAGGGGTCATTGTCATTGGCGGATCCAACGCCCCCTTTGCCGGGGGGTCATGAGGCGAATTTTCCCGATTTTGACTGAAAATGAGCTAAAATATACCTGTTTTTGGAAAATTTTGGGTCAGTGCCGGGGGGGGGGGGGGGGGGGGGGGGGGAGGGGGGCGCCCCCTCTGCACCCCCCTGAATCCGCCACTGATTGTAACTCTGAAAGGGCTATAATGTAGTTTTCATGAGTCATTTCATTTTTTTAAGTTATCCCTTTCTTCAGCCCAGTCAAAAACGATTTTGAAGGACTGATTTTTTTCTCTATAAAGAATTGGGTTCATAATCTAGTACTTTCAGATCAAGCCTTTGATTCTCGATCTGTATACTGATCTCCCAGACCCCTATCAATCTGTTTATGATCATTAAATTTGAGGGATAGTGTTGTGATGTCACACCCATATTTACTGTGAAATACACATAATTATAGGTGGGAACATTAACATTTCTTAGTCTTTTTTTTCAATAAGTATACATAGATAAACCTAGCTTTGATGCGAGTTTGATTGATAAAACACAAGTTTTTTCTCTTTTATGTCATATAATACCGGGTAGTGATGGGCCGCTAATCGATAATAATCGATTAGCGGCGTGTTGAAGTAATCCAATTTTGATAATCGATTTGAAAGTAAAATAATCGATAGCGGAAAAATGAAAGAGGGGGGGGGGGGAGACCAAGATAAGAGGAAATTCTGTCTGATGGTCAAAACTTGATTCTTTCTATGGAAATGAGTGTTGTTCTAAATATTGTAGAGTAGAAGAAGTTAGCATGATGATCCCTGATAAATTACTAGCAGAGACAAAAAACTTGTAAAAGAAAATAATTAATTTTATGACAATCTCCGAGTACTACACTTTTCCAACAGACCGACAGTGACAGTATGGTCTCCTTTGGATCAATCCTATAGTTAAATTCAATTTTTGAAACTGATTTGATTAAAATTTGTTGAGCATTCATTCTGAATTTTGATGTTACTGTTTACCTTCACAGATACTTGCAGATGTGAACCTCCCCCCCCCCCCCCCCCCCCCCCATTCCACACCACACGCTTCGCAAAAAAGATCGTTTTTGTATACTTTTCATACATTATTTTTAAATGAAACAACTGTTAGGAGAAGGCCCTTGATTACTTTGATTAAGTTTGATTGTTCATGCATTTAATTTAAACACAAATAGGTGCTTTCTTGGTCAGTAAAGAGTGAAATGTACAGTCGTGTATATTCTATTTGGATGGTCAGTAATGAATGAAACGTATGTTTTATTTGGATAAAAAAAATAATGAAATTATTGAATTTTTTAAGGAAAATGTTATGACCGATTATAATAGGTAGAATCGCATCAGATGCACCAACCGATTCTTACCGATTATCGATTATGATTCTGAACCGATTTCCCATCACTAATACCGGGTATGTAGTCTCAGTTTTGAGCCATCGAAGCCCAATATTAGAACGTTATAATATTGTACTATAATTTCTGATATACATGAAACGACTATCATTTATGATTATATCTCTGAATTTGGCTTTTATATTGGCCAAAATCTTTTGAATTATGATTATTCTTAGAATATGCCATTAAACACCTTAAATTGTTTAATCGATCTATCCAAGGACCTGTAAACAGATATAAGTCCTTGATCTAGCTCACAGAAGTGTATCACCTACAATTGGCTAAATTTGGCTAATTTGCCGCAGAGGGCACGTACAGAATACAGATACATTTGTACTTTATTGACCAAAAATGGGCACTGGTGGGCATGATGCAGAGTTACATGTATTGTAACATAAAGATAACATAAACATGATAAAGATATAAAAGTTTGGAACATAAAACATACAAATTTGTAAAATGAGAGTTAGTTGACAATTAGAAAGAGTTATAGACAGAAAGAAATAAAATCATATTCCCTGCGTGTTAGTGTTGTAACGATAGTCGCTGATGTCGCCGCTGAAATTTAAAAGTCGCCAACTATCGATAATGGTTTTGAAAATCGATTGTCGCTATTGAAGTTATTTTGACGCAATTTCCGCCATTTGGAACCATATTGACTCTAGAAAGAAAAAGGAAGGCCTTCCTTCCAAGCAAACTTCAAGATTTTGTTAACAAGAACAAGGAATGTTCATCATTTAATTTATTTCCATGATTTTAAATAAAAATCAGATTCTTAAATCACAGGCACTGAGCATTCTCACTCTGAAAAGATACCGAACATTGAACAATTTTAAACAACAAAAAAGTCCGATTATTCCGATTGTGATATCGATTTTACTCCTCCAATAGTTTCCGATAATCGATAGTTATTTTTTCCGATTTTACAACACTACTGCGTGCCATATTTTGTACGTTTTTTTAGGTCACCTGAGCAAAGCTCAAGTGAGCTATTGTTATAGCGTGGCGTCCGTCGTCCGTCGTCATCCGTCGTCGTCGTAAACTTTTCACATTTTCAACTTCTTCTTCAGAACGGCTGAAGGGATTTTGATGAAACTTGATAGGTATGAAGTACTAATGTTCCCCTACAAGTGTTGTTGTTTTTCGTCCGGATCCCTCAACAGGTGGCGCCACCAGAGGCAAAAGTAGGTCCCAGAGGGTACCCTCCTTTGACAAACTTCTTCTTCAGAACCGAAGCATGTATGGACAAACCGAAAGCATCTGGATGATCTAGAGAGATGTCTCAAGAAGTGTTGTTATTTTTGGTTCCACTCCGAAGTCAAATTTTTGACGCGTTTTTGACGTCTTTTTGGACTTTGTCAGAAATGCACATTTTTGCACTATTTCTTTCAATAACTCAATAAATGTATGATTTAATGCAATCATTTTCTGTATATTTATCATTTTTAAGTTACTTAATGCTTTGATATGTATTTTATGCTAAAATTTTATTTTTTTGATTTTTTTATGAATTTTTTTCCTTATGTAAAAAAGGAAGGGGGGGGTGATTTAAATACATTTTCAGCTTCTTTTCCAGAACCACTTGGCAGATTTTAATGAAACTTGATAGGTATGAAGTACTAATGGTCCCCTACAAGTGTTGTTGTTTTTCGTCCGGATCCCTCAATAGGTGGCGCCACCAGAGGCAAAAGTAGGTCCCAGAGGGTACCCTCCTTTGACAAACTTCTTCTTCAGAACTGAAGCATTTTTCGACAAACCGAAAGCATCTTGATGATCTAGAGAGATGTCTTAAGAAGTGTTGTTATTTTTGGTTCCACTCTGAAATCAAATTTTTGACGCGTTTTTGACGTCTTTTTGGACTTTGTCAGAAATGCACATTTTTGCACTATTTCTTTGAATAACTCAATAAATGTATGATTTAATGCAATCATTTTCTGTATATTTATCATTTTTATGTTACTTAAAGATTTGATATGTATTTTATGCTAAAATTTTATTTTTTTGATTTTTTATGAATTTTTTCCTTATGTAAAAAAGGAAAGGGGGGGGGGGTGATTTTAATACATTTTCAGCTTCTTTTCCAGAACCACATGGCAGATTTTAATGAAACTTGGTAGGTACGAAGTACTATTGGTCCCCTACAAGTGTTGTTGTTTTTCGTCCGGATCCCTCAACAGGTGGCGCCACCAGAGGGAAAATTAGGTCCAAGAGGGTACCCTCCTTTGACAAACTTCTTCTTCAGAACCGAATTATTTATCGACAAACCGAAAGCATCTTGATGATCTAGAGAGATGTTTTAAGAAGTGTTGTTATTTTTGGATCCACTCTGAAGTCAAATTTTTGACGTGTTTTTGACGTCTTTTTGGACTTGGTCAGAAATGCACATTTTTGCACTTTTTCTTTCAGTATTATTTTATGCAATCATTTTCTGTATTTTTATTATTTTTATATTACTTAATGCTTTGATATGTATTTTATGCTAAAATTTTATTTTTTTTATTTTTTATGAATTTTTTCCTTATGTAAAAAAGGAAGGGGGGGGGGGGTGATTTTAAAACATTTTCAGCTTCTCTTCAAGAACCACTTAGCAGATTTTAATGAAACTTGGTAGGTATGAAGTACTAATGGTTTTCTACAAGTGTTTTTGTTTTTTGTTCGGATTCGTCAATAGGTGGCGCCACCACAGGCAAAATTAGGTCACGGGGGGTACCCTCCTTTGACAACTTCTTCTTCAGAATCGAAGCATGTATTGACAAACCGAAAACATCTGAATGATCTATTGAGATGTATTAAGAAGTGTTGTTATGTTTGGTTTGACTCCAAAGTCAAATTTTTGACACATTTTTGATGTCTTTTCGGACATTGTCAGAAATGCATATTTTTGCACTATTTCTTTCAATAACTCAATAAATGTATGATTTTATGCAATCATTTACTGTATATTTATCATTGTTATGTTACTAAATGCTTTGGAATATATTTTATGCTATATTTTTATTTTTTTCAATTTTTATGAATTTTTTTTCTTATGTGAAAAAGGAGGGGGGGGGGGTTCAACATCTTTTCTGACTTAGTCAGTACTGCAAAATTTTGCACTATTTCTTTTGAATATCTCAATGACTTTTTAATACAATCATTTACTGAATATTTATCTTTTTAAGTAACTCAATGGTTTGATATAACTTTAATTCTCAAATTTAATTTTTTTCAATTTTTGATTGTAGTTTTGATGATTGTTCAAATTAATCAGAGTTGTCTTTCTTTGTAATTTTTATTCACTGTCCTGAATATCTTTCTTTGTTATTTTTATTCACTATACTGAATGTAAAGGCATGATAGATAATTTCAAGATTAGAAAATAATTTTTAGAATATGCATGTATAATGAAAAGAAATAGAAAGAACATTAGAAGTTTTTTTGTTCATTTTTCATCCAACTTTCCTTGGTACAAAGGAAAGGGAGAGGTTTTTTGTGTCGCATGCAAAGCATAGCGGCACATAGTGATCACTTTGTCCGGTGTCTGTCTGTCTGTCTGTCCGTCTGTCTGTCACACTTTTATATAAAAGTGATCCTTAAATGCTGCTATCTTTCGCAGGTGACACATGCATTACTCAAGTCAAGTGGGGTACCCTCCTTTGACAATTTCTTTTTACAGAACTTAAGCATGTGTCCACATCATAATCTAAGATTGTTATACTATCATAATCAAAGATTGGACATGGTTCTCAGGTGAGCGATGTGGCCCCCTCGGGCCTCTTGTTTTTCTTTCTTTCTTTAAATTTAGATCGTTGATTTTTTTTTTTATTTATTAGCAAACATTTGCTATATGTAAAGTATGCTTTGGAATGTCATTTTTTAAGGCATTTATCAGTCTAAGTCGTCATTTTACATAATCTCATGAATATGCGGGTTATTATTAATTAACAGAACACGAGATGTAATGGGTGTGCTCTGGTTAGGCAATGGCTGAAGACAGTGAAGTTGTAAACAGAGTTTGAGATCCTGTGATTTCTCCATCATAAAAAAAGCTTCATTTTGAATATTGTTTTCATACGAATTATGGGACTTGTATTGTTACCGTCGTTTAAAATATTTTTCTTTTGTTGATCGTTTGCCAGTAGTTAAAACTGGCATGCAAATAATCATACCAATACACGTAATAAAGTTCATACAAAATGTGCCTGAACTGATGAATACATTCTTTATAGTATAATGCAGATGGAAATATAGTACCTATCAAAGCCCCGTATATTCAAAAGTTATATATGTAACCAAGGTTATCTAAAGTTTTTACTGTAGACAATTTGATAGAATGAAAAAGTTTAAAATATAGTAAGACAGAAAAACTAACAGGTCAAAAACACACTATAATAATATATATAACCCCCCTCCCAATCTCCTTCGGCTGGGAGATAAGGAGAACAGAAGTTTTCTTCATTATGAATAATTATGATAAGCAGTATTCCTGTTTGTAAATTACTATTATATGTATGGACAGCATGGATATATGAATCGATTTTGTTTACAAAGGACATTTCCATCGGCTTAAATCTTGATGTTTGTATCATGAAAAATATCTGTCTGTGATTATCAAAGTTTTAAATTTCTTGCAGGTTGTGACGCATATAATGCGTTTCCTGAATGTGTCCGACAGGAAGGAAGCGTCACTTGTCTGTAGAACATGGTATGAGGCGTCACTAGATCCCATCCTGCAGAGAGACATTGTAATTCATTTCCACGGACTTTCTACACACGATCAAGCGCCGAAATTGACGCGTAGAAAAATGCCACACCTCATGTTGGACCAATTCGACAACTCCCTAAACGCCAAGAGCGTCGTTTTGCGTTCTTGTAAGGAGCTGAGCGAAAATTTGAAGTCCCTGTCGCTTAAAGGTAGTAACATAACTGAGAGCACGTTTGTGGAGATACTCTCTCATTGTACTAGTCTAACCAGTTTGGATCTAAGTTGCTGTAATTCTTTATTTTTATCAGGAAAGTTGCTCGAAATGAATTCAGACATGCAAACGCTTAAGGTATCACTGAAGAATGTGACGTCATTAAATCTATCGTCCATTCGGCACCTCTCGGATTCCGTGTTTAACAGGATCGTAACTGTATGTACGAATTTGGAGAAAATGAGTCTGAGCTCCTCTCATATAACGTTTCATACCGAGGCCTACTTACCAAGAGGGAAAACTAGGTGCGCGAGCAGTTCTTTGTTGACTTTCAGAAACATTCTTGATTTTATAAGGTTGCAGAGCTCTAAACTGATTTCCCTCGATTTCAGTCGAAATCCATTAGACGATGACGCTCTAGAAGCCCTTGTCTCCTGTGATGACCTTTTCCTGGAAGAACTTATTCTGTACAATTGTAAAGAAATAGAAGATGTCAGTATTATCGCCCTTGCTCATAAGCAAAAGTCCTTGAAGATTTTGGACATCCGAGATTGTGTTAATCTCACGGACGCCGGCGTAGGTGCGATCGCCGCAAACCTCCTCAAACTTGAGACGTTGAAACTAAGTAAATGTAGACAAGTTACTGGACTTGCCGTGAAGAAGTTTAGTCTTTTGTCGAGACTTCAAGTTCTGGATATGTCTGATATGTACCAGCTGATGTCATCAAGCGCTCAAGAGGGACTGTGTAAAAATGTGAAAATGCCGCTAACATATCTAAATCTGAGCTGTTGTTCTCTCCTTACAGACGTTTTCGTCGAAGCCCTGTGTAGGGCACATCCACATCTTGTACACTTAGATCTTGGCTCATGTAATCAAATTTCAAATCTGAGTGTACATGAGATTTCGAAGAGTCTGAAATATTTGCAGTTCTTACGTCTTGCGTGGTGCAAAAAGATAACTGATCTAGGTATTCTAGGATTCGAAGGTACTGCGATTCCGGAAATAAAACACGACCACGACGAAGGCGGAAATTGCCGATGTACTCGGAACTACTCTAGTACAACCATTTTCCGGAAACCAACGAAGAAAGTAGAGAAGAAGGATTCAGGAAACACAAACACCAATCAGAAGGACGATTCCCCACGTTACAAACTGAACAACCTGACGAAACTTCGCGATTTGGATTTAGCGGTTTGCTCAAACCTCACAACGATTGGTCTGCGCCAGGTCTTGAAATTTAAGGAGTTGCGCTCTTTGAATCTCAATCTAGTTCCGGTCGATGACGCAACAGTGATGTCATTGACATCTCATAACCCGAGTCTAGAACAATTGGTCCTTGCGAAATGTTCCAATATTACGGATGATGCGGTAGAAGCGATCGCTAAGCGACTCCCGCGACTTGTCAGTTTGGATATCTCATCTTGCGATAAATTGACCAATCGCAGCATTGATTTCATCATGACGTATTGTAAGCGACTTCGTATGTTGGACGTTTCGTTCTGTAGTAACATTTCGCCTTCCTCTGTTGACATGGCAGAGACAGCTATGAGAACTCTACAATCTGTTCACAAGCGACTTGTTGGTGGACATCCCTAGGCATCGCCGCATGGCATAAGAATGGCAGAGGTTTTTGAAAGGTTGTTCAAAGTGACTTGAAGTCATACTATAACTAACTGAATCATACTAACAACAATGTCGCTATAACAAAATTCCTTAATTAAGTACAGGGTCATGAACTTTATATGGAAAATTTTCTGAAAGTATTCGTATATGAATTGTACTTTTTGTAATCGCATCAATATTATAAGGTAATGTGGTTGATTTTTTTTTTTTATTTCTTATTTCCATGAGGCATTTTCTTCGCTTTAAGTACTAAGTCTTCATTTTTTTCATTAATCGTAACGGTTATAATCATTAATCGTTATTAACATATACCTATAGATACACAAGAATACATTATACTAGTAGGCATTATCACTATCAGGTTTACGTACGGTGCCGTACGTTGTCAATTATTTGTTTTTCGTAATGTTAGTAAAAATGCATGTTGTTATGCTGTGCGACTTAAAGTTTCTTTTTTTTTTTCAAATAATTGTACATGTATTCTGAAGTACTTGGTACCATAATGCAGGCTTTCTACTGTTCCTACTTTTTCCTACTATTTCCTACTTTTCCTACTTTTTTATTTTGATCCTATTTTTTCCTACTTTTTCTTCAAAACCTCCTACTATTCCTACTTTTTCATCTCAAAAGTAAAAGATTACTTGCTTCACTTTTCATCGACATCTGATTCAAAGTTTTTAAAAAATTTCGGGCTCGCTTCGCTCGCCCATTCTGTATATTTTACATGAAAAATCAATCTCTCCTTATTTCTCTCTGTGATTTCCTCAAAGATGACCATTACCTGTCTACAATCATTGCTTACTGTGATTTGTGTATCATACTTACTGAAAATTGTCACTTAAAGTGATGGAAAATTTCCTACTTTTCCCCATTTAATTCCTACTTTTTCCTATTTTTCTCCTACTTTTTTTCATTGACTACTCCTACTTTTTTCCTACTTTTTCATCAAGGTAGAGTAGAAAGCCTGCGTAATGATATTTTTAAGTACTTATTATGACACGGGACCATTGTTAAACACATATTATAACATAATTATGTATTGTTGCAAACCCATATTCAAATCCTCATGTAATGGGATGAAAGGGGCCCGTCTCCTCCTTTGGAATGGTTAATTATAAATATATCTCTACACTAATCGACATTGACAGCCTTGCATCCAACAATTTGTCGACATCAGCTAGTTACGTAGTCCAATATCATCAGTTACAATGTAACCAAACACACCCGTCGACATAATAACATATATACAGTCAACAATCATTTCTCCTTTTTCGACTCTGTGGACATCAATGAATAAAGTTCATCTATGAACCCACCTCACACTTTTCTCAACATAAAAGAACTAATCACAAATGAAACAAACCCGTTGTTGATGTAAGTTAACAAACCGCACCCTTTGTTCGACATCCCTGCACCAATTACACTGCGTCTCCTTTGTAGATACCAATGAATCAAACCCGGCTGTGATATCAACTTCAATGAACTGACCCTATACCCTTTTGTTGATTTTTCTTAATAAACCAAATCCTCTGTCGACACCAGCCAGCGAATCCCAATCGTTCTCGATATCACGGGATCAAGCCCACATCTTCGTTAACATCAGTTAAAATCCCCGTTACTTTTTCGACACGAGTGAGCGAACCCCGTCGATTGTCGACATGAGTATGCATACCAACCTCACCATTTTTTCGACACCTCTGAAATTCCCCGCTACTTTCTCGACACGAGCGAACGAACGAATTCCACTCCTTGTCGACAAGAGTAAATCAACCTGGCCATTTTTTCGACACCTAGCTCAGACATTCACCTCCACTTTCTCGACACGAGCGAACGAACGAATCCTGATCCTTGTCTACATGAGTAAACTAATCCCAACCCTTTTTCGACATCTCTGAAAATTCCCGTAACTTTTTAAACACGAACGAAGGAAACAAACCACCCTGTGTTCGACATCTCTGAAAATCCCCGCTACTTGTTCGACATGATCCGGAACGAAATTCGACCCTTGTCGACATGAGTAAACCAACCCCACCTTGAACTAGCCCGACTCTTTTTCGGCATCGATTTACTAAATAAATCCCATCGTTTTGTCGGCATCTCTGAATCAAAACAACTCCCTGTCGACACCAATCAATACAAATACATGAAATCCAACGAACCTCCATAGTGACCACCCGTGGGTTTATAATAAAACTTTTCTCACGTATTTAAACGTTACAAGTACCTCATCGTAGATACAGTATGCATTTTATAGACTATGTATACAAGAGTAATTTTATTGTTTTATTAATATTATTTTAAAAATCAATTGTTTATACGCTGTGCGCTTTTGATTTCTGTGATATCCACAATGACTTGATGTTACACACTCCACATGGTTGATTGTTATTGTTTCTGTGATATCCACAATGACTTGATGTTACACACTCCACATGGTTGATTGTTATTGTTTCTGTGATATCCACAATGACTTGATGTTACACACTCCACATGGTTGATTGTTATTGTTTCTGTGATATCCACAATGACTTGATGTTACACACTCCACATGGTTAATTGTTATTGATTTCTGTGATATCCACAATGACTTGATGTTACACACTCCACATGGTTGATTGTTATTGTTTCTGTGATATCCACAATGACTTGATGTTACACACTCCACATGGTTGATTGTTATTGATTTCTGTGATATCCACAATGACTTGATGTTACACACTCCACATGGTTGATTGTTATTGTTTCTGTGATATCCACGATGACTTGATGTTACACACTCCACATGGTTGATTGTTATTGATTTCTGTGATATCCACAATGACTTGATGTTACACACTCCACATGGTTGATTGTTATTGTTTCTATTAATTTATAAAATTGTTCGACTATTTAAGACTTTATCTTTTGTTACGCAAACAACAAAATTAGGAAAACTGAATGATTTTTATTGCTTTGTTCGTCCAATCTGGTCTGGGTCATAATTTTTACCCCATCCAGGAGGGAATCGAAAATCGTGGACCAGAAACTGTGTTGTTTTATGCAACAAGGTTACAGGCGGCATAGGCTTGCAATTTCAAAGTGAAGAAAAGCGGAACTAAAATCGGACGCATGCGTAGGAGATTGATCATACCTCTTGTCCGGACTATAACTTTCTACGTGTAAGCCCTGCTATATTCGAATAATACATGGCAGACCCGATGCTTTGTCACGACCTTGAACCTTCAAGGTCCCTATTAAAAGTAAAATTGTCAAGGTCGTAACATACCAGTAATTTTGATGTCGAAAACAAAACTTGCATCATCTCGATATGGAGATGATTTCGATACACATGTAGTTAACCTATATAGCTTTCTCAGTCCACAGTTGACCAAACTCAAAAAGATGTTGCAAGAAATTTGGAGTACGACAAAATAACACCCGAACCTAATGCCCCAACAAACAAACAAAAGAGAGGAACTCCAACAAGACTCGCCTGCAGCACTTACAGCAAAACACTGTAACACCCTATACGAAAACAAAGAATATGGAAGAGCACAAGAGACCCAAAGGGTCAGCGAACACCAAAACCTGACTTCATTTACACCAAATAAAAAAGACTACACACTGATATATAAACCAGCGAGACCATTGGGCAATCGTTGCCGACTTGCATGTAATTAGGACGGCCGTCTGCTACGTTTATGATAATCTGAAATAAAATCTATCAGATACTGGCTTGAGTGATGGTGGTCAATTCTGACTTTTTTCAACTAAATTGTTATTCTATGTTGACCCCCCCCCCCCCCCAAAAAAATAATGAGGGGATCTCCAACAAGACTCCGTTGCTGCACCCACAGCAAAACACCAAACACCCTATGTGAAAACACAGAGTAGACGAGCACAAAAGGAGAGGTAAAAGGGACAACGAACGCTAAATACGACACACAGCTGCATACATAAACCAATGGGACCAATGGGTAATCGGTGCAGACAAGAGATCCTGACTGCCATCCAAGACTGTTATCCGGATTACGTGCACACAATCCTCCCACTTGTCCGATTACCTAATGTTCTTGAAGAATGCACAATCGTGTATATGCGCCTCCTCATTGTAAGATGGCAACACAAACAAGACAGCAAAACACAGGGCCCAATAGAAACACACAGATGCAGTGGCGGATCTAGGATTTCAGAAAACGGGGGGCCCAAGGTTTCAGCTCGAAGAAAATTGTTCACGGAAAAACTGACAAAAAATCGTGACCCTCAAGAATGCTGATCTATTTATGAAGTGGGGAGGGGAGGGGAGGGGAGGGTTGATTAATTTACTTTAGTTTATAGGTAGGTAGTCTGGAGAGCGTAGCGAGCCAGACATTTTTTTAAGATATGAAGTTTTCATTTGTTTTCAAATTAAGTCATCCATACATGTATGTACAACTTTATTCTATATTGGCGAGCGAAGCGAGCCGTAAAATTTTTGGAATAGATGGTTACATTTTGTTATAAGAATACAATCTCTCTCTCATTTTCTATGCTCCATTTTTGTTTGACCAATTGGGGAAGGCTGGGAAGATTAGGGCATTACAACCCCACGATCCACCTGTCTAACCTTGTTAGATCGGCCCATGAAAATGAAGCATTTGGTAATTATTCAAGTGTTAATTTGAATTTGAATTTTGTATATGTTTATGACATATGAATCCGTTCAAACACGATGACAAAGAAAGTTGAAGACAAAGTAAAGACGAAAAAATAGACAACTAATGAAAAATTTAGTGCGGCGAGCGAAGCGAGCCGAAAATTTCCCCAAAAGTAAAGAGAATAAGCATAAAAAGAGTACTCTGAATCAATAACTTTGGGTGAAAAAGGGGGGGGGGGCGGCCCCCCTGCCCCCCCCCCCCACCCCTCTAAATCCGCCACTGAGATGGATAATAATGTAAATGAATATGAAAAACATACGTTGTACGAAAAACGGCCTCTGTGTGCTCGGAGTGCTTTGCCTGCAGTAGCGAGCTCTTGTATTTATACAATCACCCCAGAAATTCGACATACTTTCAGAGAGAGCAGCTCGTCGGGGCCCTGTTTTCTCTTACTAGGTTTGGACAGCTAGGCCTGACATAGAGTCATGTCGTCACAGTCAACTAGTGTGCAAAGCGATGGTACAAGTACCATGCAGAGGTACGAAGTTGACAAATACAAACATGAAAATTTAATATGAATGACAACGCATTACATGTAATTGAAAGAGGCCAATGGCAGTCTGTGACGAGAAAATGGTATTGTTATCCGGATTGCAAGCTCTAAATCGTTCACCTTTTCTGGATACAAATGTACATAGAAGTCCTCTGAGACGCACAGCTTTTGTATCCATATATTCGTTTAAATTATTTTTTCTACAATCGCTGATCATAGAAATCTTGTAAGATTATGATTTTCCAACCGGGATCTCTGGCAGGAAATTTGAGGAAAGATATGATTTGCCATTGGGGAATGTTGGCCCTAAAATGCCCCCCCCCCCCTCCCTCAAGAAAAAAAAAACCCCTAGAACAATGAACAAAAAATGACTTATGTCATGAATATCCATGTACTTGTAAAGCAACCAAGTGTGACGTATGCAACGTAGCTTAATTTACTTTGTGACGTCACTGAGGAGTACATCGTATTAGTAACTTATTTAATGAACGGGAGGGATGTGGGAGGGGAATCATAGATAATCGGGGTTAAGGTAAGTCACTTTTTAAAAAGAGTTCTTTAACAACTTGATTCATTCTAAGACATATTCTCTAATCTTTTTAGCGACGAACTCTCTTATAATCTTAACATAATAAGAATATTACATATCTATACTATACGGCTAGGGAGAAAATGTTCATCAATCCGTGCCGATGGACGATGAGGATCGAATCCGCAATCCTCTTGTCACATTTAAACCATTCGGCCTAGGAATCTCCCAAAAATAATTGCATTTAAGAGACAAATTGCAAAAACGCACTTTCAGGCATTAGAAATATAATGCAAATTTTCCATTCAGATTTTAGGGAACACTATTTGATCTTGACGATTGGTAGGCATAACACAGAAAAAAAATTGTCACAAAAAGGAGAACTTAATACAGATCGATCTGGCCTTTGAAGGAATAACACCGACAAAAAGTAAGTTGTCTTTTTTATTGATCAAACTATATGTAATTATTATGCATGGACAGTAGTCTGTCGCCGAAATTGAATGTATTGTATCTCTACTATGTAGGCTACACGAGGTTTTTAGAGTTTTATGCCGATATTTTGAGAGGGGGAGGGGGTGTTAAGTAGTCACTAAATCATCCTTCTCTGTTAAGTTATTCAATTTATTTTTTTTTTTTCTTCCAGCGCGTTTGGGTCATTGTACTTAATTCATCAGCGAACTTCACTATACACTCTAAAAATATAAATTCATAAATAAAAAAAGACTATAATAAGGATTTTAAGATTAACAAAGAAAACGAAACAAAACAACAACAACAACAACAAAACAACGTTGAATAAACCCTAGTCTTTGTATTATTTATTTATTTATTTATTCGTTCCATCAATGATTTGAAATTTCAGTAAATTAGATTAAATTATAAATTTGAAAAAGAAAAGATTGTAATAAAAAAAAGATAATGATATCATTTTATTATCAGAGTGTTTCAGTCACTTGCTGAAATTCAAAGCTTCCAGGAGTTGATCGATCTCACTCAAATCACAGGCTTGCACATGAGTTGACCAACATATCGATCTTTTATATTGGAGAAAATAACCTACATGCACTGAAAATTTAATAGAAATTAAGATTGGAATTCTCGATAAAAATATATTTGGTTAATTCTCGTTGCCTTTAAAATTCCGCGAAATGGAAAATTTATCTTTTCGGGTGCATGTCGATTTTTTTTTTCACGTGAGGTACAGTTTCCCTACTTGCAAATCGAGGATTTTGATTGGTTTACATGCATTAAACAAATTTCTTGATGACGTTGACGTCGTTTTTCAGAAACAAGGCATTTGCAGTTTAGATTACTTATCGGAACTGCCGTTTTACCCTGTCAACAGCATGCATTTGAAATAAAAGCCTAGCGAGACATGCCGAAAACCATTTTAAATAGATATAAATGTCTTCAATCATGTTATTGTTTGTGAGCAAGGTTGAATTCTTAATTTTGGAAAGACGGTATCGATGACCTCTAACGTTTCTTTTGAATTTTGAAATATTTGATGCCGAATGAACCAAGAAAATTAAAGTTAATACTCGTTAATTTCACGATTTAGTAACATATGGGAAGAAAAACGAAAGGATGAAATTAACAATCTTGACCTTGAGGTCTAACCTTGACCTTGAAGATATGATATTGAACTTAACTATTTTGTGCCAATTACATTAAAAAATATCGCATTGAAAAGTATTTAATATGTGTGTCTAATGAACTGCTTTACGAGGGCTGATTGATATGTTGTGAGCCTCGTATTGATGGATTTGAATTTTATCAGGCATTTTGCATTATTTTTCTACATAATCCCCTTCAGTATCTATACACTTTGCCACCGGTGTTTAAGGGCCTCAATACCACTTTTAAAGAACTGCAAGTATGGCGTCATCGTTAGATTGAAAGTGGGTGCCAGAAATAGCTGCTTTCAGTTTTGGGAAAAGATGAAAGTCCGATGAAGCAAGATCAGGTGAATAAGGCAGATGCTCAAAAAGCCACAATCATGAATGACAGCCATGGTAGTAACAGACTTGTGAACAGGAGCATTGTCCTGATGGAACAACACACCTTTAACTACTGAGCTTTCCGCGGCGCTTAAGTTTGATATTTTCCCGTAACTGTGTCAAAATAGAAGCACATGTATGCGCAATTGATTGCTTGTTATTTTTGGAGATACATGTAATAATCAGCAGAATACCTTCAACATCCCAGAAAACCGAGGCTCACAACATATCAATCAGCCCTCGCAAGATTGCTCTTTAATTCTAATTGTTATATAGATCACCATTGCACTCTTTGCTTCCATTATAAGAATAGTATACCAAAACACATTCTGCTTTTAACACTAATCAATGTTACGCAATCCGATCATTCGGCCTTGTGCGGTTTCTACATGTACACGTTATATTGGTTTATAAAGCGTAACGTTTAGTATCGTTTTATTTATTTTTTTTTTCACTTTATCAAAATTAGGTCATTTAAGAGTTTCGATGTATATGATGGCCCAGTGGCGTACATACTTTTCGTAATATATAGGGTAAGGGTATACTCCAGATAGTCCTGTACCAGGACATTGTTTTGAAGGAGGGCGAAGAAACTGCATGGGCATCTATGAATTGAGCACCCCTGCAATTCTTCATAAAATAGTCAGAAAAGAAAAAAAATGTACTATGAGGACATTTTAGAAAAAAAGTGGATGCTTTGGCAGCTACGCCACTGATGACAGTCTTTGAGTCTCGCCATGAATAGCTGTGGATGGAAAATTTCCCAGGCAGGAGAGGGTCTATCATTTATACATGTATATAATAGAAAACGTTTTACGTGAAAACTGGGAAATCAACACGTTTGGCAACTTCCACGGTTGGTGCGTTAGTCTTTGGCCCCCTCCCCCTTTACCCCTGTTATTGTTAAAGTCCAGAGTATATGAAATCCAAAACATGCTAATAATATACATTTTAGCTAAAGTTTGGTACTCTTGCTATACTTTGAATTAACCAGACTGGTGTTTTACTTAACAATGTCATTATTCTCTATTTTCTTTTTCTTATTTTTATTATAAAGATCCTTGTCTAACTGATAAGAAATAACCGATTTAATTACGTAAGCAGACAAGTCTTGTAGTGTGAAAGGTAATACATATTATTATAAGTTTTCTTTCGTTGAATCACCTGGTTTTTGAAAACTTGTCATTCTAGGTCTACCCAAAATCGTATAAATCTATAAATGTGTGTCAACTGCATAAAACAACCGGATTCCACATTATTTCGCGGAAAGATTAAAGAGTCGGGTGCATTTTATCAGATAAATGTTCGTGCACTAAATAATTAAGTCAGATTGTAGTGCTCAAGTTTCCATTATGAAAAAAAACTTCTTGGGTTTTGTTTTTACTGAAGACTCGGTACATAAAATTCATGGTTAGGCCACAGTTTGTTTTGTTTTGTTTAGTTCTTATTTTTTTTTTCTTTTGGTTTGACGCCGTCTTTGTCAGACAAATCAATTGCCGTTTTTACATGTGTTTTACAATGTATAATAAAAGGAAGCCTATATCTCGTTCGCGCGCAATAATTTACATTTCAGAATAAACATATTAAATGAATAGATGGTGTGTTCTTGCTTTTGAACACGCATGAATATAGATACATGTATGTAGGAAGTTGAGACGGATGGAACAAACAAAACTCACAACATGTTGCACGGGCCATCGTTTTATCCACGAGTCTGATTGAGCGCGATAAGAAGGTTTTGCATATAACTGACTAATTAAGAGAATAGAAGACAAATTTCGGCCCTTTTGGCCTTTTCGATGCGTTCCTTGTATTCGATGAGGACAGAGCTATGAACATAGAAATTGTGAATCATCATTTTTGTCTCGCGTGCGAAGCAGAGCGACACTTAGGGATTACTTTGTCCGTTGCCCGTCTGTCTGTCAGTCACACTTGGATGGCACACCCAATAAAAGTGATTCCTGAGTGTCGCTATGTTTCGCAGGCGACACATGCATTCCGTGGAATGATTTTTTTATCTGTATTATGTTGCTCATAATTATTGCCAATAAAATGTGTACATATGATAATTTAAAATATTTTACTTTCACGTCTGATACTCTTTTTTTTTTCTTTTAGAAATATTTTGAATTTTTTGACAATTTTGAAAGAAAGCTATAATAAATTATTTTTGAAAATGAGAGAAAAAAATGAATTATGCGATACTAGTATGAAAGTCATCTTCTTATCTTCCCAGCTAGGAGATTGCGTTTTATTCATTTTTGGAAAGGGCAATTTTTGTGCTGGTTACATGTAACCTACCCCCCCCCCTTCCCATAAATAAATAAATAAATAAATAAATAAATAAATAAATAAATAAATAAATAAATAAATAAATAAATAAATAAATAAATAAAACACAGTCGTTTGTTATATAAATACAATAAAAGCACTATATTTCTTCCGTACGTTTCGGCCAACGGCTTTCATCAGCGGATTTTATTATGTTTCTGTTACCATGCATATTGTAAAAGAAACATAATAAAATCCGCTGAGGAAGGCCGTTGGCCGAAACGTACGGAAAAATATAGTGTTTTTATTGTATTTAAATAAACAAATAATTATTTAATGTGGCATATCCATATCCATAACCAATTTTCAGAAATACAAATTGTTTGAAATAGCCAAGTCAAACGAAAACGTTGACTTCATTTTTAAAGCCCAGAAGTCGCAAAATTACTAAATTTATTGCATCAAATTCATTTATTATTTGCTTGTTATCGCCTGTATTCCTAAAAGGATTCGATTTCTGTTGTTACATTAATTATATCTTGAATGTATATTTCGAAATATACTGTTGTGAGGATTCCGCAAGTATAGAAAAGCAATAACTTATTGATTGTGCTTAATAAATATATCACAGTTAGCTCCCTTGAGCTTAACTACGTAATCGATCGATAGAGGGTGCGCACGCTGATCAATTGATAATTCCTAACGATAACGTGAACTCGGTAATTTTGGTGTATCTAGTCATTTCAATGGCCTATTGAGTAAGAAAGAGGAAGGAATTATTTCTTTTCTACGGGAAACGTTTTGGGTATGATTTTTTTTTTATCTTAAAAAAGGTATGAATATGAAATTATACTGAGAGTAATATAAAGTTTATATTAAGTGTTTCATCGATTTTTCATACTTGTTGATGAAACTGCTTGGTGAAGTTTCTATCAATACACACCGTACGGTAGATTATTGATCTAAACCTAGCAAAACGTGCTTGGTTTGTTATTTAGCTTCTCAAACGAGCTATTAGCGAGCGAGGAAACTATATATCTACTAGGTTTTATGTTATCATAAAAAAAATCCTATTTCTGAAACAAAATTTATTAACAGAGCAGGAAAAGCGCATCTCTATATGAGATAATACATATAAATTCTTGATCCGCTGGAACGAACAAACAGGAGGGAAATAGCCACAGATGTATGTATACACAGTTTACATAGATCAGAAAATTGTCTATCTTCAATGCAGATAGATTTTTTTTGCCGGCATTGAGTCTTCTAACAGCTGGAAGAGTTTTGTGCTGTGGAACTACATGTAACTCGTTTCCATCTATTGATGAGCTCTGCGTGTCTATGTTTTACAGGTACAACAGAATCAAGGTGTAAAAGGGGAGAGAGATTTTCGGAAGGGGTTCACAAAGAGGGGGATATTTTGCTACATGTACAGCGTCGGACGGTCGGGGTACTGGACGCGATCTTCTGAAATTCATCAACGTCTAGAGATCAATCAGTAAATCATCTGAAATTACAGAACAGAAAAAAGGTAAGAAATATATATAATATGTATCAAATTTTATTATGTTCTCCTCAGTTCCTTCTTTTACAGTAACTTTGATTTTGTATCTCTAGGAAATATTTACCTTAAAACGCGTTCACTTTTTGATTTTCTTGCTCTTGTATACTTTTCCCTTCCCCATCAGTCTGTTTTCTATTTCTCACTTTGAAAATTATATTTATATTCACATGTTTTTATAACTTAAGTACATAAGGGGAATTAAAGTGATTAGTTATTATAAATGTTTTGGTCATACTCCATAGGACTGTTTGTTCATACCAGAAACGGCAAAATATAACCCCCCCCTTTTTTTCTAAAAACAATAGAAAACATAACGGGGTAGGGTTATAAGTGTGCCATCTCATTTACAATATTTGTTCAATACACGGAAAATTATAATTCATAAGTGCTTGACTGTACATATTTCTTCCCCGTACGCGAACGCGACCGCGTGCATATCATTCATGACGGAAGTACTGCACGGAAGTGTTTTCAGATACACGCGCTAGACTCTATGATAATATAGAAATAGTAGGTTAAATACATTTAGAATTCAATAGATAATTTTACATTGTTCAAAATCAGATTCAGACACAAATTTTTAGAAATTCGTCGAGATTTCTTCATGAAACATTACTCCATTAATATTACGCTATAAAATCAAGAAAGATTCTGGTATTCATACGGTAGTTTAAAAAAGAACTGTTTTACAATAATTTCATTTATTTCTAGCTTTCTTTTAAATAATTTTTTAAAGGAAGAAATTGAATAAGTCATATAAGGAAAGGATATTGAGGGAAAAAGAGGTGAATCATGGATTGGTAATCGCATATCATTTCTTTAATTAAAAAAGGTATAAAATCTGGACTATTTTTTAAAAATGTATGGTTAGAAGTGAGATGTATGTTTGAATACAATTGCATCATCTCCTTTTGAAAAAGCGGTCAAATATATTAAATTACTTCAATGTCTATTAATAGTTTGAAAAAAAATTCAAAATATTCTGAAACTGAATTTTTTTTAGTTTGTCTTTTGGCACTATCAATCCATCGACAGAAAAGTTATAAATAGTTAACGTAAATGCACTTGAAAAAAGTTTCGAGTTTCATTTATAAAGGTACCCGGTCATCGGACTCCAAATAACATTACTGTCAGATAGTCTATTGTTAACAATTATGTTACGGAGCTATATTTTCGTGTAGATGAGCATTTTCGTTGTTAGAATATTCTAAAAAAAGTTTGACAGAGATTATGATAAATGATCCCTATTCATTTTTTTTGTCAATTTTTTTTTTTTTTTTTTTTTTTAATTTCCTAACTTTGTTTCATTTCCAATGGAAGCGGACCCAGATTTTTATACACCATAGGATAAAACAGATGAATGGAACTATATGGAAATAATACATGAAGAGGGAGCTTATAGGTTTAAGGTCATCCCCCTCCCTCTTTGCATCTGCCAAAAATCCTGATTTTCCCATAAACATTTTAAAATAATATCTTTTTCTAGGCATGAACCCCTTCCCCCTCTTTCAAAAAACCTTGATCCGTCCATGCCCCTGGATCCGCGCCTAGATACTACAAGCACGTAAAAGTTACAAAAATCAAGAAGTTATATTGAAAAGCTTCCTTATCTCTCTGAAAAGATGCTTCTTCGTACGTAATGAAAATTTATTCTTTATTGTCAGTATACCCTGGCATAAGTCCAGCGGAACTTAAATTTGTGAACTTCAGATGGGGGCTAGATGCGTTTTGAAGCACGTTTTGCCGACGATCCCTTTATTAATTTCTGGGTTATATGAAAGGGGATATTGTTCCCGCTTTCTGGAGTATGTACTGCAGTGTCAAATCAAAATCTACTCATAGATATGTTTATGTATGAGTACAAAACAAATACTACTATGTTTTTCGGAGATTTCATTAGAATAAAATTTTGTATTTTGTTCGATGGGGGGGGGGGGGGGGGGGGTTAAACAATGTTCATGATTTTAAATGTTGTTTTTCTGCTATTATTGAATACTGCTCATAACAGGTCGGACTTATTTTGAAAAAAAAATTAATGTAGAAAAATTGCAACTTCAGCAATAGAATTTATGAACGCAAAGCAAGTGTTCGAATTGCCTTGATCCGATCTCCTTATTTTTTTATTTTTTTTTTTTTTTATAATTTATTGTAGTTTAGAAAAACAAGACACATATGTGTCTCCTTATTTTTTTTGCATTTCCATCAAGAATCCATGTATTATTCATTCATAAGTTCAAGAGAATTTCTCTCATTATTTTTCAGTCTTCCGACTTTCTCAATTACCTTTTTATTCCTTTTTTGATATATTTTATATATGTTTTGCGATTCACGAACAATCAGGAAAAAAGACCCCCGCAAAACACCCCAGAACCTCAGTAAAAAGGAAAAAATGGAAAAAGGGGGGGGGGGGGGAGGGTTGCTGCGAATTCTGGACTTGGCAAACGTAATGATTATAGTGCGGAAGAGAGAATTATTCCCAATAATTGGGAATGTTGCCACAGGTCAAGCGGTGATTTCATGTAGATTCATTAGTTACCACTACTTAGTACCAATTGTTTATGCCATTCGATCTTTCATTATGTAACAATAAGCTATACTACGTGAGGAAGATAGAATAAACAAATAAATCTGCTGGGATGATCACTTTATCAATGGGGGATCTCGGAGCCTGAACGAGTGTGTGGGGGTGTTATGTCCAATATCCCAAACCTCTTTCGAGATTAAACGGGAAAGCTCTCGGTGATTTTATACGAAGCATTGTATTACAATTTACAAGGATAATATTCCAATATCCCGATATTTGAACTTACAAGGCAAGCGAGCTAGGTCATTTAAGGCAATTCGCAATTTATGTGAGTATTACGTAAAATTTTTTCAATTAACTTAAAGATTTTATTCAGTGTTGGAAATGGACAAAAATCTCATTTGATGTGCCTTTTTTTTATAAAACCGCCATTCTATTTGAAAACAAATTTCAAAATATACCGGAAAATAAAAACATAAGTGAAAACGGCCTAGAAAAACATATTTTTCTGTCAGGGATACATGATGCGCCCTGCCTATTTTATGTACATTCAGTTCTTTTCTTTAAATTTCTTTTGTCACAATGTTAATTTTCATTTATTGCGAAATGAAAGAAAGAATAAGTCAATTAAGGAAAATGAAAACAAGGGAGATAATCCTCCTCGTCAAAAAACTACCTCGGAATTACATGTATATGCTGATTCCGAACTCAGTAAGAGGGGGAAAATGGAGGAAAAATCATCATCAAGAATTCCGTCAATCAGAATTGAAATATTTGTTTTGAGACTTATATTGCGAGCCGGAAAATTTCATTTGTATTTTCCCCCTGTCAGTCCTTCTTCCCTTGATGGAATAAATGCCAGTTCGTATTTCCTTAACGTATCGATAATTTCAAATGTTACCGGGGTCCATATGGTCCATGAGTAATCACAGGGGTGAGGTATCATCGCTTGGTCACAAACCCTTTCCTCAATACAAACCCTTTCTTCTATATGTACATGTCTATATTGAAAAAAAAATAAGAATATAGATATATAGAAGAAAGTGTTGAGGAAATGGTTTGTGGCCAAGCGATGATACCTCAACCCTGTGTGAGTAATCATCCCTTTGGAAGAGTGCAGATGAAATATATGTACGTACGTATGTAAACTATGAAATGAATATTTTCCTTCTACATTTTATCATGCCCCCCTTCGAAGAAGAGGGGACATATAGGTTTGCCGCTGTCGGTCGGTCGGTCTGTCGGTCGGTCTGTCGGTCGGTCCGCGACATCAGTTTCCGTTCAATATCTCTGGAATGGATTCACATATTGAAATGAAATTTGGTATACAGACACATCAAACAAAAATCTAGGTCAAGTTCATATTTGGGTCCGATCAAAAAAATTTTGACAGAGTTATGCCCCTTGCATTTCGAAAAATACCAAAATTTCAGGGTTTCCGTTCAATATCTCTTGAATGGAGTTACATATTGAAATGAAATTTTGTATACAGACACATCAAATGAAAATCTAGGTTAAGTTCATATTTGGGTCCGATCAACAAAATTTTGACAGAGTTATGCCCCTTGCATTTCGAAAAATACCAAAATTTCAGGGTTTCCGTTCAATATCTCTTGAATGGAGTTACATATTGAAATGAAATTTTGTATACAGACACATCAAATGAAAATCCAGGTCAAGTTTGTATTAAGGTCCGATCGAAAAAATTTTTGACAGAGTTATGCCCCTTGCACTTCGAAAAATACCAAAATTTCAGGGTTTCCGTTCAATATCTCTTGAGTGGATTCACATATTGAAATGAAATTTTGTATACAGACACATCAAACAAAAATCTAGGTCAAGATCATATTTGGGTCCGATCAAAAAAAATTTGACAGAGTTATGCCCCTTGCATTTCGAAAAATACCAAAATTTCAGGGTTTCCGTTCAATATCTCTTGAATGGAGTTACATATTGAAATGAAATTTTGTATACAGACACATCAAATGAAAATCTAGGTCAAGTTCATATTTGGGTCCGATCAACAAAATGTTGACAGAGTTATGCCCCTTGCATTTCGAAAAATACCAAAATTTCAGGGTTTCCGTTCAATATCTCTTGAATGGAGTTACATATTGAAATGAAATTTTGTATACAGACACATCAAATGAAAATCCAGGTCAAGTTTGTATTGAGGTCCGAGTGAAAAAATTTTGACAGAGTTATGCCCCTTGCACTTCGAAAAATACCAAAATTTCAGGGTTTCCGTTCAATATCTCTTGAGTGGATTCTCATATTGAAATGAAATTTTGTATACAGACACATCAAACAAAAATCTAGGTAAAGTTCATATTTGGGTCCGATCAAAAAAATTTTGACAGAGTTATGCCCCTTGCATTTCGAAAAATACCAAAATTTCAGGGTTTCCGTTCAATATCTCTTGAATGGAGTTACATATTGAAATGAAATTTTGTATACAGACACATCAAATGAAAATCCAGGTCAAGTTTGTTTTAAGGTCCGATCGAAAAAATTTTGACAGAGTTATGCCCCTTGCACTTCGAAAAAAACCAAAATTTCAGGGTTTCCGTTCAATATCTCTTGAGTGGAGTTACATATTGAAATGAAATTTTGTATATGGATACATCAAATGACAATCTAGGTCAAGTTCTTATTTGGGTCGAATCAACAAAATTTTGACAGAGTAATGCCCCTTGCACTTCGAAAAATACCAAAATTTCAGGGTTTCCGTTCAATATCCCTTGAGTGGAGTTACATATAAAAATGAAATTTTGTATACAGACACATCAAATGAAAATCTAGGTCAAGTTCATATTTAGGTCCGATCAAAAAAATTTGGACAGAGTTATGCCCCTTGCACTCTGAAAAATACCAAAACTTCAGGGTTTCTGTTCAATATCTCTTGAGTGGAGTTACATATTGAAATGAAACTGTTACTTTATACCCCCATAGGTTGTATCAATGCAAGTATAAAGTTGTAACAGACTTTAATCACAGAAGGGGTAGGGGGGGGCATTAATGTTTTACAAACATGACTTTTAACTTGTTATATATACACGTAATGTTATTGTTCTTTTAAAATTGCGAGGTAGGGAGATGAAAACTAAATTCTCTCAGATGCAAATGGGATGAAAAAGAGGTGGGTTCACGTTTGAAATAAATTAGAATTTCTTTCTTTTTGTGACATATACTACGAATGTTTGAACATTTCAGTACAAGTTTTCGGAAATCTATGATGTGCCGATCAACACGTGTAAATGCAGACTGAATAATGTCGAAGGGTTCCAACTCTTTACCTTCTTGAAGAAAATTCACGTTGCGCAGTGTGGAGCAGTTAAAATCGTTCCCCGTGGCCTGATGTTTGTCAAGTGTATTAATTACTTCTTTCCAGCTCTGTCACCTGAGTGAGGGTTCCAACTCTCTACCTTCTTGAAGAAAATTCCAAACCAATTTACATGCACCAGACACGTGTTTCGAATATTGAATTCTCAACCGACAGTGATGCTAACAGCGGAGCCACCAAAAATAATTTCAGTAGCGCCCTCTTTAATTTTCTGAAGCTAGATTTTTACATTTACATTACAGAGAGCGCGCGGCTCCAAATTTACTGTAGGGTCGATTCAGTAGCATATCCAAATAAAATCTATGTTCAAAATAGCATTGGAGGGATGGTGCTAAGATGTTAAACTCCTTTAATTTCGATGATATTTATCGGTAAAATGGCTAGTTTCCGAAATAACAAATAATATATACATATAATGTCACATTGATAAAAGGTCAAAAGCAAAGCTTCTTTCAGGTGACAGAGCTGGGAAGAAGTAATTAATACACTTGACAAACATCAGGCCACGGGGAACGATTTTAACTTCTCCACACTGCAACGTGAAATAAGTGGCTATAATATTAATAATGTCGAAGGGTTCCAACTCTCTACCTTCTTGAAGAAAATTCCAAACCAATTTACATGCACCATGTGCACCAGACACGTCTTTCGAATATTGAATTCTCATCAGTGATGCTTTCAGCGGAGCCACCAAAAATAATTTCAGTAGTGCCCTGAAGGCACGTTTTAATGATCTTTTTTTTTTTCAAAATAATGTAATTTTATTTGTAATGTTTGATAGACACGATATGAATTTATAGGGCAGGTTCCAATCACTTGTATATTAAAACACTAACAGTCGACTCATGCATTTACTATGTATGAAATATTAAAGAATTTGCCTAAGAAATTATGTAAGCGTGGGGATTTACGGATATATTTGGTATATTTCACAAAATGTGGAGAAAAGGGGGGGGGGGTATACAACAGTTTTTGCACTTGTAAAAACATATTATTTGCAAAATAATGCAACAATTAAATTATTTTAATCACATATGTATATTTAGAATGAAAATCTATTTCTAAATTTGATATTTAGATACAGGTCATACTTTCAAAATGTGTCATTGCATGAGTAAACGAGTATATTGGGGAAAATCCCATGAGTGTTTATTTAAAATACATGTCAGGTAGATTTCTAAGTAAGTTTACACGCATATTAGAATCAATGTAACGAAAGATCAAAGGTGCATGCATATAGAATTTAAATCTGCATACTTACCTACTTTTTCATTTTAATTATTACGTAAGGACACAATGATGAACGCGGGAGATCTATATAATACACGTATACTAGTGAGACATATCGGCCCGAATGGATGAGGATTAAATGTGATTAATTATAGAGTATATTTTGATTGTATGGTAATATAAAATTTAATGTTTTCTATAGAGAAAAAGAGAATATCTTAACTATAACCATTATACTGAATTATACGTCTTAATCGACGATCGAAAAAGTCAACGAAAGTATGTATGCATGAACTTTACTTTGAGTTGCAACGTCGGAAACCCACGTCCCTTTCTCCGCTGTTCTAGACCATGGGTTTCCAATGATACTTCAAGAGCCGAGGTCTCATACGCAACTTGGCCTATTTTGTGATCTGGTCAGAAGAGTACAACGCTATGAAAAAAAAAAATTTAGAAAACCAAACTTACAAGTAATTAGAAAAAGAAACAGGTGAAAACATGAGATTTATGCTAATTTAAAATCTAATTGAAAAGCATGGATGGATCCAGAATTTTTATTTCAAAAACGGGGAGGGGGGTGTGCACAAGCGGTCGGGGTTGACCAGCATATAATCCAGCTTATGACGCTTGGGAAAGTGCAAAATGTAATCCAGATTCCTGAGTTCCATATCTACTATTTAATTGAGAATTAAATGCTCGATAAAAACTTATTTTAATGAAAAAAAATAAAATAAATGAAAAGAATATATATCATCCTGTCCTTATACATGTCGAAAGAAAAAAAAGTATTTTCTTGAAAATGATTTCATAAAAAATGTAAATAGAGGAATAAAGAAAAATTATTGGTAGGGAAATTAATTAGTAAATTACAAAAGTAAGAAATATTGTTAATTAATTCGAGATGTAAGTTAAGATCTCTACCAAAAAAAAAAAAAAAAAAATAAAAATAAAAAAAAAAAAAATAAATAAAAAATAAAGCGAGGAAAATGCTTCCTTTTAAATGTGTATTTGATATATTTCGTTTGTATTTTCGTTTTAAAAATATATTTATTATATATCTTTCGTTTGTATTTTCGTTTTAAAAGTATATTTATTATACATATTTCGTTTATATTTTCGTTTTAAAAGTATATTTATGATATATGTTTCGTTTATCATGTTTATATTTTTTCTCCCTATTGTCTATATATACCAAAACTTGTTTTGAGAGAAATAAATGAGTGTTGAGTCAAGGACACGTGTATCTTTGCTTTCCCTTTAAAAAATCCCCGATCCGTAGCCTTAAAATGAGTCAGTCTTTTAATGAATGAATGATAAAAATAACATGATTCTATTATTGTAAACAACACTTTAAAATTTTTCTTATATTTAAATACAGATACAACTAGATTCACGGACATTTAAAAGGAAACAAATTTCACTTGATGGTATCTTGATTTAACTTTTCATATTGAATTGAATTGAATTTGTCTAAAAAGGAAGGTTAATGTAATGAAGGTACATGTAATATACAATTATATCTTTTACATTTTTATCTTATTTTTCAAATAAAGAGGACTCGAACTCGCGAGTTGTCGAATATTCAAAACAAGTGCGCAGTTATCGGTATTACAGAAAAGTTGCTTTAAAAAGCTGTTCTCTTGAAGTTTTAAATTTTAGACTAAGTGTATAATTTACATTTTTCTAAGTTTACCGTAATATCTGTTTTGACATGTTGGGATCCTGGGAAGGGTGGAAGATGTATAGGAAAGTGTTTATCCCCTGCTGGGAAGGAAAGGGGGGGGGGGTGTTCTAATCACTGTCGAGAACGTTTTATGGTGAAATTATATTCTAATGAATTATGCCAGGGTAAGGATAAAGGTGGTCTCTGATCACTTCTATAATTCAACGCATGATGAAAAATATAAAAAGATAAGATGCAAAACTTAAGACAAAATTTAAAAAAAAAAATGGAAAGGATGTAAATCAACCACTTCAATGATTCTTTGAAGGCAAGCGTCGAGTTATTTAAAAGAAAAGTTTTAAATTTAGCGATAGAAAGAGGAAGAAAAATGCATGTGACATAGGATCTATTCTAGAGTTTTTGGAAAATAGTTTATGTACCCTTTTGTGGTTTCTAAGTAAAACCTATAAATATAACAAGTGTCGGTGTGACATAATTACATGTAGTTCCTTTATATCGCGGTTCTTTGAGTAGCCTCGTAGTCAAGAGCCGCTTGCAGTGGGGAATATCAGACTTAAAGTATATATAACTAAAATCAAAATTTGAAAAAAATTCTAGTACATATTTTTATGATGTATTTTTTATTAAGAAGAAAGAAAATAAACCATGAAAAGATGAAATATATAAATATATTCCTAATATGCAAAAACATAATTTTTATTATAAAACTGAAAATTAAATGAAATTAAAACTTATTTTTTTCTCCTTTTTTTGTCGTTGCAGGTGGGATGGGAAAATTCTCAGATCTTCATGCTAACAACCAGACTCTGCCGTCAGTTACGAAATGCAAGGAGGGAGAGAAATGGTGGGCTACGTTTGAATTTTATCCCGAATCTGTAGGACCGAAAAAATCAGCATTTAGAGGTTACATGTACGTTGGGGCTAATTTTTGGAGTCAACAAAGCTGCGTGGTAAAATTCAAAAATTCCGGATCAAACTTCGAGAAGGAATTCCTTGATCGTATTAGGGAATGCCAAGAGAGCGAGGATTTAGCATCCAAATTTAACACCGAAAATGTAGGACCAAAACTGGAAATCATTGTTCCACTTTTGGCAACCATGGACAAAGCCTCATTTCTGAACGGCGTCTTCCGGTTCATAAAAGGTTACGACCTTGTCATCCATTCAGACGACCAAGTACTGATTGAAAAAAGAATCGACGGAAAATTTACAACATTTGTCGACAAATTCGGAAGATGTATCCAAAATTGTCCGGCAATCCTTCAAGCATTTTGCCATTTTACATATCACGAAAGTAAGGGAAAGTTGGTGGTCACAAACATCCAAGGGTCAATTCAAAACGGGAAGTTCGTATTGTCATCTCCAGTAATACATTCAGCAGCAACTACTTACGGTCCGGAAGACAATGGTTCCGTTGGGATTCAAACTTTCTTTGCACATCACAAATGTAATCAGATCTGTTCCGGGTATCTTCGACCGGACCACGCCGTTCAACAAGTCACACCCTGCACATATCCGATTCAAGTAAAGCACCATTTTGCAGACGATGATGGCAGCACGTTTTCATCATTTTGCAGCGAACCTCCGCCACCTTACACCTTTAATGAATCCGACAAAGTTAAACTACTGGGCGAAAATTTCCGAGATATTCCTGGAGTCCACACTATTTGACATGTATAGATGTAAAATCGGAATGGAGGACCAAGTCTTCAAGATATCCTAAATGTTCGGCTGCTGAAGACCAAAGATCTTTTAAAATATCTTATCTTCATATGTGATCTCTTCCTAGTGCAGAACGGTAATGTTTATATCGACATAATCATGCATTGCTTGAAAGAAATCATCATTTGTAATGGAAATTGAACATCATTGTTTGAACAGCATTATAAATTTAGCTTTGCATGTCGTTGCTGCTACATATTTATGCTTTATAGACCATTTGAAATGAACATATCCATGTACTATGCATGAAAGCAGGTCCAGGATCATAATCATACTTTTTAGAAGATGTCGAAGAAATGATGAGCAAAGTCGTGTCACTGTGATTTTTTTTACCATTTTCAATTTTTGAACTGGAAATCATATGAGTGAAATACATAAAGGACATATTTCTAAAGGAGACGCAATCATTTCCTCAAGCACATATGAAACTTTACCTTTTTAATCTCAGCAAATACAGCAATTAACTGAAGGTAAAAGATTTCTAGTCTTATTTTTACAATTTATCATTTCAATGAAATATTTATTTTGATACCAATCTTTTTAAAAGCATAATACGATACACCATCTACATTTTAGGTATGTCAGTATGTGCTTTCTTGTCCAAATACATATACATAATAAATTCATTGTTCTTTATAAAAAATCTTTAAAAAAAATAAAGTTTACTGTCACGATGGTTTTATGGTGAGTTTGACTGGGAAGGACTTAGTTAGAAATTAAGATAACTCCTTTTCAATTCTTTTTTTAATGAATATGAGTATTGCAAAAAAAAAAAAAAAAAAAAAATCTGAAGATCTTGATAGACGATTTTCTTTAAAATTTGTATTTTTATTTTGAAAAAAAATCTAGGCACGTTACTTCTGTTAGTTCTTGCAAATGCTATATGGTGATTGCATTTTGTTTCCATCCAGTAAAACCATGATTCACCAAAGAAATGAGAATTTAATAGTCTGGAATCTCATAAATGCCCTCTTGCCTTTATTTATTTATTTATTTTTTTTTTTTGTTCTGTTTCAAATTATGATGTAATTTTGGTGAAGTTTTACTATTGTTAGCAAATCTATGAATATTTATAGTTTATTATTGTTTTGTTTGTGTGTGTACGATGTATACTTTCTGTTGATGAATGCATTATTCTTTTATATATTATGTGTATATACTTTAATATGTAAAATCATCTATTATATTTGGTAGTAGTGCTTTCCACAAAGATCATGCTTCTGTTATGTTGATGAACTAATGAAATTATTAATATTTGTAATTGATTTTGTTTTTGTGATACATTTTGTGTTGAAAAAATGAGTAAATGATGCTAGATGCCATGTAAAAGATTAAAGATTTTAAAAATCATGTTTGATTCTGATGTTTTTCTTTCTAGCCGAGAAATTTGATAAAAACCAACCATGCACAATTAAAACGTTTGACAATGGAAGGAGTCATTGAAATGAGTTAAAGAAGATCCTGACGATAATCTCAACAGCACTCACAATAGAGCACCAAATTGAGCATCGACGGACCCCTAGGAAGCTAGAGGTGGGACCAGGTGCCAGGGAGGAGTAAGCATCCCCTGTTGGCTAGCCGCACCCGCCGTCGATGTTCATGCACGAAAATAAAAACAATATATAAAATGCATGCATTGCACTGTCTGAGGTTAAATCTATATAGAAAGTGCTATGGCGACCATGTCAGGGAAAATATTCAAAACACTTACTGTCAAACCCCTCGCGGGGAACTTTTTAACGAGCTCCACACGGCAAAGGGCATAAGTGTGACACAAATGAGTTAAAGAAGATCATGACGATAATCTCAACAGCTCTCACAATAGAGCACCAAATTGAGCATCGACGGACCCCTAGGAAGCTAGAGGTGGGACCAGGTGCCCGGGAGGAGTACGCATCCCCTGTTGGCTAGCCGCACCCGCCGTCGATGTTCATGCACGAAAATAAAAACAATAAATAAAATGCATGCATTGCATTGTCTGAGGTTAAATCTATACAGAAAGTGCTATGGCGACCATGTCAGGGAAAATATTCAAAACACTTACTGTCAAACCCCTCGCGGGGAACTTTTTAACGAGCTCCACACGGCAAAGGGCATAAGTGTGACACAAATGAGTTAAAGAAGATCCTGACGATAATCTCAACAGCTCTCACAATAGAGCACCAAAATGAGCATCGACGGACCCCTAGGAAGCTAGAGGTGTGACCAGGTGCCCGGGAGGAGTAAGCATCACCTGTTGGCTAGCCGCGCCCGCCGTCGATGTTCATGCACGAAAATAAAAACAATATATAAAATGCATGCATTGCACTGTCTGAGGTTAAATCTATATAGAAAGTGCTATGGCGACCCTGCTGTGTTCTTGTCTTCTCTGTGTTTCTATATAAAGTGTATTTTGGTGTTCTGCTGTGTTCTTGTCTTCTCTGTGTTTTTACATAAGGTGTATTTTGGTGTTCTGCTGTGTCCTTGTCTACTCTGTGTTTTTAAATAAGGGGTGTTTTGGTGTTCTGCTGTGTCCTTGTCTACTCTGTGTTTTTAAATAAGGGGTGTTTTGGTGTTCTGCTGTGTTCTTGTCTACTCTGTGTTTTTGAATAAGGGGTGTTTTGGTGTTCTGCTGTGTTATTGTCTACTCTGTGTTTTTTATAAAAGGTTTATTTTGGTGTTCTGCTTTGTCCTTGTCTACTCAGTGTTTTCACATAAGGGGCGTTTTGGTGATCTGTTGTGTCCTTGTCTACTCTGTGTTTTTACATAAGGGTGTTTTGGTGTTCAGCTGTGTTCCTGTCTACTCTGTGTTTTTACATAAGGTGTGTTTTGGTGTTCTGCTGTGTCCTTGTCTTCTCTGTGTTTTTAAATAAGGGGTGTTTTGGTGTTCTGCTGTGTTATTGTCTACTCTGTGTTTTTTATATAAGGTTTATTTTGGTGTTCTGCTTTGTCCTTGTCTACTGTGTTTTTACATAAGGTGTATTTTGGTGTTCTGCTGTGACCATGTCAGGGAAAATATTCAAAACACTTACTGTCAAACCCCTCGCGGGGAACTTTTTTACGAGCTTCACACGGCAAAGGGCATAAGAACATCGTTCAAAATTCATTATAATAATAATATATATGGAAAACGGAAATGTGAAAAAGCAAAAACAAATTTTTAAAGCAAAAACAAAAGCGAAAACAAAAACAAAAACAAAAGCAAAAACAAAAGCAAAAACAAAAGCAAAAACAAAAGCAAAGATCAAAAGCAAAACCCAATAAACAAATTAATATTAAAAACAACAACAAAAGCAAAAGAAAAATAAACACCAAACAAACAAAACAAAACATAAATAAACAAACAAACAAAACAAAACAAAACAAACAAGCAACGGCAACAAAATTTAAAAAAAAAGAAAAGAAACAATCTCTACATGTTGCAGAAGGAAAAGTTGATCCAAAATAAATATGAGATCGGATGCATCGGTGAGAGAAAGCATCTCCTGACAGTCCTTCACAATTTCTTAAAAGTCGATTTGACAATTTTGTCTCCTTGGTGTATGTGTTAGTGTTATTTTTCCAAGTGACGTAGATGTGAAATTTAAGTTACATGGAATTCATTTAAGTTACATGGAATTCATGTCAGAAACTTCATACGAGTTTCATGTAAAAAAAAAAATCATGTAAACCATGTTCGGAATATTTTCACATACTTTTATATTAAATCCATGTAAATTTCACATGAACTTCATGTGATGAACACCTGGCTGTGTATAATTTATTTTCCCCTTTCTTTGAAGATTTTTCAATGTTTGGTTACGTTGTTGGAATTACTGCAATTCAGTCTTATTTATGATTCTCTCTTTTTGCAGCGATTTATAATTTGAACCTTCTTCAAGATATCATAAGTTAAACATCTAATTGACCTATAATCAGTGAATGAAAGTCAAACACAATAGACGAAATTATATTTTAAAAAAAAGCAAAATCGAAAGGCTTACGAATCTTGGGGAAAAAATACGAAACGGAACCTTCTCACACGAAAAGAAAATATGACAATCAGACGGGGACAATGACACAAGCTTTCACAGAAACACGAAAGACAACGTATCTAATTAACTATCTCCAGGGCAAGGTTCCACTACATAGTATCCGCAGTGTCGGATTTGGAATTTGGATTTTAAATAGGGGACATATGGGTCCAGTGTCTTCATATGAGGGGTTTTTTTTATCAAAATAACTATGATTTTTGGTATTTGGAAGAAATAATTAGCTTAATGTTTTGAGAAAAGCCCATTATTTCCATTGTATTCCTCATATGTTTAGTATTGCTGGGTATGAAAGTAACAAGTCATGTGATTAGATATGGACAAAAGAAAGTAGTGTTGTATTTAGGTATATGAGAACTTTAATATGTCATACGTCTCGAATTCAATCAGGTAAAAAAATATAAAATAAGAAATACACAATGAATAGACAGTCATATAGTTTATTTAGCAATTCATTTGAGAGGGTTGTCATTTTAGGGGGTCATGCCCCTCTTGCATGTCATCTACTGTTTTGAGCAGCACCGTCTGACCGGCAGGATACCATATGAAATCAAGGATTATAGAAATAATCTGCAATAGGTATACCTTTTCTTCTTTTGCAACTTTATATGATTTGAGCAATACAAATAAACTATTTATATGACGTCATCTATGGCATGCCTTTCGTTAAAAACGCTCAAGTTTCAATGATCAATACTGTATTGTGTAACCAAGTGCGGAATACACTGTAGAATTTTAAAACGTGCCATACCGATTATTTTCATATATCAACCGGATCATGTTACAAATATCTAATGTAAGTATAGTAACCAAGATTTTGTTCTGAGGGCCAGGCGTCTTTCATATTAGCCTCTTATATTAGCCAGGGATACGTTTGTGACCGACTAACATCGTCACTTAGAAGGTTCTACGGTCGATACTGGGAACTCGTCATACACTATGAAATCCCACTGTCCAGAATCGTGGATGACATTCTGTCGTTGACTATTTGTATCACCCAACCACTGAATGTACTTGTATCTTCCGAAATGGAAGTATCCGGATGTGACAAATTCTACCGAATTTAAGCGACGGGTGTTGCATGCAAGCAGGAGATGCTGACTCTTTCTGGGCACCTGGGTCTCACTCTCATTTTGGGAGTGTGTTGGAGGTTTTTTGAATCGGATAAAACAGGAATCAAAGCAAACAAACAAAAAACCTACCTATTTAGGGTTGCGGTACTTAACTATTTTTTTGCCATTCAGTGCAGTAGCCAATGGGCAAAACTATGGATAATACTAAGACAGAAATTGGAATGAGTTTTGGGGCTTCCCTTTGGTCCTTCATGACAAATACACAGCCAATTGTGCCTCACATGAAATTCATATGAAATGAGCATCATGTAAATTTCACATGAAGGTTCATGTAAAATCCATAAAAATTTCACATAAGATTTATGTGAAAAATATTTCGCATGAATTTCACATAAATTTCCTTCATATGAATTTCACACGAATTTTTCTTATTGACCTTCACAGGAAACTGAATTCACATAACAACCATGTAAAAATCTTCACATGAATTCCATGTGAAAAAAATTCATGTAAATTTCATGTTCTTGCTCGTTTCACATAAATTTCATGTGAACTCTCATGTAAAGTTCATGTAAATTTCACATGAATTTCATATGAGGCACAATTGGCTGTGTATATGGTTACATGTAATGACCATATCCCAATATACAGCAGCACAAATCGATAATACCGAAAGTCCATGCAGCAAACTTATCTTTTCTTAAATGATGCTATTCAAATTTAAGACGTGAAGTATTTGTGTCCTTTCCGTTTTATGGTTTTAAATAGCGCCACCCTAAATATCCTAAAATTATACTAAAAAAACAACAACAAAAAACAAAACAAAACAAATAACAAAACAAAACAAACAAACAAAAACAAAACTAAAGAAAAAAAAAACCCAACAACAACCTGATGGTATAACCTTACACTAGACAATAAAAACAGTTGCCAAAAGACGAAAAGAAAATCAATCAATAAATAAATAAACAATCAGAACCAAAAAAAAAAAAAAAAAAAAGGGCATCGAAAAAGAATCAAACACACGAAAACCCAAAACAAACACCCCCCCCCAAAAGAAAAATCAAAAAAAAAAAAAGGAAAGGAAAAAAAAAAAACAACAACAACAACAAACAAACAAACTAACAAAACAAAACCAAAACCCATAAATGCGATGATCCACTGGCAGATCCTGGTTCAAGCATTACGACCCGAACCCGAATTATCAAGGTTTCGGAATTATTGCAGTAACTGTAGATGATGCAAGACCTTTCCTTTATGGAGTTTTGTGTGGGTTTATAATGACGTCTCATATTCACAGATTCTCAGAATGAAAATGCAGGGAAGTGCTACCTTTTGGAATAATGTTTGCTGCCTGTAAATGTTACACGTCTTCAAATTCATAGCGCTCATAATTTAAGAGCAGTCTAATTAGCATTGACCGTCTAGAAATGCACATTTCGGGTATTGATCCTCAATCTAAACAATGTAATATAGCCAAAAAGTAAGAAAGTAATTATGTCCATAAATGTACCGAAAGACGTAGCAGGATTGGTAGGATATGATGCTACAGAACCCACGTTTTAGAAATTGCAAGAAATTTCAATATCAGACATTTTCGAATGTGTTGAAGAAATGATAATTACCGAAGATTCTTGTTTTACGATAATGGTACGTACATGTATCTTGGTGCAATACATTGAAAGCGAGTGTTCGCAAGCATTGTTTCATTTGCAACAATATTAGAAATCTTAGAATGGATTTCTGGGTTTTTTTTATTATAAGACTGGCTGACCTTTCAACGAAAGCAATTTGCAAGTGTTTAATAATGTATGAAAAATTACCCTTCTAACTCCGACGGGACGTGAATGAAAGCGTAGGGTGTCCATTACGCTTTTTAATAATTTAGTGTTTCTCTACATTTTCCCTCTCTAGCAAATCTGATGAGACATTATTCTTTGAAATGTGCATACGATGCACCGTATAAGCGAGGGGGATCTTAAACAGGACCAGATCACTGCACCCACAACAAAACACACAGATGCAAAAACACAGAGGGACAAACACAGCAAGAGACACGAAAGGGACATCAAGAAGCTTAAACACAATTTATATAAAACACATCAAAACTGAACATAACACAGTATTATAAATGATCATTACAATGGGCAACCGGTGCCGACCTAGGACGACATTACGTGGGATTATTATGTGACGTTTTCTTGGTTGAGATATTTATTGTGTATATATGAAAGGAGGGTAAACGAAAATGAATCTAAGTCAAGACAGTTAAAAGCGCGAGACCACAATCAATTGTGACTTTTTAAAATATCTTCTAAAAGATGAATGATAATCCAGTCCCATACGGTTTTTATTTATAACTTAAGGTAAGTTCATGCATGGTAAGAGGACTGAGACAGCAAAGCATTCTGTATGTTATGCAAGTGGTACTAAACCTGGCATATCGCCTGGGGATAATAATGGTCTTAATTACTATATGCATGACAAATACGAAAAATCACCATATCCCATAGCAAAGGAGGGGATCTCCAACAACACCAGGTTGCAGCACCCTCAGCAAAACCTCAAAACACCCAATGCAAAAACACAAAACAGACAAGCACAGAAAGAGACACATAAGGGACAAGGAACGTCAACACACAACGAAGAAACATCAAACACAAAGGACTACACATAAAACAACGGGACTAATGGGCAACCGGTGCCGACTTAGGACGGCCATCTGCCACGGAAATAGCAGAAGGTGTGCTTATCCTGGATTATGTGCGCACAACCCTCCCACTTTTCCGATAACCCAGATGTCTCGAAGAACGTACAATTGTGGTGTAAAACAACCTCCTCACTGTCATATAACCGCACCCAAATAAGACCGCAAAACGCAGGGGCCCAAGCAACATAGATGAATATGTAAATGGATATCAAAAGAGGGCGTACGTAATTCAGTCCGTGCTCTGCCGGCTGTAGCGAGCTCATGTATGTTAACACCCGAGGCGTCCGACTGACATTCAGAGAGGACAGGTGGTCGGGGCCCTGTCTTCTCTAAAGAGGTTTGGACAGGGCCCGTCCTGGAGTCCCGTCGTCACAGTCAGTCAGAGTGCAAGTTTTAAGAATGCGCTGGTACAAGACTGTAGATTGGTCAAGTACCAAGCCTAGTGTCTGTCGTTGTCCAATATACAGTACAAAATCGATGATTCAGAAAATCAAAAACCGATGTACAAAATCAGGATAAAACAGGAACCAAAGCAAACAAAAAAAATTTCCACCACATGAAAAGAAGCAAACTCCAATGAATAAATATGGGGACGAGACCAGGTGCTCATGAATAGTCAGCATCTCCTGCTTTCATGCAACACATTTGCTTCAATTTTGTAGAGTTGTCACATCCTTCTACTTCCATTTCGGAAGATACAAGTACATTCTATGGTTGGATGGTTCAAATTGTCTAAGACAATATCATCCACCACTCTGGACTGTGGAACATCATGGCGTGTGACGAGTTCCCCGTATCGATCGTTGAAATTCCTCAGTGACGATGTTAGTTGACCACAAACGTATCCCTGACCGAGAAGTTTATCTGGAAGACGCCTAGCTCTCAGAACAAAATCTGTTTATTTGGTACTTGTTCTGTTTCAATTAAGCTATCAACTCGCTATAAGCAGACGGTGAAGGGATGTTGCGCCTAAGGAAATGAAAGTTTGCGATTCTGAAACTAAAGTAGTCATGTTTGTCAAAGAGTGAGGTGTTCATGTGACTATCAGTGTCATAGGACATCATTATGTCCACATAGGATGCTGAATTATTTGTGTCTGTAGTTTCTTTGACCTCAAGCTCCGACGAATCGATTCTACTAAGATAATCCGCGCATTTTGGATTGTTGATGGACAGAACATCGTCTATATATCTCTAAGTGAAGTTAAAGTAAGAACTCAAGCTAACTAAAGTATCTTTTCCCTTCAGAGACCAAAGATTTAATGAATTATGCCTCGTGCGAGTAAAGAAAATGTCGATAATGAGCACATGGCGCACAATTAGTTCCCATTAGAATTCCGACAATTTGCTGGAAGACCTTTCCTCCAAACACCACAAAAATGTTGTCGATTAGAAAGTTTAACATATGAATGATATCTGTTTCAATGCAAAAGTACTTATTCTGAGAATGGCACTTTTCTTTTACAAAGTTGGTTTTGTCTTAGTTGACATGCATGCAACAATAAATTTATATTTGCTTTTGCCTTTCTTGCTTGTAAACACATTACTTATAATTTTTGCGAGTCTTTCTTCCAATTTTGAATATGGGATTGTTGTATAAAGTGTCGAGAAATTATAGGCTTTGATCGAATGGACTCTATTGAAATGAGTAGATTTCAGATGTTCTCATTAAAAGTTCCATCGAAATCTTTACAATCGATGTCGACATCTGGTTAATACCGCCTGGAAAATATACTGTCGAACAATATTTTTGAAGTCAAGATATGATTTCAGTTAAAACTTTGGTGAGTAAGATCGATACAGATTTGGTTGAACATTTTGAGGAACCAGCGATCAACCGTTGTTTGTACGGATTTTTTTTTTGCATTTTAGGTATACAGTAAACGTATGGTAATTCTAAAATCTAAATTGCTTGTTTCAAATTTTAAACTTCTTTATGTTCAATAGTATCATTTAAGGTTAGGTTGCGACTTCAGGGAGATAACTATTTTCATATCACGTAATATTTGAAACCGACATGGACGATAAATGGTATAACTTCGGTATGTTACATAATTTCAGAAAAAATAAGACTCCTTGAAATGTTCCTGAATGGGTATTTTTGGGAAAAATACATATTTTTCAATGAAAAATCGCCGAAAATAGAAAAAAATGTCATTTTTTGCATGACTTCTGCTTCTAAAGATTCAAACATCAGAATAAATATTATTCATTTATTATACTCTTTAAAAGTCAGATAAGTAGAAATTCGAACTTCGAGTTGAACCCTATGTTTTTGGGTCAAAATGTTGATTTTTTTGCACAAATTATTGTTCTATTCAAAGAAACAGTAATTTTGCTCAAAACTTATTCGGGTTCATATTGGTTTGATTGCTTTAGGATAAAGCAATACCATAGCTCTTTACGTAGAAAAAAGATTGTGTGACTGTCGATCTTCTGACTATTAATAAAAATTACGAGTTGTTGCCAAGGCAACCATCAACATCGTACTTATAAGAAAATACTCTCCTTAGAACTGTTTATTTTTTCAGAATTTCTCAAAGTAGTCTTTAATTCATACAAAAGCTATAAGAATTCAGAAAAATAAGGATATATATGATTTATATTAAATACATTTCATGCATTGCAGAGGTATGTAAAGTTATGATGTGGTAATCTCTAAAAAGATGATAATGTTTTATAAAGGCCAAAAATGTACGTTTACAGCCAAAAAAAAAAAACAAAAAAAAAAAAAAAAAAACGAGACGAGCAAATTTTGATTATTTGGTCTGAATAGTTCGAGGAGATGTTTCTCTACATGTGGACATATCCATCTTCTTTTTTTTTAAGCGCATTTCATGTTTTTACCCTCTGCTGGATTTTAAGCTCGGAAATGGTGTCGAGCTTATTTTACCCTAGCAAAGATAGGGAGGCGATCCACAACAGTGAAAACCGAGGAACACACAAGAGGAGAACAAGCAGACAAAGTATACATGTACCATAGAAGAAGAACCAATCGGAGTTCAGGAGATTTTATACATGTCACTCAATTTATGTACTTGCATATGGTTATGCATGTTTTATGTTTCTATATGTCTAAAAGAACAATGGAAATACTTTTGTGAAGGTTCGGGTACCATGCCCAGTTAGCTATAGCTCAGCGGGAAAGAGCAGGTCTGTCCAGATAGCAGAGGGTCTCGGTAATCATTTCCGGACCGGCCACAATTTCTATTCCGCCTGTCTATCAAAAGAGCTTATTATAACTTTTGGCATAGTTTTGTTGTTGTCGTTGTTGTTATATACTTAACAGAAACATTACTTCTATATAAGGATACAGGTAATCGGTTAATCGGTTAATATAAAACTGAGTCTTTAGTATGACGTAACCTTAAAATTAGAAATCCTATAGTTGTTGTATGAAAAGTTTTAACTACTGCTAAGATCGATTTTGTGTTTAGATTGATCATGCGCAAGTGGTGGTATGGTGTTATCGCGATCCGTAGCAACATATGTACTTATGGCCAGAATGACCATAAAAAACTTAAAGATGTCATAAATCAGTACAAACACTGAAGTAGTCATAATGAAGACTTATCTATTACTGCAAGCTTTGTAATCGTTGTGTCCATAAATGGCATGGTATTCGGTATATTTTTATATCCCAATTGACTAAAGTGACAAAATATGAATAAAACATTCCCCACGAGAAGCATAAACTGGAGGACAAACTCAGTAAGACGAATATGAGAAAACAAACAAACGGAAGAGGGAAAATAACAAATGAACCGAATGTTCTAAACGAAGAACACAGATTTAAAACAGAGTAATTAGAAATCAATTTACAGGATCCGCCGTCCGCATTATCAGTCGCTCATGCCCGAAAATGGGAGAACATCGAATCATGTCTACTCAGCAATGTCTCGAAAGAGGTTTAGATGTATAAAGGTATCATTATGATCATTTTCATGAATCCATATCAACGGTAAACCAATATCTGGGGAAAGTAGCACGTGCCCAACCAGAATTATGCACCCATGAACACCAAAAGTAAGACAGTCATGACTTATATTCACATTTATTCTAAATATTGGTCATTTTTATTTGCATGCATTTCGCACATTTTGCCTGTTATAGCGTCAAACATATTTGAACGTTGGTGAATTCTCCCTACATGCAAAACTTGAACATGACGTCACAATAGCAACCCAAGTTATTGGAATATAATTCTTGTTGCCTAATGGGCGTTCAACATGGGGAATATACTAGTAATGAAAATATTTAATATTGAAAGATTAGGTCTATGGTAATTTTTTGTGTACCATACGTGTATACTCATGTCCACGAATTTTTATTATCAGTGATACCAGAGGGTGAAAAAGATGACAACCATAGGAGGGGATCTCCATATCATGGAAGTAATAATATACCAAGAGCTACATATGTATGCCGAAGTCAACCAGCCAAGGATATGTAGCTATGAAGTAATTAAGTTAAAGAAGATCCTGACGATAATCTCAACAGCACCCACAATAGAGCACAAAATTAAGTATCGACGGACCCATAGCAAGCTAGAGGTAGGACCTGGTGGCCTGGAGGAGTAAGCGTCCTCTGTTGGCTGGCCGCACCAGCCGTCGATGTTTAAGCACGAAAATGAAAACAATATTTAAAATTCATGCACTGTCTGACGTTATGTCTATATAGAAAGTGCTATGGCGACAATGCCAGGGAAATATATTCAAAACACTTACTGTCAAACCCGCGGGGAACGTTTTTACGTGCTACACACGGCAAAGGGCATTGGTGTGACCCAAATGAGTTAAATGAGATCGTATTATGCTGAATTAATGTTCCAAGAAAGTCAGTTTGGACTTATTATGTGTAGTTTAACTATTATCTGAATAAAGTTCGCATCTTGATTAATTTGTTGTTGCCTTTGATAGTCTTTATTTAATGTTCAAGATGGTTGTTTATATAACTGTAATCTGTAATCTGTAATATCCAAAAGATAAACTAGAATTTGGAGAAATAGTTTGGAAAATTGTAAAATTCCGTTTATTAAAACAAAGAAGAACATGGCTTCATTTTATCAGATATTATACACTTTACAACGGTAAATTAAATCTTTGCACAGTTTAAGTTCGTATGAAAACGGAAAATCTCATGTGCATCATAACCTTTTATGGAAGTTAGTTAATTAGGCATGGATGATTCATCTATTATTTGTTAAAACATTTGATTTAGGGTCATGAAACTGAGTGACTGAGTAATGATAAATGTATTTCACACAAACTGCGGGTTGCATCATACAATGATTTTTATATTGTAGGCGTATATAAGGATGATCAATGTTGACTTATATGTTCTAAAATTTATGATAGTAATACATGCAATTTCGATGCATCATATTAGCATTTGAAGAGTAGAACATCAGCGATACTGGACTCCATGACCAAAAACTTCAATTAAAAAGTTACAAATTGTCCTTTTCAGGGTAGTAACATTCCTACATTTCCTGTCTATGGTGTATTAATATCGCAATTAATGCGTGATTCTAGAGCGAGCGAAAACTACAACGATTTTGTTCTGGGAGCAAGAAGACCTACTGAACCAGTGTACATATCATTTCAAAACGTTTGTGAGCGACTTTATCATTAAAAAAGAAACATTTTGGACGATGCAAAGAATATACATCTCGTTATCCCTAATATTGGACAAATTTCCTCCGATCTTGGTCCTCCTCCCCCCTCATTTCCATGCAATCGAGTTTTTGAATTTTCAAATCGATTATCGAAATCGGATGAAGTCAACACGCCGAATCGATTAGTTTCGAATATCGATCAATCCCTACCGGATAGGACCCTTTTCCTGCACGCCCTAAGTAATGGGCATTGCTAGCAAATAGGAGATGCTTACCCTTCCCGGGTACCTGCTTTCATCTTCATTGGGGACTAACTTTTGATTTTTTGCAGAATTTACAATTTGATTGTATAATTTAAATTTCCATAGAAGTTTTTGTAGAATCGAAATTTATTGCATGTGGACCGCCACACACATGTAATTTGCTATATGTTTAATTCTTATTTTTGACTTTTATTTGACCTCAAATACAAGAGGCATAGAGATGGAGTTTAAAATCTTTTCAGTTATTCACAACATAGAGGCTTTAAAATAATAAAAAAAAATCTTTTGGTTAAAGCAAATTGATAAATGAACCCATTTTCATGGCAGCAGATGTTACAAAAACGCTACGTCTGATGAAATTTACGAATGCTTCAAGCTTTTGAGATGGCGACCATGGCAACGGAACTCTTTTTCTGAAAACTAAAGTTGATTTGGTGGACCAGGAGTCTCCGATGGCACATGTTGCCAAGTTCGATCAATTTCGGTTGATCGTTTCTTCAACGCATTCTAAAATTTCTGTTATCAACATTTCTTGAAATTTCTAAAACGTGGGTCCTGTAGCACCTATCCTGCTAAGTCTTTCGACATAGTAACTTTCATATTTTTTTGGCATATTACATTGTTTAGATTTGAGGATCACTGACGAGGGTTAAGTACCCCGAAACGTGCATGTCTGGTCCTCTCTTCTTAAATGATGCTATTCAATTTCAAGACGTTTAACATTTCTTCTATATAGCACTTCATATTGAACTTCCAAAGAAAAAAAAATCTTATATCTGGGACATGCCGTGCCAACGTGTCATTGACATCTTTTGGCCCTTACAGTTAATTGCTTCTAAGTTGAAACAAGATGAAATACTACATATAAAATCATTATCAAATTTGAGATGAGAATGCAGCTATTCAGATTGCTTAGGTTAATGTTTTTAACAAGATAGGTTTTAAGGTTTATTTTTGAACTATACGGTTTGTTTCACATCTATATAAAGGTAAAGGTAATTGTTTATAATAAAACTTTACTAAGGAGTCGGAAATCCCAAGATTGCTGCCCGAACAAGAGAAAATATCACCTTCCGTGTATTTAGCTTAATTATGTATACATGGTTGCCCTGTTTTATGATTCAACAGCTCGACTACATGATAGGTCATCTTCTGAGGCTAAATTATTCAACTAAATATTATGTTAATTTGTACTTAAATTATGGAAGCCTATTGTTGTCGTTCTGTCCTGGAATCATGACGTATAAGTTTTCGGTTCGTCATTAATCACAATTGTCGATCTATTCTTGTTGCGTATCTCCAACTTTAGCACTTCTTGAGCTTAAATGTAGAAGATAATTCAAAACGTCATGCTTAATTTATCTTTAATATATCTTGTTTACTCAATGGAACAGTATATTTCATTACAAACATGAATGAATTCATCACACAATGCAAAAAGGGCCCAAAGAATTTCTAAACATTTTTTTTCACATGATCACAAATAATACTTAAACACGACCACTTAGTCAAAACAATACGTGACAATAAGTCGATGCATGACGTCTGTAATGCTATATTGAAGATGCGAATACTTATTGGATATAATATGAAAGTGAGTCCATGTTTATATGACTTATTCATTTTTGCAAAGAATATGTCATTTATTCATATGTCTCTGTGAGTCATATTATTCGTAATTACATATGCAGATGCAGACACCATAGGTGCCACAGATTCCATTGGAACAAGTTCAAACGACCGTTAACGCCTTTTATGCATAGTATTAAAGACACGGCGCAAAGTCCTAGTACATAGCTACAGTGCCAGTATATTGGACGATATTCAAATAGAGTGATACTCAGTGATTACGAGTCTTGGAAAGATAGAAAGGATGATATCGAACAGGTCTCGTTTGTACAAGAAGGAAGAGGATCTCCAACCAAACCCTGTTGCAATACCAACAGCAAAAAACCGAAAACACAAAGACGAGCACAAGAAGAGACGAAAAAGAGACACATGACACATAGAAACACAAAAGACTTTACATAAACCAAGTAGCATACACAGCAAAACATCGAATACATGACAATGAAATTAAAAACAAACAAACAAACAAAATAAACAACACAACGCCGAATAATAGCCTACATCTTACGGTCTCCGTCCTAAAATATTTCACTTCTTCATCGAAGGTTACAAAATAGAACCTTAAAGTAAATACATTGTACCGGCATGTGCCTGTCAGGAAATTTTATGCAAAGTTCAACCAAATCTATTGCTTATTTGGATTGTAGTTGCCGCCGATTCATTCATTATTTTAGCATTTGGTTTTCTGATTATATTCAGAAGATAATATTCTATAGTTTGTGAGGATATTGATATCAATTCTGTGTAAGGACCAAAATATTTTGGAAACAGCATGTCATGGATTTTCATGATTTTCTATGTAAATGGTATATATAATGCCCTGAATACAAAAATAACACTTTTTTGAAAATAAATATTCCGGTTGCCATGGAAACGAGGTCTGTCTATTTATAGCACTAAAATATGGTCAAATAAGTCATCTTTTGTTATTATGTTGCCATGGAAACCATTGTCAGAGTTAATTGGTATTAACAACTTATAACCTTTAAAACATCTATATTTAGAAAAAATAACAACTTCTTGACATTTCGTTTCATAAGCCGGATCCTATGAAATCAAAAGCAGTAAAAAATTGCCATAAAATAAGGTCAAAATCAAGGCCTATTTTTGTCCAATTTTTACCATTTTTAAGCAAAAATAACACAAAATGTCAGGCTGATAACACCATCACTGTTGTCAGAAAAAAATAGATTTCATGTGACAAATATAATCACTGAAAAAAAAAATAAGTGGGACCTTCTTTTGTTTTCCTACATTTTGAGGTCAAAAATGGTTGCCATGGCAACTTTGCATTTGACACATGATGACTATATCTTTTCAAATTGATTTTTAGCATGGTTTAGATAACTTATATTGCTTAAGCTTTATGTAGGGACAACAAAATTTGTCAAGGTCATTAACTCTAAGTTTAAGGTCAATTCAAATTATAGGTTCCAATTTCAATAAAATTTGGATTTTTGTTGTTATTTGTTGTTACTTAATATAGGCATAACTGTCATATCTTTGTAAAAAGATACTTCTTTCTAAAATTAGGACCGATAGATGGAAAAACATTACAATTTTTTGTTCAGAACATTTCTCCTAAAAAAATAAGCCCCAGACAAAAATCATGATAATCTCACATTTTTTTATATGTATGTATGAAATACTAGCTAAAAATCAAGGATGTCATTGATTTTGAGATTTTTGCAACTTTGGTCAATAAATAGGGGATATATCAAAAATCACTATGTATGTGTTTGTTTTACTCAATACCACATAATTTTTGAGTAACTGCCTCTCATATTTTTGAAAAATCACAGAATTTTGCCAAATTTTGTGAATTACATTCAAGATGACCTTGACATTGGGTCCTGTGACCTTGAAAAATTTAAAGGTGATTTTTTGATCAATAATGCTCTTTTATATGCACTGATAAAAATGCTTAAAAATATATAACGGACAGCTGAAAATTTACCAGTATGTCACCGTGGTAACCGTTTTTATACACTTTTGAATGAAATTGTAAAGAGGTCCCACTCAAATTTTAACATTTATTTAAGATCGAGGATTAAACTTAAGAGATAATTGGCAGTAGAAATCAAGTTAGCCTGACATTTCAGATTATTTGCCCTTAAATTTGAGCAAAATCATGTAAAATTAAGAGCTTTTTCGGTCTTAAAAAGGGCCTCTTCAAAAAAGGTTTTTGCCTACATTTTGAGCATATTGACAGAGAGAATAGCGGGCAGAAACATACTTCTTGTGTAATATTTAGACTATTAAAGATATAAAGAGAAAAATTAAGGAAATTTCAGTTGACTACAATAGCTGTTACCATGGAAACGAGCCTTGTGAAAATGCCATGTTACAAGTATTCTATTGATGCGTAAATTTAAACATAGTTTCCATGGCAACGAAAACATACTTTGTAAAAAGAAAGTTTATTTTTGTCTCAGTGCATCATATTCACCTTCTACACCAAAAATGTTCAAAATTGGAGACCTGCTGTTTCCACGTGCTATTGAAATTATTTTGGTCCTTACAGAGAACTGCTATTAAATCTTTTTCTTTGATTTTTACAGCCTATCCATAATGTTCATGATTTTTGATAAATGATTTAATTAAACAAAGGTATCGCTTATCGTTATCCTTGCTTTGTTGAAACATCTTGGCTTAAAAAGCGAACCTATGGATGACAATTTCTCACCAAACCATTCATGTCTGTAGGTTTTGGACCATGTGTATTTTCTTTGCCAGTTGAGTTGAGGATCTTTCTTTAAAATACTCTAATAAATAGTGGACTTCCTACGTTCGAGATCTAAGTGCCCAAATGAATGAAGTTGAGAAAAAGATTTTATTTTCTTGTGATAAGATAATGACTCTTTTAAAATGCGTGCGCCTACTAAATAATAATAATAAAAAAAATAATAATAAAAGAATTGAAAACAGCTGTTCCGTAAAGCATTGTTTGTTGTATAATGCTCACTTTTAAAACTTTATGTATCATTTACATCAATATAATTGTTCGGTTGCGTGTTATAATTCAAAATTAATCTAGATTAGCATGAACTCGGGAGATTTTGAACCATGAAATGGTTTTGGAAATTCCTAAAAAAAGTATTACGCATTATCTACGTTGTTAAGTATCTATCAAAGTAAAAGTTTGCACGGAGAAAGTGACTTTTCTTTGATAAGATTATGCAATTATTTTATTTTTTCTTTTCCTTCGGATGGTATTGTAACCACATGTAACGTAGTTTTGAAACGGGAAGGATATCTAATACGCCATTTTTTAAACTTCTTTCACTCATTTAACATAATGATATTCTTTGAAAAACCCCAAAAAGTATCTTCAACAAAACTACATAACACTGATTAGGAAAGAAAAAGTAGCCAACATATACAGAGACAACGACACAGCGCCACGGAAAGAAATACTAACAAGTGTAAAAAACGTAATTTATCATTGGTGACATTATTCAATAGGAACACTGGATGCTACCACACCGACAAACAGTAAGAAAATATAAGATATAAGATACTCTCTTGATAAAGAACTGCGATTAAGGACACATCCGGCACCAAGATTTTGAGTCTTCACATCGAGTTCCATGGACTCTACATACACGTAAATCATTTAGAAATATTGTTGGTTTATATTATATTACAATATTACAGACTGACATGTTGTACCTGTTTATTTCTGCTGGAAAACAGTGCATTGTGTTTGAATATAAAAAATAGTTTGTCATTTTACACAAAGTATAGGCGTAAAGGTTTTAATTACTTTGCTTCAATCAATCAATCAATCAATCAATCAATCAATCAATCAATCAATCAATCAATCAATCAATCAATCAATCAATCAATCAATCAATCAATCAATCAATCAATCAATCAATCAGTGGTGCATCCAATATATTGTATTCTAAATATGAAGGAAAATCATCCTTCAATAAAAAAGATATTGGGTAATATTTTGCGTCTCCGCTGGAGATAAGATAAGGTGCCCGGGGAGAGTAATTCTCGCACACTGGATAGACTGATTCCCCCTTTCAGCGTTGCTAGAGAATTCGATCCGGCACTTTTGATTGTTCCTTTATGACGTCACAGACAAACTGACGTACGTTATTTCACGTGCACATACATTTAGCATGACGTTCAATCATTATGATGCGTAAACAAGATGACTTTGAAGGTTTCAATGTGCGAGAAAAATAATCAAGCACCACATTTGAGTTCCGGATAGAAAAATATCAGTCTTGGGTGGGATGATCAACGTCCCAGCCTCGGCTAACGCCTCGGTTGAGACTTGATCAATCCCACCCTCGACTGATACTTTTCTATCCGGAACTCAAAGTGGTGCTAGATTCTTTTAATATCTCCTTTTGCCTTACAACACCTGTCACTCAGGTCGTGTAGAAGAATCAACCTCTTATCCGCTGAATTGCTAAATTCGGTGTTTTATTTTTGGATGGCTCTAACCTAAAGAATTTCTCAACATGGAGGACATCGATATATCGTAATGTTTTGTACAAAATTAGATAAATGTGCAGTGATAATGTCAGACGTTTACAAATAAACACTTGATTCAGTGACTTTTCGGTTAGTCTCATTAAAGTCAAAACGAAGTCGTTGTATTGTGAGCATGCTCTTAGATAGCGTATCAATTGCAACATCAATACAACGTAGGCAGAATGATTCATCTGATGTATGATTTGACAACTGATGTCAAGTCACAAGGGCAAAAAGTTTGGTACAGTCCTGCAACCAACTTATTTGTCAAAAAAGTGGATAGGATAGGGCATAGGTTGCAGGATGTAAGATAGAAAGTGGATAGAAAATTTTCCTATCCTATCCTATCCTATCCTAACCACCTCAGTCAAATATTCCAAGCACTATCCAATCCTATCTTATCCTATCCTATCCGCTTATATCTAACTCTTTCCTATCCTATCCTATCCACCTCTTCCCAATCCTATTCTTTTCTATCCATCTCTTTCTACAATCCAATTCTATTCTTTTACTCGAAAATTCGAAACAACTGATGTCAAGATCACAAGGGCAAGAAGTGTGGTATTGTCCTGCGAACCACTTGTCTGATAAAAAGTGGATAGGATAGGGCATAGGTTACAGGATCTAAGATATAAAGTGGATAGAAAATGTCCTATCATATCCTATCCAAACCACCTCAGCCAAATCTACAAACCTCTATCAAATCCTACCTTATCAAATCGTATCAAATCTTATCCACTTCTATCCACATCTTTACTATCCTTTTCTATCCTCTTCCCAATCCTATCCCATCCTATCCATCTCTTTCTACAATCCAATCCCATTTTTTTTATTCGAATGTTATTAACAGACAAACGTGTTGATTTGCTGTCTTTTTTATACTTGACTTTATCGGTTATAAGAATTACAACTGAATTAAAAACAAACTTCTACCAACCCCTTCCTTCGGAAGTGTGTTGTGATATTTTTTTTTCGATTACTGCAAGTGTGAAAATAGAATTTATTCATCTAAATAGTTTTCACTTTAATATTTTTATGTATAAACGCGACTGATGTATAATCACATTAAATTCTTATATATATTTACTTTGGTACTCATCAATCCAAAAAAAAAAATGCAAACCTGTTGATTTGCTGTTTTGCTGTTTGGATGAAATCCATCGGAGAATTACTTAAAAGAAGAATAGGGCGTCTTCGGCATTCAGTTAACAACAGACACGAGTCAATTTTTCATGACCCTGATGTTGCCAAAGAACTTTCTGACCTCCATGAAAATTATATCATCGTTCTTGCTAACAAAGCGGCAAACAATTTAACTTTCGTTTGCAAGGGGGACTATTTCAAATGCATGAAAGAGGAAGTTACATTCAGCACCTTGAAATCCAACATACACACTAAGTCTTACAAATTTATCTGTATCCGAAATACTTGACAATCACAAATCTGTTCTTGAGTCTTTCGATATTCACACCGATGACTCTGATGTTGAACTACCTTATACCTACTGGATTCCCAAATTGCACAAAATTCCTTACAAGCACCGCATCATAGCCGGTTCGTCCAGGTGCTCCACACAACCTCTTTACATTTTGCTTACGAAAATATTAACTCGCATCAAGCAAGGTCTTCGAGCATACTGCGAGACAACTTACTCCAGAAATGGAATAAATCAGATGTGGATCCTAAAAAATTCCAAGGAACTTTTGGAAAATTTAAAAGCCACCAATTTCAATCATATAACCAGCATAAAGTATTTCGACTTCTCCATGTTCTGCACTACCATCCCACACCAAAAACTCAAAAACAGACTTGCCAATATTATTCGGAACACCTTTCTTTAAAACAAATGGTAATATGAGATACAAATACATCGTCATAGGGCGTGAGGATACTTATTTCGTGAAGGAACACTCTAATTCAAACAAAGAGTATACCTAAGCGATATCATCCGGATGCTGGAGTTTTTGATCGATACCATTTTTGTGGTGTTTGGAGGATTCGTATTCCAGCAGATAGTCGGAATCCCCATGGGTACCAATTGCGCCCACTGCTTGCGGACTTATTTTTATATTCATACGAAGCTGACTTCATCCAGACCTTGCTCTCGACTAAGCGAAAGCACTTTGCATCTCAGTTCAATTTTACCTTCAGATACATAGATGACGTGTTGTCCATCAATAATCCGAAATTTAAGAACCATCTACATAAACTCTATCCTCATGAACTATAGATAAAGGAAACAACAGAGAGCGACAGATCCGCTTCATACTTGAATATTCTTCTATCTTTCGACGCAAACGGCCATTTGACGATTTCAGCTTCCACATAACTAATGAGTTAAAGATGATCTTAACTTCCCTTTCATGATCAGCAGCATTCCGTCTTCTCTTGCTTATGGCGTTTTTTTTTGTTTCTCAGCTGATACGGAAGGCCAGGGCATGTTCCAAATATGAAGATTTCATCATTAGAGCTAGACGGCTTGCAAGTAAGCTACTTGTTCAGGGTTATATCACAAAACGGCTGGAATCATCATTGCGGAAGTTCTTCGGTCGCTACGTTTAATATTATAAAAGCATATAAGATCCCCCCTTTCCAGAATGATCAGTGATATTCTACATTGTAATTGAATGGCTGTCGTCATCACCATCATCCATGGAACTGTTGCGACGGGTGTTCGTGCAATCAGGAGACGCTGTTTCTCCAGGGCACCTGGTCTCACTTCGGAATGGTGTTCATTCCGAGGTTCGCGACCGTTTTGAAACTTAATGTCTTCGGGGAGCACCCATGAATTTAACTTGTATGGTCTTTTTCCAACTGAGTTAAGAAGTGCAAAACTTTAGATTTCTTTTAATTTTTTCCATCAAGTGATGGGTATTGCTAGCGAATAGGAGATGCTTACCTAGGCTTCTCCGAGCACATGCTTTCATATTCATTTTGGACAAACTTTTGATTTTATTTGCAGAATATACAATTTGATTGTATAATTTAAATTTCCATAGAAGTTTTTGTAGAATCGAAATTTATGGCATGTAGACCGCCATACACAGGTAATTTTCTATATGTTTAATTCCTATTTTTGACTTTTATTTGACCTCAAATACAAGAGGCATAGGGATGGAGTGTAACATCTTTTCAGATATTCATAACAAAGAGGTTTGAAAGTTAAAAAAATCTTGGTTATTGCAACTGATATATGTACCCATTTCCATGGCAGCAGATGTTACAAAAACGCTACGTCTGATGAAATTTACGAATGCTTCAAGCTTTTGAGATGGCGACCATGGCAACGGACCTCTTTTTCTGAAAACTAAAGTTAATTTGTTGGACCAGGAGTCCCCGAGGGCACATGAAGCCAAATCATGTTTCTCCAACGCATTTTAAAATTTCTGTTATTAAATTTTCTTGAAATTTCTAAAATGTGGGTCCTGTGGTACCAATCCTGCTACGTCTTTCGGTACGCTTTTTTCGACATAGTAACTTTCATACTTTTTTGGCATGCTACATTGTTTAGATTTGAGGATCACTGATGAGGGTTAAGTACCCGAAACGTTTATGTCTGGTCCTCTGTTCTTGAATGATGCTATTCAATTTGAAGACGTTTAACATTTCATCTGTATAAGCTAGCACTTCATATTGAACTTCCAAAAGAAAAAAAGAATATCTGGGACATACCATGCCAACATGTTATTGACATCTTTTGGTCCTTACAGATAATTGCTCCTAAGTTGAAACAAGATAAAATGCTATATATAAAATTATCATTAAAGTTGAGATTAGAATGCAGCTATTCAGATTGCTTAGGTAAATGTTTTTTACAAGATAGGTTTTAAGGTTTATTATTGAACTATATGGTTTGTTTCACATCTATATAAAGATACAGGTAAATCTTAATTATTAAACTTTTCTAAAGAGTTGGAAATCCCAAGGGTGCTGCCCGAACAAGAGAAAATATCATTTTCCATGTATTTAGGTTAATTATGTATACATGGCTGCCCTGTTTTATGACTCAACAGCACGACGACCTGATAGGTCATTTTCTTAGGTCAAATTATTCATATTAATATTATGTAAACTTGTTCTTAAATTATGGAAGCCGATTGTTGTAGTTCTGTCCTGGGAATCGTGACGTATGAGTTATAGGTTCGTAATTAGACACAATTTTCGATCTATTCTTGTTGCGTATCTCCAGCTTGAGCTTAAATGTAGTAAATAATTTAATACACCATGCTTAATTTATCTTTAATATGTCTTGTTTACTCAATGGATCACTTTATTTCATTACAAACATGAATAAATTCATCACACAATGCAAAAAGGGCCCAAAGTATTTCTAAACATTTTTTTTTCACATGATCACAAATAATACTTAAACACGACCACTTAGTCAAAACAATACGTGACAATAAGTCGATGCATGTCGTCTGTAATGCTATATTGAAGATGCGAATACTTATTGGATATTCTCTAATATGAAAATGAGTCCATGTTTATATGACTTATTCCTTTTTGCAAAGAATATGTCATTTATTCATATGTCTCTGTGAGTCATATTATTCGTAATTACATATGCAGATGCAGACACCATAGGTGCCACAGATTCCATTGGAACAAGTTCAAACGACCGTTAACGCCTTTTATGCATAGCATTAAAGACACGGCGCAAAGTCCTAGTACATAGCTACAGTGCCAGTATATTGGACGATATTCAAATAGAGTGATACTCAGTGATTACGAGTCTTGGAAAGATAGAAAGGATGATATCGAACAGGTTTCGTTTGTACAAGAAGGGAGAGGATCTCCAACCAAACCCTGTTGCAATACCAACAGCAAAAAAACAAACTAAACTATTGCTTTTTTGGATTGTAGTTGCCGCCGATTAATTCATTATTGTAGCATTTGGTTTTCTGATTATATACAGAAGATAAATACAGTTTGTGAGGATATTACATCTTTTTCTTTGATTTTTACAGCCTATCCATAATGTTCATGATTTTTGATAAATGGTTTGATTAAACAAAGGTATCGCTTATCGTTATCCTTGCTTTGTTGAAACATCTTGGCTTAAAAAAACGAACCTATGGATGACAATTTCTGACCAAACCATTCATGTCTGTAGCTTTTGGACAGTCAGAGGCATCACTGATTTCAGTCCTCTTCGAAAATGACTAATACTAATAATTTATTTTTCGATTTCCTTTGTAATTAAACACGATCAAAGATATTCATTTTGCAAAATGATAGAAATCAGTCACATAAAAATGATTGAATCTCGTTATATTATAAAGTTTGTCCATTTAATTGCCTTTACTACACTATTAAGGGAAATCTAATTCCATGGATTTGTAGTACTTTCTATTCTGCACCCAATGAAGTCATAAAATGAAAATGCGCAGGAATGAATTTCGAGAAATAAGAATGCACGCGAAAAGTATGGAATTCAGTCATTTGGATGTAAAGCAGCAATAAAGTCAAAATCAAAAATACTGATGTAAGTAATTTCTGAAATAGTACTGAAATCAGTGATGCCCCTGACTGTTGGACCATGTGTTACTGTATTTCTTTGCCAGTTGAGTTAAGGCTCTTTCTTTAAACATGTTAAAATACTCGAATAAATAGTGGACTTCCTACGGTCGAGATCTAAGTGCCCAAATGTATGAAGTTGAAAAAAAGATTTTATTTCTTTGTGACAAGATACTGACTCTTTTAAAATTCGTGCGGCTACTCGAAAAAAAGAAAATTGTTGCATATCAGTTATTTTCTTTTAAATGCTGCGTAGGGTTGTGAAAACAGCTGTTCCGTAAAGCATTGTTTGTTGTAAAATAATCACTTTTAAAATTTAATGTATCATTTTCATTAATACAATCGTTCGGTTGCGTGTGATAATTCAAAAATTAATCTTGTTTAGCGTGAATCACTCGGGAAATTTTGAAAATACATGTACCAAGAAATGGTTTAGGAATTCCTAAAAATGTGTTACTCATTATCTACGTTGTTAAGTATCTATCAAAGGAGACGTTTCCACGGAGAAAGCGGCTTTTCTTTGGTAAGATTATGCATATATTTTATTTCTTCTTTTCCTTTGGACGTTATTGTAACTAACGTAGCTTTGAAACGGGAAGGATATATAATATGCCATTTTTCACATAATGATATTCCTTGTAAAACCCCAAAAAAGTATCGTCAACAAAACTACATGATAACACTGATTAGGAAAGAAAAAACAGCCAACATATATAGATACAACGACACAGCGCCACAGAAAGAAACACTTTTTAAAAGACTAAAAGAAGTGCTAAAATGTAATTTATCATTGGTGGCGTTGTTAAAACGCCTTGATGCTACACCACCGACAAACAGTAAGAAAACAGAAGATACTCTCTTGATAAAGAACAAAATTTACTTCCTGCGATTAAGAAAATTTCAATCCTCAATGGAGATAAGATAAGGTGCCAAGGGAGAGTAAGCATCTACTGTTTGCTTACAACACATGCCACTCAAACCTTGTAAAAAAACTTATCCGCTGAGTTGCTAAATTCGGTGTTTTATTTTTGGATGATTTTAGCCTAAAACGTCTTTCAACATGGGAGGATATCAATAAATCGTAAGGTTTTGTAGAAAATAAGATAAATGTGCAGTGATAATGTCAGACGTTTACAAATAGACACTTGATTCAGTGACTTTTCGGTTAGTCTCATTTCCGTAAAAACGAAGTCGTTGTATTGTGAGCATGCTCTTAGATAGCGTATCAATTGCCACATGAATACACCATACACTGATGTCAAGATCACAAGGACAAAAAGTGTGGTACAGTCCTAAAACCACATGGTTTACAAAAAGTTGATAGGATAGGATGACGAATATGGATAATGACCATATCCTTGTATACAGAATCAAAAACCGAGGGCATACAAAATCAGGATAAAACAAAAACCAAAGCAAACAAACAAAAACCTCCACCACATGAAAAAAAGCGAAACCCCGGAGTGAGACCAGGTGCCCAGGAAGAGTAAGCATCTCCTGCTTGCATGCAACAACCGCCGATTTAAGATGCAGGATGTATGATAGAAAGTGGATAGAATCTTTTCCTATCCTATCCTATCCTATCCTATCCAATCTTATCCTATACTATCCTAACCACCTCAGCAAAATGCATCAACCACTATCCAATCCTATCTTATCCTATCCTATCCACCTCTACCATATCCTATCCACCTCTTCCTAATCCTATTCTTTTCTATCCATCTCTTTCTACAATCCAATTCGATTCTTTTATTCGAAAGTTCGGAACAACTGATGCCAAGATCACAAGGACAAGAAGTGTGGTACAGTCCTACAAACAACTTGTTTGACAAAAAGTGGATAGGATAAGGTATATGATGTAAGATAGAAAGTAGATATAATCCTTTCCTATCCTATCCTATCCTTACCACCTCAGTAAAAATATAAACCTCTGTTCAATCCTATCTTATCCTATCCTATCTACATCTATCCACTTCTATCCACATTTTTCCTATCCTATCCTATCCTATCCTATCCTATCCTATCCTATCCTGTCTTATCCATCTCTTTCTACAATCCAATTCTATTTTTTGATTCGAAAGTTATAACAGACAAATGTGTTGATTTTGGTGAATTCTATCCATTAACTTTTTATACTCGACTTAATCGGTAATAAGAGTTATAACTGAATTAAAACAAACTTCTTCCAAGTCTACCTTCGGAAGTGTGTTGTGATATTTTTGTTTCGTCCACTGCAAGTTGGAAAATAGTATTTATTCATCTAAATAGTTTTCAATTAAATATATTTATGTATAAACGAGACTAATGTATGATTACTCTCAATTCTAATATATCTTTACTCCTTAGCCACGCCTTGCTGCTTATTGCACACTCATTTTCGTCTTAAGATACTGTTTTAATTAAGAATTGAATGACATTGTTTTTTTTGCCATTTTATTGAATGATGAAACGTCAGTTGTCGTGTCACAAATTATGTAAAACCGCGTAGCACTGACATTTCATCATCCATTGAAATGGCAATAATTAATTTGTAATTTATGAATACCAAACATATGAATTTTTCCCGAATGCGTCCAAATTCTAAGGAAAATAAATGTTTGTGTATAGAAATATTAAACTGGAACGAACTAGGTACCTAACAAAAAAAAAACCGAGAGCGAGCAAAAAAGTCAAGACGGCATTTAATCCGGACAAAAATATTTCCTCCTTTAGAACCCCAGCATGTTTTACCTATTTGCACCTACTATTGTACTGTTATGACGTAATTTGTGACGTGTTGTTTATCGAAGACAGCAGACATGACAGTTGAAAGTTGAACATGAAGCAATTTGTGCTGGGATTTATCCGGACTCTTGGACAACATTTCTTGTGCTTGTAGATCTTATGTGTGAAGAAAAACCACGCAATTTAGATCTACATGTATCGGAATATATATTATTTCTTGGGAATCAGAACGAAATCGACATGATAAGTTCGGTAAGTTGCTGATCGCACTGTAGCTTTAGCTTAACTTGTATTTTTCAAATGTATTCATCCTGCATTCATGTGTATTAGATTTATTTTGGTGGAAACAAATAAAGGAAAAGTTCTTTTTCAATGGATCTCTAGTAGTTCTATCATAATTTCCCTAGAAACACGAGAAACCTGTCAACGAGCTGCCGTTATGTTCACTTGTTGTAGTTTTCAAATCATGCGCGTAGCAACCGATGTAATCACTGCGTAATATTCACAGTACTGTACTGTGATGTTTAAATGTTTAAGTCGACACATGGAGATGTTTCAAGTTTTAATGGATTATTTGATGCCATTTGTATTGTTTATTCCATGCGTTAAGCAATTCCTGATTTATTTTGGGTAGTTTGGAGGTAGTTTCGGTCAATTTTGACAATTTATCATTTCTAAAATGGATCTTCCTACAATATACTGCATACCAAAACTGCACAAATCTCCATACAAATTTAGATACATTGCTAATTCTAGCAACTGCTCAACTACAAGTTTGTCTAGAAATCTGACGTCAGTCCTCACGGCGGTAAAGGAACACTTTGCAAAATATTGTGAAACTGTTCTGAACAGGAATGATTTAGATTTATTTTGGTCTATCAAAAATTCAGGGGATATGATTGACAAAATGAAATCCAGAAATTTTGAAGCCAATACGATTTCTTCATACGACTTTTCAAATATGTACACCACCCTTCCTCGACAAGATTAATTATCAATTGTCCAAACTCATTAAATGGTGCTATAATCGAGAGGGGAAAACTTATATTTGTACATCTAAATCAAAGGGTTTCTTTTCCGCTACAGAATATAAAGCATACAAATCATGGACATGTAGCGACCTGTGTAATGCCTTGTCCTTCCTCATGGAAAACATTTATGTAAGATTTGGTGAGAATCTCTACAACCAGGTTGTAGGGATCCCTATGGGTACAAATTGTGCGCCTCTTGTTGCAGATTTATTTTTAAACACATATGGAAAACATTTTATTCAAAATCTTCAAAAGCAAAGAAAACATGATGAAGTGAAATGTTTCATTGGAACTTCTAGGTACCTGGATGATATTCTTACTATCGATAATCCTGTTTTTGAAAAGTATAAAGATGTTATTTATCCACAAGAATTGACTCTAAACAAGGCAAACGTTACAGACACAGAAAAAACCATTTTTGGACCTAAATATCAAAATTATCACTCCCATATCGGGAGTTCGCTTCGTTTCATGTGGTGGAGGTTTTTTTGTTTGTTTGCTTTGGTTCCTGTTTAAACCTGATTTTGTATGACTTCGGTTTCTGATTTTCTGAATTATCGATTTTGTACTGTATACAGGGATATGGTCATTATCCATATTTGTCATTGTCAATGGACAAATTCATACAAGTGTGAATGACAAACGAGATGAATTTGGATTAAACATAGTAAATTTCCCCTGGCTTGACGGTGATGTCCCTTGATTACCGTCATACGGTATCTACATTTCACAGCTCATCCGGTATGCTAGAGCATGTACTCATGTTTAGGATTTTCATAGTAGAAATTTACAAATTACAAAGAAACGTCTAGGTCATGGTTTTCGCATTCACAAACTAGTAAAGACTTTCTGGAAATTATTACAAAAATTATGATCAACTTCTTTTGAAATTCGGATCCATACAAGCAACAGAGTATATTATTTTAGGTATGTCACAACCTGCATTTTATGGTGACATTTTTAACAAAATAAGAAGGATCAAAGGTAGTTATGCTCGAAAATGCGTCAGGGTCATCAAACGCCTTTTATACTGTAGATATGATCCTAATGTCACCAGACGGACACTTAGCTTGATACACGTACTTGACCAATCTACAGTCTTGTAAGAGCGCATTCTTAAGACTTGCACTCTCACTGACTGTGACGACGGGACTCCATGACGGGCCCAGTCCAAACCTCTGTAGAGAAGACAGGTCCGCGACCACATGTCCTCTCTGAATGTCAGTCGGACCCCTCGGGTGATAACATATATGAGCTCGCTACAGCCGGCGGAATACGGACTGTATTACGCACGTCCTCTTTTTATTCCATCCAGGAAAGATAGAGATTTGCCCTAAATATTTTTTATAAAGCATATTTGAAGATTTTTTAAAGAAATAAGTCACACTCATAGATGCCGGATGGTGCGCTATGACAATATTGCGCAAGAACGTCTATCAGGTGAGCTAGAAATGAATTTTGTATTCGAATGTTACAGGGCTATTGTGTTTTATATCCCTTTTCCTAAAACGTCAATTTTCAGAAATGTGAAACTATATGACATTGTGAAAGAACATCCTTGTACCTACCAGTTAATTAGTCTCAAATTTGAGAAGGTAAGACAACATCATTAGAATTTCAATTAATACTTGACCCCAATACAACTATTATCTGTATTTCTGGCTATAATCAAAACTATTTCCAATTTGTGGTTTTCGATAAGACTTGGAATAAGACTAAACACCGAATTAGAAGCCATTAACTGTTGACAAAATTGATATCTCTGTACTTAATTATTTATTTATTTTTAATCATGATGACTTCCTTAGATTGTTTAAGAAAAAGAAGGAGAAGAAGAAGAAGAAGAAAAAAACCCACATCATATCATATGGTGATTTTTTTTTCATTTGCACTTAAGTATTTAGTTAGACATTTGATTATAGTTTTCTTTTTCCAGCATTCGAATAACCGAGGCTAAAAAACTTTTCTATCATTATTTCGAAACATATCAAATTGATAATCCTGAATAAGGCGTGGTGTCTCTTGCTCCTGTTGCATTGGCAACTAGTTTGGTATCCTTCTGAAATTTTGTTGTTTGACTACTTTTTGCAAATTTTAGAATATAGATGGATATTGGATTCTCTATTCAAATGTAGTCAAAGTATATAAATTAATCTAAAAATCAAATGTCTTTTTCGAAATATCTGTATATTGGGGTATGGTTTACAATAAAGGACACCATTATTTTGCAATTCTGATTCCAAAGGAACACTAATTTTGTCTTCAGTAATTCTTATTCATCTGTTGCAGATTTATCTTTAACATCGCATTGAAATAATCAAATGTAATACCAGAATAGCTTAAATCTCACGACCAGAACCATTGAAAATGAATATAACAAGTTTCTGAAAACTGTGCTTGCGAAAAAAGGTAGATATTAAACGTCTTCAAATTCAATAGTATCATTAAAGAACAGCTTTTGCAGCATGGACCAGACATGCACGTTTCAGGTACTAAGCCCTCGTCAGTGATCCTCAATCAAAACAATGTTATATGGCCAAAAAGTGTGAAAGTTATGCCAAAAAAAAAAGCACCGAAAGACGTAGCAGGAAGGGTGGGATATGAATTTTCGATACAGGACCCACGTTTTAGAAATTTCAAGAAATTTTTTATACCAGAAATTTTCGAATGCGTTGAAGAAATGATCAACCAAACTTAGTCGAACTTGGCTACATGCGCCCTCGGTGACTCCTGGTCCACCAGCAGTGACACTCACCAAGTGGTACAAATGTTAAACGTCTTCAAATTCAATAGCATCATTACTAGCTGTGATAGGGTAATCATGTGCTTTGCGACACATTTAAGGGCGAAAAATATCAAACCACGGACTTCATTTTCAAAAGAATTTATATTTGGGATGTTCTGATCAAATTTAGATTTTCTGTATGATGACGTCATTTGACGCAATTAAATGAATTTGTATAGTGTGAAAAGTGTTAATCATCATTGAAAAAACAAATCGCAACGCCTGATATATCAATTTCCATAGGTTTTGTCCATGTTGCTTTATCCGTTCTTAAATAAAGCTATTGAAATTGAAGACGTTTAACATTAACAACTTTAATCATTTCTAAAAAGTGAATGGAATTCTGAGAGGCCATTTCGTGGCATTGCGTTTTGAACAAAGTGTCTTCATCATGGCGCTGTGTTTGATCAGGAAGACGGATTATTTGGTGTTTGACAGAATAAGTCAATCGTATACTTACGATTTATGACGGAAATGAATATAATACATATACAATAAAGCACACGTTTTATAGAATGAAGATTAAGTGGTGCGTTTCTTTTTTGTCGGGTATATTATCCGAGCTGGTGCACAGTATTACTTCAAGGAGGCAGAGTTATGCCGCTTTGTTTTGTATTTCAAAAGATTAAAGTGTGCGTCATGCTTATTTATTTCCAATTTGATAGAAGATAATCGTATTGAAAAGGATTTGGTAGAATTAGCAAAACGGTTTGCCAATGCTGGAAATGTACTAGATTTTGCTCTGTCATCTACCATAGTGGCCTTCATTTTACACACTGCATGCCTTTCTTCGGCGAGTTGGATACATAATGGTGATGCCAGATCAGGACTTGGGATATTTTGCAACTCATCAATTGGATTCGAATGTTGCAAATCAGTGGAGAGTGTTACGAGCTGTTACATGCTCTATCGTCAATACCAGTTATGCACTTGAAATCTATCTTGGATGAAGCAGAGGTTGCATTCTTAAGAAACACTGACTGATTCAGACTTAATATCATTGTCTCATTCGCACAGTATAGACTTTATCCTATTGTGAAAAACACCTCACCTAAAAGACGATTCATAAAAATCCCGTTTATTAACAAAGGTTTTGATCTTCTAAACATCTCTAATATTTTTCGGGATCATCGCGTACAAAGTACCATTCCTCAATATTTTGAAAATTTAGAGCCACCTCTTATTTGTTATAAGTACAAGAAACCTATTCGAAACTTTGTTTTTAACTATAATAAAGTTACAACGGATCCTGACATACTTGAATCGTGTCCTGCTTCTTGAGAATGTGCAACTTCTAAATATCTCTACAAACCAGCTGGTTATGTTGTTACAGGTGACTTTTCAATTATCCAAGACAGACAGCTCCGTGGTCTTCTTAAAAAAGGACCAAAGTATAGAATCCCATCCAAGATAGATTTTGTCAAATGCCGTGAAGTGCTTACGGAAGCCTTAGATTATTATACGAAAAGATGGTGTAAATCAGAAGGAGTCGAACTGCATGCTCTGAATGACTGGAAAAACCTCATTTTAGATATAACGGATATTCGAACAGATAACTTCCATAAAACCCCTCATCTTATTCAAAATCCACGTTCCAAATCAGAAAGATATTTCAAATCCAAACTAAGTAAATTACATGAAAAATATGTCTTTGCACCAGCTGATAAAGCAGCCAACAACACCATTATCGTTTGAAAACGTTACTACATATCAACTTTGATTTCGGAACTTTCGTCTACTAATACATATATCAAAAGCAATGAAAGTGCATCTAACGTTTAAAGCAAGCATAACAGTGAACTGTCTTCATTCAATATCTCTATTTCTAAATTGGATCTCCCAACACTATATTGCATACCGAAACTGCACAAATCTCCTTACAAATTTCGATTTATTGCTAATTCTAGTAACTGCTCCACTACAATTTTGTCTAGAAATCTGACGTCAGCACTTTGTGCTATTAAAGAACACATAACTAGATATTGTGAAACGGTTCTAAACAGGAACAATGTAAATTTATTTTGGTCTATTAAGAATTCAGGGGATGTAATTGAAAAAATGAAATCTCCAATTTCCAAGCCAATACGATTTCTTCATACGACTTCTCTAATATGTACACCACACTTCCTCATGACAAAATTAATGATCGATTATCTAATCTCATTAAATGGTGTTTTGATCGAGAGCGAAAAACTTACATTTGTACATCTGAATCGAAGTGTTTCTTTTCCTCGACAGACTACAAATCATACAAATCATGGACATGTAGTGACCTGTGTAATGCCTTGTCCTTCCTCTTGGAAAATGTTTATGTTAGATTTGGTGAGGATCTATACAAGGAGGTTGTAGGAATTCCTATGGGTACTAACTGTGCGCCTCTTGTTGCAGATTTATTTTTATACACTTATGAAAAAGAATTTATCCAAAATCTTCAAAAGCAAAGAAAATTTGATGAGCTGAAATGTTTCAATAATACTTCTAGGTATCTGGATGATATTCTAACCATTGACAATCCTGCTTTTGAATTATATAAGAATGAAATTTATCCACAAGAATTAACCCTTAACAAGGCAAACCTTTCAAATACAGAAACACCCTTTTTGGACCTATATATCAAAATTGTAAACGGAAAGATTCATACAAGTGTATATGACAAAAGGGATGATTTTGGATTCAACATAGTAAATTTCCCCTGGCTTGACGGTGATGTTCCAAGATTACCGTCATACGGCATTTATATATCACAGCTCATCCGGTACGCTAGAGCATGTACTGATAGTTTGGATTTTCACAGTAGAAATTTACAAATCACCAAAAAACTTTTAGGTCAAGGTTTCCGCTTTCATAAACTAGTTAAGACTTTCTGGAAATTTTACAAAAATTACAATCAACTTCTTTTAAAATTCGGATCTATACATGCAACAGTGTACATTACTATGGGTATTACACAACCTGTCTTTTATGGTGATATGATAAACAAAATAAAAAGGATCAAAGGTAGGCAGCATAACCATCGAAAATGCGTCAGAATCATCAAACGCCTTTTATACCGTTGGTATGATCCTAATGTCACCAGACGGACACTAGGCTTGGTACTTGACCAATCTACAGTCTTGTACAAGCGCATCCTTGAGACTTGCACTCTGACTGACTGTGACGACGGGACTCCATGACGGGCCCTGTCCAAACCTCTATAGAGAAGACAGGGTCCCGACCACCTGTCCTCTCTGAATGTCAGTCGGACTCCTCGGGTAATTACATACATGAGCTCGCTACAGCCGGCAGAGCACGGACTGTATTACGCATGCCTTCTTTTTATATCCATTTACATATTCATCTGTGTCTCTGGGGCCTCTGCGTTTCGCGGTCTTGTTTGTGTGATGTCATCTTACAGCGAGGAGGTTGTTTTACACCACAATTGTACGTTCTTCGAGACCTCTGGGTAATTGGAGAAGTGAGAGGGTTGTGCGCACGTAATCCATGATAACCACACCATTTGCTACTTGCGTGACAGATGGCCGTCCAAAGTCGGCACCGGTTGCCCATTGGTCTCGTCGGTTTGTGTGCGGTCTTTTGTGTTTGGTGTTTGCATGTCGTGTGTCTCTTTTCCGTATCGTGCTGTGCTCGTCTTTTGTGTTTTTGCATCGGGTGTTTTGGTGTTTTGCTGTGGCGGGGTCTTGTTGGAGATCTCCTCCCTTCTTTTTACAATTGATGAAAGTAAGGAATTTCATTTCTTTTATATTCATGTCTTTGTGTTTGTGATTTCTATCAATATCTTACATAGGGTATTTGAAGATAACCAATTTAAGCAGTATAAATAATGATACTTTTCTCTGCGTTGTTCTTGAATTGAACAGAATGTCTGAATGTTGCCATACACAGTTCTCGGTTAACTTAATTAAGGTCAGTGCTGCACGAGACATTCAAATACATGTATGAATGTAAATGGACAGTGGACATTTATAGAAATAATCATTGTCACACTGAACGATCATGACAGAGGAAATAGAACCGACACCAGAGCGGTCAGGGATTAAATTAAGGATTTTGCTTCATATCTGAACCCATAGAACTAATCAATGTTTATTTCCTTTTTAAGTTTCCCATTTTCTGCTTATTATCACTAGGGCATCGGTATTTTATAAAAATGTAGCCACCATATTTAATTACATCCATATAATTCATTGTTTGAATTATTTATTGAACCTTGAAACGGATGCAGTTTTAACTCTTACTTATAAGATACATGGATGAGACATATATGAGACTTCGATGGAGTGACGCCCCTTCTGTATGATCTGTAGATTTCATTGGGTGCAGGAAGCACCCCTCTCCACCTCCATGCAGATTTTAAAATCACCAATGTCTAGTATATATTATAGTATTCCTTATCTTACAAACATCAATGTCCAAAGAGTTGTCCAGGTAAGAGGTTGAATTATATTTTTCTCCGCAAAGTAGACTCGACGTCATAATACTTTGATCGAGATTGATAACGACGTTGATTGATCGTATCAAGATATCATTTATGTTATTACTTGAAACGCCAGGGGATGTGGCGCCCGATATGTAGGGGAAACAGGCCAGTCTTTAAAATATCGTTTTCGAAATCATTCATATCAGATAAGAAACTCGCAATACAAAAAACACAGAAATTTTTCAGTAACATCACTTCATCAAATATAACCATTCAATTTCGGATACAAGTATTATTCCAGTTCAGTCTTTCCCAAAACTCAAAATTCTAAGTAAAGCTGAAATTAAAAAAACGCCGACTACAAGCTGAACTTGCCTGGATCACTTAATTACAAAGTGCGTACCCCCTTGGTTTAAACTATCAAATATAAGGACAAGGAAATATTTCCTCGACCTCGACACATACCAATGTCTTTTCAATCCGCCCTTACGCTTAACGAAAGTTTAGGTCAAACGGTAAAAAAAAGAATTAGAAACCTTAGAAACAGAGCTAGAATACATCGCACCCTCAGATATCTACTAATAATTGCATGCAACGGTGGCAGACATGAACTGCTTCATCCTTTCTCATCAGTACCAGCAGTTCAATTGAAATCTGTCTTTGATGATGCAGAGGTTGCATTCTTAAGAAATACTGATTGATTCAAACTGAATATCATTGTTGCATTCACACAGAATAAACTTTTTCATGCCATTAAAAACATTCCCCCTAGAAGACGATTCCTAAAAATTCCATTTATTAACAAAGGTTTCGATCTTCTTAACATCTCTGATATTTAGCTACAATAAAGTAACATCAGATCCTTGAGAATGTGCAACTTCTGAATACCTATATAAACCAGATGGCCATATTGGTACAGGTGACTTTTCAATCATCAAGGACAGGCAGTTCCGCAATCTTCTCAAGGACCTAAGTACAGAATTCCATCCGAGATAGATTTTATCAAATGTCGCGAAGAACTAACGGAAGCCTTAGATAACTATACAAAAAGATGGTGTAAATCGGAAGGGGTCGAATCACATTCTCTGCATGACTGGAAAAAACCTCATATTTGATATTACTGATATTCGATTAGATAACTTTCACAAAAATCCTTATCTTTTTGAAAATCCAACTTCAAAATCTGAAAGATATTTCAAATCCAAATTGCGCAATTTATACGAAAAATATGTCTTCGCTTCTGCAGACAAAGCAGCCAACAACATCAGAATCATTTGAAAACGTTACTATATATCAACTTTGGTTTCGGAGCTTTCATCTACAAATACTTATATCAAAAGAAATGAAGGTGTTCCTTACATTTTGAACAAACACAACAGTGAAATTTCTTCATTCAACAAAACTGCACACACACATCTCCTTACAAATTTCGATACAATACTAATTCTAGCAACTGCTCAACTACAATTTTGTCTAGAAATCTTACGTCAGCACTCACGGTGATAAAGGAAGACATAGCAAAAAAATTGTGAAACTGTTCTAAACCGGAATAATGTAAACTTATTTTGGTCTATTAAAAATTCAGGGGATGTGATTGACAAAACGAATAAAACGATAAAATTAAAGATCAACTGTCCAAACTCATTAAATGGTGCTTTAACCGAGGGGGAAAACTTATATTTGTACATCTGAATCAAAGGGTTTCTTTTCCAATACAGAATACAATTAATATAAATCATGGACATGTAGTGACCTCTGTATTGCATTGTCCTTTCTTTCGGACAACATTTATGTAAGATTTGGTGATAATCTCTCCCTATGGGTACTCCTATGTGCATCTCTTGTTGCAGATTTATTTTGAAACACATATGCGAAAGAATTTATCCAAAATCTTCAAAAACAAAGAAAACATGATGATGTGACATGTTTCAATGGGACTTCTAGATACCTGGATGATATTCTTACTATCGACAATCCTGTTTTTGAAAAGTATAAAAAAAACTTTATTTATCCACAGGAACTGACTCTTAACAAGGCGAACGTTACAAACACAGAAACACCATTTTCGGACCTGAATATCAAAATCATTGATGGAGAGATTCATGCAAGTGTGTATGACAAAAGAGATGACTTTTTATTCAACATAGTAAATTTTCCCTGGCTTGACGGTGATGTTCCTAGATTTCCGTCTTAAGGTATCTACATTTCGCAGCTCGTCCGGTATGTTAGAGCATGTACGGAAGGATTTTCATAATACAAATTTACAAATAACCAAGAAACTTTTAGGACAAAGTTTTCGCTTTCACAAACTTGTAAAGATATTCTGAAAATTTTACAAAAATTATTGTCAATTACTTTTGAAATTCGGACCCATACAAGCAACATGGTATATAACTTTGGATATTTCGCAACCTGCATTTTATGGTGACATGATCAACAAAAATTAGAAGGATCAATGGTAAAAAGAATTACCATAAAAATGCGTCAGAATTATCGAACGCCTTTTATACCTTGGATATGATACCAATGTCACTAAACGGACACTGGGCTTGGTACTTGACCAATGTACAGTCATGCACCAGCGCATCCTTAATACTTGCACTCTGACTGACTGTGACGACGGGGCTCCATGACGGGCCCTATCCAAACCTCTTTAGAGAAGACAGGGCCCAATCAAACTGTCCTCTCTGAATGTCAGTCGGACTCCCTCTTTTTATATCCATTTAAATATTGATCTGTGTTGCTTGGACCCCTGTGTTTTGCGGTCTTGTTTGTGTGTGGTCATCTGACAGTGAGGAGGTTGTTTTACACCACAACTGTACGTTCTTCGAGAACTCTGGGTAATCGGGAAAATGGGAGGGTTGTGCGCACGTTATCCATGATAACCACACCGTCTGCTACTGACGTGGCAGATGGCCGTCCTAAGTCGGCACCGGTTGCCCATTGGTCTCGTTGGTTTATGTGTAGTCCTTTGTGTTTGATGTTTCTGTGTTGTCCGTTAAAGTTCCTTGACCCTTATGCGTCTCTTTGCGTGCTTGTCTGCTTTGTGTTTTTGCGTTGAGTGTTTTTTTGGGTTTTGCTGTGGATGCTACAACATGGTGTTGTTGGAGATCCCCTCCTTCGTCATATACTATGATGTCCCACTCTTCAGAAATGTGGATGATATTCTGTCATAGACCATTTGAACCATCCAACCAAAGATTGTACTCTATGTCTTCCGAAATGGAAGTAACCGGATGTGACAGTTCTACCGAATAGAAGCGGCGAGTGTTGCATGCAAGCATGAGATGTTTACTCTTCCTGGGCACCTGGTCTCACTCCAATATCGGAAATTCGCTTCTTTTCATATGGTGGAAATTTTTATTTGTTTGCTTTGGTTCCTGTTTTATCCTGATTTTGTATGCCTTCGGTTTCTGATTTTCTGAATTATCGATTTAGTGCTGTAAACAGGGATATGGTCGTTATCCATATTTGTCAACATAATCTAAACAATGTAATATGGCCAAAGAGTGTGAACATGATTATGTCAAAAAATGACCGAAAATGTAGCAGTATCGGTGGGATATGTTGCTATAGGACCCATGTTTTAGAAAGTTCAAGATGTTTTGATGCCAGAAATTTTCGAATGTGTTGAAGAGACAAACGATCCCCCAAAGTTGTTCGAACTTTGCTACAGTTGCCCTCAGGGACTGCTGGTACACCAGCAGTGACATTCGCTAAGTGGTATAAATGTAAAACATCATTCTTCAAATTCAATAGCATCATTTAAGAACAGATCAATTCGCAGCATGGACCAGACAAGTACGTTTCGAGGACTTAACCCTCGTCAGTAATCCTCAATATAAACAATAATTTTCGTCTTTAAATTCAATAGCATCATTTAAAACCTGATAAATTTACAGCATGGACAAGACATGCACGTTTCGGGCACTAAACCCTCGTCAATGATCCTCAGTCTAAGTAATGTAATATGGCCAAAAAGTATGAAAATTATTATGTCCAAAAATGTGTCGAAAGACGTAGCAGAATGGGTGGGATATGATGCTACAGGACCCACGTTTTAGAAATTTCAAGAAATTTTGTAACAGAAAATTTCAAATGCGTTGAAGAGACAGACGATCAACATCCCTCCTCTTTTTTCACGCCCCTACCACATGCGGCGGAAAATCATACTTTACTAGTCTCTTTAAGGAGGTCCAGGACAGCCAGACTTAAATTTGATCCTATAGTTAAATTTTCCTAAAAATGATGCATTAATAATTGAAACATACTTTTTCTACATGCAAAGTTTCATCAATTTTTTACCGTTAGTTTTGAAGCTACGAACGTACATATATACCCATTGAAAGACCGAAAATGGGCCGTAAATGTGACGTTGAAATTAGCACACTTTAGGTAATGAAAAACCAGTTACAAATCTTCTGTAGCGGCAGAATATTAACAAGTTCTGTATTGTTCATTTAGATATGATGTGGGCAATCGGATATGTACAGAATTATAAATGGTCACTAAGACTTATAAATTTCAGTAATAAAGCCCGTTTATCTAAAACCCTATCATTTATTTTTCCGTAAAAACTTGATAAATCTTCTTTATATGTCAAATGAAACACCGATAAATTCCTATTGAAATTTGACCGTCAGTTTTTAAGTTATAGTGATTTTGTTACCGCCAATAACGCCGTTTCTATTGTGACGTCATAATTGATCCAGAGCTTTCCGATGGGGTTCTTTCGAATACTGTTCTGGACTCCTTAAGTAGTGATTTCTTGGTCTTCCATACAAGTAGTACTTAAATAATTAATTAATTTATTATCAAACTGGATAGTTAGCTCTTGACACGTGCATATCGTATAGATGATCTCAAATGTGAAATTATCTTATACTTCATGCTGTACATGTATTATTGAAACGAGATGTGTGATTTTAAGTACCCTGATAAACCTTTTAATGGAATCCCTTTGGTGAGTTGATTAGATTGAAGTTTCACAAATACGGTGACCGCATTACAAAGAAACTTCAGTTAATAATTAGATTAACAAATAACGCAACACTATATTTTTTACTTCATTTCTTGCGAAAAACGCACTGATGTCGCCGTTTCTATTATGCCGTCATGATTGATCTATACATGTACATTTCATATGGGGATCTTTCGGATACTTAAGAAATGACTGTCTTACTTTTGGTGTTCATGGTACAATGTAGTATAATTCTGGTTGGCCACGTGCAAATTCCGTGAATCGCGAACTCCAGCGATTCTCGGAAAATTTGCACGTGTCCAACCAGAATTATACTACCATGAACACCCAAAGTAAGACAGTCATTGCTTATTTCCATTTGTTCTAAATATCAGACACCCGATCAGCTTTAATAATGTGCGTATTGAATATTAATAGCAGTTCTCTGTAAGGACCAAAATAATTTCAATAGCACGTGGAAACAGCATGTCTCCAATTTTGGAGATTTTTGGTGTGGAAGGTGTATATGATGTACTGAGACTAAAATAAACTTTCTTTTTACAAATTAAGTTTTCGTTGCCATGGAAACCATGCTTGAAATTTTACGCATCAGCAGGATACTTGTCACATGGCATTTTCACAAGGCTCGTTTCCATGGTAACAGCTACTGTAGTCAGCCGAAATTTCCTTAGTTTTTCTCTTCATATCTTTAATTGTATAAATATTACTCAAGAAGTATGTTTCTGCCCGCTATTCTCTTTGTGAATATGCTCAAAATGTAGGCAAAAACCTGTTTTGAAGAGGCCCTTTTTCAGACTGAAAAAGCTCCTAATTTAACATGATTTTCTCAAATTTAAGGGCAAATAATCAGAAATGTCAGGCTAACTTGATTTCTACTGCCAATTATCTTTAAAGTTTAATCCTCGATCTTTAAGAAAATGTTAAAATTTGAGTGGGACCTCTTCACAATTTTATTCAAAAGGGTATAAAAATGGTTACCATGGTGACATTATGTTCAGTGCTATTACATATAGAGTAATTTACTGGTAAATTTTCAGCTGTCCGTTATATATTTTTAAACATTTTTTTATCGGTGCATATAAAAGAGCATTATTTATCTAAAAAAATCACCTTAAAAGTTTTCAAGGTCACAGGACCCATTGTCAAGGTCATCTTGAATGCAATTCACAAAATTTGGCAAAATTCTGTGATTTTTCAAAAATATGAGTGGCAGTTACTCATATATCATGCGGTACTGAGTAAAACAAACACATACATAGTGATTTTGGATATATCCACTATTTATTGACCAAAGTTGCAAAAAATCTCAAAATCAATGACACCCTTGATTTTTAGCTAGTATTTCATATATACATATAAAAAATGTTAGATTATCATGATTTTTGTCTGGGGCTTAATTTTTTAGGAGAAGTGTTCTGAACTAAAAATTGTGATGTTTTTCCTTCTATCGGTCCTAACTTTAGAAAGAAGTATTTTTGATACAAATATATGACAGTCAAGCCTAGTAACAATAAATAACAACAAAGATGCTAATTTTATTGAAATTTGAACCTATATTATGAATTGACCTTGAACTTAGAGTCAATGACCTTGAAAAATTTTGGAAGTGCTCAAATAAAGAATAATTTCTTCTGTTGACCCTACATAAAGCTTAAGCAATATAAGTTATTTAAACCATGCTAAAAATCAATTTGAAAAGATATAGTCATCATGTGTCAAATGAAAAATGGCATGGCAACCATTTTTGACCTCAAAATGTAGGAAAACAAAACAAGGTCCCACTTATTTTTTCCAGTGATTATATTTGTCACATGAAATCTATTTTGTTCTGACAACAGTGATGGTGTTATCAGCCTGACATTTTGTGTTATTTTTGCTTAAAAATGGTAAAAATTGGACAAAAATAGGCCTTGATTTTGACCTTATTTTATGGCAATTTTTGACTGATTTTGATTCGATAGGATCCAGCTAATTGAAATAAATGTCAAAAATTTGTTATTTTTTCTAAAAATAGAGGCTTTAAAGATTATAAGTTGTAAATACCAATTAACTCTGACCAATGGTTTACATGGCAACATAATAACCAAAGGTGACTTATTTGACCATTTTTTTAGTGCTATAAATATACATACCTCGTTTCCATGGCAACCGGAATATTTATTTTCAAAAAATTGTTATTTTTGTATTCAGGGCATTATACATACCATTTATAGAGAAAATCATGAAAATCCATGACATGCTATTTCCAAAATATTTTGGTCCTTACAGAGAATTGATATTAATAACGTCAAAAGTATCTGGACGTTGGTAAATTCTCCGTACTTTCAAAACGAAAGTGTGACGTCATAGTAGGCAACCAGAATTATAGTTTATAAATTCCTTTGCCTAACGGGCGCTTAACATGGGGATTCTTCTGCAGTGGAAATATTGTTCTGTATCCCCGTAAGTAAAAATGACATATACACATAACCATATAATCATATACACAAAATAAACATAATAATTTATGTTTTATTACGGGTTTGTCGCAAATAGCAAGTGTATTGCTCAAATGACATGTGCTTGCGCGCATTACATGTACGATAAAGTGTTTGCTGTGTGTTACATACCAGTAACGGCCCACGATACAATATACTTATTCGCTGTGTGAAAGAAACTTGCGCGCAAATATACAAAAGCGGAGACCCTAACGTTACTATTTTTTACTTCATTTCTTGCCAAAAAAAAAGCGCTGATGTCACCGTTTCTATTATGCCGTCATGATTAATCTATACATGTACATTTCATATTGGGTTCTTTCGGATACTGTTCGGTATCCCCGTGAGTCGTATTTATATAAAGATGTGGTGCATATTTACAAAATGAATATTTGTGTTTTATTACGGGTTCGTCGCAAATAGCAAATGCATTGCTCAGATGGCATGTGCTTGGATATGCTACTGGAAATTTGTAGCCACTCACTCTCTGTAATGTAAATGTACAAATCATGTAAAAATTCAAAAAGAAAAAAAAAAATAAAGAGGGCGCTACTGAATTGAGTTTAGGTGGCTCCGCAAGAAGCATCATTGATGAGAATTTAATATTCGAAACACGTGTCTGGTGCATGGAAATTGGTTTGGAATTTAATTCAAGAATGTATAGAGTTGGAACCCTTCGACATTATTACATGTACGATAAAGTGTTTGCTGTGTGATACATACCAGTAACGACCCACGATATAATGCACTTATTCGCTGTATGAAAGAAACTTGCGCGCAAATATACAAAAGAGGCGACCCTAACGTTAAGAAAGACAGAAATTTGTGGATGTTTTTTACATATCGTGTCATATTTCATAAAAAAAAAGAAAGATAAATTCAATTATGACATTTATTTATCCCATTGTTATTTTGTTACATTTGTTAAATTCATCTACGAAATAAGTTTTTATCGGTTATAGTGCCCATCCTGCAAACGTAGAGACAGAGGTTGGACGGCCATAAAACTGACGATCCTCTTGGGCATTCCAGTTTTCAACCCTAAGGGTAACCACATCGCCTTCGTTGAGAGTAAGAACAACCGTGTTTGACCCAGAACTATTTTGTGGTCCTGGTGCACCATCGGCCTGTGCTGTGCCTATGTTCTTCCCATTCACATACAGATTGACATTCAAACTGTATTGGTCCTGGGTTAAAGCAGTCCATGTAAAGACGTACGGACCGCCTCTTGGAGCCGTAAACTTCCCTGAAGAAGTATCATACCCGTTACCTTCGTTTGAGTTGACTCTATCGTAGACAAGGACTTTACCCGCCGGGACATCCGTCTGTGTTACAGAGTTCCAAGCTTGGAAGTAAACTATAAAAAGAAAGAGAATAGCATAAAAATTTTTCAAAACAAACATTTTCGAATGCGTTGAAGAAACGATCATCTGGTAGACCATTGGCCAGTGGGGTAAACCCTCCCCCCATGTGGGAATTTTCAAGACAGAGCTATATCAGATTCTGCTTGTTGGACAATTTTAAAGTTATTTAAAACAGGTGTTTTGGGGCAAAAACCTGTTTTTACATGCAAAATCACATAAAACCGGAAAAATCGAAAAGATTTCAAAGAAATAGTAATTAAAGAAATTAAAAAATATTGGAATGTATAGTGTTTTGTATGCTCTTTCAAATGATGCATGTTTAAGTCTGTAGCTCCAAATTTTACTTTTCATGTGACTTTTGGGGTAAAGAAGTGATTTTTTGGGAAATTTTTCAGGAAAAATAATTTTTATCTGTAGCAAAGGTTCACGGTATGGCCTTGTCATGTTCTTGTCATTTCAAAAATAATTCCACATTCTCCTCTTTCAAATGACATATGTCTTGTATCTTTATTTTATTCTCAAGCCTCTAAATCGTTGTTTTAAGACAAAAAAAATGTGTTTTCAGTTAAAATCCAATTATTTTTATATATTATTTAAGAAAATGTTATTCCTTATAAAATTAATTATTAAAATCTTTATTCTAGCGTTACTTTGTTTGCTCCCTCGGGTTATACCTGCTTTATATTCATTGCTTTCATTAATTGGTCCATTTGGGTAAAACACATTTTTTTCATGCAAAATTCTCCTATTTCTGGAGGAAATTTATTAAATATGGAACAGCTGATTTTCATTTTCAAATGAAAGGTCTAAGATTTGCTCATGAGTAACATGTTTGAAGTTGATTGAGTCTATTTTCTTCTCGATTTTGGGGTAAAATTCTTATTTTTCGTTCAAACATAAGAGATTTCTGGTGAAAAAAGATCAATTTTTAATGCTACACTGTAGCTATACATGGAATTAAAAAGGTAAAGGTAAAGGTAAAGGTAGGGTTTATAGTCTCGTTCGCCTGAGCCTCACGCGACTTCTACAATTACCTCCTTGGCGAGACCTGTACAGTCTAGTGCATTCTCAACTCCCTTGGGAGTATACAAGCAGAGCGGCCGTTTAGGCGTTTATGCTTTTCATTCACATTACAAGCTCGTCTCATGTGCCAGGTACCCGGTTTACTCCTGGGTGGAGAAAGTGCAACGTAGTGTAAAGTTACTTGCCCAAGGTTACAAGTCCACCGCGCTGACCACTACGTTACCAGCACTACCCATTACACATTGAATGTTAAACGTCTTTAAATTCAATAGCATCATTTAATACCTGATAAATTTACAGCATGGACCAGACATGCACGTTTCGGGTACTAAACCCTCGTCAGTGATCCCCAGTCTAAACAATGTAATACGGCCAAAAAGTATGAAAATTATGATGTCCAAAAATGTACCAAAAGACGTAGCTGGGATATGATGCTGCAGGACCCACGTTTTAGAAATTTGAAGAAATTTTGTAACAGAAAATTTCAAATGCGTTTGAAGAAACGATCAACCGACATTGATCGAACTTGGCTACTATGCCCTCGGGGACTCTTGGCTCTTAGTCCACCAGCAGTGACACTCACCAAGTGGTACAAATTAAAACGTCTTCAAATTCATAAGCATTATTTCAGAGGAGATAAATTTGCATCATTTTAGAGCAGATATAATTGCGTATAACTTTTTATGAAAAGCGTTATTTTGACTCATTGAATTTGGTAAGAGAGTTATGTTTTGAGTTAAAAGAACATATTAGAAAGTTTTTGAAAGTACTTAGTGAAAATGTTACCTTAGATATTCTAGCTCTACTTTGTCATAACCAACAATATTTTGTAAAGAATTGAAACATTTACTTATACTTCACAATGACAATGGAGTAGATTCTTTGAAATAACTTAATTGATTTGAAATGAACCATTTTTAACAATTTCTCAAATGTTTTTTTTTTGTCAATGTAGAACGTATACATGTATGTGATAGGTAAAGAAGAAAGTGAAGAAGGAAAAGGTAATGATATCAAAGAATATCTTTTTGGATTCTATTTCAATTACTTCATTTTTTATTTTTATTCATTCAAAAAGGGGAAATTATTCGTCAAAAATAAAACCAACTTATCAATGATGCATAAGATCATATGATGATAATTTAGTCTGGATTTTTAACAGCTTGCTTTTTCTGTTTAATAATTCTAATAAACGAGTGAAGTTGCAAAATGAACATGATTATTACAAATAATTAATGACATATTGGATATAAGAATAATACTAGCAACTGAAGGACAAATATTCGAAACAAATCGATATCTCTTTTTTTCAAATTTTGATATGAAACATAATTTCATACCTAAATAATCATTACAATTAAAATAATATATATTATAATAATAATTGATTTGAAGATAATGATGAATTACTCTATAGTTTAACGTGATTTAAAAAAAAGTATTTTTAACCCTAAAATTCAAATAAATTGTTAAAAAGAACTTAAAAGTTATGACTCTTGACAGGAGTAACAATTAGACAACCACAAAAGCATGTATGAATTTTATAAATGATCATGGTGATGGAGCATTTATGAAAATAGACATTTTCCAGAAATTGATGATTTTTTAACGAAAAAATTTTTTTTTCAAAAAATTATGAAAAATTTTAATTGATTTCTCAATAAGACCATCTTAGTTGAACAATCCCTTGAAACTAATCTCCCTTGTTTTAATTCAACATATTAAAGAAGTTCTGAAAATTATCAACAGAGTGACTTTACAGAAACGAAATTGAATTTCACAGATAAATGACATGGCAATTCATTCATCATATGAAATTGCATCTGATGAAAGTAATAGTACGTCAATAAAGGGAGATAATAAAAATCATTATGTTATTCTCTATAGAAATATTTTTTTCACAAGAGATTCTTTTGAAAAACAAAAACATTAACCTTTATCATAACATTTGAAGGGTAGGTGATAGGGTTTTCATGTTTCACACGTGTACTCATTGTGGCATGACCTACCTATTGGTACAAAATAATGACCTTCTGACCTTGACTTTGAAGTACAATCTATAGTAAAGCTGATTTACTGACAAAGATGCCGACGGAGGCATTTGTTTTTCACAAACACAAAAGGTTTTTATTTTGCAAAAAAAAACCTTGGACATTTGACAATTTTTTCCAATTAAATTTCGTTCATTTGATAAGGCTATTGCTTGCCCATGTGAGAATGCTATCAAATCTGAATTAACGTAATAAATTAACGTAATAAAATTAATGTATAATAGACTTATTAGTTTTTGCCAAAAAAATTGGTTTTTTTTCATTGGAAAAATGACAATTTGCGCTAAAATCGTGAAGGATAACACTGTTTTCACTTAAAACATATTCTGCTTGAGCAAATCTGAAAAACTGACGTTGAAAAAACATATATATATACGACTTACGAATTCAAGGAATGCTTCAGATGAAATAAATAATCTTCAGAAATTAGCACTTTTTGCATAAAAAACATTTCCCCCAAAAAATAAAATTTAAAGACAAATGATGTACAGAACAATTAAAATGTATAAACGAACATAAGAAAATAACATAAATAACTTCATTTAGGGTAAAAATTTAATTTAAAAAATAAGCCAATTTTGAAAAAAAAAACCCTCAATTTTCTACTTAAAAACGGAAATTTCGATATTTTTTCAAGAAAAAACCATATAAAAATATGTCTTCTGAAAGAAGAGATTTTGAAATTATTTTCATAATATGAAAAAAAAAAAACAATCATAAACCATCTTTTCAAGTTCGAGGCATAAAATAAGGATAAATTTTTTTCCAAATTTTGTAAAATTTTGCAGAAAAGCGATTTTTTACCCCCAAAAAAGTAGAATTTGAACATAAAACTTATATAAACTAAAAGAGCATTGATAATTCTATATATTCATGCCCTTTTATTTTTCAAATAACAATATGTACATATAAATATTAATAAGTTTTTCCTATTTTCAATTTTTTTTGCTTGAAAAAAGGTTTTTCCCCAAAAAATCATGTTTTAAATCATTTTATACTTGTCCAACGAGCGGAATCTGAAAAAGCTCCAGATGATATTAATCTTGAAAATTCTCACATGGGGGGGGGGGGAGGGGGTCCATGGTGGCCCATGGTCTACGGAGATGATCGAACTTGGCTACATGTGCCTAGAAAAATATTAATCAATGTACAAATTCAGCGGGAATTTATTGTGACCAGAAGAGCTGGTTCTGTGAATGTTTTGTGATATCGATGAATTGTCCAGTATTACAAAGTCACAAGGAAAACATTAATTTTTGAATAGCACAAGATCTGGAAAGAATTCGTTATGGCAAGCAAAAGTTTCTTTCAATTTAATGCTAATACAATGGAGTATGTTAACTCAGGTGTTCGGCTAGAAATGTTTACTAGTTTATATCAGGAAAGAGGGGATCTCCAACTACACTCGGTTGCAACAGCGAAACCCCAAAATACCCAATAATTTCTGTTTGGCGCACTGTAAACTGTTGCTGTCTCTAATTTTCTAAAGAATTTTATGACTATAATATTATGATAAACTATCCAAGTGTGTTCAAATACTTTACTTTCACGGTAAATAAGAATCAATTGACATGTTTGAATACATGAATTTTCAAATTTAATCATTAAAATCGATATTATGTATTTTTGATACCAAAATATGTCCTGATGTCAGCGTTTAAAAAGTAAGATATTACATTGTTTAGACTGAGGATCACTGACTAGGGTTTAGTACCCGAAACGTGTCTGGTCCATGCTGTAAATTTATCAGGTATTAAATGATGCTATTGAATTAAAAGACGTTTAACATTTGAACTACTTGGTTAGTGTCACTGCTGGTGGACCAAGAGTCCCCAAGGGCACATGTAGCCAAGTTCGATCAACTTTGGTTGATCGCCTGTCTCTTCAACGCATTTGAAATTTTCTGTTACAAAATTTCTTGAAATTTATAAAACGTGGGTCCTGTAGCATCATATCCCACCCATTCTGCTACGTCTTTTGGTTAATTTTTGAACACAACAATTTTAATACTTTTTGGCCATATTACATTGTTTAGACAGAGGATCACTGACGACGGTTTAGTACCCGAAACGTGCATGTCTGGTCCATGCTGTAAATTTATCAGGTTTTAAATGATGCTATTGAATTTAAAGACGTTTAACATTTGAACTACTTGGTGAGTGTCACTACTGGTGGACAAGAGTCCCCGAGGGCACATGTAGCCAAGTTCGATCAACTTTGATTGATCGTGTGTCTCTTCAACGCATTTGAAATGTTCTGTTACAAAAGTTCTTGAAATTTTAAAACGTGGGTCCTGTAGCATCATATCCCATCCATTCTGCTACGTCTTTTGGTACATTTTTGGACACAACAATTTTAATACTTTTTGGCCATATTACATTGTTTAGACTGAGGATCACTGGCGAGGGTTTAGTACCCGAAATTTGCATGTCTGGGCCATGCTGTAAATGTATCAGGTTTTAAATGATGCTATTGAATTTAAAGACGTTTAACATCAAAGTACTTCAAATGCTTTAGCAATAATATACAAAAACCGGATTTTCACTTTTTCTTAGACATGTAACAATTTGTCAATCAATCTTGAGGGATTACTCTTGCTTTAACATTTTTCGAAATTATTTCTATTTCGAAAAAAAAAAAAAAAAAAAAAAAAAAAAAAAACAAGTTGTTGCTCAGTTGTAATGTATTGCAATTATTCAGCTTCTATGAGCGAATATGGGATTTCTGGTGCATTGTCGTTATCATGTGTGTTCAATGAATTGCTCTTTATCAAACTTTTACTTTCATTGCAAGCAATGGAAATCCTATTCGGGTCCCTGTAAAGTGCAAAACGAAATAAAAACGAAACGAAATAAATCGAAACGAAACGAAACTAAACCGAAACAAACGAAACAGATCGAAACGAAACGAAACAGATCGAAACGAAACGAAACAAAACGAAACGAAACGAAACAGATCGAAAAGAAAAGAAACAAACAGTAAACTTAAAGAACTTGAGAAAAAAAAAAAGAAAATAGAGAAATCATTGCTGAAAACAAACATTTAAAGACATGTCTGTATGTCCGTAAGTTCTAGTGGCTAGAGGGTATCTTGAAATAGTCGAAGTTGACCTTTAGAAACATAAATGTTTTAAAAATGCCAAAGATGTATTCTGGGGGAGGGGATAAATGACCTCGTTATGAGACAGTAAAAAGAAAATATATCGGGGGCACATTTCAGGGATAAAATCGTATCCCTTTTTTCAAGCAAAATATGCCGCCCCCTAACCCCCCCCCCTCATTTTTCTTGATACAGTTTTTTTTAAATACAGACTTGAACAGTCCCATTTCGTCTGTACTGGAATCCTCCCTGCTAAATAATATTATTCATCCGATTATGATGAGGTCATCTACCCCCCCCCCCCGCCCCCAACTAAATCCTCTCAAATGCAATAATAGTATGGCATTTATCATAACATTCATGTTTTAAACGTCAATTTTACTCTTTTAAGAAATCCTCAAGTCACTATCTAAAGTTGAAATATCAAAAGGCAATAACATGCTGATCAGACTTTACGTAATCGGTCCCGGCGGCATTTCCTTCTCTATATGGCTTTTTTCTAAGTTCTTTAAGATATATGATTTGTTTCGTTTCGTTTCGTTTCGTTCCGTTTTGTTTTGTTTCGTTTCGTTTCGATCTGTTTCGTTTGGTTTCGATCTGTTTCGTTTCGTTTCGATTTGTTTCGTTTCTTTTCATTTTTGTTTCGTTTAGCACATTACAGGTACCCATCCTATTCTAGCCTTTTCCTGCGTATTTGTTTTTACTTTGGGTGCTGCAGCCGTGTCTTGTTGCGGATGCCCTTCTCATCTTTTTTTAACATGGTATTTAATGATATGTTTTTACAACAAATATAAAATGAGTTTTATCAAAGTATAGAAAACTGAAGTTAATAACCCATATATTTTACTTTGATACAATTCCAATAAGACGATCAGCATCGATGTATATTGTTCTTGTTGGCTACACATCTCCTCTGTTACTAATCACCAGAGATTTTTGAAGGTCAATTAGCGTTCAAAGACTTATCTAACCTTTCTGTTCTCCTCTAGTTACAGCTATCACTGCCAATATCACCAATACCAACTTATGGGTCATCTTTGTCTCTCTTTTTGGAAATGTATTCAGATCCTGATATGAAAAAAAATTATAGATTTTATATGTGCTCAAATAAGACTATAAAATACATGCACTGTCTGAGGTTATCTCTATATAGTTCCTTATCTTAAATGTAAAATACGAAACTTTTTCCCCTCAATCAATAATTAATCAGGATTACACAAAAGAGATTGATAAATCTTTAAAAAGAGAATGAAATTAAGCGGATATATACAATTTGATACAGTCTCAATCATAGTTGTACAGTTATTGACGGATTGTTTACTCTAATAACTGAATTTCCACCTATTAATATAACAAGATATTTATTCTATATGACCTGATGAAAATATAACTTTCCGTATTTTTGTGCTAGAACTACTCTTATTTCAAGCCACTTTATAGATTTTTTAAAAGATAAAGATGTATATTTATGCATTCCGTTTGTAACAAGCATTCCGATTGGCTGAGCCAGTATAAAAGTCGGGATTTTACGTTTCCCTGCAGCAAGTTTGTTGTGATGTAAAGTGTTCCTATGTCGACGCCATCAAAAGCAGACTTTAGTAAAAGGGTAACCATACTGATGTGTTAAAAATACTAACAAGGTATCGGCGAATCAATTTATATTTTAAAAGTGGTAGGGCCACGAGACCCCTGAATCGGCCCCCTCAAGAAATAAATATCAATTGGAATACATGATATCTCCCATGAAAATACACGAATGTTCACCGCTTTATAGAAAAATATCACCAAACATAGTACATTTTAACTGTAATTCCAATATGTTCTATGTTACATCATTATCATCATATGACTGTGCTTTCTAGAAATTACTCTATTGTTAAATCATTTGTCACTTGGTTATAAGTCATTGTTCCAGAAGCTTCTGGTAAATTCATTGGTATTAAGTATAAATACCTCTGAAGAACTGAGTTGAGGGGACATTCGTACACATGTACACATTCGTAGACATAATTCATTCATCCATTCGATATACCGTGATACTTTATTTGTTGAGACTTTAATCCATTTGGACGTTTTCACATCGACTTAAACTTTCAAGAACAGTTTTGTGATTACCGGAAACCATATATTCGATAGACTTTGTGGACCGTAACGGACACTTGGATCCAGACATTGTATTGTAAGTTGCAATCATTTTCTATATATATATATATATTTGTACATGATTAAACTTTTAATTTTATATTCTGTCTTTGTCTGATTTTTGTTGGCGTTTTGGGGTATTCTGACCCATAACAAAATTCATGATTCAGTAGAGAACGTTTCAACATGTCAAATCACAGTTAAAAATTCTACGAAGTACAATGTTCAAAACTAGGGCCAATATCGGACTTCGTGGCCCTACCTATTCTTTCTGACAGGATTGGATAGGATAGAATTGGGTTGAATAGGATGCAGTTGATACATGCAGGAGGTAGATGTAGGTTAGTGGATAGGATAGGATAGAATCGTAAAACATGTGGCTTGCAGTACTGTACATGTTCGGACTTTTTTTCTATTAGCTAATCTATAAAGGTATAATGTATGAATTTTGCACAGAAAGAATTGAATGAATCATGGTTATTGGTGAAAGAAAATGATAAGTCTTTGTAGCCAACTCAGATCAATTTCGGTTGGTCGTTTCTTCAAACGCATTTGAAAATTTCTGTTTACAAAATTTTCTCAAATTTCTAAAACCTGGGTCCTGTAGCATAATATACCAGTCATTATGCTACGTCTTTCGGTATATTTAGGACATAATTTTCACAGATTTCGGTCATATTACATTCAGGATCACTGACGAGGGTTTATTATCCGAAACGTATATGTCTGGTCCATGCTGTCAATTTATCTGCTCTAAAATGATGCTAATGAATTTGAAGACGTTAAACATTTGCATCATCGCAACATTGAGAGGAGAAAGATATAACACATAAATTATTATACATGTATGAACTTATATAATTACATTATTCAACACAAATTTTGAATGCGTTGAAGAGACAGACGATCAACCGAGGTTGACCGAACTTGGCTACATGTGCCATTTTTGCCATTTTATCTTAGGCTTTGGATGCCTTGTAGCATTTGGAAGTTACAGTCTCTATTTGATTTTCCTCAGTCTTTTAATGTTTATTCAATTGCTAATATGCGTTGAAATGCTTATTGACTTCTTCTAGGTTTTTGATTGAATTAAAGATTTAAAGTTGTCAACAGCAAAAAATAAACAAATGGAAGGGAGCTACGACAAGACTCGTCTGCAGTACCAAGAGTAAAATACTAAAATACCCTCGGTAAAAATATATAGTGGACATTCACAGAAAGAGAAGCAAAAGGGACGAGGAATACCAAATACGACATTAAACACCAAACACAAAAGAGTACATAATAATAAATTGAAACTGTCATATAAACCAGCAGCAAACAATTTCTGACCATAGAGCTTAAATTTTTAGCATTATCACGATGGTAATATCGCAATGCAGTACAATCGGTCATTCTATATTTGTGTGCATTATAGATCATTTATAAGAAAAGGAGAATGTAATGCTACGTAAGAATGTCTTAGCTATTACTTGTATCCAAACTAATGTGAATATCAGCTTTCACTATGGTATAAAACGACCACGACCGGCGTTCTACTTTCACTTTCATCTACATGAATCACGCCGATCGGTTTTTAGCTTTATAAACAAATTTAACGTATAACGAAGGAATCCTAACACTGCATCACTTTAATTTTTTCCGTCTGTATATTGACCATATAAAACAACTAAGGATAGTGCAATGTCTTGATAGTTAACGCTGCGTACATGTACGACTAATGCATCAAATTTGGAGATGCAGAATTTTCAATTATAGTTTCGAATATAATTCAAGTCTAGTGCCGAAATATAATGAAACTAGTGGAACAATATACCCGGATATGTTAAATTATTATATGTTTGTATCAACCATTCAGATTGCAAGCTAACGGTTCCATATTTTACGATATTGCACAAATATGCACCCGGTTCTCCAGTCTACATCTAGAATCGGGGGAAATGAATAAATTACTCATGATTTGGTAATGATTCCGATAAATAAAGAGAAGTAAGTATGTTTCATGAACAATAATCGTGTAACAGGTAGATTTTTATGTGTACTTGACCTCATATTATCAATGACGTCGTAACATCGATGACGTCAAATACGGCGCCAAATGAGAAGTGACTTTACGAGAAAAGTTTAAATTAATGCATTTTTTCTTTTGTTATATGGGGTCTCCAAAAATCTTAGTGATGATGTTTCCATGATTTTTTTTTTTTTGGCAATATGTTAAAATATACCTGCAGTTCTTATAGTACAATATCATAAGAGATAGGTTGGATTGTAAGAATAAGAGTTTAGCAGAAGGATTGTGATTATATATTATTATGCTTCCAGTGAGTTTCTTCTGTGATAGGTTCTACTCTACCATATTGTGACAGAGAACGGTTCAGGTGTACACTATCACCTTTCTTGGTGTGCACTATCACCCTAATAGTGCACCCCTGTCTTTCCACAGTAGTGTTCTTAACAAATGTGATGCTTACCTGTTTATATATACCGACATGTCGTTTTCATACAAGATATTTAATTAGATTTGTTTGCATACCCAAGCAAATGTTCCATTTTTTCCTTTAAAATTAATGCCAAATTTATGTTGCTATATTTTTCTTGCTAAATAATGCCTGTACTAATCGACCACACTATAGATCTTTTACAGTCAAAGAGGGGTAAATCCAGAATATGTTTGTCTGTAACACAGAGTTTTTGAAAGATAGGTAACTCGTGCGATCAATGTTCATACCATATATCTTGAAAACGTTTTCTACGAAGGGAATACACTATCAAAAACAGTCAGCATAATAATAACAATAGTGTTAGGTTTAGTGTTCACTATGCCGAAATAGTAGTCAGGGTTCTGGTACATAGTGCACTCCCCTTCGGGTCGTGCACTATATGCCAGAACCCTGACTACTATTTCGGCATAGTGAACACTAAACCTAACACTATTATATAAATATAACAAAGGTGGACTGGATATGAGTTCAATATACAAAAATATTGCACGGCTCCCTTCGGCCATAGTTAGGCATGGTCCATTTGATATTCAGGGGAGGGGGGGGGGGCTTGGGTTTTTTTCGATAAAAATAACTTTGCTCTGAATTTTGATGAAAAAAAATTAATTTGCTTATGGTGTGACAGAAAAAAATAATCTTGCTCTTACATGTAATCTGAATTTGAAAAATAACCATAAAATTCACTTAAAATTCCTGAAAATTTTTCGGCTCGCTTCGCTCGCCACAGTTTTCACTTTATAGAATTTTTTTTTGCCTCGCTTCACTTGCCATACTTTCCTTCTTTAATGGCAAGTTCATATTTAGAAATATCAAAAGTATACATGTGACTGAAAAAAGGGTTTCCTAAAATTGTTAAATGCTTAAATACATTATCAATATAATTTATCACTATTAATAGATACATGTATCACCATAGAGTCTAAAATTTATACACAATCTTGGAAGGAGAATTTAATTAAGTTTTTCACAAGTTTACATTTCTAAATTCAATTTGTTTTCTCTAAGGAGACCCTCCCCTCAGGCCCTCTTACATGCTACATGACCTTGTATACATTAATTTTGTTTACTGAAAATTAAATCACATTGTAAAAATCTTTTTTCTCTCTCAGTTTGGAAGTGAATACAAGTTTTACATAAGAATTTAGTAATGTTAAGAGCAATTTACGAAAAAAATAAAGAATTTCTGTTGAAGAAAACACAAGCATTCCTAATACCAGGTATACACATCAATAATTGTTAGAAAAAAATTTCCTTGCTCCAACTTTGCGAGAAAAAAATAATTTTGCCCTGGTGCGGGGCGAAAAAAATAATCTTGCTCCGACAAAAAACCCAAGGCCCCCCCCCCCCCCCCCAGAATATCAAATGGACCGTGCCTTTGTATAATATGCCGTGCAATATCTTCGCATATTGGTCTGGTACCCGGTCCATATTTGTATAAAATTAGATGAAGTTACCAATATTGAAATATTTGTTCTAATAGAAATGTTCAATATTGATTCATTATATGCGCATTTCGATAAGTAGAAACAGACGGAATCAATTGATGTATGATGAGCGGTGTACAAAAATGACCAAACATGAACATTTATAAATAAAAAAAAGGCGTCATGACTTACATAGAGCCAATAGGAAAGGGTTCGGAATTGTTATTTTGTTTTCTAGCTTAGCAGACTTCTTTAGCTTACAAGATACATGAGATATGAAAATCTATGATATTTGGTATTATTTGAAGAAGGCAAACAAACGCTTGGCGATAGTATTACTTTCACAGCTTTGTATTTGTTCAAACAACAAAAAGACAAAAAATCGAAGTTTGTAACCCTAAATTTCCATTGAACAATTTCGAGTATTATTAGTACGTACCTGTTTACTGTTGATGACGGCAACAAGATGTTGATAGTGGATATACTTTATGGAACTGTTATTTATATATGACTCTGTGAGTCTGCTTTTTATTCATTATTCAAAAAGATAGACTGAGTTATTCCAAAATAATTGAAATCCAAATATCAAACTCTGTTATTATCTATTCAAATTAAACGCTTAATTTATCTCCAAACAGACTTTCAAATTGACATTCAACGGTTATCAAATTTTCTTGTTTGTTTATACTTTGTTATTTATCATACTCATTTCAAAATACACAATGTATTTCAATCATGTCATTTTTAGATATATTGTACGAAGTGATATATTTGCTTATCTCCTTTTCATCAAAATTAATTCGCATTTATATTTACTTTGTCAATAAGTATAAATATTGCAACATATGCCAAAAACATTTTTTTTGTTCTTACAATATACCTATCAGATTTAAGTTTGATTTATTTTCGTCTTAATGAATGTAACTATTTATATTTACTACAACTAAACGTCTCTTGAATTGACTTTGAAAGCAGCAAATGAAATTCAAAATTAATACAAATAAGCGAAAGAATAAGGAAGAAAAACACTTAACAGAAACTGAATATGGAAAGGAGGTTATAAAACGTATTTTCAAGAGTTTTCGTTTGCAGCATCAAAAGAAAACATCAAAACTCCCAAATGCAAAAAAAAACAAAAAAAAACAAAAAAAAAAAAACAACAACATCCAAGCACAACAAAGTACACCACAGGGGGACAAACATTTAACATAAAATATTGTACACGTGTATAAATAATGTTGAGGGGTTCCAACTCTATACCTTCTTGAAGAATATTCCAAACCAATTTCCAGAAGCACAAACTTCCTAAGTACATGCGGACAACGCACAATTCATGGTTTTATTAGAATTATACATTAATATCAAAACAAGAAATAGTAACATTCACGTTCATTATTCAGTCAATGTCTGAATCGTCCCATTAAGGGCGAATGAACGTCACTTGAAGAAAGAGAGAGAAGAAATGAACATCTTACAATTCCAAGTGACTACAAGACTAATATGTACTGAAGTTCAGCGGAAGTAACAATGTTAAACGTCCAATTGAATATCATCATTTAAGAAAAGATAGATTGGCATCATGGACCAGACATGCACGTTTTGGGTACTTAACCCTCGTCAGTGATCCTCAGTCTAAACAATGTAATATGCCAAAAAAGTATGAAGGTTACTATGTCGAAAAAAAAAACGTACCGAAAGACGTAGCAGGGTGGATGGGATATGATGCTACAGGACCCACGTCTTAGAAACTTCAAGAAATGTTGATAACAGAAATTTTAGAATGCGTTGAAGAAATAATCATTTCGATTCATAACAGGTCAATGAATATTCGCATTCAATTTGTATGAAAAGGAGAAAAAACAAATAATGTAAAGAAGGGGAACTTTTCCAAAAGGAGGATTCACTTTGAGAAGATTTGATTTATAGTACCATGTCATTTGTCATGAAATTCTTCTGTTCGATAAATTCAAAATGAAATTATTACGGTTCGCTTATAATAAATGGCGAATCTTACACGTAGCGGAGAGAAATTGCGACGTCACAGCAACCCCCCCCCCCTTTGCCCTTATCGTGATGCTTGCTGTTCTAAATATCACTACTCCTAGATATATAGCCATTTTGCGAGAAATGTCCATACATTTGTTTTACCCAATTCCCGCATGTAAACTAAGGAGTTGTTTCCTAATAAATGTACAATTTTGTGAGATGTAGCTCATTTAAACCCCGCGTGTAAAAAAGCATCACACACATTTTAATTCTAACCCCGCGTATAAATCAAACGGTTGTTTACAAATAAAACCAGCATTAAATTATTCTTTCGTGATTTTCTCGTAGAGATGACGGCAAGCGGCAGAATGCGCTGTCATCCTTTTCTCTGAATGAACATACCCATCAAAGAATTGTTTTAATCAAGATTCAAAGGAAAACGATAGAAGCCCCAATCTTATCAAAATACAGCAGTTTTATTTAGCACTATCCCTATTTAAAATACTAGTTCATGTTTCATGACGTAGGTGAGTCAGCGTCAAATAATAAGAGTGCCGATGCAATTTTGGAGCGTTTTTCGTGACGTCGATTTTGGCGAAGAGAGAGACTCCGAAGTGATTTGTTGTTCGGATGGTGTATCCTTGAACCTTAAAGATTTATTCAAAAAATATGGCGATTTTCCTTCATTTTCCGTCATGCAGTGCAAATGACGTCAAAATGTGACGTCATTACTAACGCACGTGACGTTTTGACACTGAAAAATATTTACTTTCCATTTCGGCAGGTATTTGAAATAAATATAAGAGATGCTGAATCATAATTTTCATAAAATTATTTTTCGCAAAAATTTAGGGCCGATTTTGGGAGTTAGTGAACCTACCCCATTGTGACTTCTCGTAAATAAATCAAAATTTACTCGCAGGGGCTAAATACAATACACAGGGTACAAAATAAATACCCCCCCCCCCCCCCTTATAATATATAAACAAAAATGTAATATAAGGGGGGAGGTATTTGTATTGTACTCCTTGTGTACTATAGCCCCTGTTATTCACCGTGATTTTATCAGAATTCTTTCAGTGGCGCCATCTACATGTATCACAGTTTTTTGCAACGGCTGTGATAACTACATGTATACGCAATCATTTGTTTCATTTTATGTTTTATTCGTGTATTCCTAATTCATCAATTGCAGCTAGATAGATAAATGTACATATATTTTAAAAACAAACCAAGGTTCATTTTAAATTAATGCTTATTGGCGTATTTAGATGGGCTTTTGGGGCGCCACCAACAAAAAGAAAATCGTCAAAGTAAGGTACATTCGCATTAGGTGGGCTTATACTTGAGTTTTGATGTCGAACTTTCGGAAAATTATTTTCTCTGGCTTCCGGCCGCTCGCCACGTAACTGTTTGTTGTTTGAATATCAAACTGCTCTAAAAACCTCCGTTTTTTCTGATAATTATACTAAGTAAGTCAACATATCCCTACAGCAAGGGGTGTGTATACCCCCCCCCCCCCCACTAAAAATCGCTGGCTTGCTTTGCTCATCAGATAATTCTCGATCATATAAAATATAGATTTTCATAACAATCCAATAAGGTTCCATGATAAATATTTCAAATGGCTATTTCAATACTGCCTTCATCAAGCAAATCGGTCAATCGCCGTAAGATAATTTTCCGCCCCCCCCCCCCTTTATGAACGTCCTGGACCCCTTGGACAGGGACCCAGACTCATTGACTTTCTGATATTCACTACATCCCCCATCTCAAATTTAAGCGGTAATATCTCTGTCTTTTCGTTCGTTTGAATGACTGTTATATATGCACGGATATGATTTTTAAACATCGTAATTCCCTTAAATCCTAGAATCAGTTATAGCATTAAACTGAGACATTCTCCAAGAATAACCCAGAAGCTAAAAGACGACGTTCAAAACTTTATCAACGCAGATTTTTTTAGGATTCATAAAATCGTTTCATGGCAAAAACTTGAATAAAACAATCATTAGGAATAATGTAAGAATACAGCAATTTGTTATCTGACAACGTTATATCATGACGTGATCATAACGTCACATGACGTCAAAGTCAATGAAACAGAAAGCTTACCTACGTGTTTTCAAATTGCTATAAAATCGCAACGCAATATCCGATTCTCTCAAAATTTAAACTGATTTACATTCTGTAGATCTTGTATTTTCATTGTTCAAAGTTTGCTTCATTTCTCAGATAAGGCCAATTTTGGCCCATAACGTACCTTCTCCTTTAATGATCTACGAATATCATATAGCCATATTTAGAAGTGGTCACTGTGCTTGCTTTGTCAGTTTCGATAGCATGCCTGTGTACATGTGACGTTGTGGTCTCATTGTTTCAGTCTAGTTTAAAGATTAATAGCGACTACTAAAGTGTCTACTGATGTGCCGATACTTCCTTCTCTACTAGTCTCAACCCTCCCCCCCCCCCCCACACGTTTTACACTATGTGTCAAGCGGCCACGGAGGCCACGTTACACGAAACCGTAAACGAAACGTGGCAACCTTGAGACAACGTAGGGGAACGGGATCGATAAACGTAAAATGTCGTGTTTGTCTGGGCTGACGGGGCAAATGTTTAAACTGTCAAAACATTTGTCACGAACCCCCACGGTGCAGATGACCTACTCTATAGACCGTAGTAAATAGGGGCAAAGGCAACGAAACTTGACCGTGAGACAACGTAGTGGAACGTTACTTGCCGTGATTGCCGGGGATGATGGCGCAAATGTTTAAACTGCCAAAACATTTGTCACAGCAGCCCAAGTTGCAGATTGCCTGATTTAGAAACCGAGCAAAACGGATCGAACGCGACGAAACGTGACAGAACGATACATACCGAACACAACTTGGAACAATGTTCGTTGCGGAACGGCAAGCAGAAGAATAACTCGGCAATTTACGATCCTAGAGTACGTCCCGTTTAGCTGCAGTTGCTTTAGGGTAGATGCACTTTTTATCCAGGTGTGCCACTATTTCTCACGGCGAGCTAAGGAGCGTGTTGTAATTCCGTCACGTTCAATCATGGTAAGTCCCGGCTTCCTACGGTTTATCTCAAGTTCTACTACAGCCTGATACGGTGCGCACGGTCACATGAGAAGTAGTACAAGCCAAACCTCTTTTTGCAGCTTTTTGTGTCTCCTTTTCCCGGCGGTCATGGTTAATCATAGTGGGCCTTGACGGACCTTGGTAGACGTGGCCAACTTAATTGGACCGTAACAAAGCGTGACAGACATATCAGAACGTGACAGGTCGTGAGGAAATGTACAAACGTCCGTGACAAACCATAATTCAACTATAATTTTCAATGCAAACGTCAAGTTATGAAAGATTGAATACCAATTTTTAATGGCATCAAGGTTGAAGTATTTTTTAACAGGGGTATAAGAAAAATACTTATTTAATCGTAGGGGTTTGTCTTTTATGTTCATAAACGGATACGTTTAGCATACTGATTAAAATTGAAATATAAAAAAAAGAAACTTAAAAATTCAAGAACAAAACATGTCAATATTTTTCTTAACATTAGATAGTGCATGTTTTGTACATGTTGTTTTCATTTCCGTGCGTGAACATTATCGGCGGGTGCAGCTAGCCAAGCAGGGGATGCTTACTCCTCCCGGGCACCTGGTCCCACCTCAAGCTTTCTTGCAGTCTTTGGATGCTTGATACGGTAGATCGCAAAGACATCTAACCAAAACATACAGATATTTTCGCACTTTCTGATTGTTCTCCATTGTCTTGACGCCATGAATTTACTTTAAGGTGCCGAAGTTTTGTACAATGGTTTAGGTAGGTGACTATAAAGCAAATCAGAATGGACACAAGCTGCACGCACTTTAGTTGCGATCTTGCGTATTTGGTGCTCTATTGTGAGTGCTGTTGAGATTGTCGTCAGGATCTTTTTTTTATCTTATTAAGAATGCAAATGTATCCTATGGTCAATGAACACTTTGTCCAAACGAAATAACGATATAAAACCAATTTTAGAAGGATTTGCTATGCTTTGTTGTTGTGGAATATTCTTACAAAATGATTATATTCTTTAAATATATAGATGTATTGAGAATAAAAGTTTAGCTCCTCAATGCAAGATCTAATAAATTAATCTGAAACAGCGTCTTGGGTATCCGTGTTTGAAATTATTTTTTACAACTCGTAAAAATGTCTACGGGGAATGTATATTCATTATCTAGAAAAAACTACGGGCGAGGATCCATGCATCGATATAAAATGGACACCAAAAAGTTTTGAAATTGAGTTAGAATACGCAATATTCAAATACATGCAAGTTCAGAATTCAAATGTTGTAATATCATTGTTTATATGACAAATATGCATAATGACCATATCCCTGTTTACAGCACAAAATCGATAATTCAGATAATCAGAAACCGAAGGCATACAAAATCAGGATAAAACAGGAACCAAAGCAAACAAACAATAACCTCCACCATATGAAAAGAAGCGAACTCCCGATATGAGAGTGAGACCAGGTGCCCAGGAAGATTAAGCATCTCCTGCTTGCATGCAACACCCGTCGCTACAATTCGGCAGAACTGTCACATCCGGTTACTTCCATTTTGGAAGATATAGAGTACAATCATTGGTTGGATGTTTCAAATGGTCTATGACAGAATATCATCCACCATTCTGGAGAGTGGGACATCATAGTGTATGACGAGTTCCCCATATCGACCGTAGAACTTCCTCAGTGACGATGTTAGTCGGTCACAAACATATTCCTGACTGAGAAGCTTATCTGAAAGACGCCTAGCCCTCAGAACAAAATCCGTATATTTGGTACTTGCTCTGGCATAGCGTATCAACTGAGATATGAACACGCCATAAGCAGGCGATGAAGGGATGTTGCTACTCAGAAAAGGAAAGTTTGTAATGCTGAAATTGAAGTCGTCATGTTTGTCATAGAGTGAGGTGTTCATGTGACCATCAGTGTCGTAGGACAACATTATGTCCAAATAGGATTCTGAATTAATTGTCTCTGTAGTTTGTTTGACTTCAAGCTCCGAAGGATAGATATTGCTCAGGTAATCCGCGAATTTTGGATTATTGTCTTTCCACAGTAGTGTTCTTGACATTATGCAATGCTGACCTGCTTATATATACAGACATGTCGTTTTCATACAAGATATTTAATTAAATTTGTTTGCATACCCAAGCAAATGTTCCTACATATATTTTTCCTTTAAAATTAATGCCAAATTTATGTTGCTATATTTTTTCTTGTCACATTTTGCCTAAACTACACGACCACACTATATAGATCTTTTACAGTCAAAGAGGGGTATCTCCAGAATATGTTTGTCTGTAACACTGGGTTTTTGAAAGAGAGGTAACTCGTGCAATCAATGTTCATAGCATGTACTTGAAAACGTTTTCTATGAAGGGAATATCAGGTATACAAATTTGTCGCTGTACATTATCAAAGATCAGTAACCATTAAAAAAAAGTGTTCCTCTGTCTGTATAACAGTAATGATGGTAGAAGAAGGCAAAGACTATCAACAAGCAGTCTGTGATAAAAAAAAATGGTTGCCAGACGTAGTATGAAATGAATCAATGGATATACACTATTAAAAACAGTCAGCATAATAATAACAATAGTATTAGGTTTAGTGTTCACTATGCCGAAATAGTAGTCAGGGTTCTGGCACATAGTGCACTCCTCTTCGGGTCGTGCACTATGCGCCAGAACCCTGACTACTATTTCGGCATAGTGAACACTAAACCTAACACTATTATATAATTATGAAATACTTCAAGAATCAGCTTGAGACTAACCATGAGGAAACATTTGTCAAATGGTGAGTAGTCAATGAGTTAAAGAAGATCCTGACGATAACCTCAACAGCACTTACAATAAAGCGCAAAATTAAACATAGACGGACCCCTAGCAAGCCAGAGGTGGGACTAGGTGCCCGGGAGGAGTAAGCATCCCCTGTTGGCTAGCCGCACCCGCCGTCGATGCTTTTGAAGCATGGAAATGAAAATATATAAAATTCATGCACTGTCCGACGCCATGTCTATATAGAAAGTGCTATGGCGACAATGTCAGGGAAGTATATTCAAATGAGTTAAAGAAGATCCTGACGATAATCTCAACAGCACTTACAATAGAGCAACAAATTGAACATCGACGGACCCCTAGCAAGCTAGAGGTGGGACCAGGTGCCCGGGAGTAGTAAGCATCCCCTGTTGGCTAGCCGCACCCGCCGTCAATGTTCATGCACGAAAATAAAAAAAAATATATATAGAATACATGCATTACACTGTCTGAGGTTATATCTATGTAGAAAGTGCTATGGCGACCATGTCAGGGAAAATATTCAAAACACTTACTGTCAAACCCCTCGTGGGGAACTTTTTTACGAACTCCACACTGCAATGCAAAGGGCATAAATGTGACACAAATAAATTAAAGAAGATCCTGACGATAATCTCAACAGCACTTACAATAGAGCAACAAATTGAACATCGACGGACCCCTAGCAAGCCAGAGGTGGGACTAGGTGCCCGGGAGGAGTAAGCATCCCCTGTTGGCTAGCCGCACCCGCCGTCGATGCTTATGAAGCATGGAAATGAAAATATATAAAATTCATGCACTGTCCGACGCCATGTCTATATAGAAAGTGCTATTGCGACAATGTCAGGGAAGTATATTCAAATGAGTTAAAGAAGATCCTGACGATAATCTCAACAGCACTTACAATAGAGCAACAAATTGAACATCGACGGACCCCTAGCAAGCTAGAGGTGGGACCAGGTGCCCGGGAGTAGTAAGCATCCTCTGTTGGCTAGCCGCACCCGCCGTCAATGTTCATGCACGAAAATAAAAAAAATATATAGAATACATTCATTACACTGTCTGAGGTTATATCTATGTAGAAAGTGCTATGGCGACCATGTCAGGGAAAATATTCAAAACACTTACTGTCAAACCCCTCGCGGGGAACTTTTTTACGAGCTCCACACTGCAAAGGGCATAAGTGTGACACAAATGAGTTAAAGAAGATACTGACGATAATCTCAACAGCACTTACAATAAAGCGCAAAATTAATCATCGACTGACCCCTAGCAAATGTACATGTGTCTAAATACTATACATGTATACAAAAATAATGTTTATCTCTTATACTCATACAAAAATGTGTCAACAATTTGCGTATATCCCTTAAACACATTAAACAGTCTAGGAGAATACTATAAATAGTAATATTACTTAGAACTGTTATATTACTGTTAACAATAATTATCCCTTATATTATTGAAAACAGTAACGTTGCCATCTTATATTACATCTTTCTGTAATATAGACAAAGCAACATTTTAAAGCTACAGGCAGAGCTTATATTACACTATTCTTTCACTCAACAATAAATTCATTAAATACGAACAAACTTTTATACTAAAAGTGAAAATAATGTCCATTTGGAACCTATTTTTCACTTTTTCTTCTTTTCAATATCACATTTTCTTCAAATATAGTGAGGAAAAAAATTTTCCTGATGTTTTAAACAATTTTTCAGTATACATTTGAATGTGATACAACTCCTAATCACCCTCATTTCTCCCCGAATCCACTGGTTTTAGAGCGAACTGACAATCTATATAGTATTACTGCTTTCAGTAATATAAAGAGATAAATTGCCAAGAAAGATAACTCCAATTAAAGTTATATTATTAGTTTTAGTAATATTACTGTTTTCAGTATTCTCTTGGACTGTTAAAATATTTTCTAGTGGCACACACCGTCCATTATTTAATCATCCACTGAAATGCCGGTGTTTTGGCACATTTTGATAAACAATGTCTGATAAGATATCACCACTCAGTTCATACTAGTGCATTAATACTTAAATCACCTTCCTGAATTCAAAATGTTTTACACATGAAGTTGCCAATGAGAGCGATTTAAAATGATGTTATATATGCTACAGTGTCCTTTTATTCGTCGTTTGAGGAAGAAATATTTTAGATGTAGATTTGCAAATAGCACATATGTATAAATAGGGAGGTAAGTTCTATAATAAGACGTATTCTTTTAATTATCATTTTATCTACAATTGATGAATTTGCTTGTCTGATTTGTTCACATTTTCATTGATGTTTTTTTTTACATTTCTTAAATATTTATTGAAACATTATTACTATCAAAAAGGACTGAATTATTCTTCGATATTTCTTTAATTATTCCAACAAAGATCAAATGTCCCATTCACATTTATTTCCTGTAATCTACATCTAGACACTAGCTAATATTCACGGCAATTTGAGATCTCTTCTTTGTCGAAACCTTTAAATAATGTAATGCTCACAACAAGAACAGGGTAGCTCTACATGAAACTTTTCTAGTAACTTGTTATCAAAATACATAAATTTGTATTCCTATGAGGTGCCTAAGTTTTGGTGTACATTTAAAATAGAACATATATTTCAATATTCGGAACTTAAATGACTTGATCTGAATCTTAATTGACAGTAATTTTCAATCAAAAGATGCATAGAAAGTTTTCAGTAGAAGTAAATAGAAAAGATAAACTATATTTAACATCTGCCCCTACCGACTCCCTGTATGCTACTACAGGTGCATATGTTTATTACAAATATTCTTATCTAAAGGCGGGTCATGCATGTAGTTCAATACATTTTGTGGACAAATCTTTTTCACATTGAATGCATAAAGCACACCGTCTTGTGAAATGCTACCTGTCATTCTGATGAAAGAAGAATAAGGTAAATTATTTCATTCGACAGATTTAGAGACTACTATAACAACTTCCAACAAAAAATATGATTGAGGTGTGCACTTTATAAAGTATGTCATTGAAAGAGAATGGTCACTCTAATATTACTCGGTTCAAACTCATAGCATCATTTCAGAACAGATAGTTTTGCAGCACGGACCAGACATGCACATAATCAGTTATTCTCAATCAAAATATGAAATATCGCCAAAGAATGTGAAAGTAATGTAATGAAATATCGAAAGAAGTAGCAGGATGGATGGATATGATGATACAGAACCTACGTTTCTAAAATTTCCAGAATTTTTTTAATGTGTTGGAATAAACCGAAGTTGATAGGACTTGGCTAAATGTGCCCTCGTGGACTCCTGGTATTACCTTAATAATGTTAAAATAAGGGATTTGTCCAATTGATTTCTTCATATAGTTCAATGATGCATTTTAGGTGTGGATCGTTTTCTGAAACAGAAGGCTTCATAATTTTTCTTTTTCTTCTCACAAAGTAATCTAAAAATATTGCATATAATTGTATCCAAAAATTTATTAAAAGATGTGACATTCTAAAAATAAACGGCTTTTTTTACTTTTTCATTAAACCAGGATGTTCAATATAAATTAAAAGTAAAATATTCTCCAATTTGTTAACCTTAGGAAGTAAAACATCCAATGTTTCCTGTTCCTCTTACTGAAATTTCATGAGCCCATTTCTAGAGAGAATTACTGATCAATTTGCTGATGGAGAATACCTTGATTAAAGATTTTTAAATGATAATGAAGATAAAATGCTTCAAAGGTAGTTCTTCATTCAAATTTGTTATTTTTATTGTTTGGGTTGAGGTTCACGAGTTGTTTAGGTAACACATGTCTGGTAAATGCTGCAAATCATCTGTTCTTAAATGATATTATGAATTTGAGGATGTAACATTATATACATTATAGTAATTCTACTCTTTAGGAACGCAAACGACATTATGTCAAGAAGATCGTCACCAAATAGGTGCAATGATTTTGACTGTAACCAACAATGCCAAGATGTGGAGAATGGAAACAAAGAGTCACTGGTAGCAGCCAGTTGTCTAGCCGCCATTTTGTTTGTGCTTGTCGGGATATCTGCATCATACCCTTCATACGATGGAGACGCTCATCGAATTCTGAGGATGGTGTTGCTTATTTTGATTTCATTGGCACTTCTGTCAATCATAACGATTTTTGTGATGAGCAAATTACGACGTTCAACTTGGATTGCTTCGAATGAAAATAAGCGCAATGTCGGTTTTAAATGCATTTTCATGTGGTTGTGCGGAACGGTTGTACTCGTCGACGTATTATTCGCCTTTTGTGCGAATATTAAGTGTATTTTACAAATTATGGATGAACCTTTTTTCCACATTTACTATGCAACGGTACACGCTTTGAACTTCATTTATTACATCATGCAGAACGTATTTATTCAGGTCTTCAGGAATACAAGGTTTTACAATCGAGTTATTTTCAATGTTGTAATATCATTTATAACAATAGCTAACGCGACCATAGGATTTAGTGCATATATCGGACATCATGGCATTTATGACCCTGTAAATCAAACCATCTCAGCCAATTCCTCCGACGCAGCGAGAAAATCTGTGTGCTACATTAATTCAAATATGGGGAACCTCCATAACAGGCTTAAACCATACTTTGTCCCTTGCAGAATTGAATATACGTTGCTGGTTGCTTATTTTGTGTTTACCTTATGGCAATCAGCTGCTGTCAAATCTGAAACGATACGAGCACCTTTGATATTCACTGACGAGGGGAGTTACAGACAGCTGACATCCCCATGTGCAGATGAACCAGCGCAATCCTCATATTGGCCCATGAATGTATCATCCGTATCAATACCTATTACAACATATCAATTCTTAAAGACAAGCAGGAAATGCATAATTGGTTACGGTATTATATCGAATATAATTCTGATTGTGGGAAGTTGGATGCAAGTGCAATATAAGACAAATGCCTTTGACAGTCATTTTTCCAATTACTTGTTCTTGTTCTATAAGATATACACTCTGGTCATCTTGACACTTGCTTTTCATGTCCTGTCTGAAAAACAAAATCGACTCCAAAGTCTCGGCAAAATAATGGTGTCGGAATTTTTCCTTGTAATGGCTGGATCTGGAGCTATAGCTGTGTGTACTTTTGATATGATGGTGTCATTGAAAGTAAAAACTGGTGCAGATATTGCCTTCGTTCTTGCAAGTGCGATAACCATTATAGATATTCAATACCAGATTATTCTACTATTAACATTGAGACGTATGTATTTCCATCAAATGGATAAAACGTTGAAAATACTTTTATTGCTTTTAGGTATTGCCAATTTTATCCACTGGATTTCAGACACATTTATTGTGGTGCCTCATTTCAAACGAGAACGTTATATAGACGACGTTTATGGGGAGGAGATAGCTAATTTTGATCATTATGCAATCTTTCCATTACTTATGTATTTTAGACTCATATCGGGCATAGAGCTATTTGATTTCAATAGAAGATCGTAAAGAATGGTATATGTACAATTGAAAAAATATTCCATGAAAGAAAAGCGACTGTCATACTGAGTAATAGATATGTTGAAGATGTCTCTTGAAATAAAGGTTCTTATGCTTTTGATACATGTATTTAATTTAATGATTTTACATTATCAGATAATAAGCTAGATAAAAATTTAACATTTTGATATATCTATTTCAGCGTAAACATAAATAGTCGTTAATTAATTTCCTTATTTAAATAATCAACAGCACCAGTCTTAGACTTCCGTCTTTACAAAGAAATGAATGAATGGATCTCAAAAATAACAACACTGAATGTACAAAACCTGAACAAATATAGCAGCAGACTTAAGTTACATGTAATAACACTGAATAGACAAAACCTGAACTCATATAGCAGCAGTCTTAAGTTACATGTAACAACACTGGATACACAAAACCTGAACACATATAGCAGCAGACTTAAGTTACATGTAATAACACCGGATAGACAAAACCTGAACACATATAGCAGCAGTCTTAAGTTACATGTAATAACACCGGATAGACAAAACCTGAACACATATAGCAGCAGTCTTAAGTTACATGTAACAACACTGATAGACAAAACCTGAACTCACATAGCAGCAGACTTCAGTTACATGTAACAACACTGGATAGACGAAAACTGAACTCACATAGCAGCAATCTTTAGTTACGTGTAACAAGACTGAATAGACAAAACCTGAACACATATAGCAGCAGACTTAAGTTACATGTAATAACACCGGATAGACAAAACCTGAACACATATAGCAGCAGTCTTAAGTTACATGTAATAACACCGGATAGACAAAACCTGAACACATATAGCAGCAGTCTTAAGTTACATGTAACAACACTGATAGACAAAACCTGAACTCACATAGCAGCAGACTTCAGTTACATGTAACAACACTGGATAGACAAAAACTGAACTCACATAGCAGCAATCTTTAGTTACGTGTAACAAGACTGAATAGACAAAACCTGAACACATATAGCAGCAGACTAAAGTTACATGTAACAACACTGAATAGACAAAACCAGAACTCACATAGCAGCAGCCTAAAGTTACATGTAACAACAGAATAGATAAAACCTGAACACATAGCAGCAGACTAAAGTTACATGTAACAACACAGAATAGACAAAACCTGAACTCACATAGCAGCAGACTAAAGTTACATGTAACAACACTGAATAGACAAAACCTGAACACATATAGCAGCAGTCTTAAGTTACATGTAACAACACTGATAGACAAAACCTGAACTCACATAGCAGCAGACTTCAGTTACATGTAACAACACTGGATAGACAAAAACTGAACATACATAGCAGCAGTCTTTAGTTACATGTAACAAGACTGAATAGACAAAATCTGAACACATATAGCAGCAGACTAAAGTTACATGTAACAACACTGAATAGACAAAACCTGAACTCACATAGCAGCAGACTTAAGTTACATGTAACAACACTGAATAGACAAAACCTGAACTCACATAGCAGCAGACTTAAGTTACATGTAACAACACTGAATAAACAAAACCTGGACAAATATAGCAGCAGTCTAAAGTTACATGTAACAACACTGAATAGACAAAACCTGAACGCATATAGCAGCAGACTTAAGTTACATGCAACAACACTGAATAGACAAAACCTGAACTCACATAGCAGCAGACTTAAGTTACATGTAACAACACTGAATAGACAAAACCTGAACTCACATAGCAGCAGACTTAAGTTACATGTAACAACACTGAATAGACAAAACCTGAACTAACATAGCAGCAGACTTAAGTTACATGTAACAACACTGAATAAACAAAACCTGAACTCACATAGCAGCAGACTTAAGTTACATGTAACAACACTGAATAAACAAAACCTGGACAAATATAGCAGCAGTCTAAAGTTACATGTAACAAAACTGAATAGACAAAACCTGAACACATATAGCAGCAGACTTAAGTTACATGCAACAACACTGAATAGACAAAAACTGATCAAAAATATAGCAGCAGACTTAAGTTACATGTAACAAGACTGAATATACAAAACCTGCACAAATATAGCAGCAGTCTTAAGTTACATGTAACAACATTGAATAGACAAAACCTTAACACATATAGCAGCAGACTAAAGTTACATGTAACAACACCGAATAGACAAAACCTGAACTCACATAGCAGCAGACTTAAGTTACATGTAACAACACTGAATAGACAAAACCTGAACTCACATAGCAGCAGACTAAAGTTACATGTAAGAAAACAGAATAGAGAAAACCTGAACAAATATAGCAGCAGACTAAAGTTACATGTAACAACACAGAATAGACAAAACCTAAACTCACATAGCAGGAGACTAAAGTTACATGTAACAAGACTGAATAGACAAAGCCTGAACACATATAGCAGCAGACTTATGTTACATGTAACAAGACTAAATAGACAAAACCTGAACACATATAGCAGCAGACTAAAGTTACATGTAACAACACTGAATATACAAAACTTTAACACATATAGCAGCAGTCTTAAGTTACATGTGACAACACGGAATAGACAAAACCTGAACACATATAGCAGCAGACTAAAGTTACATGTAACAAGACTGAATAGACAAAACCTGAACACATATAGCAGCAGTCTTAAGTTACATGTAACAAGACTGAATAGACAAAACCTGAAAACACTAACGAGGAGGTTAAGATGCCTCGTGATCACTTTATTTAAATCTGAGGCCTTTTTTTTAATCAAATACTACATACGGTTTATTTTTCATCATGGCGTACACCGTCCCCAGTATTAGTGAGTTAAAGAAGATCCTGACAATAATCTCTAAAGCACTCACAATAGAGTACAAAATTGAGCAATCTAGAGGTGGGACCAGGTGTCCGGAAAGAGTAAAAATCTCCTGTTGGCTAGCCGAACCCGCGGTCGAGTTCATGCACGAAAATAAAACCAATATATCAAATGCATGCACAGTCTGTGGTAATGTCTATATAGAAAGTGTTATAGCGACCATGTCAGGAAAAATATTCAAAACACTTAAAAATATTCAAAAGAGTGACTTACGTTAAGCTTCGTACGAACGAACTTCGTTGCGGATCAACAGTTTGTTATTGGGAAAGCTCTCTTACGTTTTCATCTGGTTTATCAAGGCAACCGTGACGAGCCTCGGCTCCTGAATTCCGTGGTCGCCGGGAATATAGTGTAAACCTATGGAAAGATCCAATGATTGAGTTAGATTATAAAAGAGGCCCAGTCGCTAAATTGCTCACATGAGAATACTAGGGATCTGCGAGCGAACCTGATTTATTTTAAACGTCTATAAAATCCAATAGCATCATTTGACAGCAGATAAATTATGTAATTCTCCTCATGAGCTTTATAATCACTGACGAGGGTTTAGTACTCGAAACGTGCATGTCTGGTCCATGCTGTGAATTTATCAGGTCTTAAATGATGCAATTGAATTTGAATACGTCTAACATTTATACATACACAGTGTAATCGAAGATTACAAAGCTTTTAATTAGGGATGTGGCGAATAGTCAAAAAAGAGAAAAGAACCTTGGATGTCGGAAAATAAAGTTCAAAAGATATTCAAACTATGTAATATTCTACTCATATTTAAATATAATTTTCACTGCAAACGTCGAGTTATAAAGAATTTAATACCAATTTTTAATGGCAAGAAGGTTAAAGTATTTTTCGACGTATTTAATCGGAGGGATTTGTATCTTTTCTTCATAAACGGATACGTTTACCACACTGATTAAAATTGAAATGTAAAATGAAACAAAAAAAATCAAGAACAAAATATTATTTTTTCCTAACCTTAGACAGTGCATATTTTGTATATATCGTTTTCATTTTCATGCGTGAACATTGACGACGGTTACGGCAAGCCAAACAGGAAATGCTTACTCCTTCCGGACAAAACTAGTAAAATGTCTACGGGGAAAGTTTATTCTTAATGTACAACTACCGGTGCAGATCCATGTATCGATATGAAATGGACACCAACAATTTTTGAACTTGATTAATAATACGCAATATTCAGACACATGCAAGTTAAGAATTCAAATGTTGTAGCATCAATGTTTATCTTTTTTGTTTAAGGTTGATGTGCACAGTTTACTAGCATTTTCCATAAAGAAAGCTTAATACTCAACGAATCGTTTTCATAAGTCATAAGCACCGTGAGGAATCACAGGAAAATGTTACAAAATAAGCGAACATGTCGGCGACTTGGTCAAGTGGTAAGTGTCCAGATAGTGACCTTAAGATTGTTGGTCCCAGCCTCACTAGGACCTCGTGTCGGCCGACATATACATGTATATATCTTTACATTATACTAAACTACCGAATATACTAAAATACTCAAATATGTCATTGTCCGTATTGTTTACATGTCTGTGGTGTTTAAAATAAAATAATAAGCGAATATTCTCTTTTAAACATAACACATACACGAGACGTCTTGACAGTATACACGGCCATACAAAAGGCAAGGCGTATATATGTACGTAATATTTTCGGTTATCAAATACTTCAATGTCAAATGGTGCGTAGTCATTGTCATGATGTCTTAAAAAATGTATATGTATCTAAAGACTATACACGTATACAAAAAGAATGTTTCTCTTACAAACAAAATTTGTCCGAAATTTGCGCAACTATACCCCTTGAACTCATTAAAATTATTTTTAGGGGTACCCATCGTCCATTATTTAATCTTCCACTGAAATATATCTTTGCACATTTTTATAAACTATGTCATAAGCTATCAATACTCAGACCAGACTAGTGCATTAATACTTAAATCAACTTCCTGTATTCGAAATGATTTCTACATGAAGTTGTACATGAGAGCTATCTAAAATGATGTCATAGATGCTACAGAGTCCTTTTATTCGTCGTATGAGGAAGAAATATTTTAGATGTAGATTTGCAAACGACAAATATATAGTAACCTTATATGTACATTGTATATATAGAGAGGTAAGTTCTATAATAATACGTATCATTTCAATTCCCCTTTTATCACCAATTGATAAGCTTTCCTGATTTGTTCTCATTTTCGTTGATTTTTTCCTCATTTCATTTTTCAAAATATTTATTGAAACTTTATAACTAACAAAAAGGACTGAATTGTTCTTCCGTATTTCTTTAAAGATTCCTACAAAGATCAAATGTTTCATTCACTTTCATTAATTTACATCAAAACACTGGCATACATTCACGGCAATTTGAGATCTCCTCTTTGTCGAAACCTTTGAATAATGTAATGCTCACAACAAAAACAGGGTGGCTCACTCAACATAAAACTTTTTCTAGTACCTCGTTATCGAAATACAAAGAGTTGTTTTCCTCTGAGGTGCCTAAGGTTCATGTACATTTAAACCAGAACATATATCTCAACATTGACAATTTCAGAACTTGCATGACTTGGCCCGAGCCTTAATCGAATGTCATATTCAATCAAATTATGCATAGAAGAACCTAGTTTTGGACAAAATGAGAGGTATTCTATAGAAGTAAATAGAAAAGATAAACTCTATTTAACAATGCATCTGCGCTGCCGACTTCCGGTATGCTACTTCAGGTGGAAATGCTTATTACAAATATTTTTACCTAGAGGCGGGTCATGCATGTAGTTCTATATATTTTGTGGACAAATTTAAATCTTTTTATCACAGTGAATGCAAAAGGCACACCGTCTTGTGAAATGCTACCAGTCATTCTGACGAAAGAAGAAAAATGTAAATTATTTCCTTCGACAGATTAAGAGACTACTATAACAACCTCCAATATAAATGATAATTGTAGTGTGCATTTTACAAAGTATGTGGTCACTCTAATATTACTCGGTTCAAACATATATCATCATTTCAGAACAGATAAATTTGCAGCATGGACCAGACATACACACAATCAGTAATTCTCAATCCAAATATGAAACATCGCCAAAGACTGTGAAAGTAATGTAATGAAATATCGAAAGATGTAGCAGGATGGATAGATATGATGCTACAGGGCCTTTGTTTTTTAGAATTTCGAGTATGTGTTTGAATCAACCGAAGTTGATGGGACTTGGCTAAATGTGCCCTCGGGGACTCCTGGTATAACTTAAATAATGATCAAATAAGGAATTGGTCAAATTTTATTTCCTGTTGCAGAGCTAAGTTCTGTGATGCATTTTAGGTGTGAATCGTTTTCTGAAACAGAAATCTTCATAATCTTTTTTTCTTCTCAATTGGAGGAAAAGTTATTTAAAAATATTACATGTAATTGTATCCAAAATTTATTAAAAGATATGACATTTTTAAGAAACCGGCTTTTTACTGTTCGAGCAGTATTCTTCATTTTTCATTCAACCAGGATGTTCAATATAAATTAAAAGTAAAATAATCTCCTATTTGTTACTTTTAGGAAGTAAAACATCCAACTTTTTCTGTTCCTCTAACTGAAATTTTATACGTTTAATTTCAAGAGGGAATTAATGATCAATTTGGTGATTGAGTCATATGTATTATACCTCGATTAAAGAAATGTATATGATAATGAAGATAAAATGCTTCAAAGGTAGTTCTTCATTCAATTTTGGCTATTTTTATTGTTTGGGTTGAGGTTCACGAGTTGTTTAGGTAACACATGTCTAGTAAATGCTGCAAATCATCTGATCTTAAATGATTTTGTTCTGAGAGCTAGGCGTCTTTCAGATAAGCTTCTCAGTCAGGGATACGTTTATGACCGACTAACATCGTCACTGAGGAAGTTCTACGGTCGATATGGGGAACTCGTCATACACTATGATGTCCCACTCTCCAGAATAGTGGATGCTATTCTGTCATAGAACATTTGAGCCATCTAACCAAAGATTGTACTCTATGTCTTCCAAAATGGAAGTTACTGGATATGACAGTTCTACCAAATTGAAGCGGCGGATGCTTACTCTTCATGGGCACCTGGTCTCACTCTCATATTTGGAGTCCGCATCTTTGCATGTGGTGGAAATTTGTTTTGTTTGCTTTGATCTCTGTTTTATCCTGATGTTGTATGCCTTCGGTTTCTGATTTTCTGAATTATCGATTTCGTGCTGTATACAGGGATATAGTCATTATCCATATTCGGCATGGTATTATGAATTTGAGGACATTATATACATTATAGCAATTCTAATTTTTAGGAACGTAAACGACAGCATGGCTAGAATATCGTCACCAGTTAGGTGTAATGATTTTGACTATAACCAACTATGCCAAGATGTGGAGAATGGAAACACCGTGTCACTGGTAGCAGCCATTTGTCTAGCCGCCATTTTGTTTGTGCTTGTTGGGATATCTGCATCATACCCTTCATACGATGGAGACGCTCATCGAATTCTGTGGATGGTCCTCCTTATTCTGATTTCATTGGCACTTCTGTCAATCATAACGATTTTTGTGATGAGCAAATTACGACGTTCATCTTGGATTGCTTCGAATGAAAATAAGCGCAATGTCGGTTTGAAATGCATTTTCATGTGGTTGTGCGGAACGGTTTTACTCGTCGACGTTTTATTCGCCTTTTGTGCGAATATTCAGTGTATGCTACAAAACATGGAAGAACCTATTTTCTACATTTACTATGCAACGGTACACGTTTTGTACTTCATTTATTACACCATGCAGAACATATTTATTCAGGTCTTCAGGAATACCAGATTTTACAATGGAGTAATTTTCAATTTTGTAATATCATTTATAACAATCGCGAACGCGACCATAGGATTTAGTGCATATGTCGGACATCATGGCATCTATAAGCCTGTGAATCAAACTATCTCAGCCAATTCCTCCGACGCAGCGAGAGAGTCGGTGTGCTATATTAATTCAGACATGGGGAGCCTCCATAACAGGCTTAAACCATACTTTGTCCCTTGCAGAATTGAATATACGTTGCTGGTTGCTTATTTTGTGTTTACCTTATGGCAATCAGCTGCTGTCAAATCTGAAACTACACAAGCACCTTTGATATTCACTGATGAGGGGAGTTACAGGCAGCTGACATCCCCATGTGCAGACGAACCAGCGCAATCCTCAACTTGGCCCACGAATATATCATCCGTATCGATACCATTTACAACACATCAATTATCAGAGACAAGCAGGAAATGCATAATCGGTTACGGTACTCTATCAAATATAATTCTCATTGTGGGAAGCTGGATGCAGGTCCAATATAAAGCAAATTCCTTTGACAGCCATTTTTCAAATTACTTGTTTCTGTTTTATAAACTGTATACTTTCATAATTTTGACCCTTTCTTTTCACATCCTGTCTTCAAGCCGAAACTTACACCAAAATATCGGCAAAATAATGGTGTCGGAATTTTTCCTTGTAATGGCTGGATCTGGAGCTATAGCTGTGTGTACTTTTGATATGATGGTGTCATTGAAAGTAAAAACCGGTGCAGATATTGCCTTCATTCTTGCAAGTGCGATAACCATTTTAGATATTCAATACCAGATTATTCTACTATTAACATTGAGACGTATGTATTTCCTTCAAATGGATAAAACGTTGAAAATACTTCTATTGATGCTAGGCATTGCCAACTTTATCCACTGGATTTCAGATACATTTATTGTGGTGCCTCATTTCAAACGGGAACGTTATATAGAGGACGTTTATGGAGAAGATATAGCTAATTTTGATCATTATGCAATCTTTCCCTTACTTATGTATTTTAGGCTCGTATCGGGCATAGAACTGATTGATTTCTATAGAAGGTCCTGAAAAGTTGATATGGATATATGTTGTATTATAAAGGTTATGTGATAGACAAATATATGAAAATATAAGAGAACTCTAAAGTTTAAGAGAAGGGTAATGTAGAATAACACGTGCGTAAAGCGTTCCCGCCATCAAAACCTGTAATCCTGGAAGGCATACTTCTATCATCTTCTTGTTAATTCACAACAATGTTCAATTTCTATGACATCTAATGAAACTTAAGTTCTATTTGATAAAAGTATTATTATTTATGAAATGTTATCGTCCGATTAGTAGACTGATGGATATGCAATGTATGAATAAAAGTAATTCAGATTGAAGATAAAACTGGTTTCTAAAGGCCGATTTACTTCCTTATGCGTAGATAAAATGAACTAACAAAATCATGAGTGCTTCAATCTTATATGCTATTTTTGTTTGGTATGTTGATGTCGTATTTGGTTTTCCTGTCCTAAAGTGGTTATACTCAGTACAAGATGCAAAAGGTTGCATCTTGTACTGAGTATAACCACTCTAGGTCTTAACTTGGTGTTTTTTCTATGTTTTGTTGTAGAAATTAGGAAGTTTAGTTGGAGATCTCCTCTTTTCGTTTATGTTACAAATCAATCAATCTCGAATGAACAAATGTATTCACACGCTAAACAAACATTTAACAAGCAGGTTGGAATATTTCTTGAAAGAATAGCTTATTTGAATATTTTTTCCTATCTCGGTTATATACATTAATTTATTTGTAAAATACCACAATGGTTTAAGTGCTGACAGTTTTATGTATATCAACGATTCGAGTGAGATCACTCATAAAAATAGGTCCAAAACAAATATTCAAAAGCTTTGTAATTGGCCATTTTCTATCCAGCACCACATAAATGTGTCTTTTATCTGACTTATAATACGTGAGTGTTCCAATTGCAAGTCTATACCTTCTTGAACAAAACTTCATACTGGTCAATTTATTATGCACCAGACACGTGTTTCGAATATTAAATTCTCAGTAATGCTTCCAGCCAAAGGGCTTTTCATAAGCAGCCAAAATTCATTTCAGTAGCGCACTCTGGTTTTATTTTACGTTTGAATCGAAATTTGTGCATTTACATTACAGAGAATGCGCGTAGGGTCGATTCAGTAGCATGTAAAATTAGGAAATGACATTGAATCATAAAACTTTAAATCTAAAGACAGCATAAATGTTTGCATTGCACAAGGTTCATCGGCTATTTTATTTCAAATGAGTTAGAATGAAAGTATCTTACTTTTTGGCATTTAGAGGACTATAGAATATTGTGATTGTTAATGTCACCCCTATAAAACGCAGATGACTTATGGTACTGTTTACCCCGGGCATTTCTTTGTTTTCTCCAGAAGCAGGCGCACAGAGCAATTTCTGAAATCTGATTGACTGATTGAATCACCTGTGGACCAGTCTTCCTATATCTTTCATACTTACAACATTCTTGTACACTTCTGGCTGTTATATTAAGTACTGGGTGAAATGAAAAGACTCTTTTTTTCGGGTGCACATGTGGCTCATAGTATCAGCAAACTAAGTGTATGCTGAGAATGTAATATTTCTGGTACATTTCTGGCACACGATCCCAAGACAAAAATGTATTTGCCACTACGTGCGTTCAATGTGCTGCTACTGGTTTATAATGCGCCAATAGCGGTATTAGCTACACACTTCCGGCCAACAGTTGTGGTTCATGGATTTGTTTGCTGAGAGCTTGCCGCAACATTGCGGCAAAGAATTTATTTTGGTAAGGGAAGGATGCATGTTGGTTTACATCGGGGACATGCCTTCTAATATCAATAATAATTTAAATGTTCTTTTTAATACAATACCATTACTACAATAGTCCATTTTCCAGAAAATATCTATGACCGATTTTAACATTGATTTTATATGCACATACATACGACATAACATCATTTGGCAATTTTTCCATTGTGACGTCACATCTGATCGCACCGTCTTGAAGCACCTTGACGTGTTGCCATGCTTTTTACAATGAAAATATCGCCAGATTTTGTTATGTCTGGTGTCTGTCCGTCCTATAAATCTATCGGAAAATAATCTATTCATTAACTGTTTAATTTTAAAAATATTTGGTATGGTAGTGACGTATTGATCCAGAACTTCAAGTCTGATATTTTGCATGCTTTCATCTGTACAAAGGAATAAGTAATGAAATACATCTGCAATAGCGTTAGTAATACACAGTGTGCATAAACGTTTCTTTCTTGGCGTGTAGTTCCAACGCCAAGTTTCAATTTTTAACTCAAAGTTTGATGCTCGAAATCTACAAGTAGAAATCTCTTACATCAGGATATATTTAAACTTTGAGAAATATTTAAACTGATATAAAACTGACAGGATTCTTCTCAGTCGAACTTCCCTTTTGTCATTAAGCCGCACTTTTATTTTGCTTCCACATGGCAGTGACATTAAACCTTTCCCCACAAAGAATTGTTTAATGTTTATCAGAGAAAAGCGAGGATCTTTAACACTTAAGGTTAGGGTTGCGACTACAGTGAGATAACTCTATTTTCATATCACGTAATATTTCGAACCGACATGGACGATAAAAGGTATAATCTCAGTTTGTCACATTATTTCAGAAAAAAAACTCTTTAAAATTTTCATTGCTAAATGTGTATTTTTGGGAAAAATGCATATTTTTCAATGAAAAATCGCAATTCTTAGATGACCACACAGAAGCAAGAGCACAAAACGCAGGGGTTCAAACAATACAGAGGAATATGTAAATTGATATAAAAAGAGGGCATACATATTACAGTCCTTGCTCTGCCGGCTGTAACGAGCTCATGTATGTTATCACCCGAGGAGTCCGACTACAATTCAGAGAGGACAGTTAGTCAGGGCCCTGTCTTCTCTACAGAGCTTTGGAAGGACCCGTCATGGTGTCCCGTAGTCATAGTCAGTCAGAGTGCAAGCCTTAAGAATGCGCTGGTACAAGATTGTAGATTGGTCAAGTACCAAGCGTAGTGTCTTTCTGGTAACATTAGGATTATATCTAGGGTATAAATGGCGTGTGATGATTCTGACGCTTTTTAATGGTAATGCTGTATAACTTTGATCATTTTTATTTTGTTAATTATGTTACCATAAAATGCAGGTTGTGAAATACCCAAAGTGATATATTCTGTCGCTGGTATAGGTCCAAAAGAAGTTGACAATAATTTTAGTAAAATTTCCAGAAAGTCTGTACTAAGTCTAGTTTGTGATAGCGCAAACCTAGACGACCTTAAAGTTTCTTCGTAATTTGTAAGTTTCTACTAAGAAAATCAAATACATCAGTAAAAACTTTAGCTTAGCGGATGAGCTGTGAAATTTAGATACCGTATGACAGTAATCTAGGGACATCACCGTCAAGCCAGGGAAAGTTTTCTATGTTGAATCCGAAATTATCCCTATCCTTATACATACTTGCATGAATCTTCCCATTAACAATTTTAATATTTGAGTCCAAAGCGGTGTTTCTGTGTTTGTAACGTCTGCCTTGTTTAGAGTCAATTCTTGTCAATAAATAACATTTTTATACTTTTCAAAAACAGGATTGGCGATAGTAAGAATATCATCCAGGTACCTAGAAGTACCAACAAAACATTTCACATCGTCATGTTTTTTGTTTTTGAAGATTTTGGATAAATTCTTTTTCATACGTGTATAGAAATATATCTGCAACAAGGGGTGCACAAGTGGTACCCATATTGATTCCTACAACATGCTTGTAGAGATTTTCACCAAATCTTACATAACTGTCCTCCAATAGGAAGGCCAATGCAATACACAGGTTACTAAATGTTCATGATTTGTATAATTTGTATTCTGTAGCAGAAAAGAAACCCTTTCTCAAGAACAGTAAACGTAATTTAAGCTTGTTTTGATTTGGTATAGCATCTCGTAAGAAAGAAATATGTTTTTTCATGAAAAGAGAACTATAATAGTGAATGAAGATCAAACAAAAAACCGGAAATCAGATCCATGACATATTCTCGAAAAAAGACAGAACTTTTTCATCAGAAAAAAACAACAACAAATAAACAACAACAACAAAAACAAACAAAAATACATACCGAAAACTTACTGAGCATCGTAGAAAAAAAAACGAAGGACAACTTCATCCTAGAAACAGTCTCCATATTCAATTGCATGTACTGAAATGCAGTGAATGCATTTTACGTAGGTGGAGCTGTAAAAATAAGCTTTGATCATTTGCAAAATTTTAACATTCAAATATCACATAAACCATTTTGCATATATAAATGCAAGTATAGTATATAAGAAAGTTTAATCAAATGACCAGCTTGAAATTTATTCTTAGAATCTTCGCTGTATAGATCAAGCCCGGTATGAGAACTCAGCAGAAGAGTCGTTTTAAGCAGTCCATCTTAAATAAATTCATCGAAAAAGTGAACCCCCCCCCCTATTAGAGCGCACATAGGGGATTTCGGCTATGTGTCAATAGCGGTTTCTGTTCCGAAGCGGAGATCAGACAACGTCAGTAGAAATTCAGTTTTCTTCATTTCTATCCGTTTTACAAGGATAAAGTATAGTGCACAGAAAGAGGGGATTATATAGTGACCAATTGATGATGTTGAAGCAGTTCAAATACTCTTAGATACTTCAAACACTCCGGTACAGTATCGGCGGCTGGAAAATTTTGTCCGTGTCTATACACAAAACTAAAATTATCTCATTGCAATGCATTTCTGTACACGCTTCTTGGACTACAAAGACCATAAACATATTTCAAACATTATGAGTACAATAATTATCCTTAAATGTTTTGAAAATTAAAAATGTATCAAGAAACTATATGTGTGACATGGGGTTTCGGTATGACGTTTGACATGGGGTTTCGGTATGAAGTGTGACATGGGGTTTTGGTTCGAAAGAAAAAAATGCATTATGCACTGAGTTAAACTCGATTACCATAAATATAGGGCTGTACTCTAATCTCGCCAGTAAGACAATAGAAATTTGTGTTGGAGAGAATAGAGTAAGAAAGAATAGTACTACTTTCCAGTACAGAGAGGCCCCGTGGCTTCACACAGGGGGACCATTTCAGTACGACAACATCACTACAACGACGAATGTAAATAAAGCCCTCCCAATGACTCTAGATAGAATTTGTGTGTTACATCCGTTATATCGACAAACATGGTTAAATTGATCTTATCTTCGTTAGAACGTCCAATAATGACGTTTATAAAATGCTTATTGATGCCATGATACATGACACATAATATATTACATGATGATGATTTATGTTAGTTTTTTCATGCAACAAAAAGATAATTGAAAATCAATATTTTCTTTTGAAATGAAAGCATTGCAAAAAAAACCCAACAAAGGAAACAGCTCTAGAGAGGAAAAAAAAGTTGTTTTCGTAAACATTGTCACAGTAACAGGGTTACTACAGACTCTTGGAAACAGAGAAAATGCTGAATTAAAAATTCCCTGCAGGGAATAATCATGGAATTTGAAAATGTTATGAAAATGAGGGACTCTGTTCAGTGAATGATTGAAAAATAACAAGTACCTGATGAAATTGACAATGTACATTTGAACAAAGAAATGATACATTGTATTGCTGATGTATTGTCTTTAACATGTTCTGGCTCACTTCACTCGCCAATGTACACTTTGAAAGCAGAGTTAAGTACAATTTTTCTAGAAATCAATAAGTGAGTGAAGGATTTGAACATGAAACAGTGTAAAACAGACTCGTATTTGTGCGCATTTTGTCAGGGAAAATCTTGTATGAGTCAGGGTAGATCATGGACATTTCAGGGAATTTCATTTATTAAAATCTGCATGTGGCCACCCCGGGTAACAAAGTTATGAACGTAAACTGTTACTGTGTCAATGACGTATAGGACACAAATCGCGTTTATGAACCATCACCAACCCCCTTCTCCCGTGCGACTGCTACAGACTTTCACGAAACTTCAATGGAACGAGTACTAGCCAAATTGTTCTCTTTTAAGTAAAACTGTGTATTTTTCGAGGCGATCGATAAATATACATTGTCATACAAGGATCTTATTGGCTTACTTCTCCTTCACAACCGCTACACATACTTTTAAGAGAATCATCTTGAACCACAGTAGCTAGATGCTATTACTTTTCATTTCCATTAAATCATTCAAGAACCCTACCCCCTTTCAATTAGGCTAAAAGATCAATCAAACTAAGATTTTTTTCATTACCCTGATATGTACCTGTAGATATCGTTATCCAACTAAAGGGTCGTGGGGCTCCTGCGTCTAATGTTGTCTAATTAATATGATTTTGAAATAAGTGCACAGACTTTATGAAATGTATTTCAACATTTATGACAATGATACTGTAGGATGGGATTGTGCTTAGTTTTAACATGCCTGTCCAATGATAATTTTCACTATAATACCCTTTCGAATAAATAGGAAAGCTCTCTTTGATGGTCAACATATTTAACATTAGCGATCTAAATTAAATTATATGGCAACATGAAAGCTAAACCAATCATAGGCTCTCAAATTGATCTTGCATATTGTAAAACTTGACAAATGTTCAGTGGAAATGAGGTTCAAACTCTGCACTTCATGTACCCGCAGGCTAGGCGGGTGTCCGACCAAATGAGCGACAGTGGTAACTAGATGCCATCTAGGGCGATTGGAAGGTATTTAGAAGCTTCTATTCGAATCTCCCTCCTCATTCACGTAGGACTTTATTCTAACCTGTACGGATATAACTTTTAATGCATTGTCTGGATGAAGTGTCGAAACGCCGTCGGACACCTGAATTGAAACCCCGGTGGATACATGCATTAATCTACACACAAGTGTTATCAAATGAAGAAATATACTTCCTTAGTGAGTAAAGGACTAGGTGTGCTAACCCCTCATATCGGCCCTATAATTTCGATAAAAGGAATCATCAATTATCACTTTCTGAAATATTGAATGTTTGAGAAAATACCGCGTCATTATTCTGAGCCCTCGTAACGTCACGCACGTGATGAATGACGTCACGTTTGCCCTGACTAACGCAAAACAAAGGAAAATCATCGTATTTTACACACAAATCTTCTAAATTCATCTACTCTCCAGGCCTTGCCCTCGATATTTTTCATGAAAATTAAAAGGCCGATCGGAAATCCATCGATTGATACAAACATATTCATGGGCAAGGCCTGGAGTGCTGTTTGATTTCATGATTTTGTATCGAAATATCGCACATTTATTGATATTTGCAATGATTTAGACGTTTTAGACGTTTTGAGCGACATATCATTTAGTATAGGACTGTGAAATCAAAACAGGCTTTCGTTATTTGGATTCACCATGCATTTTATAAACTAGAACATAATAGATATATGAACAACTCTAAAAATAGGGCCGAAATGGCAGGTTACCGAACCTTCTACTTTACGGTAATTTGACGTGGATACTCATGTATGACATAATCAAACCTCATCAGCAACACGAACATTCTAGCAGTGAGGAAAATGAACCAAAATGTTGAGGGGACCTTGAAAATTGTCCAGTCGGCAAAACTGCACCGAAGTGTTTGGCAGAACCTGACCGTATAGAGACAATTTGAAATGATTGGTAGATTGAGAATGATTGACCCCACTCTGTCTGCATATTCATTTGTGAAAAGCTTGATTTATGTAGTCATTAAACTTAAACTCACTGCGTCCTTGTACTACTCGCTTCGAAACCGAAAACCTGTTGACACATAGCCGAAACCCCTACGTGCGCTCTAACAAGCTGAAAAATGCATACATGTATTACTATTCAAATTGTAATTCCATTGACACCGAAGCCTGTTAAATGATAAATAATAATTACTCGTAGAATTGCTGTTATGAGATAAAAAAAAAACAGCGAATACTGAAAAAGGACTTTTTGTAACGACAAAGTCAATCGCTCATACATGTTCCCCTTGTTTAAGTAGGTTTTCGGTTAGTCTCCTTACCCTCAACATATTTTATGTCGTCTGCTTCAATGATATAAAGAGAAAATACTGCCAAGATAACAAACAAAGTGTAGTAGTTTCAGATAAGTAAACGGTATACAAATATTTAATGTTATCAGTATAGCACTATTTAACCATATGATCAGGATCTGGAGCTAGTTGACTTATTTACAAATATGGTAATCGATACCTTTCTGAGAAGTTTATCTATCACATGATAGTATTTCTAATCTTTCATTTTACCTAGAATCGACTCTCATAATATACATAAAGAATAAAGTCGTTAATGTAAGTATAACTTGTTTAATAAGATTTCATTAAATACTGTTGTACAATTTATCCATGTGTACAAAACAAAACTAATAAAGAAAAAAAGAAGCTAAACCTACGCTATTTCGAAGAAATACCCGAAGGACGTCTTTTGGCTTTGACGTTCAACGATGGCGTGTGCATGTACTTCATCCGCACACGTAAATAACAACTTAACCTAACCTCACTAACACGTATGATTGGCGACAGAACGGGAACACTTTGTTAATTAATAATTGACTCTGGAATTGGATCTTAAGATAAATTTTCCTTCGTATTACTATGGAGCTGGGTTATTGTATAAGTCTGTTCGTTCGATTTTTCATTTCTCGCTAAAATAAAGGCAGGTATCTCCAGCATGACCACCATGCACTCACCCAGAGGAACAGACTCACAAGAATGCGACACATAAATGACGTCAGACAAATTGGAACCCGCAACAGGAAAAAACAATATGTACTCCATACAAAACAGACATAACAGATTGATTGACATGAGTATAATAGTCTGTGCTCTGCTGGCTAAAGAGTTCTCAAGATCAATAACCCGAGAAGTCTGACCAACTGTCAGATAGGACAGAGGGTATAATGTTAAACGTCTTTAGATTCATTAAACAAAGTCTTCTCAGACGATATTTGGACATGACCCGCCATGGAGTCCCTTTGTTACGGTTGACCAGTATGCATCGTTGGAAAAGACACTGATCAAGTACCATGCCAAATATTTTGTTGAGGATCATATCCTCGATAAATCAAGCGACCAACTACATATTTGTTTTTACATTTGTGGTTGACTTTTGATCTGCCTTTGATCCTTCTCATTTTGTTGATTAGGTCGTCGTAAAATGAAAGCTATAAAATTGCCAATAATATATACTCTGGCTTTGTCACAAATTTTTAAAGAAGTATAGAATAGTTACTGTAAAATTTCTAAAACGATTTAATAATAACTTTATTCTTGACTATTTTTTGTATTAAATTTGTTAATTTTTATCATGGAAGTCTGAAACATGAGAGCAAGCAAGAAAAAATTCTGTTTTTTTTATCTTTTTCAAGACTTTGAAAGCCTTTTGATGGTAATGTTTGGAATTTCATTTAGGTTTTTGCATTTGACTTCCAATCACCGAATAATACAATTAATTTTCTAAGCAACTATTCAAAAACAATCTTCCTTTGCTCAAGCTCATTATCAGATTTACTGATATTCCAGACAACTTATTATACGATATCAACACGGGTTTCTTTACTTAGCGATAGGGTTCTTGTTGTTATTCATGAAGCCACATCCTTTGCTTTTGAAATAAAAAATATATATAAACAGCTCTTTTCAGATGTAACATATCTTTTTACGAATTTACGTTAGCATACCATAGCACATGCTACAGAAGTTTAATGTACCTGCATAAAAATATATTCATTTTTTATTTTTATTCATGCTTCAAATTCTCTCCAACCCATGCATGACCTCTGCACTAATTGAAAAAAAAACAAAAAACCATATTTTCCATTTTGACATGAAAAAAAAAAAATCATATACAGTAAACAAGATTTGTTTAAACCAACCAGAATCGTTTTTGTAATGAAAAAAAAGTTTTCAAAATGTACAAATCGCTGAGAATTTCTTTGTCTCGGTCTCGGTTTCCGCTTCTATAAATTAGTTAAGTTTTTTTTCTCGGAAATTTGATTAAACCATGTATGCATAAAGTATAAGGTCCTCTACCACTTTTGTTCAATTCGGCCCCATCTCTAAAGGGATGGATTCAGGGCAGTGTCAAATAGGCCTCAGGGGGTACCACTCTTAAAAATCTTCTCCAGAACCGCGGCTTCAATTGAAAAAGTAATGGCATCTAAGTGAACAGAAAGGATGTACATGTAGTATCCGAGTTTGTTAAATTAAATAAATTCCGATAACTAATTCTGACACCTTTTTGACATCTTTATAATTTTATGCTCCCCGAAAATTTTCGGGGGAGCATATGGTCGCCGTCGTGTCCGTCTGTCTGTCTGTCCTTCCGTCCGTCCGTCCGTCCGTCCGAGAGCACACATCTACTGGACGCTACATTAGAATTTGATCATATTTCACACAAATGTTCATGTGCATGGTTTTAGATATTGTTTTCATTTTTGTGCGTGAACATCGACGGCGGTTGTAGCTAGCCATGCAGGGGATGCGTACTCCTCCCAGGCACCTTGTCCTAAACTAACTTGCTATGGGTCCGTCGATGCTCAGTTTGGTGCTCTATTGTGAGTGTTGTTGGGATTGTATTCATGATCTTCTTTATCTTATTAGGATAAATCATTTGGGACAAAGTTCCCTTAAGGTCAATCATCAAAGATCAAGGTCATTTCCATGTTAAAAATAGTTTTCTTTTGCAAAAATAAATATCAAAACAGTATTATGTCCAAATGGTGTGAACGTTTGTGCAATGACAGAATAATGCATAATCTCTGACACATGTTACGGGTTTTGGTACGATTTCTTCATACGAATTCTCTAATATGTACACCACACTTCCTCATGACAAAATTAATGATCGATTATCCAAACCCATTAAATGGTGTTTGATCGAGAGCAGTAAACTTACACTTGTACATCTGAACAAAGGCTTCTTTACCTCAACAGACTACAAATCATACAAATTCTGGACATGTAGTGACCTGTGTAATGCCCTGACATTCCTCTTGGTCAACATTTATATTAGATTTGGTGAGGATCTATACAAGCAGGTTGAAGGAATTCCTATAGGTACTAAGTGTGCGTCTCTTGTTGCAGATTTATTCATATACTTACGAAAAAGAATCTATCCAAAATCTCCAAAAGCAAAAACAAAAGAAAAAATAAATAAATAAATAAAAAAAAAAAAAAAATAATAATAAAAAATAAAATAAAATATTACGATTTTGGAATGTTTCAATAATACTTCTAGGTATCTGGATGGTGTTCTGACTATTGAAAACCCTGCTTTCGAGATATATAAGAATGAAATTTATCCACAAGAATTAACACTTAACGAGACAAACGTAACAAATACAGAAACACCATTTTTGGATCTTAATATTAAAATTGTGAACGGAAAGATTCATACAAGTGTATATGACAAAAGAGATTATTTTGGATTCAACAAAATAAATTTCCCCTGGCTTGACGTTGATGTTCCTAGACTACCGTCATACGGCATTCACATATCACAGCTCATCCGGTACGCTAGAGCATGCACTAATATTTTGGATTTTCACAGTAGAAACTTACAAATTACGGAGAAACTTTTAAGTCAAGGTTTCCGCTTTCATAAGCTAGTTAAGACGTTTTGGAAATTTTACAGAAAATATAGTAAACTTCTTTTAAAACTCGGATCTATACAAGCAACATGGGTACATTACTTTGGATATTATTTCACAACCTGCATTTTATGATGATATGATGAACAAAATTCGAAGGATAAAAGGTAGACAGCATTACCATCGAAAATGCATCGGAATCATCAAACGCCTTTTGAACCGTGGATATGATCCTCATGTCACCAGACGGACACTAGACTTGGTACTTGACCAATCTACCGTCTTGTACCAGCGCATCCTTAGATATTGCACACTGACTGTGACGACGGGACTCCATAACGGGCCCTGTCCAAACCTCTTTAGAGAAGGCAGGGGCCCCGATCACCTGATTTTTCTAAATGTTAGTCGGACTCCTCGGGTGATAACAAACATGAGCTCGCGTCGGAGCACGGAATGTATTACGTACACCCTCTTTTTATATTCATTTACATATTCATCTGTGTTGCTTGGGCCTCTGCGTTTTGCGGTCTTGTTTGTGTGTGGTCATCTTACACTGAGGAGGTTGTTTTACACCACAATAATTGTACGTTCTTCGAGAATTCTGGGAAATCGAAAAAAGTGGGAGGGATGTGCGCACGGAATTTAGGATAACCACAACATGTGTTACCTGCGTAGCAGATGACCGTCCTAAATCGGCATCGGTTGCCAATTGGTCTCGTTGGTTTATTTGTAGTCTTTTGTGTTTATTGTTTCTATGTCGTTTGATTCTTGCTGTACTCGTCTTCTCTGTGTTTGCGCTTCTGGTGCTTTGGTATTTTGTTGTTGGTATTTCAACCAGGTCTTGTTGGAGATCAGCTCCCTTCTTAAGATTTTTCATTGCAAAATCATTAGAATTCCTTCTGGAATTCTGATTATTTTGCATTGCCTTCTTGACTGTGAGACTTAATAATTTATAGGTATTTTCGATAGTCTTGAAGTAGCAAACAGGATTTTCGGACGTGGGGGAGAATTTACATGATGATACACGCCAAGGAAGACTGTCTTCCAAAAGAGGAAGTGCTCTAAAAATTAATATGTTATGCTTTGTGAATGACAGTGTTGGGCGACAAACAGCTTGTGAAATTGCAGGTAACCGTGAAATTCAAAAGACTATCGTGCATAAGATCTTATCCAGTTTTCATAACACGAGTCATGTCTGTGATTAGATGGGTTCCGAAAATTCTTAGAAATTCAACGTTAGCGAGGATAGTAGAATTGTCAAAACAGTTTTTAGCGGATAACATCAAGGATTCTCAATTTAGTGCTCCGGGTATGAGGAAGTGTCCTTTTTATATGTGATAAAAATATAAATATTTTGTGCTTTGTTTGTAATGAAATTTGGTACAGTATCAATATCAAACATGGATTTAATTAAAATGATACTTTCATTTATTTTACACTTGTTTCCAAGGCTGTCGACGAACTTAATGGACAACCATCGTACGTTGTTTTTGAGAATGTCATCATATATCCCAAATTGCTAATTGGATAGACCCTTCAAGAATAAGGTCACTTGAGACATTAGATGTATAATGAGGGATAATTGGTTCACCTATTTATTGAGTTTGGAATTCCAAACTAATCTTATAACTTAGTTTTAATACAAAAATTAATTGAAAAAAAAAATCACCAATGCATTTTTGAAAAAAAAGTTATTTTCTGTAAGAGTTCTTGCCCCTCAGAGTCTACATTGAAGTCCATAGAAAAACTAATACTTCAGCCATATTTTCCAAGACAATGATGAGGGCTCGAATATGGATTGGTGAAAAATTTCTGAAAATTAATATTTATCAAATTTGACCAAAAAACCTTTCTCAAGTTAATCGTTTAAATCTTTTGCAATTAATATTTAACGTTTTCTCTATCAAGGCGAGATAACGCATAAAATGCCCCTTTAAAAATCCTTTTTCCCGATACCTACCATCATGGTACAAACGTTTGTGCAACATTAAAAGCGATATAGAAGTATGAACAAATTTATACACATCATTTCATCATTTTGGACATGATTTTGTTTATCATACATCTAATACCTTAAGATAATTCACAAAGGTCAAGATCATTTGCATTCATTCATGTGTGATTATTTTTTGCATTGATGAGTACCAGAAAAGGATGGGGTGTAATACACATTACGTCAAGATGATAATTTGTTCAAACTTTACAAACTGTTTTCCATAGTGTGGGCTTTCCTAAATAACGACTTTTACAATATTTTCATTTCCATATATTAAACCTGATATACAAACAAAATGTAATTCTCGGTTTCATTCTTATAACGAGAACTTGGCCGTTTGAACTTTAACATTGGACCCTATGGAAAAAGTAAGAAAAATCCCCTGACCGCGAAAGGAGAAAATGTTTTAAATTCGTCTCTTCAAAAAAATTGGACTTATAAAATATAATGATGCAAACAATTCCAAACATAATAAATTCCTTTGGGATGTTGTACATGTATAATTACAAAATAAAAATACAATGAACACCAAAGACTTTGAACAGAAAAACAGTAGAAAAAAATATCTCCATAAAAACGAATTTTAAACGTATTCAAATTCAATTGCATCATTTAAGAAGAAAAAAAAACACGTTTCGGGTACTTAACCCTCGTCAGTGATCTTCAATCCAAATAATGAAATATGGCTAAAGAAATACACACGAACGTTATACAAGGAAACATGACAAATATGGATAATGACCATATCCCTGTAGACAGCAAAAAATCGATAATTCAGAAAATCAGAAACTGAAGGCATACAAAATCAGGATAAAAAGACACCAAAGCAAACAAACAAAAACCTCCACCACATGAAAAGAATCGGACTCCCTATATGAGAGTGAGACCAGGTGCCCAGGAAGAGTAAGCATCTCCTGCTTGCATGCAACACCCGCCGCTTCAATTCGGTAGAACTGTCATATCCGGTAACTTCCTTTTCGGAAGACATAGAGTACAACCTTTGGTTGGTTCTTCAATGTACATGTAACCAGGTCCCGGGGAGAGGAAGCATCTCCTGTTTAGTATATATTATTATATATTATTATATATTATACAATTATGGACTTTTTACGAGGTGAATATGGTGTGATATTTTATTAATTTCAAAATATTGACCGAGGCGATAACCGAGGTCAATATTTTCAAATTAAGAAAATATCACATCATATTCACCAAGTGAAAAGTCCACAATTGTTTTATTATATAGTGGATTTACTCAGTATTCATAAAAGTACCTTTTCGAAAATGGCTGGAACCGAATTTTCTTTTAAAAAATATTTCGAAAACAAAATAAACATAATTTGTCTCTGAATTATATTAAACGTAATGTAATAATCATTCAATTAGTGAAATGAAGATGATTTCAGAGTCAAAATTCGTCGTTATATATTCTTAGAGTGGTTCAAATTTCAATGAACTAATAGCTCAGCTTCAGTGTCCTTGCTACTGTTCACAAAATGACGTTAATGACGTCACAGATATAATTATCGCGCATTTTTGATATTTCTCCTTTTGTGCTTTTTGTGTTTTTGCATTGCGTGTTTTGGGTTTTTGCTGTGGGTGCTACAACCTGGTGTTGTTGGAGACCCCCTCCTTTATTTCATGGTAAATCGGAAGCAAGAGTTTTCGCCGTAGTGTTATTTAATGAAATCACCGCTAACAGGTCAATATGATGTGACAATGACTCGTCACGTGACAACTCTCGGCCAATGAGAGTGGGAATAGAAACAGACTATATAATAGTATTATATATTATTATATTATGTTATATATATATTGACAGCACAAAAGGGGTGAAAACAATCACGTTCACTATTCAGACAATGTCGGATCCATCCAATAAAGGACGAATGCACGTCGCTCGGAAGAAAAGATGTAGACAGGCACAAAAATGATACAAGCGGCTACGGCACTAAATCGTGTTTAAAACATGCGGAATGGACAGAGCATCCCTAATTCTGTCTGACCACGTATTTATCACACACACTCTCATACTAGAAACCTGCAATGTACTAAAGCTCGAAAGGCCATACCTCGTATACATATGAAGGTTATTATATATATATATAAATATATATTTCAACGGCGTAGCTCTGCCTGAAAAAGTGGAGGGGCACAACATCCCAAAATTTCTAACAAGCATAAAAAAAGGGGGGGGGGGAGATATTAAAACAATATGGGACATTCATGTTCTGTTTGCACAAATATTAACATTTTCTGGTGCAATTCAAAATTTTAAGTACATGAATAAATGTCTGACGAGCGGTAGCGAGCCAAGAAATTTTTTTAGCAAAGTAATGTTGACTTATCAGAAAATACCTTCTATATCCTCTATCATTAACAAGTACATGAAATAATATTCTATATAGTTTGAGTTAAATGTCTTCATGTATATTGATAAAGTAATATATATAAAGGATTGATCAGAATAGGTAAATTATTAGAAAGTCTATAACGAACTGGCGAGCGGTAGCAAGCCAAAGAAAATGTTAAAACTTGACCGAATCATTGTAGAATTATGGTAAAAAATGTTGCTATTTGAAACAATGTTAATGCATCATAAAATTTTGTAATTGAAAAGTGGGGGGGGGGGGGGGCATGGGGCCCCCGCTGTCCCCCCCTTCTCCTACGCCCTTGTATTTATATACATCTAGTTCGCACAATACATGTGTTTTGGGTAGGTAATCTAGGCACTGGTACTCTAAGCCAAAATCATTTTTAGAAGCGCCCTCCTATTTTATTTCTGATTTCGTATATCCATCAGGTAAATAATTCGGAGTTAAGATCTATTCAGTAGTATAATTAATTAAATACGGTGAACAAATTTGTAAAAAGAACAAAGGGTATATGGTTTTATCAGCATCGCTCTTCAGAATAATATGATGTAATAATAACCAAACTTGACTTACTGTACAAATACTATGATACATCTAGCTTAGAAGTTTATCTATCACGTGGTAGTACTTTAAATCGGATAACGACCCGAAAGATGTCAGGTTTACATGTACATTAATGTAAGAAGGCAGTTGTTAATGTAAGTATAAATTGTGAAAAAAAAATATTTTCTAGCAAACGAAAATCAAGCAAATTGACTTGAAATGATATGATTATATTCTTAATATCGACAATGCTGTTTTTTTAAGTATAAAGATGTTATTTATCCACAAGAATCGAAACAAACACAGAAACACCATTTTTTGACTTAAATGTCAAAATTGTTAATGGAAAGATTCATACAAGGTTGCGTGACAAAAGAGATGATTTTGGATTTAACATAGTAAATTTCCGCTGGCTTGACGGTGATGAATCTAGATTACCGCCCTATGGCATCTACATTTCACAGCTCATCCAGTATGCTACAGCATGTACTGATGTTTTGGATTTTCATAGTAGAGATTTACAAATTACCAAGAAACTTTTAGGTCAAGGCTTTTTTTCGCTTTCACAGACTAGTAAAGAATTTCCTGAAAATCTACAAAAAATATAGTCAAATTCTTTTGAAATTCGGACCAATACAAGCAACAAAGTACATTACTTTTGGTATTTCACAACCTGCATTTTATGGTAACATAATTAACAAAAATAAAGGAGGGGATCTCCAACAAGACTCCGTTGCAGCACCAACAGCAACACACCAAACACCCCAAGTGAAAACACAGAGATGACACACATATATCAAGAGACAAGGAACATCGAACATCGAACAAAAAAGACACATAAACCGACGAGACCCGTGGACAATCGGTGACGACTTAGGACGGCTTAAGCCACGTTAGAAGCAGACGGTGTGGTTATCCTTGATTACGTTCCCACAACCCTCCCACTTTTCCGATAACCCACAGGGCTCGAAGAACGCACAATTGTGGTGTAAAACAACCTCGTTACTGTCAGATGACCACACACAAACAAGACCGCAAGACAAAGGGACCCGAGCAACACAGATTAATATTAAAATGGGTATAAAAAGAGGGCATGTGTTATACAGTTCGTGCTCTGCCGACGTGAGCTCATGTATGCTCTCACCCGAGGAGTCCGACTCACATTCAGAGAGAAAAGGTGGTCGTTGCAATGTCTTCTGTAAAGAGATTTGAACATTTTAGACTTTGAAATATTGGATGATGCTGTTTCGTCGTTTCACACTGCCAAGTCGTTAGTCGGAAACACTTCCGGTCATTGATAAACCTGATGAAACATTTCTGCGATGGCCTTTAGAGATTTTTTCTGTGCTATGCCACTTTTCATGAAAAGTTATCATAAAAAGATGTTCGGTCAACGGAAGCTCATTTTACGCACCACTTGCACGTGTTATGCAAACAAACACTTTATCTGTTTATTGGTTTAGTTTTATTTGCCTGCCATCGCTGTTTTAACAAATGCATTCCATTTGATTTGTTTTACTCAATGACATGAAAAATGCTACCAACAATTCATTAAGTATTGTTTATAATTTATTGATAAAAATCGCGAAATTAATGAAAAATATTTGGTATTGAAATGTCATCACGGTCTCTTTCCGTTTAACCAAATTTTATTTTCCCGATTTTAAGTATTAAAAGATTGAATTGTAGTATATTATAACAAATCATCATTTATTTAAATAATAATTTGAATTCCACAACAAGGAAGATCCATACCCGTATTTTTGAACAAGTATAAGGGACAGAATGCGTTTATTTTCTTTTTTTAATTTGATCCCCCCCCCTCACACACAATATCTCATTTAGTTATCCGTGTTCAAGTTAGGGTGCATCCAAAACATTTTAGCATTAGAACCCCCTTAGGCAGATTATATCCGCCGATAACAGTGCCAATAGTAGAGCGACAAATTTAAAAAAAAGCTTAGTTTTCGAGTTTAATCAACACACCTAACACAGGCCTGAATTTGGTCTGAACTTTTTGCTGAATACCCCTGCTTTCAAATAGAGCTGTCGTAAAGGATATGCCACGGTCAGATTTTGTTTAAATTGGGTAAAAAGCGATAAAATCGTGAAAAATTAAAACGAAATATTTATCGTTTATATCCTCGGTATTTCTATATTTTGCTCTTTTTTGCATAAAAAGTCGTTGCAATCAATGCATTAGATATGTACACATGATATATAATTGTTTTGAAGGAAGAATATTTTCTCCTCTCTCAAAAACTTGCTGTTTTATGCAAATTTCTATGAAATATGAAGAATCCGTGTTAATATTTTCTAAATTTTTTTCTCGAAACACATCGACAAATATATGTTTATTATTTCCAATGCCTTTTTATTGATCATTTTTCTAAGGGGCTATAAATAAATGTAAAAACTTAAAGCGTATATACTTTTGATTTAAGCGGCATTTCACAAATTAGTTTCCGTAGATAAAAATTCGGTCGACCACGTGTTACAGTTTCTATCAAATCGTACCTATCAACCGGTATACATACATATTTTTGATAAAAGTTAAATGCAGAAATGGGAATTACGTCATACTGTGTAAATATTAATGAAAAATACTTCTTTTTAATATATCGTGGTAAGACCGTGTATGGAAACCCATTCGTGCCAAGTTGAAATGAAAATATGTTAATTGAAGAAAAATGCATTAGGTTCATATAAAATTATGAAAAGTATATTTTGACGTTTATTTTAGTACCACAGAAATGTGAATATACATGTAAAGTACATTGGTCAGAGTTTGGGCTCTTCGTTATCTGTGTTTTAAACATTACGATATGCCTTGGGTAGATGTTGTGCAATTTATCCCTTTTAGCATCCGCACTTTCTCTTCGTTCAGATTTGTAACTGTTACAAAATCAAGTCGATGCTTTTCAAGATATACTGAGTCAGAAAACCCCTTTGATGTCTCCGTGAGATCCAATGGAAAGTCCTCAAGGGTCACGGGGGGCTTTAATTCCTAATGTTGTACATAAGCACAAACACCACATTGTCATATGTAATATTGGTAATCTAATTGGGCAGTTCCTACATACGTTTACAATACATCAAATAAAAGGCTATATCACGAAGAGGAACCGTCTGTTGATAACGAAAAATTCGCCGCAACAGGAGCGTATAATGTTGGCGCGTCAATGGCCGTATTTCCCAAAGAAATCCGAATAAAGAAATAAAATTGAAAAAGTGTGAAATGTATGACGCAAAGAATAGTCGATGAAATGTGTCCAAGAAGAAACTATTCCAACAGCAAAGCATTGATCTTCAACATGTACATGTATTAAAGAGTCAAAGATGCGATACAACATAGTAAAATCAAACTTTTATAACGACAAGACTGATATGTTGACAGCTCAGCGTGAGACCTCAGAGAATAGAGCACCCTTTATTGTGTGGTCATTTCTATTTTAATATTGCTAAAGATTTGCTTCTCGGTTGATAGTTTTATGTGAGCGTCTTTAATTCTTGTAAATGTGGTTGTTTGATGTTCACTATTTGTTAGTATCTTTTTCCGTTTCATTTATATAGAAACAATTGCAGAGAAATTAAAAAAAATTGTCCATTGTAGACAAGGATGAAGCATGAAAAACAATAAACAGACAATAAAAAACAAACTCAACAAAAACATACAATATTGTTGATATGGCCATCAACGATCAACCAATCAGAAACTAAAAGACCGAAACTAGAAACCACAGGCTACCCCCCTTACCATCTATTGTCGTAGCAAACTAACCTGACCGGGCGGAGCTAATTCAATCAAGCAATTGAGACGAATTGATACAATTTTAGGGTAGATAGATTATGAATTGCACATCGTAGTTAGAGTAAATACTCATTACCTGTAATTTTATATGGCTTTTATCACCTGGTTAGAAGTGAACTCTTCCGATGACAAGGTGTAAATAAGCTCCGCCCGGTCAGATCAGTTTGCTACGACAATACCTGTAGAACGATGCCTTTAATTGTAAACGTCTTCAAATTGAATAGCATCATTTAAGAACAAATGAATTGGCAACGTGGACCAGACATGCACGTTTCGGGTACTTCACCCTCATCAGTGATCCTAAATCTTAACAATGTAATATGCCAAAGGTATGAAAGCTATGTCGAAAAAGTGTACCGAAAGACGTAGCAGGATGGGTGGGACATGATGCTACAGGACCCACTTTTTAGAAATTTCAAGAAATTTAGATAACAGGAATTTAGATCGCGTTGAAGAAACGATCAACCAAAATTGATCGAACTTGGCTACATGTGCCCTCGGGGACTCCTGGTCCACCAGCAGTGACACTCACCAAGTGGTATAAATGTAAACGTCTTCAAATTGAATAGCATCATTTAAGAACAAATGAATTGGCAACGTGGACCAGACATGCACGTTTCGTGTACTTAACCCTCATCAGTGATCCTAAATCTAAACAATGTAATATGCCAAAGGTATGAAAGCTATGTCGAAAAAGTGTACCGAAAGACGTAGCAGGATGGGTGGGATATGATGCTACAGGACCCACTTTTTAGAAATTTCAAGAAATTTAGATAACAGAAATTTAGATCGCGTTGAAGAAACGATCAACCAAAATTGATCGAACTTGGCTACATGTGCCCTCGGGGACTCCTGGTCCACCAGCAGTGACACTCACCAAGTGGTATAAATGTAAACGTCTTCAAATTGAATAGCATCATTTAAGAACAAATGAATTGGCAACGTGGACCAGACATGCACGTTTCGGGTACTTAGCCCTCATCAGTGATCCTAAATCTAAACAATGTAATATGCCAAAGGTATGAAAGCTATGTCGAAAAAGTGTACCGAAAGACGTAGCAGGATGGGTGGGACATGATGCTACAGGACCCACTTTTTAGAAATTTCAAGAAATTTAGATAACAGAAATGTAGATCGCGTTGAAGAAACGATCAACCAAAATTGATCGAACTTGGCTACATGTGCCCTCGGGGACTCCTGGTCCACCAGCAGTGACACTCACCAAGTGGTATAAATGTAAACGTCTTCAAATTGAATAGCATCATTTAAGAACAAATGAATTGGCAACGTGGACCAGACATGCACGTTTCGTGTACTTAACCCTCATCAGTGATCCTAAATCTAAACAATGTAATATGCCAAAGGTATGAAAGCTATGTCGAAAAAGTGTACCGAAAGACGTAGCAGGATGGGTGGGACATGATGCTACAGGACCCACTTTTTAGAAATTTCAAGAAATTTAGATAACAGAAATTTAGATCGCGTTGAAGAAACGATCAACCAAAATTGATCGAACTTGGCTACATGTGCCCTCGGGGACTCCTGGTCCACCAGCAGTGACACTAGTACTCACCAAGTGGTATAAGCTACGTTTTAGCGACAACTGCTGTCACAAGGTCAAACAGAGAAAGAAAATGCCATGATTGCCTGAATGTGATGGAGTCGTATAGGCAGCTACGCTACTTACTTGTGAAACTAAAATGCATTGCACATGATCATAAAATCTTTGTTATACTTAATTATTTCTAATATTTGCCTGACAAAATGTGTCCATATCACAATGTTTGAAATTACCAGAACATAGATAGTACATAAAAAAATTACTTTTCAAAATTATTGATGTAAATTTGTCATCTTCTTTGAAATAAAGCGATACTTTTCATTCATTATTATTACATGTTAAAACTTAATTTAGCCGTAATTATTTAGTTTTACTCCGTATTATCGAGAAAACATCTCCTAGTTTATATTGCAATGAATCGCTAATAACGAAGTTGGGGATGGGGCACTTTATTTGTCTGGTACTCCTAAGTTTTTCAATTGATCTCTATCAAACTTTCCTAAAAACACATTCACATATCAAAATATTGTTTCCGTATGTTAATTTTTATCTTCGAATTAACATTCTCAATATTGAAGTGAAAGAATTGAAAATTTCAAAATTACCAATTTATCTTAGAATTTGTGCTAATTCATCCATGAAGTAGAAATTAGAAAATTCAATTTGATCCAAAAATTTTCTATTGACTTCAATTACCATAATGACTTTGATTTCGGTCAGTTTGACTTTTCATTTATTAAAGGATGATAATTTTTGTTGAAATATCTATGATTTTGAATTTTACTTATTTTCCGCTTTTATCTGAATTTACATTAATTCTGACCATACGAATTTTTTACGACAGGTCAAATCTGATGCCCAATGTTATATTCTTTCGTTTAATATAAAAATTAGCCCTGTGTTAGGTGGGTTGATTAAAATTTCAAATTTAGCGACTTGGTTGCTCTACTACAAGTGCCAAGTTTAAAATGTATTCCGAAAATGTTCATTCTTTTAGTAAAGGTAAAGGACCTCGCACAAATTGGCGGGAAATCTACCCAGATAATAAAATCTCCAGGGTTACTAAAACTATTTTGAGGTATAAAATTTATATTTATGGATAGTAAAACTTATAATCTATAAAATTTACTCAAATGTTTATCATTCACATCACCTACTTTGTATTTATTTGTAATCGAAGCAATTTAGAGTCCGTGGTATTACGTTTTAAAATTCAATAAGATGAGATGAAATTGAGAAAATCATTTTACTCTGAGTTATATTAAGTTATCATAAATTTAGTGATTTAATAAACGGAAGAATTATTGTCCTCCTTCAAAAACTAGTATTTCATTTCCATATTCAGATCTGCAGAACTGCATTTTTGGTGCATCACTATACTCCCAATAGTTCACAATGGATGAATGCGCTTAGTGCGTTTACATTACGAAAAGATACATGTGAGCGAAAAGCTATCGGGAAAAAGATTTTTTGTGGTTATTCGTAAAAACAATTAATAGAGTGTTTGACAAATAGAGGAAAATAAGATATAATCGAGAACAATGTTCTTTGTTGGAAGTGTTTGAATAACTATCTCAAAAGAAAAAAATGTAGTCGCAAAATGTTTACTACTCACCCAAACCATAAAATGAAATCATAAAAGTAATTAATTAATGAACATATTATATATAATTGTAAAGTATCTTCACTCTGAACCCATCGAAAGAAAACGTGATAGATCTATGTATGATAACTCAAGATTTCGAGCCTTCTCACCCCCCCCCCCTTTTGATATTTATATCGCCTGGTTGGCATTGTTCCCCACCTTGCTACAGGATCTTACTCGCCATGCTGGAAGATCTTGTCAAACTAAAGTTTCTATAAAGGAATGTCATTTCTGAATGAAGGAATTTCAAAGATTTTATGAAAACCATATGAATCTATAATATTTGTGTCAATTAATCATTTTATGACGGGAAATTTGTTGGTCCGTGATGAAAATCAAGATTTTTTGCTTCTTTGAAAAACTTAGTAAAAATGCCGGAAAATTGCTGCTAAAAATAGCAAATTTGTAAAGAAAATACAAAAATTGTTGAAATGTCCTCATTTTATTTTAATTTCAGTTTTCTATGTTAAAATACAATACAACAGGCTAGAAACTTTGTATAAAGTTTAAAATTGATAAAGTTTAACCATAGGTAGCAAATTCAGCTATCATTTAAAATTTTCTCTATTTTACACCAAAATAACGAAAATCATCCAATTTTAGGTCAAAATTTCAAAGATACTGAATTTTAACGATTTTTTCAAACACACTGTAACATGTTCTCCTAGAAAAAAAACTCAATCTATTGAAGAAAAAGTATATGTTCGTGCACAAATAAGAGAAAAGAAATGCTCACAAACAGTACCATTTTGTGCTTTTCTTGAAAAGTGTCAGAGCAGTAAAATTTGCCTTATTGTAGGTAAAATTGAAACGATTTATAATTTTTCAGCATTCATCAGCTTTACCTTATAAAAAAGTTTAAATCAGTAATTCGTAAAAAAATTCATGGGTAATTACTAACGGAAGGGAAATCAGAACAGTTCAAAAATATACCTCCATCTCAGCCATCTTGATTTCTATAGAAAATACTACGAAGCATTTTCTTACGCATATCATCATTCAGTTTAGATCAAATTTTCAAACTTATCCGCTTCTAGGTGTGTAATGAATTAAAGTCTAAAATAGAGTCAGAAATAATGCATTGACCATAATGAATATCTATAAAATTCAAGCTCAATGAGTGCTAAAACAGGAAACGCACAAGAATGGTCCAAAAATGTGACCAATGACGCAAATTAAATGGAAATCCTGTAGCAAGGTGGGGAACAATACTCTAACTAACTAACAATACTTGTAACTTTCACAAACTAGTAATGACTTTCTGGAAATTTTACAAAAATTATTGTCAACTTCTTCTGAAATTCGGACAAATACAGGCAACAGAGTATATTACTCTGGGTATTTCAGAACCTACATTTTATGGTGACATAATTAACAAGATAAAAAGGATCAAATGACAAATATGGATAATGACCATATCCCTGTTTACAGCACAAAATCGATAACCCAGAAAATCAGAAACCGAAGGCATACAAAATCAGGATAAAACAGGAACCAAAGCAAACAAACAAAAACCTCCACCATATGAAAAGAAGCGAACTCCCGATATGAGAGTGAGACCAGGTGCCCAGGAAGAGTAAGCATCTCCTGCTTGCATGCAACACCCGTCGCTTCAATTCGGTAAAACTGTCACATCCGGTTACTTCCATTTTGGAAGATATAGAGTACAATCTTTGGTTGGATGGTTCAAATGGTCTAAGACAGAATATCATCCACCATTCTGGAAAGTGGGACATCATAGTGTATGACGAGTTCCCCATATCGACCGTAGAACTTCCTCAGTGACGATGTTAGTCGGTCACAAACATATCCCTGACTGAGAAGCTTATCTGAAAGACGCCTAGCTCTCAGAACAAAATCCGTATATTTGGTACTTGCTCTGGCATAGCGTATCAACTGAGATATGAACACGCCAGATAGGCAACATCATTATCAAAAAATGCGTCAGAATCATCAAACGCTTTTATACCGTGGATATGATCCGAATATCACCAGACGGACACTAGGCTTGGTCCTTGACCAATCTACAGTCTTGTACATGCGCATTCTTAAAACTTGCACTCTTACTGACTGTGACGACGGGACTCAATGACGGACCCTGTCCTCTTTAGAGAAGACAGGGCCCCGACCACCTGTCCTCTCTGAATGTCAGTCGGACTCCTCGGGTGATAGTATACATGAGCTCGCTACAGCCGGCAGAGCACGGACTGTATTACGTACGCCCTCTTTTGATATTCATTTCCATATTCAACTGTGTTGCTTGAGCCCCTGCGTTTTGCGTTCTTGTTTGTGTGTGGTCATCTGACAGTGAGGAGGTTGTTTAACACCACAATTGTACGTTCTTCGAGACCTCTGGGTAATCGGAAAAATGGGAGGGTCCAGGATAACAACACCTTTTGCTATTTCCATGCATGTCCGGTTGATGCTACAAATGTGTCTGTTCTTAAATTGTGTTATTTAATTTGAAGATGTTTAACATTCATATACGTTTAATTCATAGTAGACACCTCTATATAAAAATTATCAGTCATTTATAAATTATTTTTTGACAAAATACATATAATTATTTGAATTAAACATCAAAGAAATTCCAGAAAAAGAAAAGATTTTCTGTTTCCAAATGGATGTTTTCTTCGAATATCTCTCTAAAATTATTTAAAAGACGTCATGTCAAACACGTGATACCGCGAGGTATCCATAGCAACCTCCATACAAATGGATCTGAGTGTAAAATAACCTCCTCGTGTTCTTAGTTGAATGTATTTCTAAACTAAGATGTATTACGTGTTTGACATGACTCATGAGTGTAAACATACAACATGGCGTTAGAATTCGAAGAGAGGAAGCGGAGGCTACAGGAATTCCGGCCGTATCATTAATATTAAAGCTCAATAAGGTAAAAAAGTATTGCCAATCGTTTAGATTCACTTTATCAGAGTCAGACATTATAAGTAATCCCCTGGAAAACTCGCCGATTCGTGCCGGCCATATCCTGAATTTGGGTACCGGATTTGTTACATACAGATTCCTGCGGCCAACACACCCCAACCAACCAAATAGCCAAGTGTCGCTGGCCGTTTCTGCGGCTAGCTATTCCAAAGCAAGCTAAAAACTACAGCAGTTATGTCCATCTATAGTTGCCTTGAGAAAATATTGATTTACAATGGTTTCAGTGGTCATTTTGTACAGATTCTATTTTGAAATAGAGGGTTCCACCAGAAATTATGTTAGGTTGGCTTGAAGATAACTGTAATTGCATTTGTTTTGTATTTTAACAATTTTGATATACACATGTACGTAAATAAACATTCTTCTGACTGTTTCCATTTATGATCATTTTTGTTTAATTTAAGTTATTGCTTTTTGTAGAGATTTTTCACATCAATAATGTAGTCCATCGTATTTCTGTGGTGTGATCTTGCTGTTCCGGGTCGTTTGTCTTCCTTTCCTCGTTTCGATAGTATGTTCGCCGTTTTCACTGTTTAGGACATACTCCTCATCCGTATTTCGTGATTTACGAGGTTTAATATACGCATTGTCATTTTTGGATTCTAAATTTCGGATTCGTGTTTGATCTTAATTCATCAAATTCTTAGATGTCTGTTTGACTTTAAGTCACTGAATAATATCGATCGTAGTTGTTCCATTCCTTTTTCATGTTTTTGGCGTTTAAAATGATATATCTACTCAAACCAGTTTTCTTATTGTAATTAGAATACAAGAAGATGGTAAATTAATTCTATATGTTTTATGCAAATCTCTTTCAGATCATGGCAAGAAGAAATGCACAAACACACTTATTTTCCGTTGCTCTAGACTTTGGTACAACATTTTCTGGATTGGCCTTTTCAACTGTGAATGACTTTCAGAAAAGACCAGACATCGTCCATGCATTTACACAATGGAACGCTGGCGGCCAGTGCCTTATTTCAAACAAAACTCCAACTTGTCTTCTGCTGACAGCCAAGAAAGAATTCGAAGCATTTGGATACGAAGCAGAGAACAAATATGCTGACCTGGCTCTGGACGATTTGCACAGTGACCGATATTTCTTCCGGAGATACAAAATGAAGTTACACGGACATGAGGTTATACTTCTGATGTATAAGATAATTCAAAGATTAATATTTAAAATCAAACTCCCACTCTTGTACCTTGTTAAGTAATATTATAAGAATACATTTGTATTTCGTAACGCTATCTCAAGCTAGTTCATCTGTTAACATTTTCTAATCTTCAAAAAAAACCCCAAAACGTTCACATGTTAGATGACATTTACATAGTCAATTTCTCCTGCTTGACGGAGATGTTCTAAGACTACCATCATACGACATTTACATATCACAGTTAATCCGGTACGCTAGAACATGCACTAATATTTTGGATTTTCACAGTAGAAACTTACAAATTACCATGAAACTGTTCGGTCAAGGTTTCCGCTTTCATAAACTAGTTAAGACTTTCTGGAAATTTTACAAAAATTACTATTAACTTCTTTTAAAATTCGGATCTATACACACAACAGAGTACATTACTTTGGGTATTACACAACCTGCCTTTTATGGTAATATTATTAACAAAATTAGAAGGATCAAATGTAGATAGCATAACCATCGAAAATGCGTTAGAATCATCAAACGCCTTTTATACCGTGGATATGTTCCAAATATCACCAGACGGACACTAGGCTTGGTACTTGACCAATCTACAGTCCTGAACCAGCGCATTCTTGAGAGTTGCACTCTGATTGACCGTGACGACGGGACTACATGATGGGCCCTGTCCAAACCTCTTTAAAGAAGACAGGAACCCGACCACCTGCCCTATCTGAATATCAGTCGGACTCCTCGGGTGATAACGTACATGAGTTCGTTACAGCCGGTGTTATAGAGTGAGCCTTCCCCCATAGCCAGACTTCCCCCCGGCGGTCCCACTCTAGAGTGAGCCTTCCCCCCGGCGGTCCTACTCTAGAGTGAGACTTCCCCCAGGGAAAGTCTCACTCTAGAGCGAGACCTCCCTCGGGGAAGTCTCGCTCTAGAGCAGGACCACCCCCTGGGGAAGTCTCACTCTACAACTAGTTATAGAGTGAGACTTCCCCCATAGTGAGACTCCCCCCTCCTCTCCATGCGATTGGAATTCAACCCGTCGTTGTGCTTGAGTTCTGTCAATATTGCTTTGAATAGATAGCTGTGCATACTAGGGGTGTCACGATAGTGGAAACACGTTATTGCGATAGTTTTTCACTGTATTGCGATATATTGTGATATATTGCTTTCTTTATATTTTCAGTAAAATCCAGGCATACACCTTCTGGACTTCTAATGGCTATAACACTAGAATTGGATGAAAAATAAAGAGTTTAATTAGAAGAAGAAATTGCGATATATTGCGATACGCATTTCGTATCGCGATAGGATATAAATCATTTGTGTATTGCGATATATCGATATATTGTGACACCCCTAGCGCATGCCCAACTGTAACCAGTACAACCTTCATATATCTGACCATGAGGACAATGGAAACAAAAGCTTTTTACTCGTATTTTAGCAGTTATTCTCATGCGAATTATACATTGGATTTATTTAGATATTCCTCGTTATAAGTACATTGTAGAAATATGTCTTCGTACGACAGATGTAATTATAAACTTGATCTACATGTGTTTGCATACAAGGTGTCGCTTCGCCTGAGGGACACGGTACGTTCGCTTGACATGTGCAATACGAACTTCGTAAACTCGAACGTCAAAAATTGGAATACCCTTAAAACACGAAGTGTAAACGTGGTGCCAATCGAAGTTTAATAACATAAATTTAATTCGATAACTTGAACGACTCGTCCCTTGCGATTCGAGTATTCGACGTTTGACTGTATTACATAATGATAGTGTACGGTCGCTTTTATAATGATGAAGAGACCGTATACTATCGTTGTTAGATGTTGCACCTGTCAGGCGAAGATACCGTTTTAGTAGAGTGATGTAGGCATGCACTGCACACGGAAGGGGAGGGGACTTAGATTACAGGCGTGCGGCTGGAATGGGGTATACTTTTAAGGCTTTTTGATTTTTAATTGGTATCATTTTCACTTCAAATATATATCACGGCCTCACCCCCACAAATTTTACAAACCCACTATGGACCCTATAAATACGTCAGAAACAGACCTTATAACTAATAGTATATTGTGAATCGGCGTAGCCATGTTGTAGATACGACAACGTATGCCATCACATCGACGTAGTATATTGTGGCTACGGCGTAGCTATGTTGTGGGAACGTCAACGTATGCCATGACCACGACGTACATGTAGTATGTTGTGGATTTGACGGAGCTTTGATATGGGAATGACAACGTATACCATGACCACGACGTAGTATATTGTGGCTACGATGTAGCTATTTTGTGATAACGACAACGTATGCAATGACCACAAAGTAGTATATTGTGGCTACGGCGTAGCTATGTTGTGGGAACGACCAAGTATGCCATGACTACGAGGTAGTATATTGTGACAACGGCGTATCCATGTTGTGGGAACGACAACGTATGCCATGACCACGACGTAGTATATTGTGCCTATGGCGTAGCTATGTTGTGGGAACGACTAAGTATGTCATGGCCACGACGTTGTATATTGTGGCTTTAATTTGGGAACGACAACGTATGCCATGGCCACGACGTAGTACGCTGTGGCTTTGATGTGGGAACGACAACGTATGACATGACCACGACATATTTTGCCTTGTCGGTACATAACTTCCTACTGTCATGTTCGATTTAGATAATATTCCAAAAAATGTTGTCCATGACCTAAGGGGGTGTCATGACCTTGACCAAGGTCATATCTCCTAGGTCAAGGTCACAGTGCACGGATTGCCGAAATCTGTGTCCGGGCCATAACTTTTCACTGGCAACCTAGATTAGAATGTTGTTGTCGATGAACCAAGGGTGTGTCATAACCTTGGCACAAGGTCATATCTTCAAGGTTAAGGTCACAGTGCACAGATAGCCAACATTTTTGTCCATAACTCCTTACTGCCATGTTGGATTTGAATCATATTTCACACCCAAGGGTGTGCAACGACCTTGACGCAAGGTCGTATCTTAAAAGTCAAGGTCATAGCGAATAGATAACCAAAATCAGTGTCCGGGCGATAACTTTTCACTGGTAACTTGACTTTAAATGATACTTCACACAATTATTGTCCATGACCAAAGGGTGTGTCATGACCTTGACCCAATGCCATATCTTCAAGGTCAAATGTGTACTCATAGCCAAACTTCTTGCCCGAGCCATAACTCCTTACTGCCATGTTGGATTTGAATCATATTTCATACAATTGTTTTCCATGACCCAAGGGTGTGTCACGACCTTGACGCAAGGTCGTATCTTAAAGGTCAAGGTCACAGTGCACATATAGCCAAAATCAGTGTCCGGGCCATAACTTTTCACTGGTAACTTGGACTTAGATGATATTTCGCACAAATATTTGTCCATGACCCAAGGGTGTGTCTTGACCTTGACCAAAGGACATACCTTTAAGGTCAAGGTCACAGTGCACACATAGCCAAACTTCTTGTCCGAGTCATAACTCCTTACTGCCATGTTGGAATTGAATAATATTTCACACAATCGTTGTCCATGACCCAAGGGTGTGTCATGACCTTGACTCAAGGTCATATTTTCAAGATCAAGGTCGCAGTGCTCAGATAGTTAACATTTTTTTCCGGGCCATAACTCCTTACTGCCATGTTGGATTTGAAGCATAAGGTGATATCTTCAATGTCAAGGTCACAGTGCACAGATAGCCAACATTTTTGTCCGGGCCATTACTCCTTATTGCCATGTTGGATTTGAATCATATTTTACACAAGTGTTGTCCATGACCCAAGAATGTGTCACGATCTTGACGCAAGGTCGTATCTCAAAGTTCAAGGTCACAGTGCACAGATAGCCAAAATCCGTGTTCGGGCTATAACTTTTCACTGGCAACTTGGATTTAAATGATACTTCCCACAAATATTCGTCCATGACTCAAGAGTGTGTCTTGACCTTGACCCAAGGTCATATCTTCAAGGTCAAGGTCACAGCGCACACATTGCCAAACTTCTTGCCCGGGCCATACCTCCTTACTGTCATGTTGGATTTGAATAATATTTCACACAATTGTTGTCCATGACCCAAGGGTGTGTCATGACATTGACTTAAGGTCATATCACAAAGGTCAATGTCACTGAGCAGAAAATCCGATACTCGTAGAATAAATTCCGCGAACACTTCAATGAACAGTTCCGTATTTAAAGTTTTAATTCGTTTCAAGTCCGAGTTGAATTCGTTTGAAGTCCCAGTTGAACAGTTATAAATAACCCAGACAAAATCTGTGACACACAGATGAACATACGGACAGCTAGACGACTATGGGAGACATGATCGCCAGTAATATTGATATGAAGTAACTCCTAACTGATTGCTGGAGCTATTATTTAAGTATAGATCACAGGAAAAGAGACGAGTTAACACTGCAGTAGGATCACTAAGTGGGGAGAAGACTGGCTCTAGAGAGGGGATGGACAGGGGGTAGGTCTCTCCCCCTCCCGCCCCTTACCCCCCCCCCCCCTCTCTCGCACCCTTGTCTCCCTCCTCCCTACTTGGAACGGCGCGCGCTGCGCTGGCTCAAAATTTTCCTCTTTTTTTTTCTCTCCCTTTTTCCACTTTTTTCTCCACTTTCCCTCCTCCCGCCCCCTCTTCCCCCTTCCCCATCCCCACTTCTCCCTCCTCCCGTCCCCTCACCTCCCCCTCCCGCTCCTCATCTCCCACCTCCCTCTTACCCTGTCCGCCCCCTCTCTAGAGTGAGCGGCCCCCTCCCCGGTGTGCGGGGAGGCGCCTAGAGTGAGCGCCCCCCTCCCCGGTGTGCTGGGAGGCTCTCTCTAAAAAGGGACTGCTTGGGAAGTCTCACTCAAAATTGGGAAGGGGGGGGAGGCTGCCTCTAGAGTGAGCCTTCCCCCCTTCACTCTAGAGTGGGACCGCCGGGGGGAAGTTTCACTCAAAATTAGGCAGGGGGAAGGCTGGCTCTAGAGTGAGCCTTCCCCCTAGGGGGGAAGGCTCGCTCTAGAGTGGGACCGCCGGGGGGAAGTCTGGCTATGGGGGAAGGCTCACTCTATAACACCGGCAGAGCACGGACTGTATTATGTATGCCCTCTTTTTATATTCATCTGTGTTGCTTGCTTGGGCCCCTACGTTTTGAAATCTTGTTTATGTGTGGTCATCTAACAGGTTGTTTTATACCACAATTGTACGTTCTATTAGACCTCTGGGTAATCGGAGAAGTGAGAGGGTTGTGCGCACGTAATAAAGGATAACCACATTATTTGTTACTTGTGACAAATGACCGTCCAAAGTCGGCACCGGTTGCCCACTGGTCTCGTTGGTTTATGTGTAGTCTTTTGTGTTTGATGTTTATATGTTGTATGTTTCTCTCTCGTCTCTTAGTATGCTCGGTTTTGTGTTTTCGCATTGGTGTTTTGCTGTTGGTACTGCAGTAGGGTCTTGTTGGAGATCCCCTCCCTTCTTTTTGAATTAACCCTTCATTTGCTTCGATTTTTTTTTCATTTTACATTAAGCGTACCTTATGTTTTAAACGAATATGTTAATATTGAATTATATGTTTTATTGTACTTATTTTATTGTATCAGACACGTGTTTCGGTTATTAAATCCTCATCAGTAATACTCAATGTCAAACAGTTTAGACAAAGCCAAAGTGAATTTAACTGTGTGCCATCTACAATATAGACTGTTAATTTTCTCTTGCTAAAATGAGCGGCTGCAAATTTTATGTAGGGTGTATTCAGAAGCGTATTTAAGTGAAAATTAAGGCCGAAAAATCGTTGGAGGAAAGTAGCAAGGAGCTTGAATCTAAACAATATACCGAAACCCCATCTGACGACAGAGTTATTCAATGAAGGATATACCCCTTAGTTTTAAAAATCTAATTTGATGCCAACAAAAGTCATAAAATATTTCAATGCAGTGTTTAAACACTAAAACTAGGCGAGCGATATCCTCGGGACTTACAGTTATCAGCGATATCGACTTAGTGGTTGAATTGTTAGTATTAAAGACTAGATAAAAAATGTAAAAGAAATTCATCAAGTTTTATCAATTGTAACCACTAGAGTGATTTCGCTGCTGCAGAACTTTAATATTCTGAGGTATTCTCACTACTTTGGCTTCTAGCATTACTTGCCATTGATTAAGGGTCATTATGTGTTGAATTTTGTGTTTGTTGCAAAGTTACAATAGAAAGTAGAATTTAATATTCAATCCGACTGAATGCAATAAACAAAAGTCGAATTCAGATATCATTAAATTTGTTTATCATAGTATTAATACCACAACGATTCTTCAAGGCATATGACTAAAATAGGCCATTCATAAAAACAAATCATCAATCTGTTTTTTACAGAAAATAAAAGAAAATGAACAGATAAAGGATGAATCAGGAAAACCATTACCGGCCATACTTGTTTTTAGTCTATCAATCAAGTACTTAAAGGATAAATTCAGTGAAATTTTAGAAAAACAAGGACTAAACATCAAAGAAGAGGAGATTTTGTGGACACTCACTGTACCGGCTATATGGAGCGAATCAGCAAAAAGCTTTATGAGAAAAGCAGGTGTTCAAGTAAGATATATTTTGATAAGAGAGTTACTCTTAAGAGTGCATTTTTATGCATCATCTGACAACAAAATATGACAATCTACTGTTTATAACGGGTGCCAACTTTCTTGAAGATAAAACGATTATACGAAAATAAGGTAATTTCTTACAAAATTCATTTTCGTATTATTTCTCTTAAATTTTGATTAACACTTCTAATCATTAAAAACAAGGAGTTTTCCCCAGAGCTATTTATATTGCCTCAAATACGGATTTTGATATTTTTGTACTTCCTACACTGACAGAATCTCCTATTATCCTGTTCACTAATTCCAGAGCACCCTGTTTTCCCGGTTTTCTCTAAAAATGATAATGTCATTTCCAAATAGATATCAATTTTATAGTACTCCTTTAGTCGTAACAGAAAATACCATTGTTTTGGCTGTTCGTCAGTTAAGTTACAAATAGGACGGAAAATAAAAAGTCTACGGGGATTTTCTATAGTAAAGTCGCTGAAAATTTGTGACGTCGGAGGCTTTGACGTCACTGTTTACTATTGTTGACACGGAGAACAAGATGGCGGCGACTTGAAATTAACATGGGAATTTCCCGTAGACATTTTATTTTTCATATTGCGGTTTGAAGGCAGCTGATAGGGTAAGTTGAAGTTAATTTCCAGTCACGACTAAAGGAGGTCAATGCTCGGAAACAATATTTTATGGCAAAATTCCTCAGACGACAGAATAAATCACCAAAACAGGGTGCTCTGGATTTAGTGAACAGTACAGTAATTATGCCATTACCTGATACAGGCAAAAGGATATAATTGAATATAAATCAATTTTTGACATAACTTTTTTCTAGAAATGTTGACGCAACTTCCATGAAATATGCTCTTTAAACCAGAAAAAGGGTGACTTCATACCCTGCAAAAATTCGAGAATAATATATGAAATTATTAGAATTCCTGACGATCTAGGAAGAGTTATCTCTCATGTTACTTTACCACTTTAACGTGGTGCCTGTCACTGTAGTGTATAATAGAAGTTGGATGGGGTGGTGTTAGAGTGAAGGGCCAGTTCGGGTTGCAAATCAGAATCCCCCTGTATTGTAACTTTGTGAGAAATGCACTTTTTCAGCTTGTTTAATCTATTCTCTTGGAAACCATGGGCTGGACCCCACAAATGCACATTTTAAAATGCTAGGGATTCGTAAAAGAAATCCTACTTATGTTACATCTGTATAAATTATATGAAAATATATGAAGTTTTTTTCCTGAAATTTTCATCAAAACAGCATTCCTTTTGACGACAACGGATCGAAATAGACAGTCGGATAATTATCCGAGGTGTGCAGTCTAATTAGGCACTAGTAATTTGAGCAGAATAGTTGTCACATTTGTATATGAATGATGAAACAAATTGTTGATATTTTGTATTCTAAGCAAACTTTGATTTATTTTCTTATTTATTGATGTGAAATTAATTTTGATTTCTTATCGATAAAGAAAAGGGAAGGATCTCCAGCATGGCCATCCTGAACACACCCAGCGAATCAAACCACAAGAAAGTGACACATAGATGACAGCAGACAAGACTACAAACCGCAAAAAGACGCAATAATCAGTAGAATATTAGAACACCATCCAAAGCAATCGAAACAGACGTAAACATCAAACATAAATCATAAGAAATGTGACTAAATTTGGCCATTACTGCGGGATTTTTTCAATGTACGAAGGTTTTTTTTATCGGAAAGTATATAGGGAATTCAGAGTAAATTCGGTACATTTCCACCTATTTATGTATATACGCGATACCATATGCAGCTTGCTCAGTGCAAGCGGACCTTTCAAAAGCGAATGTTATACATATTTATTTTCGGGACGAAAGTATAAGGAATTCCGAGTAAATTCGGTACATTTTGGAAATATAAACGGTGTGTATCTTGCTTATAAGACAGGATTATACAGTATTTCGAAATTCTTTCAGTCGAATGTCTTCAGTTTTTGATTCGATTTAATTTATGCATAGAAATTGTGGTTGAATATTTCAAATTGAAGGTACTGCTTTTGTTGCTTTAAGTGATTTTCTTCATAATGACATTCTTTTTCTTTTGCGTCAGATAAAAAGGGAATTTGAAAAAAAAAGTCCAGAATATGGAAATGTTAAAAAAAGTAATTTTCTCCCTTACATCCATATTGATATCTAGGAGCGTAAATGATTGGCAAATGAAAGAAATATACTAATCTAATCTTAAAGTTATTATCAGTACCTGTGCGCGATTAATCCGGATAACTACACCATTTGCCAATAGCTGATGCTCGCCAAAAGTAGGCGCTGCGTGTACATTAGCCTCGTTCCTTTTATGTGTTGTCATTAATGTTCTGTACGTCTGTTTCGATTGTTTTGTATGATAATCTAGTGAATATTGTTGTGTTTTCTTTTGCGAGTTGTAGTTTTGTCTAATGTCAGTCTGTGCCAATTTCTTGTGGTTTTGTTTCGCTGGTTGTCAAGCTGGAAATCTCTCCCTTTTCAGAATTTGTTTGTTCTTAACATTTGTTATGTGATTAATATTTTTACAGGCTGGTATAAAAAGCGAACATCTCAAACTTGCTTTAGAACCAGAAGCCGCATCACTATGGTGCCAACACGTTCCAATAGAAAGAAAAGAATCAGAGCTTTCTGTAGCTGATATTGGGACAAAATATATGATCATTGATTTAGGAGGTATTTATCATCTTCGAACCTCTCGCCTTACATAACGAAAAGGACTTATTTCAGAAGCTTTAGCAATTTTACAATGAATAGCACTACGAGCACTTACTATTTTTTAAAAAGTGCTCCATCTTTTTAAAGCGCAAGTACTGGACAATAAGGGAGAATTTTAGAAATACTTTCATATATGCGTTACATGTAGACAAGTATGTTTGTTATCGAGGCAAAAACTTTAACAGTCTTTACATTTCTTCAATCAGCCTCGGAAAACACGACTAGTATCAGTCGATCCTGTTTTCCGATGTTGTCTCATGGTCACACTTTTCATCAACAGTGGTTAAGCCGGGAGCATATTGTAAACAGAGGGTTATAGAACCTTTAAGATGAGCAAGTTCTAAATTCGATTAGGGGAAGTAGTCATACACTTTGATGTCCTATTGTCCAGAATGGTGAATTGGATCATTGGAACCATACAGAAATATTTGTATCTTTCTCAATGGAAGCAACCGGATGTTACATGTCTGACGAATTGAAAGGACGGGCGTTTCGTGCAAGCACGTGTTGCTGACTCTTCCTGGGCACCCGGCCTTACTCCGTTATTGGAAGTCACTTCTGTTCATGTGGTGGACGTTTTTGCTTGTTTGATTTGGCTCCTGTTTTATCATCATTCTGTATGAATTTTCCATTGTGTCCAATAAGGATATTGTTCTTCTTCATAGTTGTCATTATTTGTCTGAATCGTAAAGTAGTGGACTTCGATTCTGTCATGTTGATGACAAATATGGATAATGACCATATCCCTGTATACAGCACAAAATCGATCATTCAGAAAAACAAACCAAAACGGGAACCAAAGCAAACAAACAAAAACCTCCACCATATGAAAAGACGCGAACTCCCGATATGGGAGTGAGACCAGGTGCCCATGAAGAGTAGCTCTCATTTCATACCGTGTCCTTTCATCAAAAAGACTAATGATTTAAAAGAAATGGTTAAAAAATATCCATAATAATGAGTTCAAGAAGATCCTGACAGCAATCTCCACGGCACTCATAATAGAGCACTCAATTGAGCATCAAAGGACCAAAAGCAAGCCAGATGTGGAACCATGTGCCCAGGAGGAGTAAGCATCCCCTGTTGGCTAGCACCAAAACATCTGCGAGAACACATTAAATAGAGAAGCACAGCAATGAGTCAAAGAAGACCCTGACGTAAAAGAGACGTAGGACACAGAAACACGAAACGGGGAAGACTACGCATAAAACAACAAGACCAATGGTCAATCGATGCCGTCTTATGGTATCTACATTTCGCAGCTCATCCGGTATGCTAGAGCATGTACTGATGTTTTGGATTTTCATGATAGAAATTTACAAATAACAAAGAAACTTTTAGGTCAAGGTTTTCGCTTTCACAAACTTGTCAAGACATTCTGGAAATTTTACAAAAATTATTGTCAACTACTTTTGAAATTCGGACCCATACAAGCATCAGAGTATATTACTTTGGGTATTTCGCAACCTGCATTTTATGGTGACATGATCAACAAAATTAGAAGGATCAAAGGTAAACAGAATTACTATCGAAAATGCGTCAGAATCATCAAACGCCTCTTATACCGTGGATATGATCCTAATGTCACCAGACGGACACTAGGCTTGGTACTTGACCAATCTACAGTCTTGTACCAGCGCATCCTTAATACTTGCACGCTGACTGACTGTGACGACGGGACTCCATGACGGGCCCTGTCCAAACCTCTTTAGAGAAGACAGGGCCCCGACCACCTGTCCTCTCTGAATGTCAGTCGGACTCCTCGGGTGATAACATACATTAGCTCGCTACAGCCGGCAGAGCACAGGTCGTATTACGCATGTCCTCTTTTTATATCAATTTACATATTCATCTGTGTTGCTTGGGCCCCTGCGTCTTGCGGTCTTGTTTGTGTGTGGTCATCTAACAGTGAGGAGGTTGTTTTACACCACAATCGTACGTTCTTCGAGACCTCTGGGTAATCGGAATAGTGGGAGGGTTGTGCGCACGTAATCCAGGATAACCACACCGTCTGCTACTGACGAGGCAGATGGCCGTCCTAAGTCGGCACCGTTTGCCCATTGGTCTCGTTGGTTTATGTGTAGTCATTTGTGTTTTATGTTTTTCTGTGATTTGACGTTCATTGTACTACTGCGTCTCTTTCTGTGCGTGTCATTTTTGTGTTTTACAGTGGGTGTTTTGGGAGGTTGCTGTTGATGCTGCAACTAGGTGTTGTTGGAGATCCCCTCCTTTCTTCTTAGGACAGATGGTCGAGGCCCTGTCTTCTCTAAAAAAAAATGACAGGGCCCGTCATGGAGTCCCGCCGTCTGGAATGAGGATTTTCTGTAACAAGAGCATACATTTCATACTATCACTTTTGACCTGATGTCCCAGTAATATAAGTCTCATAAAGGATATGGCTTTATTATTTCACATGATGATGTCTTTTGCCAATAGCATTGCTTTCATTTCTGAGATTAGACTTTGACCTTCGATTCTGACCAACAGTGAGACAAACTTTTATATTGACTGCATCAATTTTCATGAACAACGCTTTCACATGATTTACTATCTTAGAGATTTGTCTGATACATTAAATTGGAACATTCAATAGAAAACGACTTCAAAGGGGTAGGGCCACAAGACCCCTAAATCGGCCCTTGGTTTTCCTCTTAAAATAAATTTCATGAGGAATACTTGATATCTCTCATGAAAATACACGAATGTTTACCGCTTTTCATGAAAAGAATATCACCAAACAATGTGCCATTTAACTGTAATGACGTCACGAAGTGACGTCATTTTGACGTTATTGACAAAATATGGCGAAAATTGCTAGGAATTTTGTCTTTTGCCGTAGAATTCAATGTGGCCGCATGCGTTAACTGAGATAAAACTTTTATGACAAGAGGATATAATGATAATCTTTCACATATAAATTTTCCGTCATAGTTAATGCATGCGGCCATTGCTAATTTAATAGAAATATTGAGTTTTTGCATCAATTTCGCCGAATATGACCTATTTTGGTATTTTCAAAGGGCTAAAAGGTGTTGATAAAAGCAATGTTTACAAAAAGTAGATTCGTGATTCAGTAGAGAACATTTCAAAATGTCAAATAACACTTAAAAATTCTATGAAGGACAATGTTTGAAATTGATCAAAATTAGGGCCAATATCGGGCCCTACCCCTTTGTTATTACCAACACTACCTTTCTTTTGCAGTGTAGAGCAGTTAAAATATTTTCCGTGAATGAATATTTCAGTTATTTTTATTAAGTTTTTTACATCTATTTCGCCTTAAAGAAGCTTTGTTTTGACTCTTTATCAGTTTGTCTTTATCAGTTTGTCTTTATCAGTTTGTCTTTATCAGTTTGTCTTAATCAGTTTGACATCATCCATAACTTTGCTTTTTTGAAAACTTGTCATTTCATCCTAAAATACTATCGACATTAAAGGAGGAGTACATCCCAGAGCAACCTCTAAAATGCTATGTATAACATAATGATATTTATTTGTTTGACTATGCTACTGCTTCACAAAATTTCGATATATGTACGTGCAATCTATGAAAAGTAAATGAAGGAATTTATATTCAAAAATTTAAACTAGAGGGCGCTACTAAAATACATTTGGCTTTTCTGAAAATCCCTTTCCCTGAAATATTACCACTGATGATGATTAACTTGCCGAAACACGTTCCTAATGCATTCAACTTGGCTTGGAATTCTATTCAAGAGGGAAAATAGTTGGAGCACTTTAATATTCCACAAAAAAAGTTTATGTTTGGTAGGATTTAAGACCAGTTGCATTTTTTTATTTCAATCATGGTGAATTTTATCGAATTCATTCAGTTCGCGTAGCTTTCCATTGACCTTGTTTTTTTTTTCTTGTTCTTGGATATCAGATTTCGGGTTTTGCAATTGACGTTCATTCACTGATTTCTCTAATGGATTGTTTTTACCATGTAACTTTCTATTTAACCAGCTTTTAGAGAACTCAAGTTTTATTTTAGAACATCTATTTCAATAATGACAATTTCAAACATTAGGTTGGTAACCCTGCTAGAATGTGGATGGTTTAGTCTACCATGATGACATTTGTCTAGTTTCACAGTGTTTGGAACTGGGCTTTACTTGAAATATTTTTGTAAGTTATCCGTCACCGAGTTTAACGAAAAGTCTTTTAAAAAGGTAAGGGGTATTCTTGTGATGACATAGCACAGTCCTTAGTAGGTCACTTTGGCAGACATTTAAGGTCAAGCTTAGACTTATGTCCATCATTATATTCACATTATATAGATTACCTATATTTGGCTTCGAGCATTACTGAATGGAGAGATAACCTGTTGCAATTCGCATATGGTGCACTTATATCTTAAAAATTACATATATTTCAATATGATGTTGAACATTTTAGGGAATGTTAATCTAATTAATGTCTTCTGCACCATATAGGATAGGGCTTTGGTATTTTACATGTACTTTCATTATGCCAAGAACATTCACTTGTAACTTGACCTTAGGTTTTTACCTAGTTGACTTGTCCTCTCGCCAACATTTAAAAAACTAATTATCTTGCCTATTCGAAATCGCATCAAAATAATTAATTCTTCTGATCTCATGTATTAATATAAGTGAGATAACGATGATCCTGACGACAATCTCAACAGCACTCACTCAATTTGGTGCTCTATTGTTAGTGCTGTTGAGATTATCGTCAGGATCTTCTTTAGATCACAATAGAGCTCCAAATTGAACATCAACAGACCTCTAGCAAGCTAGAGGTGGGACCAGGTGCCCGGGAGGAGTACAATGTAAACATCTCCTGTTTGGCTAGCTGCACCCAAAATAACTAATCTTATATCAAAGGAGCAGGTTCGGGAACATGGAAAATCGGCCCTAATTTTAGAATGTTTTAGATTTCGATTGTATTTCGTATCAAGGAAGATAAATGTGTGGTTGTTTCAAATACCAAATAAATATTTTAATTTACGTACAATTCTCCGAAAGATATGGCTTCAAAATCGGCTTAAAGTCGTAAAATGCTGAAAATCGTAAGAAATTGGCATAATTCTGGTCAAAATTTAAGAAAATAAATAGGGCGCTAGCCCTCACCCAAAATAATTTTTATATAAAATGTTAAATTTACAATCTATCTTTCGATCAACATAAAATTTATGTTGGGTGAGGGTTGGCGCCTATACTAATTTTAAAGATTTATGCGAAAAATATGGCATTTTTTTTCATTTTCCGTCATACAGAGCAAATGACGTCAAAATGTGACGTCATTACTAACGCACGTGACGTTTTGACGATGAAAAATATATACTTCCTACATCGGCAGGTATTTGATAAAAATATAAGAGATACTGAATCATTATTTTCATAAATTTATTTTTCGCAAATATTTAGGGCCGATTTTGGCAGTTAGTGAACCTACCCCTTTATATAGTATTACTATATGTTAATCATTCATGTACTACAATGCTAATGTGAATGAAAAATATCTTGCCATATCTCCTGAAGGGATGAGATTCTGATATTTCAACTATTCGAAATTTTCGAATATTTTCAAGTTTTCATTTTGTTCATTGACCTATGAATGACAAATATGGATAATGACCACATCCCAATACACAGTACAAAATCGATGATTCAAAGATTCTTAAACCGAAGGCATAAAAAATCGGGATAAATCAAGTACCAAAGCAAACAAAGAAAAACCTCCACCATATAAAAAGAAGCGAACTCCCAAAATGATAGTGAGACCAGGTGCCCAGGAAGAGTAAGTATCTCCTGCTTGCATGCAACACTCGTCGCTTCAATTCGGTAGAATTGTCACATCCGGTTACTTCTATTTTGGCAGATATAAGGTATGATATTTGGTTGGACGGTACAAATGGTCTTTGACGGAATATCATAAACCTATACACCCTTAAAGACGACATAAGTATGAATTACAGTTAGATGGGAAGAGACATAGTTATCTGCATTATCTGTCTCTTTACCTCTCGGTTATACATGTCGGATATGATTGAATTCTTCAATAATTAATTAACAAAGCCTCAGCTGTTGTTGAGGAGTTTCATGAAAAATATGGCAATATTCACAATGAATGTGTGACAAGCACGGTGTTTTACAAGTGTGAGCATCTTCCGCTACAAGACATTAGCTGTCAGCTTACCTGGTTGTTAGGCATGTCAAATTCAATGGTTATGACAATGACCCTCATACTATGGGCACTTTCCATACCAATTTCAAGACGTCACAATTTCTTTACATCAGATTATCCGTCGAATGTGAAATATATCTGTATTTTTAAAACAATAGATTTTTGGATATGATATATTCACTTCAATATTTTCAACCTGTTCTGACTCACTCTTTGAAATCATAACATTTAAGTGTATTTCAATGATTGCATCATTGTTAGTTGTTTTTATAGGGGGAACAGTGGATATAACAGTACATGAAAAAGTGTCTGATGGTAAACTGAAGGAAATCTACCAGGCATCAGGTGGACCATGGGGTGGCACTGCCGTAGATGAAGGATTTCTTCAACTCCTTATAAAAATTGTTGGAGGACCGGTTATTAACATATTTCGGAAAGAGCATACAGCGGATTACCTTGATTTTATGAGAGAATTCGAAATTTCCAAGAGAACACTTGCTCCTGATAATAAGCTTTCCTTCAAAGTAAGATTGCCGCCAATCATAAGTGAATTATGCCAGAATGAAACAGGGGAAAGTTTAGAAAATCTTATCACAACACAAAACAGCCCTTATAAAGGAAAACTGAAAATTCTCGGTGACAAGTTAGTCATTGATAGGGATCTGATGATCAACATTTTTATGGATGTCGAGGAGAAAATCATTGATCATGTTAAAGGCATTCTCGGAAAACCAACCGTCGAGAAAATCGATTTAATATTGCTAGTTGGAGGATTTGCCGAATCTCCAATGATTCAACATTTTCTAAAACAACATTTTGAAACAAAAAGCAGACGAGTTATTGTACCACAAGATGCTGGTTTATCAGTAGTGAAAGGAGCTGTTATATATGGCCATGTACCTTTGACAATCGAGTCGCGTGTTGTGCTATATACATATGGTTATGATGCTATGGTTCCATTCGACAGCAGAATACACCCAGAAAGTAAGAAAACCACCAATTGTAAAGGAGAGCCACGGTGTCGTGATAGCTTTCTAACTTTTGTAACTGCCGGTACCTCAGTTCGAGCAGGGGATTTTGTCAAGAAGGAAGTGAACTTAAATTGTAGAGAAGTAGGGGAACTCAATTTGTATTATACTGAACATTCTGATGTCATGTTCAGTGATGACATACGTCTCCGACGACTGTTTCACGTTCAGCTTTCCGATATTCTTCCTGAAAATGCAGAATCTAATCAAACAATGATATACCAATTTTCATTTGGAGAAACAGAAGTTGAAACTGAAGTCCAACTTCCAAAGATGAAATTTAGGAAAAAGATTTCGTACAAATTTAAACTGGAATAACATTATTCCTGTCTATCATTTCATCTATGTATTTCGTTACATATCATACATTGGTACGACTGACAGTTATATTTGATATTCAACTATCAATACTTTAATTGATCCCTGTAAAGTGCAAAACGAAAAATAAAATGAAATAAAAAACGAAACGGAACGGAATAAATCGAATCGAAACGAAACGAAACAAACTGAAATGAAACGAAGCAAAACATAAAATTCAAGTTACTTTAGAAAACAAATCGTACTTATTATAGAGGAAAATTTACCGATAACGAACATGTAAAGACAATTGCATGTGCATATAGTGTAATCTTTATCCATCAATCCTAGTGCTTAGAGGATCCCAACAACTGCATATGAAGAGTTGACAATTACCACAAACGGAACGAAACAAAACATGAATCTTAAAGAACTTTAAAAAAATATATAGAAAAACGAATATCGAGAACGATGCACAAAGGCAAACTCTTTATGTATCAGTGCATATATCCTCCAGCTCTACTGCCTAGAGGATTTGTTGAAAGAGTCAAAGATGACGATTGAAATATAAATGTTTCGGTAAATGTCACAATAGCATTTTAGAAGATTAAAGATGACGACCGAGGATGGACAATCATATGACTTTTCACAGGTCCTCCTAACCACCATGACCTCACAGTCCTTCCTCAATTCGCTGGCGATTGCACTAGGCCCTTTCCTCTCAGCAGCCATTGGTGATGCTACTAAACATCTGAGTGAGAAGTTGAAAGAGCAGGAGGCTACGATTGAGCAGCAGCAGGGATCCATCACATCACTGTCTAAAACTAATACCAGGCTTGAGAACCGCATTCTGGACCTGGAGTGTCAACTCGAGGAGCTGGAGCAGTATGGGAGGAGGGCCTCCCTACGGTTTCACAATGTCTCCATCCCACAATCTTCCTCCACTGATGATGTTGTTGTGAGCATCTGCAAAGATAAATTAGGTGTGGAAATTACAACAGATGACATTAACAGATCACACCCCATAGGGAAGCCTAAAGCTAATGGAAAGGCCCAGATAATATGCAGATTCAGGAATTGGAAGGTGAAGAATTCCATTTATTCCATGAAAAAGAATTTGAAGGGTGACACAGACCGCATTTTCATTACAGAAGACCTCACTACATACAGACAGAGGATTATATCTGAAATCTCCCAGGCCAAGCGACAAGGACAGGTATCTTCCTTCTGGACCAATGATGGGAGAATTTTTGTGAAAGTGTCAGACCAGAGTCCTAAGAGATTGATTAAGTGTCATGAAGACCTAACAGACCTGCTGTCCTCTACAGGTAACAGAGAACCTTCTAGGCACCATCCTCCTACATAGTGAAGATGAACACCTGACTATCAGTATCACACTCCTTCATATGACATAAACCTTGTTGTTTTACAGTTTTGCCATTCTTCATTCAAATATAGGAGTAAAGATTCATTGTTATAGTCAATTGTTTCCAACATCTCTTCCATTCATATTCATATAATAAGCTTTTATTGATGAAATTCTGAAACGCATTACCTGTGTGACTTAATCTGACTTTTACCATTTGTGTAGTACTTTCCCATATTATTTTCAATTACACTTTCATGAAGAATTTTATTCCTACCTTCTATATCGCATAATATTAATGCCATAATATTTACCTACCTATATATACATGTATATAGTTTGTTTGTTTTTTTTTCTTAAAATGTCATAGTATCTTTATTTACATGCTTGCATATATATTTTCATGACATTTTCTTAACAAATATATTTATCTTAAGTACTTACCTGATTATCTTTATCTTAAGTACCTATCTGATTATCTTTACCTTAAGTACATTGTACTTGCCTGATTATCTTTATATTAAGTACTTGCCTGATTATCTTTATCGTAAGTACTTGCCTGATTATCTTTATCTTAAGTACTTACCTGATTATCTTTATCTTAAGTATATACTTGTACAGGCTTTCTACTGTTCCTACTTTTTCCTACTATTTCCTACCTTTCCTACTTTTTTATTTTGATCCTATTTTTTCCTACCTTTTCTTCAAAACCTCCTACTTTTCCTACTTTTTCATCTAAAAAGTAAAAAATTACTTGCTTCACTTGTCATAGACATCTGATTCAAAGTTTTTAAAAAATTTCGAGCTCGCTTCGCTCGCCCATTTTATATATTCTACTTGAAAAATCAATCTGTCCTTATTTCTCTCTGTGATTTCATCAAAGATGAATATTACCAGTCTACAATCATTGCTTGCTGTGATTTGTGTGTCATACTCACTGAATATTGGCGCTAAAAATGATGGAAAAATTCCTACTTGTCCCCTATTAATTCCTACTTTTTCCTATTTTTCTCCTACTTTTTTTCATTGACTACTCCTACTTTTTTCCTACTTTTTCATCAAGGTAGAGTAGAAAGCCTGCTTGTACTTACCTGTACAAGTATTTACTTACCTGTGTAATTCTTTTACTTTCTCAAGATGTCATAGTATCCCTGTGTACCTACTTGTACAAACATTTTCATGATCACATCATAACGATAATTTTGTACTTACACGTATCACTATTTACTTAAAAGCTATATATGAAACGAGTATCATTATTTACTTACCTGTATATCAAATTTCATTTTTGTTTTGTTGTCATCGTAACGAGTATCATGTTTATTTACCTGTATATAAAATTTCATTTTTGTTTAGATGTCATCGTAACGAGTATCATTATTTACTTACCTGCATATAAAATTTCATTTTTGTTTACATGTCATCGTAACGAGTATCATTATTTACTTACCTGTATATAAAAAGTCTTTTTGTTTAGATGTCATCGTAACAAGTATCATTACTTACTTACCTGTATATAAAATTTCACTTTTGTTTAGATGTCATCGTAACGAGTATCATTACTTTCTTACCTGCATATAAAATTTCATTTTTGTTTTGATCGTAAAGAGTATCATTATTTATTTACCTGTATATAAAATTTCATTTTTGTTTTGATCGTAAAGAGAATCATTATTTATTTACCTGCATATGTTTTGATGCCATCATAACGAGTATTACTATTAACCTAACTTTCATTTTTCTTTTGATGTCATCGCATCGAGTATCATTATTTACTTACCTGTGTAGAAAATTTCATTTTTCTTTTGATACATCGTAAACTTAGCCTATATAGAAATTCTCCCGCTTATCTAAGAAATATATCTTACCGATTACATAGCATAATATTGTTAATATCGTAACGAGTATCCTTATTGTCTTTATTTGCAAATGTAGCATTTTTCTAAAGTCGTTTACCTACATAAACAAATCTTGTCATGGTATTAAATCATGTAAGCATAACAATGTATTATATGCCATAAATGTTGATATTAATTCATTCCTGTCAGCCAAATCTTGCACGCACCGCATTAGTATATCTACCCATGCTCCATTCACAATATTTCATTTTGTACATATTACTTTCATGTTTTGAAACTTTCCCTACAACTCGTCCTACTTTCTCACTTTCTCTCGACTCGAACACTCCATTGTCCTCTTGGTACATACCTACTTACCTTTCGCTGCAGAACGACCTACATTTCTTTTTTGTTTATTATATATATATAAATGGGTAACGATCTCGCGCTTTACCGAGCAGCGATAGGTCTACATTACGCCAGAGTTTATAAATACTATGCAAATACCACAATTTGCATATCACTTTCGGATTTCTTCAGTTCTGGAAAAAGCTTATTGCTAGATATAGAAACTCAATTAAAAACCCAAATATTTACTATAGTTTTTCTACTGTTATGTTCACATGCGAATAACCATCATGTATACTTACCTCTTCTCCTTATGTTGTGTATGGATGTACATCCTAACCCCGGACCTGACGATGTAGTATCAATATTTCACTTAAATATTCGAAGTCTAAGGAATAAAATTTCTTACCTTTCGGACATTGCTTCAGAATATGATATTATTTGCATAACAGAATCTCACCTCGATGATAGAGTTAGTTCCGCTGATCTTGTAATTGATGGTTTTAATCCTAATCCAATTAGACTTGATAGGACTGCACATGGGGGAGGTATCGTCGTTTATATTTCCAACCGTATATATGCTCAGCGTGTAAGTAACCTTGAAATTCCTGATACTGAGATGGTATGGTTAGATATTGTTTTTCCTCACTATTCATTCCTTTTATGCTGTGTGTACAGACCGCCTAACTCCAGAAACGAATTTTGGGATAATTTTACTCTTTCAATTGAAAACGTACATGTATGGTCTTTTGTGATGTCTCTAAAGCTTTTGACAGGGTCTGGCACAGAGGTTTACTTATAAAAATGAGGGGTCATGGGATAGGGGGGTCCTTACTGTCTTTTTTCCGAGAATTACCTTAGTGACAGGCTTCAGTCAGTTTTCATCAATAATTCTACCTCAGACTTTCGATCTGTAAATGCTGGCGTCCCCCAAGGATCCGTACTTGGGCCATTTCTCTTCTTACTCTATGTCAATGATATTGCTGCTACTTTATGTAACATAGCTAGACTCTTCGCTGATGATACCTCTATATCTGCTAGTTCAACCGATATCGATGAAATAAAACAAACCTTGGATAGTGATTTAAAAAGCTTAAATGAATGGTCAATAAAATGGAAAGTTGCTTTCAATCCTTCCAAGACAGAAATACTTTTGATAGGAAATCGAAACGAATCCATCACCCTTGAATTTGATGATACGTTGATAAGTTCCTCCTTCTCTCACAAGCATCTTGGTTTGACATTTTCTTCGAATGCTAAGTGGTCGCTTCATATAGACAATATCTGCACTGAAAGAAATAAATGTGTTACGTAAATTAAAATTCACACTTAGTAGGAAAGCACTCAATAAAATATACAAAACTTTTATCTTACCTCTTTTAGAATATGCACGTGAAGTATGGGATGGGCTGAGTGTAACTGATGAGGATAAATTAGAAAAAATTCAATTACAGGCTGCTAGGATCGTTACGGGTTTACCTTTATTCGCGAGTAGGGAGGCTTTATATTTCGAGACGGTATGGGAAACTTTAAAAGATAGACGTAAAAGAAGAAAACTTACCTTATTTCATAAAATTTATCACAGAAATACTCCTCAGTACCTTCATGATATTATACAACCATTAGTTAGGCATAACACTTATAACGTGAGAAATAACGATGACTTCTCTCTTCCGAATTACAGGCTTCAAAGTACCCGAATTTCTTTCTTTCCTTCTACCATCAAACTTTGGAACGATCTCGAACCCGACATTAGACATAACAGTAACTTTTACCAATTTAGGAATCATTTACGCGCGGAAAGAGATGTCTATAAAGTACCGAATTACTTCTATATAGGTGATAGGAATTATAATGTTATCTTAACGAGACTCCGTAATATGTGTAGTAATCTAAACTATGATCTTTTCAGAGTAAATCTTACTAATACACCAGTCTGCTACTGTGGTTGGCACGAAGAGAATGTCTCTCATTACTTGTTAGAATGTCGATTATATCTAACACAAAGAAATAACCTTTATTGTAAACTACATGATTTCAGTCCCCTTGATTTAGAAACCTTGCTTTTCGGAAATGAGGAAATCCTCAGTGAAAAACAAAATGAAACTATCTTATTAGCTGTACAAGATTATATAAAACAAACTAAGCGCTTTCTTTAATAGTTCAGTTCATTGGATGTACCAAGAGGAAAATCTCTCTCTCTCTCTCTCTCTCTCTCTCTGATGTAATTTATTTCTTTTTCATTATGCTGTTCCCATAAATTCTAAATATTCTTGTTTAACGATCATTCCCACTCTTTAAGTTGCCATCTTGATATGTATATGCTGTATATGATAAGGAGAGGGCTTATGTAATGTTGTTATAACTTTTGCCCAATCCTATTTCATGTTATTATGAAATAAAATATGTTTAAACTAAGAAGATTAAAAGATAATTAGGGGGATAAGTAGCATCCTCGTAGACGGATAAAATCATTATTATCAGAGAGGAGCCTAGTACATGGAAGATATCTGTATATTTACGAAATGAATCTCATATTTTTTCTGTTGATGCAGGTATCACACGAAAAATTGGACAGAAAACTGCATCAATGCGCGAAGCGTTGAGGCAAAAGTTTCCTGTCCAATTTGTCGGGTGATACCTGCATCGACAGAAAATAAATATAAGATTCATTTCTTATCATTTAAGGTGGTAGTCTCACCATAACCCCTACATTCAATTTTCTTCATAATTATTGCAATATTAATTAACTATGATGTCATGCATCTTTTGCTAAAGTTTGAAAGAAATCGAACCGGTCGCAATTCAAAATCTCAAAATTTGTCCCTTTTCAGTGCAGAAAATGGCGACTTTGTCACAAAATTTGTTCTCAGTTATTCAATGTGCCTGCAAATTTATTAAGTATCAGCTTTGCATTTCAAAGATAATACATACATCTTTCTTTTTGAGTAAAATTTTAATGTTTTAATATCACCATACTTATTTTAGAAGCGATTTTAATAGAAAATAAGGATAAACATGTACCTTTCTGAAGTCCGAAAATTGACACATTTACATAGCTCATGAAAATCATCTAATTTCAATAAAAAACTAATGGAAGAGAGATTAATGATCTATCTTAAATCTGTGCAAATTTCAGGGAAATCGAACCTATTTTTATCGAGTTAGCGCCTTTGGGTTACCCCTACCCCCATTTTTTTTACGTCGCGATACGTTACGTCGAGGTTGAGCATAGCGTTGTATGTCTTGTTGGCAAATTTATAATCAACATGCTTACGCGAAATTGTAAAATTAATTTTAATAAATATCAGTTATTATTATTTCAGAATTTAGACGTAATTCGTGCATTTGACTCAGTTGATATTACGATTAATCACGGGAAGCAACCGAACAAAAAGTAAAATAAAAAGGATATGAAGGAAAATTAAAAAAAAAAAAGAAGAAAGAAAAGAAAAAATTGGATGGACTGTCCAATGCGCTGGTGTAGATGGAATCGAGTTGTTTAGAACCAAAACCACCATCCCACCTTGGACCTCTCCTTTTAAATTCATACAAAAGTTCTATTTTCCCGATCTTTTTTAATAAAAACTAATCGTCCCAGATTGCCGAGCCGAACACCTTTCCCCCTTTCTACGATACATTTTTTCTTCTTCTAGATGATCTTTTTATCAAACGAAGGTATCGTTTAAAGGTAGAAGTGCTCTATATTTACACTAATCACGCTCAAATAATATCGAAATAATCATGGTCATAATTATCAGATAACATCAAATTTCTTTCGACATTTACGTTAGGTCAAAGGATTAGCGTAGATGCTGAAAGCATCAAAAGAATAAAGAAACGTATAAATCTCGGACATATTCAATCTATAAATAATGATCAATTTCAGGAAATAAAACAGACAAAATGAAATGCTTACTTATGAAAATAGATAATCATATATAGAGAAACCACAAAAAAAAATTCCCGTTTACCTCCGTGCACCGCGCGGGAAATTCCCCTTTTATGACGTCATGATTAAGTCATGCAGATGCTTGTCGTGAAAATAAACGATGGCGACGTTACTCCAGACAACAAACGTTCGTGAGATCAATTTTGAGTTACGACCCTTACCCTGAGACTACCATCTTAATTGTCATCTTTTTATAGAAAACAGACTGTTTTCTTGGATCTAGAAACACTCAATCACCGCACTATATTTCGTAAGTCGGAGGGTTTCGCAGTGATACGTCTGCCAAAACAAGTTATGGCAGCAGCCATTGTTCAAACTGCGAACGATCGTCTCTATATCCTTGGAATAAGGACCAGTTTGAGCAATTCTACATGCAATTTTTGAGTAAGTAGGAAAGAAATGATACCCTTGAAATGATAAGCAAACATAAAAAAAATTGTATTTTCAGCAACGAGTTCATTCGTGTTTGAGGGAAACCCAGGTTCTAAAAATAGTGCTATAAATAGACTTCCAAGAAAAATTGTGATGATCGATGTATCAACAAAATTTCTCAGCCAATCAGTATCTTTGTTTCGTGGAAATGACAATGGAAATTAAATGATTTGAAAATATTATGAAGAAAAATAAAAACATAAACTTTATATTTGAGGGACACATTTTGTTCGAAGAAGGATAAGATTTTTTTCCTGAAATGTAACCCCCTATCTTTTTATTCTCATTGCGGTCTTATAACAATATTGTTCATCCGCTCCGCTTAAATCCCCCAAAATACATTAATGGTATTCCATATTTATATTTTTGTTGTTAACTATAAAGGGAATTTCACAATAATGCATGCAGCTCTTGTCTTTAAATATCCGTTCTCTGCAATTTTTCCTCTTTATGTTTTTTTTTTTTCTAAAGTTCTTTAATGTTTATGTTTTGTTTCGTTTCATTTCGATCTGTTTCGTTTCGTTTCATCTTGATTTGTTTTCTTTTGTTTCGATTTGTTCCGGTCCGTTCCGATTGTTTGTTTCTCAATTTACAGGTAACTTGTTTAAATCCACAGCCAAACTAAACTAAATGCCTAACACATTCGTTGACCAGGATCTCAGAAAAAAGGGTTACTTGGAACTCTCAAAAGTAAATTGAATCCCCTGATTTTTAGTTTCCCCTCGGTATGTCTGTCCGTCAGTCCGTCTGTCCGTATGTCCGATTATCAGATTTCCGGACTTTTTTTTCTGCAACGGATGGAGATATTCAGATGAAATTTAATACACAGCTTCGTCTTCGATAGTTAAAGAGCAAAATTTGACTGTCGTCATGCTTGACCTATTTTTCAAGTAGTTATACCCCTTGATAACTTGAAAAAAAAAATCAGTTTTTCCGCAACGGATCGAGATATCCAGGTGAAATTTTATACACAGCTTTGTCATGTATAGTTACAGAGCAAGTTTGACTTTCATCACGCTTGATCTACTTTTTGAGGAGTTTGCCCCTTGCTGATTTGCCAAATACTGTTTTTATCAGTTTCCCTGACTTTTTTTCGTCAACAGATAGAGATATTCAGGTGAAATTTGATACACAGCTTGATATCGGGGAGTTACAGAGCATTTTCAATTTCCGTCATGCTTGACCTAATTTTGGAGGACTTATGTACACTGATAACTTGTAAAATTCAGTTTCTCAGTTTTCCGGCCTTTTTTCCGCAACAGATAGAAATATCCAGATGAAATGTCATAGTACACAGATTAGTTTTGCATAGTTAGAGAGCAAGTTTGACCGTCGTCACGCTTGGCCTTTTTTTGAGAAGTTATCCCCCTTGATGACTTGCAAATTCAGTTTTAATCAAATTTCCGGTCTGTTTTCTGCAGATATTCAGGTGAAATTATTTGATACATAGCTTGGTCTTGAATAGTTACAGAAAAAGGTTTGACTTTGAGCGCGCTTGGCCAATATTTCTAGGAGTTGCGATCCTTGCAAAATTCATGACTTCCAAAATTCAGTTTTCTGGACCTTTGTTCTGCAACGAATAAGACATTCTGGTGAAATTTGATACACACCTTGGTCTTGGATCATGTGAATAGTTAAAGAATAAGTTTGATTTTGGGTTATGTATTACCTTTTTCGAAGAGTTATGCCCCTTGATGCAAAGAAAATCAATTTTAGGACTTCTTCTACAACACATAGAGTTTGCTAGATAGCAGCTTGACCTTGGATACTTACAGATAGCAGCTTGACCTCGGATACTTACAGATAGCAGCTTGACCTCGGATACTAACAAAACGTCGCTAAATTGCAGGTATCACAGTACTAAAAGCCTTTTCCATTGAAGTCTATGGAGCACCCACCTCTGTTCAATTGCTTCCAACGTCTCTCACAACATTCACCCCGAAGTTTCATTATATACGTTTTGTACACAAAGGTTTGTGATACTTAAAAATGCTATCTCTAGAAAAAGTGACCACAGAGTCTAGAAAGATCTAGCCACTTGAAGTTTTAGGTCCATTTTTTGCACTTAAATCTAAAATACGATTTTTGAATTCATGGGACCCCTTTTAGATCAACCTTTCATCCATAGTTACAGCTGATAATTCAACAAGTGACCCATGTTTCAATTTCTTATTGATTGACCTTTTATGTGATATGATTCAATTATTTAAATTCTTTATACTTATTTAGAATTTTATCTTTAAAGTCGGGAACAAGATTTCAATAGCGGCCATGTTTTGCCGTGTACCCAAAGGGAATTCCCCATTTAGTACTGTGATACCTTGAAGGACCTCCTTTTTTTACAATATTATTTTCTTATATACTATAGACCTTAAACTTCATAAGATGATTTAGCAAAATTCAGAAATCGTTTTATGAAAGAAATTATGACCATCTATACACGTGTACCCCCTTTCCATTTTCATAGTAAAGAGATGCATGATCATATTTTTCAGAGAAATACAAAATCTCTACAAATAAAAGATTGATATATTTTGATGTATCATCGCATAAATACAATATTTGTCTATCTAATGAACTTATTTCATTTTTAAAAATCTTTGCTGAAATTATGTAATATGCAATATTGCTCTTTGCGAAAAAATGTGTGAATTTTGCACTTATTTTGGATAAAAATAGAAATTTTAAGTACTTTGACTATTTCATTTCTACAAAGTCTTCTCGTTTTCTTAAGGTCTATTATCTCCTTTTTAAAGAATCGCCATCATGATGAGTGAATGAGATTTTAATCAGCCATGGTGAAAGAATTGGTCACACTGGTCATCAAAGTTTAGATCAGCTATTTATGACCCCCGTGCGATGTAGCGCTGTCTAACGGACATACCTCGTTATTCTGATGACTTACTTGAATGCAAATACATACATAATGGTTCTTTCTTCATATTAACATGCAGATGATCTGCGTGAAGTGCAGGGATTATGACTTAAGGATGAATTTTGTGATGACTATATTTATTATTTCACCGAGAATCCATGTAGCTCCTCCCATTCAACTATAGTCTGCATTTGTCTATGGAGGACCACATTGTTGCAGAGGAATTGGTCATGTATTCACAGTTTTATGACAATTTATTAATTTTGGTTTTTATCCTAGACGTAACGCATATATTCTTTATGAAAATTGACCAATGGTTGATGCTAAAAATAGAGGGGGCAGGTAAAAATCGGTATACAAACCGTAAACTACAGGTGAGCTAAAAATTTTTTTTTTCTTTTTGATATTTTGGAAAGCCCGTTTCTATGTATCATGAAAAGATGTATTTATTCCTTGCAGGAAAAAATATTTTTTCTCTCAAAAAAGGCACCTCCTTGAATTTCATATTGAAATATTCATTATTTCTACATGTACCCGTGGCCGCTGTTTCCCGCACTCAACATCCGTTTTGAATTTATGTTATATATTTCCCAATGATGTAGATTAAGATTTAGCATTATGAGCTCTGAAATCCCTCTGTAACATTTTCAAGTAGAATCCTTGCAGGTATCACAGTACTAAAAGCCTTTTCCATTGAAGTCTATGGAGCACCCACCTCTGTTCAATTGCTTCCAACGTCTCTCACAACATTCACCCCGAAGTTTCATTATATACGTTTTGTACACAAAGGTTTGTGATACTTAAAAATGCTATCTCTAGAAAAAGTGACCACAGAGTCTAGAAAGATCTAGCCACTTGAAGTTTTAGGTCCATTTTTTGCACTTAAATCTAAAATACGATTTTTGAATTCATGGGACCCCTTTTAGATCAACCTTTCATCCATAGTTACAGCTGATAATTCAACAAGTGACCCATGTTTCAATTTCTTATTGATTGACCTTTTATGTGATATGATTCAATTATTTAAATTCTTTATACTTATTTAGAATTTTATTTTTAAAGTCGGGAACAAGATTTCAATAGCGGCCATGTTTTGCCGTGTACCCAAAGGGAATTCCCCATTTAGTACTGTGATACCTAAAGGACATACGACCTCCGCTTCCTTATACACGGACAATAATTTTAAATTCATGTTTAACGGAATATCACATGCGTTTCAGTAGCCTTCCTTAGACGAGAATTTTAAAGATATCTCCACGCCAAAAATTTCCGATTTTCGTAACTTAAAATGTCATATGCATGGCCTTGTGATAACCGTTGAATCGGCAAGTCAAACCAGAAGGACCGTGGTTCGAGTCTGTAAGAGAGGGGAACTCTCTTATTATCATTAGTATATAGACATCTACGATTTTTTTATTTGCAACGTAATGGTAGGCCTAGAGTGACAAACAATAGTCGAATTATTGCTAGAATTGAACTTATTTGAAAATTGTGTTTAACTTATTACTTTTTTCCCTACATACATATGTCATTTCTATTTAGAAATAATTATTTCTCTCAGGTTTGAGGAGTGTTACAATGTAGAGAAAATGTATCTTTCACACTATTCATATGAATGTATCCATATGCATATGTTCATATCATTACACAGAACTTTGATATATATTTATATTACATATTGTCATCATTGTAATCTCTGGCATGCTGCTGTGATATTCTACAGTCTGAGTTGGAAAATGTCAGGCAGGTTTCTGTAACGTGTTTGAATGTAGAGAAGCTTATAATATATCTAACCATTATGGTTATATCCTTACACATGTGTACAGTCATACTGTCGTATTATTACACAAATTCTGTATTCGGCACTAGTTATTTACATATTGAAATCATTGTGAGCTGTAATATTTTTGAAAATGTGGTTAAATTTCATACATATAGTAAAGAAAGATAAGTCTAAAAGCATTTTATTTTTTTACATGATGGAATACACATTCAGGTAGGTTTTGCAACATATGACGTGGTCATTGAATGATTTCTTTCTATAAGAATCTGCACAATGTCATGGAGGAATCATATGTGAAGTTTCTTTTGAAAATCTTGGGTGAAAAAAATTAAGTCAAGAAATAAGCACTTCCATTACAATCAATGGATGGCTAAAAGTCCGATAGGTTTCAAAATCTCAATTTTTTGGATGGTGACCTCCTAATATTGTCTCTTATATCTGAATTATATTAGGAATGACAAATATGGATAATGACAATATCCCTGTATACAGCACAAAATCGATCATTCAGAAAATCAGAAACCGAAGGCATACAAAATCAGGATAAAACAGGAACCAAAGCATACAAACAAATACCTCTACCATATGAAAAGAAGCGAACTCCCGATATAGGACAAAGGAGGGGATATCCAACAACACCAGGTTGTAGCAACCACAGCAAAACCCCAAAACACCCAATGCAAAAACACAAAGCAGACAAGCACAAAAAGAGACGCGCAAGGGACAAGGAACGTCAACGCACAACACAGAAACATCAAAGACAATGGACTACACATAAACCAACGAGACCAATGGGCAACCGGTGCCGACTTAGGACGGGAGTGAGTCCAGGTGCCAAGGAAGAGTAAGCATCTCCTGCTTGCATGCAACACCCGCCGCTTCAATTCGGTAGAACTGTCACATACGGTTACTTTCATTTCGGAATACATAGAGTACAATCTTTGGTTGGATGGTTCAAATGGTCTATGACAGAATATCATACACCATTCCGGAGAGTGGGACATCATAGTGTATGACGAGTTCCCATATCGACCGTAGAACTTCCTCAGTGACGATGTTAGTCGGTCACAAACACATCCCTGACTTAGAAGCTTTTCTGAAAGACGCCTAGTTCTCAGAACAAAATCCGCATATTTGGTACTTGCTTTGACATAGCGTATCAACTGAAATATGAACACGCCATAAGCAGGCGATGAAGGAATGTTGCTCAGAAAAGGAAAGATTGTAATGCTGAAATTGAAGTCGTCACGTCTGTCATAGAGTGAGGTGGTCAGAATTATGCTGGTTTTTTTTTCTGAAAATGATTGTTGAAAACAAAACACGTGTGATATCACCTTAATTGAGGAGTTCCAGGCAGAGATGCAAGACATAAATTTATGCCGGTAGGGGACTAATATCTCTCAGCGATCATACCATTTTTTTTTACTAGACATTAACTGGCCCGCTCTTTTAGACTGCTTTCATTAAAAGAGATAACAGGTGTACATTCCGAGTACAGATTGTATTGAACAATTAAACAATCCAAGGTAAAAATTAAAGTTTTGTTGATGTATGCGGCGAATATACAGTGCAATTGAGGATATCCTTCTAGGCGATTGTATTCTATCCCCAGCATTAGAGAGTGCACCAGGTAATATCGAGTAAAAATAAATCAATTATGTTTACATTCTAGAGTTGCTCCCTTCGTATGCGTATAAGTATCTTATAAGTATCTGGTTTAACCACTTAGCTATTGATTAAAACATTAATTTTAGTCAGACTGTGAACATTTAATTTTCTTCCGAGATTTTTTTCCGACACGAGTGTAAAATTCATGTTATTGGCTTTGAAGTTTTTAGAAGCGCATACGCATATCCAGGCGAAAATCAGACCTATGTGTGGTTCTAAACGAAAGGATAGGGTTTGAAGTGGGAAACATGTCTTTCCTAAAATAGGCCATGCCCCTTCCAAAAATAAAGGTTTATGCTCTTACTTTAATTGATGAGTTTAATGGAAAACCCGTCCCCAAGTACTTGATTCCTCCCTGTTTAATAATATTCTCTACCCGCCTTTAACGAGATTATGTATCCTTTCCTTTTGATTGAAAAAGGTTATTTAACAACGTGTATTAAGGGTTAGGGCGACAGGGGGACCTCTATCCCCCCTCACACCCCCTTACCTCCCTCCCCCTCCTTTTCACCCTTCCCTTACCATCCTCCTCCCTCCCTCCTCCCGCCCCCTTTCTCCCCCTCCCTCCATTTTTTGCCACTTCCCTCCCTCCTCCATCCCCCTCTCTTCCTCCTCCCGCTCCCTTCCTCCCGCCTCCCTTTCACCCTGTCCACCCCCTCATTAAGTGCGGGCGATGTGCGGACATATATATTGAATATATCAAAATATCGGATTATCCAGATTTCGTGCGTATACGCGGTCACACACATGATCGTAAGATAAGCAATTTTGGTATGAATAAAAATCCTTACCATTGTTATGTTAAATAATAAACAAGAGAGTGATATAAAAATTCACTAGGTAGTGGTAGAACAAAATAGAATTGAAAATCACAATAAAAGTCCGGACTCTGTTAGCTTTAGCGAGGTCATGATTATTCACACGAGATATGAAATGAGATCATGGTCTTGTATTCTATGGCGCGAGTGTGGCCATTCCTGCAATGACGCCCGATTTCAGTTTACGATTGTTCAGTTTGCAAATTTCATTATAGAAACAGAATTTAATTCTCGCATTTGTGTTTTGTTCGTAGCAATGTCGTGTCGCGCTCTTGATATTACCTTCTTCATTCTTCTTGCATTCCTCTCGGTTGCTTTTAAATCGTAGCTTGTTCGTGTTGCATTTGCGTCACGTTTCTTTTCGTGCGTTTAGCATTCGTCTCCTTTAATTCTTATCGTGTTTGTATTTCATCGCCTTACTGTTGTATTCGTGGCACATTCATTTCATATTCGTATCATTGTTTTCTCAAGAAAAAAAGTAAGAAGAATGTGACACGAATGCTTATTATCCTATTTTGTAGCTCATTCTTCTCTGTATCCGCGATAGTGGAAGACTTGCACAACCAAATGTTGCTAGTATGTGAACATGAGATACAACATGTCCGACATCTCGTAAAACTGAAATATGTTCTCCGTAAAAAGTCTTTTCATGACAATGACATGACGATGAGATTGTATCATTATAGCTGGACCTTTGTTATTCTTTTTTTTTCCAGAAATCCAACTTAATCTCTCTTGTAAACGTTATAACGTTAGATATATCATAATGCTTGAAATCAAGTGATTCATGTATGTGTGCCTTCGAAAAAAACAAAACAAAACAAAACGAAACAAAAACAAAAAACAAAACAAAACAAAACAAAACAAAACAAAACAAAAAAAAAAAAAACAAAAACAAAAAACAAAAAAGAAAATAATAATAATAATAGTTTTAATCGTTTTCGTAAAATAGTTAAATTATTCATCACTTCATTCATAGAACCTTATTCCATTTGTTAAGAAATTCTCATTTTTGTCAGTAAATAAATTTTGCATTAACCGCAAGAGGAATTGGAAAGTGCTGTGAAGAATAGATAATTCATACATGTATATCTCTGGAAAAAGGGATAAGATACATGCATGAGTATGCGATAAACTTTAAAGGTAGAGGCAAATTTGACCTACTTTACAGGTATGGTTATAAATACCTATATCGATCATAAAGTTCTTTAAACCGATTTGAATTACCGAGAATCGACCCGGAAGAGAACATATTTTGTTTATGATACAAATACATGAAGAAAACAGATGTGAGTGTAAGTACAAACTGTTTCCATGAAAAAATAAGTGTTTGAATATTTTACTTGTAAAATGATTTCAAAATCATAATTGAATAAAATGTCTATAGAAGGTCTAGTCAAATCGAAAGTACAGTATTTGACCAATAGGTTTTTACGGCAATGTTGCGTAAAGAACTCTTTAAGTGACTTAATGAAAATATAGAAAAGAGATAAAAAAATAATAATAATAATAATAACTATAGATATTATTTTAGATTACGTCAGAAAATTTCAACAGTTACTGTAAGTTCAAACTTTAAGTTATTTGAATATTTGAAAGACACTAAAATGCAATAAAGGACTTTCGATTTACTTAGCTTCAAATAACTTTTAATATAAGACACAAGTTAAACATATACAAACTACATTTATCAAAGTTGAAGTTCGAAAAGTTATAACATTCAAAATTGAAACCTTCGATCTGTACCACACGGTCCATTATTTCAATTGCTGACAAAAATATTTTGCTCCTACAACCCTCAAACACCCCTTTCCAAATATCCAAATATCAAATGAACCTTACGTGCATTTAGTACAAAGGAGTTTCGGAATTTCCATTAAAAAAAGTGGAATTCGGATCAAAATAATGTCTCGTTTTAGCCTTAAATAAATAATTCGTGCAGAAATAAATGATTAAGCAATCAAACAGCAAACGCAATATATTTGTGATTCATGGGAATTGGGGTTGTAAATTCTTTGACCAAAATATCTATTTCCAATGCAGAACAGTCGACGGACAGAATTTATAATTTTCTTATTCTATCGTAATTTGAGGTGAGGGTATTCATTTTCAACTTCTACCTAAACTGAGACGCAAAAGTTACAGTAGATCATAACATCTAAATCTGAACTTGAAAAATAACTTTTTAGTGTAATAGTTAATTCTATGTTTTCGAATATGAGTTTTGTTACATGTACTATGCATATTGTAAGACCCCGCTGAGGATTGTTTTCTTTCTGTTCATATAAAAGAGTATTAATAGCAATATTATTTTATTGTTGACTTTTATCGACGTAACTGTCCGAAAGGACAGTAGTTATTGAACCCGAACGACTCGGTAAAATAATAATTTTATATTACATGAAGTTTCAAAATTATCTATGAAATAATTTAAGCATAGGTGTTTGAATCTTATATCTACCTGGGATGACGTCATTCTATATAGACACACACCTAGGGGCTGTATTCGCCAATCAGAAAATTCCCATTTACTCAATAAATCCATTTAATTCTTTTCAGGAGAGAATAATAAATCAAAATAAATCGTAAAAAACTGTTATTAAAAGCGAGAACCCTTTTAAGGTGAAATATATTGTGATCTGCGTTACATGAAATAAAAATGAAACACGAAAATGGGCAATGTTATTCTTTACAATGGTCATGTCATAGAGTATTTCAAATGAACAAGGAAGTGCCACAACTCTGCTGCAAACTTAATATATGTTAATGTCATAATAGAATGCTTTTATAAGCGTCACAGAATCGACATTATTTGCATGTTTCAGACATTTTACTTGATGGTACATGTATGTTAAGTAATTAAATATTATTGTAACATCAAATTATTATTTCAAGATAATTACTATGTTACAAAGCCAAAGTTAAAGTAGCATTCCTGAAATATTAATAAATGATACGTAAAGATACATTTAGAGGTACAGCTGACACTCGTTATCTCAAACTCGGTTATCTCGAAATTCCGTTTATCTCGAAGTCGAGCGGCGGTCTCAACGTTTTTCCTTCATATTCTAACCAATTTTACTTCGGATAACCCGAAATCGGTTATCTCGAAATTTCGCTTATCTCGAAGTAATTTTTAGTCCGAAGTCACTTTCCTCATGTATTTTATACTCATTAAGTCGAAGTCCTTATGTTTGTATAAACAAACCAATAAACGTTCTAAATAATAATGAAATCGCATGGAAAACAATCATTTATAGGTAACGGTAACACAGGTTGAGTGATTCGCCGTTGTTTGATCGACCGTGACATCAATAAATTAACTTCGAGATAACGAGTGTCAGCTGTAAATGTAACCATATTGTTCAAAGGAATTTCATACAATGTTCAAATTAGATTAACGAAGTTCTAGGAAAGAAAACAAAACTGCGCTATGTGCACGTCAATCTCGGAACATATTGATATCGCATTTATTTAACAAGCGACATTGAAGTATTTCATAAATGCAATATATATAATACTGTACATCTTTATAAAGTCAATATAAAGGGAACCCCATCAGGACTTGGTAGCAGCACCCACAACCAAACATCTAAACACCAAAAGCCAACACACAAAGTGGATAGGCACAAATAAATTGCCAAAGAAACAAGGAAGACTAAACACCAAAAACTTCATATAAAAATACGATACAAATGGACAACCGTTCCCAACTTAGGACGACACTCTGCTGCATTCATGGAAAATGTTGTAATTCGGACTATGAACGTAAAACGACAACACAAACAGCAAAGTCATTTTCTCTTATTTTTATCTGTAAATAAAAGGCCCGTTGACAACCTGAAAGGGGCCTTTCTCTTATTCTTGCTCTTTGTCATAATATGCAACAAACATGTTTATCCAATCACGTTCTAGGAAAAGCTACAATGGCACGGGGTGGAGACCACATTTTCTCAGTTGCTCTGGATTTCGGTACCACATATTCAGGATTTGCTTACTCATCTACGAGTGATTTTCAAAATAGACCAGACAAAATATACGCCAACGAAGCATGGAATTCAGGTGGACAGGGGCTCCTTTCTCACAAAACTCCTACAGTACTGCTACTGACCGGTAACAAAAAGTTCGAAGCGTTTGGATATGAAGCAGAAAATATGTATGCAGATTTGGCTTTGGATGGGTTGCATAAAGACCGATATTACTTCAGGAGATACAAGATGAAACTGCATGGAGATGAGGTAAATTATAAGATAGATTAATATTGTTAGATGATAGATGAAATATATATTAAACTCCTTAAAAGAAATAAGAGACGAAAATGTGGCACCCATGCATATTACTTCTCATTTTCTAGAAAAAATATTTAACCGTATTATAATCGTGCGTTTAGATTAAATGGAACACATTCAAATTTTCTGATTCACAATTATTTCACTTGTGATAAATATTGAAATCAGTGCCGGTGCGTATTATGCTATTTCATAAGAACAATCTTTTACTGATATCACCTCAAGATAGACAAGGACAATGGAAGGGTTGAATTCGGATGTGAGGGGTTGTTTTTGATAAATTGTCAAAGATGCATATGCTTAGTTTGATATCATGGACTACAATCTCTTTAATCCTACATGTATGTTTGTACTGAATAGACCACATTACCGCAAATGACTTGTACATTTTAGCCGGAACGCCAATCCCTATTTTGACGGTTGGAAGCATTGTTTCTAAAAGGGGCGGATAACTCTTGACATACAAAGTAGCGAATTAAGAATAAATTGGGCTAAACGACCTTAATTGTTTATCTCAAATTTTAGATATTATTATAAGACAAATAATACTCAGGCATATAACTGAAATTCCTCTGAAAGGGATTTTTGGGATGTTTCAGCCCCGCTAAAGATCCAACGAAAATTGTGCATACACCGTTGGTTTTAAAAGCTGACACAAATGCTCCCCTTTGCACTTCTGGTCAAAGTTCAATGATAATCTTTTCAACAGAATCCCAGTTATGATACCTATATAGAATTTTAGTAAGTTCTCTATAAATAGGAATAAAAACGCTATATTGAGGACCCGATTTTAATTAAAATTCATCATTACGGACTCAGAATACACCAAATTCAAGTGGCAATGGAATTTTTAATATTTGTTTGATGGTTTGATGGTGTGATACCTTGTAGATGATTTTGTGCCAATGTCATGTTTAATTTTGGCAAATCTAACCACTTCGCAGCACCGACTTGGGTACATTTGTACCCGTGTACTCTCTCTTTACAAACGAGTTTCCATACGTTGACATGGAAGATGGATGCCCAATCAAAGTTTGAAAGGTGACACAAACCCCTTAAGGCAAAGATCGGCATACTATTTTTGGTTTAGGTGACTTCGGTGATATATGAAGTTTACATTCAGATTGTTCCCAATCATTCCCAGCCGGGATTTTAAAAGAAAATAAGCAATAAAATGCAGGTAAACAGATCGTTGGCGAAAAACTGCCCTTGACAACGCCCGATTTATTTCAAAATGCCACAAAATTTACCTGATTAAATGTTATGACTCTATTGTCATCAAAATCATCTGTGCCATTCTTGTTTACACATGCAGCACAGTCAGTATGACGCGTTTTTGATGACGTGGTACAATGTTGTCATATTCAAAACATTTGTCACGTGACTTCGTTTTTAAACTTCAAAGACAAGTGCCGACTGGCGTTCCGGCTGATTTGTATTTTACACATCCGAATACCCGACATGACAACATTTGACGTAACTAAAAACTGTGACGTCGTATCTGAATTATGACGTCATAATTAGAAATAATGTCAAAAGTAGTGATGTCGGGTCTTGGAGTGTCTGAAATGCAAATCTAACGGTATTATGAAGAAGGTATATCGAACTCAAGTTCATGATATGTACGCATCTTTCAGAGGATTCATGAAAACACGATGATTGAGGATGAATCAGGAAAACCTCTCCCGGCCTTGTTGGTCTTCAAGTTCTCCATTAAATACCTCAGGGATAAATTCTTTGAGATTTTGAACAAACAGGGTTTAGACATTAAAGACCGCGAGATCATGTGGACCCTTACAGTGCCTGCGATATGGTGCGAGTCCGCTAAAAGTTTCATGAGAAAAGCCGCTGTTGAGGTATAGTACATTTATAATATACATGTAACCATCACACTATCATGATAATTACATTATTCTATACTTATTTTTCCTTTAAAGAAAATTACATTTTTTAAAGCAATTTCAAATTATTTAACACCTATAGAGAAGATTGAAACTATATTAGTTAATGTATTAAGAAGCCGTTCAGATAAGGGGTTGATTTAGCAATAAAATCACTCAATTAGGAAATTAAGAAAAAAATTGGTCAGCATGTCAACTATCAGAATATTGCTAGTAGGTATTTTATTTCAATATATTTGGTGAAATACGTTATAATTACCCGTTGAAGAGATTAGGGATACTGAAGAAAGAAAACGTGAAATCATCCCCCCCCCAAAAAAAACCCCAAATGCATTATTTTATATAATTTTGGCGTATATTAAGCCTCTGTACCTTTAAATTGTATAAGAAAAATGTTGATTTGAATCAAGGCAAAGCTTTTTGTGTGAACGAAGATAAAATAAAATATGATTAAAACCCCAATTATACGTATATTTCTTTTATATTTTCTCGCATTTTAAAATACGCATGGCGGTTTATCTTAAATGTTCCAAAATACATAAAATTTGTATAGGATAACATAAATTGCGGGTTTTTATTTGCCTAAATTATTATTTTTTATATATTTTTTTAAGATTCTAGAAATTAATTCTTAAACACAAATTACATGGACGTCAAGGAAGGGAAAGTACCGACCGTCCGGCTAGAAGTGTTTTGTTGTAGATAACGTAAAACTCTTTCATTTAGTCAGAGTTTATTTACTAATTTATTTAAGTCTTTAGAATTCTATTTAAAAAATGACAGTCTAGGACAAAAAGATTTTTTAAAAAGTTGCTGGGAAAAGTTGAAACAGGAATAATGGTTCTTTTTGCCTAGATTATAGTTGTACATGTCAAATACTGACAGCGTGCTTATAACAAAAAGAAGACAGGCAGATAAAATCGGAGGTTCCAGTCTTAGTTAAAGAAAACTACGAACAAAAAGTTGGTGATCTTGAAAACTTATATCAACGATCTAGTTTCAAAGAATTCAGTAGACAGTGTTTAGCTGGAAGTCATCTTTGCTTGACTGTTCAGGCCAAGGACTCGTAAACAGACCAAGAAAAAACGGAATCGTCCTTAGTTAATATATTTCCTACGTCTGAATTGTTTTTATTTCATGCCATTTTAATTTTTGTAAGAATACATTTGAAATATCTACTTTTCAGGGCAAATTGATCTTAATTGCTCATTTCATATATTTACTTTGAAATAAAAATTTACTACTCTTTCACCTACAATTATGTTGTACTGAAGTATAAATATATTATAAATAGAATATTAATGCATTCCGTTTGTAACGCGCATTCTGATTAGCTGAGCGATTAAAAATCTGTAAGGGGATTCATGTTTCACTACAGTTTTTGCTATGACGTCATGCGTTGCTATGGCGACGTTGTTAAAAGCAGGCGTTTTCTAGCTTCTAAATGACCAAAGCATTAGAATAGAGTTACCATATTGATATTTTACAAAAACTGACAGGGTATCGGCGAATCCCCTGTCAGAAATATCCGTTTTACCGCTAGGCTAACGCCTCGCGGTAAAACTCAATTTCTGACAGGGCATTCGACGATACCCTGTCAGTGTTTGTAAAACACACGCATGGTAACCCCTAAATCACAATACTTAAAATGCTTTACTTAGTTTACTTAGTAAAAGAGAATTATAATCATTCGTTATTGCAACAAAAATATGGACTTAAATTGTTGATGAAGCTTTTATCTACAACAGGCTGGTATCTGCTGTGAACAACTGAAACTCTCACTAGAACCAGAAGCCGCTTCTCTTTTATGTCAGCATATTCCAATAGAAAAGACCGAAGCAGGATTATCAGTAGCTGATATGGGGACAAAGTACATGGTCATGGACTTGGGAGGTAATATTACTGAACAAGGATATATGTTTCGACTTGTCAATGATCAGCCATAATTTAAAGATATATTTCAAGAGATATAGGTACATGTATATAAATTATAAGTTGAAACAATGATTACAACAATACAACATATTTGATCTGTATCAGATTCAACTGTCCACAGAGACTCTTTCAATAGATGATACTGTATCAAACAGTAGGGTTTTTACATAGAAATGAATAAACGTGTATTTATGTATAAAAAAGTTGCAATTCATTTCAATTCTATGCTTCTGATTTCGCGCAAAATGATTATTTACTTCATTTTTGACTTTAATCCAACATATTTACTCGATATTCTGAATACTTTCTGTAACGTCATGAAATTGTCAATGCACTTGGCTTATTTTGTTAAAGGTGGAACTGCAGACATAACAGTTCATGAAAAACTTTCGGATGGAAAATTAAAAGAAATCCACAAGGCATCCGGTGGACCATGGGGCGGTACAGCAGTGGATGAAGGTTTCATCCAGCTCCTTGTCCGAATAGTAGGAGGACCGGTCATTACAAGGTTTCGCAAAGAATTCACAGCAGACTATCTCGAAATGATGCGAGAGTTCGAAGTTTCGAAAAGGACATTGGATCCACATAAAGACATTTCCTTCAAAGTTAGAGTGCCACCAACTTTGAGTCAGGTATGCGTCCATGAGACTGATGAAGATCTTGGAAGTCTTGTTAATGAACAAAATAGTCCTTATGCCGGGAAACTAAGAGTCATCGCCGACAAGTTAATTATCGAAAGAAAGCTTATGATGGAAATTTTTGAGAAAGTCGAACATAACATTGTTAGACATGTGAGAGAGATTCTACGACTCCCAGAAGTTGAAAATGTAAATTTCATCCTTATGGTTGGAGGGTTTTCCGAGTCTGCAATGGTTCAACATTTCATTAAGGAGCAACTTCAGACAACTAGGCGAAGGGTTCTCATACCACAAGAAGCCGGCTTGGCTGTAGTGAAAGGAGCTGTTCTCTATGGGCATGCATCAAGTGCCATTGAATCTCGTGTTATGAGATATACGTATGGATATAACAGCAGGGCACCATTTAAAGAGGGTATTCACCCAGAGAGCCGAAAAGTAATTAACGCATCAGGTCATGCCAAATGTAAAGGAATTTTCGAGCCTTTTATTCAGGCTGGTACCTCTATCAAAGCTGGAGACATCATCAAAAGGAAGCTTAATTTAACCTCAAGGGACAACGATTCCTTGGTCGTATATTACACCGAATCAACTGATGTAATGTACACAAATGACTCTCGTCTGCATAAACTATTTTCGGTTAAACTCCGGGACATTCTACCCGATGATACCGAAAACGGTCAACCAATGATATACCAATTTTCGTTTGGAGAAACAGAAGTCGAGAGTGAAATCAATCTTCCGCGGAGAAATTTTCGTGGACACGTATCGTACAAATTCAAACTGGAATAAGCGTTCGCTGACCAGTATATTCACATATCAGCGATCCAAACAAATTACTATCGAATTAGCAAATAATGACTGTCCTGTTTACTAAATCCAGAGCACCCTGTTTTGGCGATTTATTCTGAAATCTGCAGAAATTTCCTATAAATTATAGATTCCGAGAACTGACATCCTTTAGTCGTAATTGGATATTAACTTCAACTCAATCTAACAGCTGCCTGAAAACGGCAATATGAGAAATAAAATGTCTACGGGAAATTTCCATGTTTATTTCAAGCGGCCGACATATTGTTCTCCGTGTCAACAATAGTAAACAGTGACGTCAAAGCTCCGGACGTCACGCATTTTCAATATATATATATATATATAAATATATATATATATATATATATATATATATACAAAATCCCCGTAGACTTTTTATTTTCCGTCCTATTTCTAACTTAATTGACTTACAGCCAAAACAATGGTATTTTCTGTTACGACTGAAAGAGTACTATAAAATTGATATCTTTTTGGAAGTTGACAGTATCATATTTCAGAGAAAACCGGGATAACAGAGTGCTCTGGATTTAGTGAACAGGACAGTAGGTCAAAATAGCCATGTGTTGTATATTGTTAAACCTGTGTTAGCGACCATCTGTATTAAGAGACTTCTTGTTTTAAGTGATCAAGGTTTTAAATTTCATAGTAAACAATTTCCATGTAAATAAACCTGTATTTTGTGACCACCTTTCTTATGTGACCAAGGGTATCTAAAAACTGGTTTAATTGTAATTACATTTATATATAATTTAACTTAACATATCACGATATTTTCATTGGTTGACAAATTGAGGTTATTTGTCCATAAACTGACAAATGTGAGGACACGCCCCTATTCTGCAACTACTTCCCAAAGAATTCAAAATTGCGGATACCATAAACTGCATTTAGTCATGAATTTCAAATTTCTATATCAATATTTTGATATCAAGGAAAATTAAAGGAAACCGTGTGTTCTGTTCATGAACTCGATACACTGGACATGTTACCTCGAGAATGAGTATTGAATACACGAGAAACATACTTTTTGTCATTTTTCATCTTAAGAAATACAAAACTAATCGTGTGTAGCAACACGTAAACGACGAAAATAAGTACCTACCACGAGACACATGTTGTTGGGAAACATACATACATCAACAATCACGGTGGTGCCATGACATGGTCATGCAGTTGAAAAAATCTACCACTATGATTTGCCATCTCAGCCAAATTGAATGCCATTTCATATTTATTTATAATAAAATAGCAAATGACTCGGGATGACAGGTACTAATGTATGAAAACAAATGCCGGCGCCGTTCAACTACGAGCCTCCATTCTGACTTGTTCTCTCGACTGTTGTTGGTAACAACGAGGTCCGGATAATCCCTACGCAGGCATTATTCCATTGTGTATTTGAACGACATAAAGAAGATCCTGACGACAATCTCAACAGCGTTCACAATAGAACACCAAAGGGAGCATCGACGGACCATAGCAACGACTCATCCATATCTAATCTGATACAAAAACGAACAAAATAGCTTAAGATTGAATTATACGGAATGTTTCTTATCTGTGATAACCCGACTCCATATATTTAAGTTATGTTTTCTTTGATGTATTGAAATTGCCAATTTGAATGACCATATATATTGCCACATTTGCGAGATTTCTTCAATTTGAAATTAAGATATATCATGAAAATTATGAGTGTCTTCATTTTTTGAGGTGTTATGAAGAAGCTATGTATATTTGGAATGTAGTCGATGACTAACTAAATTCGGCATCACATGTATGGCTGAGTTCTAATATCATCCTAGTGGAAATGTTGTTACCATTGTCTTTAATGTGGTATGTTATGTAAAGGAAAGAAATCCAAATTTGTACAAAGGTTCAAAATTCAGGACGCCTAGACCTAAGAGGATGTACAGCTTGACATCCTTTCCGAATGGATAAAATTCATCAAAGGGTTACTTTTATCTAGAATTTACCGATTAAAATCAACTGTGAACATCAGATTCGAGCCTATATTTAAATACCCTGATGTTATCACAGAGCTTACCTACCTCCAAGAACATTATGTAATCACACCAGCTGACAAAGCCTCAGATAATTACACATGTACTTGCAAAAAGTACTATTTCGACAGTCTAGTTTAAGAGCTGAGTTTAAATTCGACACTTGGAAATCCCACTTACACTCCAATAAACCTTACTGCCTCTGAAATAATTGATAACCACAAATCAGCTCTTGCTTCCTTTGGCTTCGACACTAACAATTTAGATTTAGATTTACCATACTTATACTGCATACCTAAAATGCATAAGAATCAGTATAAACAACGGATGCTGAATTATTTGTCTCTGTAGTTTCTTTGACTTCAAGCTCCGAAGGATAGATACTGCTCAGGTAATCCGCGAATTTTGGATTATTGATGAACAACACATCGTCTATGTATCTGTAAGTGAAGTTGAAATCAGAAGCTAAGTATCTTTTCCCTTCAGTGACCAAAAATTGAATGAATTCAGCTTCGTACGAGTAAAGGAAAATGTCGGCAAGGAGTGGGGCACAATTGGTCCCCATTGGAAGTCCGACAATTTGCTTGAAGACCTTTCCTCCAAACACCACAAAAATGTTGTCGATCAGAAAGTTTAACATCTGAATAATATCTTTTTAGTGTACTTATTTTCAGAATCGGACTTTTCTTTTACGAAGTAGGTTTTGTCATAGTTAACAAAAAATAAATTTGTATTTGCGATTACCGTTCTAGCCTGTAAACGCTTTACTTATAATTTTTGCGAGTCTTTCTTTCAATTTAGAATGTGGAATTGTAGTGTAAAGTGTCGAAAAATCAAAGGCTTTGATTGAATGGACTCTATTAAAATGAATGGATTTCAGATGTTTTATAAGTTCCTTCGAATTCTTTAAAATCCACACTGGTTGATACCACTGCGAAAATGTACTGTCGAACAATATTTTTCCAGCCCAGATTTGATTTCAGATAAAACTTTGGTGAGTAAGATCGATACAGATTTGGTAGAACATTTTGAGGAACCAGCGATGAAACGTTGTTTGTACGGATTCTTATGCAGTTTAGGTATGCAGTATAAGTATTGTTAATGTAAATCTAAATTGTTAGTCTCGAAGCCAAAGGAAGCAAGAGCTGATTTGTGGTTATCTATTATTTCAGAGGCAGAAAGGTTTGTTGGAGTGTAAGTGGGATTTCCAGGTGTCGCATTTAAACCCAACTCTTTAACTAGACTGTCGAAATAGTATTTTTTGCAAGTAAATGTGTAATTATTTGAGGCTTTGTCCGCTGGTGTGATGACATAATGTTCTTGGAGGTAGGTAAGCTCTGTGATAACATCAGGGTCGAATCTGGTGTTCACAGTTGATTTTAATCGGTAAATTCTAGATAAAATTAACCCTCTGATTGATTTTATCCATTGGAAGTTATGTAATATCCACGATGAGGTTATTCCAGTCATTCAGAGCATGAAATTCTACTTCTTCCGGGTTCTATTAGAACAGTTTAGACTAGCCATGAATACTCAGCATCTCCTGTTGCTGCAACAGCTCCACGAAAACGTCAAATTTGTTTAGTGTTTCGATGTACATATTAATAAACACATCAGGTGGACATGTTTTGTTTGGTGTCAATCGCAATGCAGAATTTGCTAGTATTTAATTTGGAAAGAGGGATCTCATATGCTCCGAAAAAGCTTCTGTGATTGAGAACTTTGTTAAGATTTCCAGGCTACGAATTGAGCCGTAGTTTCTCCTTGAGACAGTTCACAAAATATTTATTTTGCACACAGACCTAGTTGTTAGATTGTTTGTCTGCTAGAACTATCATACATGTATAATGTTCATGGACGTATGAGCGTTCCTTGACAATACAAGGGTTACGAGATAAACTCAAATCTTGTTTACATATGTTAAAATCGTTCATCTCTCTCTGTTAAAAGAATTGAATGATGTAAGTCATATATACAGTTTGAAATACAAATTAATCACTTCTATTGATGTAAAATAGATTAAAGTGTGCATTATGACAGAATATGCGCATCAACTTTTAGAAGTAACATTTCTCTTCCTATGTTAGGAAATAGAAAATTGCCCCGGTCGTGGCCTTAAAAATAATTTTGCCCCCCCCCCCCCCCCCCCCAAGAAAAGAAGCAAACCACCTCACAATATTATTTCGATTCTTATACTCGGTTTTGTATTTTACGTTTATTTACTGATGATTACTTAAAGGTACGGTGTCCCTGAAAATTAATAATGTTTACAGAATTTTATAATGCAAAATCCTTTTTTTTTTAATTAAAAGTTTTTATTCTATCTTTACAGATGTAACAAGGTATATCTTTTTATGTGAATGAAACGAGGGGAACATATTATTTCTGGAATTAAATCTTGCTAAATTTGTGTAAAAGACCTACTGGTAATAAAATGCAAAGCTACTTTTATAATAAGATTAATTTGTTTAGTTTTTCTCTCGTCCAGAAATAGTTCAACAGATTTTGTAATTACTGATATGAGTAACATCAAATAATAATAATCTTAGAATAAATCTCGAATATCAAGCACCAATTTTTTTTGTAATACTAAAAACGGCCATTTTTTTTACTGAAATTATTCAACCTATATGTAGATTCCAAACGTTGACATAAATGGTACTTATATACAGTATATCTGTACTGAAACAAGAGAAAAGGATTTGTATTATCACCCATCATTTTCTCACTTTTTCTTCTATTTCAGTATTATAATCTCGTCTATAAATGTCGATGAATCAAAATTCCTCATCAATTTCAAACACTTGTATTGAACGAGTTTCCAGGAATTGCATCATAAATTCTGCACTATTACTTATGGTAAGACGGCAATACAATTTAAAATCGAAAAATTTTTAATCTGGTACATGAAACGTGGTTATTTTCGCTTGGAAATTTTATTGCAAAATGATATTTGAAAATTTACACGTGGGAGTAATTTAGGCGAAAGGTGAAGATCACTTTCAATTCATCTTTTACTGAAAAAGGAGAAATGCAAGAAATGCTAATGTTGCCATTCCAGAAATGCCATTATTTAACCGCATCATGTACATATTTTGTAAATGCTGAAACGTTTACCAGGGAATCTCTAGATTTAAGCTAAAGAAGTAATCCTTTAAAATAGAAACGCTATAAACTTTTAGGAAGCTGTAGAATGGGGATGTTTCAATATGTTTAGAATAAAAATCCATTGTAGTAAATTCTCTTAACCAGACTACTCCCTGTAATGTAAATGTAAAAATCTAACTTCAAAAAATTAAAGAGGGTGCTACTGAAATTATTTTTGGTGGCTCCGCTGAAAACATCACTGATGAGAATTTAATATTCGAAACACGTGTCTGGTGCATGTAAATTGGTTTGGAATTTTCTTCAAGAAGGTAGAGAGTTGGAACCCTTCGACATTATTCCTACTGGTGGACGTTTCAGCATAACAACAAACTGTACATACTTTAACCAATAAATGGTGGAGTTTGATGGCTGTAGGGGAGGAAGGAGGCCATTAAAAAAAATAGGCGAAATTCTTAGTTTTTATACTGATTCTAAACTTTATTTTTGAGATAATAATGCAAAAAAGAAAAACGTGAAAATTACATTAACGCGAAAATTTCCACGTCTTTAGTATATTATTTTTTTTCATTTTCATGAACTGTTTACGCAATATTCCGTTGACGTATTAAGGGAGCAGTGGTCAAAGAGAATTTATAAACTGATTTCATTAATATAGATTTTACCCAAAGAAATATTTGTCAATACTTGATCTGGTCATGTCGCTCTATTTGTTCAGGTACTAGAATGCCAATTGTCACTATATTAAATTCACTAAATCGTTTTTGTTTCCAACACATTTACAGCTAAGTGTAATTCAGTTCTTGAATTAAACTTTAAGACTGCCAAACGCAGGATTTGAGGAATCATAAGTTCGATTCAAACATTATTTCATATTCTAATTTGCAGAGAGAGACATACCAAGTAGCCATATTTGTAATGACTGTTACCTCATTAAAAGGGATGGGAAATTGTGTTCCTTACGTTCAAATAATATCACAAACACCGCTATGCCCATGGACAACCTATATTTGCCATGACTATAGCATGGAACCTGATTTTTACTTAAATCGAACATGTCTGTCGCCAAGATATTCTCAATGCGATAACGGTCTTATAAACTGTCAAGCTATATCTACATGGCAACAATTTAGGCAGAAGTCAAGTGGCAACATTTTGTCATTACCATTAACGATAGGCTGCACAGCTTATATGAAAGAATGAGGACTGGATCACGGAATGCAGAGAAACCATTTGATCGAACAATGGATATAATTCAACATTATGCTATTATAGTTCTTTTATTAACATTATGTCTTTATTTCTTTATTTGGAATAACCAACGATTCTAAGACATTTCTGAGGTATACATGGTATACCTATACAACTTGCGAACATACTTAACAATTATTCAACAATTTGTAATTGATTACTGATAAAATCAAAAACTTGAAAAATTGACGTTTTTAAGTATTTGTGTAAAAGTTTGCTTTTATTATACCAGATTCAAACATGAAGGATTCTGTTCGTTTTGATTTTTTTATCTGTTAAAACTCTCATCTGAAAAATGCATATTCCAAAATGCTTGTGAGTGATCGATGATTTCTCTCAATCCCCCCCTCCCCCAATAAAAAAAAAACAGAAACAAAACAACGCCATTCTTTTGGAACATGTGTAATGTGAACATATAATGTGTAATGTGAACATATAGTCTCCCTCCCGAAAAAAAATAAATCTCAAAGATATACGAAAAAAGGGGTGATTACAAATTACATTGGGGATTTTTTTATGTCTTACTTACCTTTCAACATTATGTCAAGCGAAAAATAAAAAAAAAAGAAATAAACAATTTCATTGTATCGTTGAAGAATGATTGCAGTGATACAGTCAATGTTTGTTATGTATTTTCTGTTTGGGTAGTTGGTTCTCCCTACATCACTAGGTACATGTACAAAGACGTGATCAAATTGTGGGTATCAGTATGAGGTTGGGACTTGGAAGCATGCAGACAAGTCGTACATTTTCATTTTCTTGTGTGAACATCGACGACGGGTGCGGCTAGCCAAACAGAGCATGCTTACTCTACCTGTGCACATGGTCCAACCTTTAGCTTGCTAGTGGTCCATTGATGCTCAATGTGGTTCTCTAATGTTGATGCTGTTCGGATTTGCTTCAAGATTTTCTGTATCTCATGTAAAAGTTGCGGTGTATAGACTTATCAAGAAGTACGCATATAACGTTGTATGCATGTTAAAAGAGAGCATGACGCACTAGCCATGTAAGGTATTTAAGATTTAAGTGCGTTTGGAGTACGTGTAAGTTCGACACCCTTTCGATAACGTAAAAGATGTACACGAAGAAAGTACATTTTAGTCAAGTTAATTGCATAATGTCAGTACGAACTAAGTACTTACAGTAATACTTGCGTTACATAGACATTGTCGCCATAGCACTTACTATATAGACTTAACCTCAGATAGTGCATGTTTTAATATACCTTTTTTGTAATGTTTTCATTTTCTTGCGTGGACATCGACGGCGGTTGCGGCTAGCCAAACAGGGGATGTTTACTCCTCCCGGGCACCTGATCCCACCTCCATCTCTCTAGGTGTCCGTCGATGCTCAGTTTGGTGCTCTATTGTGAGTGCTGTTGTGATTGTCGTCAGGATCATCTATATCTCATACATTTTATATAATGTAATCATCCATATAACCGTGCATACCACGTGTGTCGACGTACTCCTTCCGTACTCTTGCCACTTCCCTCCTTACGTCTTCATATGTTAAACTTCTCCAAATCATTAGTACCATTGAAAAGCTGATAAAGGGGTAGAGACAAAAGCGCCTGTTTTTTGCCCCAGTTTTGGCTTAAAAAATAACGTTTCGTACGGATTTCTATCTTGCAAATGAAGGTTGATACATTTTTGAAAAAAAAAACAAAAAAGATTATATCAATTTCTAGTATTGTTACGTGTATCTGTCGCCAAAATTATTTAAGAAATGAATCTTATATTTTTTCTGTTGATGCAGGTATCACCTGTAAATTTGGACAGAAAACTGCATCAATGCGCGTATCGCGTTGATGCAAAAGCTTTCTGTCCAATTTTTCGGGTGATACCTGTATCAACAGAAAAAATATCAGATTCATTTCTTATCATTTAATTATCATCTATTTATGGAGAACAGACTATTTTCTTGGATCTAAAAACAATCAATCACCTCACTATATTTCGTAAGTCGGAGGGATTCGCAGTGATACGTCTGCCAAAACAAGTTATGGCAGCCGCCATGATTCAAACAACGAACGATCGTCTCTTTATATCTTTGGAATAAGGACCAGATTGAGCAAAGTCTACATGCACTGTTAATTTTTGAGTAAGTACATAAGAAATAGTACCCTTAATATGATAAGCAAACATCAACAAATTGTATTTTCAGCAACGAATTCATTCGAGTTTGAGGGAACCCCCGGTTCTAAAAATATTACTATAAATAGACGTCCGTGAACAATTGTGTTGATCGATGTATCAACAAAATTTCTCAGCCAATCAGAATATTCGTTCCTTGAAAATGACGATGGAAATTATATGATTTACCCCTACTAAAAATAGTAGAAAAATTATTACAACCAGAATACAACATAGAACAAACACGTGTTTCAATGTTATCCTTTTCATGCATACTCAGAATATGAAGATGAATATCCCAAAGAAGTTTGAACTTTTTACATGCTCTTGCTCTAGGACCATTTGGACATATAGATGTTGGCTTGCTTGTCTTATTGTCAGAAATTTTATTTTAAAACAAAGGAGGGGATCTCCAACAACACCAGGTTGTAGCACCCACAGCAAAACCCCAAAACACCCAATTAAATGTTGACATAGAGCCGAAAATTAAATCATTTTACCCTTAAAGGTAAGGTTTTCTAGTAATGAAGCAAAATGTTCTTTTTTGTTAACAAGAAGCACATTGACGAAGAAAATAGGATTTCTTAGAAAAAAAAAATCATTGGCGCTAAATAAGGTCTTTATGATGACATTGAATTTGAGAACGTTTAACATTTGAAGTTTTGTACTTGACCAATCTACAGTCTTGTACCAGCGCATTCTGGAGTCTTGCACTCTCACTGACTGTGACGACGGGACTCCATGACGGGCCCTATTCAAACCTCTTTCGAGAAGACAGGACCCCGACCACATGTCCTCTCTGAATGTCAGTCGGACTCCCCGGGTGATAACAAACATGAGTTCGCTACAGCCGACAGAGCACAGATTGCATTACGTACGCCCTCTTTTTCATATCCATTTACATATTCATATGTGTTGCTTAGACCCCTGCGTTTTGCGGTCTTGTTTGTGTGCGGTCATCTGGCAGTAAGGATATTGTTTTACACCAAAATTAACCGTTCTTCGAGCCTCTTGGTTATCGGAAAAGTGGGAGGGTTGTGCGCACGTAATCCAGGATAGCCACACCTTCTGCTTTTTCCGTGGCAGATGGCCGTCCTAAGTCGGCACCGCTTGCCCATTGGTCTCGTTGGTTTATGTGTAGTCCTTTGTGTTTGATGTTTCGGTGGTGTGCATTGATGCCAACACGCCTCTGAATAGTATATATATATATATACGTTAAACGTCTTTAAATTCGATAGCATATCATGTAAGAACAGATAAATTTACAGGATGGACCAGACATACCTTTATGGCTTAAAAGTGTCAAATATGAAGCTTCGTTGCAACTATGAAAAAAGACTTAATTCATATCAGTATTCAGTAGATTCGAAAATCTTCAGACAACATTTCCTTACTTTTGATTGTATAGTCGAAGCACTACATTAAATAAACGGATGTGACAACTTTCTATTAATTTACGAATAATGGTCAAGAAGAGGCACCCCAACAGTAAGGAGCAAGGAAACAATCCCAAATCCAAAAGACCAATGAAGGCTGTAGTGTGCAGTCCAGTCTGATAGCTTATATCTCCCGCCATAAATGCTGATGGATAAAAAAATACAAACCCCTGAAATGGAAAAGCACCTAATGAAGAAATATATTGTTTTGGTACTACTGCAATGTGACAATCAAATAATACTATGTTTTCAATTTAATGCCCACGAAAATTTATATGTTCAAACGATCACATAAGTTGGATTTCCACTTTTTCAGTCTCGAGCATTACTGATGAGAAATAACTTGTTTGAATGCACATATGTTGCACTGAAATCTTATACCTAATATACATGTACTTTAATATTTACAATTTCGTTTTCATTTTAAGCAAGGGAATTCGAAATTAGCTTTGCTTCATTACCAATAAAGTGGCACAAAATTATTTCCGTCTTATAGTAATCGTTCAAGGTATTTCACAAATCGCACAACGTCTGAGTGTTATCGTGCAACGCCTTTAAGAAATCGTTCAACGTAGGAGGGCTGATTGATGTGTCACAGTGGTGAACCTTGGTTTTCTGGGATGCGTAAGGTATACTCCAAAAGATTATCTACAATGAATGGCACATACTATGCTTCACTTCTGAAACAGTGACGGGAAAATATTAACTTAAGCGCTGCGGAAGTCTAATTAGTTAAAGGTGTTGTTCCATCAGGACAATCCTCCTGTTCGCAAGTATGTCACTGTCATGGTTGCGTTTCATGATTGTGGCTTTCAATTGATTGAGCTTCCGCCTAATTCACCTAATTTTACTCCATCATTCTTTCATCTATTCCCAAAACTGAGGGCAGCTATTTTTGGCAAACACTTTCAGTCCGATGATGACGTCATACTTGCAGTTGATGGCATTCTGACCAGTCACGATAAGGCGATCTTTCAAAGTGGCATTGAGGCCTTAAACACCGGCAGCAAAAGTATAGATATTGAAGGGGATTATGTACAAAATAATGCAAAATGTCTAATGATATTCAAATCATTAAATACAAGGCTCACAACATATTAATCAGCCCTCGTCTAAGAGTAATCCCCTTATGTATAAGAGTAGTCGTGCAATGTATTATATTAATCATTCTACATTTTTGAGTAATTGTTCAACAAACAATATGTATAACTAATCTAAAATCGTACAACGATAAAATGAGTGATTACATGTACTAACGATACATGCACATACGTTGTGTTGGATACCAGTGACAAGGCAAAAATCTCACGCTTGTCAGTGTATTCTTTTTTTATTTCTAAAAGCGCCAATACATGCAAAAAAAAAAGGTTTAACCGTTTCCATCTGCAAGATGGGAAAGCAGTAAGGATGTAACGTGCTGACAAATTGTGACGTAACAATTTAAACGTCTTCAAATTGAATAGCACCATTTAAGAACAGATAAATTGACAACATGGACCAGACATGCACGTTTCGATTTCTTAACCCTCGTCAGTGATCCTCAATCGAAAAAATGTAATATTGCCAACGAGTGTAGAAATTGTTATATACAAAAATTAACCGAAAAACGTAGCAGGATGGGTGGGATATGCTGCTTATGTTTTGTTAGCCATTATATGCCATTTTAAGAGTTTATTATATATATATATGGTGCTTGCAAACAGGAGACGCTGACTATTCCCGGGATTCTGAACTCACTTTGGAATATTGTTAATCCCTAGTTTAGCAGATATTCCAATGGAAATTCTTATGATTTTGCCTTACCTTCTCGACTATGAGACTGATAAACTGTTTGGTACTTCTTCGCTGTTTATTGATAGATAAAACAAAAAATGAAATCCGATAACAGTACAACTAGTCCATTGGTACATTGAATCACCATTGCATGATTTTTTTTGGACGTGACAGAAATAAAATATAGACATACAAGCATATATATTGTCTCGCTTAATGCAAGCTTCAAGTATGGTACATTTTGCAAACAAAACAATAATATGACTGGGAAATTGGGCAACAGGTTCTTCCTTAAGTATTCAGCACATGTTGCTCTCATCATCCCCTGTAAATACATCTATTAATTGTAATATACTGTACCAACATTAATATTGATAGTCATACACTTGGCATATCATAACGAAAAAAGAACAAGAAGTATGTTTTTTTCCTACAATTGAAATAATTGTCAAAAGAAATGACACAGACGTGAAGTATGAAATAATATGAAAGTGTTCCAACTCTTTGCTCTCTTGAATAAACTTCCAAACCAATGTTGATGCACCTGACACGTGTTTCGAATAGCATATCCTTATCATTGGTACTTATTTAATGGAAAAAAAAAATTATGAGGTATTCATTCTTGAATAGAGTATCTTCAAACCTACAAGTAGTAAAAGAAGAGAGGGGATCTCCAACAAGACTCTGTTGCAGCACCAACAGCAAAACACCTAATGCGAAAAAAAAAAAAAAACAAAGACGAGCATACTAAGAGACGAAAAAACTTACGACATATAAACATCAAACACAAAAGACTAAACTTGAACCAACGAGACCAGTGGGTAACAGGTGCCGACTTTGGACGGCCATTTGCAACACAAGTAACAAATGGTGTGGTTATCCTGGATTACGTGCTCACAACCCTCTCACTTCTCCGATTACCCAGAAGTCGCGACGAACGTACAATTGTGGCTTAGGACAACCTTCTCACTGTTAGATGATCACACACAAACAAGACCGCAAAACGTAGGGGAACAAGCAATACAGATGAATGTGTAAATGGATATAAAAAGAAGGTGTGCGTAATACAGTCCGTGCACTGCCGGCTATAGCGAGTTCATGTATGTTATCACCCGAGGAGTCCGACTGATATTCAGAGAGGACAGATGGTCGCGGCCCTGTATTCTCTAAAGAAGTTTGGACAGGACACGTCATGGAGTCCTGTCGTCACAGTCAGGCAGAGTGCAAGTCTCAAGAATGCACTGGTACAGTAGATTGGTCAAGTACCAAGCCTAGTAACGGACGATTAATTTTTTATTCTTAAAGGTTATAATGTCCACAACACATACATCAGGCTATCGGAATGATCGGGGAAAGAATAAAAATTTAATAGCTAGAATGACAAATATTGATAATGACCATATCCCTCTATGCAGCACAAAATCGATAATTCAGAAAATCAGAAACCGAAGGCATACAAAATCAGAATAAAACAGGAACCAAAGCAAACAAACAAAAACGTCCATCATATGAAAAGAAGCGAACTCCCGGTATAGGAGTGAGACCAGGTGGCTAGGAAGAGTAAGCATCTCCTGCTTGCATGCAACACCCGCCGCTTCAATTCGGCAGAACTGTCACATCCGGTAACTTCCATTTTGGAAGACATAGAGTACAATCTTTGGTTGGATGGTTCAAATGGTATATGACAGAATATCGTCTACCATTCTGGAGAGTGGGACATCAGAGTGTATGACGAGTTCCCCATATCGACCGCAGAACTTTCTCAGTGACGATGTTAGTCGGTCACAAACATATCCCTGACTGAGAAGCTTATCTGAAAGACGCCTAGCTCTCAGAACAAAATCCGTATATTTCGAATTTGCTCTGGCATAGCGTATCAACTGAGATATGAACACGCCATAATCAGGCGATGAAGAGATGTTGCTACTCAGAAAAGGAAAGTTTGTAATGCTGAAATTGAATGTCGAAAAAGAATGTCAGGACACCGGTCAAAAATAAATAATAAAGGAAGTCAACTCCTTTACCGAAATTTTGACCAGGCGGATCATTCTGTTTTATCGATGAGAGTCAGAATTCTGGAGAAAATATATCACCCCACAAACAATCCCAATTTGAGCACACCTCTCCGTCGCAACAGAGAAGAGTTCTGGATAAAAAATCTTAACACTGCAGCGCCCTATGGGTGCAACGATAACATCAGCACTATAGGAAACTTAACAAGTCCCGGTTGTCAATCGATAAATGTGACTAGCTTATTCAACAGATCACAAAGAAGACCTCGAAGTCATGGCATTCGAAAATATAATAGGCCTGAGATACATAGTTTCTCCTTCGATGACTTGGTTCCATTTTTGAATGAGCCTCTAGGCCTGCATTATATTCGTACCAAATTATACTCTGTTCCTTTACGGAAGTTACACGAAATCTACGATTATACGAAGGATCTCGCTTATACCGATACACGTTCCCCAGAATACAGACTACAAGGAGTCATCTTGGACATTTCTACTTTTCGTTTATTTTAAGCAGTTAGATCAGATAAATCAGAGGAGAAAACAAACCGCCCTTTCATTAAAGTAAGATTTGCAAACAAAGGTATTGATAACTTGAATCTTGGTCAAATTTTGAATCACAAAACTGTCACAGAAAAAAATCCCACCATATTTCAAAAGAAAAGAAACTCCTTGTATTTCCTATAGCTACACACCAACAGTTGCATCTAAAATTTACAATTACAAACGATTCCTGCAGTGTATAGATTTAAGTAATCCCTCACTACATCCACTTCCCTGCAAATGTTCTTCATCGGATTTCAACTACTCTCCTTGTGGACACGTTATTACTGGTGACCTTAGTATAGTCAAGAACGACAAGTTGAGAGAATTGTTAAAAAAGGGTCCCAAATACAGAGAAAGTATGTCCTTTACATGGAACCAAAATGTCAAAATTATTATGGACTCTTGTGAGGAATATGCAAGACGTTGGGCAAAGAAAGAGGATGTACAGCTCGACACCCTTTCCGAATGGATAAAATCAATCAGAGGGTTACTTTTATCTAGAATTAACCGATTAAAATCAACTGTGAACACCAGATTCGTGTCTATATTTAAAGACCCTGATGTTATCACAGAACTTACCTACCTCCAAGAACATTATGTCATCACACCAGCGGACAAAGCCTCAAATAATTACACATTTACTTGCAAAAAGTACTATTTCGACAGTCTAGTTTAAGAGTTGGGTTTAAATTCGACACCTGGAAATCCCACTTACACCCCAACAAACCTTTCTGCCTCTGAAATAATAGATAACCACAAATCAGCTCTTGCTTCCTTTGGCTTCGACACTACCAATTTAGATTTAGATTTACCATACTTATACTGCATACCTAAAATGCATAAGAATCCGTACAAACACCGTTTCATCGCTGGTTCCTCAAAATGTTCTACCAAATCTGTATCGATCTTACTCACCAAAGTTTTATCTGAAATCAAATCTGGGCTACAAAAATATTGTTCGACAGTATATTCTCGCAGTGGTATCAACCAGATGTGGATTTTAAAGAATTCGAAGGAACTTTTAGAACATCTGAAATCCACTCATTTTACAGTGTAGTAGAGTCCATTCGATCAAAGCCTTTGATTTTTCGACACTTTACACTACAATTCCACATTCTAAATTGAAAGAAAGACTCGCAAAAATTACAAGTAATGCGTTTACAAGTAAGAACGGTAATCGCAAATACAAATTTATTGTTGTTAACTATGACAAAACCTACTTTGTAAAAGAAAAGTCCGATTCTGAAAATAAGTACACTGAAACAGACATTATTCAGATGTTAAACTTTCTGATCGACAACATTTTTGTGGTGTTTGGAGGAAAGGTCTTCCAGCAAATTGTCGGAATTCCAATGGGGACCAATTGTGCCCCACTCCTTGCCGACATTTTCCTTTACTCGTACGAAGCTGAATTCATTCAATCTTTGGTCTCTGAAGGGAAAAGATACTTAGCTTCTGACTTCAACTTCACTGACAGATACATAGACGATGTGTTGTCCATCAATAATCCAAAATTCGGGGATTACCTGAGCAGTATCTATCCTTCGGAGCTTGAAATCAAAGAAACTACAGAGACAAATAATTCAGCATCCTATTTGGACATAATGTTGTCCTACGACACTGATGGTCACATGAACACCTCACTCTATGACAAACGTGACGACTTCAATTTCAGCATTACGAACTTTCCTTTTCTGAGTAGCAACATCCCTTCATCGCCTGCTTATGGCGTGTTCATATCTAAGTTGATACGTTATGCCAGAGCAAGTACCAAATATACGGATTTTGTTCTGAGAGCTAGGCGTCTTTCAGATAAGCTTCTCAGTCAGGGATATGTTTGTGACCGACTAACATTGTCACTGAGGAAGTTCTACGGTCGATATGGGGAACTCGTCATACACTATGATGTCCCACTATCCAGAATGGTGGATGATATTCTGTCATAGACCATTTGAACCATCCAACCAAAGATTGTACTCTATATCCTCCAAAATGGAAGTAACCGGATGTGACAGTTCTACCGAATTGAAGCGACGGGTGTTGCATGCAAGCAGGAGATGCTTACTCTTCCTGGGCACCTGGTCTCACTCTCATATCGGGAGTTCGCTTCTTTTCATATGGTGGAGGTTTTTGTTTTTGTTTGCTTTTGTTCCTGTTTTGTCCTGATTTTGTATGCCTTCGGTTTCTGATTTTCTGAATTGTCGATTTTGTACTGTGGGCAGGGATATGGCCATTATCGATATTTGTCATTGAAGTCGTCACGTATGTCATAGAGTGAGGTGTTCATGTGACCATCAGTGTCGGAGGACAACATTATGTCCAAATAGGATGCTGAATTATTTGTCTCTGTAGTTTCTTTGACTTCAAGCTCTGAAGGATAGATATGCTCAGGTGATCCGCGAATTTTGGATTATTGATAGACAACACATCGTCTATGTATCTGTAAGTGAAGAAGCTAAGTATCTTTTCCCTTCAGAGACCAGAGATTGAATGAATTCAGCTTCGTACTAGTAAAAGAAAATATCGACAAGGAGTGGGGCACAATTGGTCCCCATTGGAATTTCGACAATTTGCTGGAAGACCTTTCCTCCAAACACCACAAAAATGTTGTCGATCAGAAAGTTTAACATCTGAATAATATCAGTTTCAGTGTACTTATTTTCAGGATCGGACTTTTCTTTTACAAAGTAGGTTTTGTCATAGTTAACAACAATAAATTTGTATTTGCGATTACCGCTCTTACTTTTAAACGCATTACTTATAATTTTTGCGAGTCTTTCTTTCAATTTAGAATGTGTAATTGTAGTGTAAAGTGTCGAAAAATCAAAGGCTTTGATCGAATGGACTCTACTAAAATGAGTGGATTTCAGATGTTCTAAAAGTTCCTTCAAATTCTTTAAAATCCACATCTGGTTGATACCACCGAACAATATTTTTGAAGCCCAGATTAGATTTCAGATAAAACTTTGGTGAGTAAGATCGATAGAGATTTGGTAGGACTTTTTTTAGGAACAAGCGATAAAACGTTGTTTGTACGGATTCTTATGCATTTTAGGTATGCAGTATAAGTATGGCAAATCTAAGTCTAAATTATTAATGTCGAAGCCAAGGGAAGCAAGAGCTGATTTGTGGTTATCTATTATTTCAGAGACAGAAAGGTTTGTTGGGGTGTAGACGGGACTTCCAGGTGTCGAATTTAAACCCAACTCTTTAACTAGACCTGTAGACTGTCGAAATAGTTCTTTTTGCAAGTAAATGTGTAATTATTTGAGGCTTCGTCCGCTGGTGTGATGACATAATGTTCTTGGAGGTACGTAAGCTCTGTGATAACATCAGGGTCTTTAAATATAGACTCGAATCTAATTTTCACAATTGATTTTAATCGGTTAATTTTAAATAAAACTGACGTTCTGATGGATTTTATCCATTCGGAAAGGGTGTCGAGCTGTACATCCTCTTTCTTTGCCCAACGTCTTGCATATTCCTCACAAGAGTCGATGATAATTTTGACATTTTGGTTCCATGTAAAGGACATACTTTCTCTGTATTTGGATCCCTTTTTTAACAATTCTCTCCACTTGTCGTTTTTGACTATACTAAGGTCACCAGTAATAACGTGTCCACAAGGAGAGTAGTTGAAATGCGATGAAGAACATTCGCAAGGAAGTGGATGCAGTGAGGGATTACTTAAATCAATACATTGCAGGAATCGTTTGTAATTGTACAATTTAGATGCAACTGTTGGTGTATAGCTATAGAAAATACAAGGACTTCCTTTTCATTTGAAATATGATGGGATTTTTTCTGTGACAGTTTTGTGATTCAAAATTTGACCGAGATTCAATCTATCAATACCTTTGTTTGCAAATCTTACTTTAATGAAAGGACGGTTTGTTTCTCTTCTGATTTATCTGATCTAACTGCTTGAAATAAACGAAAAGTAGAAATGTCCAAGATGACACCTTGTAGTCTGTATTCTTGGGAACGTGTATCGGCAAATGTGAGGTCCTTCGTATATTCGTAAATTTCGTGTAACTTCCGTAAAGGAACAGAGTATAATTTGATACGAATATAATGCAGGCCTAGAGGCTCATTCAAAAATGGAACCAAGTCATCAAAGGGGAAATTATGTAATTCAGGCCTATTATATTTTCGAATGCCATGACTTCGAAGTATTCTTTGTGGTCTGTTGAATAAGCTAGTCTCATTTACCGATTGACAACCGGGACTTGTTAAGTTTCCTATGCTGCTGATATTATCGTTGCATCCATAGGGCGCTGCAGTGTTAATGCACGTGTATAATGCATATTTTTTTCATATTTGTCTATATGATATATACAAAAAAGTAATTTTTTATATATTCTATATATTATCTATAATCTTCTATAATCTTCTTTCACATATATATATTTAAGAATATCTTACCATGCATAAGTTAAACGTCTTCAAATTCAATAGCATCATTTAAGAACAGATACATTTGTAGTATGGCCAGACTTGCAGGATTCGGGTACTAAATCCTCGTCAGTGACCCTCAGTCTAAGCAATGAAATACGGCCTAAGAGTGCATACATGTAAGTTATTATGTAGCAGACGGATGGGATATGATGCTACAGGACCCACGTATCAGAAATTTTAAGAAATTTTGATAGCGGGAATTTTCGAATGTGTTGAAGAAACGATCAACCAAATTTGATCAAACTTGGCTTTATGTGCCCATGGGGACTCCTGGTCGGCAAGCTGTGACACTCACCAAGTGGTTCAAATCTTAAACGTCTTCAAATTCAAAAGCATCATTTTAGAGCAGATAAATCTGCAGCTTCGACTAGACATGTTCGTTTTGCTATAGTTTTCAAAAGAGGTGATAAAAAGACTTTAAATGTACAAGCGATAAATTGCAAATTTCATAATATGAATATGTCACTGTTTATATGAATATATACCTGTGGCAGAATAAAGGGTTCTTATTATCCTTTTATCATAGCCACCAACCACTCCAGAGACAAAAATCTTGTAGAGTAGAAACAGTAGACAACAAGTTTGTGTAACAAATGCAAACGCCATGAAAATACGAGTGGCTTCTAGGAAAGCTGAAAAAATAAAAATGACTTACAGTATTCAGTATAAAAATCCCTGTCATTGATTGTAAAACCATAATTCGAAAGAATAAAACCTGCAGTGAGCTTTGAATTTGATATTTTTTTTCACGTCTCCTTATATCGTCATAGAAACAGTTCATCAGTTGTTATCAATTAAAACATTCACAGATAAACATACACCCATTGTTGAGTACATACATATCTTTCCCTCTAGCGTTGGAATACAGATAAATCACAGTCAGGCAGTAAATAAATGTGGATTATTAAGGTTGGCACATTCTGTATCACAAATATCCGTGTTCACATAGATGTAGAATTTCGTCTTACTATTTTATGCGTTTCTAATACATATAATTACGGAGGTCGAACTCATAATCAGTCCGTGATTGCATGTTATTGCTTCAGTTTCAACCTTTTCCTCGTCTAATGCACGTGTATAATGCACGTGTATTCAGCAGTGGTCACTCTAAGATATAGTTATCTGATCTCGATCTTGTCTTTTGGCATTTGTTGCTCTCCGATAAGTGTTTGATGTATGTAATTTTATCTTTCGACTTGGTTTGTAATCTATTTTGATTAGAGTTTGTCATCATGAAGCATCTCTGCTACGCTATTTGTGAATTGTGTGTGTGTGTGTGCGTGCGTGTCTGTCCTCTAAAATAACGTTCCCTGATCTATGAAAGTCAATGTCATTGCTTATCACCAGAGAAACAAATAACTCTTTGTTCAAATGAATCATCGAATCTTATACCGTATAACCAGAAATTTTCACGAGATACTAATTTTCGCTATATTCGCGAGTGATTTGGAATCGCGAAAAATACTATTCACGCAAAAAAGTGTGTTTGGAATACCAGTTACATTTTGTTCTTATTGCACATACGTCATTCTTCACACATCCCAATTAAACATGAAGAGAGTAAATCGTGTGTATTCTTATGATAGAAAAATCTTAAACTTCAATAATGGAAAATACAAAACACTGAAATCATATCTACTATATTTGTTTGTAATGTACGAATCACGAAAAATTGTACTCGCGAAAATAAAGACACCCTTTTTTTTATCAAAAAATCGCGAAATTTGATACTTGCAAAAATTTCTGGTTATACGGTATTAAATGATAATAAAGTGGTGTCTCCCTTGCTTCTGCGATTTCTTTATACATGTATGTGTATTCAACTACCTGAATATGTTAACGATCTCTGGGTATTAGTATGAACTGGAATGGCGAAGCGTTTCTTGAAACATGTGCACGTGTCCAACATGAATTTTACTACCATGAACATCCAAAATAAGACAGTCAGTGCTTATATTTTCATTTGGACTAAATGTTAAACGTCTTCAAACCCAGTAGCATCATTTAAGAACATATAAATTTGCAGCATGGACCAGACATGCACACATATTTGAAATATATTATTTCCAAAAATGTACCGAAATACTTAGCAGGAAGGGTAATATATGATTCTACGGGACCTACGATTTATTAATTTCAAGAAATTTTGATAACAGAGATTTTCCAATGCGTTGAAGAAACGATCAACCGAAGATAATCGAACTTGGCTGTATGTGCAATTTCCAAGTTGTACAAGTGTTTAACGTCTTCAAACTCAGCCTTAAGAACAAGGGTTGTTCGAAAAGTTCGTAGACAGCCGCAATATTTCAGAAAAGTGTGACAGTAAGTGTGCAATTTTCTTACCAAACATTCATGAGGTTAATCGCAATCAATCTATACAACTATACAATACCAAGGTAATTGAAATATTCTGTCATTTAAACAATTGTCTTTAATTATGTGTCGTTACATTTAGCGGCGAAATACGAAAATTGAAATATCTTAAACTGTGAACACGCAGATGATTCCTCTATTATTTCCATAATAGGATGCAGAAAAAGTCAATGTATATACTTTATTGTTTTACATTATTTGAAAGTTGTCATACTGAAATATGAGCTTGTTACGATACACTGGTATTTAGATATCACAATTACAAGAAGCGCCATCATGACATAAGAGTGGTAAAAATGACGTTTCCCTACAATTTTTAAACGACGTGGTTCATTGAACTTTTATTCAAGCTAATATAAATTCCATAAAAGATCTTATACATTTTGTAGTTGGTACACATGGCAATGGACTGCAAGAAAATTGTGTCTAGCGCACATCAGTATGCATACAACTTGCAACGAAGATGAAAAAAAGATAAAAATTCATTCAAATAGAATGGTTTGAACATCCAAAAAGAACAAAACTGACCGATCCGAACGTTCTGAAATGAAATTCTTGATGCATGATCTGTGAACAGATAGAAGAGACGAGGGAATAATTCTAGCGCATTATTTTTTATTTGTATGGTTTATTTTTGAACCTATTGAAATAAAATAAACGACTTTTCCCCAAAAAATGATTTCAAATTTAAAGAGAGAACAAAAGCAGAAAATTTCTAATTACTCCGTACTTTGCATAGCGTCGTTTTGGACGCCATTTACTGTGCCGCTCCCCGAAATGACTCCTAAAAAAAACCACCGTATTTTTTTGCTCATGGACCAATTGCTTTGAATTTGCACAATAAGAATATGCAATCTTAAGGAATAAATGCTTAACGATAACGATAAAAAATTATCAACCTTGTCTACGAATTTATCGAACAGCCCTCGTATTTGTGAATGTTTGAATTTACACATGCGGATGATTCTTTTCTATGACGATATAAGGAAATGTGAAGAAAGGGATCAAATTCAATGTCAGAACAAATAACAGAAACCCTATTTAGCTTGAATTATTTGCGTATTCAATGTTATAACGTCATCAATTATTAAATTTTCCGTACTTTAAAGCTTGACGTCTCAATAGGCAAGCAGAATTGCAGCATATCCCTTTGCCTAATAGGCGCTCAACATGGAAATGCTTTTGTTCTGTATTGGAAATATTTGTATTCTAAAATCATAACTGTTGTCGAGAACGTATAAAAATGTGTTTTAAAATATTGTAATGGTTGCTAGAAGAAGTGTCTTATGCCCTTTGCCATGTGGAGCTCGTAAAAAAGTTCCCCGCGAAGGGGATGCTTATTGATCCCGGGCACCTGGTCCCACCTCTAGCTTGCTAGGGGTCCGTCGATGCTTAATTTTGTGCTCTATTGTGAGTGCTGTTGAGATTATCGTCAGGATCTTCTTTAAATCATTTCACGTATCTTTCTGTATTTATGTAACAATTCTTACATTACATTGTTATCATTTATGTTGGATCTTGTTGTAATTTTTTTCTGCTGTCAAACAACTATACTTCTCATGTCTTAATTAAAATCCGACTGGAAAAGAAAACAAAATATGAAGTAGACTACCTGGTACACTGGATCCTATGATTTTATCCAGAGAAGCACAGCATTGCCTGTCCAAGGCTGATTGGCAGTATTCCCATAGTCCTTGGTTTTGATACGTTATATTATTGTTACTGAGGTTGTTGTAACTCGATGAAACAACCCAACGATTCGAAGAAAACGACAAAAGGAAGATTATGTATAAAATTGTCATATAAATGAGCAAACGAGTGAAATATGGGTCTGCTTTTCTTGGAGCACGTAGAGCGGTTTCAAGTCTTTCGATCAACATTATTTCCGTACAGCAATGTTCCCTTATATAGGCACTAAATATATGATTTAGAATTACTTCTTCCTATAACGCTCTCTTAAGACAAAGGTCCGATAACCCTTTTTATTAATCTATAAATATTCGCACGTAAACGTGCACACATACTCGCATAATGAACAAAGAGGGTCTTTTTTATCTTCTTAATCGATAATTTAAGTTAAAGATTACATTTTCGGAGAAAGATATTGATTAATTTTCAAAATGCATGAAAGCCGGAACTTTAAAAGATATAAATTTCATAAGAACTAAGGAATGTTACACAATCAAAAAGAGAGACACACTCAGTATTGATATTCTGTCAAGATGTGATGTTGTCGTCTCTATGCTACAGTGTTATCCATATTATTACGTCTTATATCCAATTTATTGAGTTGGTCATATACATGTGAAAAGGTACGTTTCCAAATTATATTACATAAGCATTTCATAAATGTAATAATTTAATATATTGTTTTTTCTTTAGTTCAATTATAATAACAATTTCATTTGAAAGAATAATTCTATTACATTTAATTCGTATCGATTTCATTTGACTTTTTTAAACTTTCGTTACTTTCCGACTTCTTATATAAATTGATTTAGTTTTTGCTTTTGATTTCGTTGATTATGTTTTAATTATTATGTTTTAGTTGATGTTGTTAATATTGATTATTTTCAAAATACATGATTGCCGTAACTTAAAGAAATAGAAAGTCTTTATTAACGTTGTCAAATGTCGTGAGGTGCTTACGGAAGCTTTAGATACTTATACGAAAAGATGGTGTAAATCAGAAGGAGTTGAACCGCATGCTCTGAATGACTGGAAAAACCTAATTTTAGATATAACGGATATTCGAATAGATAACTTCCATATGTTACGTTTATGTCACAATTTGGTCAGGTCGTTCCCAGTAGTGTTAAAAGAGGAACAATAAAAGGCACTGAGATTGAAAACGGGACAAGATATCTTAATATCATAGGATGTGCTACGACTCTGCCATTTAGAGCAAAAATAGGAAGGTTCGACATTAGAATATTTGCTAATAACAAACGTACTCCTTGTTTTCGGTGTGGGGAAAGGGATCACCCATCATACAAATGCCCCAGAGTTGGCATGAAAGTCTGTCATGTCTGTAAGGGGACTGACCACTTGGCAAAAGAATGTCCAGAAAAAAGACAGCTTATCTGCTATTATTGTAATGAGAGTGGACATATCCAACGTAAATGTCCTATGCGTGATGTAGACTTATACGGTGAATATGCAGCTGAAGTAAGAGAAGGAAGGGAAGCAAATGATGCTGAAAGTACGGAAAATAATGTAACCCCGCAAAAGCCTGAAAAGGTAAATGAAAAATATGGTCATAACTGCTGTAGTACTCGGGGCATCTAATGTTCGTCGATTAAATATAAATGACGACGAATCTATTGTTGACGACCGATTTCGGGCGCTACCCTGCATAACATACGTCAAACAATTGATAAGGCTCTTGATGAAATCGAAAAAAAAAAAAAAACGAATCAAACATTGAAAAAGTCATCGTGAGCCTTGGTACTAACGATGTGTCTCAGAACAAACTAGACTCTGAACAAGTTATTCTTAATTTCACCGCCGCTATTAATGAGGTTAAAGCGGAATTCCCGAATGCAGAAATAGGCGTCTGTGGAATCATTCCTCGAAAAGGACGAAATGAGCGTGTAAAGAATTTCAATTCTGTTGCCGAAAGTGTGGACAGGTTTGCGTTAAAAATGTGTGCTAAAGATGACGCATGCACGTATATCGACACACCTGCTGCCTTTACACGTCAAGGAAAAATAGTTTCAGAATTTTATGACCCAAATAATCAGTCAGGTTTACATGTAAGTAAAACAGGTGCCGAGAAATTGAAGGACAAATTTTACGAATTTATTAAAACCGAAATTCTTAAACTCTCGGACGACACCACTATGACACCTGTATCCAGGAAGCAATTTATCAGCGGATCGACGCCGGGTTCGGCCGAAAAGCATCTTCCGAAAATACGTAAACACGGAACTCCCAGCGCAGCGGAAACGCAGTGAACGAACTTCATTTCACTTGTCTATATTTGTTGCTTTGGAACAGAACTTATTAATTGTACAAATGATTTATGTTATAAACTTTAAAATCATCTTGTATTTCAATAATTAAATGGCTATAAGTTAAGCGACATTAAATGTTAATGGGCTCAGAAATAGAGAGAAAAGAAATAATTTGTTTTACTGGCTTAAAAAGAAAAATTATGATGTAATAGCTCTCAAGAAACACATTGCACTAATTTAGAAACGGCACAGTGGGAAAATGAATGGAAATCTATTGGTGGGGGTGAAAGTTATTGGAAAAATGACATATCAGCGTCTACAGGCGTGGGGATTTTGGTGGGAAAAAATATAGCATTTGAAATAAAAGAAATAAAAAGGGATAAACAAGGAAGAATAGGAATTTACGAAGTAAAAAAAGAAGAAAAAGAACTATTTAGAATCATAAATATTTATTCACCGAATACGGCAAATGAGCGCAAAACATTATTCAACGAATTATTAATATATACCACTGAATCAAGCAACAACAATAAAAACAATATATTGATGGGCGATTTTAATTGCACGTTATCGGCACAAAAAGATAGATTTCCACCTCAAAGAACTGAGGATAGTGGCAATATAGAACTAAAAGATCTTTTATCGCGAGCAAATCTTTGCGACATTTGGAGCTTGCGCAACCCCGACGAAGAAAAATTTACATTCAAGCGAGGCAACTCTAAATCGAGAATAGACATGATCCTTATACCTCAAAACCTGAACTCTGATGTGGCGAAAATATGTATTAACAATTGCTTGTATAGTGACCATGCATTAGTTTACACGTCGCTTAAAACTGATGAAATCGAAAGAGGTCCAGGTACATGGCTTATGAATTTGAAGGTAATTCAATCAAATGAATTTCAAGAACTTTTAAAACTTTTTTGGGACTATTGGAGAAACGAAATTTCTAATTATAACGACATCTTGTTATGGTGGGAAATAACGAAAAAGAAAATAAAATAGATGACAGTTTCTGTCGCTAAAACAATAAATGCGCCGTATAAGAAGATAAAAGAGGATGAAAAAGAGAGTTGGAACGCTTATTAAAGGATGAAAATTCAAACAAGGACGAAATCACAAAATTGAAAGAAAAATTGCTTAATTATTATAGGATTAAAACAGAAGGTTATAAAATTCGATCGAAAATAAAGACATTTGAAGAAAATGAAAAATCTACTAAATATTTTTTCAGCCTTGAAAAAAGTAGGTCTAAAGACAAAACTTGGAGAAAGATTAAATTAGGTAATGGTGAATATAGAACTGATATAAAATCAATTATAAATGAGCAAGTAAAATTTTATAAAACGTTATTTACTTCTGAAGGATGGGACGAAGAATCTGCAGATTATTTGATAAGTAAAATTGATAAACATTTAACAGAAGAGGATAAGATTAATTTAGAAAAGACGGTCACAGAAGAGGAACTGGAGAAAATTATTATGCATCTCAAGAAAAATAAATCTCCAGGCGAGGACGGAAAAATCGCGGAGTGTTATCAGATCTATTGGCAAACCATTAAAAAAGAATTTGTAAAAGTTATACATGTTATATTAGAAAAAGAAAAACTAACAGAATCACAAAGTAAAGGTATATTAACTTTAATTTATAAGAAAGGGGAAAGAGAAGATATTAAAAACTGGAGGCCCCTCACTGTTTTAAATGTTGACTATATAATCATATAAAATCTTTAGCAAACAGAATTAAACCATTACTTACAAAATTAATACACCCCAATCAAAAAGGTTTCATTCCAGGGCGTAATATACAGGAAGCAAACAGACTGATTCAAGACATTATTGAATACGTAAAAATTGAGAAAATGAACGGTTCCATTATTTTTCTTGATCAGCAAAAAGCCTTCGATAGGGTAGAATGGGGTTGGTTAGACAAATGTTTGGAAAAGTATAATTTTGGTGATAAATTCCAAAAATGGGTTAGAATGTTACTTAAAGATGCAAAAACTTGTATAAAAACCAACGGATATCTTTCTTCTTATTTTAACATCTCTAGATCAACTAGGCAAGGTTGTCCGATTTCACCTTTATTGTACATCTTACAAATAGAGCCTCTAGCTGTGGCAATAAGAAAAAATGATCAAATAAATGGAATAAAAATTGAAAATAATAAAAGAAGTGAAAATTTTGATGTTTGCTGATGATACACAATTATTCTGTGGAGACGAAAACTCTAAGATTGATTTTGACATTCTAAAAATATTCGAGAAAGCTTCGGGATCAAAGATTAATCTGAAAAAAACCCCACTGGTTTATATATAGGAGGTTGGGTTGGAAAAGACCCTGAATTTTCAGAAATTATATGGTAAACAACATGTGTAAAGACCCTTGGTGTATATCACGGAAACGTAATAGATAATGACCTGATATGGAAAGAGAAGATTGACAAAATAAAAACATGTCTGCAAATTTGGAAAACAAGGAATCTTACTTTAAGGGGTAAAAGTTTAGTTGTTCAGTCGCTTGTAATCTCGAAAATAGGATATGAAATCGAAATAAGAGGCATTCCGGATAAATATATAAATGAAATAAATAAACTTATATGGACACATGTTTGGGATAATAAAAGGGAACTTATTGATCGTAAAACTATGATGAGAGATTTTGAAAACGGGGGGATGGGAATTATTGATGTTAGATTATATACAATAAGTCTACACATAAAAGCACTGTATAAAATGATTCACGCGCCAAAATCACCCTGGAATACAATAGGGAAAGACTGGTTAAAATCATTAGACTCTAAATTTGGAATAGAATATTTCTTATGTAAAATATCAAATGCAAAAGGTCTGGAAGTCACAAAGATGTCGGAATTTTATAAAGTACTGTTACAAGCATGGAAAATGATATTTCAAATCACAGAACCTAAAGAAAATTGACAAATCCTCAAGCAATTTATCTTCGGAAACTCAAAAATTCTTTTGAATAAGGCACCTCTTTATTTTCCTTCTTTTACAAAAAGCGGCATCTTTCTGATCGAACATATTTGGAATAAAGACAATAAAACTTTCTATAGTGATAGACATCTATATAATAGATTAAATGACAGAAGAAATTGTATTTCGGAATTATGTAGATTGAAAAAAGCTATTCGAACAGAATACGTAGAAAAACTTAAAAGTAATGAAAATAGTGATAATTCGAATAATATAAATTTAGATGAAAACTTATTTATTGTAGACAAAAAAAGTAATAAAGTAGAATTTAAGAAATTGAAACTCTTCCGTATTTTAAAAGAATTAGTAAAAAACGAAAATTATACACCAAAGACTCATAATAAATGGGAGTGAAGTTTCAATGCTGATCTAAAATGGACAATCATTTGGAAAAAAATAAATAATCCTTTATTATCTAACAAAGTAAAAGCCTTTCAGTGGCGATGTATTCATAAAGTTTTATATCTAGAAAATATAATAGTTAATTTTGGTAATTCTGACGGAAAATGTCATTTTTGCAAATACTCCATAGAGACAAATAAACACTTACTTTTTGATTGTCAACTTATAAAAAAATCTAGTGGATTTCATTTTCACAAAACTATCAACTATTCTGCCAGAAATTACAAGTCTTAAGCCACCAATTGAAAGAAAAATACTATTTTTTGGATTTACTGATGAAATTGATGATGAAAATATTCGAAATATTATTAATTTTATTTTATTTTCAATGAAATGGCATGTTTGGAAATTAAGAAACGAGCTCAAATTTAATAAGAGGAGATGTCAATCTTTTGAAATGATTAATCGAATAAATTGGATATAACGAAGTGAAATTAACTTTATTTTAACATGCAAAATTAGGAAGGATGAAATAAAAGAATTGTTAGATAATATCAAAGGCAGTTGGTAAATATTTTTCATGCTGATATATAACCAAAGATTTCATAAAATCATATCGAAAACTTGATTCCATTTATTTTCTCTAACTATGGATTTACTAACATTATAATAGTACACAATAATAAGTACGCATTACAAATATACATATTGTTTTGCACGGATGGAATACATATTTGTATATATATGAAATAAAATAAGTTTAAAAAAGAAAAGAAGAAAGAAAAAAAAATGTGCGATGATGATACGGCTCAAGAAATAACTATACACTAACGCATTAATAATTCTAACTTCACGCACATTAGCACTAGCCAAATTGAGGGGGAGAGCCATTTACTGAGCACAAAAAAAAAAACCTTCCATAAAAACCCTCATCTTTTTCAAAATCCACGTTCCAAATCAGAAAGATATTTCAAATCCAAACTAAGTAAATTACATGAAAAATATGTCTTTGCACCAGCTGATAAAGCAGCCAACAACACCATTATTATTTAAAAACGTTACTACATATCAACTTTGGTTTCGGAACATTCGTCTACTAATACATATATCAAAAGCAATGAAAGTGCATCTAACATTTTAAGCAAGCATTACAGTGAACTGTCTTCATTCAATTTCTCTATTTCTAAATTGGATCTCCCAACACTATATTGCATACCGAAACTGCACAAGTCTCCGTACAGATTTCGATTTATTGCTTATCCTAGTAACTGCTTCACTACAATTTTGTCTAGAAATCTGACGTCAGCACTTACTGCTATTAAAGAACACATAACTAGATATTGTGAAACGGTTCTAAACAGGAACGATGTAAATTTATTTTTGTCTAATAAGAATTCAGGGGATGTGATTGACAAAATGAAATCTTGAAATTTCCAAGCCAATACGATTTCTTCATACGACTTCTCTAATATGTACACTACACATCCTCATGGCAAAATTAATGATCGATTATCTAATCTCATTAAATGGTGTTTTGATCGAGAGTGGAAAACTTACATTTGTACATCTGAATCGAAAAGTTTCTTTTCCTCGACAGACTACAAATCATACAAATCATGGACATGTAGTGACCTGTGTAATGCCTTGTCCTTCCTCTTGGACAATATTTATGTTAGATTTGGTGAGGATCTATACAAGCAGGTTGTAGGAATTCCTTTGGGTACTAACTGTGCGTTTCTTGTTGCAGATTTATTTTTATACATTTATGAAAAAGAATTTATCCAAAATCTTCAAAAGCAAAGAAAATTTGATGATCTGAAACGTTTCAATAATACCTCTAGGTATCTAGATGACAAATATGGATAATGACCATATCCCTGTATACAGCACAAAATCGATAATTCAGAAAATCAGAAACCGAAGGCATACAAAATCAGGACAAAACCAAAAACAGGATGATATTCTAACCATTGACAATCCTGCTTTTGAATTATATAAGATTGAAATTATCCACAAATATTAACACTTAACAAGGTAAACGTTACAAATACAGAAACACCGTTTTTGAACCTAAATATCAAAATTGTAAACGGAAAGAGACATACAAGTGTATATGACAAAAGGGATGATTTCGGATTCAACATAGTAAATTTCTCCTGGCTTGACGGTGATGTTCAAAGATTACCGTCATACGGCATTTACATATCACAGCTCATCCGGTACGCAAGAGCATGTACTGATATTTTGGATTTTCACAGTAGAAATTTACAAATTACCAAAAAACGTTTAGGTCAAGGTTTCCGCTTGTTCCGCTACTTAAGACTTTCTGGAAATTTTACAAAAATTACAGTCAACTTCTTTAACAGTTCGGAAATATACACGCAACAGAGTACATTACTTTGGGTATAACACAACCTATCTTTTATGGTGATATTTTTAACAAAATTAGAAGGATCAAAGGTAGGCAGCATAATCATCGAAAATGCGTCAGAATCATCAAGCGCCTTTTATACCGTGGATTTGATTCTAATGTCACCAGACGGACACTAAGCTTGGTACTTGACCAATCTACAGTCTTGTACAAGCGCATCTTTGAGACTTGCACTCTGACTGACTGTGACGACGGGACTCCATGACGGGCCCTGTCCAAACCCCTTTAGAGAAGACAGGGCCCCGATCACCTGTCCTCTCTGAATGTCAGTCGGACTCCTCGGGTGATTACATACATGAGCTCGCTACAGCCGGCAGAGCACGGACTGTATTACGCATACCTTTTTTATATCCATTTACATATTCATCTGTATTTCTGGGGCCTCTACTTTTCGCGGTCATGTTTGTGTGAGGTCACCTTACAGTGAGAAGGTTGTTTTACACCATAATTGTACGTTCTTCGAAACCTCTGGGTTATTGGAGAAGTGATAGGGTTGTGCGCATGTAATCCAGGATAACCACACCATTTGCTACTTGCGTGACAAATGGCCGTTCAAAGTCGGCATCGGTTACCCATTGGTTTGGTCGGTTTATGTGTAGTCTTTTGTGTTTGATGTTTACATGTGCTGTACTCGTCTTTTTTGTGTTTTTGCATCTCGTGTTTTGCTGTTTTGCTGTTGATGCTGCAACGGGTTCTTGCCGGACACCCCCCCTTCTTCTAATATTTTGTATTTAGTAAAAACAAAATAGACCAATAGAATGTTAAGACTGTCGTTGTATGTGTATAATTTTGTTGTTAGTTTTGTTTCTATTTTCTACTGGCAGATTCCACACGAAATTACTATGTTTGACAGGCCTTTGGACATATGGAACTGCATTTTTCAAGTGTAATGTTCATGTAATAATAATGTTGTCAAACAATCAACTGGTCTCATTAGCTTAAAAGGATATAATATATTTCTTCTTTCGTGTTTAAAAAAATTGTACTTTGTAAATAGCAAGTTTAACAGATAAAAGATCTAAGATGACGGAAAATGTAAATTTGAGATTCATGGCACCAAAAAGATCATACCCAATCATTTATAGCGATTCGTTGAGATAATTTCTTGGTGTACAGGAACACGAAATTGAACAAAGAAGGGGGAGTTAGAAAGAATAGAACTGGCATTTGTGTGAAATTTTTCCTGATTATGTTTTATCTTCTGTATTTTTGAACTCATCTTTTTAGTTTAATCATAATTTCAAAGAAAGGAGGGGATCTCCAACAACACTAGATTGCAGCACCCACAGCAAAATTCCAAAACACCCATGCAAAAACACAGAACATACACCCACAGAAAGAGACGCAAAAGGGACAAGGAACACCAACTCACATCATAGAAACATGAAACATAAAAGACTACACATAAACCAACGAGACCAATGGACAACCGGTGCCGACTAAGGACGGCCATCTGCCACGTAAATAGCAGACGGTGTTGTTATCCTCGATTATGTGCGCACAACCCTCCCACTATTCCGATTTCCCAGAGGTCTCGAAGAACACACAATTATGGTGTAAAACAACGTCCTCACTGTTAGATGACCACACACAAACAAGACCGTAAAACACAGGGGTCCAAGCAACACAGATGAATATGTAAATGGATATAAAAAGAGGACGTATGTAATACAGTCCGTGCTCTGCCGGCTGTAGCGAGCTCATATGTGTTATCACACGAGGAGTCCGACTGACATATCAGAGAGGACAGGTGGTCGGGGCCCTGTCTTCTCTGAGGAGGTTTGGACAGGGCCCGTCATGGAGTCCCGTCGTCACAGTCAGTCAGAGTGCAAGTCTTAAGAATGCGCTCGTACAAGACTGTAGATTAGTACCAAGCATAGTGTCCGTCAGGTGACATTAGGATCATATCCACGGTATAAAAGGCGTTTGATGACTCTGACTCATTTTCGATAAATATGCTGTCTATCTTTGATCCTTCTTATTTTGTTAATTATGTCACCATAAAATGCAGGTTGTGAAATACCGAAAATAATATACTCTGTTGCTTGTATGGGTCCGAATTTCAAAAGAAGTTGATCATAATTTTTGTAAAATTTCCAGAAAGTTCTTACTAGGTTGTGAAAGCGAAAACCTTGACCTAAAAGTTTCTTTGTAATTTGTAGATTTCTATTATGAAGATCCAAAACATCAGTACCTGCTCTAGCATACCGGCTGAGCAGTGAAATGTAGATACCGTATGACGGTAATCTAGGGATATCACCGTCAAGCCAGGGGAAATTACTATGTTGAATCCAAAATCATCTCGCTTTTCATATACACTTGTATGAATTTCTCCATTGACAATTTTGATATTATGGTCCAAAAATGGTGTTTCTGTGTCTGTAACGTTTGTCTTGTTTAGGGTCAATATATATATAGAGAGAGAGAGTCAAGTAACAGAACTCATTTGATGCATATCATGAATATACTTTTGCTTCACCAAACGAATCAATGATTACATACAGTTATCTTTAGTCTTTAGAGGCATACTTTCAGCTGAGAGTACCTACATAAGATTTCTTAAGCAACGGTGAATATAATGTCATATGATTTGCTGTCAGCCAATCAACTGGTCTCATTAGCAGCTAAAAAGGATATAGAATATATTTGTTCTTTTGTCTTTTGTACTTTCTGAGAAAGAACATAATGAAACAGTAAATAACTTCTCGCAAAGAGAAACTAGAGAAGTCATTTGTGCATGAAGGTAGAGAAAAGGGAAGGATCTCCAGCATGACCACCCTGCACACACCCATCGAAACAAACCCACAAGAAAGTGACACGTAAATGACATCAGACAAAACAACAAACCACAAAAGACGCACTGTTCACTAGAACATCAAACAATGCAATCGAAACAGACGTACAGGATCATCAAACATAAACGACAACACATAAGAAGAGGAGACCAATGAGCAGCCGGTGCCGACTTTGGACGGTGTGGTTTGCCTGTATATGAATTAAACATAGAATAAAGAGTTAAACTCCAAGGCCTCCTCCCACTAACTTCTCTCATTATAGTGCCGGTACGAATCTTTTGAACTGAAATAAACAACCTAAAGCATGTTTAGGGAACACTGCTTTAAATTTGAAATTCTCTCGCTTTCAAAAATGTATCATTGCTTTATCGAAGGACATAGCGGACTGTATCTCTTACAAGGAAAATTGATATTTATTCTAAAATCGTATAGTTAGATATGAAAAAAAATGTCTTTGCAGATCATGGACGAAGAGGAAGTTAAGATTGAAGACAGAATAATCCATTCATTGAAGAATTTAGCTAATTCCAAGAAGGGAATAAAGTTTTCCCTAACTATCTCGACTGTATCTTTCATACTTCACACGATTTGCTATTCTACAAATGGATGGATTGTTAATGGCTCTGCACGACTCGGCCTTTGGACGTTTTGCAATACGTCAACTTATGAATGCTGTCAGTCTCCGGAGAAGCTTGTTGAAGACATGGGTTAAATTTCGATTCTTTATTTATAGATTCTCGAAAACGTTTTTTAAAATTCATATCTGTATGCTTATTATTCGAAATGTTATCGTCTATTAAGTAATCATAGGATAATACGGCAAGAAATACGAGAATTACACTAATTATTCAGAATAAAATGAGAAGCATTGTAAATTGTATGATAAGAAATATAAATCAACATGATCAAGAAGAAGTGAAATTAACTTCAAATTTATATGTGATATTAAAATGGCCTTATGACCTTATCTTGATTCAGCAACATTACTTTTTTCCGTGCAGATTGGCTGCATAATTCTAGATCATGCATGTCCTTTGGACTGGTTCTCGGGTTGGTTTCTGTGCTATGTATCATTTTGCACAGCTGTGTCATGGAGGATCCAGCACATAAAGAGTTAGTGCGAAAAATATCCTTTATTACCAATTTCAGTGTTAGTAAGTATATCACAATCTTCAATAGAATTATAAGAGAAAAAAAAATATATAGTAAGAAGAAAATGATAAATCAAACATAACAGTAGATTGATAATTGATCATTCTTAACTTGCTAATATATTACTTGCATACACATGATGCAGAGCACCGTTACATGTTCAACAAACTCTTACATAAGATGGAATTCTATTGTGAGCTGACTGTGGGATTTAAGGCATCTGTAGAATTGTGTTATATAAGAACATGAATATCAATGTAGGAATTCCTATGGGTATTTACTGTGCGCCTCTTTTTGCAGATTTATTCTTATACACTTATGAAAAAGAATTTATCCAAAATCTTCAAAAGCAAAGAAAATTTGATGAGCTGAAATGTTTCAATAATACTTCTAGGTATCTGGATGATATTCTAACCATTGACAATCCTGCTTTTAAATTATATAAGAATGAAATTTATCCACAAGAATTAACCCTTAACAAGGCAAACCTTTCAAATACAGAAACACCCTTTTTGGACCTAAATATCAAAATTGTAAACGGAAAGATTCATACAAGTGTATATGACAAAAGGGATGATTTTGGATTCAACATAGTAAATTTCCCTTGGCTTGGCGGTGATGTTCCAAGATTACCGTCATACGGCATTTACATATCACAGCTCATCCGGTACGCTAGAGCATGTACTGATATTTTGGATTTTCACAGTAGAAATTTACAAATTACCAAAAAACTTTTAGGTCAAGGTTTCCGCTTTCATAAACTAGTTAAGACTTTCTGGAAATTTTACAAAAATTATGATCAACTTCTTTTAAAATTCGGATCTTTACATGCAACAGAGTACATTACTATGGGTATTACACAACCTGTCTTTTATGGTGATATGACAAAACAAAACAAAATAAAAAGGATCAAAGGTAGGCAGCATAACCATCGAAAATGCGTCAGAATCATCAAACGCCTTTTATACCGTGGATATGATCCTATTGTCACTAGACGGACACTAGGCTTGGTACTTGACCAATCTACAGTCTTGTACAAGGGAATCCTTGAGACTTGCACTCTGGCTGACTGTGACGAGGGGACTCCATGACGGGCCCTGTCCAAACCTCTTTAGAGAAGACAGGGCCCCGACCACCTGTCCTCTCTGATATGTCAGTCGGACTCCTCGGGTGATTACATACATGAGCTCGCTACAGCTGGCAGAGAACGGACTGTATTACCCATGCCCTCTTTTTATATCCATTTACATATTCATCTGTGTCTCTGGGGCCTCTGCGTTTCGCGGTCTTGTATGTGTGATGCCATCTTACAGTGAGGAGGTTGTTTTACACCACATTTGTACGTTCTTCGAGACCTCTGGGTAACTGGAGAAGTGAGAGGGTTGTGCGCACGTAATCCAGGATAACCAAACCATTTGCTACTTGCGTGACAGATGGCCGTCCAAAGTCGGCACCGGTTGCCCATTGGTCTGGTCGGTTTATGTGTAGTCTTTTGTGTTTGATGTTTACATGTCGTGTGTCTCTTTTCCGTCTCGTGCTGTACTCGTCTTTTGTGTTTTTGCATCGGGTGTTTTGGTGTTTTACTGTTGATCCTGCAACGGGGTCTTGTTGGAGATCTCCTCCCTTCTTCTTCAAATAAAGAACTAAATCAATGGAGTTTTAAATCAATTGAATATTATGGTATATTATTTAAAATAAATGACTAAATCAATGGAGTTTTAAATCAATTGTCATGAATATTTTGTTATATTATATTTTAAAGTACTACTGGCGAGAATTAAAGTATCCGAAATACGTGTCCAGTTCAGCAAAATTGGTACTATAGAACATCTATTTCAATATTGACAATTATATTTTAAAATTCAAAATTCAAACGTAGATAAGGCTATACTAAGCTAATATTAAATTATTCAAACAGAATAGTTATGAATATTAAAAAAAAATGTATAATAGAGAATTCGATTGAAACAATTCAATACATATCTCTATTCATTTGAAACCATAGCAGAGAATCCCAATAACATTTCATATCTATGATAAAGTCGCCTACAAAAATAAATCTTCCACAAAACTGCTTCATAACTATCAAATATGATGAAATTCTTTTCTCAGTGACTAGTATTACGGCTTTGTCAAACTTTGACTTTTTAAGCCAGCGCATGAGGAACACGCTAGTGAACGTTGGAATATGGTCCGAATACTCATAATAGTTAAGTTCTCAACTCGCACGGAGCGTCCTTGTGGCGCATCACGAACGATGGACCACCGTTTATAGCGTGTTTCAAACACTAAGACCTGATTAAAGTTATTTTTCAATTTACTTCTTATCGTTCTCATAAGGCATGCTCAACTACCCAGCAACGAGTGATTATCGACCCGCTAACGACCATCAACGTGAGCGAAGCTACATTCGTAAAACAACGAAAAATATAGATTTAGATATTTCTAAAATGCAATTATCCTGAATTTAAACAGGACGTTAAGGTCGTCTTAGCTCGCTATTTTTTCATAAGGCACACATTGAGAGCGTTAGACCATCGATGCATGGTCGTTAAGAACGCGCTAGTCATTCGCTTCGCTGTATGTACACAGTCAATTGAATAGTATACAATCACTCAACGTATTTGAAAACTAACAAGTGCATGTTACGACTTCACAATGCGAACGAACGCATCCATAGCTTCTGTTGAGCGACTTTCTGATGGCCATCTAACGATTCATAACTCACCAGTTGACGCTCAGCAGTCGTTGGCGGTTTTCTGCTTGCACAAAAAATACCGACGATCACACCGGCGTCTTCAACGTACATCAAGCAATGACACAAGACCAGGTGGCAAATATATATGTACTCTCCTCGTGTGGTGACGATATGACAAGGCCATTAATAGAGTTACACCACTTGACTTGAAAAACACATATTTTAGAGCATTTTTCGTAAAGGAATAAAACAAGAGCCCCAGGGGGCACAACGCTCACCTGATACCCATACACGCTCGAATTGAATACTGATAGTGCCAGTGCCAGAATTTTAGCCCACGACCTTTCTAAAAAGATTTTTGCCGGATGCAGACAAGTTTTTTTTCACTCAACCTTTAAAAGTACAAACAAGAGGAAATAGTCACATTTCAAAATAATAACTTTTTTACTGATTTCAAAAGATGGATACAAAGTCATATGCCCAGCTAGTATAGTTCAATTATGCAACATCAAAAATAAAATCATTTTGTAAAATTTCACATTAATTTTCACATTAATGTGCAACAGAAAAAGAATTAAAAAAAATGAAATGATTTCATAAATTAAATTTATTCAAAATTGAACACCAAACCTTTCATTATTGATAGCTAGCATGCCAGAAAATAATAAATAGTCGATTTGACAGCCTTATATAACATGTGACCGACCTAGAAATGCCATTTCCTATGAACTTTTTTTTATGACTTTTATCTATGGGATAGTACTGAACGATTCTAGCTTGGTTGCAACTCTGGCAACCTTGAGCAACTCTTTTTTTCGCCGGAAATTCAAAATGGCCACCAAATGCCTTCCACTAATAGATGAAATTAAAGTTTTTCGCTAGATATTAAGTGTAGCACATCAAATCAGGGGTTTTGAAGGTCAACAAACTCATTTCCGATGTTATTTTTAAAATTTGAGTTCATTCATAACTACAAATTCAAGATGGCCGCCAAATAGCAATCTTATTATTGTACGATGAGAATATTTCAATAAAACGTTCGTGTAACACATCTTATTTGTAGTTGCAATGGTTCTAGAATAAATTTATAATGCTGTTTCTGGGTCAACTATGCTTATCGGGGGAAATTCAAAATGGCCGCCAAATACCGTCCACCAATAGGTGATATTTAATTATTTCTTTAAATATTATGTGTAGCACATCAAATCTGGGGTTTTGAAGGTCAACAAACTCATTTCCAATGTCATCTTGACATTTTGGGCTTATTCTAGGCTAGAAATTCAAGATTGCCGCCATATTATAACCTCATTATGGTACAATGTGTAGATTTCAATAAAAAAAATGTCGTGTTACACATCTTATTTGTAGTTACAATGATCCTTGAATACATTTATTTTGCTGTTTTGGATTTTTTCAGTTTACACATACTTGTAGGACAATTTTTTTCATCGGGGGAAATTAAAAATAGCCGCCAAATAGTCCCCTACCACTGAGTAAAATGTAAAAAGAAATATCACAAGCTCTTATGTCTTAAGACTTACTATGTAATGAAAAATAAATAAGAGTGACATATAAGATTGGATGGTTTCAGCTTTAACAGACTAGGATTCGTCAAAATGTAATGCAAAGATAAACATGTCATTTGTTTGATTAAAATGGTACTCAAAAGACAAAAATAGAGTTTCCCTATTGATCATGTTGATATAAGACCAGTTTGTTTGACTCAGGGGATTCTAGAGTAAGCAAGTAAACTCGAGGTAATTTGGCTATCTTGGCTCTTTTGACCATCATGGCAATTTCTTTGCTTGGCCACTATAGCGTTTTTTTTTTCCAATCTGCAAGAATGCAAGAAAAAGTGTTTGATATTTTCTTTACAACAGTCCCTCGGTCCTCACGACAAAATAAATGCTCAACTGTCCAAACTCATTAAATGGTGTTTTGATCGAGAGGGGAAAACTTATATTTGTACTTCTTAATCTAAGGGTTTCTTTTCCGCCACAGATTACAAATCATAAAAATCATGGACATGTGGTGACCTGTGTATTGCCTTGTCCTTCCTTTTGGACAATATTGATGTAAGATTTGGTGAGAAACTCTACATTTAAAAATGGAAAAGTATTTTACGTAAACGCAAAAATGAATTGCAAATCAAATAAAATGTAATGATCGCTGCGCGATATAAGTCCCCTACCGGCGGCATAAATTTATGTCCTGCATCTCTGTCCATCAGTTCATTATCTGCAAGAACATCCAAGAAAAGTCTTGGTTACTGAATTCACGAAATTTGCTAAGTCCAAGGGCCATAACTCTTGTGAAAATTAGTCAATCTAAATTGAACTCGCACTTGATCTGCATCACACTATAATGTATTCACATATAAAAAATCTGCTCATAATCTGCAATAACAGGCATGAAAAAGTCCGGAAAACTGAAAGAGGGCCATAACTCTTGTAAAAATATGCCAATGGTAATTTAACTCAAACTTGGTTTGTATCACACTGAGATGTATTCAAATACCGAAAATCAGTGCAATATTTGCAATAGAACCGAAGAAAAGTCCGAAAAACTGAAATTTTCATAAAATTTGCCAAGTCCAAGGGCCATAACTCTTGTAAAAATAGGTCAATCTACAGCAAACTCAAACTTGATCTGTACCACATTAAGATATATCCACATACCAAAAATGAGTTCAATATATGCAACAACAGCGGAAAAAAGTCCGGAAAGCTGAAATTTTGACAAAATTTGCCAAGTCCAAGGGCCATAACTCTTGTAAAAATAAGTCAATCTACAGCAAAGTCAAACTTGATCTGTATCACATTAATATGAATCCACATACCAAAAATGAGTTCAATATATGCAACAACAGCGAAAAAAAGTCCGGAAAACTGAAATTTTCAAAAACTTTGCCAAGTCCAAGGGCCATAACTCTGGTACAATTAGGTCAATCAAAAGCAAATTCAAACTTGATCTGTACCACATTAAGATATATCCACATACCAAAAATGAGTTCAATATATGCAACAACCGCGAAAAAAAGTCCGGAAAACTGACATTTTCATGAAATTTGCCAAGTCCAAGGGCCATAACTCTTGTAAAAATTGGTCAATCAAAAGCAAACTCAAACTTGATCTGTATCACATTGAGATATATCCACCTACTAAAAATGAGTTCAATATATGCAACAACAGCGAAAAAAAGTCCGGAAAACTGAAATTTACATGAAATTTGCCAAGTCCAAGGGTCATAACTCTTGTAAAAATAGGTCAATCAAAAGCAAACTCATACTTGATCTGTACCACATTGAGATATATCCATATACCAAAAATGAGTTCAATATATGCAACAACAGCGAAAAATAGTCCGGAAACTGAAATTTACATGAAATTTGCCAAGTCCAAGGGCCATAACTCTTGTAAAAATTGGTCAATCAAAAGCAAACTCAAACTTGACTTGTATCACATTGAGATATATCCACATACCAAAAATGAGTTCAATAAATGCAACAACAGCGAAAAAAAGTCTGGAAAACTGAAAATAGGACAGACGGACAGACGGACAGACGGACGGACAGACAGACAGACGGAGAGGAAACTAAGAGTCCCCTTCGGCGTTGCCGGTAGGGGACTAAAAACTAAGAGTCCCCTTCGGCGTTGCCGGTAGGGGACTAATAAAAACTTAATTTACGTGATGACGTGTCCAAACTGCGGAGAAAATTATGTTGGACAATCGGGAACGAAATCCACTAGAAACACTCCTTGTAGTGGACATTTTGATATGTGTGGTGGGGGAAGTTTTTTTCCCCTTTTACAAAGTAAAAGAGGACAAAGGACAATTACGCGAAGCAAAGGAAGATTATTTCATAAAGATTTTCAAACCTAAATTGAATGGCTAAACAATGATTTCATTTCTTCTTTACAAAAAGCTATTTAGTATTGTTTTTAAAGCATACGTAAATAATAAGTGCGCCAACGTCTTGGACATTTGTACGTGATGCGCCTAACTGTAACGTTATGATGACGTCATAGATGCTGCCTACCTATTGTTCTTTGTTATTGTTTATATTCATTGCAACTGTGAAGATCCAACAGGCGAAAACGTTTAGTGCAATCAAGAAATCTAATCGTCATTATGTCACTTTGATTTTGATTATACATACATGTATATATATTATGCCATATTGGCGAGCGGAGGAAGCCGAAAATGTTTGGATAGATGGTTACATTTTGTCATAAGAATACAATATCTTTCTCATTTTCCATCCTCTATTTTTGTTTGACCAATGCAAGGTTGGAAAGATCATTAGGGCATTGCAACCCCACTATCCACCTGTCTAAACTGGTTAGATCGGCCCATGAAAATGAAGCATTTGGTATTTATTCAAGTGTTAATTTAATTTTGAATTTTGTATATGTTTATGACTTATAAATCCGTTCAAACATGATGACAAAGAAAGTTCAAGTGAGTTGTGCAGAAGTTGGGCCAATTTGTTTTCCAAAAAGCAGTGTACGGTGTATCAAACCTCATGACCTTATGGTTATGAATAATAATTTATTTTCTCAATAAAAACAACAGCTTCCTGCGGTCCAACATTTCATTGGAAGATTTCAAGAACTCTGAACTGAATTATTTATTTTCAAGAATTTCTGATATTAAATGTCCTATGCATTCTCAAAGTCCAAGGCGATAATTGAAAAATTGTTTGTTTCTCCTCGCCCCGACCGGGTCAGGAAAAATGCCACCGAGTCAGATTGTTTTGGTTGCAAAAAAAATCCGAATTGTTTGGGCAAATATTGAATCATGGTCATGTCCGTTTTTAATTTGAACGTTGCAATATATTGTCCAAATAGATTGTAAATCAAAGCAATAGCTGTCTAATTCCTTCAGAAGTAAGACATACATGTATCAGTTCTCATACCCTCCCCCCTCCGACTCCCCATTCCCGTCACTTTGAACCGTCAGTCGTGCTAAAGGTAGATTGAAAATCATGTCTCTCTCTTGTCAGTAATTTGATTACATTTCCCCGAAGAAGTTTTGAGAACATTGAGTCGTAGGTCATAACGGTCAAGCGCACGGTCTACGGAATCCGATGCAATATTTTAAACAAGCATGTGCCGTTCGAATTCTCTGAGATTGGCAGGTATTGTGGGCTGCCGTCTTGCATGTACATGTAAACGTTTGAATTCTATTGAGACCCATAACGGTCCGCTGAGAGCGCCAAAATTCAAACATCTTAAAAGGAGCCGAATATTATCTAAATGCATAAAATCGAGTTAAGTTCGACTACACGTTTCTCTAGCGGTTGTCGGCGGTCCGTACTCACTTCTTAAATCGTGAACGGCATCGTCAATATTACAATGACTTTTTCATACTGTTTGACATAAGCTGTTTACATACAGGAAGCAGACCGAGAAAGAAAAGTATATAAACAGTTAACTTATCTGTATCATACACGTGAATACGCCGGTCATTTATTGTCCGTGACACGTGGTTGCGCGTGGTTGATATAAAAACAATTTCATTAAATGTATTTACAAATCAGTTTTTGACCATCAAATTGTCAAATATCATTCAATAGAGCATCTTATGCCCTCAGATTAGACGTTGCCGTAAATGACCAGTTACACCGCGTTGAAACACTTGACACACCTATTGCGGAAATATTTGTCATGCATGTACCTTGGGACAATTTTTGTTTAAGAATAGATTTTACAGGACTATGCAATTTTCTTTTAAACATGTCCAAAAAACTAGATAGCCATTTAATCATTAACAAGCAAAAGAAATTGACACACAACGGATATTTTTTTATTTAAAATAGACAGCAATTTTTCCCGAAGTAGGAGGCACGAAATTGCAATTAATTAGAAACACAGAGTAATAGTTTCTATCACGATTGACTGAATGAGACATAAAAATTTACACAAGGGAAAGAAATTTCATCTTTTGAAGATCTTCAGGCAAAATCATTAAAATTTCTATTGTAGTGGTTTCAAACATCGAAATGAATAACATTCCGAAGTTAGAGCAGGTGCTCGGGGAGAATCAGTGTCTCCTGATCACATGAAATACCCGTCGCAACAGCTCAATGCAAACTAACCTAATTTGATGATCGTCCTATCCTTCATATTGATAAACAGATATGTTTGGTGATGATGACAGTCAATGTCACCAGTCACTCTGGAAAGGGGGATTTTAAATGCTTTTACTATATCCTCGTATCAACCGAAGAACTTCCTCAATAATGATTTCCGTTTTGTAATATATTACTGAACAAGTAGCTTCTTGCAAAACGTCTAGCTTTAATAAAGAAACGTGCATGTCTGGTCCACGTTGCCAATTTATCTGTTCTTAAATGATGCTATTCAATTTGAAGACGTTTACATTTATACCACTTGGTGAGTGTCACTGCTGGTGGACCAGGAGTCCCCGAGGGCACATGTAGCGAAGTTCGATCAATTTCGGTTGATCGTTTCTTCAACGCATTCTAAATTTCTGTTATCAAAATTTCTTGAAATTTCTAAACAGTGGGTCCTGTAGCATCATATCCCACCCATTCTGCTACGTCTTTCGATACGCTTTTTCGACATTGTAGCATTCATACTTTTTTGACATATTACATTGTTTAGATTTGAGGATCACTGACGAGGGTTAAGTACCCGAAACGTGCATGTCTGGTCCACGTTGCCAATTTATCTGTTCTTAAATGATGCTATTCAATTTGAAGACGTTTACATCTTCATATTTGGAACGTGCCGTTGCGTACCGTATCAGATGAGAAACAAAACAAGAGGTCCAAGGGGGCACATCGCTCACCTGAGTTGCAAAGAAAAGAATGACCTTGGACAATTTGGCAGAGGACCTTGGGTACTTGCTTCCAGTAAGGTTTCGTTAAATTTTGTGTAGCAGTTTAAGAGGAGATATCGAAAATGTGTCATCCAATAAGATTCTTGGGCGGTAATATTTTTTTTACCGGTCGGCATGACAAAAACACAAACTTGGTAGAGAACCTTGAGTACTTCCTTCCTGTAAGAGTTGCAAAGCAGAGATCCAAAATGTGTCATCCAATCAGAGCCCTCGACGGCCATATTTGTTGACCGATCGGCACGAAAAAGAAAAAATCGTCGTTCAAATGGTCGTTTGCGTCGAAAGATTAGACGTATATCCAAGAACGAGGCGGATCCGTCCATCTTGGTTTATTCCTTGATTTATTGTACATGCGACTGAATAGATTTCATGTAGATGAGGTTCGCATTATTTAAGAACAACACGTCATCTATGTATCTGAAGGTAAAATTGAACCCTCGTTTTAGAAATTTCAAGAATTTTTTAACAGAAAATTTCAATCGCGTTGAAGAGACAGACGATCAACCGAAGTTGATCGAATTTGGTTACATAGGCCCTCGGACACTTGGTCCACCAGCAGTGACACTCACCAAGTAGTTCAAATGTTAAACGTCATCAAATTCAATAGCATTATTAAAAACCTGATACATTTACAGCATGGAGCAGACATGCACGTTCAGTGATCCAATGTTTAATAATGAAATATGGCCAAAACCTATGAAAATCATGTCCTAAATACACCGAAAGACGTAGCAAGATGGCTGGAATATGATGCGACAGGAGCCAGGTTTTACAGATTTGAGAAAATTTTGTAAACATAAATTTTCAAATGCTTTTGAAGGAACGACCAACCGAAATCAGGATAAAACAGGAACCAAAGCAAACAAATAAAATCATTTGGAATGACAAGTTTTCGAAATAGCAAAACAATATCTATGATGTCAAATCGATTAAGTTCCAAAACAAAGCTTATTTCATGCGACATACCTGGAAAGAAGTAATTAATACACTTCTAAACATCAGGTCAAGGGGAACAATTTGAACTGATCCACACTTCAACATGAAATAATTGCTCATAATAACAATAATATGGAAGTGTTCCAACTCCCTACCTTCATGACCAAAATTCCAAACCATTTTTTTCTGCACCAGACACGTGTTTCAAATGTTAAATTTTCATAAAGTACATATATCTGGATCTTCTTTGGATATATTGACGTACAAAATGTGAGAGTCTTTGAGAGTGGTCTCGGTAAAAGAGTATTTGGAGTACATATTCTCATATATTTTCGTTTTTGGTCACTTTGTCTGAAAAGTAGATAAAAAAAAGGAAATTGTGTTAATTAGTGATGATTTCTTGACAGAGGTAAAATCTCTTTTAAAAAACATATTTCGTGGTTTACATATGACGGTAAGAGTAACTTGTCCTAAATTAACGTCGTTTAAACGTTTAAATTTCGTACTTCTAGAGCTTGAAAGTCAATTACTGATAGAAATACTAAAAGCAACATGTGTTACTGACAACAATTTTTTAAAGCTTGTCACTCTCAAAAACTGAAATGCAAATAACATTGAACATCCTTTTTGGGTTGTGTTGCGCTGACTTTTCCCTAAAATACTAAATAGGTTAATATTTCATATGATCTGTTGCATTTTTGTTTGAAGCAGGAAATGGAGAATCAATTCGTATAAAAAGAATGCAAATTAATACGCGCATCAGGGGGTGCTTTTGCAAAGTATGTAGCTTAACGACGCCAAGTTCTTTCAAACAGTAGTTTGACTACTGGGTTCACATGACATGTGCGACAAAAATATGGACCGCATTTCGTGACGTCATCAAATTCAATATTTACGAGAATCATTTTAGATTGAAACAAAGGTGAAATAAGAAAAATATCTTGTTAAATCAGATATGAAATTGTACAGCTAGAATGACCGACATCTGCCTTAACTATGCCGCGAAGACACAGTGCGACTGGACTAGTAGGATTGGTAGAATTAACTGAAAAGAATAAAACCCTTCTATTCTACATCCAACATACCACATTTTTACTTATGATATCATTTACTTTTTAAAACAGATGGTCTGTATGTCCAAAATATATAATGTGTTTTTCGGATAAACGAATTTCTCATAGAATGCCGAATCGGAGTAAAGGAAAACCACATTATCACACTTTAAGATAAGAAATTGAAGAGGTATTAAGTTTTGATTAAGATCATTAGAATAACATATTAACTATCTTGTCAAATTTCAGCATTAGTCAAAATAACAGGAGTTGGCATCTATGGAACTCGATATAAAAAGGAACCATTTCTTGTGGATTTTGGACCATCTCTTCCCTTTATCGGAAGTATAATGTCAGGGGCACTTTTCTTTGCATCTGGGATTGTCCTACTCTTCGAACATACAGGTATTTTAACTTTATACATTTCTTATAAACTACTATACTCATTCAGTCTTTTAATTTTTTTATAATAAAATGTAAACTTTTCCTTTATGTACAATTCTGAAAGAAAAATCTCATCAGTAATGTTCGAGGCTAAAATGGAAAGTCGAAGTATTAATGTATAAAGAGTCTAGTTCTAAGCATGACAAAAGAATAATGCCAATGACCAAGCTAAGAGCAGATTTATCGCTCATATTAATTTACAAATATGGACTGGGTATGAGTTCAATATGCAAAAATATTGCACAGCTACGGCATATTATATTGACCGAGGACGAAGGCCGAGGTCAATATACTGTGTCATAGCCGTGCAATATGTTTTGCATATTGAACTCATACCAAGTCCATCTTTTTATATCATATAATCCTTCTGTTGAAATCTAAATCTTACTAGAGGTCTGTGTATATCCAAACTATTATAATAACTTTATATTTTATTTCACTACAAGATCTACCGATTTTCTTATATAGAAAAAAAACAACAACAAAGGAATCATTCAAATGTATGGCTTATTATTAAAACAATCATCACTCGGCATTTTAGAGACTTCATATCTCAAAAGAAAACATGTTTTTTCTTCTCGTAACGTCGCTTCTCATTTGGCGCCGTATTTGACGTCATTGATGCCACGACGTCATTGCTCATATGACGTCAATCTTCTTGTTGCACAAATTTGGTTCATCAAACATCTTTATTTTTCATGATTTATCGGAATCATTACCTAATCGTGAGTAATTCATTCATTTCCTCCAGATTCTAGATGTAGAATCGAAAGCGAGGCGCACAACTGTGCAATATCGTAAAATATGGAACTGCTAGCTAGCAATCTGATTTGTTGATACAAATCACTTATATAATATAAGCCGATATATGCGTTCTTTGAACAGCTAATTCAGCCATAACAGAATAAAGTTGCATGATATACTTAGGATCACTGACGAGGGTTAAGTAACCGAAACGTGCATTTCTGGTCCATGCTGTAAATTGATCTGGTCTTAAATGATGCTATCTAATTTAAAGACGTTTAAAATTTGAACTACTTGGTGAGTGGCACTGCTGGTGGACCAAGAGTCCCGGAGGGCACATGTAACCAATTTCGATCAACTTCGGTTGATTGTCTGTCTCTTCAACGTATTTGAAATTTTCTGTTACAAAATTTCTTAAAATTTCTAAAACATGGGTCCTGTAGCATCATATCCTACCCATTCTGCAACGTCTTTCGGTACATTTTTGGACAAAATAAGTTCATACTTTTTGGCTAGATCACATTATTAAGACTGGGCATCAATGACGAAGGTTAAGTACCCGAAACATGCATGTCTAGTCCATGTTGTAATTTTATCTGGTCTTAAATGATGCTATTGACTTTGAAGACGTTTAAAATATCCATCAGTAAAATATGTATTTTAAATGAATCAATACATCTTAATTCTTTAATATCTCATACCCGCTATTTGTTTAGAGGACTAAGAAAATATAAGGTAGAAAAGAAAACGATACTAAAAGGTATGGAATAGAAGATGTCCATATAACCACTTCATATGTATGTTAAACGTCTTAAAATTCAAAAGCATCATTTTAGAAATGATAATTTTGGCATCATGGACCAGAAAGGATGGGATCTCCAACAACACCCAGTTGCAGCACCAACAGCAATGAGTTAAAGGTACAAATAGTCTAACAGGGGTTAAACTGTCAATAATGGAGTTTTACTGTAAATAGCTTTTAAGTATTACTATTTGAATATCTATATATTACTTACATAAAATATCTCTCACATTTTGTGTTATAGACGTTTTTACTCACTGGTACACACGATTTCGGTAAACTTCGGAAATTGTTATTTTGCATATACAGTAGGTAGAAATATGTCACGTTTACTAAGGTAAAAGTGAACACGAGACCATGAAATCGCTTGAATGAACTTCACATCGTGGGATTTACTACGAAATGTGTAGTTAACCACGTATACAGTCTTTTTGAAATTCTCTCTAAAAAACTAACTCACAAATATTTCAGTAATTGCAAATACAAGGTTGATATCATGTATAGATATCATGTTCAATTCAAATCACCATTTTGAACGTGGGTAATCGAACACGTTCAAACGAATAACAACGTGCAACAGTGTATGACGGCTTGAATTGGAGGCAGGTGTAGTCTGCTATACACATGTGCGTTTGTTTAACAAAGTCTGAATGAAAATTAACCTTTATTTATTTATGACTTTTTCCTCGTTTTTTTCATATTTGATTTAGACTGTTTTATATACACATATCAAAATTACTGTGGACTTATATACACGTCAAACTTATATATATATACTTCTCATAGATAGAAATAAACGAGAACTATACATGTACATGTACACTGTAGATCCATTTAGCTAATTTTCCCTCAGACTTTTCAGAGTTTTAATTTCACGGTCGTCCTCTAAGCTAGGTCTCTATATCTTTCCAATACCAAACTAATAATATTTGTTCAATACATTTCTCTTTTCAGATTTTGATAACAACGATTGTCGATTCATTTTCGTCCCACGTGTTATCGGTCAGCCATGTTGCTTTGTTTTGATACAGTACTAGCCTTATTCAAATAAGTCCTTACACGTGTTCGCAATCGGTCCTCTACGGAGAAAAGTAGGTTATATTAGGATACCACTTTTATAAGCAATACTTGATCATAGCTCGGTAGTGAGGGCATATGTGACTATTGTAACCAGCCAGTGTCTAATAGACTCGTTTGCGTTAAAATTTTGACAAAAATAGTTGATTCATGGTTTGATCTTGACGAGACCTTTTGTACCTTTAAAGGAGATCCTGACGATAATCTCAACAGCACTCACAATAGAGCACAAAATTGAGCGTCGACGGTACCCTAGCAAGCTAAAGGTGGGACCAGATGCCCGGCAGGAGTAAGCATCCTCTGTTAGCTAGCTGCACCTGCCGTCGATGTTCACGCACGAAAATAAAACAAAATAAAATACATGCACTGTTGAGGCTATGTTTATATAGAATGTGCTATAGTGACAATGTCAGGGAAAATATTCAAAACACTTACTGTTAAACCCCTCGCGGGGATTTTTTTTACGAGCTCCACACGGCAAAGGGCATAAGTGTGACACATATGAGTTAAGGAAGATCCTGACGATAATCTCAACAGCACTCACAATAGAGCACAAAATCAAGCATCGACGGACCCCTCGTAAGCTATAGGTGGGACCAAGTGCCCGGAAGGAGTAAGAATCCCTTGTTGGCTAGCCACACCCGCCGTCGAAGTTCACGCAAGATAATGAAACAATATATAAAATACATGCACTGTCTGAGGCTATGTCTATATAGAAAGTGCTATGGCGAGAATGTCAGGGAAAATATTCAAAACACTTACTGTCAAACCCCTCGCAGGGAACTTTTGTAGGAGCTCCACACGGGAAAGGGCATAAGTGTGACACAAATGAGTTAAAGAAGAGCAAAACACCCACTGTAAAACACAAAGAAGACACGCACAGAAAGAGACGTAATGGTACAAGGAACGTCAAATAACAGAGAATCATCAGACACAAATGACTACACATAAACCAACGAGACCAATGGGCAATCGGTGCCGACTTAGGACGGCAATCTGCCACGTCAGTAGCAGACAATGTGTGTATCCTGGATTACGTGTGCACATCGCTCCCAGTTTTCCGGTATCCCAGAGGTCTCGAAAAACGTACAATTGTGGTATAAACAACCTTCTCACTGTCAGATGAACACACACAAACTAGATCGCAAAACGCAGGGGCCCTAGCAACACAGATGATTATGTAAATGGATATCAAAAGAGGGCGTACGTAATTCAATACGTGTTCTGTCGCCGCGAGCTCATGTATGTCATCACCAAAGGGGCTTTGTCTTCTCTATAAAGTTTTGGACAGGGCCCGTCATGGAGTTCCGTCGTCACATTCAGTCAAAGTACAAGTTTTGAAAATGCGCTGGTACAAGACTGTTAATTGGTCAAGTACCAATCCTGGTGACCGTTTGACCAGGACCAGATAGCATGTTTCGGGTACTTAACCCTCGTCAGTGATCCTTAATCTAAACAATGTGATTTAACTAAAGAGTGTGAAAATTATTATGTACAAAATGTACCGAAAAACGTAGCAGGCTGGGTGGGATATGATGCTACAGGACCCACAAAAATTTAAGTATAAAATAAATATCGATTAATAAAACATGTACAAAAATGTATGCATGTGAAACAAATTTACCCAAGTATGACATAAAAAAATATAAATTTTAAATCCGTTTTAAAAGCATATTTCGATGTTATTGGTTTAGAATAAATAACGTAAATATCGTCTTGCTACTTAGTTTATTCAATTTACACATAAAATATGAATGCCCTTTCCTCTAAAAAAATTACTGTATACTTTACTAGTATTCCTTTTTACCAAAAGAAGTTCAATGTAAAATATCAAGGTCACAAGGTGAAAAGTGTTGAAACGTTCGTTATTATTAGTATAAAATGTTGAACCTACAATAACAAAAGAAATATATTACAAACTTTCCTTTTCTGAGTAGCAACATCCCTTCGTCGCAAGCTTATCGAGTGTTCATATCTCAATTAATACGCTATGCCAGAGCAAGTACCAAATATAAGGATTTTGTTCTGAGAGCTAGGCGTCTTTCAGATAAGCTTCTCAGTCAGGGAAATGTATGTGACCGGCTAACATCGTCACTGAGAAAGTTCTACGTTCGACATAGGAACTCGTACGTCATACACTATGATGTACCACTCTCCAGAATGGTGGATGATATGCCGTCATCGATTGTACTCTATTTCTTCCGAAATGGAAGTAACCGGATGTGACAGTTCTACCGAATTGAAGTGACGGGTGTTGCATGCAAACAGGAGATGCTTACTCTTCCTGGGCACCTGGTCTCACTTTCATATTGGGAGATTTTTGTTTATTTGCTTTGGTTCAACTTTTACCCTGATTTTGTATGCCTTCGGTTTCTGATTTTCTTAATTATCGATTTTGTGCTGTATACAGGGATATGGTCATTATCCATATTTGTCATACACCTTATAATGTTTCAGTACTATTACGAAGCTATATTCGTGGTATATTTTATTTAACTACGCCACCTAATCGACCCTACGGTATTTTTAAAATGAATGACAATAAATCGGAGGGCTCTACTAAAACAATTTTGCTTAAGGTACCTCTGATGAGGATTTACTACCCGGAATACGTTTCTGATGCATTGAAATAGGCTTAGTATTGTTCAAAGAGGAAACAAATTCAATGTTAAACGTCTTCAAATCCAAAAGCATCTCTGAAGAACAGATCAATTTGCAGCATGGCCCAGACATGCTCGTTTCCTGTTCTTAACAATCGTCAGTGATCCTGAATCTAATATGACAATCTAATAAACAATGTAATATAACCAAGAGTGTGAAAATTATTATGTCCAAAAATGTACCAAAAATGAAGCAGGATGGGTGGGATATGATGCTACAGGACCAACATTTTAGAAATTTGAAGAATTTTTGATAACATAAATTTCCGAATGCGTTGAAGAGACAGACGATCAACCGAAGTTTATCGAACTTAGCTACATGTGCTCTCGGGAGCTCCTGGTCCACCAGCAGTGACACTCATTAAGTGGTTCAAATGTTAAACGTATTCAAATCCAATAGCATCATTTAAGAACAGATCAATGTGCAGCATGGACCAGACATGCACGTACTTAACCCTCGTCCGTGATCCTCAAAAATTATGATCAACTTCTTTTGAAATTCGGACCAATACAAGCAACGGAGTATATTACTTTAGGTATTTCACAACCTGCATTTTATGGTGACATAATTAACAAAATAAGAAGGATCAAAGGTAGACAGCATATGTATCGAAAATGCGTCAGAGTCATCAAACGCCTTTTATACCGTGGATATGATCCTAATGTCACCAGACGGACACTAAGCTTGGTACTTGACCAATATACAGTCTTGTACGAGCGCATTCTTAAGACTTGCACTCTGACTGACTGTGACGACGGGACTCCATGACGGGCCCTGTCCAAACCTCTTTAGAGAAGACAGGGCCCCGACCACCTGTCCTCTCTGAATGTCAGTCGGACTCCTCGGGTGATAACATATATGAGCTCGCTACAGCCGGCAGAGCACGGACTGTATTACGCACGTCCTCTTTTTATATCCATTTACATATTCATCTGTGTTGCTTGGACCCCTCTGTTTTACGGTCTTGTTTGTGTGTGGTCACCTAACAGTGAGGAGGTTGTTTTACACCATAATTGTGCGTTCTTCGAGACCTCTGGGAAATCGGAATAGTGGGAGGGTTGTGCGCACGTAATCCAGGATAACCACACCGTCTGCTATTTACGTGGCAGATGGCCGTCCTAAGTCGGCACCGGTTGCCCATTGGTCTCGTTGGTTTATGTGTAGTCTTTTGTGTTTCATGTTTCTATGTTGTGAGTTGGTGTTCCTTGTCCCTTTTGCGTCTCTTTCTGTGGGTATCTGTTCTGTGTTTTTTGCATGGGTGTTTTGGGATTTTGCTGTGGGTGCTGCAACCTAGTGTTGTTGGAGATCCCCTCCTTTCCTCAATCTCGATCAACCTATCAAAATAGAGAGGAGATCTCCAACAAGAGCCCGTTGCAGCATCAGCAGCCAAACACCAAAACACCCGATGCAAAAAAAAAAAAATCAGATGATGTCAAAGTATTATCTGATTTTCTCTATTATTTCCAGGTAACGAGGTATCAAATGATAACGGTATACCGGAAAATGATAACTCGAATGTACACGACGAACAGAATGAATCACAACCCAACAGACGAACAGATGAACCACCACCAGGATATAATTATTATGTAGAATTCAAAGAGGACAAAACCGTTACAAAGTCTTTTTTCAAACAGGAAGTTACTTCTAATTTAAAAGTAATAAAAGTCGAAGAAGCGAAAACAGACGATAGGATGAAAGACAAACAAACTGATGAGAAATTTTCCTAGTTTGGACATAATGAAATAAATGCAATATAAATGGTTTCCTTGTGAACTCTTTCACTACATACCAATTCTATGGAGAATTCTTTTTTTCAAACTATGAACGAAAACGTGTTTTTTTTTTAATGATTATGCTTATCCGTATTGTATTCTTAATTATGCATGTAATTATTTTATGTTGTACATGATCTGTTTCGTTTTCTTCGTTCAATTTTATTTCATTCCATATCTCTTTTGTTTCTTTACTTCCGTTTCGTCTCATTTCCTTTAGATTTGAATCGTTTTGATCTTTTTTTCCCTACGATGTGGTAATGTTTCGAATGATTATCGTAAAACCTCACCTCTTTATTTATGGTTCTAGATACGTCTGTCGCGATGTTATAGTATTTTTATCAATGTCATCAATTACTGCAAATTGATCATTATTGCAAATCACGTCGTAAAATGAATTTTATGAGTATAGCATTTATATTATTTTTTGCAAACGTAAAGAGATACTATTTAAAAATGATCAGAAACGTATTCGTCGCCTGGATCTGCTGTCATATATCAAATTGCAAAATAAATTCTCAAAAATTCAATGAATAGAATAAATATAAAACGTCTTCAACTTCAACAGAATCATTTAAGAACAGAAAAATTTGCAGCATAGCAGATATGCACGTTTCGGTCTCTTAGCCCTCGTCAGTGATCTTCAATCTAAACCAAAAAAAATATTATGGTAAAAGAGTGTGAAAATTATAAATGTCAAAATATGTATCGAAAGACGTAGCAGGATGGATGGGATATGATGCATAATAGAAAAAAGCTAAATGAACCTTTTACCTATGTAGATACACAGCTATGTTACACAGTTATGACAATGTACATATAGCTCTACAAATCATGAAACGATTAATCAATTGGTATATAGTAATTGTATTTTCTTATTATCTAAAGAAAATCCTTCTTATAAAAGTTTTTTTAGTTTTTCGTCTAAAATATTTCCCCTGCAAATTGCCTGTTGCTTTAGGCATTTCTGCTTATCAACTTCTTTTTCCAGTGTTGCTATCTTTAATTCTTTCCGATCGATGTCATGTAGGAGCATATCTTTCTCTCTTTTCATCTCCTCTATTTTACTCTTGTGCTCTGCAATCAGTTTTTTTATCTTCACCCTATCGATTTCCTTTTTCTGCTTAAGTTGCTCTTCAAGACGTATTATTTCAGCCAGAGATTTCTGTGTTTATTCTTCAAGAAGCATGGCTCGATTCTTAAGCTCAAATTTCTCCATATCGTTCATTTCTACTGCAATTTGAGCTCCTTCGCAAACGGCGTTCTTAATCATATTTTGAAATTCATTCGAATTCGCGAATTCACCGACTAATATACGCATTCCATCCGACATAGAACTGAAAGGAATAGGAATGGGTGAGAGTCACACACACACAAATACACAACGAAATGCAAATGTAACAAGTAATAAACTTGCACTTTACAAAATGAAAAGTTTAAATTAAAACATTCTGCAAAATATTAAAGAAAGTGTCCTCTGAAAATATGATTAAATGGAAGTAAATCTTGAATTCTTAACGTTTCGCTCCTCTCACATGATGAAAGTGTACATCAATGTGCATTTTGCAAAGGGTATGTCGATATAAATAAGAGCAAATTGAAGTAACATTCGATACCATGATTTTAATTAAATGTATTTTTCAGTCTTGCGCTCTTTTCACAAAGAAATTGTTTTGCTGTAACTTATTTTCAAATGTATGGTTTATTAGGGAATAAATAGCTTCTGACGTTATGTTTGCGGACGGTAAATGCTCATTTTACGGTCGCAAAATGAGTTTTTCTGACGACGCGTTAGCGGAGCCAGGAAAAAAACCTGGATGTTTACACCGTAAACCAGCATTTACCGTCCGCAAACATAACGCCAGAAGCTAGTTATTCCCTAAAAAATCATACATTCCCATTCTAATGCAATCTATATTTATATGAATATAAAGTGAAATGTGACGTCAGTAACGTCCAAGCCTAGTATGTTTTTTTTTTCTTTAATTTTTTTTATTGCACTATCATTCTTAAGTTGTACAAATTAAGAAATTGAAATTGTACACATTTGCATCATATGAGTGCTTTTTTTTTTGTTCCTAGCATTCACTCCTTTTTTGTCCCTCCCCCTCAAGATGATCAACTTTCACACACAGACACCAGTTACCTCCCTCACACTCACTCAAACACGCACGCACACCCACATACACCTCGCCATGTAGCCCTGCTTTGTTATAGTCTGCAATTTTTATGCATATGAGGGATAGATTTAATCAAGTTCATAGTGCACTAATATTATTTAAATTCTTTGAAATGTAAAAACCATCCCATCTTCTTGATAATTTTTCAATTTGTTTTTTATCTCTATAAATCTGGTTTTCTATCCTTTGATAGTGTTTTAAGAAAGTTCATAAGGGTAATTGGTATCTCAAGAATATTCCTCCTTTAAAGAATTAACTATTTCTTTCACCTGATTAACATATATTTTATCCCGGAGAAGTGATAAGTTGAATTTCATAAACCCCCTACCTTTTACAAAATCTGTTAATTTTATCTCTAATTCTACTATAGAATGATCAGTCCTGTATCCATTAACTGTATTTGTATTTTCCACTCTAAACAAAAGTTCTTCTGAAACAAGAAAAAATATCTTATCGTGCCATTTTTAATGGAGGCTTTCTGTGCCATGTGAATTTTTTTTCATAGGGATTATAAGTACGCCATGGGTCAAATAAATTAAAATCATTTTTCAGGAGTGAAACTGCGTCTCTATTTCTAGGGTTGTTGATATTATTATAGTAACAGTAATCCAAGTTCGGATCTTGCACAAGATTCCAGTCACCACAGATTATCACGAAATCTGAACTGAAGTCATCTATAGCTAATCGTATATTATAAAAGAATTCAGGGTAATCATTATTTGGTCCATAAATGTTTATTAAACTAACAGTAAAATGGTTTTCAATAAATAATTTCAGTGCAAGAAAGCTACCGTCATTATCTTTTTTAGAATGCAACATTTTATATTCAAAATTATTATTCATCAGTGTAGAAAAATCCCTAGCATTAGACTTGCCCGGTGAGTAGAAGTGTTTTCCCCCAATTGGGTTCTAGCTAACTTATTATCTTTTACAGCAAAATGAGTATCCTGTAGGCATAGAACTGAATTTTCTTTTCTTCTCAAATAATTGAATACATCCCTCCGCTTAGAGATATCCTGTAACCCTCTACAATTCATTGATAATATCCTTACAGAACTTAACATTTAAGTTATTTAGCTAATTAATAGATAAATAGGAATGAAATAATACAATGCGCTAATAAATAGTGATACACAGCGAACAGCAGATCATGCGAAAGCTATAGCAAATAGAAATGAACAATATTCACGTGAGACGAACATTAAGATCCACGGCGTCGAGGAAGTCACATTACAGAACGGAAGAATAGAAGACACACAAACGACTACACGCAAATTTTTGAAAGAAAGAATAAACGTTGACATAACTTCAGAAGAAATAGTCGCAGCACACCGTATCCCGGGAAAAGGCGCAGTGCAACCGATATTGTTGAAACTCAAGAATACTGAATTCAAAAGTCGCATCATGAAAAAGCGGAGGCTGTTTCGTGAAAAAAGGAGCGGATCCAGAATATCTGATGACGTCACTTTGGATAATGCAAAACTTATCCGAACGCTAACCGAGCACCCAGAGGTCAGTGAGGCCTGTTACTTTAATTGTAACATTTTTCCAAAGCTGAAAGCCCTCGGGGTAGTAGGATCCGATTTACATTGGTGATGATGTGGACCGCAAAATTCGTAAAAGACTGGCAAAACGCGACCGTAATGGTGATCCTTCGCAGGGATACGAGACGGAATCAGAGGCGGACTAAGTCGGTATTGTACCTCTTTATCTTTCGTTTGTGTTGGCAACTCGCACGCTTTTTTACATTTATTTGCATTTTTAGAGCCTAGTATGTTCTCGTTCTAAAACCGTAACTAAGGAGAAAAAAGTTGCCAACTTACACATTTGATGTCCTTTTTTGATGTTCTTCGTCGTTTTTCAAACTCCCTGATGAGATGCTCAAATCCATTGCTTTTTGCTCAGAATCACTAGAAAGTTGGAATTAGAAAACATCAGTTCTGTACTCACACTTCATAAAAGACTTTTTCTATGATACTTTTGGCATGTACTTACAGATGTCATCTTTAAAGAAAAAACTGAGAAACTACTTGCGAATGTCATCATTAAAGATAAAACTGGGAAACTGCTTCCGTATGCCAACTTCCTTTTCTGAGTAGCAAAATCCCTTCATGGCCTGCTTATGGCGTGTTCATATCTCAGTTGATACGCTATGCAAGAGCAAGTACGAAATATACGGATTTTGTTCTGAGAGATAGGCGTTTTTCAGATAAGCTTCTCAGTCAGGGATATGTTTGTGACCGACTAACATCGTCACTGGGGAAGTTCTACGGTCGATATGGGGAACTCGTAATACACTATGATGTCCCACTCTCCAGAATGGTGGATGATATTCTGTCATAGACTATCCGAACCATCCAACCAAAGATTGTACTCTATGTCTTCCGGAATGGAAGTCACCGGATGTGACAGTTCTACCGAATTGAAGCGGCGGGTGTTGCATACAAGCAGGAGATGTCTTGTCCATGTTGCCAATTTATCTGTTCTTAAATGGTGCTATTCAATTTGAAGACGTTTACATGCTTACTCTTCCTGGACACCTGGTCTCACTCCCATAATGGGAGTTCGCTTCTAGATCTTTTCATATGGCGGAGGTTTTTGTTTGTTTGCTTTGGTTCCTGTTTTATCCTGATTTTGTATGCCTTCGGTTTCTGATTTTCTGAATTATCGATTTTGTGCTGTATACAGGGATATGGTCATTATCTATATTTGTCATTTAAAGATGAACTGCGAAACTGTGATTATAATAGCATATGTTATAGTTATCATGATTATCTACAATGTATTAATCAAGGAAATCACTTGCTATGCGCCGAATTTTAACGATCATCTGCAATTAGATAAGGAATGGCGTGGTTATCCCTTTATACAGATGACTCGGAAACATAAACGAGATGTCCTCCCTCTCATGACAAAGTCGCCATCATGACAGTTACGCCTAGTGGTCCTATATAACAAAAGATCTAATATGTAATTAATATCAAGAGGAATAGGTACACTTAATTCGCACGTGCTATGCATTGAAAGTTACATTCCAACAAATTATCCGGTAGGACAAATTATCAGGACTCCGTCTTTTTAGACAAGATTGGAGAGTACCTACAATAGATTCCCACTGTCGCAGTTGGTCAGTATAGAATGGTTGAGAAAATGCTAGTAAACATGGATGGGTTCGAATCCATGTTTATGTTTTATGATGAATTCATGTTTTTAAGGGAAATATACGACTCATCTTTGAATTGAATATGTTTTATCCTCCTTATAAGTGAATGCAAGTCATATATGTACCAAAACACTAATTCTGAATCCAAACAAGCAATGATATATTTTGTACGGTATTCTTTTAATGTCTTACTTTGCTGAAATGGTAGAGAAAAAGACACCTGAGAATTTATGCACGTTTTGACAAAAAAAGAAAAAAACAACACAAAGATAATAAAAGCAACGAAAAAAAGTCACATGGGCTCAACAATGTTAACAAAAGAAGAAAATAAAAGAACATACTAGAAAGATGATTATGACATACAATCATGTATTTTCATTGAGTCCAGTGTAACATGAAGATGTTCACAACTTATCATGCCACTCGAAGCATTTTTGCCCCAAATCAGTATTTATGCACAACCAATGTAATTTTCTGAGATGAAACTATTGAAAGTAACATGCTTGTATTTCGCATGAAAACGCTCGTGACGTAACAATGCATAAGATCTAGAGAAACTTGCCGCGACGGCTGTTCCAACCTGCAAACTGTACCCTCGTTGACATGAATATTAACGTCACCTTGTTCCCTAGAAAAACGCGATTTCAGATAACAAGAATGAAACTGACAACTGTGGTGCATATATATAGAATAAATGTCATAATTTGTGTTTTGTTACGGGTATGCAACACACAACAAGTGCATTTATCGCATGAAATGTACTAACATGTACGATAAATGCACTTGCTGTGTGTTGCATACCCGTAACAAAACACAAATTAAGACACTTATTCTCTTTATTAAAATAATTAATCTTAGAATTATCATCGAGTAACTTCTGATTTTACCATAATTAAAACTAAACTATGAAAAGAAAAATCACATACTTAGAATTAGGAAAACTCTCCATCTTCGGCATTTTATTTATTCGTTTTACAGATATCAAAATGTACACTATTCCAACCAATTGTCAAAAGCTTTTACATCTACCAGAACTGTAGAACGTGTCGTCACGATAATAACATGTCAACATTAAGAATAAGTAGTGTTTGAAAACGTACCTTTCGAATAACGTCCCGAACGTGTATATTTAAAACGTTTCTTCTTTCGACAATCTACTATGAATGATATATAGGGTACATTCCTACGATAAACCATGAGAGCTTAGCTCCAACATAAAGGTAACTAATAAATTGAAGACATAGAAAATGTTATCTTATGTCGACATTCAAACACACTTACCAGACTCCTCTTTGATTTGTCCCAAAGGACATTTATTGAATTACATAACTTTATCGCGTCGTTTATAACTGTTTTACTGAAGTAAAAGAAATTAATCATAAACATGTAAATGCAATATCAATGTCTTACTTACATCTAATAAGATTTGAAGGAGAGGACACATTATCTAACCTATTTACTAAAAATTTCGGATGTTTATTCGTTCTGGTGCGGAATCACTGAATCATAAGTCTTTAAAGATAAAAACAATAAATATCTCAATATAAGCTAAACGATTATTTTTGTTACTCAGTCTTTAGAATAATTCGATGATAGTTCTGTGTATTGCCAGTACATGGACATGAGTACTTAAAAAACAGCCTTTTGATTTCTACGTGCTGTGGGAAGGGGGCGGTGGGAGCAACGAAAATATTATAAACCGTAATTTTTTTTCGGCATACTTTAGAGACAGAATTTGTTCAGCCCAGCTGACCGGAATTTTTTTACTTCAATAATACAGCATATTGCTGATTGTCGGATCTGAGGGGAAGGGGCTGGGGGTCAATTTTTTTTTGTTGCAAGTCCTCTCGGGTCTGATGTTTAGTTTTGGTCAACAATAAGAGCTGGAACACTTTAACAAAGTCTTCCACAGCCCCCTCCTCTTAACAGATGAAATCGTTCCCACCTATATCAGAAGGGAAGAGGTATTAATAAATGTACATTGCTTATTCGCTTCTTCGCCCTACAATATTTAAAAAGGCGAGAAGCGAGACAAGTGTGTGCGAAGAAGCAAATAATTTATGGGAAGAAGTGAATAAATTATGCGAACCTTGTTCACGTGGGTTGAATGCGCATTAATAGAATTTAATTAAGAAACAACAACTAGCTAGCCATGGTTTGTTGTCCAGTAATCCCCCGAGCCGCATGGACCAATCAAATTATCACCGTGCCGCGAAGCGGCGAGGTGATAGTCTGCTTGGTTCATGCCAAGAGGGAAAACTGGACAGCAAATCACAGCTAGCTAGTCGTACATGTGTCAGTTAGAAATTAAACAGAAATGAATATACTTTGCTGAAAGATGAAAAATCCGAAACTACAAATATATTTTTTTCATTTGCTGAAAATGAATAAATAACTATATCTTTGTACTTCCAGCACCCCTGTCATTCCAGTACCGCCTTATCAACGCTTATTAACATCGACACATTGATATTACCGCCTCTCTGCCCCCTGCTCTTGAGAAACACTAGTTTTACTAGTTTTCTTCATAGAAAATGGGGAGGTACAATTTTGAGATGGTACTATCTATTTGAAATTTACATAAACTTCATAGAAGAAATGAGGTATTTTTAAATCTTATTATCATGGGGAGACTCTACGTATCGTTACATACTGATTTTTCATGGATCTTCTTACGTGTATGGCTCTTAGTGGTCGATGGATAATTTGACACTCCTCTCTCCATTTTTTTCCTTACATGACGTTTGGATGACGTCAGCTTGAATGAACATAAAGATAAGTCGGAAAGCAGAAGGACGTAGTTGGTACCCATGAGGACACCGACTATCTGCTGAAATACGGTTTCTCCAAACACCACAAAAATATTATCAAAAAACTCAAGCATCCGGATAATATCGTCTTCGGTATGTGTTTTGTTTGAATCAGAGTGTTCCTTCATGAAATAATTATCCTCCCGCCCTATGACGAGGTATTTGTATCTCATATTACCATTATTTTGAAGGTGTTGTAAATAATATTGGCAAGTCTGATTTTGAGTTTTTCATGTGGGATGGTAGTGTAGAGCGTGGAGAAGTCGAAAGACTTTATGCTGGTAAAATGAATAAAATTGGTGGCTTTTGTGTTTGATGTTTTGTGCGTTGACGTTCCTTGTCCCTTATGTGTCTCTTTCTGTGCTTGTCTGATTTGTGTTTTTGCATTGGAAGTTTTGGGGTTTTGCTGTGGGTGCTGCAACCTGGTGTTGTGGGATATCCCCTCTTTTGCTTTAAATTGTCCTAAAGTTCCTAATAAGAATTTTTAGGATCCATATCTGATTGATTCCATTTCTAGAATATTTTGTCTCGCAGTATGTTTGAAGACCTTTTTTGATGCGAGTTAATTAACAATGGAAAGAAGTTTAGTGAAGCTAATGGACGAATTGGCGATGAAGCTGTGCTTGCAAGGATTTTTGTGCATTTTGGGAGTCCAGTAAATATAACAGTAGTTCAAGATCAGAGTCATCGGTGAAAATACCGTAGGACTCAAGGACAAATTTGTGATTGTCAAGTATTTCAGATACGTTTGATTTGTAAGTGTGTGTGTGTGTGTTGGATTTCATGAAACTGCATATTCAATAAACTTATTTGACAAACCTGTTAAAGTGCTGTTGCTGTTAGTATACTTGTATTAATTGTTTTGTAAAAATTGATTTCAAGAAGTTGTGGTCCCTCGCTGTTGGGGTGTTTGTCTTTAAATAAATGCTTATATCCCCATTCTTAAGTTTTCATAATGAATCTTATGTATTATCAAAATTCTAAGTATCAAATGATTAAACTCTAGGAAAAGGTAAAAAAGTCATACTTTTAATACCAGGGGAAAGATCTTGTGAATAGAAATGCACATGTTAAATATGTCATATTATTTACCATTCAAATTTTATGGTCGAGGTTGAAGTTTTTGAATGCGGGTCAACCTCAATGGACGAGTATACAATGTCAAAATATTGAAACTAATGGAAGGGTAATGTCAATGGAAATACACGTTTGAAATATGAAAACCCAATCACTAACCATTCAAAAGTTATGATCATGTTTAAGATTTTGAAACGTGGGTCAAACTCCAGGGTCAAAGTCACAAAGTCTTGAAAAAGTTTCGGTATCCATGGAAAGGTCTTGTCACAAGAAATACACAAGCGAAATATGAAAGCACTATCAATTACCATGCAAATGTTATGAACAAGGTAAAAGTTTCTGAAAAGAAGGTCAAACTCCAAGGTCAAGGTCACAATTCGGCATGAGATTACACCGTTGGATACACTGCTAACGCAAACTAAGGGAACAGTGTTTCTACTTTTATTTATAAGATATTTGCAGTAGCTTATCATACGTAATGGCCGAAAATGCAATTAGAATTATTCAATGGTAATTTCTTACTGTCCTGAATTTGCATAGAACAGATGCACTATAATACATCACAACACAAAATCAGATAGCCATGATGATCCCAAATAATGTTTCATTCTATACTGAACAAAAAATGTTATGTCCTTCTTTTTTTGTATTGGTGTTACATGACTCGTGATAATGAATTTTACTCAGAGGCGGTATCCTCGAAAAATATTTTTTATAAATTAAATGTTGAACAGTATACCCATTGAGTGTCCGATTCTGACAACGACCATGATAAACTGACGTCACCATCAAGGTTTAAACCAAAGGGGTTTCACCTGTTTGATCCTCTCTGGTAAGGGCGTTTCTGAATCCATAAGAATTTTACATAACAAATCGGTATATGCACATCCTTAGATATACTTTTAGTGTGCTTTTTCTATTTGTCATCATGGCCAAATGTGGACTTCCGGTGTCATTTAAGCTAAATTTTCTTGAATTACAAGCCATGTGATTGATTTCTGGATAATCGATAATTGAATTTTATTTCGTTTTTCAATGGAGAAATCTCCGTTGCTTATTGATACTCTCTTTATATTCGAAATCAGTCAACGAGAACAAAGAAACAGAAAACTTTTCCTACCAAGGTGAAAACGCTTCATTGCGTACAATGTCTGAGTGATAAAAAGATAATTTGGGAGTTTTTATGGAGTAAATTTTACTATTTCGAGGGTTATAACATTTCATCTGCACAAGTGCCGGCCTTTCATTTTTAGGGACACAATTTTTTTTGTTCAATATATGTGCCATTAAATAACTGTTAAAATCGCTCCTTTATTTTAGCAGTGTATATATGTTATAAATCTACTATAACCATGCACCTTTGCTCTACAAACACACGATAGTTCTTTATTGTCAAGAAAGCTTTCACAGATTATGATTATAATTAATAGATAATTATTTAATCAAGAAAGTCAATCGATGCAGATAAAGAAAAATATCAGACCTTTGTTTTGTTTAAAATGACAAATATGGACAATTACCATATCCCAATACAGCGTCGATGCATCACAATGTCATAGATTTGTATTGCTCTCAGTATGACCTTGCCCGAAGGAATATATTTGGAAATCGCAATGTTTTCCTTCTTCTCGTATCTGAATGTTGACTTTATTTTTCCTACGTCGCGGCTTTCAGTTGCTATGTAAACAAAAATGGCTGAAACACAGCCAACCAATAACAACAGTGTCGTCATTCGAATTCCAAACTCATTATTGATCTAGAGATTGCTCGTCTTTTAATGTTAGACATAGTACTAAAGTTTGTCTTGCTTTCTCAGTAGTATCTATTTTGCGTTTAAGCATTGACCCGAGAAAGGAAATAGTAACAAACTCTGAGGTTAATTTTTGCGGACACAAATTCTCAAGATTACGAGGTCTGGATAGATTTTCCTCATTTTAAGAAGAACAAATAAAAATAAATGGTGACAAGACCTACGAACAGTTTTACACGAATTGTGAAAAACATGGCAACCCCTTTCCCTAAGCCATGCTTTTGGCACCGGTTAAAACCGTGAAAAACATGACAACCCCTTTCCCTAAGGTCGACGCCGTTGTCTCGTGGATAAGGCGTCGGGCGAGTAACCGAAAGGTTGCTGTTTCGAGCCTCACTAGGAACACGGTCGACAAATACTCATCTATGTTCTGTGTTTTATAATAAAATATCCTTGTCTGAGTATTGTCTGAGAAAAAATGTCGGCGAGATGGGGCACAATTGGAATTCCCATTTTAATTACGTCATTTGTTGGAATGTTAACCGTCTTCAAATTCAATAGCATCACATTAACTGTTATGTTAATGTACAAATCTAACTTCAAAAAATTAAAGAGGGCGCTACTGAAATTATTTTTGGTGGCTCCGCTGGAAGCATCACTGATGAGAATTTAATATTCGAAACACGTGTCTAGTGCATGGAAATATGTTTGGAATTTTCTTCAAGAAGGTATAGAGTAAAAACCCTTCGACATTATGAAGAACAGATAAATTTGCAGCATGGACCAGACACGCACGCCTCGGGCACTAAATCTCGCCAGTTATTCTCAATCTAAAGAATGTCACATGGCCAAAGAGTGTGAAAGTTATGTCCAAAAATGTACCGACAGAGCTTTCTTCCAAACACAACAAAAATGTAGTCAATCAGCAAGTAGATTATCTTAACCAATATACATGTATTTGTGAAACACAAATGCACCGTAGGCCTCTTTGTCAATAACAAATTTGCAATGTAAACATTTTTTTTATATTACGGACAGCAGTGTAACAGTCAGGGGCATCACTGAATTCAGTCCTCTTTGGAAATTACTGATTCTGATAATTTATTTTTCGATTTCCTTTGTAAGTAAACACGTTCAAAGAAATTTATTTTGCAAAATGATAGAAATCAGTCACATAAAAATGATAGAATCCAAATAGTTTGTCCATTTAATTGCCTTTACTACACTATTTAGGGAAATCTAATTCCAATGATTTGTAGTACTTTCTATTCTGCACCCAATGAACCCATAAAATGAAAATGCGCAGGAATAAATTTCGAGAAATAAAAATGTGCGCAAAAAGTATGGAATTCAGTCATTTGGAGGTAAAGCAGTAAGTAAAGTCAAAATCAAAATTACTGATGTTAGTAATTTCTGAAAGAGTACTAAAATCAGTGATGCCCCTGACTGTGTAAAGTCAACAAATATTACGTTTCCAAAACAATTTTATGTGCAAAATGCTTTCAATTGTATTTCAGATACCATCGCATAGGAAACATTGGTTGGTTAAATAGAAAAGACGGAAAATGGTATACGTAGATACAGGGAAATTATAGAATGGTTCTTATGCAAATGCGTATTCTAACTTTACAAGGCGTGGGAAATGCAAAATAAGAATATCTAGCCATGTAGAAAATCAATTTTAGTGAGATCAAACATAATTTATTCAAACATTTAAAAATATAGATATTTAATCTAGTATTTTATTCCTCGAATATTGAAAGAAAACCGGATTTACTACTACAAAATTTATTTAGTAAATTTTCATCCGAGGTGTTCACCTCAGATCGTATTGTCCTCCCATCTTTGTTTAGTTTCGTGTTTTTCTTAGTATTATGTTTGCCTATTGATTATGATTTTCTATTCTTATTTTGGGTTTTATTTTTCGACTGTCTTTCACTAATGTTCACAATTTACTAGTTAGGGTTTCTCGTCGCTATCGGTGATACTTTACTAAAATGTACGTAACTCGTAAAGAACATTCAAGTAGCTAAAACACGTAGTTAGCAAAACGTAAAGCACAATTTGTTAATAAATGAGATAACACGCAAATTGAAGAGACCTACTGACTATGAACTGTCCATAAAAATGTAGGTTGTGCATCGAATTCCGTTATCAAAACAATACGTAAATGAAACAATATAGCTTTTCCCTCAATAAACATAGTTGGTGTATCATTACACAAATAAAAAGTACTGATACATAAAAAATAATTTTTCCACCTAATTTAACATTTGATAGTTTTATGATCTAAAACAATAGTTAAATGAGGTGCGTATGGGGAATTTCAGGGCTTAAGTTACCTGGTCACAGTTTATTTTGACAATTGAACTACCGGATAATTTTGACATGTATCAATAAGTTGATAATTATGAATAGTGTCAACTTCATACACCTGTTTCGGTCATTGTTCTTAAAAACATAATCGATAGAATAAACATGAAGAAAAAGTATAAAGATGCCTCGTAAATTCCATTTGCAAATAATTTTTCAGTCTACTAAAACAGGTATGTCAGTTTTCTTACAATACTTTGTCAAATTCATTCTAAATAACACATTGTATACATTTTCAGTGATCATTTTATTAAAAAGCAGTTTTACTTGGTTTTTTTATAATCATATAAATTTGTAAAGAATGCCGATGAAATTTCGAAATCCAAAAGAGATACCCAGTCAAAAATTTAACATTAAACGAGAAATATTATCTCTTTCATTATGATAATCAAATAATCTCCTTTTGTAATCATGGTAATATTAAAGAAGTAATAAACATTAAAGAAGTACCAATCAGTTATTCAGTCTCAAAGTCGAGAAGGCAAGGCAAAATCGTTAGATTTTCCATAGGAATTCTAATTGATCAAAGTACGAAAAATCCTAAGTTCTTTGCACGTCGTAAATCGTCGTGTTTCTACGGTGCAACCATTTCATTGATTTTTATCTTGTCGAAATAATTAGTTTTAGTTCCTTTGTTAAAAAACTACAATACATAGGTATTTGTAAAAGAATCGTAGCGTTATCAGCTCTGAGAAATCTTCCCAATTTTAAGAATTTGTTTTTTCTAAAGGTGTATTGGTTTCCCATTTTCAAGGCCATTATCTTTATAAAACAAACTTTCTTTCTATTTTCTTTTCATATTGATTCTATTAAATACAGACATACATACACACAGACATACAATTGATATCACATTAACACAAACGTTAAGCATTGACAGTATAACAATACATATCACTGACATTACCGTACAACATACATACACACAGTACACACGAAAATTCAAATCACTTAAGCTTATGTTGAGATAATGAAAAACTAAATGAGAATTTATAAAGCAAACCTTCATATATAGATACTTAAAAATACACTTGTCTAATGAGTTTTGCGATATAATTTTAGACTTTGCAGCCGTTTCCGACAGAAGGTAAAAAATGTTTCGTATAGAAATATTTGTGATGCTGACAGTGATGGCCGTAACAATCAGGGGGCAGATATGTGGTAATCCAGAGAAAGGTAATGTAACCTTACTTTCTTTTTATTCATTTAGGTGTTTGGTCAACGTGAAATTAAAAAAAAAATCGTAAGATGATAATTTTGATTTAATCATTTTTGGATATGACTGAAGTACTTTGATTATCTATATTTTCTTTTGGGGGTAGGGGTGGGGTGGGGTAGGGGTAGTGATGTTTCAATGAGAGTTAGACGAACTCAAAGTAGTCTCTGAATTTATTTGTTGACATACAATGTTTTCATGCATGTCTGGTCCATCCTGCAAATATATTTGTTCTTTAACGATGCTATTAAATTTGAAGATGTTTATCATTCATAGTTACATTTAGAATAAACTTTATGTTGATGACAATAATAGTATCAAATTTAAATCGATCGTAGTTGCTTTTATACACGTGTTCATGCTATTAATTTAAGTTACACATGGTCTCGTCCAGATTAGATCATGAATAATCAATTGTTCTCGAAATTGAATGAAAGCGAGTCGAACTATCACACCAAAACATCAATACTAGCTAGTTGCAACAGTCATTATTTCCTTTACTATCAAAATGTGATAAATCATTGCTTATAAGATGCGTACCCCAATATCACCTAATTTTTTCCGTAAAAGACCAAGTGCGAACACGTGTTAGCACTTATTTGCGCTTATTTGCATAATGCTAGTAATATAGAACACCAAACCAATATAGTGGGCTGACACAAATCGGAACGGAAAAGAAAAGACAATCTGTATTATCAGAATCTGAGTTGGAAAAAGCCCCGTCAAATGACAGAATTAGTGTTGGCTTGGCAGTAGACAGGTGAATACCTAATAGTTTATTTAAGAAATAAAAAATGAAAAGCCGGGCTATATTGTCTCATAATGCCCGAGCGTCCTCAGCCAATCACATTTATTACCGAGCCGCGTCAGCGGCGAGGTGATAAATGTGATTGGCTGAGGACGCGAGAGCATTATGAGACAATATAGCCCGGCTTGTCATTTTTTATTTCTATTCTAATAATGACCAAACTTAGACCTTTTGATGAAAATACTAAAACAAGAAATTTACAACTGTTACAGTATTTATTTCAAACAACAACAGTTTTTATTTCAAACAACAACAGTTTTTAACAACACAACGTTAACAGATTCACTGTTACTAACACCGGCATGGTGTAACTTTGTTACGAGTGTCGCACGAATACAGTGATTTGTGTAAACTGTATTCAGACCGGCTTTTTCCGAAATTACTTTCATAAAGGTTGCTAGCTTGTTTTTTCCAACAGGTACATTGTCATACCATGCTTCGTCCTCGTGTTTAAATCGTGTTTTTGGTCTTTGAAAAAATCTGTCACACTTGGGATTTAACTTTGCCACATACAATTGAAATGACTGTACCGGACAATTGCTCAAACATGTTGCGTATATCCTTGGATTTTTTATATTTTCTTTGCTGTCAATTCCATGATGCGTCTTGTCAGCTTCGTTATAACACATTTGTACATAACTATTGCCACTTTCGTCCACTTTTACTTCAAAGGCATTTTTTGTAAATGTGATAAACCCTCTCTACCCCGTCTTCCCAAATGAAGTGAAAGATCAAACCAAACTTTTAACTGTAATCTGGTCGGATTATCATCACTCAATGCACCGGAACTATAACATTTCTGTACATCCGCCTGCGGAATCGCTTGTTTGTGTTGCGTTTTGTCTAAACCATCCCTTTTCATTTCTTTGACCATTCCAAGTAAAGCGTGATTAGAAGTCATAAATTCCTTGTCTTTCATAATGTTAATTTTCCTGGAATATGGCGGTGATGTTAAATATCTGTTAATACCCGCACGGATGCCCACAATAGCATTTTTAGAGTATTTTTCACCTTTCTGTGTCCGCACTTCTGCATAAAACTGCCTTAGGTACATATTCAGAGTATCACAATCTGCCATTTCGAAATCGACATTCAAATTCCTGGAGATCAGCCAACCTATGCAAAAAAAAAATATTGAAATTAATGTTATGTTTCTCAGTATTTCAAAACAATATTTAAGACATTATTTCAAATTCATCACGATGATCACTATTTCAGTTAGATCTATATCAACGGAGATAAAAATATATCAAAATTTGAAAAAAATAATTTTACACTAAGTTTGAAAGAAAATACTCACTTCAATAAATTGACAGCCCACTTCGTCTGATTGTTTGTTGTAGCTTCATTTCGTTTGCCCTCGAGGTCACACAGATAATTTTCATCTACGTTTGCAAATCTAGATGCTACCAATTCCTGCTTAGGTTCAAAGTTCATACTGGTACTGTTCATAGGCAAACTTTTATTTTCGGCGTCAGTCTTTTCAATTTGTTCGTCTATGGCTGCTAACAGTATTTATTGTCATCAGGATCACAGAAATCCATTAAATCCACATCATTTTTCAGGACAAGGTAGAGGTGACGGTGTTGCGTCCATTCCAAGAATTATTTGGTGGAAGAAAAAAGTCTGTATAACCCCTGTTTCCATGGACTGGCACATATACTCGTTATATCCTAATGGCCTCTTTATCTCGATAATTCGATATTTTTCAGTTTTGTTAGTAAAAATGTCCCCGACCTTCGGCTGTTTAGTATCCATGTTTTGTGAAGCGACCGAGATCAATGAAACACCTGTCAGACGACAAAATCGATTCTTGGTAAAAACCAGTTCCTGCCGGTTTATCTGTTTTCAGAAAATGGGTAGGCGTGGCTTATCGCTATAGGGCCTATATTGGGAGAATAGAGCCCGGCTCTTGTCTGTTGTCTTAATAGGGAAAAAAATCAAGTCATATTAGAATTCTACATTGAAACTGAAGTCTGACAACAAATTGGCCAAAGTGAGCTACACATACGGTGTGTATGTTAATAAAAAGAATTATTTCTAGAGTGTTGTTCACCACCTTGCTACAGGATTTCCTTTTAATAGAAACTTTAGGTTGACAAGATCAACCAGCATGACAAGTAAGATCTTGTAGCAAGGTGGGGAACGATGTCAACCAGACGATCTAGATATCAAAGAGGTTGTGGAAAAGGCTCGAAATCTTGAGTTATTACGTTTTCTTTCGATGTGTTTAGAGTGATGATTCATTGTAGTTGTATATAATACGTTAATTAATCCATTATTTTTACCTTTATGACGTCATTTTATTGGTTGGGTGAGTGGTAAAATTTCTGCGACAGTCACTACATTTTTTCTTTTGAGATATACATTCAAACACTTACATCAAAGAACACTGTTCTCGATTATATTTTATTATCCTTTATTTATCAAACACTTTATTATCTCTTAATACAAATTACCTCACAAAAATATGTCATTCCGATAGTTTTTCGCTTATCTTTTTGTAATGTAAACGCACCAAAGCGCATTTATCCATTGGCGACTATATGGAGAAAAGTGATTAACCAAAAATGTAGTTTTCAGTACGGAAAAGAAATACTAGTTTTTGAAGGATAATAATATTCTTCTACCGTTTATTATATCCCTTAATGTTTGATAACTTACTATAACTCAAAGTAAATCGATCTTCTCAGTTTCATCTCATTTTATTGATTTTAATAACGTTATACCACGGACTCTAAATGGCGCACCCCACGTTGCTTAGACTTCGAATAAATACCAAAAAGGGTATGTAAATGATACACATATAAGTACATATTATAGATTATACGTTTTTGAATCTATAAATACAGACTTTATACCTTAGAATGATTTTCACTTTCTTTGGCCATATTACATTGTTTTGTAATGCTTTTGTCCATGCTGCAAATTTATCTAAGATCCTGACGATAATCTCAACAGCACTCACAAAAGAGCACAAAATTAAACATCGACGGACCCCTAGCAATCGAGAGGTGGGACCAGGTGCCCGGGAGGAGTAAGCATCCCCTGTTGGCTAGCCGCACCCGCCGTCAATGTTAATGAAGCATGGGAATGAAAATATATAAAATTCTGCACTGTCTGACGTTATGTCTATTTAGAAAGTGCTATGGCGACAATGTCAGGGTAGTATATTCAAAACACTTACTGCCAAACCCCTCGCGGGGAACTTTTTTACGAGTTTATTATGTTATTGAATTTGAATGAGTTAAAGAAGATCCTGACGATAATCTCAACAACACTCACAATAGAGCACATATTAAGCATCGACGGACCCCTAGCAAGCTAGTGGTGGGACCAGGTGCCCGGGAGGAGTAAGCATCCCCTGTTGGCTAGCCGCACCCGCCGTCTATGTTTAAGCACGAAAATGAAAACAATATATAAACTTCATGTACTGTCTGACGTTATGTCTATATAGAAAGTGCTATGGCGACAATGTCAGGGAAATATATTCAAAACACTTACTGTCAAACCCCTCGCGGGGAACTTTTTTACGAGCTCCACACGGCAAAGGGCATAAGTGTGACACAAATGAGTTAAAGAAGATCCTGACGATAATCTCAACAACACTCACAATAGAGCACATATTAAGCATCGACGGACCCCTAGCAAGCTAGTGGTGGGACCAGGTGCCCGGGAGGAGTAAGCATCCCCTGTTGGCTAGCCGCACCCGCCGTCTATGTTTAAGCACGAAAATGAAAACAATATATAAACTTCATGTACTGTCTGACGTTATGTCTATATAGAAAGTGCTATGGCGACAATGTCAGGGAAATATATTCAAAACACTTACTGTCAAACCCCTCGCGGGGAACTTTTTTACGAGCTCCACACGGCAAAGGGCATAAGTGTGACACAAATGAGTTAAAGAAGATCCTGACGATAATCTCAACAACACTCACAATAGAGCACATATTAAGTTAAAGAAGATCCTGACGATAATCTCAACAACACTCACAATAGAGCACATATTAAGTTGAAGACATTTAACATTTGTACTACTTGTTGAGTGTCACTGCTGGTGGACCAAGAGGGCCCGAGGGCACATGTAGCCAAGTTGAATCATCTTCGGTTGATCGTTTCTTCATTGCATTCACTATAACTGACGGTCAGATTTCAATAGGATCTTATTGGTGTTTTACTTGACATAAAAAGAAAATTGTATCAAGATTTAACGGAGATTAAATGTTAAAGATGAACAGACTTTTGTTTGTTTGCTTTGGTTTCCGTTTTATCCTGATTTTGTATGCCTTCGGTTTCTGATTTTCTGAATTATCGATTTTGTGCTGTATACAGGGATATGGTCATTATCCATATTTGTCAATTTAATATCAAAAATAAACAAATCAAATATGTTCTGTAAATAGAATTAATTTATCTCCTTTCGACAATTTCTTTTAGAAATCTTAGTGATCATTTATACATCACATCTAAATGATAAAATACAGTACTTGTAAATCTACAGAAGATTTGTAACAGTTTATCGTTTCCTAAAGTGTGTTCATTTTATCGTAACATTTACGGACCAATTTTGGGCTTTCAACGGATATATATGTACCTTCGTACCTTCAAAACTGACAACAAAAAATGATAAAACTTTGCATATAGAAAAGGTATTTTTCAATTATATTAAAACATTTATGATTTTTAGAAAAATTGAATTATAGGATCGTTTTGAGTCTGGCTGTTCTGGATCTCCTTAAATAAAAAAAGTCATACTTTTTTACATTGAAAATGTCATATACTAATTTAATAATGTGCTAATGAAATTCTGACAGGTTCTCAACTTCAATCGATTGTTTGATATTTTTTGTTTGTTATATAGTTATAAGCGGGAGACTAATGGATTCGTTTTATTACCATTTAGTTTACTTCCAAGCTTGGAATTCTGCAACTATGAAGAACATCAAAAGTGGTCATGTCTTCGTCTTCGATAGAACAAACACAAATCATGGAAATCACTATGACAGTTCCAAGGGGAACTTTAAAGCTCCTAGAGACGGCCCGTACGTCTTTACATGGACTGTCGTTACCCAGGACCAATACAGTATAAATGTTGAACTGTTCAGGAATAACAAAAGAGTAAGTCTTGCACAAGCAGATGGTCAGCCCGGACCACAAAATAGTTCCGGATCCAACACGGTTGTGCTGGATCTTAAGACAGGTGACGTGGTGGATCTTAGATGTGGTGATTGGATGAACCAGGATCAGCGACAGCTTGTTGGCGATACACACTCTACATTTTCCGGATGGGCACTATGATTGAACACTACCAATCCCTTTTAAGTTGGAAGTTACGCTTATAAAAATAAAAAAAGCATTGAATAAAAGCATATTCTTCTTTCCTTGCGTCATGTTATTATAAAATACAATAGAAGCAAGAACGAGTCCCAAAGAACTTCAATCTATATATCCAGCTCTTTAATATTAAGAAAAACACTATTACTGTTTTCTTTAAATAGAAAAACGACATCATGTACCATTAAAACTGTTTTGTTATTAGCCAAACAATCAGTATTTAATTTACCAAATTACAATGATATACATTTCTCCAAGAATAATGGTAGATTTCAAATGTTATAACTTAGATTTAAAAGTGAAATTGAATACGACAGGACATGTAACATTCTTATTCAGAAGTATATATTACAGTTTTCCATGGTACTCAGTGGAAGAAGTTTACCATTGATTGTCAGAATCAAAACGGTACATGTAACACTTAAGTTTTATTAATTTTTGTTCAATTCTGTATGTGTTACCAGTCAAATAAATATGTTATCGATACAGTGAATGCTATCTGATATTTTGATGTCATATACGTAATTTATCGATACATTGAATGCTGTATGATATTATTAGTTATACAGTGTTTTACATGGGGGATGCAGAAATATATTGGGTCGATGAAAAAAGTTGAATTTTGCGAGGCGAAGCCAATGTATTTTTGTATCTCCCGTGAAAAACACTGTATAACGAATTTATCCCGCCGATGGCTTCGGGTTTGTGTATGTTATATCAACATATTTTAAAGCATCTTGGTGATGTCAAAAACGGTAAGCGTCTTGGTAGAAGCAGGATATTAAAATAATATCCTGTCAGTAAAATAATACTATTAGTTACATACTACATGTAGTAAGTTAGTGACCTGATACGGTAAATACATGGTGTTTAAAGAAAACCCATATCGGGCGAGGCGAAGCCGAGTCCGTTACGGGCCTTCTTTTCACACCGTGTATTTTTCCGTATCAGGTCACTAACTTACTATGTAACGAATTTATCACGCCTAAGACCAAAGACTGCATGCATTACTCGTCCACGGAAATCGGACGCCTAATACGTTTTTATTCCAGGGTGTCACGTGACAACGATTTGTCCAATGAGATTGCGATAATTATGTCTGAGGCGTGATAAAACATAATATTTGGTTCTTCTCGACCAATCAGATTGCAAGAAATTCGCCAGAGGCGGGATGATATTGGAGATACGAATTTATAGGGTACCTATGGAAACGAAAAGAAATGAAATGCGAAACGAAAAGAGAAGGTGAGGAGGGGGGGTTATATACCAACTGTGAAAACAGCGGAGCATTTTACAGGAGAAGTATTCTAGAGATGAAGTACCAAACAAAGTTGAGGAAATGGCATAACAGACGGATACAATATCACAGAACCATAGAAATACAAAGGACAAGACTGTCCTCAAAACAATATCACAATATCAAGGGCTTGTGCAGTATGCAATTGATGTCATTATTTACCCATTTATTCATTTGAGTGAAAATGATTGATTGTTATCCAACAAGAATTCGATAGACTAAAACATAGTACTTTTCGTCATTTCGACTTATTTCACACACACACACATTTCTCAGAAATTCAGACTTATTTCATTAAATTTTGGCCTACCGTCCTACATTGTAAGTCGGCACCGATTGCCTATTGGCTCCCTTAGTTCATGTGTAGTCTTTTGTGTTTTGTGTTTCACTGTCGTATTATACGTCTTTTGCTGTGTTTGTCTACCCTGTATTTTCCAAAATCTTCAAAAGCAAATAAAACATGATTTGAAATGGTTCATTCGTACTTACCTGGGTCCTGTAGCATCATATCCAAGCCATCTTGATACGTCTTTCGGTATATTTTTGGACATGATTTGCACAGATTTTGGCAATATTACATTGTTTAGATAGAGGATCACTGACGAGGGTTAAATACCCGAAAGGTGCATGTCTGGTCCATGCTGTAAATATACCTGCTCTAAAATGATGCTAATGAATTTGAAGACGTTAACATTTGTACCACTTGGTGAGTATCACTGCTGGTGGACCAGGAGTCCCCGAGGGCACATGTAGCCAAGTTCGATCAATTTCGTTTGGTCTTTTCTTCAAACGCATTTGAAAATTTCTGTTTACAAATTGTCTCAAATTTCTAAAACCTGGGTCCTGTAGCATCATATCCCAGCCATCTTGCTACGTCTTTCGAAACATTTTGGACATAATTTGCACAGATTTTGGCAATATTACATTGTTTAGATAGAGGATTACTGACGAGGGTTAAATACCCGAAACGTGCATGTCTGGTCTATGCTGTAAATTTACCTGCTCTAAAATGATGCTTATGAATTTGAAGACGTTAACATTCTAGGTACCTTGATGATATCCTTACAATCAACAATCTTGTTTTAAGAAATATGAAAATGCTATTCTATGCTAATCTTCTTTGACTCATTGTTAACAAGAATTGGCTTTAAAATAAGCAAACATTTCAAAAACAGAAACACCATTTTTGGACCTAAATATCTGAATTGTTTAATGAGAGAATCATACAAGTGTGTATGGCAAAGGAGCTGATTTTTGATTCAACATTCATGCATGCCATCTTGACTATCCGGTGATGTTCCTATATTACCGTCATACGGTATCTACATTTCGCAGCTCATCGGGTATGCTAGTGTTCTTATGTTTTGGATTTTCATAGAAGAAATTTAGCAATGACCAAGAAACTTTTAGATCAAGATTTTCGCTTTCACAAACTAGTAAAGACTTTCTGGAAATTTTACAAAAAAATCATAGTCAACTTCTTTTGAAATTCGAACCTATACAGAGCATCTTTGGGTATTTCACAACCTGTATTTTATGGTAATATAAATAATAAAATAAGAAAGATCAAAGACCATCGAAATTGTTATAATTATCAAACACCTTTAATAGTCTAGGTGCCACTCATGAAACCCAACAATTTGTTACGCATAAAATGTTTTTGCATGAAAATGTTGTCAATACCCTCTTATTTGATAATACGGCGGATGTCACATTTCAAATGTCAAATTTTACGGTAAAATGGAATTTTTCGAAGAAATAACCGTTGAAAATAGGAAAAATTAAATTACTTTTTCCATGCTGCATCTAGATCGACAAAATTGGTACCAAAAGAACGACACTTTAATTGTCTTTTAGTCTCAAGCTCAATTTACCAAATTACTTGTCAACGAAATAGGGAAAACTATGGATTTTCGATTAAAAATCGTTGAAAATTGGGAAAATACCATATCTTTTTTTTATTCTGTAGCTAAATAAACAAATTAGGTACCAAACGCACAATAGATTTATTGCCTTTCATTTAAAATAATACAGAAGTCAGATTGGAAATTTTCTGGTACGAAAAATTGGGAAAATCAACTACTCTTGGAGGAAAAATCGCTGAAAATTTGCAAAATGCAATGAATTTTTCAAACTGTAGTTAGTATGCAGCAATTATGGTACCAAAAGAAATGTATTTATTGCAGGTATATACATCACATGGCTAATTTAAATACTCCATGCTATGCAATGTACATTTAATGTACATAGTACAGCACGATATATTATAATGAGATATATGAGTGTTAAGTATTTAAGTGTAAGCCTTGAAATGTATTTCAATTCGGAGCTCTATCTCGTAAGCAGCGTGTCAGATTTTTGTCACTCTTCTAAATGATCGACAACGAAGATTCCGGTGATGCGCGTGAATCGCAAAGTTGGACTTCTAGTAACTTTTTTTCTGACGACCGTGATCCAAAGTCTAAAAACTCGGAATCTGATTTGGCTGACACGTTTAACTTGTTCAAAACGTATCTTGACTCGTCGTTTAAAACATTCAAAGCCGATATTCTTGAGTCTCAAGATAGTAAAGTATCTGACATTTCTCGTAAAGTCCGTAAGGAGATTTCGTCCGCTTCACTCAAGTCGGAGGGAAATAAAATTCAATTTGAATTTAATGAAGATATTCTTCTTGATCTCGAGAAATTGGAGAAGCGTTGCGCAAAGGTCAAGGACGTCCAGTTATCCGATTGTATAAAGAATATTCGTGATAAATTGAATAAACGCAACAAACTTATTCGCATAGCAGACAGTTCACCTGCTGGCTGGGCGACAGTTCGTCAGTACGAATCTAATGAAATCGCTTCGGACTCTGACGATGAGAAAAAGCTCTGACAGGCTGAGAACCGTGCTCTCAAGAGTATCAAGGAAAAGCGACGTCCCAAGCCTTATGACAATCCTCGTGGCGATAGCCGTAATCATCCTTCTGCCGCTGCAGGAAGCGCCGAACAACTTAGATCTGGATTCCAGTTTCGCAATCAGCAGCTTTTTCGTCCCCGCAGACAAGCCACACCTTTCGACATGTGCTACGCCTGCAGAGGATTCGGCCATTGGCGCAAGGATTGCCCAGTCATCAAGTCAGTCGATAATCAGGCCAAACCAGTCAACGCAACAAAGTAGAACTGTTCATGATAAGTATTTTTATCACGAATTGTCAAAGTCTATAGAGGAACATAGATCTTTCTTTTCAAATTTAACACTGGAATGTAAAGGTGTTAAGAGTAGTCTTAAGAAACACTCAATGTTTTGGAAATCTAAATTACAAGTGTCTTCATTTGTTTTAGAGACAATTGAGAAAGGTTATGTCATTCCTTTTATTACACATCCCCCATCTATGTACAAGAAAAACAATAGATCCGCTATGTCTAACAGTATTTTTGTTCATGAAGCAATTCAAGAGCTCGTTTCTCTAGGTCGCGCAGTCGAAGTTCCTTTTCGGCCATTTATCGTAAGCCCCCTCAGTGTTGCTACCAATTCTAGCGGAAAGAAACGTTTGATTTTAGATCTGAGTATTTTCAACCTGTTTGTAAAGAAGGAAAAAAATAAGTTCGAAGATTGGAAAATCGCAGCACAGTACTTTCAACCTGATTATTATCTTTTCAAATTCGATCTGAAATCCGGATATTTTCACATTGATATATGTCCCGAACAAATGACGTATTTGGGTTTTTCCTGGAACTCGAAGTTCTACTGTTACACTGTTCTACCCTTTGGTCTTAGCTCTGCGCCATATATTTTCACTAAATGTCTGTGCCCATTGGTAAAGTTTTGGAGAGCTCATTCAGTGCGCATTGTTTTATACCTTGACGATGGTTTTGGAATGGCCGAGAGCGAAAACGCTTGTTCTCTTGATTGTCAATTTGTCTTATCATCTTTAAAAAATGCTGGTTTCATTGTTAATTTTCAAAAATCTATCCTTGATCCCACTACGAAAAAAGAGTGGTTGGGTATTGAATGGGATTCATGTACCTTTTCTTTACGTATTCCAGATAGGAGAATAGAGAATTGTTTGACGGTGATTACTGAAGTCATGCAGAGATTTCCATGTGTATCAGCGAGAGATTTGGCTAGATGTACTGGTACTGTGATTTCGATGTCCCCTGTTATGGGTAATGTCTGTAGATTAATGACGAGAAATTGCTACAAACTTGTTGAAAGTCGTTCTTCCTGGGACGATACTTTACCAGAAAAACAGCTTTTCTAACAATGTTTTGAAAGAATTGAATTTTTGGTTAGTACATTTGAAACATATTAATCGGAAATTCATGAAACATTACTCCAGATCAAATGCTATTGTGTTTTCAGATGCTAGTGACTTCGCAGCTGGTGCCATATGTGTGCAACATGGGGAGAAATTTTTTCATCAGATGTTCTCAGAGAGTGAGAGAAATTCTAGTTCTACTTTTAGAGAAATGGTTGCTATAAGACAGGCTCTGCTTAGTTTTGAGGCTTCTCTTAAAGGTAAAACTGTTCAACTGTTCACTGACAGTAAGAACTGTGTTCATATTGTGGAAGCAGGAAGTTCAAAGAGCATGCTACAAGAAGTGGCGCTAGATATTTTCTATCTATGTCTACGAAATTGTATTTCTTTAGATGTTCAGTGGATACCTAGAAACGAAAATTCTAAAGCCGATTACATTAGCAAATTACAAGATTACAACTGGGGCGTATCTCGAGAGTTTTTTCTCTTTATGGATAGATTATGGGGCCCCCATGATATCGATAGATTTGCAAGTTATTCTAATACCCATTTGTATCGATTCAATTCCATATTTTGGAACCCAGGGTGTGAGGCTATTGACGCGTTCAGTCAGAATTGGCGAGGAGACAATAACTGGTTAGTGCCCCCCCTTTAATTCGATCATTAGAGCCATTCGTCATGTTCTATATTGTAGAGCTAAAGCCACTTTGATCGTTCCAAAATGGCCGTCCGCGGCTTTTTGGCCTTTCATATTTGACGAATGTTCGCGATATCAGCCAGGGGTTTCTCAGGTTCATGAATTTGTGGAAACCGGAAATATTTTAAGATTAGGATGTTCACGTTCTATTTTCGATCCAGAGACGTTCAAAAGTCATATTTTGGCAATTAGATTTGAGCCAATTTAGATGTTTCTTGATAATTTGACATGGTCCAAGTTCTTGAAATTGTAGACAAGGTCAGTTGACATTTAATTCTTTTACACATTTCATACTGTATTGCAATTTTATGTCAAATTGATTGACGAGGTCCTGAGACGTAGCTCATGGATGTAGTTAGTTGTATATATTGATAGATGTATCATATGGAATATGATCTTTGCAAATGTTATATTCTTTGTAATCGACATGATCAATTGCTATGTGCAAGGTTGATTGTTGACGACAAGGCTAGACTATAAGTTAGAGCACGGTCGTCGTTTGCTGTTTCTTAAAAACGGTTGTTTGAACTTTTGTGTAACTTTTATACGTTTTTCAGACATCTTCAACCTTAGAAGATTTCAGGAGCATAATCTCACAGACCCCAGTCTCATTGAACTCTTGAAGCATGATTCCAGAATTTTGTCTGCAGTCAAGATCGGATAACACCAGAAAGAAATATAGGTACGCTTTTGATGCTTGGTGTCGTTGGTGCAATTCATCACCACAAAATGTGAAAACTTTGCCTGCTTCTGACTTTTTTGTTTCACTTTACATAATTCATTTATCAAAAACATTTCATTCAGCTGCCAAAATTTATGAAGCAATTTATGCCATTAGTTGGGCTCACAACTTAGCAGGTTTTCCTGATCCGTGTCAATCTCAATTAGTCAAATCTGTTAAAGATGGTGCTCTTAAAATGACATCCAGACCTGTTGTTAAGAAAGATCCGATTACACCAGATATTCTTCAAAATTAAGTGTTGAGGTATGGTCAAGCTACTTCAAATTTATATGACTTGCGTATATCTTGTATGTGCTTACTCGCCTACTCAGGATTTTTGAGATTTTCCGAACTTGTAAACATTAGGCGTTCTCATATCAGTTTTCAGAATGATCATTTTGCATTGTTTATACCTCGGAGTAAAACAGACGTTATGAATAAAGGTTCTACAATAGTAATAGCCAAAACTGATAAATGTACATGTCCCTTTGCCATGCTTCAGATGTACCTCAAAGCAGCCAACATTTCGGACTCGATGATCATTTTATTTTTAGATCTTTGTCTTTTTGCAAAAAGAGTTCTAGTTACAAATTGAGGGGATCTCGACCTTTGTCTTATACACGAGCCAGAGAAATTCTCTTGTCTGCTCTATCTGAGCTAGGTTTAGATAAGTCTAGATTTGGTTTACATAGTCTCAGATCTGGTGGTGCTACTACAGCCGCCAATTCTGGAGTGAGGGATCGTTTATTCAAGAAACACGGAAGGTGGGTGTCCGAAAATGCCAAAGACGGCTATGTTCATGAGAACTTAGTTGAAAAATTGTCTGTCTCTAAAAAATTAGGTATTTAGTCCCCCCCCCCCCCTTTCTTTATTTTGTCGAACGCTGCCTTAGAGCTGCTTCCCATAATATGATGTTGTTTTATGTTTTAAATAATTTATGTTCGGTTGAAACTTGGTTGAATTAGAACATAAATGTATTTATTGCAGGTATATACATCACATGGCTAATTTAAATATTCCATGCTATTCAAATTAGTGTATTACTATACTCACTTCGTATCGATACCCTATTGGTTAAATGTACATAGTACAGCAAGATATATTATAATGAGAGATATGAGTGTTAAGTATTTAAGTGTAAGCCTTGAAATGTATTTCAATTCGAAGCTCTATCTCGTAAGCAGCGTGTCAGATTTTTGTCACACCCACCTTCCCACCCTCTTTTGATATTGAATTCAAGATTTTTTGATATACTAGTTTATATGATTGCTATATGTATATGATGGTTTATATATGATTGTATTATGATATCTAATAATGATTTCTTATTTTGTAGTATGTTGTTACTAGTATGCTGAGGAAGCGCGCATCGAAATGATTTGTGTACTTATGTTTAATAAACGCTGCATTAGAGCTGCTTCCCATAATATGATGTTGTTTTATGTTTTAAATAATTTATGTTCGGTTGAAACTTGGTTGGATTAGAACATAAAGTTTTTTTTATTGTATTTTATTCTGAATTCATATCAAGCAGCTTGCTCATAAATAAATTGGGAGAAGAACAATGAGGGAGAAAACTTTGATTTATGAAGAGGATTCTTCCATAAAAAGTGTGGACTTTGAAAAATGCAAAACGTTTATAGAAAATCTAGAACAAAGATATGTGTATTCAAGTCAACAGTTTTTTTAAACAATTTACTAGCACATGGAGTCATGTAGAAAGCTTTTGAAAGACGTGGGTGAAATTAAAGACATTGTTAAAAAGGAAGCGACTACTGTCTATGATACATATAGTGCATGTCTGGTCCACGCTATTAATTAATCTGCTTTTAAATTATGCTAATGAATTTGAAGACGTTTAACATTTGTACCACTTGGTGAGTGACACTGTTGGTTGACCAAGAGTCCCCGAGGGCACATGTAGTTTGATCAATTTCTGTTGGTCGTTTCTTCAAAAGCATTCGAACATTTCTGTTTACAAAATCGTAACACATTTCTGAAACCTGGGTCCTGTAGCATCATATCCCATTCATCTCGCTGCGTCTTATATTTTGGACATAATTATCACATATTTTGGATTGAGGATCAATGACGAGGGCTAAATACCCGAAACGTGCATGTCTTCTGGTCCACGTTGTTAATTGAACTGCTTTTAAAATATGCCTATGAATTTGAAGACATACCTAGGAGCTGATGATCGATTGTTGTATGCAGGACTCTGGTGTAACAACTGACCATTAAATGGCAGAATTAATACCTTGATTGCTTCTGGTCGTATATTTCTAAAAATAAAAAAAAACTAAACACTTCAGATGTTCAATAATAAGTGTTTCAGCTATCTACCTTCTTGAAGAAAGTTTAAACCAATTTTAATGCACCAGACACGTGTTTCAGATAGAAAAATCTTCATCAGTGATGCTTTCAATTTCCGTGGCAGATGGCCGTCCTAAGTCGGCAACGGTTGCCCATTGGCCTCGTTGGTTTATGTGTAGTCATTTGTGTTTGATGTGTCTGTGTTGTGCGTTGACATTCCTTGTCCCTTTTGCGTCTCTTTCCGTGCTTGTCTGCTTTGTGTTTTTGCGTTGGGTGTTTTTGGGTTTTGCTGTGGGTGCTACAACCGGGTGTTGTTGGAGATCCCCTCCTTTGTTCAATTAAAGTTACTTCATGGCACAGTCAAAATCCTCTCCAACAGCTCCCCTGGCCCTATTTACTGAACTTATAATTGCTATTACTTTGCAGAGAGCAAATTTAAATAATATTCAATTGACCCCTATATAGCTACGTACGATCACAATGACACAAAAGATTTAGTCAGGAAAGCTACATCTCAGGAAATGAAGTCAAACGGATTGATATCACATATACTTGCAATCAGTTGATCGAGAAAGCAATCCGATTGATTAAGAACTCACATTCTACACATCATTCTAAAGATGTAGGCATTGAAGATGGATATCATCAACATATGATGGTATTGGACAAAGGTTGTTCTGTGGGAAACTTTTGAAGTGGTGTTCCGTTTCAAATATCAGAGAAGTTAATTCAGATAATGAAAAGATGGTGACTGAGGCCATGTTACATGTATTCATAAATAATTGATATAGTTTAGAGATCTCGACAGTATATCTGATGTCAGGTCTAATGTACGATTGAATGAAATGGGCTATAAGAGTTCAAAACTCTCGGATGACCATTACCAACAACAGTTAATTGAAGAATTTCGATAAAATGTCAAGAAAAACGTAATATTTTTAGCCATGGATAAGGAAATGTTCTTAAGATGCAGTTCAATCAAACCTGGATCTGCTGAAAGAATTAAATTTAAAAAAAAACTGTTGAGACTTATTGTGATAATATTTTGCCAATCGCGTCTGAACCTGTTGATATGTTGCAGTCGCACACGAAATATGAGTTGTGTAACGAACAGATGTGACAAATTCTGTGCTGAAATTTCTTTAATTCTGTAAATGTTTTGGAGTAGAGAATTGTCAGAGTACGATGCGAAGGAGGCATTTTGATCAACCATGTAAGAGGGGTTTTTTGTTGTTAGAAGTAGTTACACAGAAGAATTATAATTGCATGAAACAACAAGGCAATAAGAAAGGAGGATATCTCCAACGAAACTGGGTTGCAGCACCAATATCATCACTTAAACACCTCAAGTAAAAACACAGAGAAGACACACACAGCAAGAGAAACCAAACGGGCAGGGAAAATCAAACACGACATCAAACATCAAATAAGCAATGTATGAATTACATGTATGCAATCAAAATGGAACATTCTTTTTCATGAAATGCTGCGTGATATTGTAAGATGATGCTAGACATTTATACTATTTTGAATTTCGGAATGATATATCTAGAGTAGAATAAAGGGTAATAAGAGATTGCAAATCTAAAACTATCAGTATGCAATCATTTTGATATGAAGTTTTTTGTCCTAGAATTTCTTTAAACTGATTGTATTTTTACAATTTAAACCCTGTTTCAGCAAAAACAAAACAAAACATTGTAATATCCCAATTTTCAGCGATTTGTCATTCAGAATTCATTCTTTTCCCCATTTTCGTACTTGCAAATTGCTAATCTGATATTAAAAATGAAAGGCAATACATTTATTGTGCGTCTGGTACCAAAATTGTTATTTTATCTGCAGAAAAAAGACATGACATTTTCTCAATTTTCAACGATTTTTGCATCGAAAATCCATAGTTTTCTCCAATTTATGGACGAGTAAATTGATAAACTGAGCTTGAGACTTAAAGGCAATGACACTGTTTTTTTTATACCAAATTTGTTGTTCTAACTACAATATGGACAAAGTAATTGCGTTAATCAAATTTTCAACGGTTTTCTTTGAAAAATCACACTTTTTCCAAAAAAATTCGAAATACCCAAGGATGCCAGAGTGACATCCACCGGATTATCAAAGTAGAGGGTATCAACATCACATTCAACATTATTTCATGCAAAAACATTTTGTGAGTAAGATTTTTTTTTTGGGTTCATCCCAAAATGGCCATTTTTTAACTAGACTATAAACCGTGGATACATGAATAACCCTTCTGTAACCAGACGGACACTTGGCTTGGCACTGGACAAATCTACAGCCTTGTAACATCGATTCTCTGTAAGCACCAGACATATGATCTAGGGGCCAATCACCCTATGTCACAGATCATTACACTTTATATGCAAATTATAGCCTAAGGCCATTATAAAAATAACGTAAAAAATCTCATATGCTAGTCAACATGGAAACGCGATGTAAACACTGAAAAGTGCAAGTTTTATCTTTTTTTGTAGCCTCACAGGTTCTAATTAACACATTATCTTCCAACATATGTGAATGAATCGTAATGATGGCAAATATGGATATTGACCATATCCCTGTATACAGCACAACATGTCTGATCCTAATTCTTTGTGATAAAACTATTAGATAACGGAAATAAGTAATAATAGGGAGTAACCATGGCAACAATTCTACCATTATGAAGATAACAAGTTTTCTTTCTTTCTTAAATTAAGTTCAATAGAAAAGTTTTTATGAAGTTTAAAGTTAAAACTAATCAGATGACAATAAACGAATTGTATTTTTCTTTTTGGTTGCCAAGGCAACGAAGATGTTCTCAAAGGGAAAATGTTCTATTCAGTTCAGATTTTATACCGTATATTTGACACTATGAAAGGGAAAAAATAATAAGCTTTAAAGCTTCCTATTCTTCAGTTTATGTTAAAAATATTTGTTCATTACTAAGAAAAATAAGCCTTTGCTCATGTAGGCCTCACACTGTCCCGATTATGATATCCGATGGACACACGAATATGAAATTTTCAATTTCGTGCGAAGTTACTCCCGAATATGGTTAAGATCTGCTCAGCAACCGATGTTTTTACGATGCTAAAAGATGATTACACGATGCCAAAAGATGACTAACGATTTTATCCGAACCGCTCCCGATGACAACACGACGGGACGAATTTTATCTTAAAACATATCCGAAGGTCATACGAAGGCTTATGATGTATTAACGAAGGCTATTAGACTGCTTCACGTCGTCGTATCTAGAATGCGATGCATCGGATTATAACCAGGAATGCATCACGTTTTAGATGTTTAAAAATTCTTTTTTAAATCAGTAGCACAGTATCAACGGTTTTCTCCTCCGCCTTTTATTATTTCTGTCTCAGAAAAATACAAAAGTACCCAAAAGTTAGCAACTCAAATATATGTTATGAACTGACTGTCTATGTAGCATGGTTAGCCAAGATATATGAGTGTTGATTCTTATCATGCCCGACCATCTTTAAAAGTTTGATTTTACAGGGCATATAATTACAGTTCTTTATGTGAAAGTGTGACTACCAGACGGACAAATAGACAACGGGTTCAGTTATCAGTGACGTTTGCGTAGTAATTGACATGTATTATTTTCGACCAAAAATCATCTTAAAATATCACGAATTTCATAAATAAATATCATTGGTGGAAACAACTAGTTTTACCAGACTGAGTCTGTACATGCTCTCTCAGATGTATTTAAAGAAGCAATGCTGCTGCCTTCTTTTTCCTTATTGTAACATTATCAAGGCACGTCATTTTGCTTTATAATGCATTGTTAACCTGCAAATTGAACTTGCAAAGGGGTAGGGCAAAAGTGACCGTATTTTGCCCCAATCCGAATTTTTTAAAAAGTCGGTTTTTTTTTTCTTCTTCTTCCATATGCATCTTGTAAACAAAAAAGTACTTATTTTATATTATTTCTTGATAATCCTAATTTTTGGGGCAAAAACATTGAAAGTCCAGCTCTATTACTTCACATTCGAAGTTAAGATTTTCTGCCAATAGACAAGCATAATTGTATGTCCCAGAGCAAGTGCATTTAACAAGTTCAAACTTTTATGGGACATTCCTTTTCACATTGCAATAGTACTTGCAAAGCATGACTTTATTGTTTAGACTTAGGATCACTGACGAGGGTTAAGTGCCCGAAACGTGCATGTCTGGTCCATTCTGCAAATTTATCTGGTCTTAAATAATGCTGTTGAATCTGAAGACGTTTAACATTTGTTACACACACTTGCTCTATATACAATCATTTACTACGTGTTGGAATCCAAGCTCCTATCATTTCACTACTATTTTCAGTAAGAATGTCCAATTTTGGCAGGAAATATCACTCACATAAATTTAGAATATCTATTTTCAACACTACTTCAGTAAATAAAAAGTTTTGAAAATCGCAAAAATTGGGGCCAAAAACAGCTGATTTTTCCCCTTCCACTTTGAAGAAGACAGAAAAGTTTTTATTTTATGGATTAACTTAGAAATTTACTTTAAAAATGGCTTTGAATATTATGTATTTGAAATGTTTTGTTTAATATTTGTGTCTGTCATCTTTGTATCGGGATCCCATCTTATCGTCATCGTACTAGAGTACGATGACATAACGATGTCATTTCGATGGAATTGCGAGGTTGTCACGAAGTCGTATAGTCTTCCTAACTCCATCGGGAGCTTCTTGACACGTTCGTAATGCCTTCGTATGGCAAAATTTCCCCGATGGTCCCGATGGTAATTCGAAGGCGAAACAAAGATGTTTCGAATACGCAAGATGCCTTCTCGATGGTCTTACGAAGGGCAGGATGATTACACGAACCTGTTTCGAAGATGGTCCTTCGGGAGTGCCATCGGGAATTTTTTGGCATGCCAAAGATTTTGACAGCATTCCCGAAGTTTGACAAATCAAGCCGGCGGTCATACGATGGTTCAAGATGGCCTTACGAACAGCCCGATGATATTACAATCACACATGAATTTGAAAAAAAATCCTTTATCGTGTGACCATCGGCTGCTTAAATCGGGACAGTGTGACGCCAGCATAAGGAAACACATAGAAGATTAAAGCTAGTAACCATGCAAAATCTGTCTTGCTTTTATCGAAATGAATTCGTTTAATAAGGTAAATTTTGATGGAATGGAACATATATCTATAACAACACCTTTTTCTTAAAATACAACAATTTTTCCTGATGGTTGCTGTGGTAACGTTTATCCTACCAATTATATTTAAATTTTAGAAATGGCCCTTAGTACCTAATAATTTCAGTGTTTATTGTAAGTTCTTTCAAACCAATAGATAAAGTCGCTAATTATTAACTCAAAGCAATTTAAAGAAAATAAAATTGAACGTCTTGAAGAATTGTATCAGAATAAGCAATATTCATTTCCATGGTGCCCATGTGTATTGATCAGATCTTAAAAGATAATAAACTTGGTTGAATATCTACGCCGCAATATATTGATCATCAAAACCTAAAATGATCTTTGTTCCTAAACTCGAATTTGCGGTTATTGTGTATTCAGAGAATCTTGGTCATCGTGCTTCTATCGTGACGTCTTATTGTTTCCGTCTGTAAAAAAAGATCTCCGCGAGGGTTTTGACAGTAAATGTTAAAAAGTATTTCTCCTTGACATGGTCGCCATAACACTTTCTATATGGACAGAACCTTAGATAGTACATGTTTTGTATACATTGTTTTTATTTTTGTGCGTGATCATCGACAAAGGGTGCAGTAAACAGGAGATGCTTAATCCTCCCGGGTAACTGTTCCCTCCTCTAGCTTGCTAGTGGTCCGTCGATGCTCAATTTGGAGCTCTTCTGTCACTGCTTTTGAGATTGTCGTCAGGAACTTCTTTATCTCACTTGTACGCCTATTCTGGTCTCGTTAGCGCGTGGTATGCATGCCTATTAGTGAACGTTGGTTTTGTGTCTGACTTTGATTCACTGATTAAAAAAAACTCCACTAAAAACTTGTGAACAATTTTGAAATTCAGTAATTGAATATAATTCCATAATGAGCATGAGATTCCTTCTAATCCTAGTCTAATGAGATCTTGGTGCCACGCATTCAACCAAAAACATGACAATTGCAGTAATCATTGCAATAATATGAACGTTAAATAAAAGCAAACATTCCATTTATTAACATCATTTTGATGATTGATAATTGTCTTTGTTCTAAATTATTTGAACAAATACATCTGCTATTTACAGATAATGTATATGTAATTATGTTCTTTTTTTGGAAGCTTCAAACAACACTTAAACAAATAATACACTCTTGATGTTATTTATACCGTTATGAAATTCTATTAAGTACCCATTTTGACAAAATATACTCCTAAGATTAAGGTACGTAAGAATCTACATTTTTTTCATTATGAAAGTTCCTTTTTCTAAAATATCGGTTTTTTCTGTTCACACGCATATGCTATTAAGGTGGCTTAATAATCCAAGAATTCTAGATTTAAACCATTCATGTGATCGATTTCATCATGATATAATCAAATATGTCATTTTTATAGATAATGCTTTCAAAGACTGAAATAGCTAAAACTGTCCCAGAAAAGTACCGCCTACCCCAAAATGAGAATCTATAAAAAGTGCTCAGTACCCTTTTTTGACATCAAAGTGATAAGAAGACTTTGCCAGTAGTCATTTTCTTTTACATATTTTTCAATGACAAACTCTCCGTCGGAAAGAAGACATAAAAAGTACATGTTATCGTTAACCTGATTTTAAATACTTGGTTGTCATAGTAACAATTTTGTAAAACTTTGCAACAGGTCAAACTAAAATGCCTTGTTCCCTAAGTTAGTCGGCATTACAATGATGAAAATATTTGTTAAAAGCAGTTATTTTGACATATTTTTCAAGACCAGAATTTAATCTTTTTACAAAAGCACAAGACATTCAACTTCACCTTGTTTCTATATCGTAAAAATCTACTTTGTTTTACGTCGGAAAAGGGACAGACGGCGGACGGCTCGCTATGACAATAGCTCAGGTGAGCTAAAAAATCAGATACTCCGAGTCGAGATTATTCGTACCCAATATTCGGCGAAAGTTTCAAATTCTGGTACAAGGGAGAATACGTACACAACTATGATCATCGAAATGAAATAAAAATTAACAAGTTTTCAGATAATGTGTCGAAAAAAAAACAAGGAAAGGGAAGTAACATGTATAATTCTTAAAATCCATGGCCAAGCATTATTCGCCCTTTTCCTGTGTAAACTCACCTTTCATGTTTTGTTAGTAAAATGAGTTTTGTCAAAAAATGTTATAGTCAAAGGTTAAAATAAATGTTTTGTTCAAAATTTACTTTCTGGTTCCATGAATTAATTTAGAGATACAGAAATATGAATAAGAGAAATATATCTAAAATAAACGGACGCGTCTTTAGACGTTTTGACGTCCCATGTCAATAAGTGGACGTGAATCACCTCCCTCGTTCTCGATAATGCGTACAGTTATCTGTAAAATGGATACATCTTTGAACAGAGCAGGGTTAAAATTTAAATTCATTTGCTCAATCTTTTCAAGTAGGGAAACTTTATTCGATGACGTCTCGCTGCAAAATACGAAAGTTGACAAAATTGTAGAAATTCTTTTGGCAATATATTATTAGAGAAACCAAACTTGAGATGTCTGATCTTTGACATCGCTAAAATCTCCATAGATATATCCTGTTTGATCATTGACTTAAACTTACCTTCGTGATTTTGTATACAGGCAACAAACGGTTGAATATCCGATGGTGACGTTATAAAAACGATACGTTTACGACAGTAACCAGGGCGTCTCAATTACGGAATATTTTTGTATATATAAATTTAACGATATGTTTGATTAAATACTTATTACACTCAGATTGTAAATGATAATTTTCTGGTACCGTCGATACCCAAACGTGTCGAAATATGTCAAGAAACAAGCGATTTAAAGAGGAGTTTGAAGGCCGAAAACTAAAAAAGGGCCACATATAAACGTACCACACTCGATATCTGATGACGTCAGACGATTATTGAGCCTCCCTAAGGTGATGGTACAAGTTCACACATATTAATCATTAGACTGCATAAAATTTTCCTCATGAGACCCATTATTTAAAACAAAATGATACTTCTGACATTTCTTGATTGAATGGCTGTCATAATCACCAAACCATATTTACCTGATTTGTACATACCATCGAGACAATTTCCGAATTTGATAAGTTTTCATGGAGCTGTTTGCGACCGCTACAACCAGGAGACACTGACTTTCCCCGGGCACCTTGTTACACGTCGGAATGTAATTCCTCCCGAGGTTCGCATTCCAATGGAAATTCTAAGAATTTTCCTTGCCTTCTCGACTTAACAAATAATACGTACTTCTTTGATGATTTTTCTAAAAAGGCTGCTCTCTCTCTCAGCCATTAGGCACGGTCAATTTGATATCCTGGGGGGGGGGGGGGGGCTTGGGTTTTTTTCGAAAAAAATAATTTTGCTCTGAATTTTGATGAAAAAAAATAAATTTGCTTATGGTGTGACAGAAAAAAATAATCTTGCTCTTACAAGTAATGTGAATTTGAAGAATAACCATAAAATTTGCTTAAAATTCCTGAAAAATTTTCGGCTCGCTTCGCTTGCCGCAATTTAAACTTTCTATAAAAAAAATGTTTGGCTCGCTTCGCTCAATAACATTTTCTCCTGTAATGGCAAGTTCATATTTGAAAATATCACAAGAATGCATGTGACTGAAACAATTAAAATGCTTAAATACAATACCAATATAATTTATTACTATTAATAGATACATGTATCACCATAGTGTCTAATTTTATATACAAGATTGGAAGGAGAATTTAAATAAGTTTTTTCACTAGTTTTCATTTCTACATGTAAAACTTGCATCAGACCCTCTTACATGTTACATGACCTTATATACATTTTGTTTACTAAAAATTATACATTGCAAATTGTAAAAATCTTTCATCTCTCTCATTTTAGAAGTGAATACAAGTTTTACATAAAAATAATGTTTGGAGTAATTTAAGTCAAAATAAAGAATTGCTATTGAAAAAAACACAACCATTCTTAATATTCACATCTATTGTTATAAAAAAAGTTCCTTGCTCCAACTTTGCAAGAAAAAAATAATTTTGCCCCGTTGCGGGGCGAAAAAAATAATGTTGCTCCAACTAAACACCCAAGCCACCCCCCCCCCCCCAGAATATCAAATGGACCGTGCCTTATCTGATCATTTCTCTACTTTCTATATTATCTAGCGTGACGCCGTCACTTTTTTCGGCCATTTTGACAAATTAAATTGTTATACCTTTGTCAGAATCTCTATATAAAATCCCCATAGGACAAATGCCTATCAATTCGAATATTTGACCAAGCGGTCAATATTTACATCAATATTGGCCCTAGGGCAATATTTCAAAAAATATTGACCGATAAACGGTACATTGTTTGTGACGTCACGTCGTTGATGACGCTATTAGCTCTACCTATTTTCCGCGCTCTTTCTCTTACAGAAGAAAATGAACGCAAACATGCCGGGTTAATCGGTTCGTTGCTGCAGTATTGATGTAAGGTATAACAAAACAATTATTGACTGGGACTTCGGGCAATATATGATTTGTAAGACCTTCAGACAAAATATAGCCCTCGGCCTTCGGCCTCGGGCAATATTTTTTCTTCCGGTCCAACAAATCATATATTGCCCTCATTCCCAGTCAATAATTGTATAATATCAGTATCAGTACGACATAAATAAAAAGCTTGATAGCTGTAAGATTATAAAAAAGTACATAGGGATGTAGATAAAGACTAAAGAAGTCGTTTTATTTACATGAATGAATGAACCTTTAAGGTAGAACATCCCTCATGTCTCAAATGCTCATATTTCCTAAATAACAAGTTTTGCAATATTTTCATTTCCATATATTCATAGCTTATGTTAAAACCGATATACAAGCAAAATATAATTTGTATTTTCCTGATTTTACCGAAGACTTAGCCGTTTGAACTTTGACATTAGACCCTATGGGAAAAGTAAGAAAAATCCCATTTTAGAGGTGATAAAATGTAACTTTAAAATTTTCTTTTACCAAAACCATATAAGTTTGATAATATGAACAATATTCTGAAGAGAAAAAAATAGGGTATCCAGGCAAAAAATTACTAGCAATTCTGACCTGAGGGATACTCTACCTTAAATGAAAATGTAAAACCTTTGATATGAAAGACTATGACAGATGAACAGTTTTAATGAGGTACATAATTATTTGAAAGGACTTCATTTGTCGCTTCGGGGATTTTATAAAAATGTGATCATAAGGGCAAATGATATCCCTCTTTCCAAAATGACGAGCGGTATTCTGGATTGTGATCAAAGGGTTTTCAATGTCACCAAAGAAGATATTTTACCTTATATGTACATCATTATGTACACTAAAATGAATTTGGCCATTTTTTGCACAGAACTGTTGCGACATGTGTTTTATGCAAACAGGAGAAACTTGCTCTCCTTGAGTACCTGGTCTCACTTTGGAATATAATTCAAACCGGGATTCGCAATTTTCCCAATAGAATTTGTAATAATTTTGCCTTTAAGTTACCATCTCGACTTAAAGACTGATTTACTGATTGGTACTTCTTCAAAAATTATACATTGTTGAAATACAAAAGTCAAACACAAAATTGAAGTGAAAATGTAATACATAAGATATGAATTGGCTTGGACAAAGGAATATGTTTTGGCGAGGTTAAGGATGAAAATGACTTGAATTCTCAAGATTCCATTCTTAATCCTATAAACAGCAACCTAAAATTTTAACGTAAATGATACAAGAAGGCTGTAAGACTGTAATACAAAAATACAACCTTTATCATAATGCTTACCTCGATCAGTCTTGTGAATTGTTTAAGAGTATAAATTTCTACGTCAATTTAATCAAATCAGCATAAAGAAATTGATTTTTTTCATAATACCTATTGATGATTGTGTATTTGTAAGTCAACATAATTAATACTATAGTTTAATAATCAAATGAAATATACATTGAAAAGAGAAGATTATCGATCATGTATCAAACATCCCGGGTTAGCTCAGTCTAAAGTCCTGGGTTCAAATCCCCGATTCGGCGAAGGGTGTTATGTGGGAGGGTTGGTGGACCGTATCCAGACCTCGGAAGGGAGGGGGGTCCCGATACTCCGGTTTCCTCCACCTCCTTTGACCTCCTCTATCGGATAAACAAAGCTCAAAGGGTTATTGTCAAATATATTGAAATATATTCAAATGATATTTCTATTTTTGTTTTTAGTGTTGGTTTAATATAAAAAAAATTGAAATGGTCGGGAAACTAATTATTGTGACGTTGACAGTTTTTGCTGTAAGTAGAGGAGTGAATTGTGAGATCCCAGATAAAGGTAAGACGAAAATTCCATGTATATGTGAGATAACTTTGCATAATACCCAAGAAATCAAACTTATCTAGTTTTTTTCCAAATTTGATCAAAGTGATCTTTTCCAGGTTAACCTTATTTCTAGTTTAAATGCAATTCAACTATTCTGCGTTTTACATGCTGTCCCCTTCTTTCGTAGCTTGAAACAAAGGAGGGGATCTCCAACAATACAAGGTTGCCAAACCCACAGCAAGACCCCAAAACACACAATGCAAAAACACAGAGCAGACAAGCACAGGAAGAGACGTAAAAGGGACAAGGAACGTCATTACACAACACAGAAACATCAAATACTAAGGACTACACATAAATCAACGAGACCAATGGACAGCCGGTGCCGACTTAGGATGGCCGTCTGCCACGGAAATAGGAGAAGGTGTTGTTATCCTTGATTACCTGCGCACAACCCTCCCACTTTTCTGAATTTATATTGTGTAGATATAGGAGTTGTAATGCTCCCTTACCTTATCTATTTATCAAATAAACATATTTGGAAGGTAAAAATGGCTTCATCACTTAGAATATCATGCAAAAAAGAAGGTGCTCTCCAACAACGGTTGCAGCATCAACGGCAAAACCTCAAAACAACCATTGCAAAAACACAAAGCAGACACGCGAAGAATGAGACGCAAATAGTACAATGGAGCCAAATTAACATCAAACACAAATGCCTATACATAAACCAACGAAACAAATGGATAATCGGTGCCGATTTAGGGCTGAAAAATGATGCTAAGGAATTTGAAGACATTAAACATGCATGCAGACTGAGTGGTTATCGGGATTTAAACCCTTCCTATTTCCGATTACTCATAGCTCTCGAAGAATGTACAATAAACTCCTCACTGTACGATGACCATACAAACAGACAGCTGACGCACAGGTCCCAAGGAACACACACTATCAGAATGATGTGTAAATGGACATAAAAACTGAAAAATTAAGTGCTCCGAGCTCTGTATTCTGCCGACTATACCGAGGAGGGATAACCTGCTCTAAAATGATGCTAATGAATTTGAAGAAGTTAAACATTTGTACCACTTGGTGAGTGTCACTGCTGGTGGACCAAGAGTCCCCGAGGGCACATGTAGCCAACTTGGATCCATTTCAGTTGGTCGTTTCTTAAAACGCATTTCAAATTTTCTGTTTAAAAATTTTCTCAGATATCTAAAAAGTGGGTCCTGTAGCACCATATCCCAGCCATCTTGCGACCTATTTCGGTATATTTAGGACGTAATTCACAGATTTTGGTCATATTACATTGTTTAGATTGAGGATCACTGACGAGGGTTAAATACCCGAAAGGTGCATGTCTGGTCCATGCAGTAAATTTACCTGCTCTAAATGATGCTTATGAATTTGAAGACGTTAAACATGCATGATAACTTGATAATTGTAAACAAAAGTAAGTCTTAAGTTTATACATGTTTGCTAGATAATTTGATGAACATTCTTTGAACTTAAGCTTCGTATGCTACATTTTCCTTGCAAAAACATCTTATCGATCACTCTGTTAAATGTTAGTATGTGAAACGCACACAACATACTTTCTAAATACGTACATCATAATTTATTGTAATTTGTGTTTACTACTTGTAATGATATGTCTCTACAACGAGACGAATTTTACGCACGCGAATATGATTTCAACAGACGTTTTTATACAGTTAAAGTATACCATTGAGGGAGTTAACACTATTCTGGTTCCCCGAGACCAGACCTATTTCCCGAGGCGAGGGGAACCAGAATCGTGCTAACTCCCTCAATGGTATACTTTAACTGTTTTATTATACCGAAACAAACATTATTCTGAAACAAACATATCTCTTAGGTTTACCGAAACAAACATTATACAGAAACAAACATATCTCTTAGGTTCACGTGGTTCCAATGGAAATTCTAATGATTTTGTCTTGCCTTCTCGACTGAATGACTGAGTAACGGAAAATATTAATTTCTGATGATAAGATAAACAGAAACATCATTTATCATACTCATACATGCTTAATTTTTTATTGTTTTATTTTATTGTTTATTAATTTATGCATGTGCTAAGCGGATAGGAGGCGGATTACTCTGCTTGCGTATTAATAGCGTCATCCGATCAACCTTCAACGGCGCTGATTGGCTGATACTGACACCTCCCCCCCCCAAAGAAGCTCCGCCCCATTTTGAAACTAACTCCCTAGGGAAATAGTCTTCTCAACTAACGCACCCCTTTGCAGGGAAATAGTCTTATCGGGCGATTTTCAGGGATTAAGTTAAATTTAATGAGTCTCTTTTATATAGGGAAAAATCAGTATAGTAAATTAAAATAATACATAAACATACGTCTTACATACATGGTTAAAGAACGCCCTTGCATATAATTCGAATGTTTCTTTGACGCCGTAGTGAAGTTTGAATATTTACACTTCAACTTTGTTTCCTTCATTACAAGTAACGAGAGCTACAAATGTATTGCTTGCATTTTCCAATGCGAAACATTGATGCACGTGGGTTTTGACACTGATAGCCGCATCACATTTCAATGATCTGCGCTTAAATACATGTAACATTATTCCCTTTTTTTAACATCGCAACAAAGTGGTTACATCATTTCTCGACGGCGAAAAACGTATAAAGATGTTTGTAATCAAGTAGATGTATACGGATTTATCATTCTTCTTTGATTTTATACATTACACAAATCTTCAAATACACAATATATACTATACCGCAAACTCTATGAATACCTGGACCCAGAGGCTTTTCTTATCAAATTCAGGCATCTTTATAGCTATAAAAAAGATGTTTGTTATCATGCACAAAATTATGTATAGTAAGAGAGTAAGATTTACTTGACATGGCAAATGTTTTTCACCGTATATCTCTCTTTGTTAACGTTGGGTCAATACAAATTTACTGGCACCCAGTTTCAAAATGTATCCGAAAGAAAACCGATTGTACTTATAATTGTGTGTAATTCGGTCTAACCGTGATAATTCTTAGTTAAGACTTCAAATCTATAAACCGATACTTATTAAGTAAAAGATCATTGAAAATCAGTAGTAAATTTCAAGGCTGATTCGTCTAAAGAACTAATTTTCCTGGGATTTGCTTAAAGAGTAATAATTTGGCACAAACAACAAATAGTTCTTATCACATGGTATACGACAAATGTAATGTTTCGCAACCATATTGAGTTTTAATGATAGATGTTAAAATGAAACAAAGACGTATCTGTTTTGATTATTTCTAATAATTATTTAAAGTAAGAGTATATTGTATGACCCGTGTACCATAAGATAGCTAAAACGCGAGTGCAAATTCAGAACTACTTAAATCTCAACTTTTGACTGACGTCAGCTATTCTGTATGCTGTTTTGACATAGTTCTTATAATTATAAGAATTGTAACTCATACATCGTGTTGCACAATGAATATTTAAAATGACCAAATGTTATGCTCACACCAATGCAAATTCAAAATATGAAAAACAATTTTAAATCTAGCCCGTGTAATGTCTATTTCTATTTTGAATTTTAGAATTGATCATAGAAATCAAACAAGACTAATATCTTTTTTTAAACTCCTTTTGAAAACCAGAATATACCAAAAAAGTTCAAAATTATGCACAAATTCGGCAGGAACTTTAATGCGACCAGAGGTTCTAAATTTTTGTCAAATCCATGATTTAAATTATCGTTAAAGAAAGGAGGATATCCAAAGAGACTCAATTGCAGCACAATAAGAAAAAGTGTTGACCCACTCGACTTTGAAAAGCACAAGATTTGTCACGAATCCATTATGGCAAGGCAAAGAAAATTTAAATAGAAGCCCTGGCTAATTAAAAGCTTCTAAGACAGTTGTCTTTCATTTGACAGCCCATAGTTTCAAATAAAGGCCAAGCAAAAGTGCCTAAATTTGAATTTCACTAAATAAAATAAACATTGATAGTAGAAAATACTGAATGAATTTTAATTGTCTTCCTACAGTCTTTTTTCAGGCTTGGAACTCTGAAACAGTAAATAATATTCCGGCAGGTGCAGACCTTGTCTACGATAAAACAAATTCCAATAACGGCAACTATTATGACAGCACAACAGGCAAGTTTAAAGTTCCTAGAGACGGTCCTTATGTCTTCGCATGGAATGTCGTTACCCAGGCCAAATACAGCTTGAACGCCGTTCTGTATGTAAATGAAAAGAAAGTAAGCAGAGCACAAGCTGACGGATCGACTGGACCTCAGAATAGCTCTGGATCTAACATCATAGTGTTAAATCTTAAAGAAGGTGATATAGTTAATCTTAGATGCGGAGACTGGAGAGATCAGGAGAAGCGTCAATTCTATGGTGGTCCGGTTTCCACATTCGCAGGATGGGCACTATAATTCTGAGAACTCTTGAGGAGCTTCTTGTCTTGTAAAAACAAAAAGAGTATAATCACATTATAATATAAGAATGAATTAAAAAGAACTAATTAAAACTGATTTGCTGAATGTTTATGAACTAAAATTGATATCATAGTAGCAATGTATTTAAAACATTAGAAGAAGGAATTGTCTTGTTTGGTAAAAACAAAGTGATTGTCATCACATTATAAAGTTTGAATGCAAATGCATTAAAAAGAGCTTGTTAAGATTGATTGATTGAATGTTTATTCACTGGAATTGATATCATGGTAGCACTGTATTCAAAACATTAAAGAAGAAGTTACCTTACATAACTAAAATCTGTTTCAAGTAAAATTCTCCCAAATCATAATTTAAACTCATCATTTAATCATTCGCTAAAGGAGTATTAAGTTACCTACTACATATTGCTTTTAACTAAGGATTGTTTTTCAGCTTTTGAGATTCATCAGTGTGTATTGGAAGTAGGGAATGAGCAAAAAATATGCAGAGCACGACCTGCTTATTTCAATTCCCTACTAACAATGCATGAGCTACACATGCTACAGAAGGTGAACGAAATCCCTATATTAACATTTTAAATTTTGATTGAATTGTTTCTTACCTTCTTCCATCACGTTTCTTTACATTTGAAATATCGTCTTCGAAGAAATACAGCACCTGACTTCACAGCAAACACACATTTGACTCTTTTGCCAGCTTCACTGTAGTGCCTTCTCTACTTTATAGAAAACTATCAGTAAAAAGAGGAGAACAGTTGGTCGCAAATTGATGAGAATGTATTCACTCAAACCCCTAAATATAATCTATAAATGCTTTAATGTTATCGATATGACATTTTTTATCTGTGTATGTGTCACTCGCATAAAAAAATTCCTTCCAAGTCGCAAAAGTAATTTTTCCTGGCGAAGTTATTTTTGGAAATTTTACCAACAAACTTTCATTTGTTCCTTAAATTTTGATTAAGGAATATTTTAATCAGAGTAGATAGTTCCAATGATAAGATCGACATCCATTAGCTAGAAATTTGTAGTTCTTTATGACTCTTCAGGAAGCCTTATGGTTTGTGTAAATGTGTTCCGAAACACACAAGTGTAAAAACACTGAAGCTGCATTTGAAGGGAAGAATACCCATTTGATATGTATCGATTCATGATGTTTTTTTGTGGTAAGGAAACCTAAACTTGATGATGCATTTGACATATTTGCCAATGGTCGATGTAGTATAGCTACTTTGAATCTGTAAATAAACAGTGACCTTTGCGTTGCTTGCTATCATTTGAAACAGAAGCTTTGATATACTGTGCACTGCAGAAATTTGGCTAAATGTAATAGAGGCACTTCTGACTATTAACTGTACCACTGTCTGGGTTCTAATTGAAAGAAGACTGTTGGCAATTTCAAGGTTTATTACAGATATGAAGCCCTGTAAATATTAAAACATTCATAAGTATTCTACACACTTTATAAATTTTTCATACATGTTAAAATAATAGGTAAAGATCCACGTACATCACTTCAAATCAAAAATATGAATTCATTCACTTCACATATTCTCATAAAATGAAAGGAATAATTTACTTTAAGTATAATTGTTGTTCTAACAATGAAATCATAATGAGATATTGCGATGTATAGAAAAAGTAATAAAAAATTGTATTCTACAACAGGAATGAAAATCAAGAGAGGTAACTCTTATATTAGCGGAAGTACAAAAATACAAAATATCATTTCTTCCTCACCTAACTAAGGGAACTATCAGAAAAGTTTATCAGATCACATGACCAAAACTACTTCGGACAAATGTAAATTTCAGAATTAAATAAACGAACTTAATTTAAACGAAATTACTTTCAAAGATTAATAAATCGTAATGAAATGACATGGTATTTCAAACAATAATTACTCGAAATATAATACTCAAAAATAACCCTCACTATCACATAAAAAATACAGGTATAACAACAAACCACCTAGACCCTCACACAGTTTACAGAGAAAAGGAACACAAACACGACCACGACCACACGAAAACACCTAGAGAATTGAAGAAGTCCTGTAGAAGTCGCATGAGGCTCAGGCGAACGAGACTATAAATGTTAAACGTCTTCAAAATCAATAGCATCAGTTAAGCATGGATACAATTTGCAGCATGGACCAGACATGCACGTTTCGGGTACTTAATCCTCCTCAGTGATCCTCAGTACTAAACAATGTAATACGGCCAAATATTGAGAAAGTTATAATGCCCAAAATGAACTGAAAAACGTAGCAGGATGGGTGGGATATGATGCCACAAATCCACTTTTTAGAAATTCCAAGTAATCTTGATAACAGAAATTTTCGAATGCGTTGATGAAACGATCAGCCGAAGTTGATCGAACTTGGCTTCATGTGCCCTCGGGGACTCCTGGTCCACCAGCAGTCACACTCACCAAGTGGTACAAATGTCAAACAGCTTCAAATTCAATAAACCCTATCTTTACCTTTTTTACCTTTTAGTCTTCTCAGTGAAACGAATATTGAAATTAACATGCAAGTTACTTACCAAAGCAGCACTGGATGTCTGAACTGGCGTACTGTCAATATGGTGCCACTATACAGGTAACCACGATGAGATGTTGACCTGGGAACTGTAATCTAAATGAGTCACTCAACGTCAGTGGACTTCAGGTATAGATTGAAGTCCACATTCCACTCTCATCTAGAAATGTTCATCAAATGAAATAGCAAATTGAACAAAACCAAACAATTAACGTTTTTACAAATATTTACAAATGTTCTAGGACCGTTGAATAGCCGACAGATATTAAATGTCGATCCATTAGGACTGCAGTACCGACAACCAACATCACAAATATCTGAGTATGACTGCAACTTTTCTTCCCTGTCAACCATTAGACAACAACAAGTTTTATCTTTTTAAGCGTCAGCGTGTGTGGACAGGCTTCCAGGGCATCGTTTGGAAAAAAAAAAACAGTGAATTTCCATCTTTAATTTTCCAATCACTATTCGATTTTTTCATGACAGAATTGTAGTCTCAACAAATTGCATCGGGTATTTAGTCCTTCAAAAGCTATGTAACCTGAAAATTGTACCAATTTCTTTGCTTCCCTATCATAAGAATCTGCTCTCTTGAATATTTCTAACATTTCTCTCTAATTACTTAATCCTCTATTTTGTCTGGTGTTATACATGTTATAGTAACTTTCCATCCCAATATGGCGTATGCAAAAATAAGTATAATAGTTTTTATAAATAAAACTATTGCCTTTTGTGCGACGTACATCAAGAAGTTAAAGTGATTTAGCATTCAGGTTATACCATTAGATTTTATTGTTCCCACATGTATCTTTTGCTCGAGAAAACGCCAATTTAGAAAATTCCCGAGGATAATAGAAAAGCAAAAATGCCTATCAACGAATGATGATAGTAACAGGAAAGGGGAGAGCACCTTATTGAGCATCGACGGACCTCTAGCAAGCCAGAGGTTGGACCAGGTAACCGGGAGGAGCAAGCATCCCCTGTTGGCCAGCCGCACCAACCGCCGACGTTCAGGCACGAAAATGAAAACAATACATAAGACCCATGCACTGTCTGATGTTTTGTCTATATAGAAAGTGCTATGGAACAATGTCAGGGAAAATATTCAAAAGACTTACTGTCAAACACCTCGCTGGGAACTTTTTTACGAGCTTCATAAAGCAAAAGGCATAATTGTGACAAAAATGAGTGAAAGAGCCTGACGCTATTTCAACAGCACTCACAATAGAGCACCAAACTGAGCATCGACGGACCTCTAGCAAGCCAGAGGTGGGACAAGGTGCCCGATAGGAGCAAGCATCCCTTATTGGCCAGATGCACCCGCCGCCGACGTTTACTCATGAAAATGAAAACAATATGTAAAAGACATGCACTGTCTGAGGATATGTCTATACAGAAAGCCTTATAGCGACAATGTCAGGGACAAAAACCAGAACACTTACTGTCAAACCCCTCGCAGGGAACTTTTATACCAGCTCCATAGGTCATAAGTGTGAAACAAACGAGTTAAAGAAGATCCTGACGATAATCCCAACAACACTCACAATAGAGCACCAAATTGAGCAAGTTTAAATTTTAAGAAGAGCAGGTTTTTGATAGTAAAATGGCGATTTCATAATACTAAATGCCAAGGTCACTATGTAAAAAGTATCAAATGAAAGCTTTTGTCATAAAAATCTATATATGAATTATGAAACCCCTGCCTCTTATAGTTTAAATGTTGGTCGAGGCTAAGGTCACCATCTCAATATTCATGGTATTAAATGAAAGCTCTTGTTATGAGGAATCTATATGTGAAATATTAAATCCCTACCTTTTATAGTTCAAAAGGGGATCAAAGGTCAAGGTCAGTAAGTCAGAAGAAATGATATAAAATGAAATCGCTTGTTTGGATGAACCTATTATGTGATGTATCAAAGTCCTATCCATTTTTGTATAAAAGAGGGTCAACGGTTAAGGTCAAGGTTCCTAGGTCAAAAATCATGGTATCAAATGAAAGGTCTGGTCATGAGGAATCAAAATGTAAAATAGCAAAGGCCTACCTCTTATAGTTAATAAGTAAATCAAATGTCAATGTCACTAGGTCACAGGTCATTGTATTACGTGAGATATCAAAGCCATATCTTTGTAGTACATTATATATAACCCATATTTTTTTTTCAAAGGAGGTCAAGGGTCAATGTCAGTGTCACTAGGTCAATGTCTCACATAAAACGTCAATGTCTCACATAAAAGGCCTGCTCATGAGGCATCAACATGTGAAATTTCAAAGCCATACACTTTTAAGCCATGAGATATACAGCAGGTTAGTTTTATGAAGTATCTCAAACATCGAGGTCAAGGTCACCATGTAAAAACTCACGGTTCCAAATGAAAGGTCTGATCATGTAAAATATCAAAGCCCTACCATTAATTGTTCAAGAGATATAACCAAAATAAAACTTATTAATTTGCCCCCTCCCCTTCCATTCTGACAAACGTGACAAAATTTATAAAACCCATAATATATGACATAACATATGCATCACTTGAACTATAGAAAATTTGAAGGCGATTCACGAAGTAATAGATTTTATTTGATTTTCTTTTTTGGTATTTTCTTTAAAAATTGAAAAAAGTAGGTCAAAGTTCCAGGACAAGGTCAAAAATTAAGAAAGTTTGTAACCAATCAAAAGTCTGAATCAAAGGGTTTATTTTCCGCTACATAATGCAATTAACATTAAAGAAGTACCTATCATTTATTCAGTCTCAAAGTCGAGAAGACAAGGCAAAGTCACCAGAATTTCCATAGGCGTAGGTCCATTTTTGGACATAATATTTCTTACACTCTTTGGCAATATTACATTCTTTAGATTGAGGATCACTGACGAGGGTTAAGTACCAAAAATGTGCATGTCTGGTCCATGCTAAAATTTCATCTGTTCTTAAATGATGCCATTGAATTTGAAGACGTTTAACATTTGAACCACTTGATGGGTGTCACTGCTTGTGAACCAGGAGTCCCGGAGGGCACATGCAGCCAAGTTCGATCAATTTCGGTTGGTCGTTTGTCTCTTCAACGCATTCGAAAATTTTTGTTTCATGTAACTAAAAATCTTGAAATTTCAAAAATGTGGGTCCTGTGGCAACATATCCCACCGATCCTTCTACGTTTTCGGTACATTTTTGGACTTAATATTTCTCACACGATTGAGGATCTCTGACGTAGGTTAAGTACCCGAAACGTGCATGTCTGGTCCATGCTGAAATTTAATCTGTTCCTAAATGATGCTATTGAATTTGAAGACGTTTAACATTGAATGAATTCAGCTTCGTACGAGAAAAGAAAAATGTCGGCAAAGAGTGAGGCACAATAATTATTGGTCCCCATTGGAATTCCGATAATTTGCTGAAAGACCTTTCCTCCAGATAGTGATATCAATAGTTTGGCTTACGGTTCTGTGGGAGTGAACTTTTTAAAATTAGTAATCCTTGACTTCAAATTCATTGGGATAGATGGTGTTGAGGATGTGTGCAAAGTTTGGATTATTGATCATGTTGATAGACAACAAATCATCTATGTATCTCTATGTGAAGTTGAAGTTAAGAGCTAGGTGCCCTTTCCCCACAGAGATCAAAAAGAAAGAAGGGGATCTCCAAGAACACTACGTTGCAGCACCCACAGCAAAATTCCAAAACGCCCAATGCAAAAACAAAGAACAGACACCAACATAAAAGACCACATATAAACCACCGATACCAATGGGCAACCGGTGCCGACTTAAGACGGCCATCTGCCATGTAAATAGCAGACGGTGTGGTTATCCTGGATTACGTGCGCACAACCCTCCCACTATTCCGATTTCCCAGAGGTCTCGAAGAACGCACAATTATGGTGTAAAACAACCTCCTCACTGCTAGATGACCACACACAAACAAGACCGTAAAAAACAGGAGTCCAAGCAACACAGATGAATATGTAAATGGATATAAAAAGAGGACGTGCGTAATACCATCCATGCTCTGCCGGCTGTAGCGAGCTCATATACTGTAAATTGGTTTTTATTCGTCAGATACCAATTTTCGTCATTTTCGTCAGTGTCTTTCTTGACGAAATTACGTACCGACGAATATAAATACTCCTGACAAAAAATAAATTATAGTAAGGAAACATTGAATCAGTCTCTAGGAAAACTTAGATATAAACCGGGAGCACTGCTTAGGAGGGAGGAAGAAGCTGAAGACTCCGAGTTTTGAGACATTGTAAAAAAGTGTTATTACGACACGCAAATGGCAAATCAATGAAAACTGAATATGAATACAAAGTCGCATATAATGTACTCCTAATTACAAAATAATATGTTAACACAGCAAGGTAGGTGATATACATGTCTCTAATTGTTTGTTTACCGATAATTGTTAAACAAACAATGAAAACAAACACACACGACGGATTTGACTATTTGACGGCGGGATCTAAATGTTAAGTTGGCATCTGAACGGACGGATTTTCATTTTAGGGACCCTTGGTTGACGAATTTACGTACTGACGAAATGGTCATTTTTAACGAATTGACGAAATTTGGTACCGACGAAAATAAATTTACAGTATGCTATCACCCGAGGAGCCAGACTCACAACCAGAGAGGACAGGTGGTCGGGGCCCAGTCTTCTCTAAAGAGGTTTGGACAGGGCCCGTCATGGAGTCCCGTCGTCACAATCAGTCAGGTTGAATAAATGCAACTTGATATGAGTTAAGGAAAATGTCGACAAGGAGTTCAATTTGGATTGCCGACTCTCTGTTTGAAGACTTATCCTCCAAACACCACAAAAATGCTGTCTATTGAATAATTGTCGGATATCTTTTGAAAAGAAAATATATTACAATTTCGAAATTATATAACGACATATTTCGGTCTTTCGAGATAGTTTAAAATTTAAAATTGCACGATGTCATACCGACTTTCATGAAGATATTATCTGTCTGCAGCTTTGAAATATTCGTTTAAAAATCAATTTCAATAATTGAAAAAAAGAATGTATAGGGGGTCGGTATTTTCCATGAGAGATGAACAATTTTTGGGGATGGTGACATTTATTCTGAATGCGAGAAATTATTTTTGGGTGCCTGCGTCATGCTGTCTGTTTGTATGGTCATCTTACAGTTATGAGGTTATTTTACACCACAACCGTCCGTTCTTCGAGACTTCTATGTTATCTGAATAGTGGGAGGGTTTTGCACACGTAATCCGTATAACCACATCGTCTATTTCTGGCGTTACAGATGGCCGTCCTCAGACTGCACCGACTTCTCATTGATCTCGTTGGTTTATGTGTAGTCATTTGTGTTTGGTGTTCCTATGTGATTTGGCGTTCCTTGTACCATTTGCGATTCTTTCTGAGCGTGTCTTCTTTGTGTTTTTGCAGTGAATGTTTTGGGGTTTTGCTGTTGGTACTGCAACCGGTTGTTGTAAGAGATCCTCTCCTTTCTTTACTATATAGACATAATTTCAGACAGTGCAGGTTTTAAAATTATTGTTTTCATGTGAGTGGATTAGATATATATGACACGTAAACATCGAAGGCGGGTGCAGCTAGCCAAGCAGAGCATGTTTATTACTCTCTAGTTTCTCAGTCATTTGAACCTTTGTAAGATGTTCACTGACATTCATTCATGCTTCATTTGATGAATCAGAAATTGACTGAATGATGAACGTGGTTATTTATACTTTTTCGTCTATTCTCATAAACAAGTCTCCAAACGGTGCACATGCTCCTACGAAGAACAATTTCTCTAATCTTTAATTGTTAACTGTTTAGCTCCCCTCGGTGTATGTTGTTGTGTTTGAACCCCATGTTATTCTGCATTTAGGGGTTCTGTTGTTTTCTGTTTATGCTACTACTAAAAACTATTGAAGATACTTCTGTTACCTCCTTTATATAGTAAGTTTCTCATAAATGTTTTTTCATCATTACTATACCCCCCGCAAACGAAGTTAAGGGTGTATAGGAATTACATGTACCCTTTCTATCTGCCCGTCTGTCTGTCTGTCTGTCTGTTCGTATGTCGGTCCGTCCTGTTAAGAAGTTTTGAAAGCAGATTCCATTTGCACTATTCATGGTAGGTCTTTTATATTTCGTACACGCATTCACCATAAAGTGTGCTACATTTTGGTATCATAAATTTTGACTCTGAGATCTTGTGACCTTGACCTTTACCCTATACAATATTTTATGTTAAGAAGTTTTGAAAGCAGATTCCTTTTATACTATTGATAGTAGGCCTTTCATATTTCATACAATCATTCAACATAAAGAGTACTACATTTTTAAATCATGACTTTTGACCCTGTGACCTTGACCTTGACATTGGGCTTATGTTGAAATTTGGTTAAGAAATTTTGAAAACATATTTCTCTCAAGCTATTAATGGTGGCCTTTCATATTTCATACAAACTTCAACATAAAGAAAGGAGGGGATCTCCAACAACACCTAGTTGCAGCACCAACAGCAACCTCCCAAAACACCCACTGTAAAACACAAAAAAAGACACGCACAGAAAGAGACGCAGTAGTACAAGGAACGCCAAATCACAGAAAAACATAAAACACAAATGACTACACATAAACCAACGAGACCAATGGGTAAACGGTGCCGACTTAGGACGGCCATCTGCCACGTCAGTAGCAGACGGTGTGGTTATCCTGGATTACGTGCGCACAACCCTCCCACTATTCCGATTACCCAGAGGTCTCGAAGAACGTACAATTGTGGTGTAAAACAACCTCATCACTGTCAGATGACCACACACAAACAAGACCGCAAAACGCAGGGGCCCAAGCAACACAGATGAATATGTAAATGGATATAAAAAGAGGGCATGCGTAATACAACCTGTGCTCTGCCGGCTGTAGCGAGCTAATGTATGTTATCACCCGGGGAGTCCGACTGACATGCAGAGAGGACAGGTGGTCGGGGCCCTGTCTTCTCAAAAGAGGTTTGGACAGGGCCCGTCATTGAGTCCCGTCGTCACAGTGAGTCAGCGTGCAAGTATTAAGGATGCGCTGGTACAAGACTGTAGATTGGTCAAGTATCAAGCCCAGTGTCCGTTTGGTGACATTAGGATCATATCCACGGTATAAGAGGCGTTTGATTATTCTGACGCATTTTCGATGGTAATTCTGTCTACCTTTGATCCTCTTAATTTTGTTGATCATGTCACCATAAAATGCAGGTTGCGAAATACCCAAAGTAATATACTCTGTTGCTTGTATGGGTCCGAATTTCAAAAGTAGTTGACAATAAGTTTTGTAAAATTTCCAGAATGTCTTTACAAGTTTGTGAAAGCGAAAAACTTGACCTAAAAGTTTCTTGGTAATTTGTAAATTTCTATCATGAAAATCCAAAACATCAGCACATGCTCTAGCATACCGGATGAGCTGCGAAATGTAGATACCATAAGACGGCAATCTAGGAACATCACCATCAAGCCAGGGAAAATTTACTATGTTCAATCCAAAGTCATCTCTTTTGTCAAACACACTTGTATGAATCTCTCCATTAACAATTTTGATATTCAGGTCCAAAAAAGGTGTTTCTGTGTTTTTAACGTTCGCCTTGTTTAGAGTCAGTTCCTGTGGATAAATAACATTTTTATACTTTTCAAAAACAGGATTGTCGATAGTAAGAATATCATCCAGGTACCTAGAAGTACCATTGAAACATTTCACATCATCATGTTTTCTTTGTTTTTGAAGATTTTGGATAAAATCTTTTTCATACGTGTATAAAAATAAATCTGCAACAAGAGGCGCACAATTAGTACCCATAGGGATCCCTACAACCTGCCTGTAGAGATTCTCACCAAATCTTACATAAATGTTGTCCAAAAGAAAGGACAAGGCAATACAAAGGTCACTACATGTCCATGATTTATATGATTTTTATTCTGTATTGGAGAAGAAACCCTTTGATTCAGATGTACAAATATAAGTTTCCCCTCTCGGTTAAAGCACCATTTAATGAGTTTGGACAATTGATAATTAATCTTATCGTGAGGAAGCGTGGTGTACATATTTGAAAAGTCGTATGAAGAAATCGAACTGGCTTGAAAATTTCTAGATTTCATTTTGTCAATCACATCCCCTGAATTTTTAATAGACCAAAATAAGTTTACATCATTCCTGTTTAGAACAGTTTCACAATATTTTGCTACGAGTACTACATTTAGGTATCATGACTTTTGACCCTGTGATGACTTTTGGTTTATGTAATTTTTAGGTAATTTTGAAAACATATTTCTTTCAAACTATAAAGAACGCCTTTCATATTTCATGCAAACATTCGCCATAAAGAGCACTACGTTTTTTGGATCTTGACTTTTGACCTTGTGACCTTGACCTTAATTTTGGGCCTATGAAAGAAGTAATGAACATCTTAACCAGAATAATAGTATTTTCGTTATGAAGATCTAAAAGCAGAAAAGTAAGTACCAAATTTTCGTACCAAAGCATTTAATCCCGAATGAAAGTCTCAATTTGAACAATGGAACGTTGCGTCATAAATGGTGCCGTTTATAAAAAAAAAAAAGTCCCGGTGGGATAAAATTCGTCAACTTTAGGGCAGTTCTCGTTCTTTTTCTTATTTGCGGTTTCATTTCCTTTGCTATTTACAAAGTCTATTCAAGAGAAGTTGAATTGTAGTTAAATTGTAGTACATATAAATAATCATATACCAAAACAAAATCAAATCTGATAGGTAAATTGTAATTACAAACAAAAAATGTAATTGACATATGTTGGAATATTTATACTTATTAAAAACGTTAATATAAATACGAACTAATTTTGATTGAAAAGAGAAAAGCAAAGATGTCACTTCGTAAAATATATCTTAAAAAGACATGATTGACATATTTTGAAATGAATATGATAATTAACAAAGTAAAAACAAACAGGTTAATTTGATAACCGTTGAATGGCAATTTGAAGTCTGTTTGAAGTTAAATTAAGCGTTTAATTTAAATAGAAAATAATAGACGCTAAAATTTGGATTTCAATTATTTTGGAATAATTCTATCTTTATGAATAATTTATAGATAAAAAAAACAGACTCACTGAGTCATATATAAATAGCTGTTCCATAAAGTATATCCACTATCAACATCTGGTTGCCGTCTTCAACAGTAAACAGGTACGTACACTAACTCAAAATTGTTCAATGGAAATTTATTATTACGAACTTCGATTTTTGTCTATCTTATATTGAAAAAGCAAAGCTGTGAAAGTAATACTATATCCAAGCGTTTGTGCGCCTTCTTCAAAGAGTACCAAGTATCATAAGTTTTCAAATCTCATGTATCTTGTAAGCTGGAAATATGTGGCACGTTTATAGTAGAAAAAAAAATTACAATTCCGATTCCGTTCCCTCATATCTCATCTACCTGTACTCGTATTTTGTGTTTTTGCATCGGGTGTTTTGGTGGTCTGCTGTTGATGCTGCAACGGGGTCTTGTTGGAGATCTCCTCCCTTCTTTTGTAAGCTAGAGATGTGTGGCACGTTTGAAGTAGAAAACAATATAACCCCTCGTTTACACTATGTTCCCGGCGGCCACGGCGGCCAAGTTTCAAGCCACCGTGGACGAAACGTGGTGACCGTGAGACAACGTAAGGGAACGGGATCGACAATCGTAACTAGCCGTGGTTGCCGGGACTGACGGGGCAAATGTTTAAACTGTCAAAACATTTGTCACGGCAGGCCACGGTGCAGATGGCCTACTTTAGAAACCGTAGCAAAACGGATCGAACGCAACGCAACGTGACAGAACGTTACAGACCGTGACAAAACTTGGGACAGTGTCCGTAGCGGAACGGGAAGCAAAAGTATGACTCAACAAATTACGATCCTACCGAAGTTGAGTTACGGTCTGCCACGTTTAGCTGCGGCTGCTTTAGGGCAGATGCACGTTTTATCAAGGTGAGCTACGGTTTCATACGGCGAGCTAAGGAAGTGTTTGCCGTTTCGTCACGGTACGTCCCGGCTTGTTACGGTTTATTTCAAGTTCTACTACGGCCTGGTACGGCACGCACGGTCACGCAAGAAGTATAACAAACCAAACCCTTTTTATGCAGCTTTTTGTGTCTCCTGTTCCCGGTTAATCGTAGTGGGCCTTGACAGAACTTGGTAGTCGTGGCCAACTTGATTGGATCGTAACAAACCGTGACAGACCTTATCAGAACGTGACAGGTCGTGAGGAAACGTACAAACGTCCGTAACAAGCCGTAGGTTGAAACGTAGTGCGCCGTCAGGTCTCCGGGATTCAGGAGCCGCGGCTCGTCAAGGATACCTTGATAGAACGTGCGAAAACGTAACAGAACTTGAATACCAAGATAAAAACTGCCAAAAACCATACGGTGTGCTACGTTTTTGGCCGCCGTGACTGCCGTGGTCGCCGGGAACATAGTGTAAACCTAGGGTAACAATTCCGATCCCGTTCCCAATGGCTTTATGTAAGTCATGAAGCCTTTTTATTTATACCTGTACATGTTTGGTAATTTTTTTGTGCACCGCTCATCATGTATCAATTGATTCCGTCTGTTTCTACTTATTGAAATGTGCATATGTTGCCTTATCATTTAACATTTTATCAGAACATATATTTCGATATTGGTAACTTCAAATAACATTATACAAAAATGGACTGGACTGGGTACCAGTTCAATATGCAGAGATATTGCACGGCTACGGCATATTACATTGACTGAGGACGAAGGTAGCCGTGCAATATTTTTGTATATTGAACTTATATCTAGTCCATCTTTGTTTTATCATATAATCACAAATTTTCTGCTAACATCCTAATCTTACAATATTTCTATGTTACTATCCAAGCTATAATCGCATAAAATATTTTACAACAAGAACTAGAGGTATATTTTAACATAGTGCAAAAAAATTAATAATGGAATAATCATCACTCAGCATTTTTCAGTCCAAGAGAATACTGGAAACAGTAATATTACTTAAAGCAATAATATAGATTAAATTGGAGTTATCTTTCTTGGAAATTTATCTCTTTAAATTACTGTAAGCAGTAATACTATTTAGATTGTCAGTTCGCTCTTATAACAGTGGATTCGGGAAGAAATGAGGGTGATTAGGAGTTGTATCTCATTCAAATGTACACTGAACAATTATCCTTAACATATTTGAAGAAAATGTGATTTCAGAAAGAAGAAAAAATGAGAAATAGGTTCCAAATGGACATTATTTTCACTTTTGAGTAGAATTTTTTTTCATATTAAATTGAATTTGTTGTTGAGTGAAATAATTGTATGATAGAAACGGTGCTAGTGCTTTTAAAACTTTGCTTTGTCTATATTACAGAAATATGTAATATATGGTGGCAACAGTACTGTTTTAAGTATTATCAGGGATTATTGTTAACAGTAATATTACAGTTTTAAGTAATATTACTATTTTTAGTATTCTCCTGGACTGTTTTTTGAGACATCATATTACAAAAGGAAAAAATGCATTAATTAAATATTTTCTCGTAACGGCACTTCAAATTTAGCGTCGTAGTTGACGTCATTGATGTTACGACGTCATTGATGATATGACGTCAAATGAGTTAAAGAAGATCCTGACGATAATCTCAACAGCACACAAGTACACATCAAAATATTCCTGCTGCACGAATATGATTCGTGAAACATCCTTACTTCTCATGATTTATCGGAATCATTACCCAATCATGAGTAATAAATTTATTTCCTCCCGATTCTAGATGTAGAAATGAGAGCGAGGCGCACAGTGGTGCAATATCGTAAACTATGGAACCGCTAGCTACATGTAGCAATCTGAATGGTTGATACAAATAATTTAATAATGATTCAATATATCTGTTGGTGGATTGCCAGTTTCCGGTAATATTTTTCCACTAGTTTCATTTTATTCCGGCGCTAGACTTGAATTATATTTGAAATTATAATTCAAAATTTTGCATCACCAAATTTGATTAATTAGTCTTACGAAGTTGTTATCCTTAGTTGTTTATTATGGACAACATACAGACGGAAAACAAAAGTAATGCATTGTAAGGATATCTTAGCTATTAGTTTAATCCGAAATTAGAGATAACTTCTGTTTATAAAGCTAAAAAAAAAAACGATCGGCGTGATTCATGTAGATGAAAGTTAAAGTCGAACAGCGCTCGTTTTATACCATATTGAAAGCTGATATTCACATTAGTTTGGATACAAGTAATAACTAAGTCATTTTTGTGCTGCATTGCATTCTCATTTTTCTAATAAATGATCTATAATGCACACAAATATCGAATGACCGATTGTACTGCGATACAAGATAACCTTTGTGATAATGCTAAAAATCTAAGCTCTATGGTCGGAATTGTTTGTTGCTTGTCTAAATGACAGTTTAGATTTATTATTATGTAGTCTTTTGTGTTTGGTGTTCTGATGTCGTATTTAGTATTCCTCGTCCAATTTGCTTCTCTTTCTGTGAATGTCCACTCTATATATTTACCGAGGGTATTTTAGTATTTCACTCAGGGTACTACAGTCGAGTCTTGTAGTAGTTCCCTTCCATTTGCTCATTTGTTTTGTTGACAACTTTAATGTAGCCAAAAACCTTGAAGAAACCAATAAGGATTTCAAAGCATGACAACAATTAAATAGGCATTAAAAGCCTGACGGAAATCGAATAAAGAATGTAACGTCCAAATGCAACAAGGCAACAAAAGATAAAAATGGCTCTCATAGCCAGTAATAAATAAAATATGGACTACGCTGAAACAGTAAATGCCCGCAAAGGCTCCTATCGTTAACAGAGGCCTTCGAGGCATTTGGTAGAACGAATGACATCTGCGTATATATAATATTTCAGCTTCGACATACATGTAACTAACTTGCCTTCCATGAGTAGCAACATTCCGTCTTCTCCTGCTTATGACCTTTTTGTTTCCGATCTTATACGGTACGCCAGGGCATGTTCCAAATACGGATATTTCATTTTTCATCGTTAGAGCCAGACTTCTTGCAAGTAAGCCACTTGTTTAGTGATATATTGCACAACGGCTGAAATCATCTTTGAGGAAGTTCTTCTGTCGCTACGGGACATGATAAAAGCATATCAGATCCCCCTTTCTAGAACTATCAGTGACATTCTGGATTGTGATTGGATAGCTGTCGTCATCACCATAAAAAATACTTACCGTATGTGTACATGAATATGTACATCGAGACAATCACCAAATTTGACAAGTTTCCATGGAAAAGTTGCGACGGGTGTTCAGGAGACGCTGACTCTCCCCAAGCTGATGGTCTCAATTCAGGATTTTATCTATACCGAGGTTCGCAACCGTTCCTATGGAAATTCTAATGATTTCCCTTGCCATCTCGACTTTGAAACTGATAGGTACTTTTTTAATGTTTATTTAGAAGCAATTATTCAATTTTGCCATGCTCCAGTATCGTATGTAAAGAAGCTGTTAAGGTATCCGATGTACAATTGGGCATTTTTCGATGCCTGGTAAGGTACTGTAAACTATATGTTTCCTGAAAGGTTATGATGCCCACTGCTCAGAAATAATAATTTGTGACCAGAAAAATAAAGGGGAATAACTGATGAAGCATTTAATCGTCCATTTTCCCTATATAACATATGCAAAATAACAAAGTTGTACAAGAGTTTTTCCCCTTTGATTATAAAGACCCGGAAGTCTTATATCTGTACTCGGGGTATCATTACCTTTCAGAAAATATATAGTTTATAGTACCTTACCAGGCATAAAACTTACCATACTTTACAAGGCAGATAATTAAAACGCTATGTAAAATGACTCTATTGTACAACGGATACCTTAAGATAAGGCGTCTAAAGTCGAAATTTCGAAATGCAAAAATTGATAAATAAATTCGGTAAAAATAAGAAGTTACTTGGTTCAGATATGATTCTTATGTCAGGTTGGATAAATTATTCAAGATAAGACCGATTTTTGGGTCAAAATAAGCGTTTTTCCTATAGAAATCAATGGAAAACGGAAAATTTTTCTGCAACATTGCCAACCCCCCCCCTTGCTTCAGAATGCCACTTTTACCAAAGGTGTATATCAATAAAACAAATTTTCTGGCCAAGTGGGGTTCTGAACCGAGGGGGGGGGGGGGCAATGCTCCAGAGGCGAAAAACGAAAAAAGGAGGGATGGATGAATATTTTACAATCAGAATTAAGAGTGATAAAATAAATTAAAATTGCCATTTTTTCTTTTAATATCATGTAACAATCTATTCAGAGTGTGTTCCGATCAAATGATTAACCGTTAGAAAGGAAATGAACGAGAGAGTTGTCTATTTCTACACTGTGCGTATTTCGCGCCTGAAAGCTACATATGTGGCTGATAAATACGAAATATAACCGTTTTTCAGTTTCCGGATTGCGATTTTTGCCGATTATATTGATAGAATAACATCAAGGTTAGTCTCTCTTATCCAAGTTTGACATTAAAAGGTAGAGAAGTATAATAAACATCAAATTTGTGTAAACTAAAGCAATTTTTGTTAATTTTCGCTCGATATTTGACGTTTTCTCTCATCCGTACCACTACCTCTTCAACCTGTAATTATAACATCTTTCACCAAATCTATATAAATAAAATAACTACTAAGAATCTTCTAATACTTTAAATTCTAATCCCGACAACTTTTTTCCAGGAAATAGAATGACAGCGCACGATTAATAATCGAGTGATTTCAGGGCTAAATCAAGCCCTTATCTTAACAGCTCCTTTAAAAATTTCGCTGAAGCTACAACATCCCATCCTTTGTTTTAGAAATAGAAATAACATAATTTATTATAATATATAAGCGGAGAAGAAATAAAAATGGACCAAGCAAGTATTCTGTAAGGTTGTGAATTTGAAAAAAATAAATGTAATTATATAAGTTTATACATTTAAAATAATTGATGTGTTATATCTTTCTCCTGTCTTTGTAACGATGCCGCAAAGACTTATCATTTTCTTTCATCAATGACCATGATTCAGTCATTTCTTTCTGTGCAAAAATCATACATTATACCTTTACAGAGTAACTCAGAGAAGAAAGTCCGAACATTTACAGTACTGCAAGCCACATGTTTTACGATTATGTCCTTTCCAATCCACCAGCCTACATCTACTTCGTATCAATTGCATCCTACCCAACCCGATTCTATCCTTTCCAATCCCATCCAATCCAATCCAATCGTGTCAGAAATTTAGTTGATTCGCCGATACCATGTTAGTTTTTTTTGTAACACATCATTATGGTATCCCTTTTCATTACGTCTGCTTTTGATGGCGTCGACAAAGGAACACTTGACATCACAGCAAATGCTGCAGTGGAACTTAAAATCCCCTTGCAGTTTTATACAGGCACAACCAATCAGAATAATTGTACAAACGGAATGTATTAATATACATATATATCTTTGAAAAACAAATCTATAAAGGAGCTTGAAATAAGAATAATTCTAACACAAAAATTCAGAAGATTTATACATAACCAATATCTCCTTATATTAATAGAAGGATGTTCAGTCAGTAGTTTAAGAAAGTTATAACTTATAAATGAGTATCGAACTGTATATCCGCTTAGCTTAATTCTCTTTTAAATTATTCAATCTCCTTTTGTCTAATCTTGATTGATTGAGGGAAAAAAGTTTTATTTTTTACATTTAAGATAAAGAACTATATAGACATAACTTCAGACAGTGCATGTATTTTATAGTTTCATTTTCATACGTGAACATCGTCGGCGGTTGCGGCTAGCCAACAGGGATGCTTACTCCTCACGGAAGCCTGCTCCCACCTCTGTCTTGCTAGGGGTCCGTCGATGCTCAATTTTGTGCTCTATTGTGAGTGCTGTTGAAATTATCGTCAGGATAAACTTAAACTCATTTGAGCACATATAAAAAGGAAGTCCCATTTTGATTATTGTTTTTTTTTTCATATCAGGTTCTGAATTTATTTCCAAAAAGAGAGACAAAGATGGCCCTCAAGCTAGTAATGGCGATATTTGCAGTGATAGCTGTAACTAGAGGAGAACAAAAAGGTTAGATAAGTTTTTGAATGTTAAGTGTCCTTTAAAAATCTCTGGACTGGTGATAAATATCGGAGGAGATGTCTAGCCAACAAGAACAATATACATCGATGCTGATCGTCCTTTGGAATTTTATCAATGTAAAAAATTAAGGATTATTAACTTAAGTATTCTGAACTTTGATAAAACCCATTTCATATTTGTTGTATAAAAATATTATTAATTCCCATTTTAAAAAAAAACATAAGAAGGGCATCCCCATCAAGATACGGTTGCAGCACCCAAAGCAAAAACAAATACACAGCAAAATTCAAAATTATCTAGAATTGGATACACATTGCTTGCAACAAAAGTAATAGTTGGATAAAGAGCAAATCATTGAACACACATGATAACGGCAACGCATGAGAAACCCCCATATTCGCTTAGAGAAGCTGAATAATTGCAATACATTATAACTGAGCAACAATTTGTTTTTTTTTTTTCGAAATAAGAATAGTTTCGAAAATGTTAAAGCAAGAGTAATGATCCTCAATATTGATTGACAGATTGTTACATGTCTATGAAGAAGTTACTAACTGAAAATCCGGTTTTTGTAATATATTGCTAAAGCATTTGAAGTACTTTGGTCCTATTTTTAAAACATAATCTATCATAACATTTTTGCCATATAATCCAAAAGAAAATTAGAAACAGTAACTGTTTACCTGCACGAAATAGTAATAATTGGGGAGACGGGTTCGCTGTTGGTGTTGCAACCGAGTGTTGTTGGAGATCCCTTTCTTCCTTTTATATGCTAGTCAAAATGTCAAACCGAACACCTGAGTTAATAAACTCCATTGTACATGTATTAGCTTTAGATTGAAAGAAACTTTTGCTTGCCATACTGAATTCTTTCCAGATATTGTTCTACAAGTGTATTCAGCAATCAATGTTTTCTTTGTTACTTTGTAATACCCGACAATTCTTCGTTATGACAAAAACATTCACAGAACATGCTCTTCCGGTCGCAATAAATTCCCGCTGAATTTGTTCATTAATTCAATTTTTTCTAATGTTAAGGCTAAGAATATCGATGTCGCTTATTCACATTGATAATTTTAAAAAATCAAAGGAAAATCGATATTACACTTTGACGAGAGTAAAACATCAGTACGGCGTCAAAGAGGGACTCAGGTCTTTTTGCAAGCGCTTTTTGTTTTTGGCATGTTCCGTATAAAAACCACATTTTATCTGTTTTTTCCGGTTTAAAGGAGGTATTCTTATGTGATTTTGAAGTAAAAACCACGTTTTATTCGGGATTTTGCTCTCTTTACGACAAAACATTCATTATTGTCAAATTCGTCACGCTCCAGTAACGTTACCTTATATTTCACTAAAATTTTGATTAAGATAAGCAGATAGTATTAAATCAATCTGTTGTAGCGTTTCCTCTTATGAAAAGTTATTCTTCACAAAATTATGAAGATTCAAAAAGTGTTCGATTAGAAATTTTGACCAGTGTTTATTTAATGTCAAACACTCGAAACAGAAAAGATGAAATTTGTCTATTCAGACACCTACAGAAAGATACGCAAAAGGGACAGGAACACCAACTAACACCATAGAAACATGAAATACAAAATACATGTACTACATATAAACCAACGACACCAACTATCACTATAGAAACATTAAACACAAAAGACCGCACATAAACCAACGAGACCAATAGATAATCGGCGCCATCGTTGGACGGCGACCTGCCATGCAAACAGCTGACGGTTTAATCACTGCTGGTGGACTAGAAGTCCCAGAGGATACATATAGCCAAGTTCGATCAACTCCGGATGATCGTTTCTTCAGTGCGTTCGAAAATGTCTGTCATGAAAATTTCTTATACTATTTTTATTCTTTTATAGTTTATTTCCAAGCTTGGAACTCTGTAACACAGACGGATGTCGCGGCGGGTAAAGTCCTTGTCTACAATAGAGTCAACTCAAACGAAGGTAACGGGTATGATAGTTCTACAGGGAAGTTTACAGCTCCAAGAGGCGGTCCGTACGTCTTCACGTGGACTGCCGTAACCCAAGACCAATACAGTTTGAATGTTAATCTGTATGTGAATGGAAAGAACATAGGCACAGCACAGGCCGATGGTGCACCGGGACCACAAAATAGCTCTGGGTCAAACACGGTTGTTCTTACTCTCAACCAAGGCGATGTGGTTACACTAAGGGTTGAAAACTGGAATGCCCAAGAGGATCGTCAGTTTTATGGCAATCCAACCTCTGTCTCTACGTTTGCCGGATGGACACTATAACCGATAAAATCAACTTATTTCGTAGATAAATGAAATAATTGTAACAAAATAACAAACAGATAAATAAATGTCATAATTGAATATATCTTTCTTTTTTTGTATCAAATCTGACACGATATGACCAAAAAACAAACAAACAATGTCTGACTTTCTTAACGTGAGGGTCGCCGCCTTTGTATATGTATGCACGCAAGTTTCTTTCATACAGAGAATAAGTATCTTTAATCCTGGGTCGTTACTGGTATTTACAGTGCGTCCATCGCTTTCTTTGTCACTTTGTCTGATAGGATACGATTGAATACGATCTGATAGAGTCTGATGCGCGATGCGCGATGTCTGATGTCTGATGTCTGATGTCTGATGCGCGATGTCTGATGTCTGATGCACGATGTCTGATGTCTGTTGCACGATGTCTGATGTCTGATACAATTGAATCCTATCGTATCAGAAATTCTAACAGACATCGTATCAGACAAATTTTATCAGACATCGTATCAGACAATTTTTTTCAGGCAAAGCAAATCCTGTATATTCTATCGTATCTCGCGTAAGAATTCAAGAATTTTTTTTCAATATCTTTACTTTAATAAGTTTTCGAGTAATATTAATTTACCGATTTTAAAATCATAAAAGACTGTACAAGTCCACATACTACAGCTGGGAAGTGATCGAAATAAAAGCAAAATTAAAAAAAAAAAGTTAATTGATCGTTGTCGAACGGGAGTTCGATGTGCAGATTTGTAGAAACGGTGTTATAAATAAGCTTATTTGAGATATGTGTCAGAGTTTAAAATTTTTGCGATCATGACACTAGTCTAAATATGGATTTGAAAAAAATGGAATAGACATCGCAAGCTGGATGTCGGTATAGAAACCCGAATTTTCTAGGACACGAACATTTTGCGATCGTCCGCGCTTTATTAGAAACACCTTATGATAGAATCGTTTTCCAGAATCATGAACATATATTGAGAATTTTGGGAAATTCATCAAGACACAGAGGGAAGAGATTCAATGATTCAGATACATATTTTAGATAGTTTTTTTTAAAGGTGTTTGGTGTTCCTTCAACAAAGGAGGGAACTCCAAAAATACGAATACGAGTCGGACCCGAGACGTGTTCAAGATACGAGAGCGCTCGTCTTTACAAAAAGTTCGATCGCACATACGCAGCTACGTTAAGGCACTCCTCAGAAATGACGTCTTCAAATATGGCGCGAAATGACGTCAACCTCAGATTTTGACGTCATCAACACGGAGTCTATTGTCGTTTGCAAATTTTGATACTCTTTATTGTCATTTATCATCGAGTTAGATCTTTATACATGATTGAATTTTTTGCTGAATATGTTATACCTTTTATCTATAGTAAAAATACTTGAATGGCATAACGTACTATACAAATATTTGATGAAAATGCTTGCCTAGCAACCACGTGCGGATGTTACTCAAAGTCTTAGAAAAGCTTGAAGGCTTATGGATTCTTTTTTTCAAAATAGATGATTCGTTTTTTTTAAACTGACGTTAAACTAACTGAGGATACATCCTTTCAATCTAAACAAAGTGAAAGCAAGGAAATAATAATGATAAGATCATAATAAATTCTCTATATGATATTATATATTATTCTCTATAGGCCAAATTTAAAGACGGGAGAGAAAATACTACCGACGACAACTTGAAAAAAGGGGCTTAAAATTTAAAATGCTGGAAGTTACTAAGAAAGGTGGCTTGCGTAACATTCAGATTGGACTTTGTCGACTATAAATGCATTTTCTTCGTGGTATTCTTTTAGATTGTAATTAGAATGAAAAAAAAATAATGATATAAAATTTTCACGTCTCCCAGTTTTTTTTTTTCTCTCTCTCTCTCTCTTAGACCACGTAAATTGAATATCACAAGCTAAAATAAAAATTATAATTTTCATGTTAGTAACGAAATGTTACAGAATTAATCATCTCTTTCCTGATATCACATATTTTGTCTGTACTGTACAAAGCTCTTTTAATAAGTACAAGCATATACGATATACGGAAACAATGCCTATTGATATCATGGTGCCTCTCACTGAGTCAACAATTAAAAAAAAAAGCAAGAACTTCGTACAAATTTTGAAAAATAAAATATTCTTTCTGCCAGGATCGAACTCGCGATCATGGATTTTGCAGTCCTGCGTCATCACCACTACGCCACCGCACCGTCACGTCAGGATGATGAAATTGTAAAACACATTTCACTGATTGCTAAAGATTTAATCTTTTCACTTTCTTGATTGAAATACGATGAAATTTTCCTCAATTAAACAACATAGTATTATTTCATCTTCTCAGGTAAACATTTGTGTTTAAAGGCCACAAAACTATGAGAACGAAATCGGCGAAGTCGACCTTGATTGTTATAAACTACGAGTTGCTTCCCTTCGCTAGTCACATATACGTTTGAAAAAGATATCGTCGTAGGGTGATGGTATAAAATTGCATGGCGCAGGCTGAAATTACAATGCTATGTGTTGGGGTCGCGTTAAACTAGTCCGATAGATGGTTGTCCTCCATGATCTAAGTAGGCACTTTGTCGATTCTATCTATGACTATTTAAAATATATGACAATACTGGGAGTTTAGTGCTGTTCTAGTCATTTTTTAGATAAAAATCGTCTTTTATTCCAAAAATATAAAAAAGAAGAAAAGTGCGCACTTGAACTCATAAATGGCAATACCTACAAGGTATTTTGGTAGAAAGCATAGGACTGTAACTGCAGGAATGGCGTTGCGCCAGTTCGTTTTTTACAATTCATTGTTTGAATGTTATAAATAGTTGTCACGTGACTTGTGATGTGGCACATGACATCACTATTGGCTGAATGTGTAGTACAAGCTTAGTGTTAAACACTGATACGAAATACATAAAGAAATTTTATCGGAGGATTCCTTTTTTCATTATTGAAAATGTCTTTTAAAAATGTCATTAATATTGCAACGTAAAAACGAGGAGTGCCTTAACGTAGCTGCGTAGTAACTTAGTGCAACCAAAGTTGATCGAACTTGGCTACATGTGCCCTCGGGGACTCTTGGTCCACCAGCAGTGACACTCACCAAGTAGTTCAAATGTTAAACGTCTTTAACTTCAATAGCATCATTTAAAGCCTGATAAATTTACAGCATGGACCAGACATGCACGTTTCGGGTACTGAACCCACGTCAGTAATTCTGCTTGTCACAATATATAAGGAACCTCAAGAGTTGCTTCTGGGTTAGCTAGGTCACCTATGGGGGAGAACTAGGGATTTAATTGTCTCTCATTATGTGTCTCATGGTTTCCAGTAAACATGCAACTGGGGAAACCTCAAATTTTTGCAGGGTGTGTGTGACGGAGCCCTATAGCCCATTCTGTGAGACCATCTACCAAGATAGAATACAGAGCGTCCAGCTAGGAGCACTCAAAAATTTTCATTGCACCTGTCAAATGCATATATTCCAGGGGCTTAGAGTGTCACTGTTAGTATATTGCAAAATATTCTGGGTTCCATCTGTCTTTTAGCTGCAAAGTCATAGACCATTTTCATATTACCCTTAAGCCCCCTTTCACAGATGGGGCCGCGATAGCTGCGGATCCAGAGATTTTTTTTTTACATCCGTAGCTATTCGAACCCATCCGTAGTTCGATCCAGCACTAGTCTGGATGAGTCGTAGCTTTCCTTATTGGCAATCTGCAATCAGGGATGAGGCAGATTTTTTTAGCATATTCAAATTTTCTACATCTCTATATGTAACGATTAATTTGTCGTAGCGGAGTCGTAGGGGAGTCTTAGCAACCCGTAGTGAAGTCTTAGCTATCAGTAGGGGAGTGGTAGCAACTGTAGCACATCTGTAGAAATCCAGCTGGACAATCCTTTTTTTTTATCAAAATAGCTCTACGACTCTCTTACGGATTGCTAGGACTCACCTACGGATTGCTAAGGATATCCTCGGGAATCACCTATGGATAGCCTCGGCTACGGATTCTGTCATTTGTTAATTTCAAATCTATCGGTGTTCTGTGCGTTTTTCCGTCAATTTATATGAGTTAATACAACAACTTATCAATTTCAGTTAACGATAGAAAGTCATGTAAAACCCGAATACTGTTATAAAACAAGTCAGACCATACTGACTTGAAATAATTAGATGTTAAAGTAAATAATTATGATTAAAAGTACATAGAAAATTCAAGTCTGAAGTCGTAGCTATCCTTGCGCGAATCGTTGCTATCTGTACTGGATTTGTGATCATCCGTAGGTCTTCCTAAGCAATCCTTACCTATTCATATCTATCCATATACGTGTCTTTGCAATCCTGATCAATCGGTATGCGTGTCGCAGCAATCCATAGCAAAGTCGGGATAATATCTGTAGTTATCCTTAGCTATTCTTAATCGATTTGTATCAACCTGTACCAATCCGTAGCAATCTGTACTGTTGTCGTAGGTTCATCGAAGTGTAAAGGGGCTTTCAGTCTTGCATTTTAGACACTCCAGGACCAGACATCACAACTTTTGACGTTATTTCTAATTATTACGTCATAGATCTGTTTCGACATCACAGTCCAAAGCTACGTCAAATGTTGTCATGTTGGGTCTTGGTCTGCATAAAATACAAGTCTACTGGGGTAATTTGAAAATTGTCTATTAAATGACCAGACATATCATCAGATACTAATCTAGCCATTATTTGAAGAGATATATGTGCTTGCAGCCTGAACTATCGAGGCCAATATCCTTTCCTGCAATACCATCAAAATAGGCTTCTGTACACCTGTAGCTGTGATACTGAAGCCTTCAAGAAAATTCAACAAGATTCCAGATATACATATATAATCTAAAAACTTGAATCACATATAACATGTATAAGAAGAGAAAATTTAAAAGATAGTAAAATACATGAGTAGACCAAAGTTTGAGCCCAGGATGCATTGAAGATAAACTTATGACATTGTATAATTCACTGCACTTTATATACGGACTGCTGACAATACATGTATATTATAAATATAGATGAAAAAGTCTCAATTTTGCTGACCTCAAAGACAGACAACTTGAGCCTTTCAGTGATCACTACATTTTACTATGTTGTTTCATTTTTGTAGCTTTGTGTAAAACAGGGATGTATATCAATTTCGTATGCGTCCTTGTATAAAAGGACCCTATGACTTAATGTAAACAAATCTAAATTGGTTGCTATCCATGATCTCGAAATTTCTTGATTATATACATGATATATCTATCGTTTGATTACGCTATGACATTTACTGTGATAACAAAATTAATTGAGATAAATTTTATGTAAAAAGTTTGACTAACAGAGTGACCTTGGAGGTAACATTAGTTTAAACATACTTATTCAAATACATGTATATGCATAATTATATAGAAATGAACTATGCATATGATGATCGTAAGTGGGATTTGAAAAAAAAAAGCTTTGAGTGTTGACTTCATATGAACTAACATGTACTTCAAGTTAACTGACTGTATCACAGTTACAGACTTTTATTTCACTTTGAAACACAGAAACAGTATGAAAAGGATTAAATGGCTGCATGCATGCTTATTCAAGTATGCCAACTTGCTATTATGACATTTTCAAATTTTAATTTGCATAAAAATAAAGGTCTTATCAAAGTAATATATTAACGTATAATGAAGAAATATAGTTTAAGTTTTTCAAATTAATGTAACAGTGAGTACAAATTTTAAAATAGCTGATAAATGGTTCATGAAAAAAAAAGTTTCAAGTACATATGAGAACCCAAGATATATATAGCTTCCTTTTGTATATGGCGATGATTTTTTTGATGGGCAAATATTGATATATTCATGCAGCATCAAACACCTGTGGTCTGGAGACAAGTGTAGTTTTTCTTGATTTTCAGATGTGCCTCATGTAATGTGGAGTTCCTTTCTTGAATAGCTAAGCACCCCTGAAAAATTATGGAAATTAACGTACAACTGATTCAATGTAGAAAGACAAAGGCAAAGAAAATGCATTTGTGAAACACTGACCACCTACACCCCCCTACCCCCTGAGCTTGCATTATCATTAATGTACATGCATCAGAATATCAAATGTCAAAATCAAGAGATACATGTAATGATCTATTGCGTCATAGCAAAAGCATTTATATCTATTGACCTTGACCCATGATAGTTGTTAACATACTAATATTGCAGGTCCATCTGTCATTGTCTGTCTAAAAATCTCATAATATATAATCATCACATAAAATCATACATATTATGTAATTTGAAGATGTTTAACATGTTAATGAATTTCATGGTAGTGTATCACACGATACTAGGGCTTGGACGATACTCCGATTCATCGCGATAATTTTTTTTTGCGATCCATTAAGTATCGATACATCCCGACGATACCTAAGTTAAAATTTACAAAAAAATATGTGTTCCAATTTTCCGTAAGTACTCAAGTTTAAATCCAACTTTCTTCAGTTTACATATAGATATAATGGCAAAATGTTAAGCGCTTTGATTTTTAATACCATTTTTTATGACTTCTTATTGTTTTAAGGCATTAGGGGTATAATACTCAGAGTTCTGGTTGTTTTAATAACAGAAAAATTAAATACCACGAAGTTAGCCGAAGATGCTCGACTAAGGCAATTTTCCGGACCAATTATTTTCATGGCGAGTTGAATGAAATATGAAAAAATATCAAATATCTAAAGATATGTAGGATATGAATTAAGGTACATAATTTCTAGATTATTTTACGATATTCTTATTATACCCCTAATACCTTAGATTATTTTGTTTTTCATTTATTCTAGACAATTAACAAACCATTTATCTATTTTTGGCTGGATTGCAAAGCAATCCCTGTCTATAGATTGATGATGTCCGTAGGTCCGTCTGTCCGTCCGTCTGCCGTCAACATTTTGGTTAAAGTTTCTGTTTGAGGCAAAATCTAAGGAACTATATGCAGTAGAAACTTTATATTATACATGAAGCTTGCCCATGACAAGACCTTTCAATTTATGCCGTAACATTTGACCTAATGACCTTGACCTTGGACTTTGACCTAGTTAAAGATTTTGGTTAAAGTTCCTAGTTTAAGCAAAATCTATGGAACTGTATGCAGTAGAAACTTTATATTATACATGTAGGTTGCCTCTTACAAAACCTTTCAATTTATTTCATATTTGACCTATTGACCTTGACCCAGTTGGTGACAAAAACTAGTAATACTTTGCAATCCGGCCATACCGTCTTTAGCGGTGTTTTATTTCATCTTTATTCTAGCCAGAAATCTAGTGTTGAATAAATAAAACATGTTGCATAAAAAAAGCTACTTATATGAATATAAATATGATCAAATAGCTTTTTGAGAGGGTTTTATTAATCAACTTAGTATTGCGATACGTGTCGTATCAGATATCAGGTATCGTGATATGTATCGGATCGGCTGGGTGCAGTATCGTCCAAGCCCTCCATGATACGCAAATAATCTAGCATTCTCTGAATACATCTCTATTCCAGAAAAGATTACAATCCTGTAAATGATAACGATGCTCATATGATTAATTGAATAGTTTCATATAAAGTTGATTTACCTTGTTGAAGGCTATGCCTGTGCAAGAGATTATTTGCATATCATGTTATACACTACCGTGCATTTATACCTCTCTACAATACAATGCCGTTAACATATAGTCCTGTACAAAATCTGGCACAACTTAAGAAAGTTAACAACCATCCATTGCAACAAGGATCAATTCGGAAATCATAATTTCCTATGAATTTTAACAGTTTTACTTAGCCATCAAGTACTTTGTAGAGACAGTCTCACTTGTGAAATGGTACAATACCAGGATTCCATACGAGGCTTTATGATATAGCTGAAAACAAATAGTGGAATATTAACCCATATATTAGATTGAACAAAGAACGTAAAATATTTTCTTTCTTAATTGCTAAATCTTTTTTGGATAGAATATTGATAAATTACCCGAGTTTCGAGATCGTGTTACAGACCGGGATTACTCGACTTTTACATGCACCATAAGCAAAAGGTACGACACCTGTATATTAGGACTGCAACGATGCGCTATGCTCACAATACGATATACCACGATATTTGCTTTCAGTGCAATTCGTAACACAATTCTTTAATTCATATCTGCTGAAAGATGAAATAAACTTTTGATATAGCTTTTGAAACTCTCAAATTGTATTTTCTACTAGTGTAAGAGAGGAGTTCCAACTGCCCAATATGCGAGCAATTCTATGATGTAATAATAGATATTGAATTTGAATTTGTAATAATAATAACCTGGAGATATCTTGCATTTCTTTATATAGAGTGCCTAGGTTGTACATATTGTGGCAGAGCCGGGTGTATCGGCCCTGATAGCTCAGTGGTTAGAGTGCTTGCCTGCAGGTATAGAGGTCCAGGGTTCGAACCTCGGTCTGGGCACATCTTTTCCTACCCTACTACAATACATTTTAATTTATGTTGAAACTTAACCCTAAAATGCAAATGTCGTAAAGTTATTATTCAACTGTATCTAAAAGCTCGATACGTAGACACTGTCATACCGTGCATCGTACCATCATCAATAACCGTGGTGAATCATTGCAGCCCTACTGTATATATTGTGTTATGTTGGAAAGCCAGTTCGTGTCATGTTATATCTTTTTACTATCTCGTATTTACGAAAAAAATTTCTCGTTGTAACAAGAAAAGTTTCTCGTAGTTACAAGAAATGTTTCTCGTAATTACGAAAAAAGGTTTCTCGTAGTAACGAAAAAAGTTTCTCGTTGTTATGAAAAAAAAATTCTCGTAGTTACGAGAAAAGTTTCTCTTAGTAACGAAAAAAGTTTCTCGTAGTTATGAAGAAAAGATTCTCCTAGTGAACGAGAAAAAAATGTCTTAGTAACTACGAGATTTGTTTCTCGTAACTACAAGATAGTATAAAAATATACTTGGACCTACAATATAATATTTATGAAAGCTCATATATCTCTTTGTTTCTTAAGTTATGTATGTAAACTTAAAATATTTTGAGATCTATGTTTATGAAAGGAAGACAAGAGAGATATTTTTTTAAGAATTTAGGAAAAATACGATTCCAAACGCAAATGTTTTACTTGATGGTACGTCAAAGTAATTTATTTCGCACATGTTTTATTGATTTATTTATTTAATTATAGAAACTGTAGACACTTAGAGTACGAATTTTGTATATTTTGTATATATGGTATCTATATTTATTTCTTGTGACTGAAGTTTATTGTAACTCTGAAGTAAGATAGATAGAGCTAGGTCTCAAAACACAAGTAAAAACATCAATCAGTTGAAAAAAAAAACCTTCACATCGATTAAGAACATGAGGTGGTCCTGAGGGGTATGGGAATGAGTGGCCTAGGAGTACTTATCACTGGAGGGGGTAAGCTACGTACAATCTTACTTTACGTCTCCGTTGTCTGTGCTGTACGGGCGGCCGCCATTATCCTCTCGTCTGCTTCCAACTAACACTGCTTCCGGTGGGGTGGGTTCGACCTACCTACATTTCTAGACCCACTACAAACACAAAATAATATATTTAAGGTTGCTTGATTTTAGTTTTATATTTTATTCAGAACAATTTACCTTCTGTTAGTTAATATATCTACGGGCCCGAGTGGACCTACTACGGGCCGAGTGTTCCACGGTCTGAGTTGCCCATGATTCGAACTATATCGGCGATACCTGTACTACTGGAACCACTAAAACAGAAAGAAATTGACTTACCATCGTTAACAAATTGTTGGAAGTACAAATTCATCAAGGCCCATCATGGAGTCCCGTCGTCATGGTTGACCAGTGTTGAACGTTGGAAAAGACACTGTTTCAAAACTGTAGATTCGTCCAGTACCATCCTCAGTGTTGCTGTGATGACTTTAGATTCATATCCTCGGTAAAGCAAGCGACCGACTATTATAAGGTCACCGAAAAATGAGGGCAGTGAAATTCCCAATGATACATACTCTGATGCCGGATTCGTCTCAAATTTTGAGAGAAGTTCAGAATAGTTATTGTAGAAAAACAAAACAATTACAAGTTTTTGATATCTATAAATCCTTGACTGATAAGTTTTTTTGTAATTTGTATATTTTTTTCATGGAATTCCGAAACATGGGAACAAGGTCTAGCGTATCTGATGAGCTGAGAGACAAAATGCTGTACGATGGCAATCTTGGAACGTCGCCATCATATGAAATGTACATGTATAGATCAATCATATAGGCATAATAGAAACGACGAGTTTTCGCTAGAAATGAAGTAAAAAAAAGTACTCTTGTGTTATATGTTTATCTTATTATAATTATCTTTTCTATGTAAGCATTAATTTTGCACTTTTATGAAGGACGCATGGCACGACATGCCTCAGATTTTGATGAAATTTATATATAAGATTGGGTCTGACCAAAAAGTAAAAAAATGATAAAAAAAATTCTTAATGTCACATCCCGTTGCCATGGAAACGGACTTTGTAGTTCGTTGTTACAAGAAATGTTTCTCGTAATTACGAAAAAAGGTTTCTCGTAGTAACGAAAATAGTTTCTCGTAGTTGTGAAAAAAAAATTCTCGTAGTTACGAGAAAAGTTTCTCTTAGTAACGAAAAAAGTTTCTCGTAGTTATGAAAAAAGATTCTCCTAGTGAACGAGAAAAAAATGTCTTCGTAACTACGAGATTTGTTTCTCGTAACTACAAGATAGTATAAAAATATACTTGGACCTACAATATAATATTTATGAAAGCTCATATATCTCTTTGTTTCTTAAGTTATGTATGTAAACTTAAAATATTTTGAGATCTATGTTTATGAAAGGAAGACAAGAGAGATATTTTTTTTTAAGAATTTAGGAAAAATACGATTCCAAACGCATATGTTTTACTTGATGGTACGTCAAAGTAATTTATTTCGCACATGTTTTATTGATTTATTTATTTAATTATAGAAACTGTAGACACTTAGAGTACGAATTTTGTATATTTTGTATATATGGTATCTATATTTATTTCTTGTGACTGAAGTTTATTGTAACTCTGAAGTAAGATAGATAGAGCTAGGTCTCAAAACACAAGTAAAAACATCAATCAGTTGAAAAAAAAAACCTTCACATCGATTAAGAACATGAGGTGGTCCTGAGGGGTATGGGAATGAGTGGCCTAGGAGTACTTATCACTGGAGGGGGTAAGCTACGTACAATCTTACTTTACGTCTCCGTTGTCTGTGCTGTTCGGGCGGCCGCCATTATCCTCTCGTCTGCTTCCAACTAACACTGCTTCCAGTGGGGTGGGTTCGACCTACCTACATTTCTAGACCCACTACAAACACAAAATAATATATTTAAGGTTGCTTGATTTTAGTTTTATATTTTATTCAGAACAATTTACCTTCTGTTAGTTAATATATCTACGGGCCCGAGTGGACCTACTACGGGCCGAGTGTTCCACGGTCTGAGTTGCCCATGATTCGAACTATATCGGCGATACCTGTACTACTGGAACCACTAAAACAGAAAGAAATTGACTTACCATCGTTAACAAATTGTTGGAAGTACAAATTCATCAAGGCCCATCATGGAGTCCCGTCGTCATGGTTGACCAGTGTGGAACGTTGGAAAAGACACTGTTTCAAAACTGTAGATTCGTCCAGTACCATCCTCAGTGTTGCTGTGATGACTTTAGATTCATATCCTCGGTAAAGCAAGCGACCGACTATTATAAGGTCACCGAGAAATGAGGGCAGTGAAATTCCCAATGATACATACTCTGATGCCGGATTCGTCTCAAATTTTGAGAGAAGTTCAGAATAGTTATTGTAGAAAAACAAAACAATTACAAGTTTTTGATATCTATAAATCCTTGACTGATAAGTTTTTTGTAATTTGTATATTTTTTTCATGGAATTCCGAAACATGGAAACAAGGTCTAGCGTATCTGATGAGCTGAGAGACAAAATGCTGTACGATGGCAATCTTGGAACGTCGCCATCATATGAAATGTACATGTATAGATCAATCATATAGGCATAATAGAAACGACGAATCAGCGCGTTTTTCGCTAGAAATGAAGTAAAAAAAAAGTACTCTTGTGTTATATGTTTATCTTATTATAATTATCTTTTCTATGTAAGCATTAATTTTGCACTTTTATGAAGGACGCATGGCACGACATGCCTCAGATTTTGATGAAATTTATATATAAGATTGGGTCTGACCAAAAAGTAAAAAAATGATAAAAAAATTTCTTAATGTCACATCCCGTTGCCATGGAAACGGACTTTGAATATTGAAAAAATGATTTTTTGGGCGTTTTGAATTCGCATATATCATTTATGCAGCATAATCCAAAACAAACACTGATGAATTCTCAGCACCCTATCATTGCTCTTTCAAATTAAGTAATAATAATGTTGGGTTTATGGTCTTATCTATATGTTTCCATAGCAACAACAGAGGTACCCTATCAAAATAGTGTTTTTGGCATTTTTTTTCAAAATTCAATGATAAATTACTTACATTTTTGAAGTTTTTATGCAAATAAAACATAAGTATTCACATTGGGACAAAGTTTCTGTTCGTTGTTATGGCAACATGACCTTCAATCGCAAAAATGCAAGCAATTTTGGACAATATTTAGAGTCCTTTTTTTTACTAGATCATTGAATTTCAATTCAAAGTGTTGAAAATTAATGAATGTATTCAAGAAGATCTTTCATTACATGAAAGATTTTTTTTTTAAATATTCAGGAAATAGCCCGTTGCTATAGGAACGATTGTGTAAAATTGCACATAGGCCCACTTTGAGTCCTTAAATACGGGTGTAAAAAAGTAAGTAATCTGATTTTGTTTAATCTAGAATAAAGTTTAGACTTTCCTTTATCATATATGTAAATAAGGTTGTGTTAGGTTGTTTCGGTTTTTGAGTAAAAAGGCTTCGAAAAACAACAAAAAATGCGTATTTTTATAATGTATGGCAAAATTACTATAGCAACCATTAAGTATTGGAAACTTTTTTATTGTAAAATGATATATGCTTACTTGATCTTTATTGATATTGAATTTGAACTTCCTGAGATCAATAATTACTGTTTTATAAAAATAATAAAAGATGGTTGCCATGGTAATAAATGTTCCCAATACCTTTTCTACGGTTTTTGAAAGAGCTCTTTGCGTCGGATTTTTCCAACAATTTTTATCTATTCATCATGATGCAAAAATTTTTTGAATGACTCTGAAGTTGCAAAATAAGTTATATTTTAGATCATAGTTACTGTGCCAAGGTAACATATTTACATAGCAACAAGTGGGTTTACAAATGTATCTTGAATTTGCTCATTTTATGAAATGTATTATATTTCCTTATCATATACCCATCAAGAAAGAAGGAAAATTGTAAAATTCAAACAGCATTTTGAAATAAATTTATCAAAATCAGCTAATTATGTTGTCATGGTAACCAGCCAGACACTTCTAGTGAGCTTATTAACATTTTTATGTCCTAATCGTTATGATGCATAAAAAATCTTCCATTAATGCCGTATATAGACTAAATTATAGATCTTCAAAGTAGCTCAATTTTGCCAATTTCTCAACTTTAAAGGCCGTTGCCATGGTAACCAGATGACCTAGAAATAATTTTTTTGTCAAATTTACCCATTTTCATTGGTTCCTACTTATGTGTGAAATTTCATGAAAATCGGAGACCATGCGTGCCGAAATTGTTTAAATGATTATAGAGAATTGCTATTAAGTAACATTTCTTTGTAATATGGTCACCTTATTTGTGAAACTTCAGTGGTATCAACTCACCAATGGATTCAATCTAGGGGTTCATCAGGGTATTTAAAATCACACACCTCGTTTCAATAATACACGTACAGCTTGATGTATAAAATAAGTTCACATTTGAGATCATCTATACGAATACGTGTCAGGAGCTAACTATCCAGTTATATAATCTATCAATTAATTATAACAACTTGTTTTATCGAAGACCAAGAAATCACTACATTAAAGAGACTAGCAAGGTATGATTTTCCGCCGCAAAATCTCAATAACATAAAAGTAAGGGTAAAAAGCTTCAGGAACTTCCTTTAAAGAAAATTGGTAAATACCTTGAAGATTTAAAACAAGGAACATTAAAGGACAAATTTCAATAGGAACTTATCAGTGTTTAATTTCAAATGAAAAAAGAAGATAAACGACCAGGTTTTAGATAAACGGACTTTACCATTAACAACTCAAAGATGTTCTGAAAGACATCAATTTATATCCTTTCGATAATTTACATTCATCACCAAATTTTCAAATGTGTTTAGTATCTTAATGCAATAATTAATTCTATAATAATTTTAATCATTGATAGTGAATCCGCGTCTGAATTTAACAATCGACCGATATTTGAAAGGTCACACATGTCAAAGTTTATGTGAATAGGTTCCAATCTCATTACCCGAAACGTGCATGTCTAGTACCCGAAACGTGCATTTCTGGTCCTTGTTGTAAATTTATCAGGTCTTAAATTGTGCTATTGAATTTGAAGACGTTTAATTTTTGAACTACTTGGTGAGTGTCACTGCTGGTGGACCAAGAGTCCCCGAGGGCACAAGTACATGTAGCCAAGTTCGATCAAATTCGGTTGATCGTCTGTCTCTTCAACGCATTTGAAATTTTCTGTTACAAAATTTCTTGAAATTTCTTAAACGTGGTTGCTATGTCCAAAAGTGTACCGAAAGACTTTGCAGGATGGGTGGGATATGATGCTGTAAAGCCGCGTTTACACGCAAAGTTTTCTTTGTCAAAGTCCGTCAAAGAAAACTTGGTCAAAGTTTTCTTGGACAGAGTTGTCTGTTTACACTATCAAAGTTCTTTGAGCGACTTGTACAAGAAAACGTGGTAAATATGCACCAAAACATAGATGGTTCATATAAATATTGTGAATATTTCTCATGAAAAGTTTATAGTTTATGTTAGGGGTCGTTCATAGGACTTATTACATAATATGGAACAATTAAGCACGTATTCAAGGAATTATAAAACAAAAAACATAGACGGAATTCACTGCATTGCGTCTTTTGTCTTTGTTGATATATTCATTACTTTTAACGTTCTAAATTGCCTCTATGTCTTTCATCAACACTTTAAATACTTCTGGTTTAATGTTTGAATCTCTACTCTGATTGGTTGATTCCCGTCAAAGTCCGTCAGAGTTTCAAGAAAAATTGGATGGAGTTCTATTCCGTCAAAGTCCATCCAAGTTCTTTGACGGACTTTGATCAAAGATTTCTTGGATCGTTTACACTATCAAAGTTAGCGTCAAAAACTTTGACCAAGTTTTCTTGTACAAGAAAACTTTGGTAGTGTAAACGGGGCCTAAGACCCATTTTCAAGAAATTTCAAGATATTTTGATGTCAGATATTTTCGAATGCGCTGAAGAAACGTTCAAACCGAAGTTGATCGAACTTGGCTACATGAGGTAAAGAAGTTGTAAACCCTCGTCAGTTATCCCCAATCTATACAATGTAATTTGGCGAAAGAGTGTGAAAGTTAAGTCCAAAATGTACCAAAAGACCTAGCTCGATTGGTTGGATATGATGCTACTATTTTTGTATAAGATCCACGTTTAAGAAATATCAAGACATTTCTCGAATGCGTTCAAGAAGAAAGTGTAAACCCTCGTCAGTGATCCTCAATCTATACAATGTAATTTTGGGAAAGTGTGTAAAAGTTAAGTCAAAAATGCACCAAAATACGTAGCTGATTCGGTTGGATACATTTATGATGCTATAGGATCCACGTCGGATGCGTTCAAGAAACAATCAACCGAAGTTGATCGTACTTTGATACATGTGCTCTCGGGGACTCTTCAAATTCAAAAACATCATTTAAGAACAGATTAATTCTGCAGTATGTGCCAGACATGCACCTTTTGGGGATTAAACCCACATATTTACATATAATAAATATATACATGCATGACTGATATAGAAAAGAAAGACTAAATACTCCAAACATTCTTTCTTCGTGCGACGAGGATATTAGAAGGATCTCCAGTATGACCACCCTGCACTTACCCAGCGAAACAAACCCACAAGAAAGTGACACATAAATGACATCATACAAAACTACAAAAAGACACAACAATATCCACTAGCACATCAAACAAACCATTAGGAACAGACGTACAGAAACATTAAACATTAATTTCAATGAGTTAAAGAAGATCCTGACGATAATCTCAACAACACTTACAATAGAGCACACAATTAAGCATCGACGGACCCCTAGCAAGCTAGAGGTGGGACCAGGTGCCCGGGAGGAGTAAGAATCCCCTGTTGGCTAGCCTCACCCGTCGTCGATGTTTAAGCACGAAATTGAAAACAGTATATAAACTTCATGCACTGTCTGACGTTATGTCTATATAAAAAGTGCTATGGCGACAATGTCAGGGAAATATTTATTAAAACTCTTACTGTCAAACCCCTCAAAACATAAAGGGAAGGAGATCAATTTGCACCCGGCGCTGACTTTGGACTGTCATCTGTCATTAGCAGATGATGTGTTTATCCGCACAGCCCTCCCACTTATCCAGATACACAGAGGTATCCATAGACTCACGATAATTGTATAAACATAGCACTTCTCACTGTGAGGTGACATCATTAAAAAGACAGTTAAACGCAGCGGCCTCTTGTTACACAAATTCTATGTAAATAATCTAAAACAAATTCTATGGCATGCGTATAACAGTCTGTGCTCTGCTGGCTGAAGCGAGCTCAAGATCAATCAACCGAGAAGTCTGACAAAGAAGGGAGGAGATCTCCAACAAGACCTCGTTGCAGCATCAACAGCAAAACATCAAAACACCCGATGCAAAAACACAAAAAGACGAGTAGAGCACGAGACGGAAAAGAGACACACGACATGTAAACATCAAACACAAAAGACTACTCATAAACCGACGAGACCAATGGGAAACCGGTGCCGACATTGGACGGCCATTTGTCACGCAAGTAGCAAATGGTGTGGTCATCCTGGATTACGTGCGCACAACCCTCTCACTTCTCCAATTACTCAGTGGTCTCGAAGAACGTACAATTGTGGTGTAAAACAACTTCCTCACAGTAAGATGACCTCACACAAACAAGACCGCGAAACGTAGAGGCCCCAGAAACACAGATGAATATGTAAATGGATATAAAAAACAGGGGGGCATGCGTAATACAGTCCGTGCTCTGCCGGCTGTAGCGAGCTCATGTATGTAATCACCCGAGGAGTCCGACTGACATTCAGAGAGGACAGGTGTTTTGTGTTTACAAAATGCTCTCAAATTTCTGAAACCTCGGTCCTGTAGCATCATATCCCAGCCATCTTGCAACGTTTTTCGGTATATTAAGGACATAATTTCACAAATTTTTGCCATATTTCATTGTTTAGATTAAGGATCACTGATGAGGGTTAAATAGCCGAAACGTGCATGTCTGGTCCATTTTAAACGTCTTCAAATCGAATAGCATCATTTACGAACAGATAAATTGGCAGTATGGACCAGACATGCACGTGTCGTGTTCTTTACCCTCGTCAATTTGTCAAGAAAGGTATGAAAATTACTATGTCGAAAAAAGCACCGAAAGACGTAGCAGGATGGGAGGGATATGATGCTACAGGACCCAAGTTTTTGAAATTTCAAGAAATTTTGATAACATAAATTTTAGAATGTGTTGAAGAAACGATCAACCGAAATTGATCTAACTTGGCTACATGTGCCCTCGGGGACTCCTGGTCCACCAGCAATGACACTCACCAAGTGGTTTAAATATTAAACGTCTTCAAATTGAATAGCATCATTTAAGAACAGATACATCGGCAGCATGGATCAGACATGCACATATCGTAAATTTTCATGCTGTAAATTTATCTGTTCTAAAATGATGCTAAATGAATTTGAAGACGTTAAACATCAAACCGCTAAAACGCAAGTTGCAAAAACACAAAGCAGAGAGGCACAGACAGAGACGCAAACGGTACTAGGAACGTCAAATCACAAAGAAACATCAAACACAAATGACTACACATAAACCAACGATTCAGACCAATCGATGCCGACTTAAGACGGTCATCTGCCACGACAGTAGGAGGCGGTGTGGTTATCCTGGATTACGTGCACACAACCCTTCCACTTTAAGGCAGGCATAGGCTTTACTTTAACGTCGCCTCCCACACCAAAAAAAAGTTTTAAATTAGACATAACATGACGCAATCTCGGTATCATTTCCGCTAGCTCAATTGCTCAGAACATAAGATTCGGTGTAAGAGTATCAGGTTGAACTCCAGCCACCCATTCATTCATTAACCTGTTACAAAAAATCAAATGATGATAATGTATTACAAGAATACATTGCTATCAGTACCTATTCATAAAGTGTGTTACTGCTTAAACAGCTTAGTACTATGTCTGTAATGAAACTTTTTCGATTTTTTTCAAATTGCCTGAAAATTATTTTCCTGTGTATTTAGTTTATGTGAGATACTACGAAAGCCTATTGAGCTCAAGAGGTAGTTGAGAAATTTATTTTTTTCGCGTTATAACGCGACACCTTCGCGTTATAACGCGAAAGTTTCGCGTTATATCGCGAAACATACGCGTTATAACGCGAAAGTTTAACACGAAACTTACGCGATATTACGCGAAACTTTCGCGTTATATCGCGAAACTTTCGCATCATATCGCGAAACTTTCGCGTTATAACGCGAAACTTACGCTTTATTAGGCGAAACTTTCGCATTATTACGCGAAACTTTCGCGTTATTATACGAAAATTTTCGCGTTATAACGCGAAAATTTGTATGTATGCAGTATGTAAAAGATTTCAAATCGAAGCCCCTGTAGGAGCTTCAGGATACCCCCAGCACAGAGTAGTTTCATAGCAATAACAATATATAAGATTATTATGAAATACATGTATATATATATATATACGACGAAATTTCAATCAGAAAGCAAGAGTAAATTTTTCAAGAAAATGTCAAGATTTACTTGAAATACCTTGCCATTTCCAGGAACTACATGTTATGAATGATCGATATAGGCATTACACGAAATCCCTCCATTTCGGGAAGTGCGTAAAATCCCTTATTATACTTATTAACTGTAACATATACACATGAAATCACAAAATCCCTTGATTTCAGGAATATTAATATACATGTATATGTTATAGGGAATAAATGTAATCAGAGATTTTACGTGATTCCTGAAAGGACAAGGTACGTTTTGGGCTTAAAATGGCCGATGTCGGAAAATTAATGACATTTATTGTGGACATAGAGGGCGTCTTCCTCTGTTATTTGGTATATAAATTATAGGAATCGGACAATGTTTAGATGCCGAATAAAGCATTCAAAGTATCCTTGGTGTGACGTTGACGTCGCACTTCTGACGCCTTTTTCGCTATTTGACGTTGTCACAAAGCGCTCTCATGTATATTTTAAGGCAATGTTTGATAAATCAATACGTATTTTGGGTCGTTGTATTCCTCAATCTTTGTATAATAATAACTTGCATCTTTAATCCTTAAATCTTTGATGTGTCCACACATTCATATATACATGTGCGTTTGTTTTCACTTACTATATACAATTTCATATTAGCGGATAAAGAAATGGGCGTGATGGACGTGATGGAGCAATGAAAGGGTTATACAAAAAAAATGTTGACATTTAGTTCCGACTATTAACGCTGTTCAAACCAAGTATTTTGAAACGATTCTAGGGTCTAATAGCAATTCTCCAGATTGCTTTTGATTAAAATCTGAAAAGTGTTTAAATAGTTTTCGTAGGGGAGGAGGTATACTTCGCCCCGTAAACCAACGTCTAGATGACTTCCATACGCCTAGACATTTGGTTAATGAGCAACCCTTTCACTGAAAATTCTGTATCCGCCCCTTGATGAGGTTGAAGTATCCATTCCTCATGAAACAATATAAAAGTATTATGCGATCAGGGGGCATACATTTAAAACAAATGAATACGTCATACATGCATAAAAAGTCATATTTTGAATTCATGATAAGTGTAAGATTACGTGCACTGGAAATAAAAAGACATTTGGGTGTGACAAATGTTTGAAGCTTACTTGAGTTAAAGGTTCAAATGAGGTGTACGTAGCCAGCCGTCTGTCTGTCCGTCCGTATACATTCTCCATTTTCTTCCGCAAAGAATTTCGGGAAACCTTAATATTGGAACTTAGGAGGTACTAATGGTCCCTTACCAAGTTTGCGTTTTCAAGTGAGGGCAGTGAACAAACGATATTATTAACCGACATATTTTGATTCTTTTTTTCTTTTCACCACAATACAAAAAAACACAAACTCACGGTCATCTATATAGTTTACGTAACAGTCGATTAAAATGCCAGCAGTGACGGATATATAGCCGTTTGACCGCAGTGCCAAAACATGCTTTAAAAGCAAACTACTGTTTCCATAAAAACATCTTTGAAAGTACACTCCATGCAGACACCACCGATTTGAATAAATTTTCCAAAATCTTCTCAATCTACAGCATTGACACATATCGTACGGTGTTCCGTTGGGTACTTCGCTTCTTCTCGTAAACACATTGAGACGTTATACGATATGAAGAAGCGAAGTTGAGAAGAAGCGAGGCGGAGAAGAAGCGAGGCGGAGAAGGAGCGAAGACAAGATGAAGCGAAGTTACGATGCGAAGACCGGAACTTCGCTTCTTCGCATCATAACTTCGCTTCTTCGCATCGTGACTTTGCTTCTTCGCATATCCATTTCAAGCGCGAAGAAGCGATGTCCCAAACGGGGCACCGTAATATCGGAATGTTGACGTTTCCTGATCTGAGGGATGAATTTTGATGAACCAGGAATATGACTCAATGCAATGCATAAACAAGCATAAACACAGATATTTCTTTACCAAATATTCGATATAAATATCTAAAAAAATTGACAAATTTTTAAACCATTTTTTTTTAATTGTTTAGAATTTTAGGATCGTGAAATCTTAAGTGAGGGTTAGGGGTAAGGACCCATACCCGCCTGGAATTTGCCAAAATTGCTGCAGTTTTACATATATATTTTCTTCAAAATCATGGGCTGAAATAAAGCTATATGTAAGTTAGTTCATGAAAGATTAAAAAATAAGGTAATGAAAAGGCCAGATGGGTTACAGGAGATGATATTTCATCAACAGGACTGAATTCTCTATATTATACACAGTTATTGTTTTCTTTGGTCCCGATGGTCAAATTCCCGGGTTTTTTTCCCTGATTGCCAAACATTCTTTTGTGCTTTTATTGAAAAAAATGCTGATCGATAATATTCAACTTGTCGAGGTCATTAAGTTCTATATAGTTGGACCAAAGTAAGAAAACTAGAGGGCTCTATCAAAATGAAAAAAATAAAATAGCAAGTAAAAAGTAAACATACGTAATTTCAATATAACAAAAAAAAAACATAACTTTGATACAGTTTTGTAGAATAAATATAAATTGAAATGAAAAAAGCAGGTTGATTCAATGAATTGCAATTCAAACAAAAGTCCTGGTTTCTATGATATTTTTTTGGTCATAACACATGTATCTTGAAAAAAGATTATTTTCTCGGAAAATATTTTCAACATTTGCGAAGTTAAATTTTTCATTCAAATTTCTTCTTCGTATCAAAGGGAATGTTCTTGTCATGGGTGATACATGTATATTTCAGAAATGATACAAAATTCAAAATCGTTCCCGGCTTTTCTCTCTCACATAAATCATTTGATATAAGACATATTACAAAGAAATTTGATCACTCCAAGTATTTACTTCAATTATTGATACATATAAGTTACTGAATAAACATGGAACGACATGCCGATAATCTGATCATTTGTCCTTTGTGCAGAGGTATCAATTCCCTAAACATATATAATCTTTTTATTTTGCCACGGACTAATTCGAACCAATCAGAGAGCGTAAATCGCGTCATGTGCTCGACGTCTAAATTTCGATAGACCGTCAGCAATTGCCTTATAAATGAATCCGCATGTAAAAGAATGGCACAAAACGCCCATTTTCTGCGACAAAAGACGGAGATTTTGGTCCTCGACAAAAAAAAAATTATTAGGTTTGTTACAGACCGTCCACCGAGATTTAGGCTTCTATGAGCTTGATAAACCTGATAAATCTCTGTAGACGGTCAGTAACAAACCTAATAACTAATACTGTTTAGGAAATGACAGGATATTGTATAATTTTGCATTTATGTACTGGCATGTGTAAATCTAATTAGTTAAAAGAATACGCATTCACTTCCTTTATATTGACCTTATATATGAAATAAAATGTTCATGTGACATGAGAAAAGTGATATAAGATGAAATTCAACAACGAATATATTTAAAGTTAGTATAGAGCGCAGGCAATAACCAACACGATACTTCGCCAGAAGTGAGATCATAAATCAAAGAAATTGTGTGTAAAATATAAACTTGGTCATTGTGTGACTTCACGTAGAATTTCGTTAATTTCGACGCAAAATCCTATAAAAATCGACAGATTTTCGCAAGCGAATCAACTTTGGCGCCTTTTTATGACGTCAAAGACAAAGTGACGTCATGTTTCGGACTCGCTAATATTAATGAAAGATCTTAATCTATAACATGAAAACACAACAATGGCTTATGAAATTGCTGTAAAACCACGGCCAAATAGGGGGCATATCGCCCCTTGTCCTTAAAGGATTTCGTGTAATGCCTGTATCGATCAGTCATTACAAGGAATTCTTGAAGTTTGCCAGGCGTTTCATGTATTTCCTTTCTTTTTCATGAGTTGTTACACTGTCATGTATTTCCTAACCGTTTTTATTTTCTTCATTTGACATTTGAAATCATAGCTTTTTCAGTCGTTTGATGCTGAATATCATCTCTGACAAGTAAAAAGGGAATGTTTATGTCAACTAAATAGAAATATTCAAGCTAGACTTTAAGTAATTTCCATTTAATCATTGCTCAAATTTAGGGTTCAATTTATTATTTTTATGCAGAATGAACATAAAACTAAAGTATCAATCAAGAACTTATCTAACATGATTGATGATTGAAGTACTTTTAAACATAAACCGAAAGTAGAAGCAACATTAGTATTTTTAAGACCATTTAGTTTTCTCGATAATAATTAAATGCTTAAAAATACCTTAAATGTGTTGATTTCCAACTACCTTTCATGTGATACATCTGTATCTGAATCTGATATAATGTATATTAAAGTGATGAACGAACGCCCTGCCGGACATATCAGTATAAAATGTAATACGTCAATCATAGCTTTCTCCCAGTAAACACTTTTGGGCACCCCCCTTCCTTTGTGTATTTAAATACTAAGATTTTTAATTGCGACAAGATTTTGGGACGAATCGATCGAACATCATTGCACTTTAGTACAAAAGCTTATATTGAGTTACATGTTCCAAGCAAGATTCACCTCGACGTAGAAGAGGGAAGGGGGGAGGGGGGCTTCTGCGGCATTGGTGTCCGCACTCAAGAAAACGGGACCTATATTTCATGCTTGAACAACCAGGTTAAGTGAAACAGGACAGGTCCTTTATCAGCATATCTTTTAAAAGTCCTAAATCAACCAAACTTGTGAAGGTGATGCATCTACTCTAGTAAGGATGCATACTTAAATGCACGGTACGTATGCTGCATTTGACCTATATTGCATGCCTGAAAACCAGTTTAAGTAAAATTGGACAGGTCAATTTCCAGTCTATTATAAGTCCTAGATCATCCAAAATTGTGTGACTGATGAATCTGAGGATCCTTCCTGCAATGCATGGTAGGAAAGCTGAATTTGTTAAGTAAAACAGGACAGATCCAGCTTATCATGAGTCTTAGATCAACCAAACTTGTATGGGTAATGTATCCGTGGATGCTTACCTTACTGCAATTCTGGCGTGGATGATCTGAATCATACTTTATACTTGAGTGACCAGATCAGGTCACTCCAAAATACATTCACCATGTTTACCATACTTTTAAACTGCACTCAGTCCGACACTAACTATTGGCCTATATTTCATTTAAAGTCGAGAAAACGCAGATAACTTTCGTACTATCAATGGAAGGACATTGCTATTTCATACATAGATTCATCGAACATAGCCTGCTAATTGATTTCGCGATATAACGCGTAAAGCTCGCGTCAAACGCGAAATTTCGCGATATAACGAGTAAGTTTCGCGTTATAACGCGTAAAGTTCGCGTTATAACGTGTAACTTTCGCGTTATAACGCGTAAGTTTCGCGATATTACGCGTAAATTTCGCGTTATAAAGCATAAAGTTCGCGATATAAGGCGTAAGTTTTGCGTTATAACGCGATAGTTTCCCGATATAACTCGTAAGTTTCGCGTTATAACGCGTAAGTTTCGCGATATTACGTGTAAAATTCGCGTTATAACGCGAAAATTCCCGATATAACGCGTTAAGTTCGCGTTATAACGCGAAGTTTCGTGATATAACGCGAAAGTTTCTGCACATTTTTGCGATATAACGCGAAAGTTTCGCGATATAACGCGTTAAGTTCGCGTTGTAATGCGTAAGTTTCGCGTTATAACGCGTAAGTCTCGCGATATAACGCGAAAGTTTCGCGTTACAACGCGAAAAAATAATTTTCTCAGCCACCATTTGAGCTCAATAGGCTTTCGTAAGATACTAATAAGTAGTTTGTGATGCTACTTTCCTCAAAAGAAACTTGAAACTGAATGTCGAATTTGGAAACATCATACTAAACAAAATGAATTAAAAGTTGCTTCTATAGTGGACTATACGTAAACCACAAAATGAAACATATTGACATTTCCTTATGTATACAAATTATAATCATTAGAAAATGCAACATATGTCTGATTGATATTGATATAATTATTCCACGTCAATTCACATTAGTAGTTTTTTGACACAAACATTGTCACATTTTGCGCGTCTAGCCAATTTAGAAGCTCGAATAACCAGTACTTGTTTTTTGACAAAAGTGATGCCGATCCATTTCGTCGTGCATCAATGTCAAGATAATAGCGATTTGCGTCAAAATTGCTAACCCTGTTTTACCAATTGTTCTAAAAATAGTACCTTTTCAAAATATATTGACGAAACAAACATGAACACAGGTATAAAAATGTCTCATAAATGTCCTTTGAAATTCGCTTCTCGGTCTACTAAAACCAGTTCCTAGAAACAGGTATGTCAGTTGTCTCATGATTTTTTTTTCAAAATTTCGGGATGAATATTTCTACTGTTTACCTTAGTTTTTTAAAACCATAATAAAGGTAAAGATAGCCAATATATATCTTTAAATTTGTTAAAAATTCAATGATGATCTCATTTGTCATTTACCCTTGTAGTCCAGTCAATCTAGCCTAAAATGGGACCGGAAAGGGAACTAATTGCAACCGAAGGTTTTTCATCGGTTTTGGCTACTCGAATGTTTATTCAACCACCACAAAAAAAATAATTGAACGCTCACACTCTTTGGCAATATTACATTGTTTAGATTGCGGATCACTTACGAGAGTTAAGTACCCGAAACGTGCATGTCTGGTCCATGCTGAAATTTCATCTGTTCTTAAATGATGCTATTGAATTTGAAGACGTTTAACATTTGAACCACTTGATGAGTGTCACTGTTGGTGAACCAGGAGTCCCGGAGGGCACATGTAGCCAAGTTCGATCAATTTCGGTGGATCGTTTTTCTCTTCAACGCATTCGAAAATTTTTGTTACATGTATCTAAAAATCTTGAAATTCAAAAATATGGGTCCTGTAGCATCATATCCCACCCATCCTTCTACGTTTTCGGTACATTTTTTGACATAATATTTCTCACACGATTGATGATCACTGACGTAGGTTAAGTACCCGAAACGTGCATGTCTGGTCCATGCTGACATTTAATCTGTTCCTAAATAATGCTATTGAATTTGAAGACGTTAAACATTGAATGAATTCAGCTTCGTACGAGTAAAGAAAAATATCGGCAAGGAGTGAGGCACAATAATTATAGGTCCCCATTGGAATTCCGACAATTTGCTGAAAGACCTTTCCTTTAGATAGTTGTATTACAGTTCTGTGGGAGTGAACTTTTTAAAATTAGTAATCATTGACTTCAAATTCATTGCGATAGATGGTGATGAGGATGTGTGCAAATTTTGGATTATTAATAAACAACAAATCATCTATGTATCTATGTATCTGTATGTGAAGTTGAAGTTAAAAGCTAGGTGATTACATACATGAGTTCGCTACAGCCGGCAGAGCACGGACTGTATTACGCACTTTTTATATTCATTTACATATCCATCTGTGTTGGTGGGGCCTCTATGTTTTGCGGTCTGTTTGTGTAAGGTCATCTTACAGTGAGAAGGTTGTGTTACACAACAATTGTACGTTCTTCGAGACCTTTGGGTAATTGGAGAAGTGAGAGGGTTGTGCACACGTAATCCAGGATAACCACACGATTTGCTAGTCGCGAGGCAAATGGCCGTCCAAAGTCGGTTTATGTGTAGTCTTTTGTTTTTGATGTTTACATGTCGTATGCCTCTTTTTTTTTACTATGCTCGTCTTTTGTGTTTTTGCATCGGGTGTATTGGTGTTCTGCTGTTGATGCTGCAACAGGGTCTTGTTGGAGATCCCCTCCCTTCTTCTAATTTTGTTTATCATATCAACATAAAAGACAGGTTGTGTCATACCCAAAGTAATGTACTCTGTTGCGTGTATAGATCCGAATTTTAAAAGAAGTTTACTGTAATTTTTTTTAAATTTCCAGAAAGTCTTATCTAGTTTATGAAAGCGGAAACCTTGACCTAAAAGCTTTTTTTCGTAATTTGTAAATTTCTACCGTGAGAATCCGAAATATCAGAGTATGCTCTAGCGTATCGGATGAGCTGTGATATGTAAATGCCGCATGACGATATTCTTGGAACATCACCGTCAAGCCAGGGGAAATTTACTATGTTGAATCCAAGTACACATCAAAATCTACCGGTTGCACGAATATGGTTCATGAAACATCCTTACTTCTCATGATTTATCGGAATCATTACCTAGTCATGAGTTATTAATTTATTTCCTCCTGATTCTACATGAAGAATCGAGAGTGAGGCACACTGTTGTGCAATATCATAAACCATGGAACCGTTAGCTAGCAATCTGAATGGTTGATACAAATAACTACATAATGATTTAAAATATCTGTTGGTGGATTGCCGGGGATAATGTTCAACTAGTTTAATTATATTTCGGCGCTAGACTTGAGTTATATTTGAAAACATAATTGAAAATTCTGTATCACCAAATTTGATGAGTTAGTCGTACGAAGACAATGCACTATCCTTAGTTGTTTTATACGGTCAATATACAGACGGAAAACAAAAGTGATGCATTGTAAGGCTATCTTAGCTATTAGTTTAATCCGAAATAAGAGAAAAATTCTGTTTATAAAGCTAAAAAAAAAAAAAAAATTCGGCGTGATTCATGTAGATGAAAGTGAAAGTCGAACAACGATATTCACTTGAGTTTGGATACAACTAAGGCATTCTTGCGCTGCATTACATTCCCCTTTTTCTTATAAATGATCTATAATGCACACAAATATAGATTGACCGATTGTACTGCGTTGCGAGATTATCATCGTGATAATGCTTAAAATCTAAGCTTTATGGTCGGAAATTGTTTGTTGCTGGTTTACATGACAGTTTAGATTTATTAATGTGTAGTCTTGTGTGTTTGGTGTTTTGATGTCGTATTTAGTATTCTACGTCCATTTTGCTTCTCTTTCTGTGAATGTCCTCTCTGTATACTTACCTAGGATATTTTAGTATTTCACTCTGGGTACTACAGTCGAGTCTTGTAGTAGCTCCCTTCCATTTGCTCATTTGTTTTTTTTTTGACAACTTTAATTTAGCCAAAAACCTTGAAGAAACCAATAAGGATTTCAAAGCATGACAGCAAATAAATAGGCATTAAAAGCCTGACGGAAATCGAATAAGGAATGTAACGTCCAAATGCAACAAGGCAACCGAAGATAAAGATGGCACTTATAGCCAGTTATAAATAAACTACGGACTAAGTCTTTCAAAACCTACGCTGAAACAGTAAATGCCTGCAAGGCCTCTAATCATTGACGAAGGCCTTTGAGGCATTGGTATAACTTATTACATCTACAGTCCAAGAGAATACTGAAACTAATAATATAACTTTGATTGGATCCCGGAGTTATCTTTCTTGGAAATTTATCTCTTTACTTTAATGAAAGCAGTTATACTATAAAGATTGTCAGTTCGTTCTTATACCAGTGGATTATCATTGACGAAGGCCTTGGAGGCATTTGGTAAAACTTATAACATCTACAGTCCAAGAGAATACTGAAAACAGTAATATTACTAAAACTAATAATATAACTTTAATTGGAGTTATCTTTCTTGGAAATTTATCTCTTTACTTTACTGAAAGCAATTATACTATATGGATTGTCAGTTCGTTCTTATACCAGTGGATTATCATTGACGAAGGCCTTGGAGGCATTAGGTAGAACTAAATCTTATTACATCTACAGTCCAAGAGGATACTGAAAACAGTAAAATTACTAAAACTATTAATATAACTTTAATTGGAGTTATCTCTCTTGGAAATTTATCTCTATATATTACAGAAAGCAGTTATACTATATAGATTGTCAGTTCGCTCTTATACCAGTGGATTCGGGGACAGATGAGGGTGATTAGTTGTATCTCATTCAATTGTATACTGAAAAATTGTTTAAAATATCAGAATTTTTTTCCCTCAACATATTTGAAAAAAATGTGATATCAGAAAGAAGAAAAAGTGAAAATAGGTTCAAAATGGACATTATTTTCTATTCTAAGTATAAAAATTTGTTCAAATTTAATGAATTTGTTGTTGAATCAAAGAATTGTTTGAAAAAAGCTCTGCTTTAAATTGTAAAATGTTGATTTGTCTATATTACAGAAAGATGTAATATAAGGTGGCAACATTACTGTTTTCAATAATATAAGGGATTATTGCTAACAGTAAGATTACAGTTCTAAGTAATATTACTATTTATAGTATTCTCTTCGACTGATCTACGCATATATAATATTTCAGCTTCCACATAACTAACTTCCCTTCCATGAGTAGCAACCTTCCGTCTTCTCCTGCTTATAGTGTTTTTGTTTCCGAGTTTATACGGTACGCCAGGGCATGTTCTAAATACTGATATTTCAATTTATATTAGAGCCAGACGGCTTGCAAGTAAGCTACTCGTTCAGTGTTATATTGGCTGAAATCTTCTATGAGGAAGTTCTTCGGTGCACGGGGATATGGTAAAAGCATATCAGATCCCCCTCTCCAGAATGATCAGTGACATTCTGGATTGTGATTGAATGGCTGTCATCATCACCATCAAGAAATACTTACCTGATGTGTACATGAATATGTACATCGAGACAATCACCGAAGTTGACAAGTTCCCATGGAACTATTGCGACGGGTGTTGCACGCAATCAGGAGACGCTGATTCTCCCAGGGCGCCTAATCTCACTTCGGAATGTTATTTATTCCGAGTTACATTCGGTAACTCATAGGTAACTCATTGCAAAAAGTCCGAACATGTACAGTACATCAAGCCACATGTCTTACGATTCTGTCATACCCTATCCACCAACCTACATGTACCTCGCATCAATTGCACCCTATCCAACCCAATTCTATCCTATCCAATCCTATTCAATCCTCTCATATTTTGAGTTCACGAGCTGATACCCTGTTAGAATTTTGTAACACATCAGTATGGTAACTCTTTTCATAACGTCTGCTTTTGATGGCGTCGATATGGCAGCACTTGAAATCACAGCAAATGCTGTAGTGAAACGTAGAATCCCCTTGCATTTTTTACTAGCAGAACCAATCAGAATGCTTGTTACAAACGGAATGCATTAATATACATCTTTATCTTTGAACAAATTATATAAAGGTACTTCTAATTCTATCACAAAAATGCGGAAGATTCATATAGAACCAATATCTTCTTATATTAATAGATGACTATTAGATTGGTATCCGCTTAGATTAATTCTCTTTTAAAAGATTTTTGAATCTTCCGTTGTCTAATCTTGATAAGTTATTAATTGGGGGGGGGGGGGGGGAACAGTTTAATATTTTGCATTAAGATATGGAACTATATAAACATAGCATCAGAAAGTGCATGTATTTTATAGTTTCATTTTCGTGCGGCGGGTGCGGCTAGCCAACAGGGGATTCTTGCTCCTCACGGACACCTGGTCTACCTCTGGCTTGCTAGGGGTCTGTCGATGCTCAATTGTGTGCTCTATTGTGAGTGCTGTTGAGATTATCGTCAGGATCTTCTTTTAATATTTTGAACATATAAAAATGAAGTACCATTTTTATAATTGTTTTTTTTTTCATATCAGAATCTGAATACATTTCCAAAAATAGAGACAAAGATGACCCTTAAGCTGGTAATGGTGATTTTGGCAGTGATATCTGTAACTAGAGGAGAACAGAAAGGTTAGATAAAACTTTGAATGTTAATTGATCTTCAAACATCTCTGGTGATTAGTATCAGAGGAGATGTCTAGCCAACAAGAACATTTTATATACATGTACATCAATGCGTATCGTCCTATTGGGATTTTATCAATGAAAAAAAAAGAGTTATTAACTTCAGTATTCTTAACTTCCATAAAACTCATCTTATATTTGTTGTATAAAAATATCATTAAATATCATGTTAAAAAACATATGATTTTCTGTCATACACCATCCAACCAAATATTGTACTCTGTGTCTTCCGAAATGGAAGTAACCGGATGTGACAGTTCTATCGATTTGAAGCGGCGGGTGTTGCATGCAAGCAGGAGATGCTTACTCTTCCTGGGCACCTGGTCTCACTCCCATATCGGAAGTTCGCTTCTTTTTATATGGTGGAGGTTTTTGCTTGTTTGCTTTTGTTCCTGTTTTATCCTGATTTTGTTTGCCTTCGGTTTCTGATTTTCTGATTTATCGATTTTGTGCTGAATACGGGGATATGGTCATTATCAATATTCGTCATAATAAGGGCATCTCCAACATGACACGGTTGCAGCACCCAAAGTAAAGGCAAAGTATACACACTGCTTGCAATGGAAGTAATAGTTGGATAAAGAGCAAATTATTGAATACACATGATACATGTACAACAATAGACCAGAAATCCCATATTCGCTCAGATAAGCTGAATGATTGCAATACGTTATAAGTGAGCAACAATTTTTATTTTCGAAATGAAAATAATTTCGAAAATGTTTTATAACTTTGATTGGATCCCGGAGTTATCTTTCTTGGAAATTTATCTCTTTACTTTAATGAAAGCAGTTATACTATAAAGATTGTCAGTTCGTTCTTATACCAGTGGATTATCATTGACGAAGGCCTTGGAGGCATTTGGTAAAACTTATAACATCTACAGTCCAAGAGAATACTGAAAACAGTAATATTACTAAAACTAATAATATAACTTTAATTGGAGTTATCTTTCTTGGAAATTTATCTCTTTACTTTACTGAAAGCAATTATACTATATGGATTGTCAGTTCGTTCTTATACCAGTGGATTATCATTGACGAAGGCCTTGGAGGCATTAGGTAGAACTAAATCTTATTACATCTACAGTCCAAGAGGATACTGAAAACAGTAAAATTACTAAAACTATTAATATAACTTTAATTGGAGTTATCTCTCTTGGAAATTTATCTCTATATATTACAGAAAGCAGTTATACTATATAGATTGTCAGTTCGCTCTTATACCAGTGGATTCGGGGACAGATGAGGGTGATTAGTTGTATCTCATTCAATTGTATACTGAAAAATTGTTTAAAATATCAGAATTTTTTTCCCTCAACATATTTGAAAAAAATGTGATATCAGAAAGAAGAAAAAGTGAAAATAGGTTCAAAATGGACATTATTTTCTATTCTAAGTATAAAAATTTGTTCAAATTTAATGAATTTGTTGTTGAATCAAAGAATTGTTTGAAAAAAGCTCTGCTTTAAATTGTAAAATGTTGATTTGTCTATATTACAGAAAGATGTAATATAAGGTGGCAACATTACTGTTTTCAATAATATAAGGGATTATTGCTAACAGTAAGATTACAGTTCTAAGTAATATTACTATTTATAGTATTCTCTTCGACTGATCTACGCATATATAATATTTCAGCTTCCACATAACTAACTTCCCTTCCATGAGTAGCAACCTTCCGTCTTCTCCTGCTTATAGTGTTTTTGTTTCCGAGTTTATACGGTACGCCAGGGCATGTTCTAAATACTGATATTTCAATTTATATTAGAGCCAGACGGCTTGCAAGTAAGCTACTCGTTCAGTGTTATATTGGCTGAAATCTTCTATGAGGAAGTTCTTCGGTGCACGGGGATATGGTAAAAGCATATCAGATCCCCCTCTCCAGAATGATCAGTGACATTCTGGATTGTGATTGAATGGCTGTCATCATCACCATCAAGAAATACTTACCTGATGTGTACATGAATATGTACATCGAGACAATCACCGAAGTTGACAAGTTCCCATGGAACTATTGCGACGGGTGTTGCACGCAATCAGGAGACGCTGATTCTCCCAGGGCGCCTAATCTCACTTCGGAATGTTATTTATTCCGAGTTACATTCGGTAACTCATAGGTAACTCATTGCAAAAAGTCCGAACATGTACAGTACATCAAGCCACATGTCTTACGATTCTGTCATACCCTATCCACCAACCTACATGTACCTCGCATCAATTGCACCCTATCCAACCCAATTCTATCCTATCCAATCCTATTCAATCCTCTCATATTTTGAGTTCACGAGCTGATACCCTGTTAGAATTTTGTAACACATCAGTATGGTAACTCTTTTCATAACGTCTGCTTTTGATGGCGTCGATATGGCAGCACTTGAAATCACAGCAAATGCTGTAGTGAAACGTAGAATCCCCTTGCATTTTTTACTAGCAGAACCAATCAGAATGCTTGTTACAAACGGAATGCATTAATATACATCTTTATCTTTGAACAAATTATATAAAGGTACTTCTAATTCTATCACAAAAATGCGGAAGATTCATATAGAACCAATATCTTCTTATATTAATAGATGACTATTAGATTGGTATCCGCTTAGATTAATTCTCTTTTAAAAGATTTTTGAATCTTCCGTTGTCTAATCTTGATAAGTTATTAATTGGGGGGGGGGGGGGAACAGTTTAATATTTTGCATTAAGATATGGAACTATATAAACATAGCATCAGAAAGTGCATGTATTTTATAGTTTCATTTTCGTGCGGCGGGTGCGGCTAGCCAACAGGGGATTCTTGCTCCTCACGGACACCTGGTCTACCTCTGGCTTGCTAGGGGTCTGTCGATGCTCAATTGTGTGCTCTATTGTGAGTGCTGTTGAGATTATCGTCAGGATCTTCTTTTAATATTTTGAACATATAAAAATGAAGTACCATTTTTATAATTGTTTTTTTTTTCATATCAGAATCTGAATACATTTCCAAAAATAGAGACAAAGATGACCCTTAAGCTGGTAATGGTGATTTTGGCAGTGATATCTGTAACTAGAGGAGAACAGAAAGGTTAGATAAAACTTTGAATGTTAATTGATCTTCAAACATCTCTGGTGATTAGTATCAGAGGAGATGTCTAGCCAACAAGAACATTTTATATACATGTACATCAATGCGTATCGTCCTATTGGGATTTTATCAATGAAAAAAAAAGAGTTATTAACTTCAGTATTCTTAACTTCCATAAAACTCATCTTATATTTGTTGTATAAAAATATCATTAAATATCATGTTAAAAAACATATGATTTTCTGTCATACACCATCCAACCAAATATTGTACTCTGTGTCTTCCGAAATGGAAGTAACCGGATGTGACAGTTCTATCGATTTGAAGCGGCGGGTGTTGCATGCAAGCAGGAGATGCTTACTCTTCCTGGGCACCTGGTCTCACTCCCATATCGGAAGTTCGCTTCTTTTTATATGGTGGAGGTTTTTGCTTGTTTGCTTTTGTTCCTGTTTTATCCTGATTTTGTTTGCCTTCGGTTTCTGATTTTCTGATTTATCGATTTTGTGCTGAATACGGGGATATGGTCATTATCAATATTCGTCATAATAAGGGCATCTCCAACATGACACGGTTGCAGCACCCAAAGTAAAGGCAAAGTATACACACTGCTTGCAATGGAAGTAATAGTTGGATAAAGAGCAAATTATTGAATACACATGATACATGTACAACAATAGACCAGAAATCCCATATTCGCTCAGATAAGCTGAATGATTGCAATACGTTATAAGTGAGCAACAATTTTTATTTTCGAAATGAAAATAATTTCGAAAATGTTTACATGTCTATGAAGAAGTTACTAGGTGAATATCCGGTGTTCGTATTATTGCTAAAAGCATTTATAGTACTTTGACCTTACTTTTTAAACGCTGACACCAGGATATAGTTTGGTATCAAACATGCATAATATCTATTTGTAACGATTATACTTGAAAATTAAGATATTCATATATGTCAATTAATTCTTATTTACCATTAAAGTAAAGTATTTGATCATACTTGAATAGTTTATCATAAAATTTCAGCCATAAATCCAACAGAAAATTAGAAACAGTAACTGTTTACCGTACGCCAAATAGAAATTATTGGGTGTTCTGGGGTATCGCTGTTGGTGCTGAGCTGCAACCGAGTGTTGTTGGAGATCCCCTCCTTTCTTTTATATACTAGTAAAAATTTCAAACCGAACACCTGAGTTAACATGCTCCACTAGCTATATTAACATTAGATTGAAACTTTTGAATTCTTTCCAGATCTTGTGCTATTCAACAGTGGATGTTTTTTTTTGTTACTTTTAATACCCGACCATTCATCGCGATTCGTCTAACATTCACAGAACCAGCTTTTCCGGTCGCAATACATTCCCGCTTAATTCGTACATTAATTTGATTGTTTCTTTAGTGTTAAGGCTTTTTAAAGTTGTTTAAATAGAAAAAATATCAATGTCCTATTTTTCACATCGATCATTTTCAAAAATCAAAAGAAAATCGATGACAAATATCCCTTAATAAAGTACAAAATCGATAATTCAGAAAATCAGAAACCGAAGGAATACACGATCAGGATAAAACAGAAACCAAAGCAAACAAACAAAAACCTCCATCATACGAAAAGAAGCGAACTCCCTATATGAGATTGAGACCAGATGCCAAGGAAGAGTAAGCATCTCCTGCTTGCATGCAACACCCGCCGCTTCGATTCGGTAGAACTGTCACATCCGGATATTACACATTGGCGAGAATAAAACATCACTACGACGTCAAAGAGTGACTCAGGTCTTTTTTGAAGTGTTTTTTTTTTTTTTTTTGGCGTGCACTGTATAAACACCAAATTTCATCAGTTTTGAGGACGTATTTTTATGAGATTTTGAAGTAAAAATCACGTTTTATTCGGGATTTGTTCTCTTTACGACCAAATATTCATTATTGTCAAATTCGTCACGCTCCAGTAACGTTGCCTTATATTTCACCGAAATTTCGAATAATGTAAACAGATAGTATTAAATCAATCAGTTATACATTTTTCACTGATAAAAAGTTATTCTCCATAAAATCATGAAGATTCAAAATCTGTTCGGTTAAAAAATTTGACCAGTGTTTATTTAACTTCAAACAATCGAAACAGATAAGAAAAGGTGAAATTTATTTGTTAAGCACTGTGTAGCATCACGTGACAGGTGAAACCACGAACACAAAATTTGGAGGCATGCCGCTCGTTTGGAGGAAAGAAAACAGGCACTGTGATGATTGCTTTGATTCAATTATATCATCTTCTCATAGCTGATGTATTGTTCTTGTAAAAAATGATATTTCGATGATTCTTTGTTCGTGAATCAAGAAGTCATGTTAGTTTTTAAAACATTGTGACAAAATGAACGTCATGGTCAAAATATGTTAAAACACAATGTTGTGGTGGTTTCCACGCAAATATCTACAGTTTTTGTCATAATGTTTGTAAAAACAAAGGCGTTTTATTTACTAAGAAGTTCATGATTGTTAAGGTACATGTATCAGTTTAGACAAGGATATAGGCTATGAAAAGATAAAATTTTATCATTTAATCAAAGCAATTATTGCAGTTTCTGTTTTCTTTCATCCAATGAGCATTTTATTTATTCGTGGTATTACCAACTTAAGTGACGTGATGCTACACAGTGTCAGACACCTATAAAAAGAGACGCAAAAGGGAAAGGAACACCAACTCACACCATAGAATCATGAAATTCAAAATACCACATTTGAACCAACGAGACCAACTATCACCATAGAACATTAAACACAAACCCCAACGAGACCAATTGATAACCGATGCCAAAGTAGGACGGCGATCTGCCACGAAAACAGCAGAGTCTTACGTTTTAATAACTGTTGGTGGACTAGGAGTCCCCGAGGACGTATGTAGTCAAGATCGATCAACTCCGGATGCGTTCGAAAATGTCTGCTATGAAAATATCATATGCTATCCTCATTCTTTTTATAGTTTACTTCCAAGCTTGGAACTCCGTAACACAGACAGATGTCCCGGCGGGTGAAGTCCTTGTCTACGATAGAGTCAACTCAAACGAAGGTAATGGGTATGATAGTTCTTCAGGGAAGTTCACAGCTCCAAGAGGCGGCCCATACGTCTTTACATGGACTGCCATCACCCAGGACCAATATAGTTTGAATGTAAATCTGTATGTGAATGGAAAGAACATAGGCACAGCACAGGCCGATGGTGCACCAGGACCACAAAATAGCTCTGGGTCAAACACCGTTGTCCTAACCCTAAAAGAAGGCGATGTGGTTACACTAAGGGTTGAGAACTGGAATGCCCAAGAGGACCGTCAGTTTTATGGCACTCCAAACTCTCACTCTACGTTTGCCGGATGGACACTATAGCCGATGGAAACAACACATTACGAAAATAGAGAAATAATTGTAACAAAATTACAAAGAGATAAATACATGTCATAACTGAATTTATCTTTCTTCTTTTTTACGAAATATGACACGATGTGAGAAAATATTAACAATGTCTGTCTTTGATAAAATGAGGACTGCTGATTTTGTATATTTGCACGCAAGTTTCTTTCATTACAGAGAATAAGTGTCTTTAATCGCATTTTTTTACTGGTTATAGCAACACTCATTTAAACTGTTTGGCATGAAGTACTACTGATGAGGATCCAAATATCCGAAACACGTGTCTAGTACAATAATACTGGTGGACCAGGAGTCCTCGAGGACACATGTAGCCAAGTCCGATCAATTTCAGTTGGTCGTTTCTTCTAATATGCACACCACACTTCCTCATGACAAAATTAATGATCGATTACCTAATCTCATTGAATGGTGTTTTGATCGAGAGCGGAAAACTTACATTTGTACGTCTGAATCGAAGGGTTTCTTTTCCTCGACAGACTACGAATCATACAAATCATGGACATGTAGTGACTTATGTAACGCCTTGTCCTTCCTCTCTTGGACAATATTTACATGTATGTTAGATTTGGTGAGGATCTCTACAAGCAAGTTGTAGGAATTCCTATGGGTACTAATTGAGCGCATCTTGTTGCAGATTTATTTTTATACACTTATGAAAAAGAATTAATCCACAATCTTCAAAAGCAAAGAAAATTTGATGATCTGAAATGTTTCAATAATACTTCTAGGTGTCCAGATGATATTCTGACCATTGACAATCCTGCTTTTGAATTATATAAGAATGAAATTTATCCACAAGAATTAACACTTACAGTCTGTAACAGGGCAAACTTTACAAATACAGAAACACCGTTTTTCGACCTAAATATCAAAATTGTAAACGGAAAGATTCATATAAGTGTATATGATAAAAGGGATGATTTCGGATTCAACATAGTCAATTTCCCCTGGCTTGAGGGTGATGTTCTTAGATTACCATCATACGGCATTTACATATCACAGCTCATCCGGTACGCTAGAGCATGTAGTGATATTCTGGATTTTCACAGTAGAAATGTACAAATTACCAAAACACTTTTAGGTCAAGGTTTCCGCTTTCATAAACTAGTTAAGACTTTCTGCAAATCTTACAAAAATTACAGTTAACTTTTTTTAATATTCGGATCTATACACGCGACAGAGTACATTACTTCGGGTATTACACAACCTGTCTTTTATGGTGATATGATAAACAAAATTAGAAGGCTCAAAGGTAGGCAGCATAACCATCGAAAATGCGTAAGAATCATCAAACGCCTTTTACACCGTGGTTATGATCCTAATGTCACCAGACGGACACTAGGCTTGGTACTTTACCAATCTACAGTCTTGTACAACGCATCATTGAGACTTGCACTCTGACTGACTGTGACGACGGGACTCCATGACGGGCCCTGTCCAAACCTCTTTAGAGAAGACAGGGCCCCGACCACCTGTCCTATCTGAATGTCAGGCGGACTCCTCGGGTGATTACATACATGAGCTCGCTACAGCCGGCAGAGCACGGACTGTATCACACATGCCCTATTTTTATATACATTCACATATTGATCTGTGTTTCTGAGTCATCTACGTTTCGCGGTCTTGTTTGTGTGAGGTCATCTTACAGTAAGGAGGTTGTTTTACACCACAATTGTACGTTCTTCGAGACCTCTGGGTAATTGGAGAAGTGAGAGGGTTGTGCGCACTTATGCAGGATAACCACACCATTTGCTACTTGCGTGACAAATGGCCGTCCAAAGTCGGCATCGGTTGCCCTTTGGTCTCGTCGGTTTATGTGTAGTCTCTTGTGTTTGATGTTTACATGTCGTGTGTCTCTCGTGCTGTACTCGTCTTTTGTGTTTTTGCATCGGGTGTTTTGGTGTTTTGCTGTTGATGCTGCAACAGAGTCTTGTTGGAGATCTCCTCCCTTCTTTCAAACGCATTTGAAAATTTCTATTTACAACATGTTCTCAAATTTCTGAAACCTCGGTCCTGTGGCATATCCCAGCCATCTTGCAACGTTTTTCGGTATACATGTATTTAAGACATAATTTCACAATTTTTTGCCATATTTCATTGTTTAGATTAAGGATCACTGACGAGGGTTAGATAGTCGAAACGTGCATGTCTGGTCCATTTTAAACGTCTTCAGCATCATTTAAGAACAGATAAATTGGCAGCATGGACCAGACATGCACATGTCGGGTACTTCACCCTCGTCAGTGATCCTCAAAGCTATACAATGTAATTGGTCAAAAGAGGTTTGAAAGTCACTATGTCGAAAAAGCGCACCGGAAGACGTAGCAGGATGAGTGGGATTTGATGCTACAGGACCCACGTTTTAGAAATTTCAAGAAATTTTGATAACAGACATTTTAGAATGCGTAGAAGAAACCATCAACCGAAATTGATCGAACTTGGGTACATGTGCCCTCGGGGACTCCTGGTCCACCAGCAGTTACACTCACCAAGTGATTAAAATATTAAACGTCTTCAAATTGAATAACATTATTCAAGAACAGATAAATTGGCAGCATGGACCAGACATGCACGTTTCGAGTACTTAACCCTCGTCAGTGATCATCAAATCTAAACTATTTAATTTGCAAAAAAAGTATGAAAGTTACTATGTCGAAAAAGCGTACCGAAAGACGTAGCAGAAATTTCAAGAAATTTTGATGACAGAAATTTTATAATGTGATGAGAAACGATCAACCGAAATTGATCGAACTTGGCTACATGTGTCCTCGGGGACTCCTGGTCCACCAGCAGTGACACTCACTAAGTGGTTTAAATATTAAACGTCTTCAGATTGAATAGCATCATTTAAGAACAGATAAATTGGCAGCATAGACCAGACATGCACATTTCGTAAATTTTCATGCTGTAAATTTATCTGTTCTAAAACGATGCTAAATGAATTTGAAGACGTTAAACTGCAATCCGCTAAAACGCCAGTTGCAAAAACACAACACAGACACACACAGAAAGAGACGCAAATGGTACTAGGAACGTCAAATCACACAGAAACATCAAACACAAATGACTACACATAAACCAATGATTCAGACCGATCGGTGCCGACTTAAGACGGTCATCTGCCACGACAGTATGAGGCGGTGTGGTTATCCTGGATTACGTGCGCACAACCCTCCCACTTTAAGACAGGCATAGGATTTACTTTAAAGTCGCCTCCCACACCAAAGAAAATGTTTAAATTAGACATAACTTAACGCAATCTCTGTATCATATCCGCTAGCTCAATTGCTGAGAACATAAGATTTGCAGGTGGAAGATTATAAGGTTGAACTCCAGCCACCCATTCATTCGTTAAACTGTTACAAAAAATTAAATGATGATAATGTATTACAAGAACACATAGCTATCATTACGTATTCATAAAGTGTGTTACTGCTTAAATATCTTAGTGCGATGTCTTTAATGGAATTTTTTGCGATTTTTTTTTCAAATTACCTGAAAATTATTTTCCTGTGTATCTGGTTTATGTGAGATACTAATAAGTAGTTTGTGATGCTACTTTCTTCAAAAGAAACTTGAAACTGAATATCGAATTTGGAAACATCATACTAAACAAAATGAATTAAAAGTTGCTTCTATAGTGGACTATACGTAAACCACAAAATAAAACATATTGACATTTCATTATGTATATAAATTATAATCATTAGAAAATGCAACATATTTCTGGTTGATATTGATATCTCTATTCCACGTCAATTCACATGAATAGTTTTTGGATATAAACAGTGTCACATTTTGCAGGTGTAGCAAAATTCAGAAGCTCCAATAACCAGTATTTATTTTTTTTTTTTTTGACAAAAGAGATACCGATCCATTTTGTCATGCATCAATGTGAAGATACTAGCGATATTGCTACACCAGTCCTGTTTTACCAATTGTTCTAAAAATAGTACCTTTATTACAATATATTGACGCAACAAACCTGAACACAGGTATAAAAATGTCTCATAAATGTCCTTTGAAATTCGCTTCTCTGTCTACTAAGACCAGTTCCTAGAAACAGGTATGTCAGTTTGTCATTTTGTCCGTATGTCATGATTTTTTTTTTTCAAAATTTCGAGATGAATTTATTCTACAGTCTATCTTAATTTCTTAAGACCATAATAAAGATAGCCATTAAATATCCTTAAATTCGTTAAAAATTCCATGGTGATCTCATTTGTCAATTACCCTTTCTATTGCGACCGCGGACATAAAAGTAAAAACTCTAATGCTTCGTATAGACATTCAATCCAATAATTTTACACTATCTATCTCCAATGTATAGCCGTTGTATTTTTTTCCTTTTACTTGCAGACAAATTGCTAAATTAAATATTGAAATTTATGTGATACTATACTTCTTTCAAAACGTCGTATGCATTTAAAAAAGTAATGACTTATCGGTGATCCTCGATGCCTATTATTCCCTTTTTATCATTTCCTTCGTTTAGACTTACAGCATGACTATATAAATCAAGTTCAAGAAATAATGCGAATGTTATCTTTAAGACATTAGTGGTATAGTGCTCTACTTCAAATTTCAAGAGAAAAAAAGAAACACCGCATAATTGGCCGAAGACTCTCAATTTTGGCAACGTTCGGGACCATTAATTTTCACGGCGAGTGAAATGAAACAAGAAAATACAAATATCTAGATATATGTAAGATATGGAAGTAGATAATTTCTGGCTTTTCAAGGATTTTGTTACTATGGGCCTAAATGTGTCTTTACGGAATACAGTTTTTTATACAGAGTTTTCCCCCTAACAGACGGTATCTGACGTAAAACGATTTTGACGTAAAGAAAATGATATGATTACCTCGATTTTTTACCGATTTTTCAAGACTTGTAGGACTGTTGCCATAAAATTTGATGACGTCATAATCAGTCTCCGTCAGATACCGTCTCAAATGGGAAGTAACTCTGGTTTTCGAAAATAGCGAATACCTCTAGGAGATGGAGTCAAATTTTCATACAGCCATATTCTTAATCAAAGAAAGGAGGGAATCTCCAACAACACTCGGTTGCAGCATCTAAATCAAAACTAAAAATAACACCCAACGAAAAAGAAAAAAAAACAGACATCAAAAGAAAGAGACGCAATAAGGACAATGAACACAAACTCTCACCATAGAAACATGAAACGCAAAGGCCCACACATAAACTAACGAGACCAATGGGTAAAATTTCATATTTTGATCTTACTCAGACACTCAAAAAGACAATTATGTGATATTTTCTATATATATACATTAATTTTACTTTAAGTATCTGCAGCAGTTTTCGACAGAAGGTCAAAAATGCTTTGCGTAGATGTATTTGTGATGTTGACAATGATTGTCGTAACGACAAGGGGACAGATATGCAGTAATCCAGAAAAAGGTAAAGCCATCTTACGTCATTACTTGTATTAAACATAAGTCATATATTTCGTTATAATTTCTTGTCAATATTGACGAGCGATATTAAGTTTTCATACAGTTTCGAAAATCACTGGATTAAATGCTTCATATCATGCACTTTATTCATCACTAGCATTTTACGGTTCTATACATTTAAAACCCCTGTCCCCATCCCCCTAATCAAAAGAGAGATCCCAGGTCAAAGTTGATAACAGAATAAAGACACAGACAGCTCCCTGAAATTCTTCATGGCAAGCTAAATATTGTTTCTACTGTCTTGTATACTACTTCGATTAAACAATTTTGAAATTCTCTACGAATGACGATTCATGATAACTACACATTAACTGTCTTAAGACTTTATACTTGACAAAGAAAATGATACTAACAGATTTTCAGAGTATTTTCGATAGTAAGGAAATCCTTCTGATAGAAACCCAAAGTAACTTTTTACTTGGTTGTACATTTTTTTCTTTATTCGTTTATTGGAAAATAAGTTTAAATCCATCTGTTACATCAGGATTCGAAAAATGTATTCTTAGTACTTCAAGTCAACCAATATATATATATATATATACATACATTTTTTTTCTTAAATTTAGTTTAAGTCCATTTTCGTTCTAAATACTACAAAAATAATCGATATTACACAAGTCATTGTTTCCTTATAGAGCTTACCAATAACAAACGGTTGGTCCGCGACGAAGTTCGTTCATACGGAACCCAACAGTAACTCGCTCATACTGGGGACCGTACACATCATGATGAAAAATAAGCAGAAATTGTATTAACTGATTTAAAAAGAGATTATTCACTTTTAATTTCAGTAAACATGAGTCATCTAAGCCTTTCGATTTTTACATTAAAGCATGCTAAACAGATTATTTTATAAATCTAGACGATTATTCACTTTGATCATATCCCTCACGTTTTAACTTTTCGTCGGGTTTCGTATGTACGAAGTGCGTAGGTTGATGACCGTTCGTTATTGGTAAAGCTCTAATAAAACGTCCCATACTTCATTTTCCTGTTTGCGGTGGTGACCATATTTACCTGTTTTCGTTGATAATTAGCATAGTAACACATAAAGGCACAATTAAATCTGTGATTTTCGTTCAAGGAAATATTTTGTCGAAACTACATGTACTTCAACAAAATCATGCCAAAATAAGATGTTTTAATTCATTATTATTTGGAGACCAAAAAATGGACATCAATGTCTAAAATTAAGTGTTTTTATCCATTTTCCCCATTTTGATGTATTTTCCTTCGCAATCTAAGAACAGAAGATGTCACAATGTACCAAAATATGACTGTTTCGGTGATATTGATTATGATATAAAGATAAACTTAATATTTCCAATGACCAACGAGAAGCCATTTACTATGAAAAGGCAAAATACGGTCATCGGCGAAGTATGGTTTCTTGTCCCATATGATTGCAACTAACGGTCACTAACGTAACATTAGACACGGCTTCCTAAACGACAAACGAGCATTATATACGCCCTCATTTGATACGAATTTCAACTTTCTACGATTTGTAACAGTGACGTTAGAAAATATCAAAACTTTTTTTCATACAAGAAAGATAACGTGACGTAAATGACGTAATTTAGCCTTGATCATGGTTCATGTTGACCTCCGTATGACAAAGATATCATAAATGGAGAATCGAACATTTTCGTGAATAAGTTTGACATGAACTGTAAAAAATGTTTATTATCAAGTGAATAATGATATTTTTTTTAATTGTTGCCATCTTGAACACAGCGGTGATTTTTATTTCTCGAGGTGTGTCCATTGCTAATATTGTAAAGTATGGCCTTAAGAACAATTGTGTTCATGCCTTCCTGAAAATTTGCACAATATTTAATACTTTCACCTTTCAGTCTGACTATTTTTAGTCTTCACTGACAAATCATATCAATATAAAATATTCTGATTCGATGATTCTTATAGAAACATCATGAATGTTAACATTTCGGAACTGATGCATGCAGTATGTTCTCAATTGCTCAAATTTCCATACGAACATCTTTGCTATTGATTGTATTATTATTTTCTTGAATTAAATTTTTGTATCCTGGACATTTTCATCAAGAAGGTAATGTGTTGGAAGACTTCCATATTATGGTATACAAAAACCTTAAAATTCCATGGCTTTCCAAAGAATACCACACATATATCCACCTCTTTTGATTACTTACATCTTTTACCTAAATTATTTTTTTTACTAAATGTGAATGATAAGAATCGTGGCGTTATTTTTAGTCTATTTCAGCGCTTGGAATTCCAGAAATTTGAATAACGTCAAAGGGCGAAGCACGATTATCTACGATAAAGTCTTTTCAAATGAAGGGAATGCATACAACGCAGCAACAGGGAAGTTTACAGCCCCTAGGGACGGACCTTTCGTCTTCACATGGACGGCCTTGACTATTGACAAATTTTCACTCAATGTATTCATCTGGCACAATGGCAAGAGACTGAGTGTGGCACAGGCTGACAGCGACAAAGAAACCCAAAACAGTTCCGGATCGAACACTATAGTACTGAAACTAAAAAAGGACGACGTTGTGGAACTGAAATGTGGACTATGGAATGACGACAAACTACATATGCTATATGGGGATGCCCACTCTACCTTCTCTGGTTGGGAATTGTAAATGTCAGAAGAAAAGGAAAGATTAATAAATGATAATTATGCATGACAATGTAGTTGTATTTTCTTTTAGTAAGCCGGATAAAATGAAAGCATCGAATCAATTTAAACGTATTCAAATTGAATAGCATCATTTAAGAACAGATAAATTGGCAACATGGACCAGACATGCACGTTTCGGGTACTTAACTCTCGTCAGTGATCCTCAAATCTAAACAATGTAATATGCCAAAATAGTATAAAAGTTACTATGTCGAAAAAGCGTACCGATGCTACGTAACACAATATTTGACCTTAAAATGTAGTAAACTAAAGTACATTCATACGAATCTAAATTATCTTATTCTTTGTCCCCATTTGTCATTTACATGGATGACAAGTTAAATACCTATCCATTTAAATCTACATTTTGTATCCAAACTTGCCAAAAGCCCGATTCCTTAGAAATGAGTGCATATACCAAATCAGAAGAAAAGTGTTCCTCGCAAAAAGAAGACACCACTTGTTTAACAATGTAACGTTCAATACTGAATTACTGAATACAAAAATAAAAGTGAGTTACTTATTCAAAATTCGAAATTATACAGACTAAGAACAGCTTAATTTTCAGCATAGACCAGACATGCACGTTTCGGGTACTTAAACCTCGTCAGTGATCCTCAATCTAACCATGTAATATTGCCAAAGATTGTGAAAATTATTATTTCCAAAATTTACCGAAAGACGTAGCAAGATGAATGGAATATGGTGCTATAGGACCAACGTTTTAGAAATTTCAAAGAATAAGAATAACAGAAATTTTCGAATGCGTTGAAAAGATGGTCAATCGAAATTGATCAAACTTGGCTACATGTGCCCTCGGGGACTCTTGGTCCAGCAGCAGTGACACTCACCAAGTGTTACAGATGTGAGCATTCAATAGCATCATTAAAGAACATATTAATTTTCAGCATGGACCAGACACGCACGTTTCCGATAATTGACCCTCGTCAGTAATAACTACATCAACTAGTACAGTTAATTATATTCAAATATCGTATTAATCATCTAGTAATCGTATCTAAGTCATTTGGACCAAAAATGAAGTTTTAGTCTTATCCATTTCTCTCTTCGTATTATTTGTAATTAAAAAAACAAGGAGATTTTCTTTCATTGGCCACGGTATGAGAAATAGAACATCAAATTGACCAAAATTGAATTTAAGTCTAAAGTCGAGAATCCCAAGCAAAATCGTAAGGATTTTCATTGTAACAGTTGCGAACCTCGCATTGAATATTATTTCGAAGTGAGACCAGTTACCCGTCGCAACAGCTCCATGGAAACTTGTCAAATTCGATGATTGTTTCGATGTACATATTGAAGCATACGTCAGAAATGTATTACTTATTTGGGCTGCATTCGTAACGCAGTTCCGCACAAGCAGAACACTGTTCCGAACTTTCGAACACGACAGAACAGTGTTCGGAACCTGTTCCTCTTGTTCTTTTCGCCAAGCAGGTGTAGCCGGCACAGAACAGAAACAACATGGCGGAAAATATGCTGGTCTTACGTGAATGAGGGACAACATTCACTTCAAATAAAGCAACGAGGGTGAATATCTCCCGGAAAGGTGTCATATATACCTCTACAAACTAACCATACATATTCCATGATTATATATGCTGTCCAACCCTTCAAACGATGCAAGTGCAGTGACTGTTTTGCACGAAGGAAGTTAATTTTCCTAAGAAGTCGTCCTTCTTTAATAGGCTCAAAACGTGTCTTGTGCTTGCCTTCGAGCAAATATTAATTTCTCAATTGTCATTAATTATGTACGATAATGTGTAAAGGACTATTCCAAAAATAATTTGTTACCCCCCCCCCCCCCCCCACCCAACCACCACCATCATCACCACAACCAATAGAGAGGTATGCTTATCATGTAAAACAAATATTGTACATTTTAGGAAAAGCGAAATCCAGCACCTTTTTTATGACTTGAATGCACGTACTTAGTATTACGTCCAAAGGATGCATGTCTGTGTGACATTTTTTTTGGGGGGGGGGTTAATATTTTATTCCCTGGGCCCCGTAACAATCTTCTCGAAAATGTTTTTTTTTTACCCACAAGTCCACTGACACATTCTGCAATACATTTGGTTGCAGTAAATTAGTTAAAATATCTGGCTTTTTGCGTTAACAGGACAAAATTCTAAGTTACCTTGGGCATTTCTTGGGTGACTTTTTGTGCCATAATTATTAAAGCATGTTTTTATACTGATGCATGTATTTTTATCTGTCTTTTTGTATGGAAAAACTCAAAACTTGAACATAACTTTTAAACATGGTTTTTTTTTTGCAAGAGTTTTTTGTTATGAGGATGAAAATTTGACGATTTTTTACTTCTGAGTTTGACCTACTTATAAAAACATGGTTTTTGCTTATGAAAGTTGTGAACCAAGGCAAGGACTTATAAACCTGTGTCAATCCCTAATCAAAATTGAAATATGTGTGGGAGAGCCTGAGGTGAACACTTCAACAGAAATTATTCATTTATTTATCTATTTTTCTTTCTATATTCTTATTATTTCTCAAACTCCTACCTTTATATCCTCTTTAATCGCTTTAAGAGTGAGTTAAATATAGTGTGATAATTTCCAACAATGTTTATAAGGAGTGTAGTATCACTGCTGTCAAGAGGGTCAGTCCTCAACGCTGTTTTATCCCTTTTATATTGCGTTTCTTCCATTTCTACTAATACCACTGTTCAAGTGCTGCCTTTTCAGCCATATTGGATCTGTTCAATCTGTTCTATCGCATTCGAAAGGCAGAACAAATGGAACAATCAGAACAGAGTTCTGCACAAGCGTTACGAATGCAGCCTTGGTGATGATGACAGCCATTACATAATAATCTAGAATATCACTGACCATTCTGGAAAGGGGATGCATCATACATCATATCCCTCCCATTCTGCTATGTCTTTTGGTACATTTTTGGACAATCATATCAAGTTTCATAGTTTTTGGCAACATTACACTGTTTAGACTGAGGATCATTGACGAGGGTTTAGTACCCGAAACGTGCATGTCTGGCCCATGCTGTAAATTTATCAGGTTTTAAATGATGCTATTGAATTGAAAGACATTTAACATTTGAACTACTTGGTGAGTGTCACTGCTGGTGGACCAAGAGTCCCCAAGGGAACATGCAAGCAAGTTCGATCAACTTCGGTTGGTCTTCTGAAACGCATTTGAAATTTTCTGTTACAAAAGTTCTTGAAATTTCTAAAACATGGGTCCTGTAGCATCATATCCCACCCATTCTGCTATGTCTTTTGGTACATATTTGGACAATCATATCAAGTTTCATACTTTTTGGCAACATTACATTGTTTAGACTCAGGATCACTGACGAGGGTTTAGTACCCGAAACGTGCATGTCTGGTCCGTGCTGTAAATTTATTGTTTCTTCAATGCATTCTTAAATTTCTGTTATCAAAATTTCATGAAATTTATAAAACGTGGGTCCTGTAGCATCATATCCCACCAATCCTGCTTCGTCTTTCGGTACGCTTTTTCGACAAAGAAACTTTTATACATTTTTGGCATATTACATTGTTTAGATTTGAGGATCACTGACGAGGGTTGAGTACCCGAAACGTGCATGTCTGGTCCATGCTGCCAATTTATCTGTTCTTAAATGATATTATTCAATTTGAAGACGTTTACATTTATACCACTTGGTGAGTGTCACTGCTGGTGGACAAGGAGTCCCCGAGGGCACATGTAGCCAAGTTCGATCAATTTCGGTTGATCGTTTCTTCAACGCATTCTAAAATTCCTCTTATGAAAATTTCATGAAATTTCTAAAACGTTGGTCCTGTAGCATCATATCCCACCAATTCTGCTACGTCTTTCGGTACGCTTTTTCGACAAATGAGTTAAAGAAGATCCTGACGATAATTTCAACAGCACTCACAATAGGGCACCAAATTGAGCATGGACTGACCCCTAGAAAGCTAGAGGTGGGACCAGGTGCCCGGGAGAAGTAAGCATCCCCTGTTGGCTAGCCGCACCCGCCGTCGATGTTCATGCACGAAAATCAAAAGAATATATAAAAATGTACTGTCTGAGGCCACGTCTATATAGAAAGTGCTATGGCGACAATGTCAGGGAATAATATTCAAAACACTTACTGTCAAACCCCTCGCGGGGAACTTTTTTACGAGCTCCACACGGCAAAGGGCATAAGTGTGACACAAATGAGTTAAAGAAGATCCGACAAAGTAACTTTCATATATTTTTGGCATATTACATTGTTTAGATTTGAGGATCACTGACGAGGGTTGAGTACCCGAAACGTGCATGTCTGGTCCATGCTGCCAATTTATCTGTTCTTAAATGATGCTATTCAATTTGAAGACGTTTACATTTATACCACTTGTTGAGTGTCACTGCTGGTGGACCAGGAGTCCCCGACGGCACATGTAGCCAAGTTCGATCGATTTCGGTTGATCGTTTCTTCAACGCATTCTAAAATTTCTGTTATCAAAATTTCATGAAATTTCTAAAACGTGGGTCCTGTAGCATCATATCCCACCCATCCTGCTACGTCTTTCGGTACGCTTTCTCGATAAAGTAACTTTCATACATTTTTGGCATATTACATTGTTTAGATTTGAGGATCACTGACGAGGGTTGAGTACCCGAAACGTGCATGTCTGGTCCATGCTGCCAATTTATCTGTTCCTAAATGATGCTATTCAATTGAAGACGTTTACATTCCTATTATAAACAAAAGTAATATATGCCTTGATAATGCAGATCTTGATAGCGCAGATACCTATTCTTCACGGGGCGGTATTATAGGACTTGAAGTCCGAAAAATGCATTTGAAAATAAGATGTAAATAAGTTAAACTGTCATTAGCATCACCATACTATAATATGACAGTGATCCGATCACGGTTCAAGAAATAAAGCCTGGACATAATAACATATACAATTTCATTTAAAATGAACTAATTGACCTTAACCTTAGTCACATGGCCTTGGGTCAACGTGATATGAAACCTTTAGATGATAAGCAACACCTTACTTAAATATGAAAGTGATCTTATAAACATTATTAACAGTTAAAGCGATACAGCCCCAACAGGAATGCATGTACAATTTCATTAAAATGCACTAAGTGACCTTGACCTTGATCAAATGAACTTGAGTCAAGGTTATGTGAAAACTACGGGTCATAACCGAAAGCATACTAAAATATGAAAGTGATCCGGTAAACAGTTCAGGAGGTATAGCCCGGACACGATGTGTCACAGTCGGACAGACGGACGCGAAGGCAAAATCATCATGTCTCCTCCTCGACAGAAAAACGGAAATATCCAACTCTAACACTCTATCTCAGCATTCACAGCAAACCCATGAAAAATACCAAATACAAAAACATAGAGTGGACACACACGGAAGGAGGCACAAAGTGAGGGACAAAGTGCCGAAATGTTAAACGTCTTCAAATATAATAATTTAAGAACAGATAAAATTTGCAGCGTAGGCCAGACATGTACGTCAGTGATCCTCAATCTAAACAATGAACAACAAAGAAGTACCCATCCGTTATTCAGCCTCACAGTTGAGAAGGCAATGCAAAACCATTAGAATTTCATTTGCGAACCTCGGATGAATAACATTCCGAACTGAGATCAGATTTCCAAAATGTGCCGCTGTATATTTGCTGTACTTTACAATGTTTAACTCATGGTACAGTCTTATTGACGTGATTTACATACTTGCCGGCATAATTTTACATTAATATAACGCCATGGTACATTGATCAATGCTTGGCATACCATTTGACATTGGGGAAAGATTTCAAGGTATCGATTCGGGAAAGAGAGGCCCAGGGTTCCATTTTTACCTTTACATGTATACAAGATCCATCACTGCATCAGTATACCGTGATTACGGAATGTTGCGTACGTGTGTTTGTGATGAGCAATTGGACTAATTTTACTATCCATTATCGGGACACTTTAAAAAACTAATTATCTATTTATTATCGGAACTATCGCATTCGAAATTGTTGTTCAAAACCCGTCAACTGGTAAAATGACCCTGTGGCCTTTATAATGTACTTGTAAATGAGAAGAAATGCAACAATTCAGATTGTTCATTTGTCACGTCAGCCCCGGAAATCAAGTTTAGTTGCGTTTGTCGATCTCGTTCCTCTGCGTTGTCTCATGATCAAGAGGTTTCGTCAACGCTAGCTTGAAACGTGACCTCCGTGGCTACAACGAGTAAGGTGTAAAATGGGGGTTATTTCCTGTTGCAATGTGGAGCTGTGAAACTCATTCCCCGTAGCATTATCCCTTCGATGCTAATTTGAGCATAGATTTTAGTTAGATATGCTAGTAAATCGACCCTTGAGGAAATTTGTAGCCGCGCACTGTCTGCAACTTGCAGAAATCTAATTTAAGAAAATATAACCAGAGGGCGCTATTAAAATGAATTCTGGCTGTGCCTAATAATAACTTTGGATCGAAGCATTACAAATGAGGATTTGTTAACCGAAACACCTGTCTGGTACATAATAAATTGGTTTGAATTTTTCTTTAGGAAGATATAGAATTGGAACACCACCGTATTATTAGATTAAAAGCTTTTTTTTAAACGTTAGTCTTTTTTTCTATCAAATAATAATCACGGAACTTCTTTTTACATATTTACTTGTATATGCTTCTTAACGCAACCTATGTTGTAAATTGTTTTTTTAGACGTCATCAATTAAGAGGGTTGATTGAAATGTTGTGAGCCTCGTATTGAAGGATTGAAATTTTATCAGACATTTTGCATTATTTTCAACATTATCCCGTTCAGTATTAGGGCATCAATGCCACTTTTAAAGAACTCCTCATGTTGAGCAAGACACCTTAAACTAGTTAGATTTCCGCGGCGCTTAATATTATCCCGTAACTATGTCAGAAGTGAAGCATATCATGTACTATTGATTGTTTGTCCTTTTTGGAGATCAGCAGATCTTTCAGCTGAATTTCTTCTACATCCTAGGTATCCGCGGCTCACTACAAATCATTAAGCCATCGTATGTTGTACTACGTTTACTTAATATTATTAAAAGGTGATTTGAATTTACTAAAATATAGAAATGTACCATACACTCAATTTTTTCCACTTTGGAATTTGCAAGACCAATGCGCACGGCAATTGACATGTGCTCATGACCGATTTGTATCCGTCATCCTGATTGGACAAGCCGCAAAGTTGTTTTCTTTACTATTCATATCGGGTATTCTTTAATTTTATCAGTACTATAGGCAATAATTATCAAACGATAAAATTATCACATTTACCGACTAGAATTGCATTTTAAGGAAAGGAAAATGTATTAAACGATACGAAAGCTGTTGAATTACATGCTGGTTGTTGAAATACTATATCGAAATTTTGAAATATATGTGATATTCTTTCTTCTATTATAAAGTGAATGGATTCTCGTGTGTGATTTTTTTCTCGTGTGCGATAAAAGCAGGTATGGAAGGGGGTTCTCGTACCGGTAGTATATTAACAGTTGCGTAACCAGGCGGACATCTGTACACATTTTGACAAAAACATCCACATCGTCCCCCCCCCCAAAAAAAACTCTGAAATTCTGAATGAGGATGTAAATTTTAGCTTCAAATCTACATGACTCTAGGACAACTATTAAGATTTTTTTCACTTTGATCGATGTATTCCGGTTGAAGATAGAGCGCCCTCAGGTCTTAGATGCTCATATATCCTAAATAACAACTTTTACAATATTTTCATTTCCATATATTCAAAGCTTATGTTAAAACTGATATGTAAACAAAATATAATTTGTTGTATAATGATTATACCAAGAACTTAGCCGTTTTAACTTTATCATTGGACCCTTATGGGAAAAGTATGAAAAATCCTTTTTTAGAGGTGATGAAATGTAACTATAAAAGTTTTTTTTCCAAAACAATATAAGTTTGATAATCTATAGTAAACAATATTCCGAAGAGAAAAAAAGGTATACAGGCGAAAATTTCCAGCAATTCTAAACTGAGGGATACTCTACCTTAAGAATGAACTCGTCTCATTGTCTGAAAAGGAATAATATAAGAAAAAAGGTCAAATAGAGCCCCAGAGTGCCAAAAAAGTGTTTCCGAATTGCCTAGAACCCATCAACTATCCCGATTCCTCGGTCTCGTTACGTACAGTAACTGGCTCAGTCGAGAGAAGTGTCCAAATAAGGGGTGAGGATCAGGGACTTAATTATGACTTCGAAAGCTAACTACTGTTTAATGACATTAGTCAGCAATAACCGAAATATCGATGTAATTTTGTTTTCAAAATTGTACGTATATACCCCGGTATATCAGGTGTACAATTTCAGATTTACATTCACCGTTTGCTGGCAAAGTGCAAGGGATCGTTTGGGGAGGATGCAGGGCTGCCATATCCAATATATACTCATAAAAAGTAACACATAGTATTTGTTTAAATCATCCTTAATGCACATATGAAATAATCACATTTATCATGTTATTAAACAAAATCGTATTCTCAGACCGTTTGCTTTCAACTATAAACTCTTTAGTGTTTTTAAATGTTAGTTAGAATGGCTCAAAAACAATATACCCTCGATGTTCTTTTAGAGGCAAAATTGTGTATTTTTCGGAGATACGTATGCTCTTGGTTTCCGTATAATTGGAAAATCTTTTGATTCGAAGGACAAACGGATGCAGCTTACTAAACAGCAACAATCTCGTAATGACGATATCACAACGGATATTGAGGTTCCATTCTATGACGTCATCTAAAGTTCGCCGTATTCAATAAATTTGCAAATACATGTAAGTTGTTTCGAAAGAAATTCGTTTCATAAGGAGGAAAAACCTCTAAATTTGACTTTTTGATCCTTGAACTTAACAGAGTATTACTAACTTAGGAGTGGGAGTCGTTCGATCACCTCATAGTGTCCAAACACATGACATCGGATTTGTAAGCGTGCGTTGCATTAAAGCGGATGTGACCCGAGGAAGTTAAAGTCTAATATTTTTATGAGCATTAATTAACTTTGACTTGGGTAATATTCAAATTCTTCATAAACATGGTAAATGACTAAAAAGTCGAAAATGCGAACTTTAATGTTTTTTACTAAAAGAGTTTTTGATCATCCAAAAATCTTACCTCAACCCCAAAGTGATTGTTCTATATCTATACATGTACCATCATAATGCAAACAAATAAGGTTGTATAATCAGTAGCTTCTGCATATTGAATAATGATACAATATATTCCTCTTTGCGTTTCTTCTTTTGAATGGTATATTAACGTGGATGTACATTTAAAAGAAAATGCTACAGCATGTCAAGTTCATATCGGAGATTTTTTCATCTTAGGTGCAGCTCATCGTTTGCTGGCACTGAGTCATGCGCATGATCCGATATTAAAATTCATCTCAAATTCGCTCCAGGATTTTTTTTCCAGATATTCTCGGGGGAGGCTCCATGACATCGGATTTGTAAGAGTGCATTGCATTAAAGCGGATGTGACCCGAAGAAGTTAAAGTCTAATTTTTTTATGAGCATCAATAAACTTTGACTTGGGTAATATTCAAATTCCTCATTAACATGGAAAATGACTAAAAATTCAAAAATGCAAACTTTAATGTTTTTTACTAAAAGAGTTTTTGATCATCCAAAAATCTTACTTCAGCCCCAAACTGATTGTTCTATATCTATACATGTACCATCATTGATGCAAACAAATAAGGTTTTATAGTCAGTAGCTTCTGCATATTGAATAATGATACAATATATTCCTCTTTGCGTTTCTTCTTATGAAGAGTATATGTGGATCTACATTTAAAAGAAAAAAGAAAAAGCTACAGCATGTCAAGTTCATATCGGAGATTTTTTCATCTTAGGTGCAGCTCATCGTTTGCTGGTACTGAGTCATGCGCATGATCTGATATTAAACTTCATCTCAAATTCGCTCCAGGATTTTTGTTTTTTCAAAAATATTCTCGGGGGAGGCTCCAAGTCCCCTAACCATGGGAGGGGAACCATTCTTCAAACCCTTCCCATTGTCGGCCTTGCAAGGCATTCCCATAGTAAAGTGACCATGCCCCCTTGAAGGTTGAGATTCTGGTCCCTTCCATTCTTTAGGTGACCACATCGAATAACCCTACTTACGCGACTGGTATGTACAATAATTAATCACCCCAGTCTTCATCGAAATTGATATCATCATATAAACATGATAAATGATAACATAAAAACATTTTGAAAATTAAAATCAAAATAAGACTCTCTTCAATTAAAAATGTTATGCGATACTAATAATTCTAAAAATCAAGGGTAGGTAGACTTTGCGCAGACGACATCGATACGTGGTTATGTTTTTGAATTGTATTCAGTTGAGTTCACCGTTCAGTCTCTGTATGATATATTCACGTCACACAAGTGGGTGGGATTTAAATTAACAACCAATCAAGCTTCGGCGAGCTAGCGTGGGCTAGCAAATTCCAATGTGGAAAAAAGTTGTGTTTTATTTCAAGTAATATGATATAAAGTGCAACAACCGTTTTCATTAAAATAGAGCTTGAAAATGCGCTTCATTTATTTATGATAGTTTTTTATTAAACATTTGAATAAATGTTTATCAGCTCTTTCATTGCTCATTTTTATAATTATTTTGTTTTAGATATTTGCATTCCGTAAAGAAATGCTATGCGTAACTCGATATTCGTTCATTGTGTAAAATTTTATGTCCCTGTTTTGATGATTAATTATTCGCATCCATATGTGCCATAATCGAAATGTATTGATCATAAACGAAAACGTGAAATTATAAAATATTTCAAGTTGAAGAATCATCACGTAAGTCTCGAAACATCGAGCAGAAAGGTACGTTTTTTTCTCTTTCTCAGCTAAAATTGATACGGAGGGGTGGTATTATTCTGCTTTAACAATTTTCAAATGAACTTTAAAGTGCTACACAGCATACTTAAGGCTGATTTCTGCCATTTTCGCTGTAAAATTGCATACCCAATTTAACAGCATACTTTCCATTTCACTTTAAAAACTTCTTAAATCTGAAATATTTTTCGTAAATTTTGAAATGTGTGATGTCACGAAATGCGGTCCATATTTTTTTTTAATCGCACGTGTCACGTGATCCCAACTGTCAAACTGCTGAAAATAGTTTGGCGTGGATACGCTACATTCTTTGCAAAAGCACCTCCTGATGTGCGTGTTTATTTTTCATGTTCTTATACCGTTGATTTTCCGTTTCCTGCTTTCAAACAAAAGTCAAACCAGACCATATAAAATATTAACCTATTTAGTATTCTAGGGAAAAGTCAGTGCAACATAACCAAAAAGACCGTTTTCTATCAAGATTAGCATTTCATGCACAATAACCAAGTCCATGCCAATGGTAGCACTTTTCTAGAAGCTAAATTATCGCAGTTTCTGAGAATGACAGACTTTTTACAATTTATTGTAAGTAACAGGGGGTGCTTTTACTATTTCTATCAGTAATTGACTATCCTACTCTCGAAGTATGATATTCAAACGTTTAAATGACGCTAATCAAGAGCACTTTACTCTTACCGTAGAATTACATTTTTAATGATATTTAAGTTAATATCACACGTTTTATGTTATACAACACTTATTTTCAGAAAAAAAGACATAATTCTGATATCCTAATGTAATTAAGATTGTAAGGGACAATATTAGGAGGTCATTATCCAAACTTTTGAGATTTTGGAACCGATGAGACTTTTTGGCCATCCATTGATTGTAATTGAAATGCTCATTTCGTGGCTATATATTTTTTTCAGCCCAAGATTTTCAAATGAAACTTCACATATGATTCCCTCTTCATATTGTGCGAATTCTTATAGAAAGAAATCATTCAATGACCGCGTCATATGTTGCAAAATCTGACGGAATGTGTCAATTATTATTCAAAAAATCCAAAGTGCAATTCGAGTTATCTTTCTTTACTATGTGACCAAAGACAAAAGCATCCGAATTTATATAACCAACTTTTTGAAATATCACAGCAGTGTTCCTTCACTCACAAAGATTTCAATATGTAAATAAATAGAGCCGAATACAGATTTTGCGTGTTCGGAAGCAAAAAACCATAAGCAGGAGAAAACGGAATACTGCTACTCATGAAAGGGAAGTTATTTATGTGGAAGCTGAAATCATCACGCTTGCCATAAAGTGAGGTGTTCAAATGGCCGTTTACGTCGAAAGATAGAAGTATATCTAAGTACGAAGCGAATCTGTCGCTCTCGCTTGTTCCCGTGATATCAAGTTCATGAGGATAGATTTCATGTAGATGAATTTCGGATTATTGATGGACAACACATCGTCTATGTATCTGAAGGTAGAATTGAACTGAAATGCGAGGTGCATTCGCCCTAGCCTAAATAATCCAGTCTCTTAGCCAGTCGGATACAGCCCTTAAGAGAGAAAATCACATACCATCGAGCATTCCCTATGAAAATCATGGAAAGTGCAAAAATTTACATTTGAAATTTTCTTATTTCATTGAAAGAAAATGTAGGATTCTTAAACAAAACGGCGCATGATATTGATATTTAGTCAATTTTTCATATTTTTTATGGCATTTAAAGTTGTTACCATGGATACCGCTTTTTTGTATATATCAAAATGTCTAAAACAGCAAAATGTACACTATGTTTTCTTTAGTTTAAATGAAAGGTGTCATAATTTCTGAAATGTGATATCATAGTTTGAGGTTTGGTCTTTGAATATGATTATAGAATTATCTTCTGCATATATTGAGTATGTTGCTATGGTAACCGGAATTTGACCTAGTTTTCATAAAAGGCCTCAACAAAATTTCATCATTTTTTAGGGTCAGCTAGTTCAAATCTGCAACCAGGCACAAACGAAAATAAACTTATTCGGTATAGCACTAAAGTTTATTGAGTTATTTGAAAAATAAAATTGGGAAGCCTCTTAACGGTTGCTATGGAAACGAAGCTTAAACTTTCTTAATTTTGTGAAAAATCAAAATGACAAAAACTGATATCTTACTCTTTTTCATCTGTATTGACTGGATTCATTCGTCCTTTTGCCGTAAAATCAATTTATAAATGTTGCATTGGTGTTGAATGAAATAATTGAATCCTTTTATATATTTTTTTGTTTCCATAGCAACCATTTACTCCATAGCAACTCCTCAAAATAAGAGTTTAACAGAGATTTAGAGACCAAAAATATAGACTGTGTTTTTGTTTTATGCCTTTTATAGTGAAACAGTGATATGCAACCTACGCACTACATAGCAACCATTCATGACATCCATAGCAACCATGAATATCCATAGCAACCGTTGATGTTTCTTTAATCATATGCGATGTAACCATATTTCTAACAATCTTAAATCTCTATTAGCAAAATTGTACCATACACGTTTTAAAAGACTTCATAAAAGATGCAAATTAACCCCCATGCCCTCATAATCAGTATTTTATATGTCCTAGCAACGGATTAGAGTATAAAACAAAAGGCTATTAATAATGACTCTATTTATAAACCAAAAGCTGATATGTCTGGGAATAAAGATCAAGAATAACTGCTATTACGTACGAAAATCGATAACCTTTTTAAGATAATTAAATTGCTGCAGAAAATAAACATAGAAAACACTGTTGAAGTTTAAGATTTTCAAGGTCAAAGGTCAAGGTCACAGATCGGAAATAATCAAAATCATAGTATACAGCCTAAAGATTGCACTTTTAATTGGATCTGTATTCAACTTCATACAATTATGACTTATGGCAAGAGTAAATACCCTATTGATTTTCAAGGTTTCAAGTCAAGGTCACAGGTTGTAAATATATAATATGGATTCCCTGTAAACACTTAAAACAGCTGGCCACAGCATGTCATGAATTTTGATTAAATTTTCTGCAATTATCAAAATTGATCTAAAAACAATGAAAACAAACTATATTATTGCATTTGAACCATGGTTACCATCGCAATGGGGTCTATCTATATGACACCATCAGATATATGAGAAATAAGACATATTGTGGCATTCTGTTGTCATGGAAACCATGTCAAAAATAAGGTCTACTCTATGTCATTTTTTGCCTGTTTTTGACTATTTTGAAGGTTGAAAACCATAATTGGCACATGTTATGGGTATTCGATGTCACATTGACAAAATTAATGTCCATTGCTGAAAAATGAAAGAAATAGAATTTAGGGTGAAATTCACCATTTTGTGATGAATACTTATCAAAAATTTTGAATCAATATTTCGGAGTACCGCATATCTAAAAACATTGTTCTTCCCCATTTTATAGTCCTATGATCATGAAATAGGATACCTGTATACAGATTTCGTTTACCATTATCACTTGACATTCTAATCATTTCAAGGTCATCTGTCCAAAGCTCTATGTCATATCTAACTTTAAACTAAAATTTACACAAAACAGGATTTCAAATTATTTTAAATTGATTTCTCTAACTTGTTTCATTAGATATTTTGATTTTGAATATTGATATTTGAACAATCTATCAAAAGAAGTAGAATTCATCACAGTTTTGTTAAATTATATTTTACCATTATGTATGACATACTTTCAATAAGAGCATAAAATTGAGATTTTCTAGATTTTTCTCATAAAATATGTGACATTTATTTGAGTCTTCAATGGTATTCGATAATAATGATACTAATCCTAACAAATCATCAGTTATCATACTTTGACCCCTTATTGATTGTTCCATACCGTTTACTATTAATCATGTCTTTTTTGTGAAAAATCACATCATTTGGCCTGAAATTAGCAAATATGTTTCAATAACCATGAAAATTGTTCAAATGACCTTGACATTTTCTCAAGGTCCTGTTAGCATCAAATTATCTTTAAATTATCTACATACCAAGTTTTGTAACGATAGCAGGGATACATCTTTAGCAATTAGCTTTTTACTTATGACATGTATTCGTTCCAAATGTTACCATAGTAACCTATTTCAAAGGCAAAAAAAAAACCCCAGAAAAATCTCATTTCTACATAAATTTCCTTCGATTCCCATGTAGTCCTAGGATAGTGCTATTAAGGAAATAGGCAACTGTAATTCTAATCTTGTGCAACTGCATTATTACTCATGTCAAAATTAAGTGAAATACAGGTAAAATCAGGTCTAAATTGGCCTAAAATGACACATTTTGAAGGCCTAAAATGGCACATTTTGAATAAGCAATTTTCTTGAAATTGAAGTTTATATGGAGTATATTAAGAAGAAGCATTGACTTATCAAATTATATTAACTTTAAGAGGGTTTGAATAATCTGTTAAGAAAATTGCATATACATTCAACATTCGTTTCCATGGTAAAGGGATGCATAAAATTGCCTTATTCTAAGTTTTTTTTAATACAAAACCTTGGTTAACATGGCGACGGAACATCTGAGAAAAAAAAAATGGAAGGTCGTTTCCTTCTGAGGACATCATATACACCTTGTGCACAAAAAATATCCAAAATCTGAGACATGTCGTGGCAAACATGTAGGTTTTTTGCAGAGAATCCATATTAAAATCCTTGTATACAGCCCAAAGGTTGCAGTTTTGATTGGATCTTCACCAAACTTCGTACAATAATTGCTTAGGACAAAGAAAGTACACAATTGATTTTCAGGGTCAAAGGTCAAGGTTACAGACTGCTAATGTTTAAAATCTTTGTATACTATGTAGAGAGTACATTTTTGAATGGGTCTTCACCAGACTTCATACACTTATTGCTTATGTCGTGTGTAAGATTACTATTGATTTCAAGGTCAAGGTCACAGATTGGAAATGTTTAAAATATTTGTATACATCCATGATGTCACAATTTCGATTGAAGCTTCTGACTAGCCAGTAAGGCTCGTCCTGGAGTTCACTGATCAAGGTAGATGAATTATTACCATACAATGATATTTCTTTATTCCATTCATCATACAATAGTACACATAATTTTACAAAAATGAAACACTTTACATTTGAAAATTCAATCTGACGGTGCTTAGCAAAAAAATCGAAAAATGGTTGCTAAGGTAAAAAGTTAGTTGCAATGGAGAATTTTGTAATCTGCCAATTATTGTGTTTCCATATATAAGTATGGAATAAAAATCCATTTTGGTGATATGAAATAAATCGGTATTATGCATCTATGGAGCTAGAGGTATTGTAACTAAGGTGTATATCTCGTTGCTATGTAAAATGGGCAATTTCTGTGACATTTTAGATAAAAGATAAGCTCCATTTTGAAAAATCGCACATATAACTAGATAAAACCCCGTCGTTAATAGTTAATTTCAATTATTTGAATTGGTTGCTATGGAATACATCTTGTTGCTATGGATGATTTTTCACATCATATATATATGATTTCTTTTGTTCTGCATATCACTGTAAGTCTTACCATAAATGAGTATACAATAAATATCCATGCGAGGGAATATAAATAAACCGGTATGATGCATCTACTGAACTGAGAAGTATGGTAACTACAATGTACAAAGGTGTACATATCGTTGCTAGGTAAAATGGGCAATTTTAATGACCTTTTCGATAATAGATACATTATTAGGATCATAAGAAAATATCCTTTTATGAGCCAAATAAAAAATTGCATACCTAACTAGATAGAAGCCAGTAATAAAATGACAAATTTAATTAATGAAAATGGTTGCTATGGAATAAAATTGGTTGCTATTGAATAAAATTGGTTGCTATGGAGGATTTATCATATCTGATGTATAGAATTTCTCATGTTTTGTAATTTGCTTATCATTGTAAGACTTTCAATACATTAGTATGGAATAAATATCCATACTTGGTAATATAAGATAAACCGGTATTATGCATCTACGGAGCTGAAAGGTATAGTAACAAAGATGTATATCTCGTTGCTAGGTAAAATGGGCAATTTTAATGACCTTTTTGATAATAGATACATCATTAGGATCATAAGAAAATATCCTTTTCTGAGCAAAATAAAAAATTGCATACATAACTAGATAGAAGCCAGTAATAAAATGATAAATTTAACTAATGAAAATGGTTGCTATGGAATAAAATTGTTTGCTATGGAGGATTTATCACATCTTATGTATAGAATTTCTCATGTTTTGTAATTTGCTTATCATTGTAAGACTTTCAATACATTAGTATGGAAGAAATATCCATACTTTGTAATATAAGATAAACCGGTATTATGCATCTACGGAGCTGAAAGGTATGGTAACTAAGGTGTATATATCGTTGCTAGGGAAAATGGGCAATTTCTGTGAAATTTTGGAAAAAGATGAAATATTTGCAACATAAGAAAATATCCTCATATGAGCCAAACAAAAAATCATATACATAACAAGTTAAAACTTGTCATAAATAATCAAATTTAATTATTAAAAATGGTTGCTATGGAATAAAATCGGTTGCTATGGAGGATTTTTCCCATATTACATATAAATATGTCTCCCTTAGTCTATTTATACAAAATAAGAGGGAAAATTCATTTGTAAATATGAAAAGTTATTTAAAATTATTTGATATTGAAAATAATAAATTTTGAATTTTACTGAAAAAAGGGACTTTTTTAAACAATTTTTTCCGTGTTTCCTCAAAAAGGCTTCCCGATTTTTTTAATGATTATAATAAAGCTATGATTGGTTAATCATACGCAATCTGTATTATATGTCCTGACTGTTGCAGATTTGAAATATTAAATTATGTTTTAGAGACATAATTTCAATTTTTCAAAATTTAAAAAATAGGCCTACTTCAGGTTACCATAGCAACGGAGTCACTTCAATTTAATGCATGTTATTCAATTTTTCTTTTACACTATACATGAGACATTTGTTTGATACTTAATTAAATTTAATTGAGCAGTGGGAAACATGAAAAAAATACGTTGGAAATCTTGCAAATTTATAGATTTTTTTTTGTCTCACTGGCAGGTTTCCATGGTAACAACTAAAATACAGGCAAATATTCTTTTAAAAAGTTAAAAAACCTTTTTATTGCTATAAATGGTCAAGGAGCATCAAAATGATTACAAAAAAGGTGAAAAAAGGAAAATCAAAATTTTGAAGTTTCCATGCAATGCTCGATGGTCAGTGATTTTCTCTCTTAAATATTGATTTTCTTGCAGGTGACACTTAATGTAAATTGGTTTGAAATTTTCTTCAAGAAGGTATACAGTAGGAACACTTCCGTAATATTTAGTAAACATTAAACTTACTGTCACTACCCACCTCGCGTTTTTTTTTTTTCTTTTTTTCTCGCTTCGTTATTGCATTTTTTGCCTATTTTTTAACTCCCAGACAAACCAATCAGGCAATTTGAAAGCGAAAGTTCGGATAACGGACCAATCAGACCGAAGAATACAAATATCACGTGATCAACTTTCTTTCTCCGAACTCTGTCACCAGACGGACACTTGGCTTGGTACTGGACCAATCGAAAGCCTTGTACCAGCACATTCTTAACACCAATTCTCTGTAAGCAATAAAGAAAATTAGGCCATGCAAAATCTCCGATTTTAATGAAATTTCATATATGGATAGGGCAAAATGTCAGAAATAGAAAATCATTAACAAATTGTTGCCAAGTGACTTGGTTGCTATGGTAACCAGGTCATAAGATAGCAAAACATGAAAGAATACAATTTTGAAGCCTTACTGCATCTCAATCAAATGTTTCATAATTTGAATCTTTAGGGGACGACAATTTAATCTTAAGGAATTGGGGGGGGGGGGGGAGATTGACATTTTTTTCTGAATATTCTGACCCAGGAAAAGTTGAAAATAAATAATCTGACCCTCTTTGTCGCAGAAATAAGTATTCTGGCCCAAATATGTGTTCAAAATCCACAAATCAAAAAACATTTTCCGCTCGCGTCGCTCGCCATTCACTGCAACAAATTTCAGCTTGCCTCGCTAGCAACAAGACAGAAATTTCTACCCTCCCCTTGCACTAAAAATAATTTTGGGCTCGCTTTGCTCGCCTATCCACAACATTTATATCAAATGCTAATTACACAGTATTACAAATGCAAGTATAAAAACAAAAATGCATATTTGAGAAGCTTGAAGTATTATAGGAATACCTATAGTACATTTAACATCAACTACCTACTTTTGTACTCGACATAGCAAAAACTATCTTGGCATAACCCCCCCCCTCCAAATGTGCTTTAAAGCTCAATTTGGAACATTCAAGTGATACTTGACATACATTCGTATGTAAATAGACTTATTGAAGTTCCAAAAAGGACCAGGAGTCCCCAAGGGCAAATGTAGCCAAGTTCGATCAATTTCGGTTTGTCGTTTGTTCAGATACATTCCAAAATTTCTGTTTGCAAATTTTCTTAAATTTCTGAAACCTGAGTCCTGCAGCATCATATTCCAGCCATCTTATTACGTCTTTTGTTCTTTTTTGGACATAATTTCACAGATTTTGGCCATATTCCATTGTTTAGATTTAGGATCACTGACGAGGGTTAAATACGCGAAACGTGCAAGTCTGGCCCATGCTGCAAATGTATCTGCTTTCAAATGATGCTAATGAATTTGAGGACGTTTACCATTTGTACATTGTAAATAATTGATGTCATATTTACATTGTAGTTCATAGTGTGCTCGTGTGCATATGTGCATGTATTCTTATGGGGTTTGGATTGTTACAGGTTGAAAATACATATTCTGACCTTAAGTTACTGGAAAATAAATAATCCAGCCGGCCCTGAGTTGAAAATGAATAATCTCATCAGAAAAAATTGTCAGAATTCCCTCTCAGGATAAAATGGTCGTCACCTTATTAAATTCTAAAATAGAGACTATAAGATATCTATCCAAGTACGTTATATTTTCAGATTTTATCAATGCAAATAGTTACCATGGGTTTTAAAGATAAATAGTTGTTAATACCTATTCACTTTGGCAGTAGTTTTCCATTGCAACATAATATCCAATGACGGTTTATCTATCGTTGTTTTCGTGTCATATGTAATATGTTTTCATATCTTTTGTCAGAAAATTGAGAAATTATTTGTAAGTTGAAGGGGGGGGGGGGGGGTCCAATACATCCAAAATTGCACCTTGTGGAGCTCATAAAAAAGTTCCCAGCGAGGGGTTTGACAGTAAGTGTTTTGGATATATTTCACTGACATTGTCGCCATAGCACTTTCTATATAGACATAACGTCAGACAGTGCATGAATGTTTTATATTGTTTTCATTTTCGTGCTTAAACATCGACGGTGGGTACGGCTAGCCAACAAGAGTTGCTTACTCCTCCCTGGCACCTGGTCCAAACTCTAGCTTGCTAGGGGTCCGTCGATGCTTAACAGTCCAAGAGAATACTAAAAACAGTAATATTACTGAAAGCAATAATATAGATTGAATTGGAGTTATCTTTCTTGGAAATTCATCTCTTTATATTACTGTAAGTAGTAATACTATTTAGATTGTCAGTTCGCTCTTATACCAGTGGATTCGGGGAGAAATGAGGGTGACCAGGAGTTGTATTTCATTCAAATGTACACTGAAAAATTATTCAGAACATCAGGAAAATTTTTTTCTTAACACATTTGAAGAAAATGTGATTTCAGAAAGAAGGAAAAATGAAAAATAGGTTCCAAATGGACATTATTTTCACGTTTCAGTAGATTTTTCTTCATATTTAATGAATTTGTTGTAGAGTGAAAGATTTGTATGATAGAAACTGTGCTAGTGGTTTTAAAACTTTGCTTTGTCTATATTACAGAAAAATGTAATATAGGGTGGCATCATTACTGTTTTCAATAATATCAGGGATTATTGTTAACAGTAATATTACAGTTTTAAGTAATATTACTATTTTTAGTATTCTCCTGGACTGCTTAATTTTGTACTCTATTGTGAGTGCTGTTGAGATTATCGTCAGGATCCTCTTTAATTCATTTGTGTCACACTTATGCCCTTTGTCGTGTGGAGCTCGTAAGAAAGTTCCCCGCGAGGGGTTTGACAGTAAGTGTTTTGAATATATATATCCCTGGAATTGTCGCCATAGCACTTTCTATAACGTCACATAACGTCAGACAGTGCATGAATTATTTATATTGTTTTCATTTTCGTGCTTAAACATCGATGGTGGGTACGGCTAGCCAACAGGGGATGCTTACTCCTCCCTGGCACCTGGTCCCACCTCTAGCTTGCTGGGGGTCCGTCGATGCTTAATTTTGTACTCTATTCTGAGTGCTGTTAAGATTATCGTCAGGATCTACTTTAACTCATTTGTGGCACACTTATGCCCTTTTCCGCGTGGAGCTCGTAAAAAAGTTCCCCATGAGGGGTTTGACATTGTGTGTTTTGTATATCTTTCCCTGACATTGTCGCCATAGCACTTTCTATATAGACATTATGTCAGACAGTGCATGAATGTTTTATATAGTTTTCATTTTCGTGCTTAAACATCGAAGGCGGGTACGGCTAGCCTACAGGGGATGCTTACTCCTCCCTGGCACCTGGTCATAACATAACCGTAAGCACACAAAATCAGAATAAAACAAGAACCGAAGCAAATGAACAAAAACATCCATCACATGATAAGAGGCGAACTCTCAATATGAGAGTGAGACCAGGTGTCCAGAAAGAGTCAGCATCTCCTGCTTGCAAGCAACACCCGTCTCTTCAATAAGGTAGAATTGTCCGCGTACTTCCATTACGGAAGATTTAAGCATATTCTGTCGTTGGATGGTTCACATTTTCTATGGCAGAATGTCATCCACTATTCTGCACAATTGGGCATCATCTTGGATGACGAGTTCCCCGTATCGCCCGTTCTTCCTCGGTGACGTTGTTAGTCGGTCATAAACATATCCCTGATTGAGAAGCTTATTTGAAAGTCGCCTAGCGTTCTGTGTATATGGTACCTTTTCTGGCATAACGTATAAATTGGTATATTAACACGCCATAAGCAGGCGATGAAGGGATGTTGCTACTCAGAAAGGGAAAGTGTTTGATGCTGAAATTAAAGTTGGCACGTTTGTCATAGCATGAGGTGTTCAAGTGACCATCAGTGTCGGAGGACAGTATCATGTCCAAATAATTAAGATGCTAAATTAATCGTCTCTGTGGTATCTTTGACTTCAAGCCCAGCCGTGCGATTTCGCAAAAGTCTCGAGGCGTACTACTCAATCCATGTTATTGGGAATTACTTCCGGTCTACATGGTCGGAGAATTATTGGACAACCAGTTTTCAGTGGTATATGAATCCTTTGAATCATGCTTTACTTACTTGATTAAAATATATATGACTTGGAATCGTTTCATCTGACTGCCATGTTTGAAAAATATGACTGATTTGTAATGACGTCATTATGAAACGTCAGAAAGCAACGTTATCATGTAGGAAAAGTTAAATAGTTCCGCGGACTATCTGTACATAAGCTTCAATAATTCGCCTGCATGTCTCACACCTTTTTTCTGTTCCGTTGGTTTTTTTTTTTTTTTTTTTTTTTTTTTTTGCTGTTTTTTTTTTTTCTGTATGAAAAAATAACTAAACAGAAACAACGTGTGAGACGGGCGAAATATTGAAGCTATCTGTACATGTGTGTACATAATTGTAGAAATTGTTAAGATTCTGCACGGATGTCTCATTCAGCTTAATGACTAGTGGCGGGTTTGTTTGAATATGATTTTGTTTGTTTGATTTTGTTTTCTTTTTCTTTAGTTTTAGTTTTGTTTTGGGTTTTCTGCTGGGGTGAAGTTGATGGAACAAATATATGTGAATAATAAACTGAAAATTGGAAGTAGAGGAGGTTCAAAGTATCTCCCTTACCCCATACAAACTTAAAAAGTTTTAATTCCTGAAGAAATATACCTTGAAATCCACGTTTAATACTCCATATTCTCCTCTAGAAGTATGATTTTTTTTTATTTTTCCTTTTTATTTCGTTTTCATTTATTTATTTATCTATTTATTTATTTTCATATTTATTTGAGTATCTATCACTGGCTTCATACTTACATGCTCATTCAATTTCTTCAATTTTTATTTCTTAAGTTTACATTTTCAATTTTCGAAATAGTAATGTTTTTCTTTCACTGTCACCCAGCGTCCTCTCTATGGCTATGCCATAATTCATATTAATTCAAGTGAGGGTACATTTAGATTTGAGTATACCAACATGTTATATTTATGAATTGTTGCGGTTTAAAACTACTAATCATAGATTACCTATCGAAACTGGTGGATGGTTCAATACACCTAGAAGCGAAAGATTGTGTCATCTATGTAAAGTATCAGTAGGAGATGAGTTTCACTGTATTATGAATTTTAAAGCTGTAGAAATTGAAAGAATTAACTTTGTGCTCAGAATTTAATTTTTCATATGTTCGAATATTTATAAATGTTATAACCTATTTTCTTGTCAAGATGAACATGTATTAAACAATCTTGCAAATTTATTGCAATTATAATTGAGAGAGTCGTCCCTACTGGGTAGGAGCCTTACTTCGCAACATTTTATTTTTTCATTATACTATGTATTCGGCATTTTGTTGAATATTGTCTCAAAAGAAAAGTGGGAAAGTTGTGCCTACGTAATCCAGATAACTACCTCGGCTGCTATTTGCGTGACATTTTGCCGTCCATATTGGGGACCGATTCCCCAATAGTTTCGTTGGTTCATATGCATCATTTTGTGTTATATTTTTTATAGTGTGAGTTGGTGTTCCCTGTTACTTTTGCGTCTCTTTCTATGAGTGTCTGCTTTGTGATTTTGCCTTGGTCGTTTTGGAGTATTCATATGGGTGCTGCTGAGATACTAATGAACTTGTTAACATGATCTACTTATTTTTAAATCCTTGAATCATAGTGGTAGTTTATATTTTAGAACAGTAAAATTTCGACATTTATATTTCAATGTTTTGATTGAAGCCAGTAACACTGATAAGGACGTTCACAACATTCAGAATGGATTGTAAAGCGGTACTGGTATTGGCGATAGCGACAATAGCGAATGGTATAGTCAAAGGACAAATATGCCAGGAAAAAGAAAAAGGTAAAAAAGGATAATCGAAAGAAATCTTACTTTATTATTTTGATCGAAATGACGTATTTGTTTTCGCGGATATCATCTACAAAAATGGGAGTTTACTGAATAATTGATCCTTTTCACAGCTTTAAAACTTTTTTTATTAAGTTTTACGAAGGACACGCGAGTCATATTTTTTTATATATTTTCGAGGAACAGAAGATACATTTTGTATAATGCGCGATATCAGACTTGAAAGAATATTTAATATCGGCGTCGAAGATATTAATTACAATCTAGTCTAAATGTCTTTCATTTTTTCTTTATGGGCACATAGCAGATTAGATTTCAACGTGTCCTGTCATAGGATTTCACGAAAATTCAATGTATCATCTGAATTGAAGGTTTGATCTAAATCTGTAAGTATCGAAGAGCAAAGAAAGTAGATTTAATAAGTAGAATTGGATTTTGTGCCATGAAAATAATTATAAGCCCTTTTTATTTTTAGTTTATTTCAGTGCTTGGAATTCTAAAAATTTGATTAATATCAAAGGGAAAACAACAATTGTGTACGATAATGTCGTAACAAATGAGGGAGGGGCATACAACAAAGCAACTGGGAAGTTCATCGCCCCTAGGGACGGTCCTTTCGTCTTCACGTGGACGGCTCTTACTCTGGATAAGCTTATGATTAACGTATTTCTCTGGCACAATGGAAAGAGACTTAGTGTGGCGCAGGCTGACAGCGAATTTCAGGACCAAAATAGTTCAGGATCGAACACTATCGTACTGAACCTCAAACAAAACGACATTGTGGAACTGAAGTGTGGAATATGGGGTGATCAGAAGAAACATACGCTATATGGGTATGCTCATTCTACTTTCTCTGGCTGGGCACTGTAATTGTAAACAGAAAATAAAGATAAATAAATGATAAACATGCAGCAAAAGTCGGTAGTATTTTTTTGTTTTCAGTTAGCTCGATAAAAAAAACAACAAGGTATACAAGTCATGAATTGTTAATCATTTGCAAGAAAACAGTTGTGTACAAGAGTACATTTATGTAACTCTATAAATGAAATCGTTTGTCTCGCTTTGTTAGTTTTAACTTATCCATTACAAAATCGATTGAGTTACACTTTCCAAATCCCTGGTTACCTTAAGAATAAAGATAATTACCTATACTTTATCAAAAGGAAAGTTAACCTGTAGCACGAATAATACAGAGTAGTGGATTCAAAGAAGGATTTTTATGACATTGCGGACATTCGGGCTGCATTCGTAACGCTTGTGCAGAACTCTGTTCTGATTGTTCCATTTGTTCTGCCTTTCGAATGCGATAGAACAGATGGAACAGATCCAATATGGCTGAAAAGGCAGCACTTGAACAGTGGTATAAGTAGAAATGGAAGAATCGCAATATAAAAGGGTTAAAACAGCGTTGAGGACTGACCCTCTTGACAGCAGTGATACTACACTCCTTATAAACATTGTTGGAAATTATCACACTATATTTAATTCACTCTTAAAGCGATTAAAGAGGATATAAAAGCAGGAGTTTGAGAAATAATAAGAATATAGAAAGAAAAATAGATAAATAAATGAATAATTTCTGTTGAAGTGTTCACCTCAGGCTCTCCCACACATATTTTAATTTTGATGAGGGATTTACACAGGTTTATAAGTCCTTGCCTTGGTACACAACTTTCATCAGCAAAAACCCTGTTTTTATAAGTAGGTCAAACTCAGAAGTAAAAAAAAAAGTTAAATTTTCATCCTCATAACAAAAAAACTCTTGCAAAAAGGAATACGCATGTTTAAAAGTTATGTTCAAGTTTTGAGTTTTTCCATACAAAAAGACAGAAAAAATACGTGCATCAGTATAAAAACATGCTTAAATAATTATGGCACAAAAAGTCACCCAAGAAATGCCCAAGGTAACTTAGAATTTTGTCCTGCTAACGCAAAAATTAAGCCAGATATTTTAACTAATTTATTGCAAACAAATGTATTGCAGAATGTGTCAGTGGGCTTGTGGGTAAAAAAAAACAACATTTTCGAGAAGATTGTTACGGGGCCCGGGGAATAAAATATTACCCCCCCCCCCCCCAAAAAAAAATTTCACACAGACATGCATCATTTGGACGTAATACTAAGTACGTGCATTCAAGTCATAGAAAAGGTGCTGGATTTCGCTTTTCCTAAAATGTACAATATTTTTTACATGATAAGCATACCTCTCCATTTGTTGTGGTGATGATGGTGGTGGTTGGGGGGGGGGGGGGGTTACAGATTTTTTTTGGAACAGTCCTTTACACATTATCGTACATAATTAATGACAATTGAGAAATTAAAATTTGCTCGAAGGCAAGTACAAGACACGTTTTGAGCCTAGGAAAGAAGGACTACTACTTAGGAAAATTAACTTCCTTCGTGCAAAACAGTCACTGCACTTGCATCGTTGCAACGTTTGAAGGGTTGGACAGCATATATAATCATGGAATATGTATGGTTAGTTTGTAGAAGTATATATGACACCTTTCCGGGAGATATGCACCCTCGTTACTTTATTTGAAGTGAATGTTGTCCCTCATTCACGTTAGACCAGCATATTTTCCGCCATGTTGTTTCTGTTCTGTGCCGGCTACACCTGCTTGGCGAAAAGAACAAGAGGAACAGGTTCCGAACACTGTTCTGTCGTGTTCGAAAGTCCGGAACAGTGTTCTGCTTGTGCGGAACTGCGTTACGAATGCAGCCTAAAAGAAAGGACACATGGTTCCAGTACCAACAACATAACATAGAATCACCCTTATGCGTTATCATAGAGTAGATAAGCAAATAAAGGTACCAGAAACACCATTTACGGTATCAAAACACTAAACATAAAAGATTACACATAGCCAAACGAAAGCAATGCGTAATCGGTGCCGATTTAGGGCGGTTATATGCAAGGATAGTAGAAAATGGTGTCATCAGATTTACATGCCCATATCTCTCCCAATTGGATGGTTACCAGATTGTCTAGAAGAACGCAAAATTGTTACTTATAAAAGCATACTCACTGTTTGATTACATCTTTAATTAACACATTTTCTTTTTTCATTTTTCGTAGAATTTTATCAGTCATTATCGCATAACCTTCACCAAACATTCTCTTCTCAGAACTCCAAAGGGAAATGCACTTTTTATGCAACACCTTAGAACACATTTCTAAGAATCTAAATGGAAATCAATGCTTATCGTAAAAACTTATATAATTGTAAACGTCTTCAAATTGAATAGCATCATTTAAGAACAGATAAATTGGCAACGTGGACCAGACATGCACGTTTCGGGTATTTAACCCTCATCAGTGATCCTAAATCTAAACAATGTAATATGCCAAAAAGTATGAAAGTTACTATGTCGAAAAAGTATACCGAAAGACGTAGCAGGATGTAAGTAGGCTATTGTTGGCATACCGAAAGACGTAGCAGGATGTAAGTAGGCTATTGTTGGCATTGGTTTTATATAGCGGCAATACGTATACCGGCTATCTATGGATCATGCAACAATATACTTCAAGTGTATGACTTATTTCTCGAAATTATGAAAATCGTGAATCATGTGAAACATTACGTAAGAGAATAAGAATGAAAATGATCCTAGAGACCCAAAGACGTCTATAAGATTTGAGTTTGAAGTTGCCTCAATCTACAGTTTTGTACCAGTGTCTTTTCCAATGTTTCACTCTGGTAAACCGTGACGACGGGACTCCGAGTCCTCGTTTTTTGACAATTAGTCAGACTTCTCGGTTGATTGATCTTGAGCTTGTTTCATCCAGCAGAGCACAGACAGTAATATGCATGCCATGTATGTTTCAAAATCATTTTACATAGAATCTGTGTTACAGAAGGCCGTATGCATTTAACTGTCTTGTTTGTGACGTCACCTTACAGTGAGAAGTTTTATGTTTTTACAACTATTGTGCGTCTAAGGAGACCTTTGTGTATCCGTATATGTGGGAGAGTTGTGTTAACGCAATCTGGATAGCCACACCATTTGCTTATACCAGATGGCCGTCCAAAGTCGGCGCCAGGTGCACATTGGTCTCCTTCCCTTTATGTGTGATAATGTTTCTGTACGTCTTCTTCGACTGTCCTGTATGATGTTCTAGTGATTATTGTCGTACATTTTTTTGTGATTTGTAGTATTGTCTGATGTCATTTGGTATCACTTTCTTGTTGGTTTGTTTCACTGGATGAGTGCAGAGTGATCATGCTTGAGATCATCCCATTTTCTTGGATCGGAAGAAATAAGTCTGAACTCTTGCATGTACGCTCTGTTTGCGTTTGTTCAGATTTTACATTAAACAATTGTGAATATCGTCACATTTTCGATTGTAAAATTACAGAACATTAAGAAAAAAGCTTTGTTTTTGGTACTTTATCAATTTGTCATCATAAATATTTTTCGGCTAAATCAGAAACATCATTTCATAAAAAAATATTTATGAAATTAAAGGAGATTACCACCTTAGCACCATCCTTCCGATGCAATTATGAACATAGATTTTATTTGGATATGCTACTGAATAGACCAGGACATTTGGAACTGAGCACTCTTAGGAGTTAAAGAAGATCCTGACGATAATCTCAACAGCACTCACAATAGAGCACAAAATTAAACATCGACGGAGCCCTAGCAAGCTAGAGGTGGGACCAGGTGCCCGGGAGGAGTAAGCATCCCCTGTTGGCTAACCGCACCCGCCGTCGATATTAACTCTTAGTTAACGCAATTAAATTCTAAAAATAAAACCAGAGTTCTCTAATGAAATGAATTTGCCGAATTATGAAAAACACTTTGACTGGAAGCATCACTAATGAGGATTTAATATCCGAAACACGTGTCTGGTGCATTATAAATTGGTTTGAACTTATTTTAGAAGAAGATACAAAATGTATAGAATTCGAACTGTTCCGTATTATTGTATGCGCAGTTCAACAAGTTATGTCTCATACACTCTAAGTGATGCTCCAGGCCAAAAAAAGAGATAAATCCCATTATAAAATTTTGAATAGCAAGGTCTAAAAGAAAGAAGGGGATCTCTAAGAACACTCGTTTGCAGCACCCACAGCAAAACCCCAAAATACCACATGCAAACACACAGACATACACAGACGCAAAAGAAACAAGGAGCAACGAATCATATAATAGAAGTATTAAACGCAAATCAATACACATAAACGATCGCCATAGGACGCCACGCCAGTAGCAGACGGCGTGGTTTATCTGGATTACGTACACACAACCCTCCCACTTTTTGATTACCTAGAGGTTTCGAAAAACGCACATTTGCAGCGTAAAATAACATCCACGCTGAAATGAACCATAAAGAAGTACCTATCAGTTTTTCAGTCTCAACGTCGAGAAGACAAGGAAAAATCATTAGAATTATGAACGGTTGCAAACCTCGGAATGAATAACATTCTGAATTGAGACCAGGTGCAATTACAGTGGATGTGCATGTATTTTGATTTATATATTTAACCAAAAGTATGTGTTATATATAAAAAAGCTAAAACAAGATTTTGTTCTAAAGAAAGTATAATTTTCCAAATGTTCACTGTTATTATCTTTATTTCCTATCATTTTTTCTTCTTATTTTTCTTACTCTTCATTTTCTTATAATCTTGAGAAATATTGTTATATTTTCGATAAATATATATAAATCAAATGGAGAAGCAAGTTGTACAACCAGAAAATAAAAGGTCAAAGGCTATATTGTAGGAATAGAATCATATTATAAGAAAGACGAATTCATTACTGCAATATTCCCCATTGATCCCCTTACCTCTTTCAGCGACTGTGTCTTGACCATTACAGAAAAAGCATCAACAAGCGACAGAGGCAGGCTGTCGATTGATGTCACACCCTACACTTAACTTAACACAGTCAAACTTCAGGCCTTTTTAGTCCAATATTTTTGTGGTGTTTGGAGGAAAGGTCTTCCAGCAAATTGTCGGAATTCCAATGGGAACCAATTGTGCCCCACTCCTTGCCGACATTTTCCTTTACTCGTACGAAGCTGAATTCATTCAATCGTTGGTCTCTGAAGGAAAAAGATACTTAGCTTCTGACTTCAACTTCACTTACAGATACATAGACGATGTGTTGTCCATCAATAATCCAAAATTCGCGGATTACCTGAGCAGTATCTATCCTTCGGAGCTTGAAGTCAAAGAAACTTCAGAGACAAATAATTCAGCATCCTATTTGGACATAATGTTGTCCTACGACACTGATGGTCACATGAACACCTCACTCTATGACAAACGTGACGACTTCAATTTCAGCATTACGAACTTTCCTTTTCTGAGTAGCAACATCCCTTCATCGCCTGCTTATGGCGTGTTCATATCTCAGTTGATACGCTATGCCAGAGCAAGTACCAAATATACGGATTTTGTTCTGAGAGCTAGGCGTCTTTCAGATAAGCTTCTCAGTGAGGGATATGTTTGTGACCGACTAACATCGTCACTGAGGAAGTTCTACGGTCGATATGGGGAACTCGTCATACACTATGATGTCCCACTATCCAGAATGGTGGATGATATTCTGTCATAGACCATTTGAACCATCCAACCAAAGATTGTACTCTATATCTTCCAAAATGGAAGTAACCGGATGTGACAGTTCTACCGAATTGAAGCGACGGGTGTTGCATGCAAGCAGGAGATGCTTACTCTTCCTGGGCACCTGGTCTCACTCTCATATCGGGAGTTTGCTTCTTTTCATATGGTGGAGGTTTTTGTTTTTGTTTGCTTTGGTTCCTGTTTTATCCTGATTTTGTATGCCTTCGGTTTCTGATTTTCTGAATTATCGATTTTGTACTGTAGACAGGGATATGGTCATTATCCATATTTGTCATTTACCATTTTAAGCAAAAAAAAAACCACCCCAAAATGTTAGGCTTATTGCACCATCACTGTTTTCAGAACAAAATAAATATTATCCGATCATTGTATTCACTGAAAAAAATAAGTGGGAAGATTCACAGATCATTAAAATAATTTCTGCATTTTACACAAACAATTATGAAAATCGACTTCGTTTAGGTCAAAGTATCAGAGATACTGAATATCAACGATTTTTTTCAGACGCATAGTAAACTGTGCTCCTGAGAAAGGTTGTTCATAGTATTAAAGAAACAGTAAAGGTTGAAATAAGAGAGAACAAACGCTCATGAATTGTGCCATTTTGTAGTTTTCTCGAAAAGTGTATCAGCGCGGTAAAATTTGCCTTAATTTGGATGGAAATCTAAAAGTTCATATTTTTTTGTTATCCATCGGCTGTACCTTATAAAACAGTTTAAGGCTATAATATTCCACACGTAAAACGAAATTCAGGGATTATTTCTTACGAAAAAGAAATCCGAACTGATAAACAGTGTACCTTCAGCTATAGAAATTACCGTAAATCATTTTCGTACAGACACTCCGTTCAGTTTAGATCAAATTGTCAAACTTATCCGCTTTTAGGTATGTAATGAATTAAAGTCTTCAATAGAGTCAGGAATGATAAATTTTCCATAATAAATTGTGATATCTATACACATCAAATTAGTATCCTACAGTTTATTCAGTCTCAAAGTCGAGAAGGCAAGACTAATATAATTCAAGCTCAATGAGTGCTGAGCCGGGAGATGCGCAAGGATGTTCTTAAATTGTGACCAATGACGCACCTTAAGGTAACCAAAATCACTAAGTGAATGACAAAATGTGACGACTACCATTAAAAAGATAACAATAGCTATGTCATCAATGCATGCCAAAACACCAAATTTAACAAATTTATTGGATATGACCTGATCTTCAATCCATAAAGGAGTCAAACTAGACGCCATGCATAAACCATTGAGATGAAGATCCATGTATCCATAGAATAGATAAGATTTAATAGTCATTGCAAATGATAAATATAAGATGAGTAATTCATAAAGAGTTTTTACATAAACAAGTTTTCTATTGACAAAAATTATGTGTCATTATGATCACTATAATTGATATTTTCAAACATGCACATTTGCATAAAACATGATAAGAAGAGGACGTATCAACTCAGAATGAGATAGTTCATATAGTTGCCTGGACATGACACTTTTGCATAAGGCTGATTATCCAGACATTGGCAATTATTATATCGTAAACCATCAATCACGTAGGGAAATCTATTGTCTCCAGGATCATGACAGTTCCCATCAGCGTCTTTACAACCTATGGAAATGAAATACATTGTTATACCCTTATCAGTATCTCTAGTTTAAGTCTCCGTAAGAAAAATGCTTATAAATTGGAATATTTGACCAAGCAGTCAATAGTTATAATTTGGAAGTGTTCCAACTCTATACCTTCTTGAGGACAATTTTCAAACCACTTTTCATGCACCAGACACGTGTTTCGAATATTAAATTCTCATCAGTGATGCTTCCTGCCAAAATGATTTTGCAGAGCCGCCTAAATTCATTTCTTCAGCGCCCTTTTGTGTTATTTTTTAAATTTAAATTTGTGTATTTTACAGATAGTGCGCGGCTCCAAATTCCCTGTAGGGTCGATTCAGTATCATCTCCAAATAAAATCTATGTTCAAAGTGGCATTGGAGGGATGGTGCTATGATGTTAACCTCCTTTAATGTCGATGGTATTTTATGATGGAATGACAAGTTTCTGAAATAGCAGAATAATTATATATGATGTCAAATTGGTAAAGTTATATCAATATCGACCCTAGGGCAATAGTTCAAAAACTATTGACCGATAGAAGTCACATTGTTTGTGACGTCGTGTCATTGATGACGTTATAAACTCTACATATTTTTGTCTACGCTCTTTCTCTTACAGATGAAAATGAATGTAAACAATCGGTTCTTTTTGCAGAATTGAAGTAAAGTTTAACAAAACAATTACTGACTGGGAATTATTGGACCTACAGACAAAAAAGACCCTGACAATAATCTCAACAGCACTTACAATAGAGCTACCTAGAGGTTGGAGATGATGCCCGGGAGGAGCAAGAATCCCCTTTTTGGCTATCCACATCCGTTCTAAGTTTCACTCAATGATATGCATTTTACATAAATAATTAAAAATCATAAACAAATTCTTTTAAAAATGAAGATTTTTTTCTTTTAAAATAGATTTTATTATTGAGAAAATAAATATACATGTATCTATTGATGACATATTTTTTATATACTCTAAGTACATTTAAAAGAGTCAAAACGAAATTTCTTGCAAGCATACCTGTTTTGCTTGTTAATATTGTCATTGAATTTCCTGCAATAATGCATTTCTTTAAGTTGCATTTGTCGTCTCTCCACACTTCATTTGGGTTCCTACACTTGTTACAGTCAAAGCAACCTAGTTAATGTGAATCAGATTAATAGATATCGAGACGTTACGTTAAGTAGAATACATCTTAATTTTTAATAATATAACAGCTTTTGAAATAACCCATTTTGCATAAGAAAACGTTACCCACATTCCATTGTTTATCAGTTTTATGACTTGAAAAAGTGCTAGCACAACACGCATGCTCCTTTTTACTAGTTTGTAAACAAATTCGTCAAATCAATCTTGTACATAGTTATCCAAATGACTGATTTTCCAGTACTATCATTTCGCGGACAGATACCAGACACCACAAAAAGCGATATGTTCATTGTAACGTCACAATGAAAAACAAAATATCGCATCAAGTCAGTGCGATCAAATATGACATCACAGTTCAAAATTTTGCCAAATTATGTGATGTCTGATGTCTGTGTTTGTAAAATCACGATTTAAAACGGCCATAAATATTTCCTGGAAAATTAATTATTTTCATAACTGTTAGGTAAGCGCAAAGGTAATCAATTAATGAGTCTATTTCGTCGGAATTCTGACTATATATATATTCTCATTATTTCGATTATCCATACCTCCTCGTGTCTAGTGATTCAAAAGATTGTATGATTAAAAATGTAATGATCGCTGAGCGATAAAAGTTCCCTACCGGTGGTGTAAATAAATGTCTTGAATCTTTTTTCATGAGTTTATCTGCAACAGCTAAGAGAAGTCCAGAAAACTGAAAATTTAATTAAATTGGCTAAGTCCAAGGGCCATAACTCTTGTAGAAAAAGTCAATGCAAACCAAACTAAAACTTGGTCTGTATCCCACTAAGATGTATTCATATACCAACAATCAGTTCATTATTCTGCAATAGAACTGAAGAAAGGTCAGGAAAACTGATTTTTCAGGATATTTGCTAAAAGCAAGGGCCATAACTCATGTGAAAATAAGTCAATTGGAATTATACTCGAACTTGATCTGTAACACGTTATTATATATTCACACGTAAAATCAATTCATTATCTGTAAAAACAACAAAGAAAAGTCCTGAAAACTACATATTTCAAGACATTTGCTAAGTCCAAGGATCATAACTCTTGTAAAAATAGGTCAATGGAGACCCAACTCCAACTTGGTCTGTATCACACTAAGATGTATTCATATACCAAACGTCAATTCATTATCTGCAACAGAACCGAAGAAAAGTCCGGAAAACTGAAATATTCATAAAAATTCCAAGGGCCATACAAATATAACTCTTGTAAAAATAGGTCAATCAAACCAAACTCAAACTTGATCTGTATCACATTGAGATAATCTTCATACCAAAAATGAGTGCAATATATGCAACAACAGCGAAAAAAAAGTCCAGAAAAATGAAAATGTGACAGACGGACTGACAGACGGACAGACGGACAGACCGAGAGGAAACTAAGAGTCCCCTTCGGCGTTGCCGGTAGGGGAATAATAAATCATGGGGAGTATGATAATATATGAAGATTTCGACGAACATCTAAAATTATCTAAATTATCCCTTAATGACTCCTGAAATGAATCTTATACTTTGTTTTGTCAAATATTTCGGGTGATACATGTATCTGCATCAACAGAAACAAATATAAGATCAATTTCTTATCATTTCATCATTTCATATCATCTGCTTATGGAAGACAGACTGTTTTCTTGAATCTAAAACAACCATTCACTGTACTATATTTCGTAATGTTCGGTGGGTTGCGCAGTTATACAACTGCCTCCAAAGTCGAAAACAACTTATGGCAGCCGCACTGATTTAAACAGGGAACGATCGTCTCTCTATATCTTTGGAATAACGACAAGTTTGAGCAAAATCTATACGCAGTTATTTTTTCAGTAAGCAGAAAAGGAAAGTTACCCTTGAAATGTCAAGCAAACATCAATAAAATGTATTTTCAGCAACGTGTTTTTACAAACACAGAAACACCATTTTTGGACCTGAATATCAAAATTATTAATGGAGAGATTCATACAAGGGTGTATGACAAAAGAGATGACTTTGGATTCAATATAGTAAATTTTCCCTGGCTTGACGGTGATGTTCCTAGATTACCGTCTTATGGTATCTACATTTCGCAGCTCATCCGGTATGCTAGAGCATGTACTGATGTTTTGGATTTTCATGATAGAAATTTACAAATAACAAAGACACTTTTAGGTCAAGGTTTTCGCTTTCACAAACTTGTCAGGACTTTCTGGAAATTTTACAAAAATTATTGTCAACTACTTTTGAAATTCGGACCCATACAAGCAACAGAGTATATTACTTTGGGTATTTCGCAACCTGCATTTTATGGTGACATGATCAACAAAATTGGAAGGATCAAAGGTAGACAGAATTACTATCGAAAATGCGTCAGAATCATCAAACGCCTCTTATACCGTGGATATGATCCTAATGTCACCAGACGGACACTAGGCTTGGTACTTGACCAATCTACAGTCTTGTACCAGCGCATCCTTAATACTTGCACGCTGACTGACTGTGACGACGGGACTCCATGACGGGCCCTGTCCAAACCTCTTTAGAGAAGACAGGGCCCCGACCACCTGTCCTCTCTGAATGTCAGTCGGACTCCTCGGGTGATAACATACATTAGCTCGCTACAGCCGGCAGAGCACAGGTCGTATTACGCATGCCCTCTTTTTATATCAATTTACATATTCATCTGTGTTGCTTGGGCCCCTGCGTCTTGCGGTCTTGTTTGTGTGTGGTCATCTGACAGTGAGGAGGTTGTTTTACACCACAATTGTACGTTCTTCGAGACCTCTGGGTAATCGGAATAGTGGGAGGGTTGTGCGCACGTAATCCATGATAACCACACCGTCTGCTACTGACAAGGCAGATGGCCGTCCTAAGTCGGCACCGTTTGCCCATTGGTCTCGTTGGTTTATGTGTAGTCATTTTTGTTTTATGTTTTTCTGTGATTTGACGTTCATTGTACTACTGCGTCTCTTTCTGTGCGTGTCATTTTTGTGATTTACAGTGGGTGTTTTGGGAGGTTGCTGTTGATGCTGCAACTAGGTGTTGTTGGAGATCCCCTCCTTTCTTTTATCATGTTTGAGGAAACCCCAGGTTCTAAAAATAGAGCTTTAAATACAATTCCGTAAAAAATTTTGTTGATCGATGTATCAACAAAATTTCTTAGCCAATCAGAATCTTTCCTTCTTGAAAATAACGATGGTAATCTAATGATATCGCTAATAAAAGGGATAAATCTCCAGCATGACCACCCTGTATTCACACAGCGAAGCAAACCCACAAACAGTGTCATATAAATGACATCAGACAAAACTAGAAATCGCAAAAAGACATTGTCAACAATATTCACTAGAGCATCATACAAAGCAATCTAAACAGACGTACAGAAACACCAAACATTAATGACAACACATAAAATGAAGGAGACTTTAGACGGCCATCTGTTATTAGCAAATGGTGTAGTTATCCGGCTTAAGGAGTCACTTAAGGTTACCTTTTTGACTCTTATAAATGTTGCACTTTTTCAAATTCAAAGCATCATTAAAAAACGGATAACTTTGCAGCATCGACCACACATGCACATTTCGGGTACTTAACCCTCTTCAGTGATCATCAATCCAAACAATGAAACATAACCATTACTATGAAAAGTATGTCCAGAAATACCGAAGGACATCGAAGAAAGGATGGATGATGCTAGAGGATCCACATCGGACTTGTTTACATGTGCCCACCTCGTCTAACAGCAGTGGCACTCACCAAATGGTAGAAACGTTACACGACATCATCAAATCCATAGCACCATTTCCGAATGGATTATTGACCACACATGCACGTTTTCTGTACTTACTGCTGAACAAACCGTTTAATCTGACGGAGATCTCCTTGTTAAATAACATATGCAGTTTTGTTCGGTCCTTATCGAAGAAAACTTTAAACAGAAGGGATAGAACAAAGTGTACGGTTAAAGATCCCAGAATACTGCCCGTAGAAAAGTGTGATATGATATTAAACCATACTCACATTTAGAATATATGTAAGAAAATTGCAAACGAAGCAATGTTATTAAATGAGTACAATATATGAACCAAGAAAAAAAATTGTATTTGTAAAAGTCCTTCATATTTTTCATATTTTAAGTACATTCAAACGAGTCCAAAACGATGATTTCTTGTTAACATACCTGTTTTGACTGTTAATATTTTCATGTCCGTCCCTGTAATAATACATTTCTTTAAGTTGCATTTGTCGTCCCTCCACTCCTCATTTGGCCTTCGACACTTGTTACAATCATTGCAACCTAGTAAATGCAAATCAGATTAAGGGAAATCGAGAAATTCTTAAAGCAAAATACATCTGAATCTTTAATCATAAGACAGCTTTTAAAGTTATATTTTTTGCTGTAATTTCATTGAAAAAAATCATCAAAATAAACATCTAAGGACAATCCCTCATATGTGTTATTAACATAGATTTAATTTGGATAATTATGCTACTGAATCGACCCTGCAGGAAATTTGGAGCCGCGTACTCTCTGTAAAGTAAACAAAAAACGAAAATTCTAAAAATAAAACCAGTGGGCGCTAGTGGAATGAATTTGGGAAGCGTATGAAAAGCACTTTGGCTGAAGGCAGCACTGATGTGTTTTAATTTGACATTCTAAACACGTGTACTGTGCATGAAAATTGGTTTGAAATTTTCTTCAAGAAGGTATAGTACACTTCCGTCGTCTTATTATAGGCTCTTGAGGTGCTCAGGTGAAATGAAAAGGGAATATCTATATGTGATATTGGTTTGATGCCGAACCGCATTCAAAAGGTAATCAAATAAAACTATAGAATAATAAAGCTTTATGTTCCTATTTACAATATTTATTTGTTCTTAAATGATGTTATTCAATTTGAAGACGTTTACATTTATTTAACAAAGGTCTGACAACAAAACTTATTCCTTTGTTTTGTCTGTTTTATTCAAATTCAATACTTAATTATCCGAAATTTATGAAAAATCCGTATCTTGTGTACATCAGTGACCTACTACATTGTACGTGTTTTCTGAGGCTGCTAGAAAAATATTACAATATACCAACAATGCATGTATTAGTGATCACCATTACTTATGAAAACAATGAATAAATGCTTATCAATTAGCCAAGCGTGATATTAACATGAATTAGGTACAAGATCTATCGGATAGAAAGGAATATTTATGACTATATTATGAATATGTCTAGCAACATCGCATTGCATTTGCTTTTAAGATTTTATTCAAAGGAAAATAAAGACAGAAACTATTATTTCATCAAATACCCTGGCTATCGTTTCTTCAAACGCATTTGAAAATGTCTGTTTACAACATTTTCTCAAATTTCTAAAACCTTGGTCCTGTAGCATCATATCCCAGCCATTTTGCTACGTATTTCGGTATATTGGGGACATAATTTTCACAGATTTTGCTCATATTACATTGTTTAGATTGCCCGAAACGTGCATGTCTGGTTCATGCTGGAAATTTATCTGCTCTAAAATAATGCTAATGAATTTGAAGACATTAAATATTTGCATATCTAACTTATATATGTCCGGGAATTTATATTTTGCAAAGATAATGAGGTAGTCGCATTGTTTTCTACTTGACTTATTCATTGTCAAATAAGGTGTCAAATAAGGTGACGATCGTACATACCGATGTTTTGTTTTAATAATAATCGAGACTTGAATAGATAATGTCTGCCATGAGACAAAAAAAAGAATAGCTGAAATTGATCAGAATCGAAATTAAGATTCCATGATTCCTGCTTGATTTTCATTCATAGATTATGGCTTACCGTATCTTGTATAATCAATCCTTACGTCACTGCCGCGTACAACACACTTCCATTCCTTGCATCCATCTGTCCACGTTTCATTAGCATTGTAGCATTTCCACCAAACACGGCAACCTTTTCATTTATAATATGTTATCGTTTAACCATTCAAAGACAAAAAAGTCAACTGTTACAACAGTACTACTTTTGTATGGACGATTGTATATGTTGTTCTCCTTTTAAAACTGATCGTATGGTTTTGTATATATATCTAGTTTTTAGTTTCGTGCGTGAACATCGACAGTATGTGCAGCTAGCCAAACAGGGGATGCTTACTCCTCCCAGGCACCTGGTCTCTCCTCTGGCTTGCTATGTGTCCTTCGATGCTCAGTAAGGCGATCTATTGTGAGTGCTATATATGAAATCTATATCAGAGCCAGATTTATGATCAACTAGACCATTCACATTAAAACCATCAATCTTCAAAAAACAACATTTTAACAACATTTTAAACTTTAAACTGATACTATTTTTCCGATTCTTGGCAGTTAGCTATCATATCTCCAGGCCAATTAGCATGGAATTAAATAACTAATGCTTACAATAATATAACTTACTGTGTTTTGTTACGAACACATTGTATAGATGAATACTAAATGATAAGGAAATGACGTGTCGTAGTTAATGTAAACATGTCAACGTAGATACTTACCATATTCTATAAATTGAATTGTTGGCACCTGATTTTCTACTTTACATTGCTTCTTTGCGCATCCAACATTCCAAATCTCACCTTCCTTTCGGCAGTATGGGCCATCTTTGCATTCTAGAAAAAAAACACAAACGAAAATTATCTGCTCAGGAGTAGTGTCATAACATGTAATAAATCGTTTTGATGTTAAGAAAACTATGTTGCACATTCGATATATTGCGCAAAGAGAACTCAAATTAAACAAGAACGGAAAATGAACACCATACGAATACAAATGAGATTGTAGATCAAGTAGATGGCCCCAGGAAAATTAACTTTGGCTTTATTCAACCTTTTCAACATTAAGTACCACGGAGGAGGATTTAATATCCGAAAGGTATTCATGGTCTAGTACAATTAAGTTGGTACTATAGAACATATATTTCAACTTTGACAATTGTAACCACTAGGTTGGTATCGCAACCGTTGGTAATATTATACAATATGGACTTTTAACTCAGTGTATATGAAGCTTCAGGAGGTTAATATTATTATGCTGACTGTACCTGATTTAGTAATGTTGACGTTTCCCACTAAACCATTTTGGACACACTTCCCGCTAACACAATCAACAGTGAATTCTTTGTCTTGATCGATACATATCCCATTGAAGCTGCATCCTTCAATACGAAGATCTTTACTTTATGAAACGAGAAGATAACGATGATGGTCCCTATTTTTACCTTTCAAAACATTGTATTGTCCATCCTTGCAACACATACCCTTTGCCGGATACATGTACCCCCCCCCCCCCCCCCCCCCAAAAATAAGATAATCTCTTATGAAATATATAAAAGGTTTATACAGCAATTAGGCCTATGAATAGAAGATATTGGCTTTTACTCAGTAGCAAGAGAATAAGTTCCTATTGTGATACTGAAATGTTTCGGGTAATCAACCCTCGTCAGTGATCATCAATCTAATCAATGTACATGTAATGTGGCCAAAGAATGTGAAAGTAAATATGTTCAGAGTACCGAAAGACGTAGCGAGATGGGTGAGATATGATGCTACAGGATCCAGAACAATACTTAATCAAATGTTAAATGAAGGTCCGCGGATGGGTACCTTGCGTCAAATTACACAGAAGAAACATCGAAGTAATCAACAACTATTCATTCTCAAAGTCGGTACAGTACGTCCATCGCTATCTTTGTCTATCGTATCCTATCCTATCAGACATCGCGCATCAGACATCAGGCATCAGACATCGCGCATCGTACATCAGACATCGCGCATCGTACATCAGACATCACGCATCGTACATCAGACAACGTACATCAGACATCGCGCATCGTACACCAGACATCGTACATCAGACATCCTATCGTATCATATCAGACACTCTATCAGACATCGTATCAGACACTCTATCAGACATCGTATCAGACTTCATCAGACACCCTATCAGAATCTGATTAATCAGACATGTTTATCGTATCACGCATCCTACTACGCTTCGCGCGTCGTATCAGACATTGTTATGTTGGTAAAATAAGATTAAATCTTGGTTGCCTCAATAAAAGGAAATACAACCTCGCTCTTGATAGTATCTATGATTAAAACCATCTCTTTACTAAAAACCAAGCATCTCAGTTCTGTACGATCCGGCGTTCCGCAGTGGAACACCCCCCCCCCCCCCCCCACTTGTCAACGTCTGATTCTGAATTTGGTCAACACAAAGAAGACTGAATTGGTTCGAAGGACATGATAGCAACATTTAAATTCATCATTTTTTCTATCACGCAATATTCACATGTATTCAGATTTTTTTTATCCCAGATTTGTCGGATTCACTATTTGATGTAGACTGTCACTACTTTCGGTTTCAATGCCGCTCGAAAAAACATGAAAATCGCATAGCACTAAAAGGGTTTAAAACAAAATAAAGGAAGCTGCCTGTTACCCATATTCACAAAGATCCATATGAGGGTGTAATGATCTCTTGAAACTTTAAAGTATCGGTAGACAATGGCACAAAACGAACGAGAATTTGACCCATATCTTAACCTAAGACTTGGCCATTGACCATTCGCAACACAGTTCAAACGAAGTTACAAAAAGATCAGTTCATCAAGGACATCAGCAAGCAGATAAAAGGAAAAGACATTGTACTTCCAACAATATGTTAATGATGGTAAGTCAATTTCTTTCTGTTTTGGCAGTGGCTCCGGATACGAACGTTCGTATCTTTAGACCTATGTCTCGGCGTATGAACACAAATCGTAGGGTTCCTTTTTTTCAATGCATCGTGTGCTCAAATTGTATCTTTTTTGTGACATATTCTGAAAAGTTAAGTAAAAAGCACGGAGTTGCATCTACATGTACATATTTATTATCTCAAAACTTGAAAAAACTTCAACTTCCGCTGGAGCGACGGAACGTCAGTACGTGCACACAACAGCCGACAAGTGCGCATCTATTACTGATCAGTGGTCACTATAAAGTATAATGATTGAGAGCATAGAAAATAGCCTCTTGTCCCGGTTGCTAAATTACAGATGACGCAGAATAAAACTCGTATACCTTGATATGGTTACAAAAATCAATTTTTTATTGTTATGGACACATGACCTGAGTCACGTGACAGTTACAGACCAATCAGAAACATGTTCGTAAGCCGAGACATAGGTCGAAAGATACGAACATTCGTATCCGGAGCCACTGCCTTCTGTTTTAGTGGTTCCGGTAGTACAGGTATCGCCGATATAGTTCGAATCAAGGGCAACTAAGATTGGACCTTGAACACTCGGCCCATAGTAGGTCCACTCGGGCCCGTAGATGTAGGTCCACTCGGCCCGTAAACATATTAACAAACAGAAGGTAAATTGTTTTGAATAAAATATAAAACTAAAATCAATCGACCTTAAACATATTATTTTGTGTTCTTAATCGATGTGAAGGTTGTTTTTTTTTTTGTTCAACAGATTGATGTTTTTACTTGTGTCTTGAGACCTAGCTCTATCAATCTTACTTCAGAGTTACAATAAACTTCAGTCACAAGAAATAAATATAGATACCATATATTCAAAATATACAAATTTTGTACTCTACGTGTCTGCGGTTTCTATAATTAAATAAATAAATCAATAAAACATGGGCGAAATAAATTATGCGTTTGGAATCGTATTTTTCCTAAATTCTTTAAAAAAATATCTCTCTTGTCTTCCTTTCATAAACATAGATCTCAAAATATTTTAAGTTAACATACATCTCTTTAGAAACAAAGAGATATATGAGCTTTCATAAATATTATATTGTAGGTCCAAGTTATCTAAATTTACGGGCCGAGTGGACCTACATTTACGGGCCGAGTGGACCTATAACGGGCCAAGTGTTCCATGGTCCGAGTGTTCCGCGGTCCGAGTGTTCCACGATCCGAGTTCACCTGTTACCTATAGTTCAGTATGTTTAATAATTGAGCTAAGGGGATGTCCCTAACATGCTGGACTGCATAGTGAACGGCCGGTGTTCGAGTCCCGTGCCGGGTACTTGCAAACACTTTATTATGCAGTTTTTTTTATTTGACATTATTTGAAATTATATATATTGGCACCACTTGATGGATTTCATTTTCTACTTATCATGTGATACAAATTCTACTTACTGCTTAATATCACTGTGGGGTATCACGTGATACACAAATGATATGTTCCACGGGAATCCCCTTTGATTGAACTAAGTTATACTGTCTAAATGTACTTTAAATGAATTTATTTTAGGCCTATCATATGGTCATTATTATCAATTATATGATGGTAATTTATTTTGGTCAAGAATAGAATTGTATTCGGAGAACACTTAAACAGAATTTTTTCAATGCTCGCCACATGTTATGATATGGTGCACGGACAGATACAAAATTTTCTGTTTAAGTGTTCTCTAAATATACGCCTATTCTTGACCAGAATAAATTACCATCATATAATTTATAATAATGACCATATGATAGGCCTAAAATAAATTCATATAAAGTAGATTTAGACAGTATTTACTTGGTTCAATCAAAGGGGATTCCCATGGAACATATCATTTGTGTATCACATGATACCCCACTGTGAATATTATACATCAGTTTTGAGATCCCAAATACAGACTGCAACCATCTGATTTTTACATGCATTTCACTGCCTCGGTCTCGTCGTACTAAGGTGGGATGCTACTTACATTTTGTTGTATATACATGTATGATACATAGCATTTTAAATCTTTGAATGCAAAAAGTGAGGTGAATCGGGTAGTACTTTAATATGGTCAGTGTTCAAATCCTAATATAATTTGCTTCAGAATTCTTTCAGTCATATATCTTCTCATTCTAACTATATGGGCCCCATGTGTTCATGAACATTCATAGATATAATTTACATAACTCCGGAAGCCAGTTCGTGCCATGTTATATTTTTTTACTATTTTGTAGTTACGAGAAACAAATCTCGTAGTTACTAAGAGAATTTTTTCTCGTACACTAGGAGAATCTTTTTTCCTAACTACGAGAAACTTTTCTCGAAACTACGAGAATCTTTTTTCATAACTACGAGAAACTTTTTTCATTACTACGAGAAACTTTTTTCGTAATTACGAGAAACTTTTCTTGTAACTACGAGAAACTTTTCTTGTTACTACGAGAAACTTTTCTCGTAAATACGAGATAGTAAAAAGAACATGAACTGGCTTTCCAACATAACACAATATATACAGATGGGCTGCAACGATTCACCACGGTAATTGATGATGGTACGATGCACGGTATGACAGTGTCTACGTATCGAGCTTTTAGATGCAGTTGAATTAAACAACTTTACGACATTTGCATTTTAGGGCTAAGTAACAACATAAATTAAAATGTATTGTAGTAGGGTAGGAAAAGATGTGCCCAGACTGGGGTTTCAACCCGGGACCTCTATACCTGCAGGCAAGCACTACTAAACACTGAGCTATCAGGGCCGATACACCCGGCTCTGCCACAATATGTACAACCTAGGCACTTTATATAAAGAAATGCAAGATATCTCCAGGTAATTATTATTACAAATTAAAATTCAATATTTGTTATTACATCATAGAATTGCTTGCATATTGGGCAATTGGAACTCCTCTTTTATACTAGTAGAAAGTACAATTTGAGAGTTCCAAAAGCTATATCCGAAGTTGATTTCATCTTTCAGCAGATATGAATTAAAGAATTGTGTTACGAATTGCACTGAAAGCAAATATCGTGGTATATCGTATTGTGAGAATAGCGCATCGTTGCAGTCCTAATATACAGGTGTCGTACCTTTTGCTTATGGTGCATGTAAAAGTCGAGTAATCCCGCTCTGTAACACGATCTCGAAACTTGGATAATTTATCAATATTCTATCCAAAAAAGGTTTAGCAAGTAAGTTCTTTGTTCAATCTAATATATGGGTTAATATTCCACTATTTGTTTTCAGCTATAATATAAAGCCTCATATGGAACCCTGATATCGTACCATTTCACAAGTGAGACTGTCTCTAGAAAGTACTTGATGGGTAAGTAAAACTGTTAAAATTCATAGGAAATTATGATTTCCGAATTGAGATCTGAGCTGATCCTTGTTGCAATGAATGGTTGTTAACTTTGTTTAGTTGTGCCAGATTTTTATACAGGACTATATGACTATGTCAACGTCATTGTATTGTAGATCGAGAGATATAAATTCACGGTAGTGTATAACGTGATATGCAAATAATCTCTTGCACGATTATTTGCGTATCATGAGGGCTGGGACGATACTGCACCAAGCCGATCCGATACATATCACGATACCTGATATCTGATATGATACGTATCGCAATACTAAGTTGATTAATAAAACCCTCTCAAAAAGCTATTTGATCTTATTTATATTCATATAAGTAGCTTTTTTATGCAACATGTTTTATTTATTCAACACTAGATTTCTGGCTAGAATAAAGATGAAAACAGACCGAGAGGAAACTAAGAGTCCCCTTCGGCGTTGCCGGTAGGGGACTAAAAATAGATAAATGGTTTTGTTAATCTTCTAGAATAAATGAAAAACAAAATAATCTAAGGTATTAGGGGTATAATAACAATATCGTAAAAAAAAAGCTAGAAATTATGTACCTTAATTCATATCCTACATATTTTTAGATATTTGATATTTTTTCATATTTCATTCAACTCGCCATGAAAACAATTGGTCTGGAACATTGCCTAAGTCGAGCGTCTTCGGCCAACTTCGTGGTATTTAATTTTTCTGTTATTAAAACAACCAGAACTCTTGAGTATTATACCCCTAATGCCTTAAAATAATAAGAAGTCATAAAAAATTGGTATTAAAAATCAAAGTTCTTACCATTTTGCCATTATATCTACATGTAAACTGAAGAAAGTTGGATTTAAACTTGAGTACTTACGGAAAATTCGAACACATATTTTTTTGTAGATTTTAACTTAGGTATCGTCAGGATGTATCGATACTTGGATTGCAATAAAATATCGCGATGAATCGGAGTATCGTCCAAGCCCTAGTATCGTGTGATACACTACCATGAAATTCATTAACATGTTAAACATCTTCAAATTACATAATATGTATGATTTTATGTGATGATTATATGTTATGAAATTTTTAGATCAACAGACAATGACAGATGGACCTGCAATATTAGTATGTTAACAACTATCATGGGTGAAGGTCAATAGATATAAATATTTTTGCTTTGACGCAATACATCATTACATGTATCTCTTGGTTTTGACGTTTGATATTCTGATACATTAATGATAATGCAAGCTCAGGGGGTTGGGTTGGGCGGGGGGGGGGGAGTGTAGGGGGTCATTGTTTCACAAATGCATTTTCTTTGCCTATGTCTTTCTACATTGAATCAGTTGTACGTTAATTTCCATCATTTTTCAGGGGTGCTTAGCTATTCAAGAAAGGAACTCCACATTACATGAGGCACATCTGGATATCAAGAAAAACTACACTTGTCTCCGGACCACAGGTGTTTGATGCTGCATGAATATATCAATATTTGCCCATCAACAAAATCATCACCATATACAAAAGGAAGCTATATATATCTTGGGATCTCCTGTTTACTTGAAACTTTTTTTTTCATGAACCATATATCCGCTATTTTAAAATTTGTACTCACTGTTACATTAATTTGAAAAACTTAAACTATATGGCTTCATTATACATTAATATATTACTTTGATAAGACCTTTATTTTTATGCAAGTTAAAATTTGAAAATGTCGTAATAGCAAGTTGGCATACTTGAATAAGCATGCTTTCAGCAATTTAATCCTTTTCATACTGTTTCTGTGTTTCAAAGTGAAATAAAAGTCTGTAACTGTGATACAGTCAGTTGTTAGTTCATATGAAGTCAACACTCAAAGCCTTTTTTCAAATCCCACTTCCGTTCATCGTATGCATTGTTCATTTCTATATAATTATGCATATACATGTATTTGAATAAATATGTTTAAACTAATGTTACCTCCAAGGTCACTCTGTTAGTCAAACTTTTTACATGAAATTTATCTCAGTGAATTTTGTTATCACAGTAAATGTCATAGCGTAATCAAACGATATATAATCAAGAAATTTCAAGATCATGGATAGCAACCAATGTAGATTTGTTTACATAATAAGTCATAGGGTCCTTTTATACAAGGACGCATATGAAATTTATATACATCCCTGTTTTACACAAAGCTACAAAAATGAAACAACATAGTAAAATTTGGTGATCACTGAAAGGCTTAAGTTGTCTGTCTTTGAGTTCAGCAAAATTGAGACTTTTTTTATCTATATTTACAATATACATGTATTGTCAGCAGTCTGTATATAAAGTGCAGTGAATTATACAATGTCATATTGACATAAGTTGGTCTTCAATGCATCCTGGGTTCAAACTTTGGTCTACTCATGTATTTTACTATCTTTTGAATTTTCTCTTTTTATATGTGATTCAAGTTTTTAAATTATATATGTGTATCTGGAATCTTGTTGAATTTTCTTGAAGGCTTCAGTATCACAGCTACACGTGTACAGAAGCCTATTTTGATGGTATTGCAGGAAAGGATATTGGCCTAGATAGTTCAGGCTGTAAGAACATATATCTCTTTAAATAATGGCTAAATTGGTATCTGATGAAATTTCTGGTCATTAAATAGACAATTTTCAATTTACCCCAGTAGACTTGTATTTTATGCAGACCAAGACCCAACATGATAACATTTGACGTAACTTTGGACTGTGATGTCGAAACAGATCTATGACGTAATAACTAGAAATAACGTCAAAAGTTGTGATGTCTGGTCCTGGAGTGTCTAAAATGCAAGACTTAAAAGCCCATTTACACTTTCGTGACTCAAGCCACGACTCCAAAAAAAGATTATCTATCCGTGGCGAGTTGAGATGCAAAATGTTCGATGAACCTACGACGACAGTACAGATTGCTACAGATTGGTACGGGTTGATACAAATGGATTAAGAATAGCTAAGGATAACTACAGATATTATCCCGACTTTGCTACGGATTGCTGCGACACGCGTACCGATTGATAAGGATTGCGAAGACACGTATATGGATGGAATTATGAATAGGTACGGATTGCTTAGGAAGACCTACGGATGATCACAACTCCAGTACGGATAGCAACGATTCGCGCAAGGATAGCTACGACTTCAGACTTGAATTTTCTATGTACTTTTAATCATAATTATTTACTTAAACATCTAATAATTTCAAGTCAGTATGGTCTAGCTGACTTGTTTTATAACAGTATTCAGGTTTTACATGTCTTTCTATCGATCATTAACTGAAATTGATTAGTTGTTGTTTTAACTCATATAATTTGCCGGAAAAACGCACAGAATACCGATAGATTTGAAATTAACAAAAGACAGAATCTGTAGCTGAGGCTATCCGTAGCAATCCATAGGTGAGTCCCGAGGCTATCCGTAGCAATCTGCAGGTGAGTCCTAGCAATCCGTAAGAGAGTCGTAGAGCTATTTTAAAAAAAAAAAGATTGTCCTGGATTGCTACAGTTGCTACCACTCCCCTACTGATAGCTAAGACTTCACTACGGGTTGCTAAGACTCCGCTACGACAAATTAATCGTTACATATACATGTAGAGTTGTAGAAAATTTGAATATGCTAAAAAATTTCTGTCTCATCCCTGATTGCTACAGATTGCCAATAAGGAAAGCTACGACTCATCAAGACTAGTGCTGGATCGAACTACCGATGGGTTCGGATAGCTACGGATGTAAAAAATCTCTGGATCCGCAGCTATCGCGACCCCATCTGTGAAAATGTGAAGGGGGCTTAAGGGTAATTTGAAAATGGTCTATGACTTTGCAGCTAAAAGACAAATGGAACCCAGAATATTTTGCTATATACTAACAGTCACTCTAAGCCCGGCCTGGCTGTGCCATGATAGTCGATACCTATATATATATATATATGCATTTGACAGGTGCAATGAAAACTTTTGAGTGCTCCTATAGCTGGACACTCTGTATGCTATCTTGGCAGATGTTCTCACAGAATGGGTTATAGGGCTCCATCACACACACCCTGCAAAAATTTGAGGTTTCCCCAGTTGCATGTTTACCGGAAACCATGAGACAGTCATAATGAGAGACAATTAAATCCCTAGTTCTCCCCCATAGGTGACCTAGCTAACCCAGAAACAACTCTTGAGTTTCCTTATAGTGTGACAAGCAAAATGGTACCATGTGACAAGCAGAATGGAGAATATATATGTGGCCGGTATAACCCAAGAACTAAATTCTGCTATCGGAGCAGACGCTCTTATCGACTGAGCTAACCGCGGACACGATACCCAAACCGTCATAATGGAAAATGACGTGACCGGTCTTGGAATTAATCCCGGCCGAGACCCTCGATCTATTTTGCTGACATGTCCAACGGTCTGACCGCCTGAGCTAACCTAGAGCTGCGGGCAGGATACCTCGAATTTATTTTATGGTCAACATGGTCAATTGTATTACATTAAGCCATAATCAAGAAAAGATGAACATTTTTTCTAATATAGAACTATATACTGTAGAGTTTGTGGAGAGTCTCCAGAATTAATTCTATTTAACAAAATTATGTTATAATTTGCAAGATCAGGTCCGACTCGTATTCGTATTTTTGGAGTTCCCTCCTATCTAAAATATGTATCTGAACCATTGAATCTCTTCCCTCTGTGTCTTGATGAATTTCCCGAAATTCTCAATATATGTTCATGATTCTGGAAAACGAATCTATCATAAGGTGTTTCTATATAAAGCGCGGACGATCGCAAATATTCGTGTCCGAGGAAATTCGGGTTTCTACCGACATCCAGCTTTCGATGTCTTTTCAAATCCATATTTAGACTAGTGTTATGATCGCAAAAATTTTAAACTCTGACACATATCTCAAATAAGCTTAATTATTTTTAACACCGACTCTACAAATCTGCACATCGAACTCCCGTTCGACCACGATCAATATTAACATATTTTTTTTAATTTATTTTGCTTTTGCTATATCACATGTATTTCTATCACTTCTCAGCTGTAGTATGTGGACTTGTACAGTCTTTTATAATTTTAAAATCGGTAGATTAATTTTACTTGAAAACTAATTAAAGTAAAGATATTGAAATTTTTTTTCCTGAATTCTTTCGCGAGATACGCTAGAATATATAGGATTCGCTTTGCCTGATAAAATTTGTATGATACGATGTCTGATAGAATTTGTCCGATACGATGTCTGATAAAATTTGTCTGATACGATGTCTGTTAGGATTTCTGATACGATAGGATTCAATCGTATCAGACATCAGACATCGTGCAACAGACATCAGACACCGTGCATCAGACATCAGACATCGCGCATCAGACATCAGACATCATGCATCAGACATCAGACATCGCGCATCAGACAACAGACATCGCGCATCGCGCATCAGACTCTATCAGATCGTATCCTATCGTATCCTATCAGACAAAGTGACAAAGATAGCGATGGACGTACTGTAAGTGAATGCAAATATCATTAAAATTTCTATTTGACCAGTTGATGCATCGATACACGCTGACGAACAAAATTACACAATAAACCAGCAACATAGAGGTATTTAGGATAACATTACGTCTTCAACAATTTTCAGATTCTTAGGAAATTCTTTTTTTCAGGACGAAAATTAAGGACACTATTCAATTAAGGTTACAATTTTTTAGAGATAAAGCATGTCTAATTTTTATTCATTTTTATTTCTAATAATGTCTAATTTTTATACATTACTCAGCTTTCTAAGTAAGTTGTCGTCGACGTTATCGTGACAAAATGATCTGGCTCTTGATATGATATTTACTTATTTTTAATACTTCAATTTTCCTATTCTCTGCATTGACAAAACACTTCTTTGTGTTACAACCATCTTTCCACTCCTCGTTGTTTTTGCGGCATTTCTCTCCGTCAACACATCCTAGTTACAATTAGTAATGTTATATTAACTGTTATATTAACAAAAACTTTAATTTAAACCATTTCATACAAAGAGGAAAAAACGTCACAAGGATTGCCAAAAAAAACCCTAGTTGAAACCATGTTAAACTTGTTCTTAAAAACCCAACAAATGATAGTTATACGTCATAGTCCATATTATTTCTAGATCGACCATTTATTATATAAGACATAGGACAGATGATTTAATGTCAATCTAGATATTTCATACAAGAAGAATACTGTGTTTTCTTAAATTTAAAAAAATAATAATACAATTGCCATACTACATTACGATAAGTGTTCTAACTCTATTTCTTCCCGAAGACAACAATTCCCATCATTGATGCTTCCAGCTAAAGTTATTTTCAGTCACATTCAAGATTCATTGCAGAAGCGCCCTCTGTAATCAATGTGTTCTGTTGTTAAGAAATAAGGTCAATTTTTAATGTTTATTTTACTTTAAGTGTTACACGAAAGGGGAGGATTTCCAAAAACATTCGTTTGCATGACCTAACGCAAAGCAAAAATACCCAATGAAAAACACAGAGCAGATACTCACAAAAAGGGACAATGGAATCAACTCACATCATAGAAACATGAAACACAAGAACAAGCGAAGCCAATGGGCAACTACCGCCGACTTAGAACGGCAAATGTTGTGTTTATCTGGATTACAACCTTCCAACTCATCCGATTACCCAAAGGTCTCGAAGGGAAACATTTTGCATCTGAATCAGTCACGAGATTGTTATTAATTACCAGGTAAACAAAAACAATCTTGCCAACGCAGTCACTATACAAATATTTCTTTTTCCACTTGAACAAAACTTGAACAAAAGGAACGGAGACTTCCAATCTCCGTTCCCCTTAGAACAGACTAATTGTTTTGTCTAACGTAATATTTAGAATAAATATATAAAAATATCAATAAATAAATAAATGAATAAATATATAATTGTAAATACCTGATTTGGTTTCAATGACTTTAAATCCAGAAGGAAAACATTGTTTGGTTACACAGTTCTCTGTCCAATTCTTACCAACATGGACACATTTTCCTGGAACAGCACAAGCTAAAAGGAAATAAAAATGAATTCTCTTAAAGTCTGCTACATGTATCGCCTAAACATTACTTAAACAGTAAATTATGGGAAAAAGTTTCTAGACAGGTGTTCAATTTTCTTCATTATGTTTCACTAGTTATAATGCGGAAGGGTTCCAACTCTATACCTTCTTGACGAACATTCAATAAGAACATGTGCCATGTAGGCGTAATGACCAATACTTATAAAATACTCCCTCCGTGTTCTTTTTTTATGTGACACAGTGTCGTTTTGTGCTTGAGAACACTTGCTGTTCGTGCTGTAAGCCAGATTTTTCAAACACAAAAAGAAGAAATCAGAGGAACAAGTAAGATCAATTCCACACCAAAAATCAAAAACAGACTTGCCAATATTATTCGCAACACCTTTCTTTCAAACAATGGTAATAGGAGATACAAATATCTCGTCATAGTGCGGGAGGATACTTATTTCGAGAAGGAGCACTCTGATTCAAACAAAAAGTATACCGAGAACGATATCATCCAGATGATTGAGTTTTTGATTGACAACATTTTTGTGGTGTTTGGAAGAACCAGCAGCAGCTATACCGACCAGCAGCTATTCCAGCAGCTAGTCGGAATCCCGATGGGTACGAATTGCGCCCCACTGCTTGCGGACTTATTTTTATATTCATACGAAGCTGACTTCACCTCGCCTTTCAGTTCAATTTTACTTTCAGATACATATATTGCGTGTTGTCCATCAATAATCCAAACTTTAAGGGTCATCTTACATGAAATCTATCCTCATGAACTAGAGGTCAAGGAAACAACAGAGAGCGACAGATCCGCTTCGTACTTGGATATACTTATATCTTGGACGCAAACGGTCATTTGAACACCTCACTGTATGACAAACGTTACGATTTAAATTTTCACATAACTAAATTCTCTTTTATGTGTGGGAACCAGGGCTGTCACGGTTCAGCCTTCAGTCGGTTCTGTTCAGGAAAATGAACCGCGGTTCTCGTTTTTTTCGGTTCGGTTTGAGTTTGTGTTGTTTTATTCCATAAAAGAGTGAAATAATGGTAAGAATAACAAATCAACAAATAATTCTTTTCAATTTTTTGAAAGCATTTAGCCAAACTAGAACACTTAGAATACTTCTTAAATTCCACCTGTCAATCAAACAGGTGCAATCAGGTTTACAATGAAAAAAGTGAAACGACCCATTTCATTGGATGAAATACGACAAAGTAGCAATCCGACTTTCCGTATCATACAAAATTGATAAACTACTGATAACCACATTTAACCCAAAAAAAAAGAGAAATGAACCGAATCGGAATCCTTAAAGTACGATCCGAATCGAACAGACCAAGCTTGTACCGCGGTTATCTTAATTTTCGGTTAACCTTGACAGTCCTAGTAGCAACACTCCGTCTTCTCCTGGTTAGGGTGCTGTTGTTTCTCAGCTGATACGGTAAGCCAGGGCATGTTCCATATATGTAGATTTCATTATTAGAGAAAGACAGCTCACAATTTATTTACTTGTTGAGGGTTATATTACGCAACGACTTAATAAATAATCATTGAGGAAGTTCTTCGAATGATAGGGGGATATAATAAAAAGCATATAAGATCCCCCTTTTCAGAATGATAAGTGACATTTTGCGTAGTGAGTGAATGGCTGTCATCATCACCAAACAAGACATACTCAGCTGATCTGTACATCAAAATGTACATCGAGACAATCGCAAAATTTGATAGTTTTCCAATGAGCTATTGCAACTGGTGCTGCATGGAGACGCTGACTCTCCCCGGTCACTTTGTCTAACTTCGGAATGTCGTTCATTCCGGGGTTCGCAACCGTTCTGATGGGAATTCTCACGATTTGGCATTGCCTTCTTGACTCTGAGAATGAATAACTGTTAGGTACTTCTTTGATGTCTATTATCAAGTAGTTATTAAACATTCACGCCCTGATCCTGAAAATATGTCTAGACCGATGAAAAGAAAATGATATTAAATCTCAACAACAACACCAAAGAGCAAAAAACCGTATTTCGTATTGTCTGTGTTTTTGAAATCCGTTTCCTTTTTCATCATCTTGCAATTTTGACCCTTGTATTTTGCTGTATTATTCTTTTAGTAATCTTCCAGTAAGGAGATATCATGAAATTGTCCGTCTCTGAAACCTTTTTGAACTCTTATTAGTCGGAGGACTGTGTTCATATAATCCAGGTTACCAGACCGTGTAATATTTGTTATTACGTTATCCTTCCATGAGAAAAGAAGGATGTAATCAAAACTGTTGAAGTTGATGTGCTAAGATGATAGATTTAAAACAGATTTAAGGTTGATCTTCAAATATCAAATCTTATTAATCAATATACTAAAGAGTTTTGCGCTAACTTATTTAAATAAATGGGAGAAATTCGACATAGATAAGACAATTCAAGCAGTGGAATCCAATTTTATCATGTTTTTCTGATCATATCACTGAATACGATATTAAACGCTTTCAAAATAAAAAGCATCATTTAAGACCAGATTAATTTTTAACAAGGACCAGACATGCACGTTACGGATTCTTAACCCTCGTCAGTAATCCTCAGTCTGAAGATTGTAATATGAACAAAAAGTGTGAAAATTAATATGTCCAAAACTGTACCGAAAGACGTAGTAGAAATGATGCCACAGGACCAACGTTTTAGAAATTTCAAGAAATTTTGTAACAGAAAGTTTCAAATGCGTTGAAGAGACAGACGATCAACCGAAGTGGATTGAACATGGCTCTATGTGCCCTCTGGTACTCCTGGTGCACTAGCAGTGACATTCACCAAGCAGTTAAAATATAAAACGTCTACAAACTCAATAGTACTATTTAAGACCAGATAAATTTGCAGCATAAACCAAAAGTTAAAAGAAAATAACAAAATTCAGAAATCAAGTGTATAGGCAAGATCAACTGAACAGACGCACCAGATCATGAATAAGCCTAAAAACAACCAAAACGTCTCCTCATTGCATGCAACACTCGTCGCAACAGCTCCACGGAAACTTGTTAAATTCGGCGATTGTCTCGCTGTACATATTGATAAACATATTTGGTACGTATTTCTTGTTTGGTGACAATGACAGCCATCTATCTCAATTCAGAAAGTCAAAGATCTTTTTTGAAAGAGGGATTGATTTGCTTCTATCAAATCCCCGTAGATAGTGCATCTATTAAAGACAGGGGAAATAATGTCTCAGGTTTTTTTTATGTAACAGACGCTTTCCCTATAATCAAACAAATTATAAATGTTTACGAATCTCATACTCCCTGCAGGGTTATATGTTCTGATATAAAATAATGCAGAATAAGGGCTTAGAAATTAGCTATACATCGGGTAAGAGAGCATCTCTCTAAATAATAATAATGAACTTCAATTGATGTCACTGTCAATTTAGAAATATAGATATCAATTTACCTGTATGAGCTACAACGATTTTAGCATTATCTCCGTCATTTACACATTTTTTGGAAACGCAGTTTTCTGTCCAGTTTCCTCCTATATCAATGCAATTTCCGTTGACTCTACAACCTATAATTACCTTGTATTTTGTAGATGATTATTAATGCAAAGATTTCTATATGAATGGAAAAAGGTATATACCCACCTGGTATGTTTAGTAAATTTGCTATGATCATAATATTCAATAATTTTGACAAAATCCATCATAATCCCCCAACCATTCCCTCATATGAAAGCATGCGGAACTGATATCTGACATTTGCCTTAAAATGATATTCATGACAATTTTCCAAGAAATGTTTAGGTCATGGTTTCCGCTGTCATAAAATAATTCTTCTGGACATATTCAATATATCACAGTCAGCTTATTTAAAGTTTGGATTTATACTAGCAACAGAGTACAATACTTTGGGTATTACACAACTTGCCTTTATGATGATACGATAAACAAAATTAGGTAGATTAAAGTTAGAGAACGTAACCATCGAAATAGCGTCAGAATCATCGAGTGCCTTTTGAACCATGGATATGATCCTTATGTCACTAGACAGACACTAGGCTAGGTACTTGACCAATCTACAGTCTTGTACCAGCGCATTCCTAGGTCTTGCAAGATGACGGGCACTGTCAAAAACTCTATACAGAAGATATGGCCCCAACCACCTGTCCTCTTTGTTTGTCATTCAGACTCAACGGGTGATCACATGCATGAGCTCGCTACAGGCGGAAGAGCATATAAGGAATTACGTTAGCCTTCTTTTTCATATCCGTTTACATAATTATCCATAAGTGCGTTTCTTGTGTTCCCCGGGAGAGGTTTGGCAGTAAGTTTTTTTTAATCATTTTCCCTGTCGCCAAAGCACTTTCTATATAGATATAACCTCAGACAGTGCATGTTCTTGCAGATATTGTTTCCATTTTCGTGCGTGAACATCGGCGGCGGATGTGGCTAGCCAAACAGTGGATGCTTCTCCTCCTGGGCGCCTGATCCAACATAAAACGTGCTAGGGGTCCGTCCATTTGGTGCTCTATTGTGAGTGCTGTTTAAATTGTCGTCAGGATCTTCTTTGTCTCCCTTGTGTCACACTTATGCCCTCTGCTGTGTGGAGCTCGTAAAAAGTTTCCCGCGACGTGTTTGACAGTATGTGTTTTAAATTCTTTTCCTTACATTGTCTCCAAAGCAATTTCTTTATAGACATAATGTTAAACGTCTTCAAATTCAATTGCTAATGATGTCGAAGAGTTCCAAATCTATACCTTCTTAAAGAAAATTCCAAAACAATTTCCATGCACCAGACACGTGTTTCGAATATTAAATTCTAAGCATTATTTAAAAGAAGATAAATTTGCAGCATGGACCAGACATGCGCGTTTTGGGTACTTAACCCTCGTCGGTGATCTTCGATCTAAACAATATAATATTGCGAAAAGTGTGAAAGTTATTATGTCCAAAAATGTACCTTAATACCTAGCAGGATGGGTGGGATGTGATGCTTCAAGATCCACGTTTTAGAAATTTAAAGAAATTTTGATAACAGAAAGTTTTGAATGCGTAAATGTTGTAAATGTTAAAATGTCTTTCCACGACATTGTCGCTATAGCCATTTCTATATAGAGAGAACTTCAGACAGCGCATGCTTTTGTAGAATTTGTTTCAATTTGCGTACGTGAACATCGACGGCAGCTGCGGCTATCCAAACAGAGGAAGCTTCTCATCCCGGGCACCTGGTCCCACCTCTAGCTTCCTAGGGATCCGTCGATGCTCGCTTTGATGCTCTAATGTGAGTGCTGTTGAGACTGTCGTCAGGTACTGCTTTATCTCAGATTGGTCCCTGCGTCATGCGTTTTACACCATCTTTGTGTGTTCGTCGAATTGGAAAACGTGATGGGTTGTGCACACGTTATCCACGATAATCACAATATTTCCTACGTGTGTAAGCAAGTCCTAAGTCGGAACCGGTTGCCAATCGTTCTCGTTGGTTTATAAGTAGTTTGATGTTTCTATGTCGTATGTTTCTTTCTCGTCTCTTGTTGTGTTCGTCTTTGTTTTCGCATCGGGTGATTTGGTGTTGCAACCGGGTCTGGTTGGAGATCCCCTCCCTTCTCATAATTTCATTTTGTATTTCTTTATCACAATGTGCTGTGGTTTTTCCAATCTAGGAAGATGATAATTCTCACTTTATGACTGCATTGCCAAGTATCATAAAATCAAAATGTTTCTTTGTACTCCGTCTTTATCATCTTAATCTTAACTTATCCATTTTCCTTTCAAGCTTTTTTTTCAATCCTTATAAATGCAAAAACCAATCGTATATTGAGTGTTCGTGTTTTTGTGTAAATGAAATGATTCATTATCCAAAACAGTCACAAATCAATGACCATTTTATCTGAGATGGGCAAAAATAATTGCAATTATCTCTATACACGACGCGATAGAGCCCTTAAATTAATTTTGTTTCCAAATCCATCATATGCATGCTTAGTAGGATTCATTTCCAATAAAGGTTTGGGTCTTTTATTTTCTATTATAGGAATCAGAAGAATAAGAGAAAAGAGCTATACTAATTACAGCTCTGCATCGAGCAAAAAGCAACACAAAGATGCGGACTCATTATATTATTCCGCTTATTCCACAGAAAATCATATTTTACCTGCTTTAGTTATACTGATTTTTGTTGTTCCTTCGGCATGTACACACTGTTTCGTGACACAGTCTTCTGTCCAGGTGTTGCCAGCATCGATACATTGTCCATTGTAAGCACATCCTATGAATTAAATGTAAGTGTATATTTTAAAGGACAAGGTGCGCTAACCCCTCATATTGGCCGTATAATTTCGACGAAAAATGCTTTTGATAAAAGAATATATAATTAATTATCACTTTATGCAATGTTGAATGTTTGAGAAAATACTGTGTCATAATTTTGAGCCCTCGTTACATCACGTGCGTAATGTATGACGTCATGTTTTGACGTCATTTTCCCTGAATGATGCGAAACTAAGGAAAATCATGGTATTTTACACACAAATCTTCAAAATTCATCTCGCTCCAGGCCTCGCCCACGAAACTTTTTACGCAAATTACAGTTGCGCAACCGGTTAGTACACATTTTCTATCCTATCGTATGGGACAGCTATCCTATCGTATAGGTCAATTTCTAAGGGATATCGTAACGGTTTCGATCGGATTTCCTATCCTATCGGACTCTATGGGTTCCTATCGGGCTCTATGGGTTCCTATCGGGCGCTATGGGTATTTATCAGCTTCTATGGGATGCTTTCGGTTCCTATTGGGCGCTAGGATTTATATCTTATTGTGCTATTAGTAAGGGCGTCTGCTTATGTCTTTTATTCATAAGATATGTAATGTGGATTAAAAATACTTCCTATTTTCGGACCTTCTGAATTTAAATAAATATTCCATACTATAAGAAAAATCAAAGCACTGAAGGTACCGAGTGCGAATAGCTAGAAAAATATCACTTATAACGTATGACAAAATATTGTGTTTTCAAAGTTATATTTGTTCCTGAACACCTTCGTAAGTTTGTAGGCCAATTGATGGACGAATAAAGACAGAACTTAAGTGCAAATCCATAATGTTGTCGAAACGAACTGAAAGATGATGTCTGACATTGAACATGAAAATTAAATAACATCTCATTAAATCTACCCCCCCCCCCTAAAAATACAACAATCCAATATGACTATCGATTGATGATACCATATACAAGAAAAGAAGAAGAATCTTATCTTCTAATTTGATCCCCACTCTCTCTTTAACGTTTCATGTTCAATGTTAGGTGTGTGCTAAGAATTTGAAGGAAAATTCACTTCTTTTTTAGTATATAAAAACATGATACATCCTAAACGGGAGTGTTTTGATCTTTAATTTTTCATGATTATTAATATCATATTTCATGATGGAAGTTCCTAATTTTTCCGTAGTATACAGATTTTATTTTGTGAAGCGGGACAAAATGAGCCTATTACGTTTCAATGATTCAACTTAATATCTTTATTGATAGCACCGTTTCATTTATATATTGTCCACTAAAACAGGTAATGGAAAGGGGTTCCAACACACGGCCTGTGTTCATCTCAGTACATACAGATGCAACTTTTCATTAGGCCATGCATGTACATAACACGACAGCTCGATTAATACAGATTATTTATTGATTCAGACAGTGATCAGACTTTATACCGATCATGACGCTGAAGCAGTCCCAAGGTACATGTAAACAGAATAACATCGTTTATACATACTCAGTAGACGGGGCACCCATGAGTGAAGAAATCAGGCAATCGCTCTGTGCTATTCGCATAAAAGATGATAATTGTGCGTTCTTCGAGACCTCTGGGAAATCGGAATAGCGGGAGGGTTGTGCGCACGTAATCCAGGATAACCACACCATCTGCTATTTACGTGGCAGATGACCGTCCTAAGTCGGCACCGGTTGCCCATTGGTCTCGTTGGTTTATGTGTAGTCTTTTATGTTTCATGTTTCTATGTTGTGAGTTGGTGTTCCTTGTCCCTTTTGCGTCTCTTTCTGTGGATATCTGTTCTGTGTTTTTTGCATGGGTGTTTTGGGATTTTGCTGTGGGTGCTGCAACCTAGTGTTGTTGGAGATCCCCTCCTTTCTTTCGTAGATTCAAAATGCTCAAAAGTAGTATGTTTGAGTGTTTGAAATTTTAATTCTTTGATGGCGCTGGTAGATTTCAATCATTGAATGTCTGAGGTCCACGAAGGGAGAATTTGCGTGAATAATACGTAATATATAAAAGAAAAAGCTATAAAATGAATAAATAGAATTGAAAATGATAAAAACATAATCAACCGGATTCTTTAACGTTATCAAAGTGACTTAATTAGGGACTTAAAAAAATAATTATCACCCACATTCTCTCTAATTAATTCTATTTACCTGTGCAGATAAGTAATTAAGGTAATTAATTATTACATATAAACCCGTTTGATGGCGTCACAATTAATCAGTTTGTTATTATAACTGAACTTACTGAAGATGACGGTGCATGTTTTCAATTTGTGTACGATGGAGGTCTGCGAAAGGAATTGTTTCAGAAAACTCATTAATTCATCGGATTAATGCATGCAATTATATGTATAGAATGGATAATAAAAATAAATGAGTAAATAAATAAACCGAAATCATATCTTCAGCTCAGATACTCGGTCTAAGAAGATGACTTATATTATAAAACACGTCTTTTCAATGGCTTCTCCACATACTTCAGATCCGATATATTCAAATGTTTCTATTCATATGGAAAACTTTAAAGTGCTGAATAAGCACTAAAAAATTTATAAGAATGCTACAATGAAAAGTTGTGAAATTGTTTTAAACTGTTCGAAACTGTTCTAAACAGGAATGATGTAAACTTCTCTTGTCATACTAAAAGTCAACAAATGTGATTGACAAAATAAAATCTAGAAATTTTGAAGACAATACGATTTCTTCATACGACTTTTCTAATATGCATACCACGCTTTCTCACGACAAAATTAACGAACGGTTGTCCAAACACATAAAATGGTGTTTTGATTGAGAAGGAAAAACTTATATTTGTACATCTGATTTAAAGGATTTCTTTTCGGTTATAGAGTACAGATTATACAAGTTATGGATATATATTAACCTGTGTATTGCCTTATCCTTCGTTCCTTTTGGACAACATTTATGTAAGATTTGATGAGAATCTCTAAATACAGTATGTCGGGATCCCAAAAAACGTTCGGTGCCTGTACGATGTCCTTCCAAGAGTCGTGCGACGCATACGCAACTATAATAATTGTTGCGGGTTGCATGGCAACCGCAAGGAAATAGTACGTTGCCGTTGTGTATCGAATGGTTGGAATGGATCATCGATGTCAGAAATATCGTTCGGAGTTCGTGCGACTCGAACGTCGTACGTACTTGTATCATACGAAGCATCTCAAACAACATCTTGATAACTGGCGAGACTTACTTTCAGCTACGGTAGACATGGCTGACAAAAATCGTAGAACACACCACGTGCGATACCTAAGCACGCATGTCTAGTTGTGGTTACGGCTTTTTACATATAAGTAAATTTCAAATTGACAAGCTCCGTATAACGGTCCTTAGATGTAATCCTCGATCTCTTTAAAGAAAAAAGGGAGTGCAAGAAACGCAAACAGGTAAATAAAAAAGACTGAGCTAAGACTACATTGAAAAAAGGGACATCGATTTCAAAACATAGTTTATCTCATGAGTTAAAGAAGATCCTGACGATAATCTCAACAGCACTCACAATAGATCACAAAATTAAGCATTGACAGACCTTTAGCAAGGTGGGACCAGGTGTCCGGAAGGAATAAGCATCCCCAACTGCACCTACCGTCGATGTTTAAGCATAAAATCCATGCACTGTCTGACATTATTAGGGCTGTAAAGATGCAGCTTTTAGTCGGTTCGGTTCGGTTCAGGAAAATGAACCGCGGTTCTTGTTTTTTATTTCCTGTGAGTTTGTGCTGTTTAATTCCATAAAAAGAGTGAAATAATGGTAAAAATAACAAATCAACAAAGAATTCTTTTCATTTTTTTCTTCTTTAAAAGCATTAATCTTCAAGCTTTTATCAACATTCATCAAACTAACCAAAGTAGAACACTTAGAAGACTTCTTGTCAAACAAACAGGTACACGTATACAATCAAGAAGTGAAACGACCAATTTCATTGGGTGAAATAACTTTGGTTGATCGTCTGTCTCTTTAACGCGTTTGAAATTTTCTGTGACAAAATTTCTTGAAATTTCTTAAAAGTGGGTCCTGTAGCATCATATCCCACCCATTCATTCTGCTACGTCTTATGGTACATTTTTGGACATAATAATTTTCATAGTTTTTTGCCATTTTACATTCTGGATCACTGACGAGGGTTTTGTACCGGAAACGTGCACGTCTGGTCCATGCTGTAAATTTATCAGGTCTCGAATGATGCTATTGAATTTGAAGACGTTTAACATACGACAAAGTACCCAATTCCAGTCTCTGTATCATACAAAATTGATAAACTACTGATTACCAGATATAACAAAAAAAAAGAAGCGAACCAAAATCCTTAGAGTACGATCCGAATCGAAACGACCAAGCTTGAACCACGGTTATCCGAATTTTAGGTTAATTGTGACAGCCCAGGACGTTATGTCTATATAGAAAGTACTATGGCGACACTGTCGAGGGAAATATACTTACTGTCAAACCCCTCGCAGGGAATGTTTTACGAGCTCCACACGGCAAAGGGTATAATTGTGAAACAAATGAGTTAAAGAAGATGCTGACGATAATCTCAACAGCACTCTCAGTAGAGCACAAAATTAAGTATCGACGGGCTCCTAGAGGTGGAAGCAGGTGTCCAGGAGGAGTAAGCATTCTCTGTTGGCCAGCCGCACACGTCGTTACCTGTTTTAACTATCCTGACCTCCGCAATGTTTCTAATACACTATTATGTTATGCAGTTTTCTGTCCAGTTTTTCATCAGCTACGATGCAAGTTTCCTTGTTAGAACAAGCTTACAATACGCTACCGTATGAAACATTATATATACACTGGATCTTCATCGGAAACCCACGGCATCCTCTCCGTTCTACTACGCAAGTTACATTGGGACAGTCTATTGGGAAGCCCTCAAATTCCGAAACGATTCTAGCAGGGAATTTAAGCAAATCAGAACGAGCGTTACAATATCCTCCAACGCAAAAGAGCTGATACTACTCAAACCGACTATATCATTTAATACTATATATAACCGTATGACGCATTAAAACGAGAATTCCCTTGCAATTGCTGCAACGGCCTATATCTTAGGGCAATAGGCTATGCGTTTCCGACGATCACACATTGTTTTTGATTTCAATAAACATCAAAGAAGTACCTATCATTATAATTTCCATTGGAACGTTGGCGAACCTCAAATTGAATAACATTCCGAAGTGAAAAGGATATTAGAAATGTGAAACGTTATCAAATTGATTAGCATCATTTAAAAGCAGATAAATTAACAACGCGGATCAGACATGCACGTTTCGGGTATTTAACCCTCGTCAGCAATCCTCAATCGAAAACAATGAAATAGGGCCAAAATCTGTGAAAATCATGTCCACAATATACCGAAAGAAGTGGCTTGGATATGATGCTACAGGGCACAGGTTTTAGAAAGCTATTTTTCAATGGTCTTTGAATAAGTGTCTAATTATAGCATCCTTATATTATCAGCCCTATCGAGATAGTCGTCAAAATCGTCTTGATCTCATTTACATACCATGTCACTACATGACTTAAAGAAGATCCTGACGATAATCTCAACAGCACTCACGATAGAGCACCAAATTGAGTATCGACGGACACCTAGCAAGCTAGAGGTGGGACCAGGTGCCCGGGAGGAGTAAGCATCCCCTGTTTGCTAGCCGCATCCGCCGTCGATGATCATGCTTAACAATGAAATCATATAAAAAATATGAATGAGGCTATTTCTATGTAGAAAGTGCTATGGCGACCATCTCAGGGAAAGAATTTAAAACACTTACTGTCAAACCCCTCGCGGGGAACTTTTTTACGAGCTCCACACGGCAAAGGGCATAAGTGTGACACATAAAACCTATCTTGTTTAATTGCTTTCATAACATGTTTATTCGTAGTTCCACTTTATTAAACAGTGAATTGACATATTCTAAGAATCTAATGTAGAAAATTAGCCATCCCATTGATCGACTAGAAAGATTAATGAGCAATTTCATTAAGAGTTAAATTGTGAAGGTAATACAGATTTACCTGTTTTTACTGTATTGATTTTGGTCATATCTCCGTCCGTTTCACACTTTTTGGTAACACAGTTCTCTGTCCAGTTCTTACCAATTTCAATGCAGTTTCCATCATACTCACAACCTGTTATGATATTAATAGAATATATCCACAAATGTGATCAGAGACAATTGTATCCAACCCGAGTGTACCACGACGAGGCTTGCCGAATCGTGTACAAAAGCAAATCCTGGACACGAGAGTAAGATTTCCGTGTCCCCGGTCACATCTCTTGATTTATTATTTTTCTCTTACTATCTAAAAGAGTTTTTCATATTATGACCAGCTAACGCTGCGATGATGTATGCCGTCACCATGACGTTCCAGTTAAAATACTTCCGGAATGGGCTTTTCTCCCATTCGCCCCCATGTTGGAAGGAGTTTGCCCATAGCAACGCATCATGTAGGGTCACTGTGACAAATATAGATAATGACCATATCCCTGTATCCCATATGCCTCGCGTGACTTTTGACGTCGGCCGTATAGGCCGTATCCATATTGTGACGTTGTTATTTTCCCTGATGACGTCATGATTTTTGCACCTAAAGCGGCGATCTCTGAACAAAAAGTTCGTTTTAAAACACTTTTTTACATTCTAATTCTTACTAAACCGATTAAGGCTAAGGACGACGGTTTATTCTTTTTGAATAAACCATTTTTGAGGGCGCTGAAAACGAATATTCCTTTATTTTTCGAATTCGATAAAGTTGGAGATTTCATGATATCATGGAATTTGAAGAATGGCCCCTAGAAATGGGAGAAAAACGATCAACCATAAGTTTGTCATGTGGGATTAGAAAAGCCCACCCTCGGCAAACCTCGTTCCCTGACCAGAAACCAGACCCCTCAGGTGAGCTTTTCGCATTACGCATGACAGCATATGGTTGATTGTTATAATCTCACCCTGCAGGGTGGGACAACATTTTACCTGACACCTTATTTCGTGAACAAATTAGTTTCAATTTAGAAAAAAAGAACATCCTGATGTAGAGCTCATTAAATATTACAGGACTCAAAACGCATTTTATCAAGGGTATTTTAATTTCCCCGACATAGAGGAAGGAGGGGATATATAACAATACTTGGTCGCAGCACCAGAACAAAAAAAAATAAATCTATGAGACGGAAAAGAGACATTCGACATACATGTATAAGCATCAAACACAAAAGCCCTCACATAGCCGACGAGATCAATGGGCAATCGGTGCCGACTTTGGACAGCCATTTGTCACGCAAGTAGCAAATGGTGTGGTTGGAGAAACGTTTGAAAGAACAATGCACTTATAAGAACCTTATCATCGCCACTTGAAAATATTCCAATGACTTTTCTCGAACGGATAAGATAGACTTTAATATTCATTGCAATACAACATCGAATTAAAATAAATTCCTTTTCCGCAATCCATTGGTCTCGTTGGTTTATGTGTAGTCCTTTGTGTTTGATGTTTCTGTGTTTTGCGTTGACTTCCTTGTCCCTTTTGCGTCTCTATCTGTGCTTGTCTGGTCTGTGTTTTTATCGTTGGGTATTTTGGGGTTTTGCTGTCACAATGAATGCTGCGGCCTGGTGTTGTTGGAGATCCCTTCCTTTGTTTTACTTCAAACCTTTTAAACATTTGTTCATTGTTTGTGGTGTATTCCACTAAGGTCAATTCTGGGTTACTTGTATTGTATAAAGAAATAATAAATAAGTCCAGAGGAAACAGTTGGTATCAAATGACATGATAAATGAAATCGAAAATTAATCTAATATGTAAACAAAAAATGCCGTTCAGGAAAGGAATGTACGAATTGGATCAATCTAAAAGATATGCGTACTTAAATGCATTTTAATACTCATTTATTGATTGAAGAAATTATTACCTCTTGGAATAAATCTCACTTTAGCAGAACCATTGTCAGCTTCACATTTCATAGAGTTGCATCCCACCTGCCATGTCAAACCAATGTCATAGCATTTCCCACCATAACTACAGCCTTCCAAATATGATTGAAACTTGCTTAATATTAGTATCATTTCAATTGCGACTTTAATTCTATCAATGATTTTATGAATTGAATCGATTAAAACTGAAATTAGAATAATACGGACGTGTTCCACTTCTATACCTTCTTGAAGAAAATTTCAAACCAATTTTCATGCACTAGACGCGTATTTCGATTATTAAATTATGAAGTATGAATCACATAGCAATCTGAAACCCATATCTACATAAAACACTCTCAGCGTTATACATGCAGTGTTCTAACTCCATTTTTGTCAAAATAGAGTTAAGTATATCATTGTGACTGTCAAAAACGTAAATGAAATAAAAATGCGAGGCATAAAAGCAATCAATTTGGATCAGTAACAAAGTGTTCTATGTCCATTTTTTCTTTGTAATGAAAATTTATATAAACTCTTGATGGCAGAGTAATCTTATTCCAAAAGATCAAAGTTTTCTTCTATCTTCAACAAAATTATATGGAGTTTTTGTAAGTTGGAAGTGAGAAGTGCTCTAACTTTTTTGGCCTTCCCGATTGAAATAGATACAATGTATTGAGGACAATAAATTTGTGTTTCATTATGTATTACAAACATATTGCTCTCCACAAATTTTCGCAGTTGTACAATTAGTATCAAAATCATTTCCAGGTACCTAAAACTTCAGCGTCGATTTTCTCTAAAAGTGTCAAATGGTAGTTAAAACACTATAAGACTAATTGCGCGATAAATTTACATAGAACGCGACAAAACGCTTCAAGTAAACAGGATTTGAAACTTAATCTGTATTTATCTGTATTACATCAATCGATTTAGAGCTTTTAAATCTGTGTATGAACAGGAGAACAGGAGAACAGCTGACAATTTCAAATCCATGTGTGCAACTTCAGTTGTAAACATAGGCCAATTAAAACTAAATTCGAAATTGATCTGCCTTACAATGAGATGTATCAACATACCAAAAATTAGCTAATACATATATCTATGACATATGCGAAAAAGTCCGGAAACATGATGTGTGAGACAGGTAGTATAGTATTATAGTTTATTGTCATAAGCAAAACTACTTACAGACATTTCACATAATACATATCATAACGTATATATAAAGAAAATGGTACATAAAAATAACATGACAAGTTTAATACAGATTACAATGAAGTTCTTAATTTTAAAGCATTATTGATTAATTTTCCTAGATGACAAAGCTCTTTTACATTTTTGGTACTTAAAAGTTGTGTTAATTTAAAGACAGAGTGTCGTTTATAGTAATGCTTCTTAAATATGTTTTTTTTCCTCTGAATGAAGCATAAAAGGGACATTTCAACAAAAAATGAAACTCATCTTTAATGTCAGATTTACAAATTGGGCATAATCGTAAGTGCAGAGGGATGTGTATGTATCTATGTATGATAAGCGTAATTTACAGATAATTTTTTTGTTATATACAGGATTAGGTTTTGATAAATATGATTGTAAAGTTACCTGATTGACAATATATTTATAAACGTTACATTTAGATGAAGAATTAATCCCTGATATTATCTAATGCACGTTGTTTTGCAACATGAAATATGTAATTTGCATTCAAATTTTCTCTATTTTCCCACAAATCAAGCTTACCGTTTTCCATAAATAGTTCCTTAATACATGTATCAAAAACCAAATTTCTCTTTCTGATTCTTTCACATTCTATTACCAAATATTCATAACATGCTTTCAAAATACAGTTTTGAGAGGTACTTATTTTCAATCTATACTTTATAATGCGTATTTAATGTAAGTGGCCGAAAATTTGTGGATATAGAGGGTTCATTGTTATCTATTATATTGAACTTCCCTACGGAGGACACCATAATTTTAGTTTTTTTCAACATTAACAACTAGTGACTATTTTTCATTGTAATCATATAATGTATCTGACATAGACTGCAGACCTTGAATACTGCTATCAAAAATCACCATGTCGTCTGCATAAATGAGAAGAGAGATAATTCTTGTAGCTCAGTTGCCGATATTCCATTCTTCAAAAATACAAATTCACAATCATTTACATAGGGGGAAAACAGCAGAGGAGAAATTATCTCCCCTTGTAAAACCCCGAAATTATTACAGATAAAAATCTGAAATTCCACCATTTAACAGAACACATGACTTTATATTACCATACAGTGATTGTAAAACATGTAAAATTTTAGGGTACCTGTAAAGTGCGAAACGAAACAAAAACAAAAGAAACGAAACGAAACGAAACAAATCGAAACGAAACGAAACAGATCGAAACGAAACGAAACAAAAAGAAACGAAACAGATAGAAACGAAACGAAACAGATCGAAACGAAACGAAACAAAACATAAAACTTAAAGAAAATGAGAAAAAGAGGAAAAATCGCCGAGAACGAATATTTCAAGACAAGATCTTATTGAAGGGTAAGGGGGGTACCATTCTCCTCCTGCCGCCCCCTCCCCGTGGGGGGAAGGGGTCTTGGGCGGTCAAGACAAATGTTTAAACTTTAAAGTGTAAATTGGTGCAATAGTGAAGTTATTTGGGTTATTTCCTTTTATAAACCTTGAAAAAGGAAATGACCTGTTTACATGAAAAACTAAGGTGAGCGAAGCGAGCCTGAAGTATTTGAAGAATGAATTGAAAATTGCGGCGAGCGAAGCGATCGGGAAAATTTCTTTTAAGGTATATATAGATGAATTTCGTGGTAATTTTTAAAATTGAGATTATGTACATGAACGCATAAGAGCAAGATTATTTATATTAAAAGTAGTTTCGTATTTTTTTTAAAGGGGGGGGGGGGGGTACTGTTACCATTCCAATCATCTGTCCCTCCTCTCGCCCCCTTGTTCCCTCCTCCCGCCCCCTTTCTCTCCCCTCCCGTTGTCCCTGTCCACCCCCTCATTATTGCCTTCAACCGTTAGTTCTTGTGGCTGGAGGGTTTTTTTAAAGAATCAAAATTTACGATTAAAACATAATATATACGGTATATGCACAATTGCATTTTAAAGGAGAGTGAATGGGATGAATAACCTCGTCATAGACGGACAAATATTATTTAGCAGGGAGGAGTCTAGCGCAGAGGAAATGGAACTGTTCCGTTATGTGTATTTGAAAATTTTATCAGAAAAATGAGAACAATTAAAAACTTGGGGGGGGGGGTACATTTCGTTTGAAAAAGAATAAGATTTTTTTCCCTGAAATGTGCCCCCACCCCATTTTATGATCTCATTACGGTGTCATAGCGTGGTTTTCTATCCCCTCCCTTTTCTTCCTCTTAAATACATGAATGGCATTTGACGTTTACTTTTTTTAATTGTCAACTTATCACTGACGAGGGTTAAGTACCCGAAACGTGCATGTCTGGTCCATGTTGCCAATTTACCTGTTCTTAAATGATGCTATTAAATATGAAGACGTTTACATTTGACTCTTTCAAGAAACCCTCTCGGCACTAGTTAAAAATGTATAACTCTTGGATTAAGGCAATATTACATGCTGATCTTGTCTTGAAATATTCGTTCTCGGTGATTTTTCCTCTTTTTCTCATTTTCTTTAAGTTTTATGTTTTGTTTCGTTTCGTTTCGATCTGTTTCGTTTCGTTTCGATCTGTTTCGTTTCGTTTTGTTTCGTTTCGTTTCGATTTGTTTCGTTTCATTTCGATTTGTTTCGTTTCGTTTCTTTTTTGTTTCGTTTTGCACTTTACAGGGACCCAAAATTTTACCTCTAAGTCCTTACTTAGCTATCTTTTTCCATAATTTTACTCTATATACTCTATCGAAAGCTTGTTTGTTATCTACAAAACAACAATTTAAACGTGATTTCTTTGACAGATATTATCTAATAATTGTTTGATGAACGAAGATGGCATCAACTGTTCTATGTGATAGCCTAAACCCACACTGAGCATCTTTGATAACATCGTTTTGCTCAGACCATGTAATAAACCTTGAATTCAGTACAGATGTAATTAATTTGCTTATATTGCTCAAATAGTCTGAGATGTATCACTGGGTTGGGTGCAACCCCCCCTTGATCCTCCAAAACCGGGCTAACTTTGTAGCATTTTTTGCGCTCTTTCAGATAAAAAATTGTCTCATGGAAATTTCAATTGCAAAAGTGGTGTTTTTTCGGAAAAACATATTTTTGAGTCAAAAATCATTGAAATAGGAAAAAATTATAACTTTTATATGGTTGATGTTTTTAATAATTGAAAAGTGTAAATATATAGTATTTTTATGCTCTTTCAGATGAAATAAGTTGCAAGTTCCAATTCCTATTTTTACTGTGTGTTTTGAGGTAAAAAAGTCGAATTTTTGCCATAATTAACAGAAATTTGAGGAAATTTTAATTTATTCCAGCTTCTCAGCTCATATTGCCTATGATTGTTCAATGATGATTTAAAAAACATCTTTAAAGTCTCCTCTTTCAAATGACATATATTTCATATTCTTATTTTTTTTTTTTTTGCAAAATCATCGAAATTAATTATTTCATACAGAAACCTGTATTTTCAATTAGAAATCTCAGATTTCTGTATATTTATTTAAAGAACCCTTATCTATTATGAAAGCAATGATTGAAAGCTATTTTCTAGTGTAACTTTTCACACTCTTTCAGATCATATATGTTTTACTAACATTTCATTCAAAATCAAAGTGTTTTGGGGAAAAAAAACGTATTTTTTCATTTAAAAATAGCTGATTTCTGGAGAATGTTTATTGAATCTATAAAACTTCTTGAAATGATAGCAGGAATGTATTTTGAACTGTAATTATTTAGGTTCACTCATAAATTACATGTATAAAACATAAAAGGTATATTTTCTACTTAATTTTTTTGGCAAAATGCTTGTTTTTTGTCTAAAAATAACAGATATCTGGAAAAATTCTATTAATTCATCTATATATTTCAAGCTATTATCATAATAGAATTCATTTTCTTTGCAACAGGGTATGCTTACTCCTCCCGGGCACCTGGTCCCACCTCTGGCTTGCTAGGGGTCAGTCGATGTTTAATTTTACGCTCTATTGTGAGTGCTGTTGAGATTATCGTCAGGATCTTCTTTAACTCATTTGTGTCACACTTATGCCCTTTGCCGTGTGGAGCTCGTAAAAAAATTCCCCGCGAGGAATTTGACAGTAAGTGTTTTGAATATACTTCGCTGACATTTTCGCCATAGCACTTTCTATGTAGACATATCGTCAGACAGTGCATGAAGGTTTTATATTTTCATTTCCATGCTTCATAAACATCGACGGCGGGTGCGGCTAGCGAACAGAGGATGCTTACTCCTCCCGGGCACCTGGTCCCACCTCTGGCTTGCTAGGGGTCCGTCGATGTTTAATTTTCCGCTCTATTGTGAGTGCTGTTGAGATTATCGCAAGGATCTTTTTAAACTCATTTAAAGCTATTATCATAATACATGTAGAAAGTAATTATCTTGTCAGATGATTGTGAAATTTAATGTAATATTTTATTAAAACCATCATTTTTGGCTAAAATATGCATTTTTCATGCAAAAACAACTTATTTTGAGAAAATAAGTACTAGATCTTTTAATTTGCCTAAATTGATATGTTTTAGCTTTGATATTATGCTGTTTCTTATTAAAAATGGATAGGAACGTCATTTGATAACTGAAATTTAATTTATAATGTATTTTTGGAAAAGAAAAACCTAATGTATGTGCAAAATTCACTCATTTCTGTGAATATTTTTTTGAATATATATTTTTTATTTAATCAAAGTTGGAGAGGTTTCATTCAATTGGATGGCATAAATGTGATCAAGTTTAATGAGTTAGAAGAGATTTCTTTGATTATCTTGCTATTTTGGGTGGAAAATTTCAATTTTTATTTAAAAATCGCTAATTTCTGGAAAATCCTTATTACTATGAAATCAGTCGTTATTATTTATATTCTAAAGTGTTCCTGGGTATATCATAGTTTGTCTTGGTAGGTCATATGCATTTAAAATATCCTCTGTTAATTTAATTGGAATTTTGGGGCAAAAAAACTAATTTATGTGCAAAATTCACTTATTTCTTTGAAAATTGTTTGAAATCTATATTTTTTATTTAATCAAAGCTGAGGAGGTTTCATATAATTGGATGGCATAAAAGTGATCAAGTTTAATGAGTAAGAAGATATTTCTTTGATAATCTTGCTTTTTTTGGATGGAAAATCTCAATTTTAGTTTAAAAATGTTATGATCGCTGAGCGATATAGTCCCCTACCGGTGGTATATATTAATGTCCTGCAACTCTGCCTATGAATAATCTTCTTTAACTCATTTGTGTCACACTTATGCCCTTTGCCGTGTGGAGCTCGTAAAAAAGTTCCCCGCGAGGGGTTTGACAGTAATTGTTTTGAATATATTTCCCTGACATGGTCGCCATAGCACTTTCTATATAGACGTAATCTCAGACAGTGCATGCATTTTGTATACTGTGTTTATTTTCGTGCATTTACATCGACGGCGGGTGCGGCTAGCCAACAGGGGATGCTTACTCCTCCCGGGCACCTGATCCCACCTCTAGCTTGCTAGGGGTCCGTTGATGTTCAACATGATGCTCTATTGTGAGTGCTGTTGAGATTATCGTAAGGATCTTCTTTAATTCAATTACACATATATCAGTTTAAATTAAACTTACTGTCTGTGCAGCTCAGTTCTGAGGTCTTATCTGCTTTATCGATTCGAAAAAGATGTCAAGCATGACGAAAGTTGAACTTGCTCTGTAACTATCCAAGACTAGGCTGAGTATCAAATTTTACCTGAATATCTCTATTTGTTGCAGAAAAAAGTCTGGAAAACTGACAAAAACTGAATTTTCCAAGTCATCAAGAGGCATAACTCCTCGAAAAATAGGTCAAGCGTAACAAAAGTCGAACTTGCTCTGTAACTATCAAAGACCAAGCTGTGTATCAAATTTCATCTGAATATCTTCATCCGTTGCAGAAAAAAGTCAGAAAAACTGACCAAAACTGAATTTTTCAAGTCATCAAGGGGCATAACTCCTCAAAAAATAGGTCAAGCGTGACAAAAGTCGAACTTGCTCTGTAACTATCCAAGACCAAGCTGTGTATCAAATTTCATCTTAATATCTCAATCCATTGCAGATAAAAAGTCCGGAAAACTGATATTCGGACAGACGGACGGACGGACAGACCGACAGACAGACCGAGAGGAAACTAAGAGTTCCCTTCGGCGTTGCCGGTAGGAGACTAAAAACCGCTGATTTCTGGAAAATCCGTATTACTATATACTGTGTCTTTATTATTTATATTCTAAAGTGTTCCTGGGTATATCATAGTTTGTCCTTGTACGTCATATGTATTTGAAGTATCCTCTGTTTTGGGGGCAAAAAATATGTTTTATATAAATATATAGCCTATATCAAGAAACTTACTATTGAAAGTCTTATATTTCAAACTATGACTATTATCTTCTGTATTTCCTATTTAGCTGTTTATCCTTTCTTAAGTTATTTATCATCTCACTTCAGTTTTGTGTATTATTGTTATATTTGGGGTAGAATACATAAATATTAGGACAAAAATGAATAACTTAAGAAAGGATAAACAGTTAAATAGGAAATACAGAAGATAAAAGTCATAGTTTCAAATATAAAACTTTCAATAGTAAGTTTCTTGATATAGGCTATATATTTATATAAAACATATCTTTTGCCCCAAAATACCAATTAAATTAACAGAGGATACGTCAAATACATTTTACGTACAAGGACAAACTATGATATACCCAGGAACACTTTTGAATATAAATAATAACGACTGATTTCATAGTAATAAGGATTTTCCAGAAATAAGCGATCTTTAAATAGAAATTGAGATTTTCCACCCAAAATAGCAAGATAATCAAAGAAATCTCTTCTAACTCATTAAACTTGATCACAATTATGCCATCCAATTATATGAAACCTCTCCAGCTTTGATTAAATAAAAAATATAAATTTTAAAAAATATTCACAGAAATAAGTTAATTTTGCACATACATTACATCTAGGTTTTTTTCCCCAAAATAAGTTATAAATTAAATTTCAGTTGACATTCCTATCCATTTATTATAAGAAACAGCATAATATCAAAGCTAAAATATATCAATGTAGGCAAATTAAAACAGCTAGTACTTATTTTCTCAAAATAAGTGGTTTTTGCATAAAAAATGCATGTTTTACCCAAAAATGATGGTTTTAATGAATTATAACATTAAATTTCACAATCATCTGACATGATGATTACTTTCTATTATGATAATAGATTGAAATATATAGATGAATTAATAGAATTTTTCCAGAAATCTGTTATTTTTAGACAAAAAACAAGCATTTTGCCCCAACATTAAGTAGAAAATATACCTTTTATGTTTCATACATGTAATTTATGAGTGAACCTAAATAATTACAATTCAAAATACATTCCTGCTATTATTTCAAGAAGTTTTATAGATTCAATAAACATTCTCCAGAAATCAGCTATTTTTGAATGAAAAAATAGGTTTTTCCCCAAAAACACTTTGATTTTGAATGAAATGTTAGTAAAACATATATGATCTGAAAGAGTGTGAAAGGTTATACTAGAAAAGAGCTTTCAATCATTGTTTTCCTAAGGGTTCTTTAAGTAAATATACAGAAATCTGAGACTTCTAATTGAAAATACAGGTTTCTGTATGAAATAATTAATTTCGATGATTTTGCAAAAAAAAATAAGAATATGAAATATATGTCATTTGAAAGAGGAGACTTAAAAAATGTTTTTTTAAATCCTCATTGAACTATCATTTGCAATATTGAGGAGCTGAGAAGCAGGAATAAATTAAAATTTCCTCAAATTTCTGTGAATTTTGACAAAATTCGAATTTTTTACCCCAAAACACACAGTAAAGATAGGAATTGGAACTTGCAACTTATTTCATCTGAAAGAGCATAAAAAATATTATATATCTACGCTTTTCAGTTTTTAAAAACATCAACCATATAAAAGTTGTTTTTTTTTCCTATTTTCAATGATTTTTGACTCAAAAAACATGTTTTTCCCTAAAAAACACCACTTTTGCAATGGAAATTTCCATGAGACAATTTTTTATCTGAAAGAGCGCAAAAAATACTACAAAGTTAGCCCGGTTTTGGAGGATCAAGAGGGGGGGGGGGGGGGGGGGGGGCACCCAACCCAGTGATACATCCCAGACTTAAAAGACTAATACCTCTTAAGTAAAATGGATCTGCAGTATTACCTTTTCTGTATATAAGAGCGACTATTTGCGTGGAAAATAACCATTGTTTAACATAGCTTTGAAAATAACATGTAACGTAGGTAATTGTTAATTTTTGAATTCAATAAAATACTCATTCAACATATAATCAAATCCATGACTCTTTTCTCTTTTCAGTCTTACATTTGCCTCCTCAATTTCAGATAATGTAATTTCACATTCAGGTTTGTAAAAAATTACGTCATCACCATGGTGTGTTAAAAAATAAAGGATCTGAAACACCAGTTGTCGTTTCTTGTTCACCAACTAAGCTCTTAAAATGAACAAACAAATCATTCAAATGTTAAACGTCTTTAAATTCAATAAGATACAATAACATTACTTGATTTGTTTTTGGCAAAGTTAGCATGAAACAGTTTAGGGTTTGTCCTTCTTATGTTTTCTTACGTATTTCCCTTTTCAGTTAGGAGTTTTGAAATCACCGTAGCGTATCACGTGATATGAAAATTATCTCTTGCATTGGAATCCCCTTCGATTAACAAGGTAAATGCTGTCTAAATCTACATTAGATGAATTTATTCTAGGCCTATCATACGATCATCGTTATAAATTATATGATGGTTATCTATTCTGGTCAAGAATAGAGGTATGCCAAGAGAATACTTGAACAGAAAGTTTTGTTTATTTACGTGCACCATAACATAACATGTTAACAAAACAGAAAATTTTCTGTTTAAGTGTTCTCTAAATATTCCTCTATTCTTGACCAGAAAAGATTCCCATCATATCTAAAATAATGATGCTCATATGATAGGCGTAAACTAGTTTCATATAAAGTAGATTTAGACAGTATTTACCTTGTTTAATCGAAGGGGAATCCCTTGTAGGAGATTATATGCACATCACGTGATACGCCACGGTGGAAATTACTTTTACATTCCGCAAATGTGCAGAATTTTCTACAGATTTATACCTGTTAAAATATAGGTTTCCTATGCATATGATATAATCGTTAACATGTGTTATTAAACCATGTTTTATGTACAACATCTTTAATATTCGTTCTGTGCAGTGAATTTCTTTTGACACTATTTTCAACCTTGTGAAATCCAGACAACATACAGCTCATTTCATTCATAAAAGTAGAAACACAATTTTGAATACATTGGAAATAGCAGCAGCATGTAACTTGTTTAAAATTTTTATATGCAAAGGCGCATGATCAGAGTATGTATTGCAGACGATAAATTTATCTATCAGGTGAAACAGATCAGTGGTTGTGATTAAATAGTCAATCACGCTACAACCTGTAGGCCCATTGTATGTGTAATCATTTAAAAAATTACCTGGGTGTCTACCGTTAACAAATCTGGATATATTCGCTCACACAATTCATAATCGTCTATACAATTATTCAACAAAGGCGAGATCACATTTGATAGAGTATCGTGTGCACTACTAGAAGTAATAAAATCATCAGTAGTAGAACATCTATTGTTAAAGTTTCCTATCAACATCAATCTACCTTTATCAGCATAAAATGCTAATTTAAAATTGGTTTTCTAATTCATAAAAAAATATCGCAAATATAAAATTTATAAAAAGAATATCTATCAGGGGGATGTAAACACAAGAAATACATAAATCTTGATCTGAAATTGTCATGGAGCTTTCTACCTTTCGCCAAGCAATCGTATCAAAACATATATTATCAATACTTATTTATCAGCTTCAAATTTGTTACGAAAGCAAATAGCCATACCCCCTCCTTGCTTACATCTTGATAATGTTCTAGGTAAAAAAATGCATGGAAAACAAGGGATATGAAAGCAAAAATCGTTTTCTATCCTGCACTCAGAGAGACATATTACATCGTATGTTTTAATAAAGTTAAGAAAAGGTATATCGTTGAGTTTTTTTTTCCAAGTCCACCATTAATATTCCAACAGAGTAACTTTAAGGACATATCCGTCACCCAAAATTTTGAATCTTCACATCGAAGAGTATTCTGCATTTCTGACGTACAACGAAATATAGAAGAAAGGAGGGGGTATCCAACAACACCAGGTAGCAGCACCCACAGCAAAATTCCAAAACACCCACGCAAAAAACCAGAACAGACACCCACAGAAAGAGACGCAAAACGGACAAGGAACGCCAACTCACAACATAGAAACATGAAACATAAAAGACTACACATAAACCAACGAGACCAATGGGTAACCGGTGCCGACTTAGGACGGCCATCTGCCACGTAAATAGCAGACGGTATGGTTATCCTGGATTACGTGCGCACAACCCTCCCACTATTCCGATTTCCCAGAGGTCTCGAAGAACGCACATTTATGGTGTAAAACAACCTCCTCACTCCGATTTACATTATAAAGTTTTTTGAAAAATATTTTAGAATAAAAGGTATGTACGGAAAGCTTTCAAATTCTTCGCTTCAATCAATTAGTAGAATATCCAATATATTGTATTCCAAATATGAAGGAAAATCATACAATATCGAAAAAGTTATTGAATATAATTTTGAATTTGCCATAATTGGCAATGGAAAATGTTTGTATAAGTCTATTTGGGAAGTACTCAGAACTTCAATGTTTCCTATGGTAACCCCATCAAGTGTCTCTTCTCATCACTTTTACATACAATAATATGAAAATGATTCAATAATAAAGGATATCTATCCTAAAACTGAATAAACAGTATATGTCCTTAAATTACAGTCAATTTAACATTCATTTCCATGCCCCTGATCCTCATGTCCGTCCTAGCGGGAATCGACCCGGGGTCTCTTCCTCAGTTGATAAGATGGTGACCACCTCTGCGGAGTTCCTATCGTCTGGAGCGGAGCTGGGGGTTGGTATTCAACACCATTAATATAGAGTCTGCCCTTTACTAGGCGCACTTTGTTCTTTTTACGACGCGCATCACGCATAACAGGATACAATGCCTTCCTGCGTCCCTCGATCTCTGGAGGGAATTGCTCCTGAACACAAAAGTCAGTTTCTCTCAAAGTAACCGGAGCCTAATTTTGAACAATTTCCCGATCCTTGAAGTTCAAGAATTTTGCCATAATAGATGTTGGTCGACTATTAGCATCATTGGAATCAGGCTTGCGACCAATACGATGAGCCCGTTCGATACTGATCCCCTTGTCAGGTAACTCAGAGTCGTTAACTACCACTAAGCTATCACCGATCACTGTTGACGTTTCATTCAGTGAGGCCATGATCATGAAAAATTGTCACTTGACCACAACAAAGACATTTTAAATCGGTTTTCCTGCAACATTAACATTTTCTGATTTTCTCAATCTATACATATAAATAATCCGGGTAACATGTACAAAACATCTTCCAGCTTTTACAGTTTGTAATTCCGGAGAAAATTCCCAAAAAATACGAGAACCTAAAATTCCATGTCAATACGAGAGCCGAAAATTCCATGTCATGGCTAATATACCACGTACATATAAAATCGAACAGACGGACTCACGGAAGAACCGACGGACAGACAGACAGACAAACAGAGGAACAAATAAATTGACATACAAGTTGGAAACCGTACGTTCCCTCTGAAGAGTCAGTAAGGGACTTATACTTATCTACCTTTGCCAAAGCACAGGAATTTTTGAATATGTTTACCTTGTTTAACAGTAAGCACCGTACTTGAAGTGTGGTTCACAACACATTTTTTTAAACTGCAGGTGTCATTCCAAGTTGCATCCGGGTTCTGACAAGTTCCATTACTTGTTAAGCAGCCTGTTTGAGAAGATAAATTGACCTATGTATACCTCTAGCGGTAAATGTATAAATGGAACTTTGGTAATCAAATTGTCATGTGCATATTGAGTTTTATATTTTCTAATTCTCTCTTGGAAACACTTGATCGTCTCTTCAAAACTCTAAGAGATTCCATTGCAGTTATATGTATTATTCCTACGAAGAAGGATAGCACGTTGATATTGAAAATATAAATAACTGACCGGTATACTTAATGTCAAGTTCTGAATAGGTATAGCTCATAAGCAGAGTTGTATTGTATCTTTGAAAACATCTAATACAAGCGCAAAGTCCCGGTCCATGGTTACATGAATTGAAAGGAATGCACCTGTCCTTATAAACACAGCCTGAAAAAAACCAAACGTTTTTAGACATAGGGAATATGTGTATAAAATATTTACAAATTATGGAAAGATATAACAAATGAACGTGATTTAAAATTATTGAATTAGTTTAAATTTCTAAAATTTCAGCATTGCAGCAGCAGTGGTATATCCTGCAATCACGTAATTTAAGTCAATTTTAGAACAGAAAAGCCCAGTAAAACCATTTCTTACCATGATTAGCTCACACCATTATCAAATCGTACCATCGTACTTTGTGAATTCATAAGCGTGTACTTGCAAATCTAATATCTATTTACGTTATTGTATATTTTTGCATGTGCACGGGGGTTGTGGGATTATTCAATGTGTCTACTTCGATCAACTGTTACTATTCAATTTGAAGACGTTTACAACCATATAGTAGTATTTGGCTATAGTACCCGTGTTTGCATAACAAGAGTCTTGGGTATGGACACTAGTACCATGGCGCCAGTTTATGCATGGTACTAATGTACGACTGGATGTTACGAGTATTGGATTAAGGAGGGGAACTGCAACAACAGCCGGTTGTAGCACTAGCAGCAAAGCACCAAGATACCATCTGCAAAAGCACAGAGTAGACATGCACAGAAAGAGACGCCAAAGGGACGATAAGCACGAATAGACATTACAGAAAAAATAAACATAAAGGACTACCCATAAACCAAATCATCACATGGGCAACCGGTACCGACTAATAACGGTCATTTGCTACGCCAGTAGCAACTACATGTAGCCCTTCTTTATGAACATAAAGCAGAGTATCACCAATAAGACCAAATGATTATGAATCTAAAAAAGATTGTTTCCACATAGAAAATATATCCAGACCCTCAGACGAGGTCAATGATGAAAGAAAATTCGGAATATAGGTTTTATTAATGAAAACTTTTGGTCATTAACTATTTAATACATGAACAAAAATTTGATATCACCTAACGAATGAACATTTGCCATCCAAAAAAGTCACATATATATCATATATTATTCGAAGCGACGGGTGTTGCATGCAAGCAGGAGATGCTTACTCTTCCTGGACACCTGGTCTCACTCCCATATCGGGAGTTCGCTTCTTTTCATGTGGTGGAGGTTTTCGTTTGTTTGCTTTGGTTCCTGTTTTATCATAATTTTTTATGCCTTAATTTCTGTTTCTGATTTTCTGAATTATCGATTTTGTGTTGTAAACAGGGCTATGGTCATTATCTATATTTGTCTTTGCAACGGGATTTATCTTTTTGGTCATATTTTTTATCCATGCAGAAAATTTATCTGGTCTTAAATGATGCTATTGAATTTGAAGACGTTTAACAATTGATGCAGTACTGACGTAACCTTGAATTCATAACCGATTCATTTGATGAGAGTCAAGGTGAGAAATTGAGATTAATACAACAGTTACTGTACTCTGTTAAACAATCAAAACCAAACTCCGTGCTGCTAAGAAGCATTCTTGTTTTTAAAAGTCGTTCAATATATGTATCCACTGCCATAATTAGTATCTTTCTTAATTAATAACAATTTTCTGTAACTATTTGAACAATTTCGGCACGCATGCTCTCCGATTTTCATGAAACTAACCACATAAATAGGGACAAATGAAAAAAGGTGAATTTGACCAAAATTTTACTTCTAAGTCATCTGCTTACCATGGCAAATTTGAGCTACTTTGAAGCTCTATACTCTGGTCTATATATGACATTAATGGAAGATTCTTTATGCATATCAAAGATTAGGACCTATGTTTTTAAATAAGCTCACTGACAGTGTCTGATATTGCCAAAAAGGCTGAACAACTTGATAAGCTAATTCTTATACATTGATGTCAAAATGCTGTTTGTATTTTCCTATTTTTCTTCTCTCTCTTAATGGCATATGATAAGGAAATGGAATTTATTTTATAAAATGTGAAAATTCAAGATAAACCCACCTGTTGCTATGGAAATCAAAGAGTCCGGCAATATTTAGAGGACAAATAACTTAGCAGAGCAATTACAACATAGATACGAAAATCACGTTCAATAGATTAAACAATGGACCAAATATCTTTGAGCCTAAAGGAAAATGACAAGAAATAAGATAATTATAATAAGAATATCCACCTCTTTTTGAATATTTGATACTTTGATGTCGCCTCATACACTGAAGAGTTTTTTTTTAATACAGGGATATGACAGTATGTAACACAACAATGCTTGCAATCGTGAGTTCGAACCCTATCGATACCTCATCGAAATCATTTAATCATGCTTTTTTGGTGAAAATATCAAGGGGTCCATATGTTTTATTTACTGGCAATAATTTTTTATCTGTGAAATGCCGCTTTTGTGCAAGATAATTATGTATTAAAAATATCAGTGAAGCCATTTTAGATTTTTTTCTGGTTGGGACAATTTACAAATCGAAACTCGGATTTGCATTAACATCTTAATCAGAGTAAAATCATTGCAAAAGTTAGTTTCAACAGAATTGTCGTATCAGGACTCGGTTATTATCATCTTTAACTAGCCCATGAGTGAGATTCACTGACCGGTATAAAATGTCTACTTTCAGAGAGATTTCAGGGAAAACCACCAGTAACCAACAATTCTAATATTATAATTGTGTGATATTTATTCTCATCTTGCTTCTAAAATGAAAATTATTATTCATACTATCAATGTCGAAAAGTATGTACTACGGTAATGATTTGCATATGCACAAAAATTATTTTGTCAGAAAACAATAATTATTTCTATAGTGGTAAATATATATGTAGGCATTATATGGACACTTTTTCTATTAAGCCTACATGTCCTTGGTGTTTCATATGTCATATTGTAAATATTGAAATATATGATTATATTCTATGGTAATAATTTCAGTGCACATGAATTATAACAATTTAAATGTATGTCTACAGAGGCATCGCATGTAATATCATTAATACAAGAAAGATACATGTTACTCTTGCATACCAGCAATAAATATCTAAAATATGATTATTATCTTTTCCTTTTTTATGAAAATATGCGTGGGTAGATATACTTTTCTTACTGTCAGTATCTTGTACACATTAAAGGTCAATATCATGCAAAACTGTATGGAAGTTAACCCTAACATCATCGACTTACTTCAATTTTCATATGATGTGCCATTGCTAGCCGTACAATTTGGACTTGATGTAATTAAAATGTGAAAAAAATAAAATGAAAATAAATCAAGTGGATAGGTGATAATAGCTTTATAGAAATTTGATATTTTTGTAATTAATGGTGACACTTTTCAATACCAAAATACAATGTAGTCATCAATTTTCCTTATTACCCAACTATGACCTTAAGTTTACCTTTTGCTGTTGGTACAACTACGTAGACGCTAGAACGGCGTCTCGGTTGTTTACATTCGAAGCTTTCACATTGGAGATCGTCCGACCACCTGCTGCCGAGAGGTTTGCATTCCCCTTCGACCATACAACCTTTATAAAAAAAACAAAAGAACCCATGTATTACAGCACGTTTAGTTAAAATGTCATGAACATTGTTTCCAGTTCGTAATGATGAATCCACGTTTTCATCCATCGATATTTTTTTGTCAAATTAAGGTAATGTTGCAATAGCGGAACAAAATCTGTCTAGAGGCTTATTTGTTTCTTCATCGGTAGATAGATATCATACCAATCTTGCTGACAATCTACTGGTGTCGGAAGAGTTTCCGGACGATTTTGAAGGTTATTCGGAGATAATTCCTCTGTCCTTCAATAGAAAACAGTCAAATTTATCTCAAATAATGCTATGCCCTTTCCACAGATACTTATGTTGAAAGAAAATAATAAATCTATCAAGACATATGGTTTCTTGACCGATTTTATGGCCCTATATTATGGCCATTTTTCGCAAATCACTGGAACAGTTTCCGGACACCTGATTTTAAATCTGTCAATCTCTATCAATTTCAGCCCAAACTGGATGATATTTTGATATTGTTTTCTTCCATCATTTCTACAAATGACTATATAATCTTGAAAATAGAACCGAAACTCTTCAAATCAAGTAGATTAAAAAGTATGGTTTTCGGCGACTTCCCCGGTTCGCGATATTAAACGGGGCAGAGAGGAATAAAAAGGTGGTGTTATAAAGCAACTTAGACGCCAAACTTTTTTTATATGATTCATTATTTGAACTCTCCATTTTACAATCTATAAAATTTTGAAAATAAGGTCCTTCAAGGTATTTGAAAAGGGCGACTGTCCGGAAACTGTTCTGACACCAGTTCGCATATGCAATTCACCAGAATATTCGCTCTACATACACGTAAGATTTATTGATCAGCAATTTCGAAAGGATGTTTCGTACAGTTTGACGCCGAAAGTCGTCAATGACGCTCTTGACGTCATTTCTTCAAATTATCGATCATACTCTCACTAAATCGCCTACACCAGTTGAAATCTTCGACTAATTGTTCTGAAATTAGATGTTATTTTTATTTCATGATTATTCAATGTAGGTGTGAATCCACGAGCCATAAAAATATCTGATAACTTCATAGTGCGCCATTTTTCAAACGTTCGAACACAATTGCTTTTATCGATTATCTCATCGATTTTATTTAACTTTGATACAGAATCAATCGTACAGAATTTTGTAAGCCGAGTAACCTCTGCAAAGAAATTGCACATATTTAATTTCAAAAAAATAAAATCGGAGACCGCTACTAAAATGAATTTTGACTGTGTCTGAAAATCCCTTTGGTTGGAAGCATGCATCACTTATGCAGATTTTTCTATCCGAAACATGTGTCTGGTGCATTACAATTAGTTTAAAATTTAATTCAAGAAGGTAAAGAGTTGAAACATATCGGTATTATTAGAAAAAATAATAATTCTGACGTCACAGTGATGAAATTAAGATATATTTACGCGCAAAAACTATCCTTATAACGGATATTTTTTACACAAGTAGCTTATTTAAACGATTTATTTCAATATTTAAAAAATATTGTTTCATTTATGTCGCTAACAATACATGTAGCGTGTAAAAGATACAAATGCATCTAGAAGTATGAAGCAGTCTACAATATACATTCTTTCTCTCGTATAAAGTCCTTTTCATATTCAACATTATTTTTCAGAAGAATACGGCGTAGCCATCCTTAACTTCAATATAATATGGAATTTCCTTATTGAAGGTGATTTTAAACTCCCAAATATTTCTTTGATCTCTATCACGAGGCAGTGATTGTTAAACGATTCTTCAAGTTTGAGGCATCGGATTTAGTATTCAAATGATAATAATTAAAACCCATGTGTCCTATACTTTTGCCTTTGCCTTGTAATCGGACGTTTCATTAATGCCTCTTATAATTGTTATATGATTTTTTTATCGATAGAAATTCAAATATACTTTTTTGGCATATTACATTGTTTAGATTTGAGGATCACTGACGAGGGTTAAGTACCCGAAACGTGCATGTCTGGTCCATGTTGCCAATTTATCTGTTCTTAAATGATGCTATTCAATTTGAAGACGTATACATATAAGAAAGGAGGGGATCTCCAACTAGACTTAGTTGCAGCACACAAAAAAAAACTCTAAACACACATTGTCAAGGCAAATCACAAAGCATACACACACAGTAAAATACGCAAAAGGTGCAAGGAACGCTTAATCAGATAGAAACTATACATAAACCAACGAGACCAATGAGCAATCAGTGCCAACTGAGGACGGCCATCTGCCTTTAGCAGACGATGTGGTTATCCGGATTACATGCGCACAACCCTCCGACTTTTACGATTACCTAGAGATCTAAAAAAAACGCATAATAGTGGTGTAAACTAACGTTCTCACTGTAAAATAAAAAAAACAAACAAACAGACAGCATGACGCAGGGGCCAAAGAAACACACATATGGATGTTAAACGTCTTCAAATTCAATAGTACCATAAAAATGAGGGTTGGACAGGGGATACCCCTCTCCCACTTCCTCCCATCTTCCGCCCCTAATTTCCCCTTTCCCTCCTCTCCCTTCCTCCTCCCTCCTATCCCCTTTCTCTCCCTCCCTAACATCCTCTCCTTCCGAATTAGAGAACAGATAAATGTGCAGCATGGGACAGAGACATGTAAATGGATATAAAAACAGAAGGCACACGAAATACAGTCCATGGTCTGCCGATTGTAGCGAGCTAATGCATGTTATCACCCATGCAAGGAGTCCGACTGAGATTCAGAGATAACAGGTTTTGGGGGCCCTGTCTTCTCTAAATAGCTTTGGACAAGACCCGACTTAGGGTCCTGTCGTCACAATCAGTCAGAGTGTAACTCTTAAGGATGTCCTGTACAAGGCCGTAGATTGGTACAGTACTAAGCCAAGTGTCCGTTTGGTGACAGAAGATCATATCCACGGAATAACAAGAGTCCCAAGGGGGCCACATTGCTCACCTGAGTTGCACACGAAAGAATGATAGTGGGCAATTTGGTAAAGGACCTTGAGTACTGGGGTCTTGTTGGAGATCTCCTCCCTTCTTTTTGCATCCAGTAGGGTTATGTTAATTCTGTTAATCAGTTTCAGAGGAGATGTCGAAAATGTGTCATTTAATCAGAGCTCTGGGCGGTCGTATCCTTTGACCGGTCGGCATGAAAAAACACAAACTTGGTAGAAGACATTTGGCACTTGCTTCCTGTAAGGTTTTATGAAATTCTGATCAGTGGTTACAGAGGAGATTTCGAAAATATGTGAACAAATCAGAGCCCTCGGCGGTCATATTTGTCGACCGATCGGCAAGAAAAATACAAACTTGGTAGATGACCTTGAGTTCCTGCTGCCTGTAAGGTTTCATGAAATTCTGTGCAGTTGTTGCAGAGAAGATGTCGAAAATGTGTCAGCCAATTAGAGTCATTGGCGGCCACATTTGTTGACTGATTGGCACGAAAAACACAAACTTGGTAGAGGACCTTTACTTCTTGCTTCCAGTTAGGTTTCGTGAAATTCTGTGCGGAGGAGAAGTTGAAAATGCGTCCGCCAGTCAGAGAACCTTAGCAGGCATATGTGTTGACCGATCAGCACAAAAACACAAATTTGGTAGAAGACCTTAAGTTCTTGCTTCCTGTAAGGTTTCGTGGAATTTCGTGAAGCGGTTGCAGTGGAGATGTCGAAAATGTTAAAAGTTTACGCCGGACGATGGACGACGTGCTATGACAATAGCTCACCTAAACTTCGCTTAATTGAGCTAAAACCCTAGTGGCTAATTTGGTGAAGGCCATTGAATCCTTGACTCCTACAAGCTATCGTGAAATTGTGAGCATCTCTTTTGGAGAAGTAGAGAATGGGTCAGACAATCAGAGCCCTCAGTGGCGATATTCGAATCGGCACGAAAAGCACAGACTTAGTTGTGGACCTTCAGTATTTGCTTCCTATAAGGTTTCGTGAATTTCTCTGCAGCAGTATCAGAGGAGAAGTCGAAAATACGTCAGACTATATGGGCCTTCGGCGGCAATATTGGTTGACTGATCGGCATGAAAAAACTCAAACTTGGTAAGGGACATTGAGTGCTTGCTTCCTGTAAGGATTCGTGAAATTCTGTGCTGCGGTTACAGAGGAGAAGCCGAAAATGCGTCACTTATCAGAGCTCTCAGCGGCCATATTTGTTGATCGATAGGCACGAAAAACACAATCTTGGTCGAGGACTTTGAGTATTTGCTTCCTTTATGGTATTCTAAAATTCTCTGCAGCGGTTGCAAAAGTCGAAAATACGTCCTCCAATCAGAGACATCCGTGGCCATTTCTGTTGACCGATCTGCACAAAATTGGTAGAGGACTTTAAGTACTTGAGTCTTGTAAGATTTCGGTTGTGTTACTCTGTGCAGCGATTACAGAGGAGGAGTTGAAAATGTATAAGCCGAAAGAATCCTTGACAGACATATTTAATGATCAATCGGCACGAAAAACACAAACGTGATAGAGGACCTTGAGTACTTGCTTCCTGTAAGGGTTTGTAAAATTTTGACCAGTACTTGTAGAGGAGAATTCAAAAAAGCTTCCGCCAATAAGAACCCTTGGCAGACATATTTGTTGACCGTTCAGCACAAAAACATAAGCTTGGTAGATGATCTTGAGTACTTGCTTCGTATAAGGTTATGAAATTCTTTGCAGCTGTTGCAGGTTAGAAATCGAAAATGCTTCAGCCAATCAGAGCCCTTTGCGGCCATATTTGTTGACTGATCGGCACAAAAAACCACAACCTTGGAAGGGAACCTTGAGTACTTACCTATTGTAAGATTTGCTGAAATTCCGTGAAGTGGTTCCAGAGGGGAGGTGGAAAATGCGTCAGCCAATCAGACCAATCGGGGGCCATACTTGTTGAAGGATCAGCACAAAAAAACTCAAGCTTGGCAGATGACCTTTAGTACTTCCATCCTGTAAGATTTCGTGAAAATCTGTGCAGCGTTTGAAAAGGAGAAGTCGAAAATGCGTCAGCCAATCTGAGCCCTCAGCGGCCATATTTGTTGACTGATGGGCATGAAAAACACAAACTTGGTAAAGGACATTAAGTACTTGCTTCCTGAAAGGTTTCGTGAAGTCGAGAATGCGTCAGCAAATCAGAGCTCTCGTTGGCCATATTTGTTGACCGATCGAATCAAAATCACAAACTTGGTTCAAATGTAGAGGACCTAAATTACTTGCTTCCTGTAAGGTTTCGTGAAATTATGTGCAGCGGTTGCAGAGAAGTCGAAAATGCTTCAGCCAATCAGATCCATCGGCAGCAATTTCTGTTAACCGATCAGTACGAAAAACCCAAACTTGGTTGAGGACTTTGAGTACTTGCTTTCTGTAAAACTTCATTAAACTCTATGCAGCGGTTACAGAGGAGAAGTCGCAAATGCGTCAGCTTATCAGAGCCGTCGGCAGCCATATTTGTTGACCTATCGGTACGAAAAACACTTAGAAGAGGACATTGAGTACTTACTTCATGTAAGGTTTCGTGAAATCATGTGCAGAGGTTGCAGAGGAAAACTTGCAAATACGTCAGCCAATCAAAGCCCTCGGTGGCCATATTTGATGACCGATATGCACGAAAAACACAAATTGGGTGGAGAACCGTCAGTACGTCCTACCTGTAACAAATGTGTAAGATTTTGTGAAATTCTGTAAAGATGTTGCAGAGGAGAAGTCGAAGATGCGTCAGCATTAGCGTCCATATTTGTGGACCGATCGGCCCGAGAAACACAAACTTAGTAGAGGACCTTAAGCACTTCCTTCATGTAAGGTTTCGTGAAATTATGTGCAGATGTTGCAGAGGAGAAGTTGCAAATGCGTCAGCCAATCAGAACCCTCGGCGGCCATATTTGTTGATCGATCGGCACGAAAAACACAAACTTGGTAGAGGACCTTGGGTACTTTCTTCCTGTAAGGTTTCGTGAAATTCTGTGCAGCGGTTGCAGAGGAGAAGTCGAAAATGGAAAAAGTTTGTGAAAGATAGACGGACGACAGACTGACGGCGCGCTACGACAATAGATCACTTGAGCTTCGCTCAGGTGAGCTGATGAGAGCCCTCAGTGGCCATATTTGTTTACCAATCGGCATGAGAAACATAAAGTTGGTAGAGAACCTTAAGTAATTGCTATCTGTAAGGTTTTGTGAAATTCTGTGCAGCGGTTGCAGAGAATAAGTAAGAAATGCGTCAGCCAATCACAGCATTCGGCGGCAATACTTGACGACCAATTGACACGAAAAAGTCAGATTTGTTAAAGGACCTGAAGGACATATCCGGCACCCAAAGTTTTGAGTCTTCACATCGAGGAGCTCCCAAAACTCATGTACATATAAAACCATACAGAAATAATGTTAGTTTATACTATATTACCGACTTGACATGGTGTACCTGTTTATTCCTACCTGATAGCAGCGTATTGTTTTTTGCTTTATATGTTTGTTTTTTTTATTTAAGACATTGATCGATGATCAAGTCAAATAATCCTTTCATTATATTACATAAAAGTACTAAGTTTACTTTTGAAATGAAAACATATCTAATAAACAGATAACATTATATCCGTATTATTATTTGGAAATATTCTGTATTTCTGACTTACAAGAAATATAACTCTAATTTGCATTATGAAGGTATTTGCAAAAGGTTTGAAAATGTGAATTTTCATGTCATTTTACACAAAGGTATATGCGGGAAGGTTTCAATTTATTCGCTTCAATCATTAAGTAGTATATCCAATATATTAAATGTTTTTGACAATAGCTCACTTCAACTTCGCTCAGGTGAGCTAAGAATGCACAACACGAGGAACAAAGTAAGAAGAATTATAAAATCTTACATACCCCTGCAATTTGTCATTGCACTTTGGACATATCTTAAGTTTGCTAAAATAAGTGATGAAATAACTCCAAAATTGAAAATCAACATTGTGAAACGTCCTTACTCCAGATCTTGCCATGAATCTGCAATATTGCACATGTTCGCCACACCTTATCAGGTGTTGACATTTCTGAAGCTATAAATCTTATCCATGGGGTTGTTTTGCACATTTTCAGCTGTCAGATCTTGCGAAGTAAGCTAGCATTTTAAGTTGTGATGAATGGACGGTCGCAGTAAATAACAAAGAAGCTGTTGCACACTACTTTTTTTCAATTATCTGTTTCACTACGAAACGTGAAAATGTTTAACATTTGTTTTTCTTGGTGAGTGTAAACGTCTTCATATAGTGTCACTGCTGGTGGACCAGGAGTCCCCGAAGACTCATGTAGCCATGGTACATCACCTTCGGTTGATTGTTTCTTCAACGCATTCGAATTCTCTAATCAAAATTTCTTGAAATTTCTAAAATGCGGGTTCTGTACATAGCATCTTATCCCAACCATCCTGCTTCGCCTATCGGTATATTTCTGAACATAATAATTTTCACACTCTTTGGCTTTTACATTAGATTATTTAGATTGATGATCACTGACGAATGCTAGTTCCCGAAACGTGTATGTCCGGTTCATGCTACAAAGTCATTTGATCTAAATTGATGCTATTGCAATTGAAGACGTTTAATATTAATTTTGTATCACTTGGTGAGTGTCAATGCTGGTGGACAATGAGTCTCCAAGGACACATGTTGCCAAGTTCGATCAACTTCGGTTGATCGTTTCTTCAATGCAATCGAAATGTGTTATCAAAATTTCTTGAAAGTTTTAAAATGTGGGTCCTGTAGCATCATATCCCACCCATCCTTCTACGTCTTTCGGTATATAACTTTCACACTCTTTGGCTATCATATTACATTGTTCAGAGTGAGGATCGCTGATGAGGGTTGAAAACCCGAAGCGTGCATGTCTGGTCCATGCTGAAAAATAAATGTTCTTAAATGATGGTAGTGAATTTGAAGACGTTTAGTATGAGCATTTATTCATCAAATTGCTATAAAAATTATCAATATGATTTTTCTATGAAAATGTGACGTTCTATATACCAGAAACACAAATTACAAAGTAAACTATAGGAGGGCTGATTGATAAGTTGTGAATCCCGGTTTTCTTGGAGGCAGAGGGTATTCTGCTGAAGGATTTTCCCCAAAAAGCTCAAACAACCAAATTGAATATTCCACCTCGACCTTGCTAGGGGTCCGTCGATGCTCAATGTTGTATTCTATCGTGAGTGTTGTTTAGATTATCGTCTGGATATCCTTAAACTCATTTGTGTCACACTTATGCCTTTTGCTGAGTGGAGCTCGGAAAAAAAAAAACTTCCTGCGAAGGGTTTGACAGAAAGTGTGTTGAATATTTTTCCCTGACATGGTCGCCATAACACTTTCTATATAGATATAACCTCAGACAGTGCATTCATTTTAAATATTGTTTTGATGTTCGTGAATGAACATCGACGGCGTGAGCGGCTAGCCAACAGAGGATGCTTACTCCTCCCAGGCACATGGTCCCACCTCTAGCTTGCTAGGGGTCCGTCGATGATCTAGTTGGTGCTCTATTGTAAGTACTATAGAGATTATCGTCAAGATCTCCTTTAACTCATTTGTGTCACACTCAAGCCCTTTGCCGTGTGGAGTTCGTAAAAAATATCCTCGCGAAGGTCTGACAGTAAGTGTTTTGAATATTTTCCCTGACATGGTCGCCACAACACTTTCAATATAGACATAACCTTAGACAGTGCATGCATTTTATATATTGTTTTCATTTTCGTGCATGAACAAAGACGGTTGGTGCGGCTAGCCAATAGGGATGCTTACTCCTCCCGGGTACCTGGTCCCACCTCTACCTTGCTAGGGGTCCGTCGATGCTCAATTTTGTGTTCTATTGTGAGTGTTGTTGATATTATTTTTATGATCCCCTTTAAATCATACTATGCTTAACTTCTGACGCAGTTAAGGGGAAATATTAAACTTAAGCGCATCGGAAAGCTCACTAGCTTAAGCTTTTTTTGTTCTATCATGATTGTGGCTTTTATTTGATTGAGCATCCACCTGATTCACCTGATCTTGCTCCATCAGACTTTCATCTAATCTTTAAACTGAAAGCAGCTATTTGTGACACCCACTTTCAGTCCAATGATGACGTCATACTTGAAGTGGATCAGATGGTTTATTTGGAACAAATTGTCGCATTTGTTAACCTACATTTTGTATTAAGATATAAATGACAAAAATATATCTTAAACATATAATAGCATCGAAGATGTACCCATCAGTTAATCAATCTCAACTCGAGAAGATAGGGTTTCTAAGAAAGGAAGATAATGCAAGTCATTAGAATTTTCATTGGAACAATATTCTCATGTGAGACCAGGTGCACGGGACAGTCAGCGTCTCCTGTTTGCATACAACAATCGCCGTGACAGTTCTAAAAAAACCTCTAAAGCAATATGAGATTGCCGAGGAGACCCAAATACTGAATTGAATCCAAATGAATTTGTTCTTTGTCCGTGACCTCTGGTCAAGGTGTTGTGAAATTGTTGATTGATGCGCATCAACATACTAGCAGTATAATGATTTTGTATGAAGTTTAAGAGAAATGAACAAGCTAAGGTATATCATAAGAACAAACATGCCTTCATTGTGCTGTCGTTACATCGACTTTTTACACCGATTGCCTATTTGTCTCGTTGGTTTTACACTACAATTGTACCTTCTTCGAGAACTCTGGGAAATCGGAAAAGTGGGAGGTTTGTGCGCACGTAATTCAGGCTAACCACACCATTTACTACTCGCGTGGCAAATTGCCGTCCAAAGTCGGCGCCGGTTGCTCATTGGTCTCATCAGTTTATGTGTAGTCTTCTGTGTTTGATGTTTACATTTCGTATGTCTCTTTATTGTCTCATACTATGGTCGTGTTTTTGCATCGGGTGTTTTGCTGTTGATGCTGAAACAGGGTCTTGTTGAAGATCCCCTCCCTTCTTTTATGTGTAATCTTTCTTTAAACGTCTTCAAATTTGATAGCATCATTCAAGAACAGATGAAATTTCAGCATTGACCAGACATTCACGTTTCGGATACATAACCCTCGTTAGTGATCCTCAATTTAAAAAATGTAGTATGGCCAAATAATGAAAAATATTTTGTTTTATAGTGAAAATATTTTATTAGTGTTTCATGATTCTTTCTCGTATATCTCTTTTACGTCTCTTGCTCTGCTTGTCTACTCCATGTTTTTGCACCAGCTGTTTGGTATCGTTGATTTGTGTGTGTGGTCTTTTTTGTGTCTCTTGCTGCATATGTATTTCCTATGTTTTCACTTGGATGTTTTGTTGTTTTGCTGTTGGTGCTGCATTTGGGTCTTCGCAGAGATTACCTCCTTTCTTTCAAATAGAAAAGCAACAAATTATGCGGGATTGTAACAAAATTCATTGAATTTTTTTCCATAGGAGTTCTTACCGTTTAAGGTACGAACGAGATATAGAAAAATAGAGATTGAGTTTTATTATGCGGAACCGGGCCTTTCATATTGTATAGGTTTTTTTTTTTTCGAGTGTTGAGTACATGAGGCGAAGCTGTTATTTCAGTGCTCATTTTAACAATCTATGGTTTTGAACTTTCCTGCACGATTTAATGCAGGTGTTGCTAGCAAACAGCAGATTCTTACTCTGCCTTTGTACCTGATCTCGTAATTTTCGCCTTTACTAAATGTTGCAATGCAAGTTCATTATAGTTCGACTTATCTCCTAATGGGTACAAATTTTGGATTTTGTATCCGTGTCTCACGCGTTGAAATGAGAAAATGTGTTTGTCAAATGTATTTATAACATGTGTTACATGCTATGAAGTGATGTCATTAGTTTATGTTTAAGCAAAGGTTTTATCGACTTCGGCTAAATGATAACACATTTATTGAACAATTGAAAAAAAAACTGTCTACATTTTATTTTATTCCCCCAGGGGCTGAAATGATTAGTGTATTTTTGTACTGTAGGGCATACATTATATGAACCTGTGATCCATATATTTTATGATACACTTTACACATAACACGTCTAGATACAATTTAAATCGTTTAAATACTAAGTATACATCGGCATTTTGAAAACAAATCCTCTATTTGCAAGCTTGTCAATTTAATAATTTTATTATCTCAATTCTGATTCCGACTGTTACCACCCCCTTGTTTTTACATGTAATTAAAACGGCGTCAAAAAATTAGATAAACCTAAGCAACTGAGGGCATGCTCAACAAGACTTGGTTTTAGCACCAATAACAAAGACTAATTTTTAACCCTTTTTATAATAAGATACTATTACTTTTATAATATATGTACGCAATATATTTGATATTTGAATCTGATTAATACAAAATGTACAAATTGTTATATAACATCACAGCATGAAACAAATCGGTTCTTGATCTGGACTTCAGAGATAGTTAATCATGTAGTGTTGTCTTTCGTTCCCCATATTCTTTTACATGTATCATGAGAAAATTCTTATTCATATTAGAGCAGTTGCATTTATTTTACTTCTTACTTTACTTCTACTTTTACCTCACCTCTACGCTTCAGTGGTCACTGTAATTAGGGATTAGGCCGTGGTATTTAAAATTCGTTTTCCATCCTGGTGTTTTAAAAAAAGACACCCTCCAGTTAGGCGAAAACACACAAACATACAATTTTTGTATTGTTGTCAATGACATGTATTATTCTGAAATTTTATTTAAGGCACATATCCACTGTACAGGTCAGGGGAGACGGGAATGTGAGCTATTATAGCTAAGTCTTGGTTTAAATAGATCCATTTGAGCCGTTTTTCATTTCGAGTAATAAAGCCGTAGTGGAACTTTTTTTTCAGTATGACAGGATACCTTTGGCAATCTCGAATTAATTGTGAGTGTATGCTTTTTATCTGGTATTTTCTCTCGAAAGGTGCCAGTCCGCACACGTTAAACAGAATATTTCACAGCCATGGCTTTACATTGTTCAATACACACCTGTCCTGAGGCGATCCAACTACAGTTACCTTTTAAAGCTGACCTGACACAATTTTACCATTTAGATGTGAAAGTATAATCATCAGACGGACGGACATGCAGACGGAAAGATCATTTATTTATGTAGCAAAAATTACAATGCTTAATGTTTCTTCGTCCAAATAGGGGAAATTTACATAAAATGTACTCGTAAGTTTTATGTCTAAGATATGAAATGTACCCGCAAAACGTCAGGGTAGGTCAGCTTTAAAAGTTAACTGTAGTCGTCAATACTCGAGACCAAGATTATGTAACCCCTAACCGCAGTGACCACTGAAGCGTAGAGGTGAGGTAAAAGTAGTGGTAAAGTAAACTAAATGCAACTGCTCTATTATTTTTAAAATATGTACTGAAAACATGATTATATTCTCTAAGGGAAGTGATATGGCTCTAATAGTACGCTTAGGGGAACTTTTGGCGAAATCGGGAATATTTCCTTTAGTTTTTCACACTGGTTGTAATTGTCACGCGGATGCATAAGAGATGTTGGAAATGTATAGGCTAATCATGGACCCCAGCGGTTGTTGATAAATTGGCAGGAAGTAGAGGACCTTGAGTACTTGCCTTTTTGTAAGGTTTCGTGAGATTCTGCGCAGTCTTTTCGACATTGCCTCTTCAACCGCTGCAAGAAACCTTAAAGAAAGCAAGAACTAGATATCATCTACAACGTTTGTGTTTTTCGAGAAACATGACCATCGAGGAGTCTATATAGCTGACGCATTTTCGATTTATCGCCTTAACTGTCGCATACAGTTTTACGAAACTTTACAAAAAATCAAGTAATCTAGGTCGTCTACTTTTTTTACCACTATCAGCCCTTTGTACTCAATTAAGAAGAGCGATGTTGACCCTTTGACCTCTTATTTTCTGATTGCATATTTAAGAAAACTTTTAATTTCATTATCTTTATTTGTGCCACTCTCCTGACAATACTGACCAATTCGCCGGGCAGTGGACGGAAGTCTTCAATACGCCTTTTCGACACCACATAATGTTAATCCTGATAATACGGAAGTTTCAAACTCTATACCTCCCTGGGTTTAAGTCACAAATGGATTCATAAACGCAAACATTCAACATTCCTGCATGTTTTTCATTTTGTAAAAATAATCACCAGTAAATCAATTCTTTTATGGAGGCCTTTCTACGGAACTGTTGCTGTACTTTCTGAATGTTATGAAAAGGATTGCCCTAATTGGAACTGCAAAGTAACGGCGGGTAGAAAGTTTCTTTCTACAGATGCAGTACTGTTTGAAGCTAAATCGGTATGTGGGTTTCCCAAAAGGAAGAAATTTGGACCGGTTCGGATTTTAACTTACATGGAATTTCCTTTGTACAATAATAGGTGGCATGCAATGTTTAACAGTGTTTTTCATAGGACGATAACTTAAAGACACGATTCAGAATACCATTTTATTATGTGTATATTTCGAGCACTGTAAAAAAAAAACGTTATACAATGAATATCTGATCTCTGAAAAAAAAAACGCATAGAATGTTATGGATGGTTAACCATTGGTCCACACCAAGTAAGCGGGAGGTCTTTATCAAAGAAGCGATGCACATTTTATTTTTGCGCAGAAAATGCGGATTGCAGGACTACATTTCAGATAATGCTTCTAGGATACTAATTAACTGTATCATCTCGGTACTAATGTGGATATAACTACCTTCTTGTCTCATCTCATTTGGATGCACATACATTTTCCTCCCTAAAAATATTGAGAAGTTGAACCGAATACCTTTTGACAGTATGGAAATGAAAGGTAAATCCAATGGACAATATTTCAGCTGGTAATTGGATTACGTTTCGTCAGTGCTCTAAATCAAAATCGTTTTGTTTAATGTGCAAGAAACTTCAATATCAGGAGAAATTCCGACGATCATTTAGAAAGAGTAACGATTTCTGAAGCGGAAATGAAAAGAACTCTGGTAACTTTTGCTTGATCTGATATAAATGAGCTAAAGAAGATCATGACAATTACCTCAACAGCACTCACACTAAAGTGCAAAATTTAGCATCGAAAGATCCCTAGCAAGCAAGAGGTAGGACCAGGTGCCGGGGAGGAGTAAGCATCCCCTGTTTGGCTAGTCGCACCCGCATTGATTTTGTCTCTAACTCTTGGCCCTCAGAAAAGTATGTTTCCATATAGTTTGTATTTTGTATGAATCAATTTGGTTTATCTGGTATTTTTAATGAGCACATGGAAGATATTGTCGATCTGAAAATTTCAGAACCTAGAATCGTCCTTTCCTATGAACTTTTTTTATGACTCTTACATGTATCTATGGGATAGTATTGAACGATTCTTGCTAAGTTTCCACTCGGCCAACCTTTGGCAACTCTTTTTATCGGCGGAAATTCAAAATGGCCGGCAAATGCTTTCCACCAATAGATGAAATAGAATTTTATCTTTAAATATTAAGTGTGGCACATTAAATCAGGAGGTTTCATGGTCAACAAACCCATTTCCGATGTCATTTTTACAAATTGAGTTCATTCAGGACCAAAAATGTACGATGGCCGCCAAATTTCAACCGCATTATGGTACAATGTGAATATTTCAATAAAACGTTCGTGTAACACATCTTATTTGTAGTTAAATGGTTAGATAAATGGTACTTGAATACATTTATTCTGCTTTTTTGGTTGTTTTCAGCTGACACATGCTTCTGGGACAACTCTGCTTTGATTTGCTTTGATTTTATGCCTGGTTTTTTTTTTTGACAAAATAACGTTCACACTCTTTGGTCATATTTCATTGTTTAGATTGAGGAACACCGACGTGGGTTAAGAACCCGAAATGTCCATTTCTGGTCCATATGGTGAAAATTTATCTGTTCTTAAATGATGCAATTTGATTTGAAAACGTTTATCATTTGACTGGTTTTTTTTTTCTGTTGTACGTGTTATAGTAGAAATATATTTAACATGAATGTATTTTCTTAGAAAACAAGTTTAAAAGAGTCACAAATGTCTAAAAGAAGGGAGGAGATCTCCAACAAGACTCCGTTGCAGCATCAACAGCAAAACACTAAAACAGCCGATGCAAAAACACAAAAGACGAGTACAGCACGAGACGGAAAAGAGACACACGACATGTAAACATCAAACACAAAAGACTACACATAAACCGACGAAACCAATGGGCAACCGGTGCCGACAGTGTCACGCAAGTAGCAAATGGTGTGGTTATCCTGGATTACATTGCTCAGCTATCAAAGTGGTTTCCATGGTAATTTTTTGTCTAACTATATCTGACTCCACAGTCTTTGCGATGGCTAAGATATATCTACCGCAACCATCGATTAGATTGTCCGAAAAAGATAATTTTCATGTCAGTGTAAGGTACCATTTCTAGAGAAAAGCAATAAAATCCATGACATGCCGTGGCCAGCCATTTTTTGCACTTACAGAGAAATGATATTAATGACAAATATGGATAATGACCATATCCCTGTTTACAGCACAAAATCGATAACCCAGAAAATCAGAAACCGAAGGCATACAAAATCAGGATAAAACATGAACCAAAGCAAACAAACAAAAACCCCCACCACATGAAAAGAAACGAACTCCCGATACGAGAGCTGTGTGACAAGAAGATATACTGGTAATCTTTCATTTGAATCATTTCCATGTTTAGCGATGCATGCGGCTGCATGTAGTACTATTTCTTGAAGATTCTTGAAGATTTTACAGCAACTTCACGGAAAATTACTGGGTATTCAGAGGGCTTAAAACAACTTAATATATTAATCAAAGGTATAAATGTTCGACATATGGGTCAATTATCATGGTAAATATACATCAACGAGTGTCCGTTATAAGAGAGTTCGATTTGAACAGAAGCGTATTCGAATTTTATTGATCAGTGAGGAGTGTTCTGAAGTCATTTGCATAACATGAGCTTATCGTGCGCAGAGTATATATGATGTGTAATGGAAGAAAGTAAGGCCATTCTAGCCATTCCCGCAGTTGAACCTCTACATTTTTATCAATTTTTCATTACGTTGTTTTTGTTGATATTTGTCATTCGCACAAACATTTTGATGTCGTATATTCTTCATGGCTGCCTCAGAACTTTATGATAACATCAGATCATTTTATCGCCAGTTGAACGTATTCAGAATCGTCGTTCTGCCATTTATCAACATGAGGAAATAACGTTTTGCAAAGAGACCAAACATTTTCGTGCAAACTTCATCGAGGTCGACGCACCAGTGTTTATACTCGCACCTAAATATCTTTATCATGCAGACAAATTCGCAATATATGCACGGAGATGTTGTCCGTTCGTTAATCTGTCCTCTGACTTTCAAGGACCTTTAGGGAAAAGGAAAAGATGCTTGCACTGTACTCACCGCACGTCTAGAAGTAAGATTGGAAGAGAATACATCGTCACGGGGTTTGAAGGAAGAATTACTACCCGATATTATATCGACGGTAGCTGAAAGGTCCAGCATTAACATCACTGCACAACAACCGTTGTCAAGAGCAAGAGCAATGTCGTGATGAACACTGATAAGAATGGTCTCTGTGGAATGATGCGCACGATGAACGAATTGTAAGGAGTCGTTCTTAGCAATGTTCATCGATATGATTATTAATCCTTTTTCCGACGACCTTCCTATGATTTTCGACACGAAAGGAAGATTTGACACCGGTCTGTAATTTTGTGGACATTCCTTATCCAACGATGGCTTTTTAAGCAACGGTTTCTATTTTTTGCTCGCTTGTAAGTTTGCGGAAAGACTGACTAGGAAAGCGACAAGTTAACGCTTGAGGTATTTACAGGTATGTTCAATTTTCTGTTTGAGAATAAACGTTGGTACTGGGTCCAAATCTTACGGCTTGCAGGCCGATTTCTTAATTATATTACCGAATCTCGTCGTCTGACGATCCTGCAAAATTCCGAAGTTTTGTCCAGTGAAATCCATATCGGCCCGTATAGGATTTGTTCCAATCTCGTTTTCATTTGAAAGTAGTGGATTTGATCTAATTTTTGAATCTTGTCATGAAAGAAGTCTGCAATTTTTTTTTGAAACCTGTGTTTTACTGTCGCATGATTGTATAACTACTTCCGCTTTGTTACCCTTCAAGAAATTGGCGGTACTAAACAGCTGTTTTGTCTCATTGCCACACTCGAGAATCTTTGACGAGTAATATTCCTTCTTACACTGATAAAGTAGTTTGCTATCATGCAAGCATTTGTCTATGAGAATCTGACGCTTTACTTCTAAAGCAGATATCGAATATTAACGAAATTGAAAAGAACTTGAATAATGTATCATTCCTTATCACTCATATAACATTATTATTATCCTGAGATACGTAGTTTCTCTTTCGATGACTTGGTTCCATTTTGAATGAGCCTCTAGGCCTGCATTATATCAGTACCAAATTATACTCTGTTCCTTTACGGAAGTTACACGAAATCTACGAATATACCAAGGACCTCACATTTACCGATACATGTTCACCAGAATACAGACTGCAAGGAGTCATCTAGGACATTTCTACTTTTCGTTTATTTCAAGCAGTTAGATCAGATAAATCAGAGGAGAAAACAAACCGTCCTTTCATTAAAAAAAGATTTGCAAACAAAGGTATTGATAAATTGAATCTTGGTCAAATTTTGAAACACAAAACAATCACAGAAAAAATCCCATCATATTTCAAAAGAAAAGAAACTCCTTGTATTTCCTATAGCTACACACCAGCAGTTGCTTTAAAATTTACAATTACAAACGATTCTTGCAGTGTATCGATTTAAGTAATCCCTCACTACATCCACTTCCTTGCGAATGTTCTTCATCGGATTTCAACTACTCTCCTTTTCGACACGTAATTACTGGTGACCTTAGTATAGTCAACAACGACAAGTTGAGAGAATTGTTAAAAAAGGGTCCCAAATACAGAGAAAGTATGTCCTTTACATGGAACCAAAATGTCAAAATTATCATAGACTATTGTGAGGAATATGCTAGACGTTTGGCAAAGAAAGAGGATGTACAGCTCGACACCCTTTCCGAATGGATAAAATCCATCAGAGGTTTACTTTTATCTAGAATTTACCGATTAAAATCAACTGTGAACATTAGATTCGAGTCTATATTTAAAGACCCTGATGTTATCACAGAGCTTACCTACCTCCAAGAACATTATGTCATCACATCAGCGGACAAAGCCTCAAATAATTACACATTTACTTGCAAAAAGTACTATTTCGACAGTCTAGTTAAAGAGTTGGGTTTCAATTCGACACCTGGAAATCCCACTTATACCCCAACAAACCGTTCTGCCTCTGAAATAATAGATAACCACATATCAGCTATTGCTTCCTTTGGCTTCGACACTAACAATTTAGATTTAGATTTACCATACTTAAACTACATATCAAAATGCATAAGAATCCATAGAAACAACGTTTCATGGCTGTTTCCTCAAAATGTTCTACCAAATCTGTATCAATCTTACTCACCAAAGTTTTATCTGAAATCAAATCTTGGCTTCAAATATATTGTTCGACATTATATTCTCGCAGTGGTATCAACCAGATGTGGATGTTAAAGACTTCGAAGGAACTTTTAGGACATCTGAATTCCACTCATTTAAGTAGAGTCCATTCGATCAAAGCCTATGATTTTTCGACACTTTAAAAACAACATTTCCACATTCTAAATTGAAAGAGAGACTCACAAAAATTATAAGTAATGCGTTAGCAAGTAAGAAAGGTAATCGCAAATACAAATTCATTGTTGTTAACTATGACAACAGATATTATTGAGATGTTAAACTTTCTGATCGACAACATTTTTGTGGTGTTTTGAGGAAAGGTCTTCCAGCAAATTGTCGGAATTCCAATGGGGACCAATTGTGCCCCACTCCTTGCCGACATTTTCCTTAACTCGTACGAAGCTGAATTCATTCAATCTTTGGTCTCTGAAGGGAAAAGATACTTAGCTTCTGACTTCAACTTCACTTACAGATACACAGACGATGTGTTGTCCATCAATAATCCAAAATTCAAGGGTTATCTGAGCTGTATCTATCCTTCGGAGCTTGAAGGCAAAGAAAATAAAGAGACAAATAATTCAGCATGCTATTTGGACATAATGTTGTACTACAACACTGATGGTCACATGAACACCTCACTCTATGACAAACGTGACGACTTCAATTTCAGCATTACAAACTTTTCTTTTCTAAGTAGCAACACGCCTTCATCATCTGCTTATGGCGTGTTCATATCTCATTTGATACGCTATGCCAGAGCAAGTACCAAATATATTGTTATAATTGTTCTGAGAGCGACACGTCTTTCACATAAGCTTCTCAGTCAGGGATATGTTTGTGACCGACTAACATCGCCACTGAGGAAGTTCTACGGTCAATATGGGGAACTGGTCATACACTATGATGTCCCACTCTCCAGAATGGTGGATGATATTCTGTCATAGACCATTTGAACCATCCGACCAAAGATTGTACTCAATGTCTTCCGAAATGGAAGTAACCGGATGTGACTGTTCTACCGAATCGAAGCGGCGGGTGTTGCATGCAAGCAGAAGATGCTTACTCTTACTTGGCACCTGGTCTCACTCCCATATCGGGAGTTCGCTTCTTTTCACGTGGTGGAGGTTTTTGTTTGTTTGCTTTGGTTCCTGTTTTACCCTGATTTTGTATGCCTTCGGTTTCTGATTTTCTGAATTATCGATTTTGTGCTGTATACAGGGATATGGTCATTCTCCTTATTTGTCATTTAGATTATGCAGAGGTTCCTGAGAAAGAGATTTTCTAATAGGGGTAACCTGCGGGGCCTATTTAACCCCGCCCTGGATCCACCTCTGGTAGAGGAACTGTTGTATTTTTTCATACATGCAAGTTTCATCAAATTCCGCTGAACGAGGAGGAGAAGTCGAAAAAACGGACGAACAATGGAGGACGACGGACGCTGGAGAAACCATTATGACAGAAGTTTATCCTTTGGCTCAGGTGAGCTTACAAAATCATCGAATACAACAATACGAACATGTTCCAACTCTATACCTTAAAAGTTTATGAAGAAAATATCAAACCAATTTTTCTGCACCAGACACGTCTTTCGAATATATATTCTCATCAGTGATGCTTCCAGCCAATGTGCTTTTCATAAGCCGCACAAATTTATTTCACTAGCGCTCTGTGGTTTTAATTTTAGGATCTAAAGGAGCAGGTTCGGTAACCATGGTAACATAGAAAATCGGCCCTAATTTTAGAATGTTTTAGATTTCGATTGTATTCCGTATGAAGGAACTTAAATATATGGTTGTTTGAAATACCAAATAAATATTTTAATTTACATACAATACACCGAAAGATATGGCTTCAAAATCGGCTTTAAGTCGTTAAATGCTGAAAAATCTCAAAAAAGGGACGTAATTCTGGTCAAAATTTGTGGAAATAAGCAGGGCGCCAGCCCTCAACCAAAATAACTTTCATATAAAAAGTTCAATTTGCAATTTATCTTTCGATCGACATAAAATTTTTGTTGGGTGTGGGTTGGCGCCTATACTAATTTTAAAGATTTATGCAGAAAATATGGCGATTTTCCTTCATTTTCCGTCATGTAGAGCAAATGACGTCACAATATGACGTCCTACCTAACGCACATGGCGTTTTGACAATGAAAAATATTTACTTCCTATTCCGATGGGTATTTGAGATAAATATAAGAGATGCTGAATCATAATTTTCATAAAATTATTTTTTGCAAGAATTAAGGACCGATTTTGGTGGTAAGTGAACTTACCCCTTTGTGTAATTATTTTACAGAGAGTAGAAAAGACCAAACATAAAACAACGAGACCAATTGGTAATCGGTACCGACATAAGATGGCCATCCCCTATGTCAGAAGCAAATGGTGCGGTTATCCGGATTACGTGCGCAGACCCAAATCTACTCCCACTTACCCGGTTACCAAGAGGTCTCGAAGAACCAACAATTGTGGTGTAAAATAACCTCCTGAACGTAAAATTACCATACAAAAAGACTGCATGGATCAGAAGACCCAGCAATACACATATGGATTATGTAATTAGATAAAGAATTAGACGGCGTACGAAATCCATCTGTACTCTGCCGGCTGTAGGAAGCCGACCGACATTAAGGGTGGACATGTTGAAGTCAGGGCGCTGCCTTTTGTATACGGAATCCTGTCGTCACAGTGAATCAACGTGCAATTCTTAAGAATGCGTTGATACAAGACTACATTTTTCCAATACCAAACCAAGTGTCCGTCTGGTCACAAAAGGACCATATCCACGTAATAAAAGGCATTTGATGCAATTTCGATGGTAATTATGTCTGCCTTTGATCCTTCTTAGTAATACTTTGTTAATAATGTCATCATCAAAGGTTGTGAGATACCCAACAAATTTACTCTGTTGCTTTTATTGGCCAGAGTTTCAATAGAAGCTGACAATATTTTTGTTTAATTTCTAGAAAGCCTTAACCAGTATGTGGAAGAGATAACTTTGACCTAAAAGTTTCGTTGTAATTTGTAATTTTTTTCGTTGAACATCAGTACATGAATAGCGAAACGTAAATACCATATATCACGGTATTCCTGGAACATCACCGCCAAGCCAGGGGTAATTTACCATGAGTCCAAAATCATCCCTATTGTCATACACACTCGTATAAATCTTTCCGTTTACAATTTTGATATTTAGGTCCAAAAATGGTGTTTATGTGTTTGTAACGTTTGCCCTGTCAAGTGTCAATTCTTGATGAATAACATTTTAATATTATTCAAAAAACAGGATTGTCAATTGTAAGAATATCACACAGGTACCTAGAAATACCATTGGAACATATCAAATCGTCACTTTTGAGTTTGACTTTGAGTTCGTACAGAAAACAATAACTCTGATTCGTATTAAGACATAAACGTCACCAGAAATTTGTTCTTTAATGATAATCAGTATTAATATTTTCAAAAACATGCACAATTTTATCAAAGATGAGAGGAAAAGCTCGAATCAATTTGGATTGAAAGAGTTCATATATATTTAGCCGTCTGGACATGACACTGTTGCATAAGGCTGATTATTCCGGCATTGACAATTTTCGTATCGTATACCATCAATCACGTAGGGAAATCCATTGTCTCTAGGATAATGACATTTCCCATCGGCGTCTTTGCAACCTATAGAAAGAAATTACATCCTTGTTGTAGATATAACGATAATAAAAAAAAAGAAAAAACAATGGTATATTTTCGTTTTTACATGTATATAACATAAGCAGATCCGTTCAGTTCCTAGCGAAGAAAACTTTAAAGCAGAGGGTATCGAACGAAGTGTAATGTTAGAGATTAAAAATTTTGCCCGTAGAAAATTTTGATAAGATATTTAAAATCTACGTACATTTAGAATACAACGAATTTGAAAACGAATCAATGTTACTTTATGAGAATCATATTATGAAAAAAAAAACACATTTTCTTATTTGTTTTTGAATATGCAGAACAAGACGTTTCTAATTAAATTAAAGACTGCAATTAGATAGTAGATAAATCTTACTTCAGTTTCCATCCTGAGTTTTATTCATTTGAAATAATTTTTTAAAATGAATTTGAAAAAAATCTTAATCAACAGATATCAAACTGAAGATGTTTTGTTTACGAAAATTACATTTATGATTGAAAAAAAAATATATTTCTTCAATACATATTTTAAGACATATAGTAATATTCAAACGAGTCAAATACGACGATGTCTTGCGAACATGCCTGCTTTGACTGTTAATATTTTCATGAACATACCTGCTTTGACTGTTAATATTTTCATGACCTTTCCTGTAATAAAACATTTCTTTATGTTGCATTTGTCGTCCCGCCACTCTTCATCTGATTTTCTACACTTGTTACAGTCAAAGCAACCTAGTTAATATAAATCAGATTATAAGAGATATCTAGTCGTTTTAAAATGTTTAAGTATATTACAGCTTTTAAAATAACCAATTTTGGGTAAGAAAAATGCACAAAGAAAAATACCACTTCCATTGTTTATCAGTTTTACACTATCAAGGCTTACATGTAAAGCGCTAGTACTACACGCATGTTCCGTTAACTACTTTTATTCTCTTTATTTCTATAATCCATTCATTCTCGTGACTGGTGGTTCAAACGATTGTATGATTTATAAAGCATTTGGAGTATGGTACTTTATGAAAATCTCGAGGAATGTCGAAGTTTATCTAAATCATTTATCAATACCATCGCTAAAGAGTCACAATGGTCACCTTCTTAAATTATTACAAATATAACACGTCTCCATACTCAATCCAAATAATAAAACATGGTAAAAGACTTGAAAAGTATGTACAAAAGAAAAGGGAAGGGTCTCCAGCATGACCAACCGGCTCTCACTCAGCGAAACAAACCAACAAGAAAGCGACATATAATTGACATCAGACAAAACTACAAACCACAAAAAGACACCAAAATATTCACCAGAACACCAAACAAAACAATCGAAACAGACGCACAGAAACATCAAACATTAATGAAAGGAAGTTTACGAATGTGCAATTTTGGACATCTGTTATAAACGAATGGTGTGGTTAACTGTCATTTAACTGCCGTTAACCCTAATCCTACCATTGTACATGACCGAGAGTATATTTGCGGCTTTTAACATTGTTTTTGGACTCTATCAATTTGCCAATTTGAACAGTTTTTTAAAGTAATCAGTTGTGTTATAGATATGAAACGGATGTCATATAATGTTTATCTGAGTTCAGGGTAAACCTTTCCTTTACAAAGCAACAGCAAACTCTCACCATAGAAAAAAAAACACTTAACCCAAAAAAAATTGTCATCTTTAATCATGATATGGACCCTGTCATTGTAATGTTTTTAAGGTCGAGTAAGCATTAAGCGTTTATCAGATTATGATCAAACATGATGAAGTGATATCTTAAACATACTTTGTGTATGTGACCTCGGTTCAGGATAATTACATTTTATTTTCACAGTGAATAAAAAACGTTCCCTTCTGGGAAAGTAGAGTTATAGGACCAGGGTATTCAAACTTTAGTAAATTGTTCTTCATCAGATGCACTTTCACTTTGAATCATTTAAAGGTCCTGTCTGATTAAACCACCCTTTGTTGACCTTTCATTTAGACAATCAAATCGCGACTTACTGGTATGCAATATCAAATTACGAAAACTATTCTATTATCAAAATCGGGACAAATCGATTATTCGCGGCTACCATGACCACAGAGTACACGCCAACAAAGTTGTATTTTACAATGTTTGTGATTTATGTGGTTTTTCTATACAAAAGGACACTTCCGATGATAGTTAAAACGTTGGTCATAACCAAACATGTTTTAATATGAAGTTAACATTGTCGATGTTAAGCCATCGAAGATCCAATGAAACGGACGTTCTGATTGCTTAATCAAATCTTATGAACATTCCATTCAAAGTTTTATTAATCAGGACCCATAACGAGTGTACTCCAGACCAAGGAGATGGGGTGCTGGTATTAATCAGACTGTTCAAGGTCATGGTTGCGATATCAAGGTCACAGGACACGTTTGTGGATAGAAAATGGTTGATTACATCAGATTTAGGTCAATCTTGTTGCAGAGAAGTTCTAATGAAATAGGAAATATCCGTAAGTGATCTTGGTTTCAGGTCTATTTGCCATTTTTAAGCAAACTATTTTCAGCTTTATGTTCTTATACACTATTATACAATGGTTTGACAACAAAAACAAAACTTATTCCTTTTAAATTAATATCTATTTTAAACAAATTTCAATTTATTATTATCTGAAATAAATGGAAAATGTTACTGTTATTTATATCTGATTCACTAAACTACTACATTGAAGTACGTGTTTTCGGATACTTTTAGAAAAGTATTGCAATAAAGGAACAGTACATGAACCAGTGATCACCATAACTTATTATGAAAACATTGAATGAATTCATATCATGCAAATGACCTTAACAGAAGCTAAAAGATTGATCGGGTACATTTTCGGGGAATTTTCTTCAAGAAGGTATATAGTTGGAACCCTTCGACATTAACAAGAATACAATTGTGTGAATATGTCTTGCACCATTGTATTACGTTCGATTTTAAGATTATATCTATAGGAAATCATAAACAGAAATTTAGTTTAACCTCAAATAACCGGGCTTGAATATCAAACTAAATTGTCCGGAAATTTATATTTTGCAAAGATGGCGAGACAGTCACATTAATTTCTATTTGAATTACTCATTATAAAGAAGCCGACGGTCAACCATGCCGATATGCATTTAAATCGAAATCGAAATTTTAAAAGACAACGTCCATCATCAGAACAAAAAAAGCTGAAATTAATCGGAATCAAAATTTAGATCGTGTTCTTGCTAGACTTTCATTTATTGATTATGGCTTACCATGTCTTGTATAATCAATCCGTATCTTATTGCCGCGTACTTCACATTTCCATTCCTTGCATCCTTTTTCCCAAGTTTCATTAGCCTTGTAGCATTTCCTCCCAACACGACATCCTATTCATTTACAAGAAAGGAGAAGATTTGCAATATATTTTAGTTAAACCATTCACAACAAAAGAGTCCACAACTGCTTTCGTATTGAGGACTGTGTTTGTTGCTCTCTTTTTCAATACTTATCGTATAGTTATGATGAAACAAACAAGACGAAACATCACTGCAATTCGGTCTTTTCGAAATACAGAGATATTTCCCAATGGTGCAGGTATGTGACGTCAACGTATTGTGACGTCATCAAATTCTATGGAAACAAGCGTAAAAGTCAGGGAAGCTGTTTTACGAATATGACGCTTCAATGACGTCACAATGCATTTTCGTTAGATACCTGCACAAATCGAAAAGAAGGAATCTAAAGATTGATATACAAGTATGATATGCGTTTTGCAGACCTCAAGCTGATGCTTTGCAGTTATCAATTACACTTCTGATCAATCACACTTCTGGGACAATCAACATGGAAATGAATATGTTATTCTTATAAAAATATCTCTTGCAGTATTGCGTAACGAACACAAGGTAATTTTTTCGATAAATAAATAAATAAATAAATGATAAGAAAAAGACAAAAAATGATGTACACATTTCATCGTTGACATTTACCATATTCTGCAAATTGAATTGTTGGCACCTGGTTTTCTACCTTACATTGCATCTTTGAGCATCCAACCTTCCAGATATCACCGTCCCTTCGACATTTTGTGTTATCTTTGCATTCTACAAAAGAAAAAACGAAAAAAAAAACACATCTATTCAAGTTTAATATCAAAGAACGTATAAATTTTTCTTTCAAAACATTGCGTCAAGAGTACTCAAAATAAACGAGAATGGTAAATAAACATCATATGTAAACACGGAGTAATATTTTTACTTGCTATGAGTATCTTCCTTTGTTTGTGATTAAGATTATTCAATTGTTCCGAAATAAGTACTACTGTTTTGAACAATAGAACAGGTTTGTTCTATCGGTTAAGTAAGGATAGGCGAGTAAAAATTGGACTTTGAATATTTTGTTTTATTGCATTTGGGGAGTTTTCTTATCTCCTCAAAATTTTATAGGCACTAAATTAGCACATAAACAATATAACATCAATTTATTGAACTTTTCAAAAGGCTGAACAAAAGCTGAAAAAGCATGTTATGAAAATTAATAATAAAAGATTATACCCGATGCTTCAGTATTACGTTATAAATGGATATTGTATCAGTAGGCCACCTGCCGAAATTCATAATGGCTGACAAAATGACGAAAATGTCCGAGTTAAGAGATTTAGGCGCACATTTTCATTGTTACGTCACTATGGAATTGCATCTTTTAACAGTGACGTCATAATGAAAAACAACGCCAAAAGATGTTGACTCGGAATTTTTGTGCTTTCTAACAAGATCGGAAAATGTGTCTGACCAATAAACAAAAGACTGTTTGGAAAAGGTATGACCGTCGTAAATGCCGATTTTAGCCTATTATCAACCTGTTACAACACAAAGAATAACTATTGTAGGTTTTCATTAATAAAAAAGAAAATGTAGAAAAGATTATGATATGTTGGCCGGTAAAATGAATCGATAACAAAAATGAAATTCCTTTCCTAGCAATCTATGCTTCAGGAGGTTCATTGTAAATATTATTATACAGAATGTACCTGATTTAGTTATGGTGACGTTTCCCATTAAACCATTTCGACGCAATTCGTGGTAAGACAATCAATATTATTACATTATTATGATAATTTACCTGATTTGGTTATGGTAACATTTCCCACTAAACCATTTCGGACGCATTTCTTGGTAATACAATCAATAGTCCATTCTGTGTCTTCTTCAATACAAGTCCCATTGTAGCTGCAGCCTTCAACAACAAAGAAGTTTATATTATAAAAGCGATAAGATTACGATAACTTTGTTTTACTTTTCATTGATAGTGTTTTCCATCCTTGCAATGCATACCATTGTGCCGGTAACAGATATTCAACAAAATAAGATGATATCATGCGAAATACTGAAATTTTCGCGGAATCTCTTGTTTTGTGAAAAACGCGAAAATTATCCCCATGCGAAAATTTCCCCCTACGCAAAATTAACATCGCTGCATTCATAATATGGGAAAACATTTTTATCGCGATTATTTCCCCCACGCGACACGTCTTGGTATTATACACGCGAAATTTTTGAAAATATGATCTATTAAAGGCGGTTTCTTTTAATAAAATTTAAGTGTTTGTATGTACTTGTTTCAGATAAGGTATTAAATTGTTCTAACTTTTTTTGCATTTTATTCAGTAGATTAGCCACAATCCATACATCAATAAAAATTACAGAAGTCAGTCTCATAGTCGAGAAGGCAAGGCAAAATTATATTAAAAAAAGAAACATAAAAAATCGGTGACTTTTTATACGCCTTATTTACAATTTTGTAGATGAATATACCGTATATATGGAGACGTGTAGGTTCCTATGCACATATCATTTATACTGAATTTGTTTGTAAGGAACATTTCATAAATTATTTTTCTATGATTTTGAACGCTAATATCTGGTTAAATTGAGAAAAAGATGTACTTATTGGATAAAGGAATGCCTTTGCGAGATGGAATGAACAGAAAATTCCTTCTGCGACGTGCGCTGTAAAACATCATGTTTATCTACAAACATTTGGATGGAGGAACATACATATACAATGTTCGTGTATAGAAATAAATATAAAAGAAGCACGTCTCAGCTATTCAGTCTCAAAGTCGAGAAGGCAAGGCAAAATCATTAGAAACTCCATCGTAACAGTTGCGAGAGATATGTTCTTTTTATTCCAATATGGTATTGACTCGATATACAATGATGGTACACTGTAGAATATATCAGGATATTTTATGAATATTTTATATGATACATCATTAGGCTAGTGCAGCAAATTCTGTTACTCTTGAATTTATTTATCCTCACACTAATGTCGTTTACCTAATAAAGAAAGGTACCCGAAACCCCAACCCTACTAAATCCGCCCATGTGCATGCCATTTTTGGTGTAACACCCTATAAATTTTTATTGGTTAGTGATAGAGCTTTGATGTTTCGCATGTGTAGTTTTTGTTACCTTTCCAAACAAAGCATATTTTACCTGGCCTTCACTTAGATATTTTTGTACATACTTTTCAAAAATATATAGCAGCATTGCATGCAACACAGGCATTGCTGAGCTTGGATTGCTTTTTTACATTTACTATCTGAAAATGACATGAAATCTGGTGACTGAGGATAACACGCTGTCCAAATAATGACAAGCACAATTGATAAGATTTATTCTACAAACCGGCGAATTTATGAATTTATGTATGTATTTTTTTTCAGTTTAAAAACAGATTCTAAAAACCGATATGGTGTTATAATGAACAAATCATTTAAAGCTTTTTTAACGGCGGATTTTCTAAAATGGTAGACAATAATGACTTGATTCTAAAGTAAACAGAGTAACATTGTTTACACAAAAAGTAGCAGCAGTCCTCCTTTTTCACCGGAAGACGAAGATGAAAAGTATGTCACACCATGTTATTTGATTGCTTGGTGCTTCAAATTATACATTTAGAGAATGACGGGGACTCTTTCAGGAAAATAGCAGACGTCTGCTAAGTGCTTATTGCTCAAGAATCGTCTACATAAAATTATATAAAGTAAAAAACATAAAACCACCAACTTAACTTGAGCTCAGTTCAACAATATTGTTTTATCATTGCTGCAAATGAGCTTCCTGTATAAGTGTATGAATGAAAGTTTAACACAAATTCTAAATACAGATTCCAAGATCTCAATCGATAGACAGACAAATTCTTGAAAAGTACCAGAAAGAAAGCAAAGACAGTGAGATTGTACCCGAAAGTGAACAGCGGAACATCTTCTCACAAGAATAGAAAAAGAGTTTGAAGCTATCTTAGAACTACATAGAGAAGTAGCTTTTTTAGGGCGAAAGTTAATGACACTATCAAATTTAAGTTCCAATGTACAAAACAGGCCGAATTTCTGGACAACTTTATTCATCTTTCTATAACATGAGATAGATTAGTCATTGTTGGTGTTATTATTACAATGTCATCTAACTCAAGTTTCTTGATTTCATATTTACCTATTTTTGATACTTCAATTTTCCTCTTCCTTCCAGTGACTAAACACTTCTTTGTGTTACAACCATCTTTCCATTCTTCGTTGTTTTCGCGGCATTTCTCTCCGTCCATACATCCTAGTAACAATAATTCAATATTGCCATCAATATTCCCAAAAAATTTTCACCGGTATCCATTCAAAATCATTAAAAACAGAAGAACACGCCAAACCTAAAACTTGGTTACTAAAAATTCGATTTTGGATACAACGTGTTAGCTGTTGCGGCGATCAACATGTATATTACCATCGAAGAAGCTTTTGAAAACAATCATCCGGACGTAAACTATGATATTTAACTAATCACTCCTCAGTCTTCGAGAACAAATAAAAACAGGTATGTATACTTTGATGCAAGATACTAGCTTTTTTATAAAATGTCCGAATCCTGCTTAGTTGCATCACACTTAATTAATCTAGGAGAATACAATTGGTTTAAAAAAATAAACATCTCGTGGATATTTTCAATTGATGCCGATCAAACGAGTTACCTCTCAATTGACCTAGTTACAACCATGATTAACTTGTTCTTTAAAATACAACAGATGCTAATCATATGTCATAGTTTATGCTATTTCTAGGTCGAACACACGTTACGTAAGACTGCCAGGTATTTCGTATGATGAAGTTGTATCGGCATTCAAACTAGATACTTGATACAAGAACACTTCTTCTTTTCTTGCTTATAACATGCAATACAAATACCATACTACATTATAGGAACTAAAGTCAATGTGTTTTGTTGGCTTGAAATAATGTTTTCAATGAATATTTTACTTGAAGCGTTGCAAGATACAATTTTGCATCAGAATCAAAGTGATGAGTTTGTTATTGGTTATCAGATAAAAAAATTCACAATCTTGCCAACATTGTAAGTAAGCGCAATCATGAAACAAATATTTCTTTTTTCAATATTCCCTATTCAAAGACTTAGATAAGCTTACAATGCATCAAAGTTGCAAAGTGCGGAGTTGCAAAACTTGAATGTAAGTATGAATATGCAGACTTAATATATACATGAATTGTATATGGTCAAGACGGATGGGGAGCATCTTGAATTTGATGATTTGAAGTGATTTTTGCGCTTTATTCTTATGAAGACACGCGAAAAGGTTTAGATTCTGACACTTTGTGTACGAGTTGTCGTTACTCTCATTCGACACCTAGCGTTCGTTGAAATGTCTCGTTTTGTACCTGATTTAGTGAAGGTGACATTTCCAAATACAGCATTTCGGACTCAGTTCTTGGTAAGACAACCAATATTGTAAATATGCTGATTTACCTGATTTAGTTATGGTGACATTTCCCATTAAACCGTTTCGGACGCACTTCTTGGTAAGACAATCGGCAGTCCATTCTCTGTCTAGTTCGATACATGTGCCATTGTAACTGCATCCTTTAACAAAAAAGAATTTACTTTATAAAACGATAAGAAGACGATTACTTTTTTTACTGTTCAGTGTATAGTGTTTTCCATCATTGCAATGCATACCATTGTATCGGCTACAGGTATCTGACAAAATAAAATTATACCATGCGAAACATCTCAATAAATTGGATAAGGAATAATGGATATAAGCTTATGCTCAGTAGCAACAGATTGAGATCCAATTGTGAGACGACAATCTGAAACGTAAACAAGAGCCCCAGGGGGCACAACGCTCACCTGATACCCATGCACACTCTAATTGACATACTGACATTGAATACTGATAGTGCCACTACCAGGATTTTAGCCCACAACCTTTCTAACAAGATTTTTGCCGGATGCAGACAAGTTTTTTTTTCAGACAACCTTTAAAAGTATAAACAAGAGAAAATAGTCACATTTCAAAACAACAACTTTTTTACTGATTTGAAAAGATGGATTATGCGATCCAAAGTCATATGCCCAGCTAGTATAGTTTGCAACATCAAAAATAAAATCATTTTGTAAAATTCCACATTAATGTGCAACAGAAACAGAATAAAACAATGAAATGATTTCATAAATTAAGTTTATTTAAAATTGAACACCAAACCTTTCATTATTAATAGCTAGTATGCCAGAAAATAATAAAGCCTGTGTTTGTGAAACACGAATGCCCCGCGGTGGCATCTTTGTTGGTATAAACACCATTTTCTGTTAAGTATGTGAGAGGTCAGGGTCAGAGTAATGTTGGTATCAATGGAAAGATCTTGTCACAAAGAATACACATGTACAATATGAAAGCCCTATCACTAACCATTCAAAAGTTATGCCCAATGTTAAAGTTTTTGAAAAGTAGGTCAAAGGTCAAGGTCACGAGGTCAAAAATTTTGGTATCAATGGAAAGGTATTGTCACAAGGAATACACATGTGAAATATGAAAGCTCTATCACCTTCCATTCAAAAGTTATGCCCAATGTAAAGTTTTTCGGACAAACAGACAGACGGAGAGGCCAAAAACTATATGTCCCCGTATCTTTGATTCCGGAAGCATAAAAAACAAAGACTTTTCGGTTTTGCCTTTATTCATATTAAATTATACAGAAATCTATGAATGAGAGCTTTTGAATAGTATTGATTTCATCTTAATACATGTAACGTACAGTCAAAATCGTGTTAATCCAATTAACACAGACAAGTTGTTAGTGGACAGTATTAATTAAAGTGAGTTGTGTAGAAATTGAGCCAATTTATTTTCCAAACAGCAGTGTACGGTGTATCAAACCTCATGACCCAGTGAAGCCACTTGGACAAATTATTTTCGGTAAATATGCTGAAATGCGGCGCTTGGAAATGTATTTTTAGCATATTGAATCAATAGTCGTGATAAATTTAACTTCGAACTTGATCTTGTCTTTTATGCAATCTACAGATAGGTTTGAAAATATGCAAAATTCGGAACATTTTCGATGAGGACGCAGAGTTCCTGTAAAGAAAGTGAAATTTGCGAAAAAAGGACATGCATGATCCCCCCCCCCCCCTTTTTTCTTTACATTTTTATGCGTGCCAAAGATTCGCAATCAAAAAAGACCAATTTTACAGACTTCCGGGCATTTCAAGTCAGTCAAAATTTTTAGTGTGCAAATTTTTATTTCCTGTAGTTACCCCTACTAAAGGGTCAAGGAGGTATTGAACCAATCAAATCTGTAACACAAGATATATTGCGACTATGTTTACCATAGATACAGAAATAAGACAGAGAAAATAATCAAGTACATGTATATTGGCTTTTAAAGGCAAAACCACTCAAGCAGAAAAAGTAGGTCAAGGTCATTTTATGAAAACTTGACCAAAGATACATCCAATATGCAAGTGTGGTACATGTAGCAGTTATACTTTGCTCAATATTGGCTTTATAGAGCAAAATCACTCAAGCGGAAAAAGTAGGTCAAGGTCATTTTATGAAAGTTTGATCAAAGATACATCCAATATGCAAGTTTGGTACATGTATCACTTATACTTTGCTCAATATTGGCTTTTAAAGGCAAAATCACTCAAGCGGAAAAAGTAGGTCAAGGTCATTTTATGAAAGTTTGATCAAAGATACATCTAATATGCAAGTTTGGAACATCTAGCGCTTATACTTTGCTTAATATTGGCTTTTAAAGGCAAAATCACTCAAACGGAAAAAGTAGGTCAAGGTCATTTTATGAAAGTTTGATCAAAGATACATCCAATATGCAAGTTTGGTACATGTAGCACTTATACTCTGCTCAATATTGGCTTTTAAAAGCGAAATCACTCAAATGGAAAAAGTAGGTCAGATGCTGCATCCGATGCATAGGTCCATCTCGGCATCCAAAGATGAATCACTTGTGCAAGTTTGGTTACTGTAGCATTAGTACTTTGTCAGATACTGAGCTACCCAAAACTTCTTATCCAAATCACTCAAGCGGAAAATGTAGGTCAGATGCTGCATCCGATGCATGGGTTCACCTCAGCATCCAAAGATGAATCACTTGTGCAAGTTTGGTTACTGTAGCATCAGTACTTTGTCAGATACTGAGCTACCCCAAACTTCTTAACCAAGTCACTCAAGCGGAAAATGTAGGCCAGATGCTGCATACGATTAATGGGTTCACCTCAGCATCCAAAGATGAATCACTTGTGCCAGTTTGGTTACTGTAGCATTAGTACTTTGTCAGATACTGAGCTACCCCAAACTTCTTAACCGGACGCGGACGCGTGGGGTTATAGCATAAGCTCACTCAACTTCGTCGAGGTGAGCTAAAAATGATGGTATGTGAAGAAAGGTCTTGTCACATGGAATGCACATGTGAAATATCAAAGCCTATCACTCAGCAATCAAAAGAAATAGCCGATCTAAGATTTTTTGAAAAGTAGGTCAAATATCTAGGTCTTGGTCCTGAGGTCAAAAGTTATGATATGTGTAGATTGGCCTTGTCACAAGAAGGAATACACATATGAAATATCAAAGCTCTATCACTTACCAATCAAAAGATATAGCAAATCTTAATTTTTTTGAAAAGTAGGTCAAATATCTAGGTCAAGGTCATGAGGTCAAAATTATGGTATGTGTAGAAAGGTATTGTCAAAAGGATTACACAAGAGAAATATCAAAGCCCTATCACTTGCCAATCAATAGATATAGCCAATCTTGGTTTTTTTTAAAAGTAGGTCAAATATCTAGGTCAAGGTCATAAGGTTAAAAAATATAGAATGTGAAAAAAGGGCTTGTCACAAGAAAAACACATGTGAAATATCAAAGCCCTATCACTTACCAATCAAAAGATATAGCCAATCTTAGATTTTTTGAAAAGTAGGTCAAATATCTAGGTCAAGGTCACGAGGTCAAAAAATATGGTTTGCGTAGAAAGGTCTTGTCACAAAGATTACACATGTGAAATATCAAAGCCCTATCACTTGCCAATCAAGAGATATAGCCAATATTAGATTTTTAGAAAAGTAGGTCAAATATCTAGGTCAAGGTCACAAGGTCAAAAATTATGATATGTGTATAAAGGTCTTGTCACAAGGAATACACATGTGAAATATCAAAGCCCTATCACTTACCAATCAAAAGTTCTGGGGTGTGACACCCAAGTGTGACAGACAGACGGAGGGACGGATGGACGGACAGACGAACAACGGACAAAGTGATCCCTAAGTGTCACTGTGCTTCGCAGGCGACACAAAATAGTCGATTTGAAAAATTTCGAACCTAGAAATGTCCTTTCCTATGAACTTTTTTTGATGATTCTTATGTATGGGATAGTACTGAACGATTCTAGCTTGGTTGCCACTCTGGCAACCTTGGGCAACTCTTTTTATCGGCGGAAATTCAAAATGGCCGCCAAATGCCTTCCATTAATGGATGAAATTAAATTCTTTCTTTAAATATTAAGTGTGGCACATCAAATCAAGGGTTTCGAGGGTCAACAAACCCATTTCCGGTGTCATTTTCACAATTTGAGTTCATTGAGGACCAAAAATTCAAGATGGCCGCCAAATTTCAACCTCAGTACCGTACAATGTGAATATTTCAATAACACGTTTGTGTAACGCATCTTATTTGTAGTTGAAAGTGTCTAGAATACATTTTTTTTGCTGTTTTGATTGTTTTCAGCTAACACATGTTTCTAGGACAACTCTGCTTATCGGGGGAAATTCAAAATGGCCATCAAATAGTCTACTTCTACTGTGTAAAGTGTAACAATTACTTGATATATCAAGTGAAGCACATCTAATCAGGGATTTCAAGGGTCAAGAAATCCATATCTTGTGTCATTTTGCTTATTAGTTCATTAAAGGCTTAACATAAAATTACTTCTCACTTCATTATTCATATTTCGTTACGAATAACTGTGGTGCGTCTTATTTGTGATCTCAAATGTGGTATAATCCATGTCTAATTTCCTTTTGTCGATATGAGCTTACAAATACTCTTTTTACACAGATTGCACATTCTCAAACCATAAAATCGAAGAATCTTTTTTTATTATAAAAATAAAAATAAATTGCAGATAAGAGTCGACCTGAGGCAGGAATCTACATAATAGGGCTCTGAATTGTCAAAATATCATGTAAAATATTTAAGCGATTGTCGCATAGTCTGCAAAAAGACTTCAGAGGAGCAAAGTTCTTCCAGGATTGCTGCATGATCTGTATTCTTGACATAAATCGTTTTCCCTGTCATTGTTCTTTTGACTTATAAATGCTCTTGTTCTGTTCAAGATTCATTTCAAGCTGGCCACACTGACTACGTCTTACACTTCAATCGAATACTCTCAGTGTTGTGAGAGAACATTTGGAATGAAAACCTGTTTAAGATATGATATAGAAGCAACCTTCACACTGTACAGAACACTGATATCCAAGACAATTGCTTTCAAGATTTCACCCACTTGAGTTTTACATGCCATTTCATCTTACAACAATTGAAGACTCCTCAGATTCAATTTTAAATCACTGTGGAGAAAAACGGAGGGAATCTCCAACCAGAAGTAAAAATTATCCTTCGGTGTAGTCATAGCAGATGAAAGTTTAAAAGGCCTGCTCATTTACAAACTTAACCAGCTTTATGAAGGGAAAAGAGAGTGCTAACCTGTTACTATTGAGCAGCCTTCTTTGCATAGAAGAATGCATTCTATGTACCAGACATGCAAGATTCGGACAATGAATGCTCATTAGTGTGTCACTTCCAGCCAAAATGATTCAAAGAAACATAGATAATTAATGTTGTTTTGCCACATTAGAAGACATTATATTCTTACAAAGTTCCATTTTAAGTATAAATAGCTAGGATAGAGATACAAGGTTCAGAATGTCATTGAAAAATGGTACATGTCCTCATTAACGTTATACATAAATATAGTAGATATCTCAACTCAAAATAAAGTACAACCAGGGACTGTTGTAAAGAAGATACCAAACACTTTCTATTGCATTCTTACCGATTGGAAAAATAGCTATAAAGGCAAAGAAATTGCCATGATGGTCAAAATAGCCAAGTTACCTCGAATTTACTTGCTTACTCTTGAATTCCTTGCGTCAAACAAACTGGTTTTATATTAATACGATTGATAGGGAAACTTTATTTTTGTGTTTTGAGTACCATTTTAATCAAATAAATGACATGTCTATCTTTGCATTACATTTTGACGAATCTTAGTCTGTTAAAGTTGAAACCATCCAGTCTTATATGTCACTCTTATTCATCTTTCATTATATAGGATGTCTTATGAAATACTAGCTTGTGATATTTCTTTTCAGAATAATACAATTCTCACACATTCATTAACATGTATTACGTTTACTTATTGCTTCCTCCGTATTATTCGTAGTTCCCAACTGAAGTGGTAATCTTGAAATAAGCATATATATAAGCTCAAGTCGTAGCAAAATCCCTGCCACGGAATACTACGACCCTCCAATTACTTATACGATTAATTGTCCTTACTTTTTTCTTAGAAAAAATCAAAATAAATGTTCTTGCATTGAAGCTGAAAATTGGCTACCATTTGGAGTTTTGAAATAAACCCATTTGAACAAAAAGACACAAGATATGGATTTCGTGGCCCTGTTAAAACCACTGAAAAGATGTTCCGCACTTAATGTATTAAGTGATTAAAAATACTACAAATAAGATGTGTAACAAAAACTTTTTATTGAAATCTACATATTGCACCATAATGAGGTTGAAATTTGGCAGCCATCTTGAATTGTTAGCCTAAAATGAGCTCAAAATGTCAAGATGACATTGGAAATGAGTTTGGTGACCCTCAAAACCCCTGATTTGATGTGCCACACATAATATTTAAAGAATAAGTTAAATTTCACCTATTGGTTGAAGGCATTCGGCGGCCATTTTGAATTTCCCCCGATAAGCAGAGTTGTTCCAGAAGCATGTGTCAGCTGAAAACAACAAAATCGGCAAAATAAGTGTATTCTAGGACAATTGCAACTACAAATAAGATATTTTACACGAACGTTTTATTGAAATAGTCACATTCTACCATAATGAGGTTGACATTTGGCGGCCATCTTGAATTTCTAGTCCTGAATGAACTCAAATTGTAAAAATGACACCGGAAATGGGTTTGTTGATACTAAAAACCCCTGATTTAATGTGCCACACTTAATATTTAAAGAAAGAATTTAATTTCATCTATTGATGGAAGCCATTTGGCGGCCATTTTGAATTTCCGCCGATAAAAAGAGTTGCCCAAGGTTGCCAGAGTGGCAACCAAGCTAGAATCGTTCAGTACTATCCCATAGATAAGAATCATCAAAAAAAGTTCATAGGAAAGGACATTTCTAGGTCGGTCACATGTTATATAAGACATTCAAATCGACTAAAAAGTCAACATCTTAAAAATAAATTCAGAGTATATTTGATAGCGTATGTGGCCAAGTTAATTCGAAGTATTAAAATAAGTACACAAAGCCAAACTAGCTATAGCTTGTCTCATTTAAAAAATCATTAAAAATCTAAAAGTTGATATTTTGACAAAATTCTTTCACAGTTTCATTTCTAGCGATAAATATAAAAATAAAAAGAGAAAAAAAACTGAAAAAGGGAAAAAATTGTTGGGGTCTCGCCGGGGTTTGAAGCTACTCCCCATGGGTCCATTGGGCATGGAAAACATACATTATACCAATGTACAATCTTAAAAAATATTCCTTAAAAATCCAAAAGTGGATATCTCGACAAAATTCTTTCACTTGTAGGGTACCATGCATGAGTACCTCATACCTACAAATTGTCATGACAATCTGAAGAGTGGTTATAGAAAAGAAGCAGAAAATGTATGAAAATCAACCCCCACCCCCCCCCCCCCCCTTCCTTTTTACATAAGAAAAAAATTCATAAAAAATCAAAAAAATAAATTTTAAGCATAAAATACATATCAAAGCATTAAGTAAGTTAAATATGATAAATATGTAGTAAATGAGTGTGTAAAATCATACACTTATTGAGTTATTTATAGAAATAGTGCAAAAATGTGCATTTCTGACAAAGTCCGAAAAGACGTCAAAAATTTGACTTTGGAGTGGAACCAAAAATAACAACACTTCTTAAGACATCTCTCTAGATCATCCTGATGCTTTCGGTTTGTCGATACATGCTTCGGTTCTGAAGAAGAAGTTTGTCAAAGGAGGGTACCCTCTGGGACCTACTTTTGCCTCTGGTGGCTCCACCTGTTGAGGGATCCGGACGAAAAACAACAACACTTGTAGGGGACCATTAGTACTTCATACCTACCAAGTTTCATCAAAATCCCTTCAGCCGTTCTGAAGAAGAAGTTGAAAATGTGAAAAGTTTACGACGGACGACGGACGACGGACGAAGACGGACGACGGACGCCACGCTATGACAATAGCTCACTTTGAGCCTATGGCTCAGGTGAGCTAAAAAAGTCGTGTTAATGAAATGTTAACGTCGGCGGACGAATGCCTTGCAGGACAATTACTCAGAATAAACATCGAAGAAGTAATCATCAGTTAACTATATATACTCATGAAAGAAATGAGGAACACAGAAAAACCCTAAAACACCAAAACCACAGAGGGGACACGCAAAGAAAGGGACACAAAAGGTACAAGGAACACAACATCACACAGAAACATTAAACATACACATAAACAAACGAGATCAATTGGCAATCGGTTCTGACTTAGGACAAACATATATAGATATATATTTTTTCATATTTCATCACACCGAGAATAAGTGATATTTCTGAATCGTCAATTAATTTCTATGCCTTTGAGTTATTCTTGAATTTGAAACAAATGATAGTTTCCAGTAGTAATGTTCACATAATGAAACATAAAGAATATATATATCAATTACATAGATGAAATACATTTTCTATTACTTTTATGCTGCCGAATGTATTATATATGATACAGTCATTTTCAGTATACAATTTCTTGTAGAAAACCCAAAAGGGAGAAAAATCAATTTGAAAGCCTATACCCTTGAGTTAGGTTAAGGAATAAATGCTGACTGTTTTACTCTTCCTTAGAAGAGGAAAAGTTCAGACCAGCAAACATCATGTCTGATACATAGGGCAGTAAAGGGTTATACAAATAAACAGTAATAGTAAAATGAAAATCAATTTCAGCGTCATTAGAATTTAAAGATGACAATCTACAAACTTGCAATGACATGTTCAAAGGAGTACGTGTCTTTTCGATTTTTTATAAGGTTTAAGAACGTTTTTAAGGAAGGAAATGCGGGTGCATTCAACGCACACTGGTTCTATATTTTGTGTTGCCTCGTGGCACTTAGGCATATCTTCGTCCGTCTGTCTCTCCATTCGTCTGTCTAAAGGTACGCGTAGTAGAGGCGGGATCTACATAATATACTAAACTGAAGAGGTGCGAGATTCTACAGTGGGAAGCGGGAGGGGGCACGAAGTATCAAGTGTGGGAAAGTACGGGAGGGGTCGCCTCTTCCAGTGGGGCAGGAATTAATCTAAATGATTAAAATACTGCATATTTTATTCATTATTTGTTGTATATCATGGCCGTTTTTCAATTATTTAAAAGGCGGCAAAAAGGGATGCGTAAGATAAACCTTCCCAACCATTATGGCGAGTCTTCGGTTGTTCTCGATCCGAACAAATAAAACTCAAACATTTAAAAACACATTTTCCATGATTTTGTAATTAACGCTAGAGAAGCAAGCGATCAATTCTATTAAGTTGTCACACACATCGTCGTTTTTATTTTACACCGGTTAAAGACCAAGGGGCCATCAAATTGTGTATTTGCGTGTTTGTGTTTTTATTTATATCACACCGCCCCCCCCCCCCCCCCCCCCCTGCATGAAATACTTACATCTGCTGCAAATCATTCGTTCTGCTAAAGAAAGAATTGAGTTATTTGGGGTCTGTTACCGTTTGTAGATGTATCCGCGGTTTTCGGGTACAATTTTGAGCGAATTAACTTTTTTACTAATTTATTTGTTCCATTTTTTAACATTATCAGTTAAGTATTTTCTCCAGTCCAAAACGTGCATACCGGGTCCATGCTAAAACTTTACCTGTTTTTAAATGATGCTATTGAATTGGAAGGTGTTAAACATTTACCCGAATCAAAAAAGAGTAAAGAAATGAGTTATAAATGTTACACAGTACATGTAATGACATTTCCTAACGTTTCATAACTTTGCTGTGATCAAAATAAAATAGAAAATGTGAGATATTAAAGGTGCTGTATTTTAATACAATTTTAATGTTTGCATGAACATTTGTTAGATAAAATATAAATTGTCTTCACCTTTTTTCTTTATATTCGATAGACTAGCAACAATCCCTATCTAAAAAAAAACTGTTTACTATAAATACGTTTTATATACAATTTTGTAGATGAATATACCGTATATATAGGAACGCGTAGGTGCGCAAATTGATCTGTTATTAAATGTTGCTATTGAATTTGAAGACGTTAAACATTAGAATTACTTGGTGAGTGTCACTGCTGTTGGACCAGAAGTCCCCGAGGGCACATGTAGCCAAGTTCGATCAGCTTTGGTTGATCGTCTGTCTATTCAACGCATTTGAAAATGTCTGTTATAAAAATAATCTTGAAATTTCTTAAAAGTGGGTCTTGTAGCATCATATCCCACCCATCCTGCTTCATTTTTGGTACATCTTTAGACGTAATATTTTTCACACCCTTTGGTCATATTAAATTGTTTAGATTGAGGATCACTGACGAGGGTTAAGTACCCGAAACGTGCATGTCTGGTCCATGCTGCAAATTGATCTGTTATAAATGATGCTATTGAAATAGAAGACGATTAACATTCCTATGTCCCTATCATTTATACAGAATTTGTTTGCTTGGACTATTTCGTAAATTACTTTTTTCCTGAATCAGATTTTGATCATGATCGTTAATGAATTGAGAAAAGGATTTACTTATTGGATTAAGGAACGCATATGCGACATGGAATATGCAGAAAACCCCTTCTGCGACATACATTGTAAAACTTCATGATTGGATGGAGGAACATATATATACAACGTACATGTATCAAAATAAATATAAAAGAGATACCTATCAGTTATTTAGTCTCAAAGTCGAGAATGCAAGGCAAAATCAATAGAATCTCTACAGGAACAGTTGCGAATTATATAATGATGGTACACTATAGAATATATTAGAAAATGTTATGAATATTTGTCAGTAATACATACTGGTGCAGCAACTTCTGTTACTCTTGAATTTATTTAACTTGATACTAATGTGTTTTACCAAATTAAAAAAAAAAGATACCGGAAACCGCGGGTATGTTCCCGATACCCCAGCCCTCTTAAATCCGCCCATGTGTCTACATAAAATTATACACAGAAAAACACAAACCACCAACCTAGCTTGAGTTCTGTTCAACAATGTTGCAAATGATCTTACTGTATTAGTGTCTGAATGAAAGTTAAACACAAATTCTAAACACAGATTCCAAGATCTCAATCGATAGGCAGGCAATTGAAAAAAAAAACAAGAAAGAATGCAAAGACAGTGAGAATATAACCGAAGGTGAACAGTAGAACATTTTCTCACAAGAATAGAAAAAGAGTCTGAGCTATCTTAGAACTACATAGTGAAATAACTTTTCTAGGGCGAAAGTTAATGACACTATCAAATTTACGTTCCAAGGAATAAAGATTGCCGAATTTCTGGACAACTTTATTCATATTTCTCTGACATAAAATAAGTAAGTCTTTGTTGTTATTATGACAAGGTCAGCTGACTCAAGTTTCTTGAAATCATATTTACCTATTTCTGATACTTCAATGTTCCTCTTCTTTCCACTCACAAAACACTTCTTTGTGTTACAACCATCTTTCCATTCTTCGTTGTTCTTGCGGCATTTCTCTCCGTCCACACATCCTAGTTACAACAATTTAATATTTCCATCAAGATTCCAACAATTTTGTCTTCGGGATTAATTCAAAATCATTAAAAAGAGAACACGTCAAAACAAAACCTTGGGATATTCAAAATTCGATTTCGGATACAACGTTTAAGCTGCTGCCGCGCTCAACATGTATAATTCCATCGAAGAATCTTTTAAAGAAAATTGTCTGGACGTAAACGAAAATATTAAACTAATCTTTCCTCGGTCGCAGAGAACAAACAAAAGAGGTTTCCAAATTCTGATGCAAGACACTAGCCTTTTATTAAATTTCCAAATCCTTTTTAATTGCATCGCCTAAAAATAAATTAACCTAGGAGAATGCAATTGGTTCCTTTGGATTAAAAAAAAATATCTCGTTGACATTTTGAATAGACGCAGATCGAAAGAGGTACCCAAAGTTGACCTTGTTGCAACCATGTTTAACTTGTCCGTAGAAACACAACAGATGTTAATCATATGTCATAGTTCATGTTATTCCTAGGTCGAAATCAGTGTCACATTATTTAAGACTGCCAGGTATTTCGTATGAGGATGTTGTTACTTGTTACAAGAAGAACACTACTTCTTTTCTTACCTTTAATCAGATAAACAAATGCCATACTAGAACTACAATCAACGTGACTGTTCGGTTTTTATTTTTTCATATATAAATCTTACTTCAAGTTTTACAAAATATATATTTTTGTATCAGAACAAACGTTATGAGTTCATTATTGGTATCGGGTAAAGAAATCCCTAATCTTTTAAGCCCTTAAGCCAACATTGTCAGTAGAGCGCAGTCATGATACAAAGATTTCTTTTTCACTATATGATGCCCTATTTAAATGCTTGAAAAAAGTTACGAAAGGCATTCGATCCCCGTTCCTTTTAGAACATATTATTATTTTGTCTCATAGAACATAATATAATAGCCATAATAGATACATAATTACATATTGAGTATTTCAGGAAATTCAATACAGAGTTCTTTCCCCTTTCAGACGGTATCTGACGTAAAACAATTATCATGATTATGACGTCATGAAAATGTCATGGTAACGTCGATTTTACACCGTCATTTCCCAGACTTTTAGGAATTTTTCCATAGAATTTGATGACGTCATAATCAGTCTACGTCAGATACCGTCTCAAATGGGAAGTAACTCTGGTTTTCGAAATTAGGGAATACCTGAATTGGTTTCAATAACTTTGGTTGTACATGTATATCCAGCGTGAACACATTGTTTGGTAACACAGTTCTCTGTCCAATTCTTGCCAATATCAACGCATTCTCCTTCGTGAGCACAAGCTAAAAGGAAATGAAAATAAATTTTCTGATATTATGTTATATAATACGGAAGTGTTACACCTCTTCTCCATCTGGTAGAACATTTAAATCCAATTTTGATGCACCAGACGCGTGTTTAAGGTTATTAATCAACATCAGTGATGATTCCAGCCAAATAGCTTTGAAGAGCATGCGCGGTTCCTAATTTCCTGTAGGGTCGATTCAGTAGCATAGTTCAATAAATTTAAAAGCATTGGACAAAAGATGTTCTGTATCGCCTGAACATTACCGAAATAATGAATAAATGTTCTAAAGTGGTTTATTTTCTTCATAATATTTCATAAGTAAGTGAATGTGCAATGTATTTGTAATAACCAATACTGGTTAAATACTCCTCTCCGTGTTCTTTTTTTTTTTTTTTTTTTTTTTTTTTTGGTGCGACACAGTCTGGTTTTTGCTTTTAAACCTTGTTGTGCTCTTTGTGTTGTTTTCAAGCAAAAAAGAGAAATCCGTGGAAAAAGGAACACCGAGTCTAACAATGCATTTATGGCCTCATTCTAAGAATATGTAAACATAATTATTTACCTTTTCTAGTTATAATGATGTATCCAAATATACCATTTTGTATGCATTTTCTAGTAACACAGTCAATTATCAGTTCCTTTCCAGGCTCGATACATTGTCCCCTGTAACTACAGCCTGTACGAAAGAAATGATATATTGCATAAGATTTTAGACGTCTTCAAATTCAATAGCATGATTCAAGACCTGATAAATTTACAACATGGGACAGACATGCACGTTTCGGGCACTAAGCCCTCGTAAGTGATCCTCAGTCTAAACAATGTTAAATGGCCGAAAAGTATGAAAATTATTGTGTCCAAAAAATGTATCAAAAGACGTAGCAGTATGGGTGGGATATGATGCTACAGGGCCTACGTTTTAGAAATTTCGAGAAAATGTGTAACAGAAAATGTCAAATGCGTTAAAGATGTAAACGTCTTCAAATTGAATAGAGACAGACGATCAACCGAAGTTGATTGAACTTGGCTACAAAAATGTACATGTGCCTTCGGGGACCCTTGGTCCGTCAGCAGTGACACTCACCAATTAGTTCAAATATTGAACGTCTTCAAATTCAAAAGCATCATTTAAGAAATGATAAATTTACAGCATAGACCTGACATGCACGTTTCGGGTACTAAACCCTTGTCAGTGATCATCAGTCTAAACAATGTTAAATGGCCGAAAAGAATGAAAATTATTGTGTCCCAAAAAATGTACCAGACTTCATCGGCGATAACCCATTCTTTTCGAACAAGAACAAGATAATCAAATTTAGAACCAGATTTTTTCTGTTATATCGCACAAATTTTATCTTTTGATAATGTGAACGTGCTCTGTAAATTTATGATATGGATGTATAGGTACATGTAACATAATTACATAAGCGTTATCACTTGTAGGGAGAAGGAAGGGTGTAATTTCAAACTTTCTTATAAGTACTGTGCTAATATAATGGATGTATAACAGAATTGAAGTTTATCTTCAAATCTATCATTGTCACATTATAGTTAATCAATATACGACAAACTTACGCTCTTATCTATTTTAATGCATATAAGTAACTCAAGAAGAAAACAGGGGAATCTCATTTTTGTATCACTTCTGATCAAGTAAAGATGTGTGTAAATTTACTTTTAACGACATTCAGTTTCTGGTGCATTCAGGTCGGTTTCATATTAATCTTGTATAGTAACAGAGAACAAACGGCCTAAGGGAGCCACATCGCTCACCTGAGGTGCAGTCAAAAGGATAACAGACAATTTGGTCGCGTTTGAGTACTTGCTACCTGTTTCATGGAATCTTAGGCAGCAGTTGTAGAGAAGATGAAAATGCGTTAGCGATTGAAAGCCCATGGCAGCCATATTCATTTCTTAAACGATAAGCATGACAAGCACAAACTTGGTAAAGTACTCTGAGTACGTGCTTCCTGTAAGTTTTCATGACATTTTGAGCAGCGGTTCCAAAGAAGAGGTCGCAATTGCGTCAGTCAATCAGAGCACTCGGTTGCCGTATTTGTTAATCGAAAAAACACAAATTTGGTAGATGACCTTTAGTACTTACTTCCTGTAATGTTTCGTGCAATTCTATGGAGCGATTGCAGAGGAGAAGTCGAAATGCGTCAGCCAATCAAAGCCCTGGACGGCCATATCTGTTGACCGATCGGCACGAAAAACAAATTTGGTAGCAGACATTGAGTACTTTCTTCCTTTGAGGGTTCTTGAAAGATTTTGTGCCGCGGTTGCAGGGGAGAAGTCGCGATGCGTCAGCCATGGAAGGCTATACTTGTTGACCGATTGACACGTAAAACACAGACTACGTAGAGGACATTGAGTACTAGTTTACTGTACGGGTTCGTGAAGTTGAAAATATTGAAAAAAAAATCTTTACGCCGGACGACGGGCGGACGAATGGATGAACGACGGCCGGCGCGCTCTGACAATAGGTCACATGTGCTTCGCTCATATGAGATAAAAGAGGCAAAGCTGCTTTTGGCAATTGCATGGTCGGTAAAGAGTACAAAAATTCAAGTCCAACACAAAAGCTGAAACCAGATTTCAAAAACCACAAAGCCTTACGGATTTTGGTGAAAATACAAAACATAACTTTATCATGCGAATACAAACAGACGAAGACAATGACAAAAGCTCACGAGAAACATGAAGGGAAACTTCTCTAATAAACCATCTCCAGTGCAAGTACGGAAGGCATATATCACATGTATCATATTACATATTTATGCAATTATAGTATTCAAGTAGGTAGGGAAAAGGGGAGATAAAGTCGATCCCAATTTCTGTCTTAGTGCTTTCAAGATCGCTATCTATTAAGTATAACATGTATTACGTATAACATCTATTAGTAACGTATTTTATTCAGTTTATTGGTTCCTAATGCCCTTCTTTCTTTTCTTTACATCGTATATTACCTATATACATATTTTCCATATTCCATTTCGTTCCATTGAAAATACACTTTTTTGTGTTACATCCATCTTGCCATATTTCGTTGATCATTCGACACCTCTGTCCATCAAAACATCCTAATTGATAAATAAATTGCATTTGATAGTACGAATACAAAATATCACTTAATTTTATTTCATTGTTGAAATACCTTATCTATTATTTCTTACACAATACATTTATGAATACTTACCTATAAAAATAGAATTAATCTAGTATTTATAGAATACTTACCACCTGTAAATTATTACTTAATGTGGACAGTACATTTTATGGCATCATTATGTTTCTTGAAAATACATTAGACATGTGTCAAGGGATGTCATTGGTCATGGAAATTTAAGAACTTTGTGGACTTATCTGATTGCTTAATTAGTCCCCCCCCCCCACTATTTCATATTGTCTTTGACAGTAGTCAGTTTGCCTTTCTTTAGAGCAAACTTATTCTTTTCCAGAGTTGATTTTGTACTTTGTGATTTCCAATTATTTTCCTGATAATTACCTTTATACATGTAGGAAGATGTATATTTGGCCACTCACTTTGAGTAAGCATAATGTTTTAGATATTCTATTACTATTTCCATTTAATTGTTTGTCAGACTTCAGTATTGTGATGGCAATGTCTGATGTACATGTAACACATTTTTCATTGTTGTAAGAAGTATTGAGAGTAATATTGAAATGAAAGACTATTTGGGTTAGGGTTAATGAATGATGAACCCACAAGTGATGTCTTGCCTCTGTTTTACCATCACTATTACACAAAAAATACGACAAATGACGAAGTTGAGATACATCTGTTACAAAAAATGTAGTTATTGCATATTCGATCATCAATATTAAACTATCTGTGACTTTTATTATTAATTTTTACGTTGCGGAACATTTACTGAAATAAAAACAAAGAAACTCTTACTTAATGTCTACTTAATACAGCCTGTGACTAACATATGACCTTGGAATAAACATAAATATTATTTTCATTCACATTGTATTTCAGTGGGTCTTGTCTCACGTCGGAATGTTGTTCATTCCGGGGTTCGCAACTGTTCCGAAGGGAATTCTCACGATTTAGCCTTGCCTTCTCAACTTTGAGACTGAAGAACTGTTGGGTACTTCTTTGATGTTTATTGTGTGACATAAATTTTCGATATTTTTAATCAACCTTATAATGTTAACCTCCGGAATTACAACCTATTGTTCATAGTTTTAAGAAATATTTTTATTGGCATACATTTCTATATTATTGACCATGCAACTTAAATTAGTCTTGGTCATTGTATTATTGTTTGTTGTACATGTGGTCATCTAATTCTATACGTTAAAAATACCTTTGTAAAATGTGATGATATATGTGTAACGCTAGAGCACTTGTGGTGTCATATTTGTTTTGTTCGATTTGAATGGAAATAAATCCTCAGTATCAAAAAAACTGTGCTTTATATTCATTTGTGTATTCGGATTAGCTATAGTTTGAACGCTATTTGGGTGACCATTCCATTTGATATCCCAAGGTGAAGATTTTTTTTAATTTCATTATCACTTCCTCTTCATGTGCAGAATTATTCCCTCCTCCCCTGTCTATAGCGTATTCCATTACGCTATGCAAGAGCATATTGTAAGTACAAAAAGTAAATGTTCGAGGAAATGGGCTCGCCAGTAAAATGCAAGAATTGACATTCGCGACAAGTGTTGCATGCAGTCAAAGGACGCTCACTTCTCATGAGAATACACGCAAACTTAGGAATAGTGTTTTTTTTTTTGTCCGTGATTTGTCTGTAAATTTTGCTTCCATTGAGTTAAAGAAGATCCTGACGATAATCTCTGCAGCACTCACAATAGAGCACAAAATTAAGCATCGACGAACCCCTAGCAAGCTAGAGATGGGACCAGGTGCCTAGGAGGAGTAAGCATCCCCTGTTGGCTAGCCGCACCCACCGTCGATGTTAAAGCACAATAATGAAACGTTATATAAAACCCAGGTACTGTCTGACGTTATGTCTATATAGAAAGTATCTATGTATCATTCACATGAAAATTGTTTTGAATATTAAGAGACATAGGTAAATATGTTTTCAAGTATTTAGTATGACGTTGTCAAAATATATTATAACAAGTCGCATTGTTAGCATGACTCTTTCTATTAATTTATAAAAACAAATTTACTCACCTTCTTCGGAAGATTTTATTTCTGCATTATTGTCTTTAACAATGCAATGTTTTTCATAGCAACCGACGGACCATGTTTCGTTTGCCTTGCGACATGTGTCATTATCCTGGCAACCTAAAAATACAAATCATTATTTCATAATTAGGTGTATACTCTACGAATTCAAATATTATGTAGATTAAAATATTCCTATTGTTTTAATCAGTGAATGAAAGTCAAACTTGAACATTCTTGTTTCCCGATAAAATATTTCAAATGTAAAACTTTGAGGTACTTCTTCAAAATATGAAGTGTGGGATGATGTAAAGAAGAATTGACAATTCCTTAGGGACTGACTCATCACTATTAAAACGAAATATGAAAAACGAACATTCCCCCACAAAAATATAAAACAAAACCACAATATTCAAATAAGCAAAATTTCATTCCCAGTGTCTTGTCTTATTTATATCGTGTCGCTCAATTAAGTGGTTTCTCGTTCAGTCGTCATGCAATTGAAATGATTCTGAGCAGTTCGGCGTGTTCTTGGTTATCGTTAAGGAAGATATCAATACATATATCAAGACACGGGATATTGTGGTTGGTCACTGTTTTTCGCATTTTGGTGTTTCGGGTAGTTTTTTTCTTGGTTTTTTTTTTTTTTTTTTTTTTTTGTTTCGGTGATGCAAGTTGAAATTCAAAAAAATCTTTCTGCTATGTAGGATAAGAAAAGAAATAATTAAAACTTTAAAAATGAAGTCCTCATATTTTTTATATGTTTTCGTATATCCAAAATTCATGGAATGATTTCAGGATACACGGGGTTTTTTTTATATGTGCAGATGGTGTATAATATTATTTCTCATTTAGAAGTGTCATTTTTATTTCCAATTAATGAGAAATATCGCTTCAGAATCTTCTTTGCAAAATCTTTACCGATAATTTTACAAAAATAAACGTTTTAAAATCGCATGCTTTCTGAAAGGTAATATGTTCTTATATGAAATAATGAAAAAACAGTTAGGAGGGAGAAATTGGCTAAACTTCGGGTAAGAGATCATCAAACTAATGAACAGAATTGTACGTCAATTGATGTCATTGTAAATCAGAAATTCAGATATAATTTTACCTGTATCAGCTATGATTATTTTTGGCTTATCTCCGTCATTTACACATTGTTTGGAAACGCAGTTTTCCGTCCAATTCCTTCCAACATCGATGCATTTTCCATTGACTGCACAACCTACATGTATGAGTATTTTAAAAACTTTAATATAATTACCTAGTATTTTGTGGATGATTAGTAACACTACGATTTTTATTTGAATAAAAAAATGTGTATTGTTCCGATTTGTTGAGTAATTTTGTAATGCTTATATATATAATACGGAAGTGTTCCAACTCTATACCTTCTTGAAGAAAATTTCACAAATTTTTACCAATCCCGTCATAATTCCTTACTCTTCCCTTCATATAAAAGCATGCGGAACGCTGACACTTTACATTTGCCTTCAAATGATAAATGACAGTTACAAGTATTCATATTTTCCTTTTTCTATTTCTTTATAGTGTGTTCCCACATAGCCAAATATTTCCTCCATTTGGTAGAATTATCTCCCCCCTTGGATTACAACTGTCAGACTTTATCAATCTCTGCTATGTTGAAATTGCTCTACATTAACACATTTTTCTGAAATTCTCAAATCGTACACATTCGTCTTGATGAGAATTACAAACAACAAGATATTTCAAAAGAATAGTGAAAATATAGATTATGAAATCCCTTCTGAAAATGTATTTTATAAATGTTTTAATGTCAACGTTTTGCATGGTTGGAATGGATAAAAACTTTTTTCTCTCAACCTTAAAAGAAGAGGAACTATTTCCCGATAACATTGATCATAAACCTACAATATGTCATACACGTTGTTCTTTTATTAAAATCTGATAAATGCGAAGGGCTCGAAATATCGTGTATTGAGCGTTTGTGTTTTGGTTGTGCGCACGTAATCCAAGATAACCACATCTTCTGCTATTTCCGTGGCAGATGGCCGTCCTAAGTCGGCACCGGTTGCCCATTGGTCTCGTTGGTTTATGTGTAGTCCATTGTGTTTGATGTTTCTGTGTTGTGCGTTGACTTTCCTTGTCCCTTATGCGTCTCTTTCCGTGCTTGTCCGCTTTGTGTTTTTGCATTGAGTGTTTTGGGGTTTTGCAGTGGGTGCTACAACCTGGTGTTGTTGGAGATCCCCTCCTTTGTTTTGTGTATAATAAAATGTTTCATTATACAATACAGTCACGGATCAATGACAACATTTTTCTAATATCGAAGTCAAAAAGTCAATATTTAGTGTCACAGCCTACTGTTTTGTAGACGTTCGCAACATGTCTTAGTATACCTTGGGTGTCTCAATATATCTATGAGAGTATATATCCATTCCTGCACGAGAAATGTACACAATTATGTCTAGAAGCGACGCGATAGAGGCCTCAAATTAATTTGGTGTCCAAAACCATCACAAATAAGCTCAATAGGATTCATTTCCAATTAATGTTTTATTCTTTTATGTTCTACTAGAGAAGCCAGAAGAAAAATGCAATGATCGCTGTGCGATATTAGTCCCCTACCAGCGGCATAAATTTATGACTTGCATATCTGTTCATCAGGCCATCATCTGCAACAACAGCCAAGAAAAGTCTGGGAAACTGAATTCACGAAATGTGCTAAGTCCAAGGGCCATAACTCTTGTGAAAATTAGTCATTCTAAATTAAACTGAAATCTGCATCACACTATAATGTATTCACATACAAAAAATCTGTACATTATCTGCAATAACAGGCAAAAAAAGGTCGGAAAACTGCAAATTTCATGAAATTTGCTAAGTCCAAGGGCCATAACTCTTGTAAAAATGGGCCAATGGAAACCAAACTCAAACTTGGTGTGTATCACACTGAGATGTATTTATTAAGTAAAAATCAGTGCATTATTTGCAATAGAACCGAAGAAAAGTCCGGAAAACTGAAATTTTCATAAAATTTGCTAAGTCCAATGGTCATAACTCTTGTAAAATTAGGTTAATCAAAAGCAAACTCAAACTTGATCTGTATCCATTTGAGATATATCCACATACCAAAAATGAATTCAATTTAACCAACAACTGCGCAAAAAAAGTCCGGAAAACTGAAATTTGCATAAAATTTGCTAAGTCCAAGGGCCATTAATTTTGTAAAATTAGGTTAATCAAAAGCAAACTCAAACTTGATCTGTATCACATTGAGATATATCCATATACCAAAAATGAGTTCAATATATGCAACAACAGCGGAAAAAAGTCTGGAAAACTGAAATTTTCATAAGATTTGCTATGTCCAAGGGCCATAACTCTTGTAAAATTTGGTCAATCGAAAGCAAACTCAAACTTGATCTGTATCCCACTGAGATATATCCACATACCAAAAATGAGTTCAATATATGCAACAACAGCGGAAAAAGTCCGGAAAGCTGAATTTTTCATAAAATTTGCTATGTCCAAGGGCCATAACTCTTGTAAAATTAGGTCAATCGAAAGCAAACTCAAACTTGATCTTCATCACATTGAGATATATCCATATACCAAAAATGAGTTCAATATATGCAACAACAGCGAAAAAAAAAGTCCTGAAAACTGAAAATGGGACAGACGGACAGACAGACAGACGGACAGACAGACAGACAGACAGACAGACAGACAGACAGACAGACAGACCGAGAGGAAACTAAGAGTCCCCTTCGGTGTTGCCAGTAGGTGACTAATAAGAGAAAAAGAATTAGCTATTATAGCTCTGCACCTATCGAATTATTTGTTATTACCTATACCGAAGAAAAAAACGTTGAATACCTGTTTTAGCAATACTGATTTTTGTTGTACCTTCGGTATGTACACACTGTTTTGTGACACAGTCTTCTGTCCAGTTCTTGCCAGCATCGATACATTTTCCATTGTAAGCACATCCTATAATTTAAATACAAGTGGATGTTCTAAGATTTGAGGTTCATAGGTCACAGTTGGAATATATTCTTTGAACAATCTAGGAGTTTCTTTCTATTTATCCGAGCAACATTTCAATTTCGTTTTAGTATAATTAAAAACATATTTCAAAAACGTTGATCATGATTATAATAACTCTTTCCGTTACGTCGGATGCCATATCCTCAGTTCAGTGCCATATAATCGTATATGACTTATATTGTAAAACATGAAAATATTTGAAGAAATTATATTACATAAATATTAGATAAATGTTAGATAGATATTAACTCGCATCAAGCAAGGTCTTCAAACATACTGCGAGACAACTTATTCCAGAAATTGAATCAATCAGATGTGGATTCTAAAAAAATTCTGAGGAACGTTTGGAAAATTTAAAAGCCACCAATTGCAATCATATAACCAGCATGAAGTAGTTCGACTTCTCCACTCTCTACACTACCATCCCACACCAAAGACTCAAAACCAATCTAGGCAATATTATTCGCAATACCTTTCTTTCAACAAGTTAAAAGTCATGTTTGTAAAACATTAATGCCCCCCTACCCCTTCTGTGATTAAAGTCTGTCACAACTTTATACTTGTATTGATACAACCTATGGGGGTATAAAGTAACAGTTTCATTTCAATATGTAACTCCACTCAAGAGATATTGAACAGAAACCCTGAAGTTTTGGTATTTTTCAAAGTGCAAGGGTCATAACTCTGTCCAATTTTTTTTGGTCGGTCCTAAATATGAACTTGACCTAGATTTTCATTTGATGTGTCTGTATACAAAATTTCATTTATATATGTAACTCCACTCAAGAGATATTGAACGGAAACCCTGAAATTTTGGTATTTTTCGAAGTGTAAGGGGCATTACTCTGTCAAAATTTTGTTGATTGGACCCAAATAAGAACTTGACCTAGATTGTCATTTGATGTATCCATATACAAAATTTCATTTCAATATGTAACTCCACTCAAGAGATATTGAACAGAAACCCTGAAATTTTGGTTTTTTTCGAAGTGCAAGGGGCATAACTCTGTCAAAATTTTGTTGATTGGACCCAAATAAGAACTTGACATAGATTGTCATTTGATGTATCCGTATACAAAATTTCATTTCAATATGTAACTCCACTCAGGAGATATTGAACGGAAACCCTGAAATTTTGGTTTTTTTCGAAGTGCAAGGGGCATAACTCTGTCAAATTTTTTTCGATCGGACCTTAATACTAACTTGACCTGGATTTTCATTTGATGTGTCTGTATACAAAATTTCATTTCAATATGTAACTCCATTCAAGAGATATTGAACGGAAACCCTGAAATATTGGTATTTTTCGAAATGCAAGGGGCATAACTCTGTCAAAACTTTTTTGATCGGACCCAAATATGAACTTGGCCTAGATTTTTGTTTGATGTGTCTGTATACAAAATTTCATTTCAATATGTGAATCCACTCAAGAGATATTGAACGGAAACCCTAAAATTTTGGTATTTTTCGAAGTGCAAGGGGCATAACTTTGTCAAAATTTTTTCGATCAGACCTTAATACGAACTTGACCTGGATTTTCATTTGATGTGTCTGTATACAAAATTTCATTTCAATATGTAACTCCATTCAAGAGATATTGAACGGAAACCCTGAAATTTTGGTATTTTTCGAAATGCAAGGGGAATAACTCTGGCAAAATTTTGTTGATCGGACCCAAATATGAACTTGACCTAGATTTTCATTTGATGTGTCTGTATACAAAATTTCATTTCAATATGTAACTCCATTCAAGAGATATTGAACGGAAACCCTGAAATTTTGGTATTTTTCGAAATGCAAGGGGCATAACTCTGTCAAAATTTTTTTGATCGGACCCAAATATGAACTTGACCTAGATTTTTGTTTGATGTGTCTGTATACCAAATTTCATTTCAATATGTGAATCCATTCCAGAGATATTGAACGGAAACTGATGTCGCGGACCGACCGACAGACCGACAGACCGACCGACCGACCGACCGACAGCGGCAAACCTATATGTCCCCTCTTCTTCGAAGGGGGGCATAAAAAATGGTAATAGGAGATACAAATACCTCGTCATAGGGCTTGAGGATACTAATTTCGTGAAGGAACACTCTGATTCAAACAAAAAGTTTACTGAAAACGATATCACCCGGATGCTGGAGTCCTTGATTGACAACATTTTTGTGGTGTTTTGAGGAAGCGTATTCCAGCAGATAGTCAGAATCCCCATGGGTATCAATTGCGCCCCATTGCTTGCGAACTTATTTTTATATTCATACGAAGCTGACTTCATCCATACCTTGCCCTCGACTGGACGAAAGCACCTCGCATCTCAGTTCAATTTTACCTTCAGATATATAGATGACGTGTTATCCATCAATAATACGAAATTTAAGGACCATCTACATGAAATCTATCCTCATGAACTAGAGATCAAGGAAACGACAGAGAGCGACAGATCCGCTTCGTACTTGGATATACTTCTATCTTTCGACGCAAACAGCCATTTGAACGCCTCACTGTATGACAAGCGTGACGATTTCAGCTTCCACATAATTAACTTCCCTTTCATGTCTTCTCCTGCTTATGGTGTAGTTTTTTCTCAACTAACATCAATGACAATCTACATTGTGATTGAATGGTTTTCGTCATCACTAAACAAGACATACTTACCTGATATCTACATCAAAATGTTCATCGAAACAATCACCGAATTTGACAGGTTTTCGTGGAGCCGTTTCGATGGAAATTCTCATGATTTTTCCTTGCTTTCTCGCATTTGAGACTGAATAACGGTTAGGTACTTCTTTGATGTTTATTGAGGTAGATTAAGTGTTTTATGTTAAAAGTCTTCAAATTCAATAGCATCATTAAAGAACAGATGAATTTGCAGCATGGACAAATGAGTTAAATTAGATCCTGACGATAATCTCAACAGCACTCACAATAGAGCACAAAACTAAGCATCGACGGACCCCCAGCAAGCTAGAGGTGGGACCAGGTGCCCGGGAGGAGTAAGCATCCCCTGTTGGCTAGCCGCACCCGCCGTCGATGTTTAAGCACGGAACTGAAAACAATATATAAAATTTATGCACTGTCTTACGTCGTGTCTATATAGAAAGTGCTATGGCGACAATGTCAGGGAAATATATTAAAAAAGACATGCAAGTTTCGGGTACTTAACCCCCGTCAGTGATCATCAATCTAAACAATGTAATATGGACAAAGACTATGAAAGTTATGTCTAAAAGTACTAGACGTAGCGAGCCGATATGTGCAGCCAACAGCATCCGTAAACGTTATTTAATAGAAGATAAGAAGGATAGAAATATATTGCATGTCTGGTTTTAATGCATTATGTGAAATCATAGGTTCAAATATTTTGATCTGTTTTAATTTTCGGTGTAATAGTTTTGTCTTTGCACATCTTCTTGAAGGGGATATTCTTATGTAACAGTTGTAATCAGTTGCCTCAAGGCAAAATGAAGAAAGTAGGTAAAAATGGATATGAACATTTTGCATTTTTTTTACCTTGAAAAATGCTTTACCTGCAGAAATTGTAACAACCTTCCCTTTATGTCCATCATCAACACACTCTTTATCAATACAGTCTTCTGTGAAGTTCTTACCAGCATCGATGCATTTTCCTTTGTGAATACAACCTGAACAGTACGAAATATATTTCTATTTACCTTGAGACAATCAGTATTTAAAACAAAGATCTGGGTTAAATTCTTGAATAATTATCTTATGTAGCTCTTTCTTGAACAAATATACAATGCACACGTAATGTAAACCACCATCATAAGTCGCAAGTTATGCCCAGTAATAAATCTTAAATGATTAATTCAGGCTTTAACTCAATTCAGTGATCAAAACTGTCATATATCCCTCCTCAATACCTTAACAAATTCATTTTACCATTATTGTTTTGCCCGTGTAAACATACATTCTTCTGTCTTAACAATTTTTTGTACTGTTTTAAGGACAAATTCACAAAACTTCAACTGTTTCAAAACTGATTTTGAAAAAAAGTATCTCTTTTTCATATTTATTTAAAACATACATATTCGGTCGATTAAGGTTCAGGTGTTTAGATGAGTCTAACCAATGGGAACGCAATTACCATTGTTTAAGTGGGGAATCTCCAACAATACTCGGTTAAAGCACCCACAACAATACCACAAAACGCCCAATGCAAAAACACAGAGCAGACACCCACAAAAAGTGACGCAAAAGGGACAAGAAACCACACCATAGAAATATTACAGTTTCTTTGGTGATTTATAACATGTCAAAAAGATTTTCGTGGCAACAGCTTTTATTTTTCTATTTACCACTTTACGGATAATGACAATTATGGATAATGACCATATCCAGATACACTGTACAAATGATAATTCAGATATCATAAATCGAAGGCATACAAAATCAAGATACAATTGGAATCAAACAAACAAACAAAAAAAACTACGTTACATAAAAAGAACGAATTCCATATATGTAAATTAGACCAGCTGCACACGACGAATCAGCATCTCCTGCTTGCATGAAACCCCCGTCTCTTCAAGTCGGCAAAATTGTTTGACTAATCAGAAATTGGGCAATACTTTTCTCATATAATCTTTTGTCCTTCGGGATAATTAGAAGTAAGCTATGGACAAATATAATAAAATAACGAATTCAATATTAGCATAAACTTATTCGATGCATTTTGTTCTCTTCCTGATTCGCGTATCTTTAAAAGTCATACATTCAAGCAAAAAGTGATGTCAGAACAAATATGTATTCAGACTAAAAATTTAGACATTATCCCTAGAATATGTCCGTCAGTTTTGCAATTTCAATTTAGTTCTGAAAAGACTGTATTGCATTGTGTACTTTAATTTTACTAATAAATATTTTTAATTGAAAATGAAATTAAAAAAATAGATATATCCATACTCGCAGATTTGAGATTAATTTAAGGCAACATAGAGAGTAAAACTAATATCACACCACTGCATTAGATACACAAGACGTCCTACCTCGTTTAGTTGTAACGACTTCTGCAATATCCCCGTCCTGCACACACTGTTTTGTGATGCATTTCACTGTCCAGTTTTTACCAGGAGCGATGCATTTCCCATAATAAGAACATTCTGATGGGTTAGAAACATTGTGTGAGCTATTGCATATTCAAAGATTCGAAATAAAAAATATCGTTTAAGTGATCTCTACTTTAATTTCCCTGATTACCCCTACCATAAGCCCTTATGTCATGCTTTGATTATTTTTCGATTCTAGGGTATATATTTTTGGAAAGTGTTGAACAAAGTTACTTTCACACTCTTTGGCCTTATTACACTGTTTGAACTGAGAATCCCCGACGAGAGTTAATTACCCGAGACGTGCATGTCTGGTCCATGCTGAAAATGTATCTGTTCTTAAACGATGCTATTGAATTTGAAGACGTTTACATGAATGTCACTGCTGGTGGTCCAGGATTCTCCGATGGCACATGTAGCAAAGTTCGATCAACTTCGGTTAATCCTTTCTTCGATGCATTCGAAAATATCTGTTATCATAATTTATTAAAATTTCTGGGTCCTCTGACATCATATCCCACCCATCCTACTAGGTCTCTTTCGGAACTTTTTTGGACTTAATTATTTCACACTCTTTTACATCCTTCCTGATAACTTAGATGTCAGTAGCTTTTTTTCAATTCATGCAGCTGTTCTTGAAGAAGAGATCCATCCCAGAAGGAATCGAGCAAAAATGAACAAACTTGGTAGATGACCTTTAGTACTTCTTGCATACCAATGTTAAACGTCTTCAAAATGAATAGCATCATTTTTAAACACATAAATTGGCAGCATGGACCAGACATGCACTTTTCGGGTACTTAATCCTCGTCAGTGATCCTCAAATCTAAACAATGTAATGTGCCAAAAAAAGTATGAAAGTTACTATGTCGAAAAAGCGTAACGAAAGACGAAGCAGGATTGGTGGGATATGATGCTGCAGGACCACTTTTTAGAAATTTCAAGGAAAGTTTCATCAAAATGCGTCAAGTGTTTCAGAGGAGATGACGTAAATGTGAAAAGTTAATGGAGGGACGGACAGATGACGGATTCCTGACAAACCGGTATGATAATAGCTCAAGTTGAGCCTTTGGCTCAGGTGAGCTAAAAAGAGACGACTTTATGTTGCAACATGCTTATGAATACATACTTTAGACGCGCGTATTTGTCTCTTTTCTTATTCATCTGTCAACCCTTTTGAGGATGGTTTTACTTTCATTTCCATTACATTAACACGTTTTGGATTCTTCATTGTACATTTACATCTATTTGCGTTGTCGATACCTATTTTGTTTTCAATAACATCTCATACATGTACATGTGTCGATAAACTAAGGATTTGGAGGCAGAGCAGGGGCACATAGTCGAAGTTATTAAAATCTATGTTTTTCACTTTAATATCTTTATCTTTTGATTTGCTTTTATATCACATGGATACTAAGAAAAATTATGAAGATCAGGACTATACAATAAATAGGGCAAGTACTCGTATATCATTTAGGAATTTTGTTGAGATTAACACAATGAATATTATTAGTTGAATTAAAAAATAGTAAATAATTTAGAAGGGTGTTGATTTTCGGTATTGTCGCCTATAACAGCAACTATGTCTCGTTTTATTAGAATGAAATAATATGTTCGAAGGAGACACATGCAACTGAAGAAGAAATGATCTGTTTAGATATTAAATATTGCGATCTCACATTAATCATCGTATTATTCTTGTCTATTGTTTTTACAAATTCCGCGTTGTAGACAATTTCATCAATCCCTATCATCGAATTAACACTAGAATTCATTCAAATAGACAGAAATATATGACCACTATTTAGTTTTAAAATTTCTACTGCCTATTTTGATAAGAGTCAGGTATTAGAAATTAATGTATGGTATTATCAGAATCCTGATCAAAACAAAATGTAGCAAATCCCATAAGAAGGATAGTATAAAGATATTTATGTTCCAAACTTCCAAAAAGGTATGGAATGGAAGCTTCGTCTATTATGCATGGCAAGTTAAAGCTTTTCGATCAATGTTTCCCTTATTACTAAAATGAAGGGACATTAATTTGTCTTTGATATTAAGTTATATTAATTAATTAAGTGTATTGGACTCAGTTATATTAGTATATTGAATCCAAGATATATACTTTCACTTCTCCCTTATCAGATACTAAGATGACAACTGATTTGGGGGAAAAGAAACTTATGATAGAAGAAAAAAGAGTCCAAACTGGGTTGCAGCAGTTTCGCTTTCTAATAATAAATGACATTTGCATCAACTGTATTTTAGATATAGAAAAGAAAATCAATTTTTACCTGTGTTAGATACAATGACTTTCGCTGTATCGCCGTCATCGACACATTGTTTGGTAACACATCTCTCTTTCCAATGCGTACCAGCATCTTTACATTTTCCGCCATAATTACAACCTGTTACGATAAAAAGTAATTTTGTCTCCGAGAAATAAATTGCTTTATTACTCATATTGATGGATGCATAATTTTGGTTTGTCATGTGTCAATTCAATGAATTACGGAACAAAAGTTTTATGTATTTGCAGACTGTGTTTTGCAGAAACATTGGGAGTAGTAATGTTGAACGTCTTCAAATTCATTAGCATCATTTTAGAGCAGATAAAACAGCATGGACCAGACATGCACGTTTCTGTAATAAACCCTCGTCAGTGATCCTCAATCTAAACAATGTAATATGACAAAAATCCCGTGAAAATTATGTCCTAAATGTACCGAAAGACATAGCAAAATGGCTTAATTCACAAGTCACACTTATGTTACTGATCACATACAAATATCCATCTTTTGATCTATATCCTTTTTTCTTCTGTGCCTTACCTTTAATATTTGAAGTTTTTATAACATTGTTTTGGCCAATTTTTGTTGGGGTATAATTATATTATCACTAAATGAATATTCATTTGATTTAATACTGACCGTTTATTGCAATATTATGAGTCGAGAGTATAAAGTAATAAGTGATCATAGTATCAGGGCATTATTTCATTTTTATGGCTCTGAAAAATTGATACTTATACATAGAGGCGTCGTTTTATCGGAGAGGAAACCCTCCATTTGACTTACGTCGTGTAGAGACTTCCATTGTAGCCGAAGATCCGTTGGTATTACATTTTATGTCACTGCATCCGTCTTTTACGACCATACCGCTTTCAACACATTCATTATTGTGCTTGCAACCTGTTAAACAACAAATGATATTCTTAGATGCGCATCTCAATCAGTTTATGAAAATGTTTTAATATCAAAAGCATCTAAAATCATGTCCTTAATGTAATGAAACCACACCTTCTGCTACTTGCGTGGCAGATGGCCTCCTTAAGTCGGCACCGGTTGCCTATTGGTCTCGTCGATTCATGCTTCGTCATTTGTGTTTCATGTTTCTGTTGTGTAAGTTGGTGTTCCATGTCCCTTTGCGTCTTTTTCTGCTCTTTGGGTGTCTGCACTTTTTGCACCAGGTGTTTTAGGGTTTTGCTGTGGGTGCTGCAACCGAGTGTTGTCGGAGATCACCTCCTTTCTTTAAGGTCATTTATAATATTAATAGATGAATAGACCTTTTTACGATACGGTTCTCTTGCATCACTTTTGTCCTTTCATGTCACGTTTTATCCATGCATGACAACGTGATGGCGCAATATAGCTCTAAACCGTGACATGCCTTGCCGCATGATGGTGTCATTTCATTGTTTATTCGCCTGGCTCATTCCATATCCCCCTTGATCATCGACTCCTGACCTATGATATGTACTTCTACTCGTGTATACTTTGAGCAGAAAAATACCATACGAATGAGTTAAAGAAGATACTGACGATAATCTCAACAGCACTCACAATAGAGCTAAAATGAAGCATCCACGAACCCCGGGCAAGCCAGAGGTGGGACCAGGTGCCCGGGAGGACTAAAGCATCTCCTGTTGGCTAGCCGCACCCACCGTCGATGTTTAAGCACGAAAATGAAAACAATATATAAAATTCATGCACTGTCTGACGTCAGGTCTATATAGAAAGTGCTATGGCGACAATGTCAGGGAAATATATTCAAAACACTTTTTGAAGACACAAAAGTGATTTCTTAACAAAACGTCATATTGTAGAACCAATAATTATACATTTTTAAAAGTATATAACTATAGTTAAGAATAAAGGGATGATACAAATAAAAATAAAAACATTCGATAACAAAAATTTCCGGCCTCTTAGTCTTTATCAAGTGTAAAAACGTCATTGTATACAATAAGACTACGTCTGTCTTAGTCTTACTTAGACTTAATTAGTCTTATTGTATACATTGTCGTTTTTATACTTGATAAATAGCAAGGGGCCAAAAATATTTGTAATCCAGTGTCTGTATTTTTTATTTATATCATCCCTTTCCTTTGGAAGAAATTTATGAATGTTGAAGCTTTTAAAACCAAAATTCTCCAAGGTCAATGTTTAATGCCAAAAATGTCTTCGTGTCAAAATGAAATGATTGTTTACTGTGAACGTGTCTATTAAAAAAGAAAGCAATATTATTTATACTTTAATAATCGCTTTAAGAACATTTTAAACAAACTTTAACTATAAGGTCAAAGTTAAAAATCAATGTCACCAGGTCGAGTGCCTTAGTAGAAGATATACCACTTGTTCTGCGGATTGTATGTATACAATATGAAAGCCCTATCACTTATTTTTGCAGATATATATGTTTTAACAATTTCTTAACCAAAATGTAACTATACGATTAAAAGGTCAAGGTCACTATTTAAATTTATGTGTATCAATATATATGTCTTGCTATGCTGAAGGTATGTATGAAATATGAAGGCCTTATAACCTATACTAGAAATGATGTCTGCTTTATGACCTTCTTAACCTGACAGACGGACAGAAGGACAGACGGACGGATGACCGGTGTTTCTTATATACCCCCAAATTCCGTTCGTATAATAAAGATAAGAAGAATGTAAAATGCACCGAATATCTTTTTGAAAAAGCTCTCTACTGATATAATTTACAAATAACTCTAACGAATGTTGTTTACCTGAACTAGATGTAACGACTTTCATCATGTCTCCTTCATTTACACACTGTTTTGTTATACAGTTCTCTGTCCAGTTTTTACCAACAGCAATGCATTTTCCGCCGTAATTACATCCTATAGTATCACAAGATATATTTATCTATGTATTAAGATACCATGCAATATATGAGAGTTAAATTTGACAACCATGTATGCGGACCTTTCCGTCCACCATTTCCTAATGATACGACTTGATTGTAGCATTCACACCATAACAAGGAAATTCACCAATTTATCAACATTGTGTAACATCACATTGATATTTCAAGTAGATCAAATGTAACAGAGGAGGGGATCTCGATCAACGCTAGGTTGCAGCATCCACAGCAAAACATCAAATGCAAAAACACACTTCAGACACGCTAAATGGACATGGACATGGGACATCAACACACAACATAGAAATATCACACACAATGGACCACTCATAAACCAACGAGACCAATGGGCCATCGGTGCCGACTTAGGACGGTCATCTGCCACACAAGTTTCAGACGGTGTCGTTACCCGGATTTCATTTGCAAAACCCTTCCACTTTTTCGATTACCCAGAGGTCTCGAAGAACGCACAGTTGTGGTGTAAAATAACTTTCTGACTGTAAGGTAAACAAACAGGCAGCATGACGTAGGGCCGAAGAAATGCACACTCAGATGGATTTGTAAATTGATATAAAACAGAAGGCATACTAAGAACAGTCCGTGCTAAACCGGCTGTTGCATGTTCATGCATGTGATCATCCGGGGAGTCCGACTGAAATTCAGAGAGGACAGGTGGTCGGCCCTGTCTTCTCTAAAGAGCTTTGGACAGGGCCCGTTATGGAGTCCTGTCGTCACAGTCAGTGAGAGTGCAATTCTTTAGAACGCACTGATACAAGACTATAGATTGGTTCAGTGACAAACCAAGTGTCCGTCTTGTGACAGAAGTGTCATATCCATGATTTAAAAGAAGTCTTATGAATCTAGAACAATTTCGATTACCTATGACCCTTCTTATTTTGTTAATTATGTCACCATAAAAGCAGGTTGTGAAATACCCAATGTAATATACTTTGCCGATTGTTCGGATTTCAAAAGGAGTTGACCATGACTTTTGTAAAATTTCTATAAAGTGTTTACTAGTATGTGAAAGCGAAAACATTTACCCATTTCTTTGCAATTTGTAAATTTCTACTATGAGGATCCAACACATCAGTACATACTCTAGCATACCGGATGAGTTGTTAATTGTACATATAAATGCCGTATGACGATAATCTCGGAACATCACCCTCAAGCCAGGGAAAATTCACCATGATGAATCCAAAATCATCTCTTTTGTTATACACAATTGTATGATTCTCTTCATTAACAATGTTGATACTTAAGTCCAAAAACGATGTTTCTGTGTTTGTAAGGTTTGCCTTGTTAAGAGTCAATTCTTCTGGATAAATGACATTTAAATAATTTTCAAAAATAGGATTGTCGACAGTAAGAATATCATCCAGGTACCTTAAATATTACCCAACACGTACAGTAAAGTAATTTGCCAACCTATTTGAAAATAAATTGCCTGACGATGTATAAAAACTACAAATTATAGCATACATCCTATCGATAAATGAAATACTGAGATAATCAAATATCTGACATGACATGCTTCAGGTTATTTATTTTTTAAAGATGTTAATCGTTTCTGTGATTCGGTTATAGCATTCATTTTGATTTTATTTAACTGTAATCTTGTTTTTGTTCACTTATTTATTTTTGTTCTTTCCCTGTATTAGCTAAAACGATTTTAGCCACGATATAATTTCGATGGTAGTTCTGTCTACGTTTTATCCTTCTTATTTTGTACTTTATGTCACCATAAAATGCAGGCTGTGAAATACCCAATTTAATATACTCTGTTTCTTGTAAGGGTCCGAATTTCAAAAGAAGTTGACCATATTTTTGTGAATGTTCCAGAGAGTTTTAACTAGTTTATGAAAGCAAAAACATTGATCTAAAAGTTTCTTTGTAATTTGTAAATTTCTACTATGAAAATCTAAAACATAAGTACATGCTCCAGCACACCGGATGAGCTGTGAAATGTAAATGCCGTATGACAATAATCTCGGAATATCACCGTCAAGCCAGGGAAAATGTACTATGTTGAAGCCAAATCATCTCTATTGTCATACACAGTTGTATGAATCTCTTCATTAAAAATTTTGATACTTAGGTCCAAAAACGGTGTTCTCTGTTTGTATCATTTGCCTTGTTTAGAGTCAATTCTTGTGGATAAGTAACATTTTCAAAATTTTATAAACAGGATTGTCGATGGTAAGAATATCATCCAGGTACCTTAAGTATTACAAAACACGTCTATTAAATTTAAAAAGGTAACTTGCGAAACATATTTGAAAGGAAATTGCCTAAAAATGTATAAAATCTACAAATTATAGCATTTATCCTATCAAATAAATAAAATTCTGAGATAGTCAAATATCTGACATGACATGCTTCAGGTTATTTACTTTTTAAAGTTTTTAATCGTTTCTGTGAAACAGATGTATCATTCTTTTGTTTTTATTTCACTGAAATCTTGTTATTGTTCAATAACTTATTTTTGTTTTTTTACCTGTATAAGCTATAACGATTTTAGCCAAGTCTGCCGTATCTCTATCCCTTACACACTCTTTGGTAACACAGTTTTCTGTCCAGTTCGTACCAGCATCGATGCATATTCCGTTGTAAGTACAGCCTACATGAAAGAAATGGAATATCTATTTCGAATACCGTGATGTATCGTTAGCAAAATTGGACGGCTTCAGTCCAATGTACACAACATATATCGTCATTTTTATCAATATAAATAAATTTTGCACATGTAAAAGGCCACGGAAAATATAGAGAAATACTATAGAAAAGATAAACCCTAGATTGCAATGAAATCGAATGTACCAGACGTTTTACATATATTATTTAACGTTTTGAGTCATGTTGTGTAACCTGTATTAATTGTTCTTAATTCCGCAGTATTTCCGACACATTCTTTTGTAATGCAGTTTTCTGTCAAGTTCTGTCCAGCTTCAATGCAATTCCCATTGTAAGAACAACCTGTGAGGACGAACACAGATCTGTCTTACAAAGTCGATTCACATGAATAATTCTAAATGCAGTGAATTTTATATAATTTAGTAGTAGACAATAAGTTCTCCTCATAGAGCATTTTATTTTCTATCGTGTTGTAATCCTCTATTTGTTTAATTATGTGTCTGTATATATAAAAAGCCCAATCCCATATTCTTGAAGAGAAATTCGTTTTAAGAACGTTTTAACCAAACTATTACCAGATGTATAAGGTAAAAGTTTAAAGTCAATGGTACTAGATAAATATCTTGGTAGTAGATATAACACTTTTTATATAGTCAACGTATGTATGAAATATAAAAGACGTATCACTTATATGTGAAGGGCTATATGCTATAAGAACATTTTAACAAACATGTAAATAAAAGATCAATGTCACTATAGGTCAAATGTCTTTGTATCAAAATGTAGTTGCGTTACCTGTATAAATTGTTCTTAATTCCGCTGTATTTCCGTCACATTCTTTTGTAATGCAGTTTTCTGTCAAGTTCTGTCCAGCTTCAATGCAATTCCCATTGTAAAAACAACCTGTAAGGACGAACACAGATCTGTCTTACAAAGTCGATTCACATGATTAATTCTAAATGCAGTGAATTTTATATAATTAAGTCGTAGACAATAAGTTCTCCTGATAGAGCAATTATTTGCTATCGTGTTGTAATCCTCTATTTGTTTAATTATGTGTCTCTTTGTATAAAAAGCCCTATCTCATATTCTTGAAAAGATATTCGCTTTAAGAAAGTTTTTTTCCAAACTACTACCACATGTATAAGTTAAAAGTTTAAAGTCAATGGCACTAGTTAAATATCTCAGTAGTAGATATAGCACTTGTTTTATAGTGAATTTATGTATGACATTTGAAAGACGTATCACTTACATGTGAGGGGATATATGCTATAAGAACTTCTTAACACACATATGAATAAAAGATCAAGGTCACTAAGTCAAATGTCTTTGTATCAAAATGTAGTTCTTGTTATTTTGAATGTATGATTGAAATATGAAACCCCTATCACTTATACTCCAAATAATTTCTACTTCAAAACCTTCTAAAGCTGACGAGCACGGAAGGACAGACGGATGGACAGGATGTTTCCTATATACCCCCACCGTTGTTCGCATAAAAAAACGGAGAATTTACAAACGAGACCAATGGGTAACCGGTGCCAACTTTGGACGGCCATCTGCAAAGCAAGTAGCAGATGGTGTGGTTATCCGGATTACCTGCGCTCAACCGTCCCATTTTGTCAATTACCCAGAGGTCTCGAAGAATGCACAATTTTGGTATAACTTTCTCTCTGTACGATGAACATACGAACTTTCTCTTACCAACATACCAACCAACATAATAACTTTCTCTCTGTACGATGAACATACCAACAGAAAGCATGAGGTAGGGGCCCCAAGACATACACAACTATATTTGTAAATAGATATGATAAAACAGAAGGCATACGAAATTCAGTCCGTGCTTTGCAGGCTTTAGCGAGCTCATGCATTTCACCAGCCGAGGAGTCCGATTGAAATTTAGAGAGGACAGGTGGTCGGAGCACTTTCTTCTCTAAAGAGGTTTGGACAGGGTCAGTAATGGATTCCTGTCGTGAGAGTGCATTCTTAAGAATGCGCTGGTACGAGGCTGTGTTTTGGTTCAGTACAAAACCAAGTGTCCATCTGGTGACAGAATTATATCCACGATATAAAAGGCGTTTGATGATTCTAACACAATTATCCTTCTTATTTTATTAAGTACATGTACTGTATGTCATCATAAAATGCAGGTTGTGAAATACCCAATGTAATATACTCCGCTGCTTGTAAGGGTCCGAATTTCAAAACAAGTTGACCATATTTTTGTGAATTGTTCAGAGAGTTTAACTAGTTTGTGAAAGCAACAACCTTGACCTAAAAGTTTCTTTGTTATTTGTAAATTTCTACTATGAAAATCTAAAACATCAGTGCATGCTCTAACATACCGGATGAGCTGTGAAATGTAAATGCTGTATGTCAATAATCTCGGAATATCATTGTCAAGCCAGGGAAAATGTACTATGTTGAACCCAAACCATCTCTTTTGTCATACACAATCGTATGAATCTCTTCATTAACAATTTTGATACTTAGGTACAAAAACAGTGTTCTGTGTTTGTATCACTTGCCTTGTTTAGAGTCAATTCTTGTGAATAAGTAGCAATTTCATACTTTTTTTACACGTCAAAAGCTTTTGGAAAGTAAATTGCAGGAAAATGTATAACATCTACAAATTATGGCATTTATCCTATCACATAAATAAAATTCTAAGTATACACAGTCAAATATCTGACATGAAATGCTTCAGGTTATTTATTTTTTAAAGATTTTAATCGTTTCTGTGATTCGGTTATAGCACTCATTTTGTTTTTATTCCAATGTAATCTTGTTTTTGTTCAATTATTTATTCTTGTTTTTTACCTGTATAAGCTATAACGATTTTTGCCAAGTCTGCCGTATCTCTATCCCTAACACACTCTTTGGTAACACAGTTTTCTGTCCAGTTCGTACCAACATCGATGCACATTCCGTTGTAAGTACAGCCTACATGAAAGAAATGAAATATATATTTCGAGCTACCGTGATGTATCGTTAGCAAAATTGGACGGCTTCAGTCCAATGTACACAACATATATCGTCATTTTTATCAATATAAATAAATTTTGTACATGTAAAAGGACACGGAAAACATAGAGAAATACTATAAAAAAGATTAACCCTAGATTGCAATGAAATCGAATGTACCAGACGTTTTACATATATTATTTAACGTTTTGAGTCACGTTGTGTAACCTGTATTAATTGTTCTTAATTCCGCAGTATTTCCGACACATTCTTTTGTAATGCAGTTTTCTGTAAAGTTCTGTCCAGCTTCAATGCAATTCCCGTTGTAAGAACAACCTGTAAGGACGAACACAGATCTGTCTTACAAAGTCGATTCACATGAATAATTCTAAATGCAGTGAATTTTATATAATTTAGTAGTAGACAATAAGTTCTCCTCATAGAGCATTTTATTTTCTATCGTGTTGTAATCCTCTATTTGTTTAATTATGTGTCTGTATATATAAAAAGCCCTATCCCATATTCTTGAAGAGATATTCGCTTTAAGAACGTTTTAACCAAACTATTACCACATGTATAAGGTAAAAGTTTAAAGTCAATGGCACTAGATACATATCTTAGTAGTAGATATAGCACTTTTTATATAGTCAACGTATGTATGAAATATGAAAGACGTATCACTTATATGTGAAGGGCTATATGCTAGAAGAACTTCTAAACAGACATGTAAATAAAAGATCAATGTCACTATAGGTCAAATGTCTTTGTATCAAAATGTAGTTGCGTAACCTGTATAAATTGTTCTTAATTCCGCAGTATTTCCGTCACATTCTTTTGTAATGCAGTTTTCTGTCAAGTTCTTTCCAGCTTCAATGCAATTCCCGTTGTAAGAACAACCTGTAAGGACGAACACAGATCTGTCTCACAAAGTTGAGTCGCATGAATAATTCTAAATGCAATGAATTTTTTATAATTTGGTCGTAGACAATAAGTTCTCCTGATAGAGTTTAATTAATAAATAATAGAGTCTATTTGTTTAATTATTTCTCTGTATGTATAAAAAAACCCTATCCCATATTCTTGAATAGATATTCGCTTTAAGAACGTTTTAACCAAACTATTACCACATGTTTAAGGTAAAAGTTTAAAGTCAATGGCACTAGTTAAATATCTCAGTAGTAAATATAGCACTTGTTTTATAGTGAATGTATGTATGAAATTTGAAAGACGTATCACTTATATATGAAGGGATATGTGCTATAAGAACTTCTTAACACACATATAAATAAAAGATCAATGTCACTAGGCTAAGGTCAAATGTCTTTGTATCAAAATGTAGTTCTTGTTATTTTGAATTTATGATTGAAATATGAAAGCCCTATCACTTATACCCCAAATAATTTCTACTTCAAAACCCTCTAAAGCTGACAAGCACGGAAGGACAGACGGATGGACAGGATGTTTCCTATATACCCCCACCGTTGTTCGCATAAAGATACGGAGAATTTACCAACGAGACCAATGAGTAACTGGTGCCGACTTTGGACGGCGATCTGCCAAGCAAGTAGCAGATGGTGTGGTTATCCGGATTACCTGCACATAACCCTCCCGTTTTTTTCAATTACCCAGAGGTCTCGAAGAATGCACAATTTTGGTATAACTTTATCTCTGTACGATGAACATACCAACTTTCTCTTACCAACATACCAACCAACATAATAACATTTATTCTGTACAAAAAATGTACGATGAACATACCAACAGAAAGCATGAGGAAGGGGCCCCAAGACATACACAACTATATTCGTAAATAGATATGATAAAACAGAAGGTATACGAAATTCAGTCCGTACTTTGCAGGCTGTAGCGAGCTCATGCATTTCACCAGCCGAGGAGTCCGACTGAAATTCAGAGAGGACAGGTGGTCGGGGCCCTGTCTTCTCTAAAGAGGTTTGGACAGGGTCCGTAATGGAGTCCTGTCGTCAGAGTACATTCTTAAGAATGCGATGGTACAAGGCTGTGTTTTGGTTCAGTACAAAACCAAGTGTCGATCTGGTGACAGTATTATATCCACGATATAAAAGGCGTTTGATGATTCTAACACAATTATCCTTCTTATTTTATTAAGTACATGTTTTGTATGTCATCATGTAATACAGGTTGTGATATACCCAATGTAATATACTCCGTTGCTAGTAAGGGTCCGAATTTCAAAAGAAGTTGACCACATTTTTGTGAATTTTTCAGAGAGTTTTAACTACATTGTGAAAGTAACATCCTTGACCTAAAAGTTTCTTTGTTATTTGTAAATTTCTACTATGAAAATCTAAATTATCAGTACATGCTCTAGCATACCGGATGAGCTGTGAAATGTAAATGCTGTATGACAATAATCTCAGAATATCACCGTCAAGCCAGAGAAAATGTACTATGTTGAACCCAAACTATCTCTTTTGTCATACACAATTGTATGAATCTCTTCATTAACAATTTTGATACTTAGGTACAAAAACGGTGTTCTGTGTTTGTATCACTTGCCTTGTTTAGAGTCAATTCTTGTGAATAAGTAGCAATTTTATACTTTTTTTACACGTCAAAACCTATTGGAAAGTAAATTGCCGGAAAATGTATAATATCTACAAATTATGGCATTTATCCTATCACATAAATAAAATTCTTAGTATTCACAGTCAAATATCTGACATGAAATGCTTCAGGTTATTTATTTTTTAAATATTTTAATCGTTTCTGTGATTCGGTTATAGCATTCATTTTGTTTTTGAAATTTTGAAGCAAATACGATATCTTCATGCGACTTTTCTAATATGTACACCACGCTTCCTCACGACAAAATAAATGATCGACAGTCCACTTGCCTTGTTTAGAGTCAATTCTTGTGAATAAGTAGCAATTTTATACTTTTTTTACACGTCAAAACCTATTGGAAAGTAAATTGCCGGAAAATGTATAATATCTACAAATTATGGCATTTATCCTATCACATAAATAAAATTCTTAGTATACACAGTCAAATATCTGACATGAAATGCTTCAGGTTATTTATTTTTTAAAGATTTTAATCGTTTCTGTGATTCGGTTATAGCATTCATTTTGTTTTTGAAATTTTGAAGCAAATACGATATCTTCATGCGACTTTTCTAATATGTACACCACGCTTCCTCACGACAAAATAAATGATCGACAGTCCAAACTCATTAAATGGTGTTTTGATCGAGAGGGGAAAACTTATATTTGTACTTCTGAATCGAAGGGTTTCTTTTCCGCCACAGATTACAAATTATCCAAATCATGGACATGTGGTGACCTGTGTATTGCCTTGTCCTTCCTTTTGGACAATATTTATGTAAGATTTGATGAGGAACTCTACAAGCAGGTTGTAGGGATTCCAATGGGTACTAATTGTGCGCCTCTTGTTGCAGATTTATTTTTATACACGTATGAAAAGGAATTTATCAAAATCTTCAAAAACAAAGAAAAAATGATAAGGTGAAATGTTTCATTGGTACTTCTAGGTACCTGGATGATATTCTTCCTATCGACAATCCTGTTTTTGAGAAATATAAAAATGTTATTTATCCACAAATAATTGATTTTAAACAAGGCAAACGTTTTAAACACAGAAACACCATTTTTGGACCTAAATATCAAAATTGTTAATGAAAAGATCCATACAAGTGTGTATGACAAAAGAGATGATTTTGGATTTAACTTAGTAAATTTCCCCTTGCTTGACGGTGATGTTCCTAGATTACCGTCCTATTGTATCTGTATTTCACAGCTCATCCGGTATGCTAGAGCATGTACTGATGTTTTGGATTTTCATAGTAGAAATTTACAAATTACCAAAAAAACTTTTAGGACAAGGTTTTCGCTTTCACAAACTAGTAAAGACTTTCTGGAAATTTTACAAAAATTATTGTCAACTTCTTCTGAAATTCGGACCAATACAGGCAACAGAGTATATTACTTTGGGTATTTCACAACCTGCATTTTATGGTGACATTATTAACAAGATAAGAAGGATCAAAGATAAACAACATCACTATCGAAAATGCGTCAGAACCACGAAACGCCTTTTATACCATGGGTATGATCCTAATGTCACCAGACGGACACTAGGCTTGGTACTTGACCAATCTACAGTCTTGTAAAAGCGTATTCTTAAAACTTGCACTCTGACTGACTGTGACGACGGGACTCCATGACGGGCCCTGTCCAAACCTCTTTAGAGAAGACAGGGCCCCGACCACCTGTCCTCTCTGAATGTCAATCTGACTCCTCGGGTGATAACATACATGAGCTCGCGGCGGCAGAGCACGGATTGTATAACGTACGTCCTCTTTTTATATCCATTTACATATGCATCTGTGTTGCTTGGGCCCATGCGTTTTGCGGTCTTGTTTGTGTGTGGTCATCTGACAGTGAGGAGGTTGTTTTACACCACAATTGTACGTTCTTCGAGACCTTTGGGTAATCGGAAAAGTGGGAGGGTTGTGCGCACGTAATCCAGGATAACCATACCTTCTGCTATTTCCGTGGCAGATGGCCGTCCTAAGTCGGCACCGGTTGCCCATTGGTCTCGTTGGTTTATGTGTAGTCCTTTGTGTTTGATGTTTCTGTGTTGTGCGTGACGTTCCTTGTCCCCTACGCGTCTCCTTGTTCTTGTCTGCTTTGTGTTTTTGCGTTTGGTGCTTTGGGATTTTGATGTGGGTGCTACAATCTGGTGTTGTTGGAGATCCCCTCCTTTGTTTTATTCCAATTTAATCTTGTTTTTGTTCAATTATTTATTCTTGTCTTTTACCTGTATTAGCTATAACGATTTTAGCCAAGTCAGCCGTATCTCTATCCCTAACACACTCTTTGGTAACACAATTTTCTGTCCAGTTCGTACCAACATCGATGCACATTCCGTTGTAAGTACAACCTAAAGGAAAGAAATGAAATATGTATTTCGAACTACCGTGATGTCACATCAGCAAAATTGGACGGCTTCAGTCCAATGTACACATAATATATCGTCATTTTATCAATATAAATAAATTTTGCACACGTAAAAGGACATGGAAAATATAGAGAAATACTTTAAAAAAGATAAACCGTAGAGTGCAATGAAATCGAATGTACCAGACGTTTTACATATATTATTTAAAGTTTTGAGTCATGTTGTGTAACCTGTATTAATTGTTCTAAATTCCGCAGTATTTCCGTCACATTCTTTTGTAACGCAGTTTTCTGTCAAGTTCTGTCCTGCTTCAATGCAATTCCCATTGTCAGAACAACCTGTAAGGACGAACACAGATCTGTCTTACAAAGTCGAATCACATGAATAATTCTAAATGCAGTGAATTTTATATAATTTAGTTGTAGACAATACGTTCTCCTGATAGAGCAATTATTTTCTATCGTGTTATAATCCTCTATTTGTTTAATTATGTTTCTGTATATATAAAAAAACCTATCCCATATTCTTGAAGAGATATTCGCTTTTATATTAATTAAAAACGTTTTAACCAAACAATTACCACATTTATAAGGTAAAAGTTTAAAGTCAATGGCACTAGATAGATATCTTACAATAAGATATAGCACGTTTTATATAGTGAAGAAAGGAGGGGATCTCCAACAACACTAGGTTGAAGCACCCACAGCAAAATCCCAAATCACCCATGCAAAAAAAAAACACAGAACAGATACCCACAGAAAGAGACGCAAAAGGGACAAGGAACACCAGCTCACAACATAGAAACATGAAACACAAAAGACTACACATAAACCAACGAGACCAATGGGCAACCGGTGCCGACTTAGGACGGCCATCTGCCACGTAAATAGCAGACGGTGTGGTTATCCTGGATTACGTGCGCACATCCCTCCCACTATTCCGATTTCCCAGAGGTCTCGAAGAACGCACAATTATGGTGTAATACAACCTCCTCACTGTTAGGTGACCACACACAAACAAGACCGTAAAACACAGGGGTCCAGGCAACACAGATGAATATGTAAATGGATATAAAAAGAGGACGTGCGTAATACAGTCCGTGCTCTGCCGGCTGTAGCGAGCTCATATATGTTATCACCCGAGGAGTCCGACTGTCAGAGAGGACAGGTGGTCGGGGCCCTGTCTTCTCTAAAGAGGTTTGGACAGGGCCCGTCATGGAGTCCCGTCGTCACAGTCAGTCAGAGTGCAAGTCTTAAGAATGCGCTCGTACAAGACTGTATATTGGTCAAGTACCAAGCTTAGTGTCCGTCTGGTGACATTAGTATCATATCCACGGTATAAAAGGCGTTTGATGACTCTGACGCATTTTCGATACATATGCTGTCTACCTTTGATCCTTCTTATTTTGTTAATTATGTCACCATAAAATGCAGGTTGTGAAATACCCTAAGTAATATACTCCGTTGCTTGTACGGGTCCGAATTTCAAAAGAAGTTGATCATAATTTTTGTAAAATTTCCAGAAAGTCTTTACTAGTTTATGAAAGCGAAAACCTTGACCTAAAAGTTTCTTTGTAATTTGTAGATTTCTATTATGAAAATCCAAAACATCAGTACATGCTCTAGCATACCGGATGAGCTGTGAAATGTAGATACCGTATGACGGTAATCTAGGGAAATCACCGTCAAGCCAGGGAAAATTTACTATGTTGAATCCAAAATCATCTCGTTTGTCATATACACTTGTATGAATTTCTCCATTGACAATTTTGATATTTAGGTCCAAAAATGGTGTTTCAGTGTCTGTAAAGTTTGCCTTGTTTAGAGTCAATTCTTGTGGATAAATAACATCTTTATACTTTTCAAAAACAGGATTATCGATAGTAAGAATATCATCCAGGTATCTAGAAGTACCAGTGAAGCATTTCACATCATCATGTTTTCTTTGCTTTTGAAGATTTTGAATAAATTCCTTTTCATATGTGTATAAAAATAAATCTGCAACAAGAGGCGCACAATTTGTACCCATAGGAATACCTACAACCTGCTTGTAGAGATTCTCACCAAATCTTACGTAAATGTTGTCCAAGAGGAAGGACATGCATGAAAGCATGCAGGAAATATGAAAGACGTATCACTTATATGTGAAGGGATATATGCTATAAGAACTTGTTCACACACATATGAATAAAAGATCAAGGTCACTAGGTCAAATTTCTTTGTATCAAAATGTAGTTCATGTTATTGTGAATGTATGATTGAAATATTCCACTGTAATCTTGTTTTTGTTCAAGTATTTATTTTTGTTTTTTACCTGTATTAGCTATAACGATTTTAGGCAAATCTGCCGTATCTCTATCCCTAACACACTCTTTGGTAACACAGTTTTCTGTCCAGTTCGTACCAACATCGATGCACATTCCGTTGTAAGTACAGCCTACATGAAAGAAATGCAATATGTTTTTCGAACAACCGTGATGTCACGTTAGCGAAATTGGACGGCTTCATCAGTGCAATGTACACATTATATCGTCATTTTTATCAATACACAGTTTACTTTCGTTTACTCAAACTCGGATAACTCGAATTTCCGCTTAACTCGAACTATTTTTAAAAGTCCCGTTTCTCTTCCATTGGTTTCTATGCATTGTTACTCCTGATAACTCGAATTCCGATGACTCGAACTTTTCATTAAGTCGAACTAATCTTTAGGTCCCTTAACTCATTTTACATTGAAATTTCACCAGGATAAGTCGAACCACAAATAAATTTTAATTCTTAGACGAAAATAGATTAATTATAAGGAGATCAGTGGACAGGCAATTGATACTTTCTTGTCATGGAGTTGCATTACATACATTTAAGGTAACTTGATCGTTAAAAGAAGACAACGCAAACGTTTGTGAATGGTGATAGAGAAAGGGACATTAGTCTTATTAAAAATCGATTGCTGGTCATGTACTCAGTAAGTCGAACTCCTGATAAGTCGAACTTTTTCTGATGGTCCCTTGAAGTTCGACTTATCGAGAGTAGACTGTAAATAAATAAATAAAAGAAGTTGACCATATGAATTTTCCAGAGATTTTTTAACTAGTTTGTAAAAGCAAATACCTTGACCACGTTTCTTTGTAATTTGTAAATTTCTACTATGAAAATCTAAAACATCAGTACATGCTGTAGCATACCAGATGAGCTGTGAAATGTAAATGCTGTATGACAATAATCTCGGAATATCACCGTCAAGCCAGGGAAATGTACTATGTTGAACCCAAATCATCTCTTTTGTCATACACAGTTGTATGACTCTCTTCATTAACAATTTTGATACTTCGGTCCAAAAACGGTGTTCTGTGTTTGTATCATTTGCCTTGTTTAGAGTCAATTCTTGTGGATAAGTAGCATTTCCATACTTTTTAAAAAAGGATTGTCGATAGTAAGAATATCATCCAGGTACCTTAAGTATTACCCAACACGTCTATTAAAGTAATTTGCAAAACCTATTTGAAAGTAGATTGCCTGAAAATGTATAAAATCTACAAATTATGGCATGTATCCTATCACATAAATAAAATTCTGACATAGTCAAATATCTGACATGACATGCTTCAGGTTACTTAATTTTTAAAGTTTTATGATCGTTTCGGTGATTCGGTTATAGCATATATTTTGATTTTATTCCACTGTAATCTTGTTTTTGTTCAATTATTCATTTTTGTTTTTTTACCTGTATAAGCTATAACGATTTTAGCCAAATCTGCCGTATCTCTATCCCTAACACACTCTTTGGTAACACAATTTTCTGTCCAGTTCGTACCAATATCGATGCATTTTCCGTTGTAAGTACAGCCTACATGAAAGAAATGAAATATGTATTTCGAACTACCGTGATGTCACGTCAGCAAAATTGGACGGTTTCAGTGCAATGTACATGACATATATCGTCATTTTTATCAATATAAATAGATTTTGCACATATAAAAGAACACGGAAAACATAGAGAAATACTATTAAAAGGATAAACCCTAGACTGCAATGAAATCGAATGTACCAGACGTTGTACATATATCATTTAAGTTTTAAGTTATGTTGTGTAACCTGTATTGATTGTTCTTAATTCCGCAGTATTTCCGTCACATTCTTTTGTAATGCAGTTTTCTGTCAAGTTCTGTCCAGCTTCAATGCAACTTCCGTTGTAAGAACAACCTGTAAGGACGAACACAGATCTGTCTTACAAAGTTGAGTCACGTGAATAAATCTAAATGCAGTGAATTTTACATAATTTAGTAGTAGACAATACGTTTTCCTGATAGAGCATTTTTATCTATCGCGTTGTAGTCCTCTATTTGTTTAATTATGTGACTTTGTGTATAAAAAGCCTTATCCCATATTGTTGATTAAAACATTGATGTGACGTCATTTCTTTGTTCGAGAAATTTACCTTTGACTGTCCAATATCACATCTAGGTCGCGTTTATTAGAAAAAATATATGCGACCTAGATTGAATATTGGACAGTCAAAGGTAAATGTACTTTGACATCTACAGGACAACCGTTAAAATCCTTATTTATAGAAATCACGTAACAAGAATTCCATGTATCGTGGTACTGACTATACCAATTTTTGCTATTTTTCCGGAGTTGACAAATCCAGCACAATCTTATATATATATTTCTAGAATCGGCAGTTGTGTCGGAAATGATAATGTAAGAGACACTATAGTTCAGTCCGTTTGTTTGTTTGTTTGTTTGTTTGTTTTTCCATCTTTTTTATTTTACTTTTAATTAAGATTTTTGCTCGACTTCTTCTAGTCCGAAAAACCTGATCTAAATCCAGCTTTTGATGGTTATTTTGAACACCCCCCCCCCCCCACCCTTTGCAAATAACCGTCAAAGGCTGGGTTTAGGCAAGGTTTTTCGAACTAGACTACTTCAAAATATCTTCCTCAACTGTTTCTTTCATTTAACTTTGCACATATCTATAGTAAGTAGAAGGTCTCCATTGATTTCTTTTCGGTATTTTTAAAGGCGCTATAGCAGAGTATTCTCGTTGATTTTTTCCCAAAATTTGCATCCGATTTCGTCTTGGTTTACGGAATCTGCGTCATAATTTGTCACAACTTTTTATAATTGAAAATTTCGTCTCCGTTACCTTCTTTTATAAACGACTCCCTACTGCTAGTAGCGAGAATGTTAGAACCTGGAGTGATTACATTTCGTTACAGTAAATTAAGGCAATTAACATAATAAGAACAAAGTCAAAGGTCATGCCACTTTGAATAAAGATCAATCTTTTAAGTACGATATACGCCTCAAACAATTCATTCTTAAAGATATTGGACAGTTTTCGGCCCTGCGGGCCTCAAACTGTCCAATATCTTTAAGAATGAATTGTTTTCGGCGTATATCCAATACAGAGATATTCGCTTTAAGAACGTTTTAACAAAACTATTACCACATGTATAAGGTAAAAGTTTAAAGTCAATGGCACTACTTAAATATCTTAGTAGTAGATAGAAAACTTGTTATATGATGAATGCATGTATGAAATATGAAACATGTATCAGTTATATGTGAAGTGATATATGCTATAAGAATTCTTACAAACATATAAATAAACGATCAAGGTCACAAAGTCAAATATCTTTGTATTAAAATGTAGTTCTTGTTATTGTGATTGTATGATTGAAATATGAAAGCCCTATCACTTATACTCGAAATAATTTCTACTTTATGACCGTCTAAGCCTGACACGCACGGAAAGACAGACGGATGGACAACGTGTTTCAAATATACCTCCACGTTTGTTCGCATAAAATACGGAGAATTTACCAACGAGACCAATGAACAACCGGTGCCGACTTTGGACGGCCATCTGCCAAGCAAGTAGCAGATGGTGTGGTTATCCGGATTACGTGTGCACAACCCTCCCATTTTTTTCAATTACCAAAGGTCTCGAAGAATGCACAATTTTGGTGTAAAATAACTTTCTCTCTGTACAATGAACATACAAACATACAGCATGACGTAGGGGCCCAAGACATACACAACTATATTTGTAAATAGATATGATAAAACAGAAGGCATACGAAATTCAGTCCGTGCTTTGCAGGCTATAGCTAGCTCATGCATGTGACCACCCGAGGAGTCCTACTAAAATTCAGAGAGGACACGTGGTCGTGGCCCTATCTTCTCTAAAGATGTTTGGACAGGGCCGGTAATGGAGTCCTATAGTCAGAGTGCAAATCTTAAGAATGCGCTTGTTCAAGTCTGTATATTGGTTCAGTACAAAACCAAGTGTCCGTCTGGTGACAGGATTATATCCACGATATAAAAGGCGTTTGATGATTCTAACACAATTTCGATGGTAATTCTGTCTACCTTTTATCCTTCTTACTTTGTTAAGTACATGTACTGTATGTCACCAGAAAATGCAGGTTGTGAAATACCCAATGTTGCTTGCAAGAGTCCGAATTTCAAAAGAAGTTGACCATATTTTTTTGGAAATTTTTCAGAGAGTTTTAACTAGTTTGTGAAAGAAAAAACCTTGACCTAAAAGTTTCTTTGAAATTTGTAAATTACAACTATGAAAATCTAAAACATCAGTACATGCTCTAGCATACCAGATGAGCTGTGAAATGTATATGCTGTATGACAATAATCTCGGAATTTCACCGTCAAGCCAGGGAAATGTACTATGTTGAACCCAAATCATCTCTTTTGTCATACACAGTTGTATAAATCTCTTCATTAACAAATTTGATACTTCGGTCCAAAAACGGTGTTCTATGTTTGTATCATTTGCCTTGTTTAGAGTCAATTCTTGTGGATATGTAGCATTTTTATACTTTCTAAATCAGGATTCTCGATAGTAAGAATATCATCCAGGAACCTTAAATATTACCCAACACGTCTATTAAAATAATTTGCAAAACCTATTTGAATGTAAATTGCCTGAAAATGTATAAAATCTACAAATTATGGCATTTATCCTATCACATAAATAAAATTCTGACTTAATCAAATATCTGAATATCTGACATGACATGCTTCAGGTTATTTAATTTTTAAAGTTTTTGATCGTTTCGGTGATTCGGTTATAGCATATATTTTGATTTTATTCCACTGTAATCTTCTTTCTGTTCAATTATTCATTTTTGTTTTTCACCTGTATTAACTATAACGATTTTAGCCAAATCTGCCGTATCTCTATCCCTAACACACTCTTTGGTAACACAGTTTTCTGTCCAGTTCGTACCAGCATCGATGCATTGTCCGTTGTAAGTACAGCCTGTATGAAAGAAATGAAATATGTATTTCGAACTACCGTAATGTCACGTCAGCAAAATTGGACGGCCTCAGTGCAATGTACATGACATATATCGTCATTTTTATCAATATAAATAAACTTTGCACATTTAAAAGGACATGGAAAGCATAGAGAAATACTATAAAAAAGATAAACCCTAGACTGCAATGAAATCGAATGTACCAGACGTTTTACATATATTATTTAACGTTTTGAGTCATGTTGTGTAGCCTGTTTTAATTGTTCTTAATTCCGCAGTATTTCCGTCACATTCTTTTGTAATGCAATTTTCTGTCAAGTTCTGTCCAGCTTCAATACAATTCCCGTTGTAAGAACAACCTATAAGGACGAACACAGATCTGTCTTACAATGTTAAGGCACATGAATAATTCTAAATGCAGTGAATTTTATATAATTTAGTAGTAGACAATACGTTCTCCTGATAGAGCATTTTTTTTCTATTGCGTTGTAATACTCTATTTGTTCAATTTTGTGACTGTTTGTATAAAAAGCCCTATCCCATATTCTAGAAGACATATTCGCTTTAAGAACGTTTTAACCAACTATTACCACATGTATAAGGTAAAATGTTAAACGTCTTTAAATTCAATAGCATCATTTCAAACCTGATAAATTTAATGTCAATTGCACTTGTTAATTATCTTAGTAGTTGATAAAGCACTTGTTATATAGTGTGTGTATGTATGAAAGATGAAAGACGTATCACTTATATGTGAAGGGATATATGCTATAAGAAATTCTTAACAGACATATGAATAAACGCCCCAGTGTACTAGGTCAAATGTCTTTGTATCAAAATGCAGTTCTTGTTATTGTGAATGAATGATTGAAATATGAAAGCCTTATTACTTATACTCTAAATAATTTCTACCTTAAGACCGTCTAAACCTGACACGCACGGAAAGACAGACGGATGGACAGGGTGTTTCCTATATACCCCCACCTTTGTCCGCATAATAATACGGAGAATTTACAAACGAGACCAATGAGCAACCGGTGCCGACTTTGGACGGCCATCTGCCAAGCAAGTAGCAGATAGTGTGGTTATCCGGATTAGGTGCGCACAACCCTCCCATTTTTTTTCAATAACCCAAAGGTCTCGAAGAATGCACAATTTTGATGTAAAATAACTTTCTCTCTGTACGATGAACATACAAACACACAGCATGACGTAGGGACCCAAGACATACACGGCTATATTTGTAAATAGATTAGATTAAACAGAAGGCATTCGAATTCAGTCCGTGCTTAGCAGGCTGTAGCGAGCAAATGAATGTGACCACCCGAGGAGTCCTACTGAAATTCAGAGAGGACAGGTGGTTGGGGCCCTGTCTTCTCTTAAAGAGGTTTGGACAGGGTCCGTAATTGAGTCCTGTCGTCAGAGTGCCTTGTTAAGAATGCTCTGGTACAATTCTGTATATTTGGTTCAGTGAAAAAACAAAGTGTACGTCTGGTGACAAGATTATATCCACGATATAAAAGGCGTTTGATGATTCTAACACAATTTCGATGGTAATTCTGTCTACCTTTTATCCTTCTTACTTTGTTAAGTACATGTACTGTATTTCACCAGAAAATGCAGGTTGTGAAATACCCAATGTAATATATTCTGCTGCATGTAAAGGTCCGAATTTCAAAAGTAGTTGACCCTATTTTTCTGAATTTTTCAGAGAGTTTTAACTAGTTTGTGAAAGCAAAATCCTTGACCTAAAAGTTTCTTTGAAATTTGTAAATTTCTACTATGAAAATCTAAAACATCAGTACATGCTCTAGCATACCAGATGAGCTGTGAAATGTAAATGCTGTATGACAATAATCTCGGAATATCAACGTCAAGCCAGGGAAATGTACTATGTTGAACCCAAATCATCTCTTTTGTCATACACAGTTGTATGAATCTCTTCATTAACAATTTTGATACTAGTCCAAAAACGGTGTTCTGTGTTTGTATCATTTGCCTTGTTATAGTCAATTCTTGTGGATAGGTAGCATTTTCATACATTCTAAATCAGGATTCTCGATAGTAAGAATATCATCCAGGAACCTTGAGTATTACCCAACACGTCTATTAAAGTAATTTGCAAAACAAAGGAGGGGATCTCCAACAACACCCGGTTGCAGCACCCACAGCAAAACCCCAAAACTTCCAATGCAAAATCACAAAGCAGACAAGCACAGAAAGAGACGCGTAAGGGATAAGGAACGTCAACGCAAAACACAGTAACATCAAACACAAAGGACTACACATAAACCAACGAGACCAATGGGCAACCGGTGCCGACTTAGGACGGCCATCTGCCACGGAAATAGCAGAAGGTGTGGTTATCCTGGATTACGTGCGCACATCCCTCCCACTTTTCCGATTACCCAGAGGTCTCGAAGAACGTACAATTGTGGTGTAAAACAACCTCCTCACTGTCAGATGACCACACACAAACAAGATCGCAAAACGCAGGGGCCCAAAAAACACAGATGAATATGTAAATGGATATAAAAAGAGGGCGTACGTAATGCAATCCGTGCTCTACCACCGCGAGCTCATGTATGTTATCACCCGAGGAGTCAGATTGACATTCAGAGAGGACAGGTGGTCGGGGCCCTGTCTTCTCTAAAGAGGTTTGGACAGGGCTCGTCATGGAGTCCCGTCGTCAAAGTCAGTCAGAGTGCAAGTTTTAAGAATGCGCTTGTACAAGACTGTAGATTGGTCAAGTACCAAGCCTAGTGTCCGTCTGGTGACAGTAGGATCATATCCACGGTATAAAAGGCGTTTGATGATTCTGACGCATTTTCGATAGTGATGTTGTTTATCTTTGATCCTTCTTATCTTGTTAATAATGTCACCATAAAATGTAGGTTGTGAAATACCCAAAGTAATATACTCTATTGCCTGTATTGGTCCGAATTTCAGAAGAAGTTGACAATAATTTTTGTAAAATTTCCAGAAAGTCTTTACTAGTTTGTGAAAGCGAAAACCTTGTGCTAAAAGTGTCTTGGTAATTTGTAAATTTCTACTATGAAAATCCAAAACATCAGTACATGCTCTAGCAAAACCTATTTGAAAGTAAATTGCCTGAAAATGTATAAAATCTACAAATTATGGCATTTATCCTATCACATAAAGAAAAATCTGACATAGTCAAATATCTGACATGACATGTTTCAGGTTATTTAATTTTTAAAGTTTTTGATCGTTTCGGTGATTCGGTTATAGCATTCATTTTGTTTTTATTCCACTGTAATCTTGTTTCTGTTCAATTATTTATTTTTGTTTTTTACCTGCATAAGCTATAACGATTTTAGCCAAGTCTGCCGTATCTCTATCCCTAACACACTCTTTGGTAACACAGTTTTCTGTCCAGTTCGTACCAACATCGATGCATATTCCGTTGTAAGTACAGCCTGTATGAAAGAAATGAAATATGTATTTCGAACTACCGTGATGTCACGTCAGCAAAATTGGACGGCTTCAGTCCAATGTACATGACATATATCGTCATTTTTATCAATATAAATAAATTTTGCACATGTAAAAGGACACGGAAAACATAGAGAAATACTATAAAAAGATAAACCCTAGATTGCAATGAAATCGAATGTACCAGACGTTTTACATATATTATTTAACGTTTTGATTCACGTTGTGTAACCTGTATTAATTGTTCTTAATTCCGCAGTATTTCCGTCACATTCTTTTGTAATGCAGTTTTCTGTCATGTTCTGTCCAGCTTCAATGCAATTCCCGTTGTAAGAACAACCTGTAAGGGCGAAAACAGATCGTTTTTTTAATGGTGAGTCGAATGAATCAATCTATATTCATTGGTTTATATACTTAGTATATCGTTACTCTTCATTATTAAGATTTTTTCCTCTTCTATTGTGTTGTACATTTTTTTTATGCATGCTCGAAGATTTTTACAGATGTATTTGAAACATCTATCGTTTGCTATTTAAAAAAAAAGAATCTTTGAAAGTGTTCACTTAAATTAACTTTCCTAAATCTACTAAATCGAGATTGAATCAACCATTAATAAAGATTCATAATAACTGTTTAAGAGACAAATCATTCTTATATATATAGATCTTTGAATTATTCAAAATCATGACCTTCTTGTAAATTAGTTCAACCAGTTTGAATGTACTACACGCATTAAAAGCGGGGACAGTGATTTTTAGAAATTGTTTATTCTATTTTATTTGTTTTTCTTCATTTTACTTTCTGTATCAGTTTTTTTAACTGTCACAGCTTCAAATTCACATTCTTGGTTGAAATAAAAAAAGAGGCCCAACGGGGCCACATTGCTCACCTGAGTTGCACACAAAAAAATAATAGTGGTCAATTAGGTAGTCTAAGAGGACCTTGAGTACTTGCTTCCTTTTAGGTTTCATTAAATTCTGTGCAGTGGAGATGTTGAGAATGTGTCATCCAATCAGAGCTCTGGGCGGCCATATTTGTTGACCGATCGGCACCAAAAAAACCCACAAACTTGTTAGAGGACCTTAAGTACTTGCTTCCTGAAAGGTTTCATGAAATTCTGTGCAGCGGTTGCATAGGAGATGTCAAAAATATGTCAGCCAATCAGAGCCCTCGGCAGCAATATTTGTTACGTTCGTCACGAAAAACCAAACTTGGTAGAGGACCTTGAGTACTTGCTTCCTGTAAGGTTTCATGAAATTCTGTGTAGGGGTTGCAAAGGAGATATCGAAAATGTGTCAGCCATTCAGAGCCCTCGGCGACCATATTTGATGGCCGATCAGCACGAAAAACACAAATTTTGTAGAGGACCTTGAGTACTTGTTTCCTGTAAGGTTTTATGAAATTCCGTGCAGCTGTTGCAAGGGAGATGTCGAAAATGTGTCAGCCAATCAGAGCCCTCGGTGGCCATGTTTGTGAAACGATTGGCACGAAACACACAAATTTGGAAGACGACCTTGAGTGCTTGCTTCGGCTAAACTTTCATGAAATTCTTGCAGAGATAATGTCGAAAATGTGTCAGCCAATCAGAGTCCTCGGCGGCAATATTTGTTAAACGATTGGCACAAAAAACATACAAACTTGGTAGAAGACCTTGAGTACTTGCTTCCTATTAGGTTTCATGAAATTCTGTGCAGCGGTTGCAAAGGAGATGTCAGCCAATCAGAGCCCTCGGTTGCCATATTTGTTGACCAATCGGCACGAAAAACACAAACTTGGTAGAGGACCTTGAGTTCTTGCTTCCTGTAATGTTTCGTGAAATTCCGTGCAGCGGTTGCAGAGAAGATGTCGAAATTGCTAACGCCGACGGACGGACGACGGACGACGCGCTATGACAATAGCTCAATTTCCCGTAATGCTACCAGGGAGTAGTCTTGTAGGCAGAAATATCTATATGTTGTTCCTCAGACATGCATATGTCAGATACTGAAACCTCAGATATTGAACATTTAACAAAATAATTTGAAATTGACAGAACAGTTTAGTGAAGAACCTCTACTTTAATTTCACTGTTCAATATGATCGGAGCGAAAATAAGGTATGAATTATGGCGAAGATATTGAACAGACGTTACAAGCTTGTAAACCTCTTACATTTTAAAGATACAATGTAAAAAATAAGCAAATAAGATGGATGAGCAATGTCAATTATTTTAATATTTTAACTAATATAATTAAAACGTTCCCTAACGAATGTGATTTACCTGTTCTTGTTTTAATGACTTTCACTATATCTCCTTGATTTACACACTGATTTGTTACACAGTTTTCTGTCCAGTTTTTACCAACAGCGATGCATTTTCCGTTGAAAGTACATCCTATAAAGTTAAAAGATAGATTTATCAATATATTAAGATACTTTACGACACACGAAAACACGAAAAATTTTACAACACCGTATGCAGATCTTTTTTTTCTCTTCATTTCTCAATGATACATGTATAACTTAATTGTAGCACCATACCATTATATTGAAATTTATCAACATTGTGTAAACTCATATTGACATTTTAAGTACATCAATTCAAATAGAATACCTTAAGTATTACTCAGTAACTTAATTCAAAATTATTTTCAAAACCTTTTTGAAAGTAAGTTGCTTTAAACTGTATACAATCTACAAATGATAGGAATTCTTCATCAAAGGAATAAAATTGAAAGATGGCCAAACATCCTACATGACATGCTTCAGGCTTTTTGAAGTTCTTCATCGTTTCTGTCCATTAGTCTTTTATGGTGATATGATAAACAAAATAAAAAGGATCAAAGGTAGGCAGCATAACCATCGAAAATGCGTCAGAATCATCAAATGCCTTTTATACCGTGGATATGATCCTAATGTCACCAGACGGACACTAGGCTTGGTACTTGACCAATCTACAGTCTTGTACAAGCGCATCCTTGAGACTTGCATCTGACTGACTGTGACGACGGGACTCCATGACGGGCCCTGTCCAAACCTCTTTAGAGAAGACAGGGCCCCGACCACCTGTCCTCTCTGAATGTCAGTCGGACTCCTCGGGTGATTACATACATGAGCTCGCTACAGCCGGCAGAGCACGGACTGTATTACGCATGCCCTCTTTTTATATCCATTTACATATTCATTCTGTGTCTCTGGGGCCTCTGCGTTTTGCGGTCTTGTTTGTGTGATGTCATCTTACAGTGAGGAGGATGTTTTACACCACAATTTTACGTTCTTCGAGACCTCTGGGTAACTGGAGAAGTGAGAGGGTTGTGCGCACGTAATCCAGGATAACCACACCATTTGCTGCTTGCGTGACAGATGGCCGTCCAAAGTCGGCACCGGTTACCCATTGGTCTCGTCGGTTTATGTGTAGTCTTTTGTGTTTGATGTTTACATGTCGTGTGTCTCTTTTCCGTCTCGTGCTGTACTCGTCTTTTGTATTTTTGCATCGGGTGTTTTGGTGTTTTACTGTTGATGCTGCAACGGGGTGTTGTTGGAGATCTCCTCCCTTCTTTTTAGGTCTAGCATTATTTTTGTTTCAACCTTATTGTCATCTTGTTTTGTTCAATTATTTATTTTCCTTTTTTTACCTTTATTAGTTATAACGATTTTAACCAAATCTGCCGTATCACTGTCCTTAACACACTGTTTTGTAACACAGTTTTCTGTCCAGTTCGTACCAACATCGATGCATTTTCCGTTGTAAGAACAATCTACATTAAAGAAATGAAAGGTGTACTACGACGTATCCCCTCCTTCCTTTCGAACTACCGTGATGTTACGGTAGAGCAATTAGAATGTGTCGGTTTCAGTCCAAGAGACACATGATATTCTAAGGAACTTTTGGAAAATTCTATGGAACTTTTGCAAAATTGGAAAGCCAATTTATGCACCATCTACATAAAATCTATCCTCATGAAATAGAGATCAAAGAAACAAAAGAGAGCGACAGATCTTGAATATACTTCTATCTTTTGACGCAAACGGCCATTTGAACACAACTCTGTATGACAAGTGTGACGATTTCAGCTTCCACATAACTTACTTCCCTTTCATGAGTAGGAGCATTCCGTCTTCTCCTGCTTATGGAGTTTTTGTTTCTCAACTGATACGGTAAGCCAGGGCATGTTCAAAATATGAAGATGTCATCATTAGAGCCAGATTGCTTGCAAGTAAGTTACTAGTTCAGGGTTATGTTACACAACGGCTTAAATCATCATTGAGGAAGTTCTTCGGTCACTACGGCGATGTACATTTGAGATCCCCCTTTCCAGAATGATCAGTGACATTCTACATTGTGTTTGAATGACTTTTGTCATCACCAAACAAGATTCATTCATTTATTTCTCATAAACCAAGTATTGGTTTAGAGACAAAACATACATATAATTACCAAAACAATAAAAACATGTGACATGACAAGATAAGCAGAATTTAAACAAGACATACCGGTACTTACCTGATATGTACATCAAAATGTATATCGAAACAATCAACAAATTTGACAGGTTTCCATGGAGCTGTTGCGACGGGTGTTGCATGCAATCTGGAGACGCTGACTCTCCCCGGGCAACTTGTCTCACTCCGGAATATTGTTCATTCCGGGGTTCGCAACCGTTTCGATTGGAATTCTCACGAATTTGCTTTGACATCTCGACTTTGAGACTGAATGACGGTTAGGTACTTCTTTGATGTTTGTTTTGTTTATACAGTTATTTAAACAAATTGAATTAAATTTTGTACAAGTAAAAGGACACTTAAAATGCAGATAATACGATAAAAAAAGATAAATCTTAGACTACAATGAAATCTAATGTGCAAGACTTGGTACGTATATTATTATGTAATGTTTTGAGTCATATTGTGTAACCTGTATCTATTGTTTTGAATTCCGTAGTATCTCCACAACATTGTTTTGTAATGCAGTTTTCTGTCAAGTTCTGTCCCGCTTCAATGCAGTTATCATTGTAAGAACAACCTGTAGGGACGAAGACAGATTTGTCTTACAATATTCATTTTTATGTAAAACGTCTTCAAATTGAATAACATCATTTTAGAAAAGATATCTTTGCAGCTTGTACCAGACTTGCATGCGGGTAATTTACCCTTGTGTGAATCATTCTATGAAATATTTTTTACATGCTTTAGCTTCTCGCTTCTGCTTATTATTACGAACATTTCTCTATGGCGTTGTAATCTCTTTTTTTCAATTTTGCTCCATTATTTGTACAGAAATATTCAAAAAATTCGAAAAATATGTTGTTTCTGTGGTCTACGATATTGAAAAAAATCCAAAGGGCGCAATACAATAAGAAATTCCTAAATTTAGATTAAATCAAGCATAAAGAAAAAATTATAATAACTGTCCGAGAGACTCCTTAATATGTATTACTGAAGTATAAAAACCGTGAGCTTCTTTTAAAGAAGTTCTCTACTCGTGGGTATTTTCACTTACATTTACTCGGACAAACTCAAATTACAAAGTATTGGTAGTTCCATAAAAATATAGTGTCTCGTTTATCCATGGAACAGCGATTTATAAGCCCATGTCCACAAGCTAGCGATCTAACACAGAACTAGTCTGCAACTTCCGCCGAAATTGAAAGTACAAATTCGTGACGTCAGAAGTGTATATACACTACACATTCACATGATGACGTAATGTAAAATATAGTACACGTGTCTCTTTGTTTATATGGTACATTTATAATTATTTTTCGGTTTAAACATTTTCAAAGTAAATTACTAATTAGACATCAGTGTTTTAAAAGACATGTACATATTCATTGGCGAATCCATCCAGGTGGAGGGAGGGGGAGGGGGGTTCTTCCCCATTTCTGGTAAGACTTACATGAACACTCAAAATATTAAACAATGAAGGGAGGGTGAGAGATCGAAACTTTAAAGGATATGAAATCCAAAGTAAAGCATTTCCTAGCTGTCTATATTGGATCTCGAATTGATATTCTTAGTTAATAGGATTAGGGGGTGGGGTGGGGGAGGGGGGGCAAATGTATGAGAAAGAGGGTGAGAGATGAAAATGAATGGTCATTAAATTGACGACACAAGTTTTGCCGTTTCTGATGATATATAAAGTTATGAAGGTAAACAAAACTAGAAAGGTTTCTTGTTGAGGTTGCAACAAGAGTGTCTTCCTCCTATACAATTTTTATGCCCCCGGAATCAAAGATTCGGGGGCATATAGTTTTTGGCCTGTCCGTCTGTTTGTCTGTTTATCTGTTTGTCTGTTTGTCTGTCTGTCTGTTTGTCCGAAAAACTTTAACATTGGACATAACTTTTGAATGGGAAGTGATATGGCTTTCATATTTCACATGTGTATTCCTTGTGACAAGACCTTTCCATTGATACCAAATTTTTTGACCTCGTGACCTTGACCTTGACCTTGACCTTTGACCTACTTTTCAAAAACTTTAACATTGGGCATAACTTTTGAATGGGTAGTGATAGGGCTTTCATATTTCACATGTGTATTCCTTGTGACAAGACCTTTCCATTGATACCAAAATGTTTGACCTCGTGACCTTGACCTTGACATTTGACCTACTTTTCAAAAACTTTAACATTGGGCATAACTTTTGAATGGGAAATGATAGGGCTCTCATATTTCACATGTGTATTCCTTGTGACAAGACCTTTCTATTGATACCAAATTTTTTGACCTCGTGACCTTGACCTTGACCTTTGACCTACTTTTCAAAAACTTTAACATTGGGCATAACTTTTGAATGGGAAGTGATAGGGCTTTCATATTTCACATGTGTATTCCTTGTGACAAGACCTTTCCATTGATACCAAAATTTTTGACCTCTTGACCTTGACCTTTGACCTACTTTTCAAAAACTTTAACATTGGGCATAACTTTTGAATGGTAAGTGATAGGGCTTTCATATTTCATATGTGTATTCCTTGTGACAAGACCTTTCCATTGATACCAAAATTTTTGACCTCTTGACCTTTGACCTTTTATCCCAGTGACCTCACATACATGTACTTAACAGAAAATAGTGTTCATACTAACAAAGATGCCACCGGGGGCATTCGTGTTTCACAAACACAGGCTTTATTGGTTTGGAAATATGAAGGACGTCACATTACATGTATTTATATTATATATTTAAGTTTTCAAATAGCAGTAACATTAAATTTTCAAACCGATAATTGTTGGTGAGCAACCATTTGATTTGGGGGGGGGGGGGGGGGGGGGGGCGGGGCAGGAATTCTATTGCCAGCCGGTAAAATTTTTTCAGCAATTTTCTGAGCAGGTCATTTTTTTCAGCCATTACCAGAGTCGGAGAAAAATTTTCGCCGGTTCTTCGGGCCGGATTTAAACACATTGTCAAATGTTGTGAATGTCTGTGTAAGTTAAACTCCCCGCTGTTACAGAGTATGAGTTAATAACCGTTCCTTCAGATGTCTCTTTGCAATTAGCGAATTTCAGACAGATTGTATGATGTTTAAATAGAACCTTTTCTAGATTTTTGTGCCTATGCGTATTAGGTCTCTGGTAGATACAGCTATGTGAACAGTTTGTATTTATATTAATTAATTTTATGACTTTAAATTGTCTGGCACAAAGGGCCAGCAAAAATTTCCATATCATGCAATGTATCCTTACTTTTGCATGGTCCGGGAAAAAAAATTACCGGCCCTTTGGGCCGGAATATTTTTTTCAGCATTTTTCAGAGCCGGGATTTTTTTTTTTTTGCAAATTCTTCCTGCCCCCTTCCCCCATAAAAAAGGCGAGCTCGTAGCTGTAGAACCAATTTTCTTGAGAAGATAAATGGTAATAACAAGTTACGTTCAATATATATATATATATATAAATACCATGAGGTTCTCGCTGTGCAGGTTCAAATTTGGACACCCCCCCCCCTTCCCTTTTTTCAAAGTTTATTTTAAATTTCCATCATGGCGACATCGTTCAATATAAACAGAACTGTTTTCGAAAAACGAGGGGAGGGAAGAATGTTGGAGAAATTGTTCATCAATTTGTAAATAAACCAACCGAAAATTATGTTCGAACGTTTGCTAGAATTAGAAATTAAACTTGATGTTCAAAATATAGTTATTGAAGTTTAGAAACAGGTTTGTAGGTTAGAAATCGGAATCAAACTACCACTTTTTGTGTGTAAATTCTGGTTTGTAGCTGATCTCTTCTAAATTAATCAACTGTTTTAAAATCAAATTGTGTATATCGAAATGTATTTATGAAATGCATATTCATCATTGCCGTGAAATCGGAATTTGAAAATCTCAACACTGCTTTTCTCGAGTCGGACTCGGACTACCAATTTTAGTGTGCGCCCGATCTGTTGGCGTGAAGGTGTATCGAAATACCTAACTCAAAATTTCGATGCTCATATCTTTTCAACAGTAAGAGATAGGAAAAATCAGAAAGACTAAATAAGACAGATATATGGATAAAAAATAATAATATTGAAATTTTTAGGAAACTTCATAAGCTTAATTTTTGTTTACTATTATAAGCAAAAAAGTGTCTTCCTCCTATGAACTTCTGAATTTGGAAATATGAAGGACGGTGAAGGACGTCATCGTAATAAATCGTTACAGTGTGCATCTAGCATTTCATATCTTGCATGGCTGTCGACTTTCAAAAAGAATGGAAATTGTAGATAGCAAAATACGAGATATTTAAGCTTACAAATAGCAAAACATGAAATTTTCGGTCCTTTTGAGTAATTCGACGCTCCCGTCAAATATTTGAATCTACTAAAAAACATGATAAAAAAATAACAGAGACCAAAAATAAAAAAGGCCAATCTAGCTTTTACTCCAAACGTAACGTTGGAGAACTTTCATTGTCCTAGCTTACAGGGTTCTTGAGAAATCGCTGATCCAATTTTCCACGGTTACGAAAACAATAGGTCTTCCGACGGAAGTCGGAAGACCTAATTAAATGATATGGCCTGTTAAGTTGTCTCCTAGCTACGCTTAACGCGGATTTCAGGGGAAAAAATGACTTTCTTGAAATTCAACACCGGGAGAATTGTCAAGTGATCATGTAATGTATATCGAATAAAATGAAATTCTAATCGTCTCAGAATTAAACGGAAAGTAACGAACGTACGCGTTCTTCGTCAACATTAACTGGTCGAGTATCTCAGTACGAGAGAGAGAGAGAAACATTTTCATTTCTGAGGTGCATTGTACAATTCATGACAGACTTAATTTATTAATAATACTATCTCCGCTCCAAAAGAATATGATTACCGTGTTGCCCAAAACAATATGAAAATAGATACCCGAAATACATATATATGTACAAGTATTTGATATGGTATCTTGTTTATGATTATCCTTTTTTTTTCATTATTCAGTCGCAACTCCTTCCGCAGTAAAAATTTACGTTCCGATCCCAATCTATCGAAAAATTTGTTAAAATGTAACAGGTTATGCTCTGCATATTGAAAACTGAAGTTCTTGCGTATTTCGATGTTCCACACGGATCCGTTTGCTGAAGCATTTGCCGTTTGCCCTTTGCCGTGTGGAGCTCGTTAAAAAGTTCCCCGCGAGGGGTTTGACAGTAAGTGTTTTGAATATATTTCCCTGACATTGTCGCCATAGCACTTTCTATAAAGACATAACGTCTGACAGTGCATGAAGTTTATATATTGTTTTCATTTTCGTGCTTAAACATCGACGGCGGGTGCGGCTAGCCAACAGGTGATGCTTACTCCTCCCGGGCACCTGGTCCCACCTCTGGACTGCTGGGGGTCCGTCGATGCTTAATTTTGTACTCTATTGTGAGTGCTGCTGAGATTATCGTCGGGATCTTCTTTAACTCATTTGATGGATATTCATTTGTTTATATTCATTTAAAAAGTTTGTTTTACACAACAACAATCATCAAACATTGTATCGTTATTTTTTTAAGGGAGGGGGGGGGCGTCTGGAGACGAGAGTTATGTCTGGAAATTCGGACGGGAGGGGGGTAATATTTTTCTTTAACAGTTGTTGCATACTGACTTTTTTGTCGGCACTTGTGGGCTGTATATATGTAAAAAAATCTAGCTTGTATCTTTCCTTCTTTCATTTTTCCCTGCTCACAAAAATAAGTACATTGAACATGTCGATGACTTATATTTTCACATTTAATTATCACCGATATTTCACTGACCGAATTTTCCCTTCTTTTAACATGTACATGGCATGCTTTTTCCAATGTAAGGAAGGTAATATTGAAGTACGTAAGTGCCGACTGGAAGTTGGGAGGTACTTGTTAATGTCAACAAAGGAGGGTGGTATCAAAAGGTTGAACGGGAGGGAGTCAGAGTGCCGGGGAAATAGAATTATGTATATTGAATACCCTCCACCCGACCCAAACCATCTACAAACGTGATCTAGACGGTTAGGACATCAGGTCCCCTTGGATTTGCCGAAAATGCAGATTTTTCTTTGTTTTACTAGTATGTATTTTTTTCCCGAAATAGACGGCTTACCATCCCCCCCCCCTTTTTTTCTTTCCAGGGGAAAAGAAGGATAGATTCCCTTCGGATGTTTTTATCTATATATGCCTTGGAATCCCTTTCTGAGATAAACTTTAGGATTCTGAAAGTCGTTTAAAATATATCAACAGATGAACGTATGCATATAAATAAATTATGTACATTAGTTGATTTTTATAAATATTAACCTTATAGTTTTAATGCAAATATTTAGGATTCATTATTAAATGCTCTTTTATCATATTTATCACTCATACGCTGTCATTTGATATGTCCTTTATTTTGGCATTTATAAGAGTACATTAGCACATGTATCCACAACATGCATGTACATTTCTATATATAGCGTTATGAAACGTGGTTCCCTTTTACGCACTTCTGACGTACTTCCGTTGTGTACAACTATTTTAAGAAATTGGAAAAGGTGGTAAAATATAAATTGGTCCATATCAGCTCTGAAAGAGATAACATAATGGGGAAATTTCTTGTTGGAATTTAGTTTGATATGAACTGTAATATACATGAAAATCTCCACTACTAGAGAACTTCTTTAAAGTAGTTCAATCAATTTGAATATGCTAGATGTGTTAAAAGCGCGGGCAATGGTTTTGAAAAAAAAACCAAAATTATCGTACAAGCGATCTCTTAGCTTAATTTTTTTCTTTTAATTTGTGTGATTGTCAAGGCGTCTATTTCTTTTTTGGTTGAAATATAAAAACGATCTTTTCAGCTATACAAGGGAGTAGTCATGTAGACAGAAATATCTGGATGCGTTTCTTTAAGAATGCATTGATTAGATACCAAATAAGTTATCTAATTTGTAAATAAAAAAACCAATTAAGTGAATACACTCGAGTTAAATCACCTTTCAAAATTCACCTTTCAAGATCACCTTTCAAAGCTTTTATCGGAGCATAAATAAAATTTAAATTATGTTGATAACATTAAAATGACGTTTCAAACTTCTTAATCTCTAACACTCCTATAATCATCTGGAATGGAAGAAGTGAGCAAAATAGATGTATTGGCACTGTCAAAATTACTTCATTTTTAACACATTCTTATCTTACATGTATTTAGCTAGAACTGCCCTCAAGTGACGAATCATCTCCCTGCAGGACGTTTTTTTCTAACTGGATTCAATTATGACTTAATATTCATTTTTACATTGGATATACATGGGATATACATTGGATATGCAATATCTCCAGGCTTGCATATTTCAGATACTAAAACCTCAGAAGTAGTACAATTAAGTCAAATTATTTGAAAATGAAAGAAAAAACAGTTTAGTGAAGAGCCTCGAGTTTAATTTCAATTTTCAATATTATCGCAACAAAAGTAAAATAGAAATTATGAAATTATGATAAACACATTGAACGGACGTTTCAAGCTTGTTAACCTTTTACACTTTGATGGTCATCTACAGCGTAGATAATGAGCAAAACAGATGTATGAATGCTAAACATCTTGAAATTAAATAGCATCATTTAATAGCAGAAACATGTACAGCATGGATAAGACATACACGTTAATGTTCGGGAACTCAAAGCTCTTCCGTGATCCTTAATCTAAACAATGAAATATGGCCAAGTAGTGTGAAAGTTATTATGTCCAAAACTGTACCGAAAGACGTAGCAAATTGGTAGGGATCTGATGCTACAGGATTTTTTTTACAAATTTTAAGAAATTTTGAAAAGAGAAATGTTCGAATGCGTTGACGAAACGATCAACCGAAGTTGATCGAACATGGTTACATGTACCCTCGAGGATTCCTGGTTCACCAGCAGTAACACTCACCAAGTGGTAGAAATGTTAAAGGTCTTCAAATCCAATAGCATCGTTTAACAGATAAATTTGCAACATAGTCAAGACATGTACTTTTTTGGCACTTAACCCTCCTCAATGATTCCCTACCTAAACAATGTAATACGGCCAAAGAGTGTGAAAGTTATTACGTCCAAAAATTTACCTAAAACGGGATATGATGCGACAGGACCAATGCTTTAGAAATTTCAAGAAAATTTGATAACAGAAATGTTCGAATACGTTGAAGAAACGATCAACCGAAGTTGATAGATCTTGCCCCCATGTACCCTTGGGGATTACTGGTCATTTAGATGCAAATTAAAATTGCGTTTGTACATCCTCATTCATCTAAACTTTATATCTACCTACCTCTTCCTTCTACTTCTACTTTGGTCGAAGATCCGTTGACCAAGCATCTCATGTCATCACATCCAACCTTCCATGTTTGGTTGTTTCCGTAGCATTGTCCCTTGTAACTACACTCTGTCATTAAAATATGTGGTTATAAAACATGGGATCAGAAAAAATATCAAAACCATACAATCATAATTTTGTAAAAATAAATAACCGTCTTCCATATCTGTATTATCAGGAATCAGTAACATAACCATTATGATTATAATTGGATTAGATGGTAATTATTATTTCATTAAGATCTAAAATTAGAAAAAAAATCATCTAAGTGAGAAAAAGACATACGAAGACAATGAGAACAATAACATAACATTAATGCAATCAGGAGATGCTGACTCTCCCCGGCACCTGGTCTCACTTCGGAATGTTATTCATTCTGAGGTTCGCAACTGTTCCCATGGAAATCTAACGATTTTGCCTTGCCTTCTCGACTGTAAGACTGAATAACTTATATGTAGGTCTTTGATGTTTATTCAAAACGAAAGACAGTACTACATCTAATTGATTTAAAAATCCAAAATAAAAGAATAAAGAAAAACTTTTACCTAATTGCTAAAATAATACAAAATGCATATTAACTATTTACCTGTATGAGCTATATCAATTTTGGTTGTTTCTCCGTCACTCACACACTGCTTGGTAACACAGTTCTCTGTCCAGTTCTTACCAGCATCTATACATTCTCCGTTGTAAGCACAACCTTTAAGATATATTAAGAATATCTATAAATATATATAGGAAGGAACATTTACACTGTGGCGTATCACGTGATACACAAATGATATGTTCCACGGGAATCCTCTTTGATTAAACCAAGTAAATACTGTCTAAATCTACTTTATATGAATTCATTTTAGGCCTATCATATGGTCATTATTATTAATTATATTATGGTAATTTATTCTGGTCAAGAATAGACGTATATTTGGAGAACACTTAAACAGAAAATTTTGTATTTGTCTGTGCACCATATCATGACATGTGATGAGCATTGACGAATTTCTGTTTAATTGTTCTCCGAATACACGTCTATTCTTGACCAAAACAGATAACCATCATATCAGTGATGATAATGGCCATATGATAGGCCTTAAGTAAAATCATATAAAGAAGATTTAAACAGTATTTACTTGATTTAATCAAAGGGGATTCCCGTGGAACATGTCATTTAAGTATCACGCGATACGCCACAGTGATTTAGTACCTGGATATTATATTAGAAAATCATAGATTTTTTTAGTACAAGGGCTATATAGTCACTGCAGTGTCATTTAGAACATTTAAGCAAAAATCATTCAATAATGGCAGAAGAACTGCAGGTAAGCACTTCTAGCTAAATTTCGATTTACCATATATCTTTATTCACAGAATAAGCGGTGCTTATTGTTATGTAGGGTCTATTTATGGCAGTGTTTAGTAAAAAAGAAAACTATTCTAAAAAAAATTAGAAGGACTTGCAAATTAGTCAACCTCTAACATTTTATGATCATTTAGAAGCGAGAAAAATATTCAAAACATTAAAGAGGGCGCTGCTGAAATCAATTTTGGTGGTTCCGCTGGACGCATCACTAATGAGAATTTAATATTCGAAACACGTGTCTAATGCAGTAATTTGGAATTTTCTTCATGACGGTATAGAGTTGGAACACTTCCGTATTATTTTAATCAATCATAAGTAATACAAAAAAATCAATTTTGGACAGATCTGCTAAACAGTTGGTATAAATTAGTATAGTCAAGAACGACAAGTTGAGAGAAATGTAAAAAAAGGGTCCCAAATACAGAGAAAGTATGTCCCTTACATGGAACCAAAATGTCAAAATTATCATGGACTCTTGTGAGGAGTATGCAAGGCGTTGGGCAAAGAAAGAAGATGTACAGCTCGACACCCTTTCCGAATGGATAAAATCCATCAGAGGGTTATTTTTATTTAGAATTAAGCGAATAAAATCTGTGAACACCAGATTCGAGTCTATCTTTAAAGAATCTGATGTTATCACAGAGCTTGCCTACTTCAAAGATTATTATGTCATCACACCAGCAGACAAAGCCTCAAATAATTACACATTTACTTCCAAAAATTACTATTTCGACAGTCTTGTTTAAGAGTTGGGTTTAAATTCGACACCTGGAAATCCCACTTACAATCCACTATTCCAGAAAAATAAAACTCATCTATAAATCTTACTTTACTCCTAGCAAAGCAATTCATTTTTTTCTCAAAACTTCAGAAAACAAAACCTAAAGTACCTTATTTCATAACTAAGCTAACATATTACTATCGGATGGAAAAATTTAATTATGCTAAATCAATAAAAGTGATCTTTTCAAGGATAGATCGGCAACCATGATGGTATCTCTTGAACGTCCTGAAACCCTTTTTGATTCTAAACACATATGGCCACATAACCTCTTTTTTAATTACCTAGCTATGTTTAATCTTATATTTGATAAGATTATATGACAGTTTATTGAAGAAGGGAGGAGATCTCCAACAAGACCCCGTTGCAGCATCAACAGCAAAACAACAGAAGCAAAAACACAAAAGACGAGTACAGCACGAGACGGAAAAGAGACACACGACATGTAAACATCAAACACAAAAGACTACACTTAAACCGACGAGTCCAATGGGCAACCGGTGCCGACTATGGACGGCCATTTGTCACGCAAGTAGCAAATGGTGTGGTTATCCTGGATTACGTGAGCACAACCCTCTTACTTCTCCAATTACCCAGAGGTCTCGAAGAACGTACAATTGTGGTGTAAAAAACCTCCTCACTGTAAGATGACATCACACAAACAAGACCGCGTAACGCAGAGGCCCCAGAAAAACAGATGAATATGTAAAAGGATATAAAAAGAGGGCATGCGTAATACAGTCCCTGCTCTGCCGGCTATAGCGAGCTCATGTATGTAATCACCCGAGGAGTCCGACTGACATTCAGAGAGGACAGGTTGTCGGGGCCCTGTCTTCTTTAAAGAGGTTTGGACAGGGCCCGTCATGGAGTCCCGTCGTCACAGTCAGTCAGAGTGCAAGTCTCAAGGATGCGCTTGTACAAGACTGTAGATTGGTCAAGTACCAAGCCTAGTGTCCGTCTGGTGACATTAGGATCATATCCACGGTGTAAAAGGCGTTTGATGATTCTGACGCATTTTCGATGGTTATGCTGCCTACCTTTGATCCTTCTTATTTTGTTTATCATATCACCATAAAAGAAAGGTTTTGTAATACCCAAAGTAATGTACTCTGTTGTGTATAGATCCGAATTTTAAAAGAAGTTGACAGTGATTTTTGTAAAATTTGGAGAAAGTCTTAACTAGTTTATGAAAGCGGAAACCTTGACCTAAAAGTTTTTTTGGTAATTTGTAAATTTCTACTGTGAAAATATAAAATACCAGTACATGCTCTAGCGTACCGGATGAGCTGTGATATGTAAATGCCGTATGACGGTAATCTTGGAACATAATTGAGTAATTAATTTCTATTAAATATATTATGTTACACATATTATATTACATATACATATACATCATTATGTGTGTGAAAGTGTGAGTGAAAGGTGTCCTATGTGACGTTATTTAGACGTTATTGACAAAGCATGGGAAAGAATGCTAGAAAATATTTCTTTTGTTGAGAATTTCGATGTTACTACATGCATGGAAAAAGAAAAAAAGGAATTTTGGAGCCGCGCACTCTCTGTAAAGTAAATGCAGAAAATTAAATTCTAAAAATAACGCAAGATGACGCTTGTGAAATTAATTTGAAATTATGAAAAGCACTTTGGCTGGAAGCATCACTGTTGAGAATTTGATATTCGAAACACGTGTCTGGTGCATGAAAATTGGTTTGACATTTTCTTCAAGAATTAAGACAAAGCCAAAATGTACCCCAGCAGCGCCCCCTGGTTATACCCTTCGAAACTAAATTTGTACAATTTACAGAGAACATGCGGCCTCCAAACCTCCCGCTCGTTCGAACTAGTAACACATCCAAACAAAACCAATGATTCAAAAAGAAGAGGAGGGACGGTGACAAGACGCCAACCTCCCCTTATTATCAAAAGTATCACAATACAAAACAATTTTTAATAAAAAATAGTATAAAAACACAGAACGACACATTTGAAAAAAAAAAGTGTTACATTTGTATGACAAATATGGATAATGACCATATCCCTGTATACAGCACAAAATCGATAGTTCAGAAAATCAGAAACCGAAGGCATACAAAATCAGGATAAAACAGAAACCACGTTTGGCTACTTCAACATTCAATTCGCCTCTATTTTGACCTTACATTATCACCATAGCACTTTCTATATAAACATACTGAACAGTAAACAACAGTGCATGTTTTGTAGATATTGTTCTCATCTTCATGCGTGAACATCGAGGAGGGGGTGCGGCGAGCCAAACAGGCTAGAATTCTTACTCCTATCGGACACCTGATCTCACCTTTAGTTTGCTAGGGGTCCGTCGATGCTTAAGTTGGTGCTCTATCATGTCTATTGTGAGCGCTGTTGAATTGTCTTTATCTCATTTGCATAATATGTCATTATATCCATTCTTCCAAGTTTAATTGTTTTCACACATTTTCCTTTACAATTACACTCTTTTAAAAAGTAAGTTGATGTATTCCAGGAATTGAGTGTAGAAAAATAGCAATTCCATCAATTGATTCAATAGATTAATCAGCAATTTCAATTAGAAAGAAAATGTGAAGGAAATGCAAAAATTACCTGTTTTTACTATACTGATTTTGGTCATATCTCCGTCCGTTTCACACTGTTTAGTAACGCAATTCTCTGTCCAGTTCTTACCAGCATCAATGCATTTTCCATCATACTCACAGCCTGTAAGTATGAACATTCTATCCGCTGAACTACATCAATGGTATGGCATAGATAATGGATCTCAAATATTTCTTTCCATACTGTATTCAAAGAACAATTTAACACTCAATGATTTAGTGAAAAAGAATGTTACCTCTTTGAATGTATCTCACTTGAGCCGAACCATTCTCAGCTACACATTTCATAGAATTGCATCCCTCCTGCCATGCCACGTCAATGTCATAACATTTTCCACCATAACTACAGCCTTTCGAATTTGATCAAAACTTGCTTATTTCTAGGATCATTTCAATTTCGACTTTAATTGTATTACTGATTTCATGAATTTGATCTATTCAAAATGAAATGATGAATCAATTAGCGATCTAAATCCCCATCATCTTCATAACGCGCATTCAGTCTTAAAGTGTTCTAACTCAATGTTTGTCAAAATTGAGTTGAGCATAACTTGGGACCGTCAAGCACCTACCGAGCATAAAATGTCAGGCGTAAAAACCATCATTTTCGATCAGTAACATCAGGCAACCCTCATGTACACTCTTTCATTGTAATGAAAATGTATCTAAAATCTGAATGGAAGAATGCTCTTTCTCCGAAAGATCAAAGTTCCCCAACAAAATTGTATTGGATTCTTGTAAGTTGTCAGTAAGACGTGCTCTAACTCCATTTTTTTTGCCATCCCAATTGAAGAAGGTACAAAGTTTTGAGGACTATAAATTTGAGTTTCATTATTAATAACAGAAAAGATTGCTTTCCTCAAGTTTTCATGGTTGTACGAATAGTATTATTATCATCTCCAGAGAACCTAAAACTTCCACATCCATTTTCTCGAAAAGTTGGGCCTTTTTTACCATGAATATGATCCTAATGTCACCAGACGGACACTAGGCTTGGTACTTGACCAATCTACAGTCTTGTACAAGCGCATCCTTGAGACTTGCACTCTGACTGACTGTGACGACGGAACTCCATGACAGGCCCTGTCCAAACCTCTTTAGAGAAGACAGGGCCCCGACCACCTGTCCTCTCTGAATGTCAGTCGGACTCTTCGGGTGATTAGATACATGAGCTCGCTACAGCCGGCAGAGCACGGACTGTATTAAGCATGCCTTCTTTTTATATCCATTTACATATTCATCTGTGTCTCTGGGGCCTCTGCTTTTCGCGGTCGTGTTTGTGTGATGTCATCTTACAATGAGGAGGTTGTTTTACACCACAATTGTACGTTCTTCGAGACCTCTGGGTAGTTGGAGAAGGTAGAGGGTTGTACGCACGTTATCCAGGATAACCACACCATTTGCTACTTGCGTGACAAATGGCCGTCCAAAGTCGGCACCGGTTACCCATTTGTCTCGTCGGTTTATGTGTAGTCTTTTGTGTTTGATGTTTACATGTCGTGTGTCTTTTTTCCGTCTCGTCTTTTGTGTTTTTGCATCGGGTGTTTTGGTGTTTTACTGTTGATGCTGCAACGGAGTCTTGTCGGAGATCTCCTCCCTTCTTTTTGGAACACTATAAGACTAATTGCGCGATAAATTTACCACATAGAACACTCCAAGTATACAAGATTTTAAACGCTTAATCTGTATTCTAATGCACTCCGTTTGTAACGCGCATTCTGATTGGCTGAGCGATTAAAAAACTGCAAGGGGATTCACGTTTCACTGCAGTTTTTGCTATGACGTCATGCGTTGCTATGGTGATGTCGTTAAAAGCAGACGTTTTCTAGCTTCTTACTGACTAAAGCATAAGAATAGGGTTACCATACTGATGTTTTACAAAAACTGACAGGGTATCGGCGAATCCCCTGTCAGAAATATCCGTTTTACCGCTCGGCTGACGCCTCGCGGTAAAACTCAATTTCTGACAGGGGATTCGCCGATACCCTGTCAGTTTTTGTAAAACACACGCATGGTAACCCCTAATTACAGTGACCGATTTAGAACTTTTTAGATTAAAAAATGGAAAATAGAGCTGATTATTTCAAATCCACGTGCAAGTACATTTGTAAACATAGGTCAATTGAAACTCTATACGAAATTGATCTGCATCACAATAAGATTTATCCACATTACAAAAAATGATCTAATATATGTGGTCTAAGCGAAAAAGTCCGGAAATGTGAATGCATGAGACGGATAGATAAACAGAAGGACAAATAAACTGAAAAATAGAGTGGAAACTATAAGTTCCTCCCGAAGAGCCGGTAGAGGACTTATAATCATCTATCTTTGCCAAAGCACAGGATGTTTTAAATGTATGTTTACCTTGTTTAACAATGAGCACCGTACTTGACGTCTTGTTAACAACACATTTCTTTAAATTGCAGGTGTCATTCCAAGTTGCTCCCGGGTTCTGACAAGTTCCATTACTTGCTAAACAGCCTGTTTGGAAGATAAATTGACTTACATATACCTCTACATACAGTACTGCAGCCAAATTGTTTTATCATCTATCTTATCCTATCTAACATCCAACATCCTACATCCTATCCACCTCCTGTCCACTCTCTACTATCCCGTCATATCCTATCCTATCATATCATATCCTATCCACCTAATTACAATCCAATTATACCCTATATCAAATCCAACATCTTATCCTATCCTATCCTACATCCTATCCTATCCTACATCTTATCCTATCCATCTTTACCTACCATTCGCCACCTTTAGCGAGATTATGATTAAAACTTAATAACTTGATGAAAACTCATGCATAAGTAGTAAATTCTCTGTACTTATTTCTGTTTTATTTCTTATAAAGAAGTACAAAATCGTTAATCGAAAAATCATCAATCTAAGGTCATACAAAACCAGGATAAAACCAGAACTAAGGCACAGAAACAGAAGTAAAACAAATCTATCATATGAAGAGAGGTGAACTCCCTGTGAAGGAGTGAGATCATGTGCCAAGAAAGAATGATCATCTAGTTTAAACATATTTTATTGCATAAGACAACAGGATAAGATACAAGTTTTCACAACTTAGAATCATCCTCTCTTTAGACAAACATTTAAACATTTTGAGCATGCAACGAGGTATGCAAATGATTGAACGTTTATAAAATGACGTGATCTATAAATGAATGCTAACACAAGAGCATCTCCTGCTAACATGCAACACCCGCCACTTCAATTCGGTAGAAGGGTCACAATCGGTAAATCTCACAATTCGTTCGGAAGGTCACAATCGGTAACTCTCACAAAGAAGTATAGATTGGCATGTCATGGCACAAAAGGTCTTCTTCAATATTTCATTTATGACTCTGGACAAGGGACGTAGTAGTGTGATACTATGTTCCCATGTCGACCATATAACTTCCTCAGTGACGATAAAGTCGGTCACAAAGTATCCTTGACTGCGAATACCATATTTGCACTTGCAGTGAACGAAACAAAAATATCACAACACTCTCCAATTTTTTTTTAATTCAAATAAAATTTAATTTTATATTCCTCATTGAGTCAAGTATAACAGTTCAATGGATCGAACTTAACCAAATAAACATGTTTGTCGGCTAATAACTTTTAATCAAAATTCAAAGATTGGATTGTAGAACGAGGTGGATATGATAGGATGTAGGATAGGATGAGATAGAACTGGATTGGATTGAGGTGTTCAGGATAGGATAGGATTGGATAGGATAAGATTCTATCTACTTTCTATCCTAAATCCTGCATCCTATCCTATCCACTTGTTTGTCAAACAAGTAGGTTGAAGGACTGTATGTACCAGCATATGTATAAGAGGCTTGGTAATAAAATTGTCACGTGCATCTTAATTTTCGCATTTTCTAATTTCTCTCTTAGAAACACGCAATCGTCTCTTCAAAACTCTAAGACCTATAAGTGCAGTAACATGTATTATTCCTGCTAAGAAAGATAGAAATATGATATTGAAAATCTATTGATTTATAAGTAAACAACTTACCGGTATACTTTATGTCAAGTTCTCCAAATGTGTAGCTTATACCAGCTGTAGTAAAATTGTATTTTTTAAAACATCTAATACACGCGCAAAGTCCCGGTCCATGGTTACATGAATTGAAAGGAATGCACCTGTCCTTATAAACACAGCCTGAAAAAAACCCCAAGGCTTTGAGACACAAGGAATATGTGTATAACATATTAACAAATTATGGAAAAACATAAGCATTGGACATATTGTACCATTATCAACTTAATTTAAAATTTCTTTAATTTCAGCATTGCAGCTGCAGTGGTATTTACTTCAATCACGTACTTTAAGTCATGTTAAGAACGGAGAACCGCAATATTCATGGTATAAAGTCCATTTTTCAACATGATTAACTCATATCATTATAAAGTGATACATGTACAGGTACCATGGAACCGGCACTCGTATCATTAATTCGGTTCTCGTACCATTAATTCGGTTAACGAATAAACTATGATCATCACCAACATGACCAACTCGCAGCATATCGTAACAATATATGGGCATGCAAAAGACTTGTATTATACATAAACGAACCCAGCACCGCACTTTGTAAACTCAATTTTGTGTACTTGCAAATTTAACCTCTATTTACATTATTGTGCATATCTATATTTTTGCAAATGCATGGCGGTTGTGGGATTATTTAATGTATCTATTTCTATGAACTTTTACCATATAGTTGTATTTGGCTATGGTACTAGTATTTGCATGACAAGAGTCTAGGGTATAAATACTGGTACCATGGTACCAGTTTATACATGGTTACAAATATACTACTTTATGGTACGAGTATTAAAGAAAGGATGGTATCTCCAACAACAGTCGGTTTAAGCACCCACCGCAAACACCAAAATACCCCATGCAAAAGCACAGCGCAAACATCCAAAGCAAGAGACGCTAAATGGACACTGAACACAAAAACACAGCATAGAAACATTAAACATCAATAACTACAAATAAACCAAGCTATCAAATGGGCAACCGGTACCAATATCGACGACCATCGTAGCATATGCTATAGTTAGCCGCGTAACTTGCGCACTACCCTTCCGATTTTCCAGTTACATGTACCAGACACAATAGTTGTAGTGATACCATGATACGAGTTGGTAACTGTGTGTTATGAAGTGGTAGAAATCATGGTACGATTTACTCATGGACGAAATTAATTTGGTACGAATCGGTAAAAGGCAAGGTACGAAACAAATGAGGGAATCTCTAACAACGCGAGGTTACGGCACCCACAGCTAGACTCAAAACACCCAATGCAAAAACAAAGAGTAGACACGCACAGACAAAGACGCAAAAGGTACTAGGAACACCACCGCACAACATAGAAGCATCAAACACAAACACAAAGTGACAGGTACAATGTTAAACGTCATCATATTCAATAGCAACAATTAAGAACAGGTAAATTTGTAGCATGGACCAGATATGCACGTTTCAGGTACTTAACCCTCGTCAGTGATCCTCAATCTAAGCAATGTTATATGCCCAAAAATGTCTGAAAATAGTTATGAACAAAAATGTAACGAAAGACGTAGAAGGATGAGTGGGATATGATACGGTATTCCTATACCCCATTTGCTCAAGTCACAATTTTTAAACCTTATCGCTCCTAAACTCAAAACTCGAAATGTATACCCATTGGTCAAGATCATACTTCGTCCATACTATTTCAGAGTTTCCTTGTGGCACTTGTAAGTTATGGTACGAGTAGACGAGAAGTAGGTACAAATGTACGAGTAATCTTATGAGTTTACAAGGGGTACGAAATGAGCATGGTACGAATGACAAATATGGATAATGACAATATCCCTGTATACAACACAAAATCGATAATTCAGAAAATTAGAACCGAAGGCATACAAAATCAGGACAAAACAGGAATCAAAGCAAACAAACGAAAACCTCCACCACATGAAAAGAAGCGAACTCCCGATATGGGAGTGAGACCAGGTGCCCAGGAGGAGTAAGCATAGCATCTCCTGCTTGCATGGAACACCCGCCGCTTCAATTCGGTAGAACTGTCACATCCGGTTACTTCCATTTCGGACGACATAGAGTACAATCTTTGGTTGGATGGTCCAAATGGTCTATGACAAAATATCATCCACCATTCTGGAGAGTGGGACATCATAGTGTATGACGAGTTCCCCATATCGACCGTAGAACTTCCTCACTGACGATGTTAGTCGGTCACAAACATATCCCTGACTACGAAGCTTATCTGCAAGACGCCTAGCTCTCAGAACAAAATCCATATATTTGGTACTTGCTCTGGCAAAGCGTATTAATTGAGATATGAATATTTTGTCAATGGATAAAGGATTCTGTGTGGTATGAGTTGGTCATGTACGCATATGTTATGGTACGAGTTAGCACAAAGTGGTACGAATTGTTCCTACGACCTCGAAATTGTTAAAAATTTACTTTTATTTTCGTTTTCAGTACGACCAAGGACCGAATCGGACATGCTTCGAATTGACCATACATCATGATAACCTCTTTTCATAATTAGTTATTGGAGTGTCACGTTTACTAGCTTCTCAGTATTGTAACTAGGAATAAGTGTAAATAACTAGTAGGCTAGTGTTACATGGAACATGTGGTTTTCGCCTTTATTTTATCTTCCTTGAAATCTAAATCAAGAAAATTCATATATGAACATTGCTATTCAAATCTTGTGCACATTAGTAAGTAAATCAGATAAGAAACTGCCAATATATAGTAACATAAGTTTGTTATGACCATGACTGTTATAGATCATTTTAATTATTTAGGTCGTTCATTATATGTATTTACTGTCTTGATTTGTACCACATGGTGAGTGTCGCTCTTGGTGGACCAGGATTCCCCGATGACACATGTAGCCAAGCTCGAACAACTTCGGTTGATCGTTTCTTCAACGCATTCGAAAAGTTCTGTTATCAAATATTCTTGAAATTTCTAAGACGCGACTCTGGTAGCATTATATCCTACCCATCCTGCTACGTCTTTAGGTGCATTTTGGATATAATAATTTTCACAAAATTTGGTCATATTACATTGTTCAGGTCGAGGATCACTGACGAGGGTTAATGTCTATATTTAAATCCCCAAGGGAGGACACTTCCTATATAATAGCTATATAACTTGTTTGTACTTGATCGATCGTGGCTTCCACTTCTATCGATCTGTATTTGACTGGTGAATCTTTTAGGATGAATTTTCAATTTGGATATGTTTCATACATTCATCTTGAGATAACAAAACCAAAAATCGTATCAAATGGACCTTGGGTTTAGCCTGTAGGAAGGAAAAAGAGGAAGCCACGATCGAGTACAAAGAGAGTGTCCGCCCTTGGGGTTTTATATATAGACATATATAAGAAAGGGCTCGTATTGAGGAAAGGGTTTGTGACCAAGCGATGATACCCCACCCCCTGTACCCGAAACGTGCATGTTTGGTTCATGCTGTAAATTTATCTGCTTTAAAACGATGCTGATGAATTTGAAGACGTTTAATATTAATATCTATATTGATTAAATATTTCATTAATTAGTTTCAGCATTTTCAAAACCTCACTAATGCGCATGTTCGAACGATACAATTTCTATTTATTCGGATTTCTTTGTCATAAAAGAGAAAAAATTCTGAATTTAGTGATATACAAAATCTTACAATGTAAACGTCTTCAAATTGAATAGCATCATTTTAGAACAGATAAATTGGCAACGTGGACCAGACATGCACGTTTCGGGTACATAACCCTCATTAGTGATCCTAAATCTAAACAATGTAATATGCCAAAAATACAAAAAAAATATGAAAGTTACTATGTCGAAAAAGTGTACCGAAAGACGTAGCAGGATGGGTGGGATATGATGCTACAGGACCCACTTTTTAGAAATTCCACGAAATTTTGATAACAGAAATTTAGAATGCGTTGAAGAATCGATCAACCGAAATTGATCGAACTTGGCTACATGTGCCCTCGGGGACTCCTGGTCCACCAGCATTGACACTCACCAAGTGGTATAAATGTAAACGTCTTCAAATTAAATAGCATCATTTTAGAACAGATAAATTGGCAACGTGGACCAGACATGCACGTTTCGGGTACATGTTAGAAAGAGCGACCACAATCAATCTACTCGATGAACTTAATAAAGAGAGTTAAAGAAGACAATATTTAGATCAAAGAGTCCGGCCATATTTAGAGTACAAATAATTTAATAAAGCAACTACACCATACGAAAATGACGTGAAATATACGAAATAATGGATCAACTATCTTTGAGCTTACAGGAAAATGACATGAAATTGGATAATTATTATGAGAATATTTACCTATTTCTGACTTTTGTGATTATTACAGTCAAAATTTACTTAGGTTTACCTCTTGCAGTTGGAACGACTTCGTGGACGCTAGAATAACCGCCATTTCCTCTACATTGGAAGTTTACACAATTGAGAGCGTCCGACCACATGCTACGGGGAGGTTTGCATTCTCCATCAACCATACATCCTTTAATCAGAAATAAAACAAAGCAAATGTAATACAGCACATTGATAAGATTTCATGAACATTGATTCCGGTTCGTAATGATAAATCCACGTTTTCATCCATCAATACAAAATGTATTATTTCTTTAAGGGAATGTGAATTCTTGCAATAGCACAACAAAACCAGTCGAGGGGCTTATTCGTTTCTTCATCGGGAAAAGGATTAAATCTTCTGCAAATTAAATGTGTTTTTACAAAAAATAAAGAAAAATTTTTATTTTAAATAGTTCATATAAAAATGTAAAAGTACAGCAATGGTTTTTGCATTTTCAATCATTATTTTATTGACCAATATTTGTGAATTGTTTCTATCAGATTTCACTTGGTAAGAACGTCAAATAGTATGAAAAAATTAAACATTATGATGTAATATCAAATATTATTAAAATGCTTCAGATCTTTGTTTTTCTCCCTGGCTTGCTGGTAGCTTTTTTTCAGTTTTGAAACATTTAGAAAATAATTACAAACGTGCACGCCAGTTCATTTTTACACCAGCCCACCCTTTGAGATAACATAAAACCAATACTACCATCAGGTAGGGGGTACCAAACTTAGTCAGAATCCAAACTATTTCACCTGGTGCACACCTGATACCTTATATATTAACCATAGATTGATAAAAAAATCCTACATAAACTTTCAATTTCCTGCAGAATTTTTATTTCCTGCATGAATTTTCTATTTCCTGCAGGTTTTTTTTTTTTGTAATTTCAACAAATTAAAAAAAAATACTGCAGGGATTTTTATTTTCCTGCAGGAATAATGGGCAAGAAAATTATTCCTGTGGGAGAATAAAAATTACTGCAGGAAACTACTTTTCCTGTAGGCATTACAAAACATTCTGCAGGAAATTAAACATTCATGCAGGAATTTGACAATGCTTGCATTAATTTGAAAATTCATGCAGGATTTTGAGAAAAAGATTTTTATTAATTAATGATAAATATCTCAAGTACCAGGTCTGCAACAGGTAAAACAGTTTTGATTCTGACTAAGTTTGGTACCACTAACCTAATGGCAGTATTGGTTTTATAGTATCTCATAGTTTGGATGGATGCAAAAATGAATTACCGTGCAAGGTACAAGAACAGCATATCACATTGAAACATCACACACAAATGACTAATACACATAAACTAACGAGACAAATGGGCAATCGGTGCCGACTTAGGACGACCATTTGACACGCCAGTAGCAGACGGTGTAATTATCCGGATCACGTGAGCACACCCTCTCAATTTCACGATAACACAGAGGTCTCGAAAACACAGGACACAAAACATAATAAAAACATGAAATGGCATTAGTTTTGAAAGACGGCTTGATGATAATACGGAAGGGTTCAACTCTATACCTTCATGAAGAAAATTCCAAACCAATTTTTCTGCACCAGACACATGTTTCGAATATTAAATTCTCAACAGTAATGCTTCCAGCAGAGCCACCAAAATTAATTTCAGTAGCGCCCTCTTTTATTCTTTTGAATTTTGATTGGTACATTACTATTACAGACAGTGTGCGGCTCCAAATTTCCTGTAGGGTCGATTTAGTAGCATATCCAAAATAAGGTATATGTTCAAAATAGCATTGGAGGGATGGTGCTAAGAAGTGATAAGTACAGATCTTGTTAATGACGTGTTAGTGCAGTGGTAGCACAGTCTTTTCTCACCTCTACATGTACGATCCAGGTGTTGTAGCAAAGAATATTTCCCTGCATAAGTCCCCCCCCCCCCCGAAAATAAGGGTCCAGACCCGTCTACATATCCATTTACATACTCATCTGTGTTGATTGGGCCTCTGCGTTTTGCAGTCTTCTTTGTGTATGGTCATCAAACAGTGAGGAGGTTGTTTAAAACCACAATTGTGCGTTCTACGATACCTCTTGCATTGGTAATTGGACAAGTGGGAGGGTTGTGCGCACGTAATACATGATAACCACACCTGACATGGCAGATGGCCGTCCTAAGTCGGCACCAATTGCCCATCGGTCTCGTTGGATTATGTTTAGTCATTTATGCTTGACATTTCTATGTGATTTCACGTTCATTGTACCATTTGCGTCTCATTCTGTGCTTGTCTGCTTCGTGTTTTTGCAGTTGGTGCTTGAGGTTTTACCGTTGGTGCTGCAACCGAGTGTTGTTGGAGATCCCCTCCTTTCTTTCAAAACTACGTGTTTCGGTTTTTATTTTCTTAGAGTCTCATAGGGATCGATCGCGCCTACCGGAGCCTATGTTATAGTCGAAAATAGTACCAAAAGAAGAAGAATTCTTAAGTTATTGAATTTAAATTAATATGATTACGGAAAAGATAATCTAATACGTCAATTCATATTATATTTCAGAAATCTGTAGACTCAAAATTTATAATAGATTCAAAAATTCTAATTTTACGAAAGTTTTTTTTTAACAATAGTAGTAATTTTAACATCTTCTTTCAATTAAGCTTTACACATAATGATATGGAAAAATTCTAATGTAAAATATATAATATATTATCTAATATAAAATAATAAATCAAAAATCAGAAATATGCAATATTAAAACTTATATTGAAATTGTTCAGATATTTAAAAATAAAAATTAATAATATAATAAAGAAGCTGAGAAATAGTAAAAACATGTACCAAGAAAAAAATGATGAACACTAATTGGAAAAGATGAAAAAAATATTTTTCATTAATTAAAGTCCTGACAATATATAGTTTAAAAAGAATTTTAAAGGTGAAACTGAAACATAAGTTGGAAAAAGTCATCACTTTCCCTTTATAAAGTTCGTCGGGCTCCGGAACAATATAATAGAAATATTGAAATAATACACAATTTTTTTTTTCAATAAATCCAAAGTTATGTACACAATGGCCCATTACGGAAGCCGACTAAGTGTAATGTCGTATTTACGATTTAGCTATCTCATAAGTACGACTTATCTATCTCGTAATTACGACTTTCTATGTCGTAATTACGACATAGTTATCTCGTAATTACGACTTAACTTTCTCGAAATCACGACTTGATGTGTCGTTATTAAGACTTAACTTTCTCGTAAATACAACTAAGCTATGTCGTAATTACGACTTAAGTTTGTCATAATTACGACTTAGTTATCTCGTAATTACGACGTAGTTTATTAGAATTTCCACTACGACCAATATGAACATTGAGTTCTTTCTGTAAGGACATTGCAGCCAGGGAGATAAAAGGGATTGTATGCAAGGAAAAACAGGAGGCCCAAGTTGGCCTATATCGCTCAACCGACAAAAATGTTCGCATTGTTGAAGAAGTGGAATGCAAAAAAGATAAAAAAAATCACGGGAAAGACCTATTTACCCTCTTTCTTTAATTAGACAATAAGCAGGAAAACTGAAAAAAATATATGAAATATATAATATAAATAAACAGCTATTATGTGAAAAGATTTCATTAATATATGGATAGAAAAAATACAATATTGATCATGTTTGGAAAACTTCAAAAAGACGTAAAATTGCGTCACAAATTCACTTCAGAAGGAATAATATTATCTCGTAATTACGACATAGCTAAGTCTTTATTTAAGAAATAAAAAATGACAAGCTGGGCTCTATTGTCTCATAATGCCCGAGCGTCCTCAGCCAATCACATTTATTACCGAGCCGCGTCAGCGGCGAGGTGATAAATGTGATTGGCTGAGGACGCGAGGGCATCATGAGACAATAGAGCCCGGCTTGTCATTTTTTATTCCTATTCTAATGATGACCAATCGATTCTTGGTAAAAACCAGTTCCTGCCGGTTTATCTGCTTTCAGAAAATGGGTAGTTGTGGCTTATCGCTATAGGGCCTTTATGGGAGAATAGAGCCCGGCTCGCGTCTGTTGTCTTAACGTATCCCTTGTACAAATGGAGATCTCGCTGACATCTCGTCCATTTAAACAGTGTTAAAACTATCTCGGTAATCTTCGACAATGTCTCGATAGTTTCCGTTGCTTAGTACGCGGTTTGGATGTTGAACTATGATGTTGGAAACCAAATTTTATGTTGCATTATGGTATATTTAGGTAAAGATATGTCGTAATTCTAACTATATAATTAATACACTTGATATTTATTTGTACAACGGATACCTTAATAGGGAAAAAGAATCAAGTCATATTAGAATACGAGATAACTAGTCGTAATTACGAGATAAATAAGTCGTAAATTTTACGACATATTAAGGTTAGTGTTGCGACTGCAGGGAGATAACTCTATTTTCATATCACGTAATATTTGAAACCGACATGAACAATAAATGGTATCAGCTCAGTTTGTTGTATTATTTCAGAAAAAATAATACTTCTTGAAATGTTCATTGCTGAATGGGTGTTTCTGGGGAAAATGCATATTTTTCAAAGAAAAATCACCGAAAATAGGAACGAAATTCTCATTTTCGCATAATTTCTGCTTCTAAATCATATATACTATTCATCATACTCTTTAACAATGAGAGAATTAAAATTCGAACTTCGAGTATATCTGTTTTTGGGTCAAAATGTTGATTTTTAGCACAAAATATTATGCTTTTTATAGAAACAGTCATTTTGCTAAAAACGAATTCGGCTAAATATTGGTTTGACTGCTTTAGGATAAAGCAATATCATAGCTCTATACATAGAAAAAATTGTGTACCTGGCGACCTTCTAGCTGTTGCCATGGCAACAAGCAAATTAAATCGTATTTATCAGAAAATACACTCCTTAGAACTGTTTATTTTATCAGAATTTTTCAAAATAGGCTTTAATTCATACACAAGCTATAAGAGTCCAGAAAAATAAGAGAATATGACTTTTTGAAATTTCATGCATTGCAGTCGAGGTATGTAACGTTATGATGTGGTATTCTCTAAAATGAAGAAAATGTTAAAATAGTCCAAAAATGGACGTTTATAGCCAAAAAACGAGACGTGCAAATTATGATTTTTTGGTCTGAATAGTTCGAAGAGATGTTCTTCTACGTGAAGACATATCAATCTTTCTTCTACCTCATTTCTATTAAAAGTCGCCACCCTGACCTTGAGTCGTAATAACGAGATAACTGATTGAATTCTAGTATTCGACTTATAACGGGTTACCAGTGTTCAACGCCTTCAAATTCAATAGCATCATTTAATAACAGATAAATTTGCAGCTTGGATCAGCACCAGACATTCATGTTTCGGGTATTTAACCCTCGTCAGTGATCCTCAATCTAAACGATATAATATGGCCAATAAAGTGTGAAATATATGCCCAAAATGTACCGAAAGACGTAGCAGGATGTGTTGGATATGATGCTACAGGACCTAGGTGTAAGAAATTCCAAAGAAATTTGGTTAACATAAATTTTCGAATGCACTGAATAAGCGATCATCCGAAGTTGATCGTTCTTGGCTACATGTGTCCTCGGGGACTCCTGGTCCACCAGCAGTGACACTCACCAAGTGTTACAAATGTTAAACGTCTTCAAATTAACTCAACTTATAAAAAAGTGGAAAAACGTACTTTCATTTGGTGGACATTCTATTCTGGGGTGGTTTTTCCTAGGGGGAAATGAAGGCCAAGGCAGTTTTTCCTTGGAGGAAATTTTGACCTGAACCCTTTTTTCGGTGGAGACTTTGCTTCAACATCGGGATCGAATAACAGATTTGACAAAAGTGTTTTATATAGGAGGGTATGATGGCCGCCAACCCAGTCCTGTCAGGTTTTATCCCGGATAATTCGGTTTCCTCTTGCTCCTCGGACCCCCTTATGCCAACATTTCAGCCAACATGAGGCATTTATTTCAGTGTATAATATTTTTGTTCAACGTTGGAAAATAAATAAAGTTCTCATTTGAAGCTATATATGGTTCGAAAGGGATTAAACTGTCAATAATGAAGTATTATCGTAAATGGATTTTAAATATGAACATTCAATTTCGGTTTGTCGTTTCTTCAAACGCATTCGAAAATTTATGTTTTCAATATTTCTTCACATTTTCAAAACCTGGGTCTGTAGTATCATATCCCTGCCATCTTGCTACGTCTTTCGGTATATTTTAGACATAGTTTTCATAGATTTCGACCGTATTTTAATATTTAGATTGAGGATCACTGACGAGGGTTAAATACCCGAAACGTGCATGTCTGGTCCATGCTGTAAATTTATCAGCTTTTAAATGATGCTAACACATTTGAAGATGTTTAACATTTGAACATCTACATATTACTTGCATAAATTATCTTTCATATTTTTGTTTAAAATACGATTTTATTCTCGAGTACACACGACTTCGGTAAACATCGGAACTTGTTATTTGCATATACCGTATGTAGAAATATTTCACGTATACTATGGTCAGAGTGAGGACGCTACAACGATCAGCGATCAACGATCAGCGAATCGCTTAAATGAACTTTACATCGTAAATTTTAACGAAACATGTAGTAAACCAAGTGTATACATTTACCTATTTAAGATTCTCACAAAAAGAAAATAAATAACATCTTATTTACTTTAGGTCGTTCTAATATTTCATTAATTGCAAATAAAATGTTGATCTTATGTATAGATATTATGTTGCGTTCATATAACAATATTAAACATGAATAATCGAACATTTTCAGATGTTCAGATGTTGAGTGGTTAGCAGGTGTAGTGTGCCATAGATACATATTTTGTTTACCAAATCATGAATGAAGCTTAGCCTTTATCTAGTAATGAATTTAAGTCATTTTTCTTCACCCATCTTAAGACGAAACTTATTATTTAATATTTGATATAAACTGTGAATTTATATTATATCATAATTATATATACAAATCAAAAATAATACGGATATAGATATATACACAATCTTAAAATGTATATCTATACAACATCATTAAAAAAACGAGAATTTATATACATGTACATGTACACTGTGCATAGCTCCCTTTGGCTATTTTCTCGTCCGACTTCAGTTTCATTGTCACGGTCTTCCTCTAAGGTCTCTTTATGTCAAATACCAAGCCAATACTGTTTCTTTTCTTTTATCCTTTATAACATTTCTGGTTTTTTTTTTAGATTTTGATAACACCGATTGTCCATTCCTTTTTATCCGACGCGTTTTCCCTCCGCCATGTTGTTTTGCTTTGCTGCAGTACAGTACTAGCCTTATGCAAATAAGTGCTAACACGTGTTCGGGCATTCGGTTTTCTATGGAGAAAAGTAGGTTATATTAGGGTACCCATTTTAGAAGAAATAATTTACCATGGCTGGTACCTAGGGCCTATGTAACTATTTAAACCAGCTAGTTTCTATTTTATAGCATGATATAACCCCTTCCATTTACAATTGACTAAAAGTTCATTCATGGTTTCATCTTGACTAGACCAAATGTTATTTTAAGTTCAGGTCTGAGTGAGAACCAGCACTTATATGGGTGTGATCTGAACATATTACAGAAGAAAAAATGAGGCAACAATAGATTTAAAGATTGTTGATGCTAAATCTTCATATTGGCCTTTAGGTTGATGAGAATAAAAAAGGAACAATAATTATAAAGTTTACATACCCCTACAAGTTGTGATTGCGCTATGGACATAACCTAAGTTTGATAAAATAGCTGTTACTCCGAAAGTGAACATTAACATGGCGAACCGTCCGTACTCCAGACTTGCCGTGAATCCGCAATATTGTACATGTTCGCCACACCTTATAAGGTGGTAAAATTTCTGAAGCTATTAATCTTATCCATGGGTTTGTGCTGTTTCATTTCAGCTGCCAGATCTTGCGAAGTAAGCAAGCATTTTTTTTAGTTGTGATTAATAGACAATCGGACTAAAGAAGATTTTAACAAAGAAGCTGTTGCATACTTTTTTCCCAATTATCTGTTTCACAAACTGTTGTTTATAGGTTTTGAAATATCAATGAAAATTTTTCTATGATAATGTGGCGTTCTGTATATCAGAAATATATCAAATGCACAAGGTTAACGGTAAGATCGAAATTTAGACAGACTTTCTTTTTGCTGCCGTTACATCGACATTTTACAAGAGTTTTAGAATTCTAACATACGGGTTTAAATAGTTTATTCGAAAAAAGAAAGAAAACGTTATTTATTCATAGACAACAGAAGCAAGAGACATAATCGTATAATTCATAATTCAAATATTTCTGTATAAATATCTGAGTATAGTTGAACAAAAAGGATTACAATATGATAGAAAACGTATCTTAATAAGGAGGAGACACTATGAGAAACTAATTGTCTATTACTGAGTTTATAAAAACCACTGCAAATAGGACGATTCATGCTGTCAGATCTGTCTTCGTCATTGCAGTTTGTCCTGGACATGCCTTCACAGAAAACTGCTTTACAAAAGAATGCGATGAAAATACTGCGCAATTAAGAAAAATTAATACAGGTTACACAACATGACTCAAACCGTTATATTATATAAGAGTTAAGGAAAATCCTGACGGTAATCTAAACAACACTCACAATACAAGTAGAGCACAAGATGTAGCAGTGACGGACCCCTAGCAAGCTAGAGGTGGGACCAGGTGCCCGGGAGGAGTCTGGCACATTAGATTTCATTGTAGTATAGGCTTTATCTTTTCTATAGTATTTCTCTGAGGTTTCAAGTATCTCTTAACTTGTGCAAAATTAAACTTAATTTGTACAAATGACCATATATCTTGTTTCCATTGGAGTAAAATCGTCCTATCAAATTGTTCTAACGAGTTATCAGGGTAGTTCGAAATGCATCTTTCATTTCTTTCATGTAGGTTGTACTTAAATCGGAGAATGCATCGATCTTGGTACGAATTGGTCAGAAAACTGCGTTACTAAAGAGTATGTTAGGGATAGAGATATGCTATGCATGGCTAAAATCGTTAAAGCCAACAATGGTAAAAGATAAAAATAAATAATTGAACAAAACAAGATTGCAACGAGATAAAAACTGCTATAAGCAATGGGCAGAAACGATCAAAACTAATACATTGTTCCACAATTCTAGGGGTGTGCGCGCTTCAGCCAATCAGATCGCGTCATTTATTCACACTGTAAGCTCCGCCCACAGATCGGACAAATAGTCGACAAAATGGCGTCATTATATAATGATTCCAAGCGACAATGCATTGAATAAATCAAATAAATGTAAATATGGTGAAATGTTGAGCCAATAGAACATGAGATTAGAATTCAAGATATCCAGAGAAGATAATCGGGAATGAAGTTTTTTTTTTTCCGACGTTGAAGCTTGACACAGAGGGTTGATCTCGCATTAATTTCAAGTTGCATCAATATATCAAAGATCTCTGCGACTTTGTCCACTTCAGACAAAGAGAAGAGATCATTCCCTTTTCATAATCATTCCCTTTTCTTCATACCGAATCCGTCCACTAGCTAAATTGTTCATCTTATAATCAGCAGATTTAAACTTAAATAGAATAAATTTAATTTGTCGGATTTGAATATGTCTATATGGTTTAATCGACATGATAAAAGTTCGAGTGACCCCCTTCCCTTTTTTGTTCTATAGGGACCGCCAAAATTAAAAAAAATATTAAAAATATATAAATAAAATTGTGCAATTGGATTCGATGTCCAAATTAGTTCACGATGACAGTAAACAGTATTTATACTTTTTTTAGAATGTCAGAGCGGATGTCGTGTGCTATATGCGCCACTCTTGGGCTCCCCTCTAAGGATCCATATAGTCTACTTGACACTTTCATTGAAATTCTATATCCTTAAATTATTTATAAAACGTGTATTCTGAACCATTTTTTGTATATAAAGCCAAGAATTAAATTATATGATCTACTGTGTTTAGGATAACCCAGCTCTACATAGAAAAATGCCGATCCTAGCTAACATTTTTTTTCTCTTTAAAAATATCTGCTTTAATTTCATCTGTTTTAATTTTTTTACTATGTTAACTGTTGTGAGGAATTTGATATCATGTTTATAAAACAAATGTTCTAATGTTCTCAGTATGTACTAGTTATGAAATTATATTATTGCTACAGTTTTTTTTTTTTTTTTTTTTTGGGGGGGGGGGGTAAGGGAGGGGTTCTTGATTCAGCAAAAATATGTAAGAACGTCCCAACGATTACTATGAGTCGATTATTTCCCTATTGGGGAGGGGGGGGTTCAAAATTTCCACACGTTATTTCTATTGAGATTATCGTCAGGATCTTCTGTTATTATTCCCGATGAGGATCGGGGTGATCTCAGGCTGTTGAAATTATCTTCTGATAATAATCCCGTTGAGGATGAGGATAATCTCAGGCTATTGAGATCTTCTTTGTCTCTTCTATTTGCTTATTCTGTTTTCATTCAATTTGACTCCCTACTGTTTTAAAATTTAATGCATACAGCTTGTTACAAAATGCCTTTTTAAAATACATCTTTCGTATAATTTACTGAAAACCATGAGCTGCACAGAGCAACGGCACCACTGAGCGGGTTGTATACCCCCGGCCCATCAATAATCCAAAATTTGCGAATTACCTTGGCGCAATCTATCCCGTTGAACTTGAAGTAAAAGATACAACAGCGTCATATTTGAATATCATGTTGTCTTTTGACGCCCTTGGTAATATGAACACCTCACTCTATTACAAACGACTTCAGTTTCAATATCCTTTCTTACAAGTTTTCTTTTCTGAGTAGCAACATCCTGTCGTCACCAGCATATGGCGTTAAAACGTTATGTTCGGGCAACCTCCAAGAACTCAGATTTTGTTTTAATAGCTAGACGGCTTTCAGGTTAGCTTCTCAGCCAAGAATACATGTGTGACCGACAAACATTGTTAATAAGGAAGTTCTATGGTCGATATGGGGAAATGGTAGCACAGAATGACGTCCCCTTGTCCAGAGTCATAAATGATATTCTGACGTAGACCTTTTATGCCATGTGTCATTGCATTTTATACCTTTGCGAGCTTTCTACCGAATTGTGGGATTTACCGATTGTGAGCTTTCTACCGAATTGTGGGATTTACCGATTGTGACCTTTCTAACGAAGTGTGGGATTTAACGATTCAGACCTATCTACCGAATTGAAGTGGCGGGTGTTGCATCCAAGCAGGAGATGCTCACTTTTCCTGGGCACTTGATCTTGCTCCTTCGTTTGGAGTTTACTTCTCTTCATATGGTAGATTTCTTCTTTTTTTTTTTAATTTCTGTTCCTTTGCCTTATTTCTTGTTTTATCCTGGTTTTGCATGCCCTTGGCTAGATGATTTTTCGATTAACTATTTTGTACTTCTTGATTGGGATATGTTTTTTGCCATATTTGTCATCAAGTGATGTTTAATGTCATTCGTTTTTATTAAGACATAGGTCTTATCGACATTAGCTAAATTATAACACAATTATTGTAAAAGAAATTATATAATTTATACTGTCTATGTTTAAGTCTATCCAGGGATTGAAATGATTTGTGTATTTTTGTACTGTACGGCATACATTTTATATGAACCTGTGATCAATATATTTTGTGATAAAGTTAACACATAACATGTCTAGATACAATAGAAACCGTTTAAAAGTTTAGTAGATACCGGTACACCTTAAAAATATCCTCCATTTTCGAGCTTGTTATTTTTGGTATTTTCCTTTTCCTAATTTTGATTTCGACTGTTACCCCGTCTTTACTTTAAGTCAAACGGCGGGAGTAAATTATATAAACTGAATAAAAGGATGAAATGTCCAACAAGACACGACTGAAGCACCAGCAACAAATACTTTTATTAATCCTAATTTTAAAAAGTATATACTAAAACTCGCACAATACAACATATTATATGGCATCATAACCCGTCGACGCCGTGGTCTAATGGATAAGGCGTCGGGCCAGTGACCGAAATGTTGCTAGTTCGATTGAGCCTCACTACGATCATGGGTTGGTCAACATATACTCATCTATGTTCTGTGTTATATGACAAATATGGATAATGACCATATTCTTGTTTACAGCACAAAATCGATAACCCAGAAAATCAGAAACCGAAGGCATACAAAATCAGGATAAAACAGGAACCAAAGCAAACAAACAAAAACCTCCACCATATGAAAAGAAGCGGACTCCCGATATGGGAGTGAGACTATAAACTAAACATTGAACCTGTCTGTGAATTGCATACATGTTTGTGGTCTTAGAAAAAGAAAAGACTTTATAGATTGTTAATCAGGTCGTGTTGTCTTTTGGTTCTCTGTATATTTGTCCGACTTTCCTATGATTATGAGACCGTCCTTCTTCATATATTTCTGACAAAAATATATGCTGTAAAAGAGATTATTTTCTCTGGGGATTTTTTTTTTTGTTTGCGAAAATAACATAATGATTCCAACAGTGCGATTTGGGATAAGGACAAGGTACAGTAAGGGCCTTATTTGGCCCCTCATAGAAATGAATGAATTTGGTCTAAAACAAAGGAGTATGAAGTCTACTTACCGAAAAACCTATATATCATACCATGCTTTATTGTTTCTATATATTTTAAGGTCAATTTTTAAGGTCAAGGTTATGGCTTAATTAATCAAGGAATAGAACGTAACCATTATAGTATGGGATGTATCACTTGGTTGGCTGCAACCCTTCCACCTTCATCCTCCAAAATTGGCCTAACCTTGCAGCATTTTTGTGCTCTTTCAATTGAAAAAAAGTTTTATGGAAATTTCTATTGAAAAAGTGATGTTTTTGGAGGAAAAACATGTTTTTAGTGCAAAATCACTGAAAATCGGAAAAGTTGTATAATTTGTAAATGGACGATGGTTTAAAAAATAGGAAAACGTAATTATAAAGTATTTTTGGTGTTCTTTCAGATGGAATAAGATTTAAATTTCATTTTTTATTTTTACGACGTGAATTTGGGGTAAAAAATCAATTTTTTTGCAAAATTTCAAATAATTTGAGGAAATTATAATTTTCTCCTGTTCCTCAGTTCTAAATATTGCCTATAATCGTTTATGGAAGAGTTAAACTAATACTTAAAATGTTGCTCATGAATCATATATTCAAAGTAAGCATGGCATATTTCCTACTTCGTTTTGAGACAAAATTTTATTTTTTTGTTTTAAAATCACAGATTTCTGGTAAAATTCAATGAATACAAGGTCTTACCTATAATAATAAATTCAAAGCTCTCGTTAACTAAAAAAAAAATCATTTATGTTATCAAATGCAAATAATATGAAACGTTTTAGTTAATTGAAGTCTAAATTTTGGGTAAAATATATACTTTTTGCGCAAAAAAAAACTTCTTTTGAGAAAATGAGTACAAGTTCTTTTCCTTTGACAAAACGGACACATTCTAGCTGTGGTAGGATCTTGTTTCTGATCATGAATGGAAAGGAATATCATTTGATAAACAAAGTTCAAATTATATCCTATAAATATTCGTACCAGTTACAAAGGTCTGCGTAAAAATTGACCAAAATATAGGCTACTAAGGCTTATTATTAAACAATACCAAATATACATATGTAGTTCTTTTTCACTTTAGAAAGCGATTGTCATTTGAAAAACACAAATATACGATGACTGATTTATATGTTGTGAGTCTCGGTTTTCTGGGATGCAGAAGGTATTCTGCTGATAGATTATCTCCAAAAAGGACAAACAATCAATGGCACATACTATGCTTCACTGCTGGCACGTTACACTTACTAGCGCCGTGGAAAGCTCACTAGTTCAAGGTGTGTTGTTCCATCAGGACAATGCTCCTGATCACAAGTCTGTCACTGCCATGAATGTCATTTATGACTGTGACTTTAATTTGATTGAGCGTCCACCTTATTCACCTGATCTTGCTCCATCAGACTTTCATCTATTCCCAAAACTGAAAGCAGCTATTTCTGGCTCCAACTTTCAGTCCGATGATGACGTCATACTCAGTCATATGCAGTGAATGGTTTTCTGACCAGCCAAGAAAATGAGTTCTTATTAGGTGATACTGAGGCCCTTAAACACCGCTGTCAAAAGATTGAAATTGAGAGGCTCACAACATATCAATCAGCCCTCGTACTGGCTTAAATGAGTTTATCATTTTTAGTTTAGAGTGCCGTATCTTCTGAACACTGATTCTGTTTACCCTTAAGAAAACACAGTAAAAAGGAGTACAGAAATGGGTACACGGGAGCGCATTTGGCCCCCTTACCCTTGACTTTTATGTATTCAATGACAAGGACCAAGGTCTGCGATTGTTCGATTGATTTAATGACTCTAAAAACGAATACTTTTCTAAGAGCTAAACTAAGCTTCAGGAGGTCAGACCCCCCCCCCCCCTGAAATTTGCCACAACATGCTGATTTTCACCGATTTATGGTTTTTTTTTTTCAAAACTATAGACTAAAGCCTCTCCATCCGACAGGTTAGAATCCCCCCTCCTCTTTCCTGGATGAAAAAAGTTTCAAGATCCGCTTATGCATACAATGTCTGAAACAAATGCTTAAAGGTACGGTGTCCCTGAAAATTAATTAATTTTACAAAACTCTATAATGAAAAATCTTTCTTTTGATGTGAAAGTTTACATTCTCATTTACATAAATTCAAATTTTCAGGCTAATCTAACGCATACATTAGTAGCTGTAGCCGTTTGAAAACGTCATCTTTAATTTGGGGTGCGCAGCTCTAATTCATTCTACTAAAACCACCAACAATGTATTGCGTTTTTACAATCGAGGTATATGTAGATTTAATTTTACAAATTCGACAATATTATGGTAGCCACTGCATATTTTCAAATAGCACTTTTTATGGCTCCTTTCAATCTTCAATCTAGACCCATCGGAATAAAATTTTGCGTTTTCAATAAAATTCATTTTCAGTGACACTGTATCTTTAATGTTTGTTAAAACATCTTAATATGTCGTATAAATTTACAATCGATATTCTATATGCAAACCGACATCATGGACCTCTTGCAATAGACAGAATATTGGGTTTTTTATTTGGAGATAAGGGGGGGGGTTATTGAAGACATGATTTATCGAGAAGGCGAAGAGATGTTTATTGTTAGAATTACAATTCATAGACGAAATTGTGATATATTTTTTATTTAATTCCATTTTTGTAATTTTGAAAATTACATCTATGTTAACCGACGGTGCGAGCCAAAAAAAAAATGAAAGAAATAAAAATATACAATTTGTCAGTGTAAATTCAATCATATTGATGAGATCTACCAAATTGTCAATTAAAAATAAAAATAATTATGATAGTGATAATTAGTTTTGTCCTTTATTCCTTTGATCGTTGAAACTTTGGGAATGTATGTTCTAGAATCTATATTCGGGAAAATTTTGGAATAAATGATGACAGTTTTATTGGGAATAGCGTTTGTAAAATAACAGTAATTTTTTGGCCGGGTTGCAAAGCAATTCCGGGGTATGGATTGACGATGTCTGTCCGTCTGTCCGTCTGCCGTCAACATTTTGGTTAAAGTTTCTGGTTGAGGCAAAATCTAAGGAACTATATGCAGTAGAAACTTTATATTATACATGAAGGTTGCCCATGACAAGACCTTTCAATTTATGCCGTAACATTTGACCTTGTGACCTTGACCTTGGACTTTGACCTAGTTAAAGATTTTGGTTAAAGTTTCTGGTTTAAGCAAAATCTATGGAACTGTATGCAGTAGAAACTTTATATAATACATGTAGGTTGCCCATGACCAGACCTTTCAATTTATGCCGTAACATTGGACCTTGTGACCTTGACCTTGGACTTTGACCTAGTTAAAGATTTTGGTTAAAGTTTCTGGTTTAAGCAAAATCTAAGGAACTGTATGCAGTAGAAACTTTATATTATACATTTAGGTTGCCCATGATGAGACCTTTCAATTTATGCTGTAACATTGGACCTAGTGACCTTGACCTTGGACTTTGACCTAGTTTAAGACTTTGGTTAAAAATCCTGGTTTAAGCAAAATCTAAGGAACTACATGCAGTACTTTATGTTATACATGTAGGTTGCCTCTGACATGACCTCTCAATGTATGCTGTAATATTTGACCTAGTGACCTTGACCCAGTTAGTGACAAAAACTTACTTTGCAATCCGGCCATACCGTCTTTAGCGGTGTTTTATTTTTTTAAATATATCATACCGGCAAACTATCAGTTTTCACTACCTAGAACAGAAACGTCTTACACAGTTACAGTCTCCGTAAGAACTGATTGACTCTGGCCTATCATACAAAAAGGGGGGGGGGGGTTTACAACCTATAAAACCTGACTAGATCTGCTCATAAATATATCAGAGACGTATATTAAAATAAACCCCTGGGTATATGTACTTTGTGGCAAGTTGGAAGTTTCTATACGAGGGTCTCGTAACTTGCTTTTTCTTATGTTTTCGAAAATTGTAAGAGTTGATGCCCTTGTGCTGATTTTATTGTTATTTTTAAGAATTTATGATTAGATTTGTACTTTTAATACTAGATAATTTTTTAAGTTTATAAAAGATAAAAATATAAAGTTATATTATTTTCAATTGAAATTAAATGAACTTTTATAAAACAAAACTTTAAATTTGATATTTATTATATATTCCTATACACATGATCTTTTTTTCTCAATAAGTATATAGTTTGCAAAGCAGTCTTGTCCAATTCTGCGCGAAAATGTCATTGTCACTGGTGATACCAACGTAAATTACTCCAAAACGTCAACATGAAAATCCCGATCCCGCGAAAAAAAACGTCATAATTGCTGGAGGAAACGTTACATTTTTCGTTATAACAAGTGAGCACATCAGGGCCTATCTGAGAAAATTTGCACATCAACTCGTAAATGGGTCACAAACACCATATCAAAATATGAATGATAGGCCAGCGTGTGCTCATATCAAAAAAAGAAGATGAACACATGGAAATGGTGAAAAAAGCAGAATTTTCGAGAAATCAAGCAACTTCATTACTGTATATATAGGCTGTTATGATTTTTCTTGCAAAAATTACTCTAGATATTAAAAATACAAACCTTAATTGATTTAAATTTATTTCTATCAATACTTTTTAGAGAGCTTGAATTTCTATAAAATGAGTGGGCCAAACTATAATGACAAGTGTCCCTTGTCCTTTCAGCGAAATCTTGAGTATTTCCATCTTTCAGTCTTTTATGTTAAATGTCTTCAAATTCGATAGTATCATTTAAGAACCGATACATTTACAGTATGGACCAGACATGCACATTTCGGGTATCTTCAATCTAAGCAATGTAATATGGCCAAAGAGTGTGGAAAACATTATGTCCAAAAATGTACAGAAAAACGTAGCAGGGTGGATGGGATATGATGCTACAGGACCAAAGTTTTAGACATTTCAAGAATCTAATTTAAGGCTCTGCATTCTACATTCATTCACTGAAGTATATGTACCTGGATAATTATGTTTATTGCGTGTTTCCTTGACAGTTAGTCGATCGGCCTATGTCGTCAGTGTTGAATGTGTCTCCTTCAATCTTTTTCAAAGTTGTTCAACCAGAAAACGTATTTTTTTGGTAATTGAATAAAAAATAAGTTTTGTTAGTTATTTTGGGCATTATCTCTAAAACCTAATATAACTTATGGTAAAAACCTAACTGATTATCAATTATATTGCTCCCTACCTGCTCTTTTCCGTCTCATACTATACTCGTCTTTTGTGTTTTTGCATCGGGTGTTTTGGAGTTTTGATGTTAGTGCTGCAACGGGGTCTTGTTGGAGATCTCCTCCCTTACATTATGTTGAAATTCTGATAGATGATCTTAACATTATCTTCGGTATATGATAAACTTCCTACAATTTCAAGATTAATTTCAAAGTAATGAAAATCTTTTAATATTGAAGTAAAGTAGTTAATCAGTATATGCTGGATTACAATATCGTGTGCGAGGGCTGATTGATTTGTTGTTATCCTCGTATTGAATGAGTTAAACATAATCCTGACGATAATCTCAACAGAACTCACCCAAATTGAGCATCGACGGACCCCTAGTAAGCTAGAGGTGGAACCAGGTGCCCGGGAGGAGTAAGCATCCCCTGTTTGATAGCCGCAGTCGCCGTCGATGTTCACGCACAAAAAAGGAAACAACACACAAAATACATGCACTGTCTGAGGTTATGTCTATATAGAAAGTGCTATGGCGACAATGTCAGTGGAAAATATTCAAACACTTACTGTCAAACCCCTCGCGGTAAATTTTTTTTTACGAGCTCCACACGGCAAAGGGCATATGTGCGACACAAATGAGTTAAACAAGATCCTGACGGACCCCTATCAAGCTAGAGGTGGGACCAGGTGCCCGGGAGGAGTAAGCACCCCCTGTTGAGTAGCCGTGAAGGTCCTGTTATTATCTGACTGTATTAGGTCATGTACCCAATGACTGGCCTCACTTCGTCAATCTAAATCTACGAGGTAACACTATAAAGTAAACAAGACAAGTTGCTTTTGCAAAATGCACAAATGCCCAAATAAACCTTTCTGCCTCTGAAATAATAGATAACCACAAATCAGCCCTTGCTTCCTTTGGCTTCGACTCTAACAATTTATATTTAGATTAACCATGCTTATACTGAATATCTAAAATGCATAGGAATCTGTACAAACAACGTTTCATCGCTGGTTCCTTAAAATGTTCTACTAAATATGTATCGATCTTACTCGTCAAAGTTTTATCTGAAATCAAATCTGGGCTTCACAAATATTGTTCGACAGTATATATTCTCAGTGGTATCAACCAGATGTGGATTTTAAAGAATTCGAAGGAACTTTTAGAACATCTGAAAGAAGAGTCCATTCGATCAAAGGCTTTGATTTTTCGACACTTGACACTACAACCCCACATTCTAAATTGAAAGGAAGACTCGCCAAATTATAAGTAATACGTTTCCAGTTAAGATTACGAACGGCAATCGCAAAAACAAATTTATTGTTGATAACTATGACAAAACTTACTTCGTAAAAAAAAAGTCCGATTCTGAAAATAAGTACACTGAAACAGACATTATTCAGATGTTAAACTTTCTGATCGACAACATTTTTGTGGTGTTTGGAGCAAATTGTCTGAATTCCAATGGGTACCAATTGTGACCCAGTCCTTGCTGACATTTTCCTTTTCTCGTACGAGGCTTAAATCATTCAATCTTTGGTCTCTGAAGATAGAAGATACTAAGCTTCTGACTTTAGCTTCATTTACAGATACATAGACGATGTGTTGTCCATCCAAAATTCGCTGATTACCTCAGCAGTGTCTATCCTTTGGAGCTTGAAGTCAAAGAAACTACAGAGACAAATAATCCAGCATCCTATTTGGACATAAAGTTGTCCTACGACAATGATTGTCACATGAACACCTCACTCCGAAGGATTTTGTTCTGGGAGCTAGGCGTCTTTCAGGTAAGCTTCTCATTCAGGGATATCTAGCAAAGTGAAGCAACTCTCAGTTTATAACTATCGAGGGCGACTCCACCGATTGCGTTCTCACAGTTTTGTAACCTTTAAACACATATTTTTATTCAAGAAGATAAAAATGAATTATACTATATTGTTTAAATGAGCTATATTTCATTGTTTTTTAATGGGAAAAGTGAAAATAGTAAATCTTTGGCAATCAGTGAAATGTATTTTACAATATTTTCTCTTTGACGCAATGATGTGGTGGCATAGGAGAGATAATGAAGGACTGCAAATCGTAAGGTCGCGAGTTCGCAACAGACCGTTGTTACATTAATTTTTTTTCAAAAATTTCACAAAGTTCTTATTTTATGTCGCCTTTTCGTTGCTTGAAATTGTTGACTCAATTTATACATAATTTACAAAACCCGCTCTCAATGTTACGCATGCCACCTTACTTTTTCCAGAATAGATTAATTTTTTTTTATTTTTCTACGGTAGTATTTTCCCTCCCCTTTTTGAATTTGGCCTTTATAACGAATGCTTTTATCATTATAATTTCCTTGCTTTCATTTTGTTAAGATTGAAAGGCTGGATCCTCGGTTAGTTAAATGTCAGTTAAAAAAAAACCTTCAAGCTTTTCTAAGATTTGAGTATCAGCCGCACGTGGTTGCTTGGTCATTTTCGTCACATATTTGTCTAGTACGTTATGCCATTCACTAATTTTACATTAGATAAGAGTAAAATAATACTAAGCAAACGATACTAACATGTATAAAGATCTTACTCAATGATGAATGACAATAACGAGTATCAAAATTAGCAAACGACAGTAGTCTCCGTCTTGACGACGTCCCATCCGAGGTTGATGTCATTTCGCGCCATATTTGAAAACGTCATTTCTGAGGAGTGCTTTAACGTAGCTGAGCAGGACAATGCTCCTGTTCACAAGTCTGTCACTGCCATAGCTTCCATTCATTGTTGTGGCCATAATTTGATTGAGCATCCGCCTTTTTCACCTGATCTGGCTCCATCAGACTTTCATCTCTTCCCGAATATGAAAGCAGCTATTGTGGGTCCTGTAGCATCATATCCCACCCACCTGCTACATGTATGTTTCGACATATTTTTGGACAAAATAACTTTCATAATCTTTAGTTATATTACATTGTTTAGATTGAGGATCACTGACGAGGGTTATGTACCCGGAACCTGTCTGATCTATGATGCAAATTTCATGTACAAGACACATTTTTAAATAATGGTATCGCAAGTTAAAGTTGGGACGATTACGGCTCTTAACTACTAGTTTAAAGCAGATGCACCTACCATCGGGTTCCTACATCCGGCATGGCGACAAGCGATGCCGATTCGTATGTTTACATTCTTCAATATCAACTTATAACACAGTTCATGTAGGATTTGTACACTCAACGTGAAGATTTTGTTTGGATAAATCATGGAAATTAAGCAATTTCTTGATTGGTTGTAAAATATACAGTGTATGTCGACATTATCAAAATGACAATGAAGTAGGTATCAGTGTTTGAGCAATGATTTGTGGTACCTACATCAAGAAATGCCACAGGGGCTACAGTACACAGAGAGTACATAATAAATACCCCCCTCCCCTCCACTTATAAAACATAGACAAACAAATGCCTGGTACCTACATCATTGTCATTTTCATTCGTTTGAAAAAAACTTGATTTTTATAATCGTATGGGTATTACGATTTCTTGAGCCACACATCTTCATGTTGATTGCATAGACGATGTGTTGTCCATCAATAATCCAAAATTCGCGGATTAACTGAGCAGTATCTATCCTTCAGAGCTTGAAGTCAAAGAAACTACTGAGACAAATAATTCAGCATCCTATTTGGACATAATGTTGCCCTACGACACTGATGGTCACATGAACACCTCACTCTATGACAAACGTGACGACTTCAATTTCAGCATTACAAACTTTCCTTTTCTTAGTAGCAACATCCCTTCATCTCCAGCTTATGGCGTATTCATATCTCAATTAATACGCTAAGCCAGAGCAAGAACCATATATACATGATATATGGATTTTGTTCTGAGAGCTAGGCGTCTTGCAGATAAGCTTCTCAGTCAGAGATATGTTTGTGACCGACTAACATCGTCACTGAGGAAGTTCTACGGTCGATATGGGGAACTCGTCATACACTATGATGTCCCACTCTCCAGAATGGTGGATGATATTTTGTCATAGACCATTTGAATCATCCAACCAAAGATTGTACTCTATGTCTTCCGAAATGGAAGTAACCGGATGTGACAGTTCTACCGAATTGAAGCGGCGGGTGTTGCATGCAAGCAGGAGATGCTTACTCTTCCTGGGCACCTGGTCTCACTCCAATATCGGGAGTTCGCTTCTTTTCTTGTGGTGGAGGTTTTTGTTTCTTTGCTTTGGTTCCTGTTTTTTCCTGATTTTGTATGCCTTCGGTTTCTGATTTTCTGAATTATCGATTTTGTGCTGTATACAGGGATATGGTCATTATCCATATTTGTCATCTTCTAATTTCCTTTCCTTTACTTTTCTCAGTTCAGATAATGGAATGTTTTCAGCTAATTCGATACCATAGTTTAATAATTTGATGAAATAGGAAATGTTCGGTGCAAGAGTGATGGTCGCCATAGCACTTTCTATATAGACATAACGTCAGACAGTGCATGCATTGTATATACTGTGTTCTTCATCGTGCATGAACATCGATGGCGGGTGCGGCTAGCCAACAGGGGATGCTTACTCCTCCCGGGCACCTGATCCCACCTCTAGCTTGCTAGGTGTCCGTCGATGATCAACATAGTGCTCTATTGTGAGTGCTGTTGAGATTATCGTCAGGATCTTCTTTAACTAATTTGTGTCACACTTATGCCCTTTGCCGTGTGGAGCTCGTAAAAAAGTTCCCCGCGAGGGGTTTGACAGTAAGTGTTTTGAATATACTTCCCTGACATTGTCGCCATAGCACTTTCTATATAGACATAACGTCAGACAGTGCATGAAGTTTTTATATTTTCATTTCCATGCTTCATAATCATAGACGGCGGGTGCGGCTAGCCAACAGGGGATGCTTACTCCTCCCGGGCACCTGGTCCCACCTCTAACTTGCTAGGGGTCCGTCGATGTTTAATTTTGCGCTCTATTGTTAGTGCTGTTGAGATTATCGTCAGGATCTTCTTTAACTCATTTGTGTCACACTTATGCCCTTTGCCGTGTGGAGCTCATAAAAAGTTCCCCGCGAGGGATTTGACAGTAAGTGTTTTGAATATACTTCCCTGACATAGTCGCCAAAGCACTTTCTATAAAGACATAACGTCAGACAGTGCATGGAGTTTTTTTATTTTCATTTCCATGCTTCATAAACATAGACGGCGGGTGCGGCTAGCCAACAGGGGATGCTTACTCCTCCCGGGCACCTGGTCCCACCTCTAGCTTGCTAGGGGTCCCTCGATGTTTAATTTTGCGCTCTATTGTGAGTGCTGTTAAGATTATCGTCAGGATCATCTTTAACTCATTTGTACATATTGTTTTCATTTTTGTACGTGAACATCGTCGACATGTGCGGCTAGTCAAACAGAGGATGCTTTCTGCTCCCGGACAACTGGTCCGACCTCTAGCTCGCTAGGGGTCAGACAACGCTCAATTTGGTGCTGTTTAGATTGACGCCAAGATCTTCTTTATCTCATTCATCACTTAACTGAGCAAGCCCATGGTAGTCATTTTTGAATTGTATCTTCAAATAGTTGATACATGTAAACTATAAATTTTCTTTGATGAACGACTTTCTGCTTATAACATTAAGATAAAGAATTTATTTTGGAGAATGCAGTTTATTAATGGATGTTATATCAATAATGTTATTTCTTTCTATACTTGATCACATTAAAAATCGAAAGGCTATAGTTCACAGTACAACAGTATCGAATGTTAGTTACGACACATCGTTCATCATAAAGTAAAAGGGGAATGTTATTGTCGTCTATGGGTATCCTTTACACTGTATTTTAGCCTTTTGCGATTCCTTCACACATTCACAATCGGGATATTGGATTCCGTCAATCGTATAGCGAAATCCGCTGTCTCCAATGTCATGGCATATTCCATAGGCACCTTCACAACCTAGTGAAAGAGATGGTGTAATAGATATAAAGGTTGAAAAAGTAATTGACTCGTTCGCCGGCCGGTTTATTTTTTAAGTTAACGCAAGAATATGAACCGATATGTTGCGAAGATATTTTTTGGAGCAGAAAAACTATATAATAGAAAAAGGTTAGTACGCATATCGTTTGATCAGACAAAATGTCTAACATTTTCATAAACGATGACCGAACAAAACTAGAACAAACGTATATAAGAAAAAGACAGGTTGTGCTTTCATTTCATTATCGTGGAGCGATAGTAAATTTTCGGAGAATTAGCAACAAAACCTCCCAAACACACGCATTTTGATGTTTACGTAGTGACTGAAGATGTTTTTTTTTTTAAATATTTGCATGCGTACGTCTTTTTAAATAGCAGGAGATAAAGCAACACTTTCCGAAAAAATCTAAGTTACGAAATTCCGAAAACGCACTAGACTAAGTTTGATTTTTGATATCTTACCTCATTACCATTTTCCTTGAAGTTAGCCTAATACATATTATTCATATAATTTAAAAATCATTTGATAAAAATATTTATGTCAGACCAGAGCAATACTGTTTCTACATAATTACTTTTTAGAATATTCTAATTTAGACTATATATTTTTATTAGTTTATAAGTGAACAATTACACTATCAATAATGTACAAAAGCCATTATATGGTCGAATGCAACGATAGACTCGGTGAGTGTCACTGTTTGTGGACAAGGAGTACCCGACGACCAGGCTGCAAATTTATTCGCTTATAAATGATGCTATTGAATTTGATGACGTTTGACATTTGAACTACTTGGTGAATGTCACTGCTGGTGGACCAGGAGTCCCCGAGGGCACATGTAGCCAAGTTCGATCAACTTCGGTTTATCGGTTGTCTCTTCAATCATTCAAAATTTTCTGATAATAAAATTCTTGAAATTTCTAAAACGTGGGTCATGTAGCATCATATCGCACCCATCACTGACGAGGACTGAGTAACCGAAACGTGCATGTCTGTTCCATGCTGCAAATTTATCCGTTTATAAATTATGCTAATGAATTTGAAGACGTTTAATATGTAGACAAGTTTGATAATTTTCAGTTTATGTTTCTTCAACGCACTCGAAAATTTCTTTTATCAAAAATTCTAGATATTTCTAAAACTTGGGTCCTGTAGCATCATCTCCCACCCATCCTGATACGTCTTTTGGTACATCATTTGACATAATATCTTTTACACTTTTTGGGCCATAATACATTGTTTAGATTGAAGATCACGACGAGGGTTAAGTACCCGAAACGTGCATGTCTGGTCCACGCTGCAAATCTATCTGTTCTTAAATGATGCTTTTGAATTTGAAGACGTAAACATGTAATGACAACGAATGATTGCTCTGTTGATCGTTTGTTGAACGTTTTAATTATAAACATTCAAAAAGTACCTATCAGTTATACTCAAGACGTTTAACATCGAACTACTTGGTGAGTGTCACTGTTGGTGGACCAAGAGTCCCCGAGGGCATATGTAGCCAAGTTCAATCAACTATGGTTGATCGTCTGCCTCTTCAACAAATTCGAAAATTTCTGTTAGCAAATTTCTTGAAAGTTTAAAACGTGGGTCCTGTAGTATCATATCCTACCTATCCTGCTACGTCTTTCGGTACATTTTTGGACATCATAATTTTCATACTCTTTGGCCATATTACATTGTTTAGATTGAGGATCACTGACGAGGGTTATATACCCGAAACGTGAATTTCTGGTCCATGCTGCTAATTTATCTGTTCTTAAATGATGCTATTCAATTTGAAGAGTTTTAAGATTTTAAAATTATTCAGTCTCAAAGCCGAGAAGTCAAAATCATTAGAATTTGCATAGGAACGGTTGCGAACCTCGGAATGAATAACACTCCGTAGTGAGACCAGGCGCCCGGCGAGAGTCTTTTTATTTCAAGCAACATTCGTTGCAACAATTGCATAGTCATTAATTTGAATAAACTGATGTACAATGTTTGGAAAAGCAAAAGCAATAAAGAATAATGATAATCAAAATAATGTATAATAGAAGGGTTTTATCTATCAATGTTTATAGACTGGTTATAATATCTATAGAAAGAAAATGAATGCCGAAAAATAATATACTAGTATCGAAGATGCAAAGTTTGAACTTTTTTCTTTTGAAGTTTTACTACATAATCATGGAAGATTTTGATATATTTGATTTTGAATGGAGTAATTTTCTTTTTACTGCAAAATGAATAGTCCCTGAGGGCATATGTAGCCAAGTTCGATCACCTTCGGTTGATCGTCTGTCTCTTCAAAGCATATAACGTTTTCTTGAAATTTCTCAAATATGGGTCCTGAAGCATCATATCCCACACATTCTGCTACGTCTTTTTGGTACATTTTTGGACATACTAATTTTCATACTTTTGGCCATATTACATTGTTTAGACATTGTTTAGACTGAGGATCACTGACGAGGGTTTAGTACCCGAGACGTGCATGTCTGGTCCATGCTGTAAATTTATCAGGCTTTAAATTATGCTATTGAATTTAAAGACGTTTAACAATTGAAAAGATTGGCATTGTCTCTGATACATGTCTCTGTTGTCGATATTTGCCATTATGTTTCCAATTATGAAATGCAGAAATACAGTTATCAGTGACAAGTGCAGGAAATACAAAAGCTTTATCGAAACATATATGAGAAGGAAATAAGGGTGAATACGTTTAAGAACAAAGCAAATCTCTATTTCATAAATTCTATCTTTCAAACCATCCTGCAAGAACGTACGTCGTGTTGTAACTTCTAGTATAAGTGAGGAATTCTTAACACACGTCAAGTCGTTGCATCCATCTTTTATTACTGAACCCAGTGGAAAACATTCACCATTCCAACTGCATGCTGCATATAAAACGAATGAACCATTATACATATCATTTAGATCATGAAAAAATAAATGTTAATACTACACAAAAAAAGACTATTTGTAGGTAACATCTAATATGTAGAAGTATGTATTTCGCTGGAACCATAGTATAAAGAAGGTGCGAGCTAGTCTCACTTTCATTTCCTTTAGCGTCTGTTAAAACTGTAGAATAGCAATATGCACAAAAGTTATAGCGTTCTCTGTGGCCCTTCATTCAATTGGCGCGAATGTATGTTAAATGGAGCAAAAACAAGAGAAAAAAAAACAAGAGGGCCACGATCACTCACCTGAAAACTACGGTAACTAAGCATCAAACAAGGAGAAGTTTGTCAAAGAAAGAAAAACTTAACTTCGGAGTAGAACAAAAACAGCACTTCTTAAGAAAACTCTCTGAATCATCTTATGCTTTCATTTTGTCGATATGTTCTGAAGAAGAGGTGTGTCAAAGGATTGTACTCCCATGACTTACTTCTGCCTGTGGTGGCGCTACCTAATGAGGGGTCCAAATGAAAAACAACAACACTTGTAGAGGACCATTAGTAACTCATACCTACCAAGAATAAAATTCATTAAATATCAAAAAAATTAATTTTAGCAGTTAATATATATTACAGCATTAAGTAACTTAATTATGACAAATATGCAGTAAATGAATGTGTAAAATTATACATTTACTGAGTTTTTTTTTTATAGAAATAGTGCAAAAATGTCCATTCTGGTTAATTCCAAACACAAGTATCTACATGGAGAACAACAACATCTATAGGGGAATATTAATACATAATAACTACCAAGTTTCATAAAAATCCTTCAGCGGTTCTTGAGATGATGTCAAAAATGTAAAAATTTTACAACGGACGGACGACGGAAGGATAGACGGACGGCACACTTTGACAATAGCTCACTTTAGCTTCGCTCATGTGAGCTAAAATTTGATTTGTAGAATCTTATGACTTCAAATTCCGTATACAATGACAATATAGATAATGACCATATCCCTGTATACAGCACAAAATCGATAATTCAGAAAATCAGAAACCGAAGGCATACAAAATCAGGATAAAATAGAAACCAAAGCAAACAAACAAAACATTGATCAATAAACTTGCTTTGTTTTTGTTTGTTTGGTTGGTTTTTATTTATTTTGTTTTTTTGTATTTATTTTTATTTCCGAAACTCTCTTCCGATTTACTAAACTCCATTCACAATTGCAGTATTGAAAGCTTTGGTAATTTTTATGTATCTTTATCCGGATGATGTGCACACATTTCTTGAATTTATTCGAAAACTAGGAGGTCTTCTAAAACGTAAACCCGATAGACAGAAAAGAAGGGGATCTCCGGCACGACTTTGTTGCAGCACATGCACCAAAACATCAAACACTATAAGTGAAAACACAGAGAAAACATACACAGCAAGATACGTATAAGGGACAAAGAACGCTAAATACGACATCAATACATCAAGTACAAAAGACTATCAATGGACAATGGATACCGACGTAGGACTGAATTCTGCAACGCTAGGGGAAATTGTTTGGTTATCCAGATTATGAGCGCACAACCCTACCATTTTTCCAGTTACACAGTGGTCTCGAAGAACGCGCAAATCTTTTGTATATTTGATTCTGAAACAAAGTTCTTCTAAATGGTATCATGCGTAGTAAAGACACCAGTTAAATAAAGCGTCCCTACATTTGTAAAACATTGTAGAAAGATGAAATAAGCAAGCGGTATAAATGTACGAATAACAACCGGATGAAGAAATCTCATCATCAAAATGTTTGCAGACTTAACTGAAAGAACAAGTGGTGAGTACACAATCATCGCCGGCTAGATCGGAGCAGTGTATAAGTATGTATGTTTCTACGAGTTTGTCAGTACATCTAAAGTCTTCCTGGGAAGATGTCGGAAGAGGTCTAGAAATGCTAATCAGCCAAGTCAAGGTATACGTTAAAAACATATTAAAATGCCATAGACCATACATTTAAAGATACATTACAATAGTGGACAAACCTTTGAGTATCAATAATGTGGCATAATAATATTTGCACTAAACTAAATTCATAAATTTTGCGACTTCTTGTATATAGATACAAAAATAAGAAGTTCCATCAACTTTCATCGGGCGTAAATCGCGTCAACCACTTAGCTTCGATGTGATGGGAACCATTTTGACATTTTTGGTTAGTAGCCTAATTCTCGATTCTGATAACAAAATTGGCAAGGATCGGTATCCTCGTCAACTATTATTGATGTAAGTGTTATAACTTGTTTACGGGTGTTGAAAAAAATAGTACATCTCATAACCACACCTTCTGCTATTTTCGTGGCAGATGGCCGTCCTAATACAGCACCATTGCCCATTGGTCTCGTTGGTTTATGTGTAATTCTTTGTGTTTGATGTTTCTTTGTTGTGCGTTGTAGTTCCTTGTCCCTTTTGTGACTTTGTCGGTGCTTGTCTGTTATGTTTTTGTATTGGGTATTTTGGGGTTTTGCTGTGGATGCTGCAACATGGTGTTGTTGGAGATCCCCTCCCTTGTTCTCTTTGGGTACTGAATGTCTAAAAAATCTCACCAACCGTTTGGAAATAAAGCCGAAAATAAGACTAGTTGGTCAGACGTCTGGGGTGATTGATCTTGAGCTCGCTTCAGCAAACATAGCACAGACTGTTATACGCATGCCATATAATTTTTTAGATCCAGTTACATAGAATCTGTGTTACAAGAGAACGCTGCGTTTAACTATTTTGTTTGTGATGTCACCTTACAACGAGAAATTTGATGTTTATACAACAGTTGTGTGTCTATGGAGACCTCTGTGTATCAGGATTAGTGGGAGGATTGTGCACACGTAATCCGGATAACCAAACTATTTGCTAATAGCAGATGGCCGTCCACAGTCGGCGCCGGGTGTACATTGGTCTCCTTCCTTTTATGTGTTGTATCAATATTTGATGTTTCTGTGCGTCTGTTACGATTGTTTCGTATGATGTCCTAGTGAATATTGTTGTGTCTTTTTGCCATTTTTAGTTTGGTATGATGTCACATCATTCATGTGTCACTTTTTGCGGTTTGTTTCGCTGGGTGAGTGCAGGGTGGTAATGCTGGAGATCATTCCCTTTCTTTTATGTTAAACAACGGAAGGAATTATGACAAAAGACCACAACGCCTTTCATTCAGACCTACGAAAACCGTGACTAGTTACAAAAAGGAGTATGTATGGTTTATAACGTAAAGTGACCCCCTAAAATCGACTTTTCCAAAATCAAATTTTGTTGTCATTTTTAGAAAATTAAATATCTATATTTTGAGAAATCTAGTTACAAAAACTACTCCTCGATTTGTAAGACATCGTAAATTTTGCATAAATATCATGAAAATCGGTGATTTTGTCAATTTTCACGAAAAATAGCTTTCTTTATTATTTTCATTGAGATAACATCGAGAGGGATCGTGAACAACGTTTTCCTTTTGCATGCACTTAGAAACGTATAAAAGTAACAAAATATCAAAATATGAAAGTTCTTCAGAAGCCCGCTCGATACTAACTAATAGGAAGTTTGTCGAAAATGAGCGCCAAAATGACGTTTTTTTCAGAAATTTGGCAAAATATGCCATTTTTGAAGGCCAAATTCTATGAAAGTGATAAAGGAAATTAAAGAATATAGATCAGTTCATAAGTAGCGGACATTATACAATAAATATTGGTACAAGTTCATTACTTCGTGAAAACTTCAGGTTTTGTCCTGAAAGGGGGCCACTTTATTATATAAACCATATATAGTCCTTTAAGATTAATAGATATATGGACACTTTACATACCCTCAAACATCGGCATGATATTAGCCACATTGTTATTGACTTCACATCTGTATGCACTACAACCATCCTTCCACCTCTGTCCGTGTCTCTTGCATGTTCCATTATGTTGACATTCTGTTGAAATTGATCAAATTCAATGTAATACCAAGAGAATTAATATCATTATCGTGGTCTTAAACTTTTGCTATTTATTATATTAAATGTTTCTTAATTTTCGTTTGTGCTTGTATCATTCCTGTTTATGAGAATAAAGCATTTAGTTGTTGTTGTTGTTGTTGTTGTTGTTGTTGTTGTCTTAAGGCATTAGGGTTATAATACTCTACTTCCGGTTGTTTTAATAACAGAATAATAAAATACCACGAGGTTTGCGGAAGATGCACGACTTCGGAAATGTTTGGGACCATACATTTTCATGGTGAGTTGAATGAAACACTAACGATTTCTAGCTTTTCGACGATATTGTTATACCAATAATACATTAGTTAAACTTTTTTCTTTTTCATTCGAAAAGGGGACGGCCTTGTTCTGAATGCACTATAACGGCTAACTTTGTTTTTACATTAGGTCAAACACAGCAAGTTGATCTAATAAGATAGTAAAGTTCCAACTCGTTGCCTTCGTAAACAATATTTCAAACCACTTTTATTGCATTATGATGTGTAAATCCTCAAAGCTAAAATGATTTTTAGCTTTGAGTACTTTCTATATAGATATAACATCGGGCAGTGCATGTTCTGTAGATATTTTTTTCATTTTCGTGCATGAATATCGACGGCGGGTGCGGCTAGCCAACAGGGATGCTTACTCTTCCCGGGCACCTGGTCCCACCTCTAGCTTACTAGGGGTCCGTCGATGTTCAATTTCGTGGTGCTCGATTGTGAGTGTTGAGATTGCTGTCAGGATCTTCTTTATCTCATGAGATAAAGTAAAATTTATTTCAATATCGCCTTCTTCTCGCTTAATATTTTGAATTTGAACTAATATAAATTTGCAACGGTCGAAGATAGATATTTCTTAGAGCGAAAATAGTAGAAATGCCATGTTTACCAGCCTTAATATTATCGGGTATTTGAGTCGTAATAACGAATGTTTCTTACAAAACAAACATCATAGTACAATAAAGGAAACTTTCATAAAGTATACATAGTTCAAAGCAATCTATGCGTTGAAATATGTGTTGAAAAAAATCACGGAATGAGTATCTGGGTTTAGATAAGATTTATTTTAAGAGAGTGTCTATATTTATCTTTTACCTGCACTATCCACAACTTCTTTAGCCATATCTCCATCTTTCACACATTTTTTGGTTACACAGTTCTGTGTCCATTTTTCATCAAAAGCCCTGCATTTTTCCCCGGTATCACAGCCTGAAAGGATACAGCTTCCTTTTATCAACATGGGTTGAATGACTACTTCAATGTAAACGTCTTCAAATTGAATAGCATCATTTAAGAACAGATAAATTGGCAACGTGGACCAGACATGCACGTTTCGGGTACTTAACCCTCATCAGTGATCCTAAATCTAAACAATGTAATATGCCAAAAAAGTATGAAAGTTACTACTAAGTATGTCGAAAAAGTGTACCGAAAGACGTAGCAGGATGGGTCGGATATGATGCTACAGGACCCACTTTTTAGAAATTTCAAGAAATTTGGTAACAGAAATTTAGTATGCGTTGAAGAAACGATCAACCGAAATTGATCGAACTTGGCTACATGTGCCCTCGGGGACTCCTGGTCCACCAGCAGTGACACTCACCAAGTGGTATTAATGTAAACGTCTTCAAATTGAATAGCATCATTTAAGAACAGATAAATTGGCAACGTGGACCAGACATGCACGTTTCGGGTACTTAACCCTCATCAGTGATCCTAAATCTAAACAATGTAATATGCCAAAAAAGTATGAAAGTTACTACTAAGTATGTCGAAAAAGTGTACCGAAAGGCGTAGCAGGATGGGTGGGATATGATGCTACAGGACCCACTTTTTAGAAATTTCAAGAAATTTGGTAACAGAAATTTAGTATGCGTTGAAGAAACGATCAACCGAAATTGATCGAACTTGGCTACATGTGCCCTCGGGGACTCCTGGTCCACCAGCAGTGACACTCACCAAGTGGTATTAATGTAAACGTCTTCAAATTGAATAGCATCATTTAAGAACAGATAAATTGATTCAATGCGCAATAGCCTAGATTTCGAAAAACAAATGTATTAAGTCGTTTGAGGATACCTATATATATATTCATCGTCTGATAACCATTTCAAACAATCTGTATATTATTTTACCGGTGACGGTATTCGGTCACTGAAAATAAAATATTGAATACTGTAAAGAAATATGACATAAAAAGGGATTATAATAATTCTTAGTCCCACCATAATGTAACTGTAAGTTAATAACGTAAGGGACGCCATTGTTGAATCCTTGTTGTCTTTGAAAAAAATACTTGATAGAGAACCATATAATTGTTCAAGTCTTCTTGAGAACAATCTCAAAACCCCTTCTTTTACTTATCTTAACGTTTGAAGACCTATATTCGTTCCCTACCTGCATCTGCTTCTTTTATGATTGCCGCATTATCCTTAATACTGCATGCCATCTTTTTGCAACCATCTGTCCACGTTTTCTGGTCTCCATAGCATTTGTCATTGTAGCTACATTCTATGAAGATAGCAAATATATATGTATATACTTTGGAAATTATTGAAATTACGGTAAGTTTAAGCGTATATAAATTTCTGATAAAGGAAAGGGATTGGGCATTAAAAAAAAAACATAATGCCTCGCTGTATTGCATTCATTTTTTTCAAAAACAATCTTTACAACTTGGAAAACTGGTTTTTTAATCCAACGAGTACATTTGAAGAACTATTACGAGAAACAATTGGAACTGTTTTCTTGAGCCTAGAAACATAACTTGTTTACCTGTTTTAGTTAGTTTCATTTTAGGTATGCCCCCTTCAAGACAGCATTTCTTTGTTTGACAATTTTCTGTAACACTTTCATCTTTATCGACGCATTTTCCGTCATGATCACAATCTGCAAGAATAAGATACAAATAATTCAAATGTTAAACATCTTCAAATTCAAAAGCATCACTAGAATTTGAAGACGTTTAACATTCAAAACATAGATTTGCCGTATGGTGCATCTTTTAGGATGAATTTTCAATTTTGATGTTTTATACATTCATCTTTTAGGCATTCATCTTGAGATAACAAAATCGAAAATCGTATCAATTGTACCGTGTGTTTAGCCCGTAGGAAGGAAAAAAGAAGAAGCCACAATCGATTTTAAATAGAGTGTCCGCCCTTCGGGTTTTAATGTAGACATATAGAAGAAAAGGTTTGTATTGCGGAAAGCGTTTATGACCAAGCAATGATACCTCATCCCTGTAATTTTACATCCCTGTGGGTGCTGCAATCTGGTGTTATTTGTGTTTTACAATGGCATTGCAGTAGTGCACTTTGGCCGTCGTCATTTAAGATAAAACATTTTAATTTTCTTCCATTTCGTTCTTGAAAAGAAATATCGTGATGTTAATAATGCTCTTCGAGTCCTCTGGGTGCCGAACCAATTTTGATACTAAGAAAGGAGGGGATCTCCAACAACACCTAGTTGCAGCATCAACAGCAACCTCCCAAAACACCCAGTGTGAAACACAAAAATGACACGCACAGAAAGAGACGCAGTAGTACAATGAACGTCAAATCACAGAAAAACATAAAACACAAATGACTACACATAAACCAACGAGACCAATGGGTAAACGGTGCCGACTTAGGACGGCCATCTGCCTCGTCAGTAGCAGATGGTGTGGTTATCCTGGATTACGTGCGCACAACCCTCCCAGTATTCCGATTACCTAGAGGTCTCAAAGAACGTACAATTGTTGTGTAAAACAACCTCCTCACTGTCAGATGACCACACACAAACAAGACCGCAAAACGCAGGGGCCCAAGCAACACAGATGAATATGTAAATTGATATAAAAAGAGGGCATGCGTAATACGACTTGTGCTCTGCCGGCTGTAGCGAGCTAATGTATGTTATCACCCGAGGAGTCCGACTGACATTCAGAGAGGACAGGTGGTCGGGGCCCTGTCTTCTCTAAAGAGGTTTGGACAGGGCCCGTCATTGAGTTCCGTCGTCACAGTCAGTCAGCGTGCAAGTATTAAGGATGCGCTGGTACAAGACTGTAGATTGGTCAAGTACCAAGCCTAGTGACCGTCTGGTGACATTAGGATCATATCCACGGTATAAGAGGCGTTTGATGATTCTGACGCATTTTCGATAGTAAATCTGTCTATCTTTTATCCTTCTAATTTTGTTGATCATGTCACCATAAAATGCAGGTTGCGAAATACCCAAAGTAATATACTCTGTTGCTTGTGTGGGTCCGAATTTCAAAAGTAGTTGACAATAATTTTTGTAAAATTTCCAGAATGTCTTGACAAGTTTGTGAAAGCGAAAACCTTGACCTAAAAGTTTCTTTGTTATTTGTAAATTTCTATCATGAAAATCCAAAACATCAGTACATGCTCTAGCATACCGGATGAGCTGCGAAATGTAGATACCATAAGACGGTAATCTAGGAACATCACCGTCAAGCCAGGGAAAATTTACTATATTGAATCCAAAGTCATCTCTTTTGTCATACACCCTTGTATGAATCTCTCCATTAATAATTTTGATATTCAGGTCCAAAAATGGTGTTTCTGTGTTTGTGACGTTCGCCTTGTTTAGAGTCAGTTCCTGTGGATAAATGACATTTTTATACTTTTCAAAAACAGGATTGTCGATAGTAAGGATATCATCCAGGTACCTAGAAGTACCATTGAAACATTTCACATCATCATGTTTTCTTTGTTTTTGAAGATTTTGGATAAATTCTTTTTCATACGTGAATAAAAATAAATCTGCAACAAGAGGCGCACAATTAGTACCCATAGGGATCCCTACAACCTGCTTGTAGAGATTCTCACCAAATCTTACATAAATGTTGTCCAAAAGAAAGGACAAGGCAATACAAATGTCACTACATGTCCATGATTTATATGATTTGTATTCTGTATTGGAAAAGAAACCCTTTGATTCAGATGAACAATTATAATGAACTAATGTGACATATGGCCGTCCTTAGTGCATATCGATTGCCCTAATGGTACCGTTTCTGTATTTGTAGTCTTTTCTATTTGGTTTCGTTTTGATATCGTATTTTTGGTTTCCATAATTTTGAATCTCTGGTAGTCTTTTCTCTACTCTGCGTTCTCGGAAAGGGGGTGTTTGGGATTTAAACAAAGCGTACTAAACGTCTTGTTGGAAAGTTCCTCCTTTGTTTTATTTGTACACATACTACATTCAACAAGACCTACTATTAATCGCTTATCAAACCAGAACGCAAGCAAGACTGGAAGGATACCATGTGTACTGCATACCCACTTAAATTTAACAAGAAACGCAACACCATTTACTCTTCTGAAGGAGTAGAAAATGTTAAACGACACCTTTGATTTTACTAAACCCTATTTTTTATTCGCATAAAAATATAGTGTTCTAATGAGCTCATGCGTTTAATTTAAAAACAAAAAGATTAGACTTATTTCCTTTTAAAATAATTTAAAATTCAACGGTATTACATAGGCTTGTATAGCAGAGATAATTACGCTTCAATATGCATCACGTTACAGTATGTTCTTTTAAGTCGAAGATATTGCTAAGGGTCCGTCGATGGTCAATTTGGTGCTGAATTTCGAGTGCTGTTGAGATTGTCGTCAGGATCTTCTTTATCTCATTTCATATAATTAAGTTCGGGACAATTAGATAAAAGTTCAGACAAACGAATATATGATCAATATTATTAAATTTGATAACTGATATTAAAAGTAGTGTACATAATGTTTCTATGCTGTTGTGTTATTGTCTTCATGTTTTTCTTAGCTTTAACTTTCTTGTAAAAAAGTTTTTTAGCACGTTGGATGTGATTTTAGGATTTTGCTTTGTAGTTTTGTTTGACTTTCATTCACTGAAGAAAAGTAAACACAAACACCATGGGTTTTTTTACGGTATTGAAACGATATTGCTATGCCATACTTTTTTGTGTTATTTCAGCGTTTGCTGAAGCCCCCGAGACCGTGCATTTCATGTCATCACATCCATCTCTCCACGTTTTTTGGTCGCCATAGCATTTCCCATTGTGACTGCATTCTATAAAAGATATTGATTCATTTCAAATTATGGAAGGAATAATTCAATCGCAACTACGGTATGGCAATTTACACCTGAAATTGCAATATTCATGGCATATTCAGACATCTATTGGTGCAAAAAAGTATAGGTCAGTATTTTCATACTTTAATTTGTAACACTTACTTCAAACTTCCTTAAGATAAGTATTGCCTAACTTCACTTGAGCAAATACATGTATATCTTAATGTCAAATATGCTTAAACATATGGCCTCTCCCCCATAACAATTATGATAATAACTTATTTTGATCCAACCATTTCATCTGTAATGACTGTAAACGACTTTATATTCGCGTAAACGTTATTTTCGCGACAAGTTGACGATGGCAAAATAATAGTGTCACTATAATTTTGCTCGTCATCTAAAAAAAACTTTTTCGTTTAACTTTTTTTTATTTTTTGGTTCTGTATAATAATTATGTATATTTCATTTTTATGCTTACTTCCAATAATTTACAAATTAAACTTTTCTCCTGTTCGAATCGTCCCGTTCTGATCTTTTAAACGTTAATCATTTTTCACTTTCGTCTCCCATTTAATCAATAGAAAACGGGATAATTTTAAAATGATGCAAAGAAAAACCCCACGATTATTTTTTTAATTTTTTCTACATTACTTTTATATATTGTTTGTCTGTGTAAAATACGCTAAATGCTTTGCGACTCAAACATCCCTGAATCGACTCGTACGGGTACGATCGTCCGTTTTCTAATGATGGTAATTAATGCTAAAGTTAACAAATCGATTTTGAAATTCATCAAATCTTATCTATTTTTGTATCTTTTGGATGGGCTTTCTTTTAGCGAGATCTATATTTTCGCGTCAATCCGAGCTCGTGAAATAACGCAAAAATAAAGTCCCCGCTAACAAAATATCATTTAGGGTATTTTCTTAAGTATTCTTTCGTATCTATTTTTCTATCTATTTTATTCTTGTGACTCATACCTTTGTAAGAGATGATAACTTTAGTTTCAAACGTTAACATTAGGACCAAGTGCTAACCTGATATAAAATTATTGTCATTCCCGCCAGTGAACAAGCCTACGTCTTTGAATACGAGGTATTCATAGGTCAATGGACAGCTAAGCAGGACAGCGGTTGGCATGGTAGACTTCGGAATACAATGGACGAAATACCGAGGATTTGTTCTAAATTCAGGCAATTAAGTCATGAAGTTCAATAACTACATGTATTTCCGTGTGATTATGAAATATCCCGGACTGTGCCTATAATTTTGTATGTCAGACACTTAAAGAACGAGTCTCATACTGCTATGACCAACTTCTTTTTTACAAACCTGTCAACTATTTTAGCGTTTTTTAAATTTGCTTTTTATCAGCCAATGGATGTTGCCCTTATTCTTTTTTCATTATGAAAATAACTTCATCTCCTTTGCTGTTGCATGTTTACTTAAAAATAAAAAAATGCTGGTATAAACGCTTTTACATGTACATTAGCTCCAACTTTAAAAAAAAATTATAGCACAAATTCAGCGTCCATTTTTTTTTTTTAGAAATTCAAGCAAAGCAAATAATTCCCTACAAATGTACTCTGTAAGAATTTTTCGATATAGATTTGGCATTATGTGATTTAATCTAGAAAAATATATTTCTTTACCTGTTAAGATGACTTTCATTTCAGCTTTGCCTCCTTCTACAAAACATTTCTTTGTTTGACAATTCTCTGTCACATTTTGATCTTTATCGACGCATTGTCCGTTGTATTCACATGCTGTAAGAATAAGTCATAGATCTACTGATCATCTAGAATATTGTTAATTACATTCAATTTCAACAATGAATTATTCGGTGTCTTACAGAATGGAATTTTGCTCGATATATTTGATTAACTGTTTTCCGATGTAAAACTTTCCTCCTTCCAAGCACTACATTTCTTTGTACTTTCACACATCGGGCCATGAATGGCTATGTATCGACGCAAATTACGAATCCATATCTAAACATAGCAATCGTGAACGCCATTAAATATTTCAAACATGTTCTACGGACTGCGACGGCTCAAAAAGGGATTCTTTGTGTATCGCTATGGATAACCGAGAAGTCGAGAACGGATAGCTAGTACATGTTTTACGGATTACGACGGCTCCAAACGGATTCCATTTTTTATTGCTACGGATAGCCGAGAATTTGACGACGGATAGCTACGTATTGAACCTTAATATTAATTTGAAATACGCCTTATTTATAAAATTAATTTGATATGCGCCTTATTAGTTGAAATGCGCCTATTTATAATATTAATTTGAAATGCGCCTTATAAGTAGTACGTACTTATAATTTAATATCATAGAAAGTAAGGTGATTTAGATCTTAGCAAAATCCCTCCAATGATATTTTGAACAAAGATTTTATTTTGATATGCAACTGAATCGACCCTACAGGAAATTTGAGGCCGAACACTATGTGTATAGTAAATACACAAATTTAAATTTCATTTTCCAACATTTGCTAGTATTACAGTCGTCAACGCTCAATTTTATTACCTAGAAATGTTGCGCTTAAAGAGACTCGGTAGGAGGTATATATCGGCCTGTAAGGAAGGAATCCAATATAAATTCATCCATCAAAATATACTGAAGAAAATAGCTATTAAAACTGTTCATCCCGAGTGGCTTGGCAGTAAGTGTCACAAATGCCTTTCCCTGACATGGTCGCCACAGCACTTACCTCAGACAGTGCATGTTTTGTCATTTTTTTTTTCAGTTTCAAGCGTGAACAGCGACGACGGGTGCGGCTAGCCAATCAGGAGATGCTTATTCCTCCTGGGCATCTGGTCCCACCTCTAGCTTGCTAGAGATCCGTTGATGCTCAATTAGGTGCTCTATTGTGAGTGATGTTGAGATTGTCGTCAGGATCATCTTTATTTCATTGACATTGAATAGCCTATTTCTGAAGACTAAAACGAAGACTTTTCGATTCTTATATATATGTAGGACATTAAGCAAGCAGAAACACCGATAATCCCTTTGGGTCGGAGAAACGGGAAGGAAACTAAAATTCCTTTCCGGATTTGCCTGTAGGGGACTATCCATTTTAAAACTTCGATAAGATATTTCATCCATGTCTTTCAATCTAACCTGTTCATTTTCTTTTTGTTTCTTTGTCATATTTCTTTGCTACTAGAAATGTCGGATCTTACATACAAGAAGACAACGGGTCAAATTTTTACGACGAAAGCATTTAAACACTTGTACCTTGCACCTGGTGAAACCCTAGCCTTTTAGGGGTCCGTCGATGCTCAATTTTGTGCTTTATTGTGGTTTCTGTTGAGACTATCGTCAGGATCTTTTTAACTCATTTGAAGAAGTTATTCAATAAGTATTTAAGTGATGTAATTAAATCTAGAAGAATAGGTTGTTTTACCTCTCTTAGTAACTGTCATGTCCGGTATATCTCCTACAAACGCACATGTCTTAGTCACGCAGTTCTCAGTTACACTATTATTTTCATCGACGCATTCCCCATTATGGTCACAACCTGTAAACATTCATTTCAAATCAAGATATGAAGGAACATATCATTGCACAAATCCATTTTTAGCTTATAATGCAATAAGTAATTGCATCATTTATCAAAACAAGTCAAATTAACAGAATTTACCAGAAATGCAAGTTTCGCGCATGTAATCCTCATCAATTATCCTAAAGCCAAAACGATGAGTATCCTAACAGTAAAAACATATTCAAATATTACAAATTATTCAAATGTAAATGTCTTTTAATTAAATAGCATCATTTTACGAGGCTCAATAATCGTTTGTCGTCATAATATTCCCGGTGTCAATACTGATTCGAATAGTACCGAGTGCGGTTTCGGTCTTCAAACTCCTCAAATTCGCTTGTTTCTTGACGGATTTCGACAAGTTTGGTATCGATGGAACCAGAAAAGTATCATCTACAGTCTGAGTGTAATAAATATATAGTCAAATGTATCGTTAAATCGATATATTAAAGTATATCCCGTAAGTGAGACACCGTGGCTACTGCCGTAAACGTATTCTTTTTATAATGTCATCATCGAAATTCAACCGCTTGTTGCTTTGGAACAAAGTGAAGTAGGTAAATTTAAGGAGGTATTGAACACTTAGACGCCAAATTCAATTTTTCTGAAAATTTTTGAAATTATATATTTCTTGTCTGTCCTTGACTATACAAACTTACATTTGATTCTATCCACAGGAAAACTTTCTACGAGACTTTGAAATATGCATTAATCGACACTTTTGTGAATTTCTTGATGACGTCATAATATTGAATGTGTCATTCCAGTTCTCGTAAAGCTATTGGAAATTAATTTTGATTTAAGGAGGGATTCAACACCAAGATGGCGGCGGCATTATTTGTTTTTCTCACTTCCTAGGAAAAGTACAGTCCTTACTTCCTTAAAACATTTGTTACCCTGATTGATATACATATTTGAGTATCCTGATGAAGTTTGAATAATTTCCGACGTAATTTGAAGAAATTATAGCGTTTTTCAAAATTGTGGATTTTGGGAGTTTTATCCATGAGCCAACCACGACGTCATTTCGACGTTATCGGGGGAAAATGGCGTCACAAACGATCGCATTCAAAATGCAATTAAAACATGAATATAAAACGTATTGCATTGAAACTTTACATGTATAAAATAGTAAATTCAATTTTTATTTTAGTGTATTCGTTGACAAATTTACATAACAAGGAAGCGGATGTCACTTCATTGAAAATGGACGAATTTGGAAGAAAAAAATGGAAAATAAAAAGCTTCGTAAAATTTTTATCCCAAATTTAATTTTTCTCATTTAATCATGAAATCATTTCTGTACATTGTTGATCATTCTTTTAGTTTTTGACAAGGATTGATCCACAGGATTTCTAATAATCACCTATCAACTAGAGTCAATTGGCTCGAAATTGCAATTTTTTGAGCGACTGTGTCATCTATTATTCCAGTATCCTGCCTTTGTTTATAACACAATTCATTTATCCTTTTCCTTATGTAAGAGCAATACAATAATGAATATTTTGGAAGTTAAATCAAAATTAATTTCCATTAGCATTAAGAGAACCGGAATGACACTTTTAATATTATGACGTCATCAAGAAATTCACGGATACGTTGAAAAATGCATATTTCAAAGTCTCATAGAAATTTTTCCTGTGGATAGAATCAAATGTAAGTTTGTATGATGAAGGACAGACAAGAAATGAATAATTTCAGAAATTTTGAGAAAAATTGAATTTGGCGTCAAAGTGTTCAATACCTCCTTAACTTCCAAAATATCAATAAATATATTGCACTTACATATTGAAAAGATAAAATGAATTGTGTTTTAAACACAGGCAGGATACTCGAATAAAAGATGACACTGTCGCTTAAAAGATTGTAATTTCGAACCAATTTACTGTTGTTGCTAGTTAATTATTAGAATTCTTGTGGATGAATCTTTGTCAAAAACTATCAAAATTATCAAGAATGTCCAGAGATGATTTCATGATTAAATGGGAAAAATTGAATTTAGGATTAAAATATTATAAGGCTTTATATTTTCCATTTTTTTCTTTCAAAATCGTCCGTTTTCAATGAAGAAATGAATGACATCCATTTTCCTGTGAAGTAAATTTGTCGACGAATACACTGTGGTGAAGGTTTAATTTTCTATTTTATACATGCCAAGTTTCAATGCTATACGTTTAGTAATAATGTTTTTCTTGCATTTTGAATGCGAAGGTTTGTGACGCCATTTTTCCCGATAACGTCGAAATGACGTCGTAGTTTGCTGTAGTTTGCTCATGGATAAAACTCCCAAAGTCCTAAATTTCGAAAATCGCCATAATTTCCTAGTTCTCGATAATGCGTGCACAAAGCAGGTTAAAACTAAAATTCACTCGCTCAAAGATTTTAAATAGGGAAACTTAATTCGATAACTACTTGCTGCTTAGTACCAAAGTTGACAAAATTGAAGAAAAATTCTTTTAACAAAAAAACAAACAAACAAACAAAAATTAAGAGAAACTAAACTTCAAATATCTTATCTATGATATCGCTAAAATCTCCAAGAATATCATGTTTGATCATTGACTTAAGGAGGGTTTGAACACCAAGATGGCGGCGACATTATTTGTTTTCTCGCTTCCTATGAAAAGTAGTCTTAACCCCCTTAAAACATTTGATACTCTGATTGATATACGCATTTCAGTATCCTGACGAAGTTTGAATAATTTCCGATGTCATTTGAAGAAATTATGGCGATTTTCGAAATTTAGGACTTTAGGAAATCCGTCAAGAAACAAGCGAATTGGAGGAGTTTGAAGACCGAAACCGCACTCGGTAATATTCGAATCAGTATTGACACCGGGAGTATTATGACGTCAAACGATTATTGAGCCTCCTTAAATGATGCCATTTAATTTAAAGACATTTTACATTTGAATATTTTGTAATATTTGAATATGTTTTCACTGTTAGGATACCCATCTACAATCTGAGTGTAATAAATATATAGTTAAATGTATCGTTAAATCTATATATTAAAGTTTATCCCGCCTCTGGCAAATTTCTTGCAATCTGATTGGTCGAGAAGAACCAAATATTATGTTGTATTATTTTACTAACAGGATATTATTTTAATATCCTGCTTCTACTAAGACGCTTTATGCTTTTGACGTCACCAAAATGCTTTAAAATATGTTGACGTAACATACACAAACCAAAAGCCATCAGCGGGATAAATTCGTTATACAGTGTTTTACAGGGGGGATACAATAATATATTGGGTCGATGAAAAAAGTTGTATTGGGCTCGGCTTCGCCTCGCCCAATACAACTTTTTTCATCGACCCAATATATTTCTGTATCCCCCCTGTAAAACACTGTATAACTAATATTATCCCACCTCTGGCAAATTTCTTGCAATCTGATTGGTCGAGAAGAACCGAATATTATGTTGTATTATTTAACTGACATGATATTATTTTAATATCCTGCTTCCACTAAGACGCTTTACGATATTGACGTCACCGAAATGCTTTGAAAAATGGTGACGTTACATACACAAGCCAAAAGTCATCGGTGGGATAAATTCGTTATACAGTGTTTTACAGGGGGGATACAAAAATATATTGGGTCGATGAAAAAAGATGTATTGGGCTCGGCTTCGCCTCGCCCAATACAACTTTTTTCATCGACCCAATATATTTCTGTATCCCCCCTGTAAAACACTGTATAACTAATAATATCCCGTAAGTGAGACACCATCTGACGAGGTTAGTGACGTCCACTTATTGACCTTGAACGTCAAAATGTTTAAAAACGCTTCCGTTTACTTTTTTTCTATTTCTTTTATTCATATTCCCGTATCTCCGACACCCGGTGATCGTTGTACCTTGAAAAAAATGCTTACTTTACATTGTTAGCGCCTTTTCAAATATAACTTTATCTAGAAATTTCATCTTCTGTGTTACTTATTTCAGAATTGCCCCCTTCTTTAAACTTTATTGAGAACCCTACCCCCTCCCCTTTAAAATCATCACTATGACAACCAAGTATTTTGAATCAGGATGAACGAAAACACGTACTTTTTTAATAATTTTTTTTTGAAGAACAGAGTTTGTCTTTGAGAAATATGAAAAAGAAAATTATAACTTCTGACAAAGACTTCTTATCACTTTGATGACAAATAAGGGTACTGGGTACTTTTTGTTTTAGATTTTCATTTTGGGTGGGGGTGCACAAAATGTACTTTTTGGGAACAGTTTTAGCTATTTCACTCTTTGAAAGCATTATTTTTAAAGAAATAGACATATTTGATTATATCATGGTGAAAATAATTACAAGAATGGTTTCAATGTGGAATTATTATCCCTATATCATGTATTTATCTATCAAAAACCATTGTTTTGCGACAGATCTCGGAATTTGTTTACACATGTATATTCAGAGGACCACTAGTCAATCAAATGAACGATAATATGTAATCTTAATTACAAATAATATTCATCAGATATGAATGTCAAATAAACAGAATTATGTTTTTTGCTCTGACAAAGAATTTTTGGAGTATTGAGCCACCTTAACAGATAAATACATCATAAAAAATTACAGCATAGACCAGACATGCACATTTCGGGTATTTTAACCGCATTAGTTATCCTCAATCAAAACGATGAAATATGGCCAGAATATGTGAATATTATGTCCTAAATATACCAAAAGACATAGCAAGAGAGATGGGGTATGATGCTACATTGAGGAGGATTAAATAACCGAAACGTGCATGTCTGGTCCATGCTGTAAATTTATCTGTTCTAAAATGATGCTAAATTGAATTAATTTGAAGACGTTAACCATTGATTTATAGCATCATTTACGAGAACAAAAAAATTTGCATCATGAATCAGATATATTATAGAAAATCAGATTTAGGAAAATCTAATACAATTTCAAATCTTAGTTAAGAGAAATGGACACATATATTTTTGAAGAATTTTTTCGACAGACAATTAAATCAATTTAACTTATCGATTATGTTATCTAGAAATATAGGTTGTATAATCTTTGTAATTCTCATTAAAACACATTTTAAGAATATCGTAACTCTGTACCGTTGAAGACTTTTTTATAGACAATTTCACTTTTTAAAAAAATATGTTAATTTACCTGTTTTAGATACTTTCATATAAGGCATGTCTCCATCAAAAGAACATGTTTTAGTCAAACAATCTTCTGTAACACCTTTATTTTCATCAATACATTTTCCATTATGGTCACATCCTGTAAGTAATAGTTTCTAAAGATGAAATTGTTTAAAGTTCTATACAGATAAAATTTGCGATGGTAACTTGCTTAATAATTTATATGATAACAAATTAATCAATTTCGATCAAATACCTAATACATATTTTATCAAATGAGCAAATGAAATGTCTGATATGTTATCATTCTTAATTTTGAATTCAGAATCATAATATGACATTAGATACAACTCCTATGAGATTTTGTTTTAAAAATTATGGCTTCTTTAAAAATTGATGTCATCAGACAAACTCTAATACAGCGAATATCTCCGTATTTCCAAAGTTCCGATACTGTCTGGTGCAATAAAGTTGGGTTGAAATTTGCTTCATGAAAATACAGACTTGAAGCACCTCCATATCATTAGACTATGTGTTACCTTTTCGATCGCAGCGTGTAAATACTTTATCTTTTGATAACACCCTGTCGTAATAGAGTTTCAGCACTATTACACTTTTTCATTTTACTTACCTCGTTTCACAACTTCAGGCTTCGCTGAAGATTCATCTACCTTGCATCTCATGTCATTGCATCCATCTTTCCATGTTTTATTTTTTCCATAACACACACCATTTACTCTACATTCTTATGAAAAAAGAAGTATTGGTAAAAATATGTACTGCATGTAAAGACAATATAAAAAATTCTAAAAGATGGTTTTAGGAAAATTCAGCAGCAACAGTTATGAGATTTTAAGTCGAACTTCTTTTCTCTGTCTATCTCTGTATTCTAGAGTCATATTTCTTGAGGTGGGTAATACAGAAAAATAAAATTTCTTTTTCATCCGTTGTTTTTGTAATCATCGGAGGAGTTTTAACCTTTCGAATATCTTCTGCACCTTTTGTAAACACGTGTTCGTGATACAAAAAGAAGCCATACACTAGACGCTTGACGTCACGTTTCTGAATGCAAAATCGAACATGCAGCCTTCACATTTTCTATTGTTTCGTCGTTCATATGGAAGATATCGGGATACAAACCGCACAAAATGTCACTGAGCGTCAATGGTACCTAATATAATGTATAAAGCAATATTAGATCTTAAAATATTTAATTTTTTCATGGGCTAGATCAGAAAAGTAAGGGAAGCGTATATTATTGAAAAATGACATGATCCGTCGACACCCCCTAATGTTTTGTTAGATGATAAATTGATGCATGTAACATGATCGAGTTATAATTGTGTCTGAATAGTGGTAAAATGGTAAATAAAAGTCATGTAAATTTTGGAGCCTTTCAGTCCTAAATAGGGCCTATTCAGAACAGGTTTGTGCCTACATTTTGAGCATATTGACAAGAAGAATGGCGGGTTCAAGCACATTTCTTGGGTAGCATTTATACTATGAAAGATATAAAGAAAAAAAGGGGAAATTGCAGTAGACCTGTTACCATGGACAAATGCAGTGTTATAAGTATTCTACTGACACATGTACCTAAATTTTCAAACATGGTTTCCATGGCAACTACAACATTATTTGTAAAAAGGAAGTTACTTTTCAACTAAGTACATCATATACACCTTCAATACCAATAATCTCTAAAATTGCTGACATGTCATTTCCGTATGCTATTGAAATCCTTTGGTCCTTACAGAGAATTAGTCTTAAATACTAATTTCAGGAATCGATTTGCCATCAATTCTTTTTAAGCGGACAAGTTAGCGACTTTTTCGGACTAATGTCGTTTCTTTCAAATTCAATCGAAAAACGAATCATACGAAAATAAGTCGAAATGACGGAAATACATGAAAATCTAGGAGCAAAGAAAACATTTAATGCAGGAGATTGGGCTTCGACATTCATTTCGCCGTTTCAATTAAAACCAGAGGAACTGAAAGATCTGAAAACCAAAAAAAAAAACCACTAAGAAGAGTACCTTGGAAGAACAATATCAACATACATTAGAATTGAATTCAAGTTATCCATATATGTATATGTTGGCTTACCTCTTTGAATAATTTTCATTTTAGCGATGTCATTTTCAATACAACATTGATTAGAGTTACAATTCTTCGTCACTACGTCTGCACAGAATGTCCATTGTATCGCATGTTTTTAAGTCTTTAAGTGTTTAGTGTTTTGTTGTCATCACAAGTATGGATAATGACCATACCCCAATATACAGCACAAAATCGATAAATCAGAAATCGAAGTCATACAAAATCAGGACAAAACAGAAACCAAAGCAAACAAATAAAAACCTTCACCACATGAAAAGAAGTGGATTCCCGATATGAGAGTGAGACCAGGTGCCCAGGAAGAGTTAGCATCTCCTGTTTGCAACACCCGCCGCTTCAATTCGGTAGAACTGTCACATCCGGTAACTTCCATTTCGGAAGACATAGAGTACAATCTTTGGTTGGATGGTTCAAACCGAAGGCATACAAAATAAGGATAAAACAGGAACCATAAAATTGAAAGCAAACAAACAAAAACCTCCATCACATAAAAAGAAGCGAACTCCTAATATGAGGGTGAGACCAGGTGCCTGTAGAAGATGCTGACTCTTCCTGGGCAATGTGCAACCGGTGCCGACTTAGGACGGCCATCTGTCACGGAAATAGCAGCAGGTGTTGTTGTCCTGGGTTACGTGTGCACAACTCCTCTCACTTTTCCGATTACCCAGAGGTCTCGAAGAACGTACAATTCTAAATGTAAAACAACCTCCTTACTGTCAGATGACCGCACACAAACAAGACCGCAAAACGCAGGGGCCCAAGCAACACAGATGAATATGTAATTGGATATAAAAAGAGGGCGTGCGTAATACAATCCATGCTATGCCGCCGCGAGCTCATGTATCATGCTCATGTATCATTTCGGGGTTAGTACCCGAAACGTGCATGCCTGGTCCATGCTGTAAATTCATCAGATTTTAAATAATGCTATTGAATTTTAAGACGTTTAACATTTTATCACCCGAGGAGTCCGACTGACATTCAGAGAGGGCAGGTGGTCGGGGTCCTGTCCTCTCTTAAGATGTTTGGACAGGGCCCGTCATGGAGTCCCGTCATCACAGTCAGTAGATTGCAAGTCGTAAGAATGCGCTGGTACAAGACTGTAGATTGGTCAAATACAAAACCTAGTGTCCGTCTGATGACATATGGATCATATGCACGGTATCAAAAGCTTATGATGATTTTGACGCATATTCAATGTTTATGCTGTCTACCTTTTGATCCTTCTTATTTTATTAATAATCTCACCATAAAATGCAGGTTGCAAAATACCCAAAGTAATATACTCTGTTGCTTGTATGGGTCCGAATTTAAAAAGAAGTTGACAATAGTTTTTGTAAAATGTCCAGAACGTCTCTACTGGTTTGTGAAAGCCAAAACCTTTTCCTAAAAGTTTTTACGTAATTTGTTAATTTCTACTGTGAACATCAATACATGCTCTAGCCGGATGAGCTGTGAGATGTAGATACCGTATGAGGGTAATCTAGGAACATCATCGTCAAGCCAGGGAAAATTTACTATGTTAAATCAAAAATCATCTTTTTTGTCATACATATTTGTATGAATCTCTCCATTTTGATATTTTTGTCAAAAAATGGTGTTTCTGTGTTAGTAACGCATTAAGATACGTCCTCCAGACAAGGAAAACAGAAAACAAATTAATTTTCTTATGCGGTACATGCCAAAAACAATACGTGCTTGCTGAAAGACTGAATGTTATTTGACGCCGTAGTGATGTTTTATTATGCATGTACATGCAGTTCAAGATATCCTCTAGAAAGCCAGACTATAAAAGATAGGTTCACAATAAGGCATATATTCAGTGTTAATTTTGTTGGTTTTTATCACAACGATGATTTCAGTTATCAGGAATACAAAAATAATGATGAAGCAATTGAAAAGTGTTCGGTTAGATAGTTTGACTAGACGTATACCTTTTTTAATCTCAACATTCCAAGTTAAGCTGTTTGGTGCTAGAAATTTCAATTTTCTTATAATGATTCAACAAAACCAAAATTAGAATAAGATGAAATATAGGTTTCTTTACCTCTCTTGGTAATTTTCATGTTTTGCACAAATCCTCTAAACGTACATGTTTTAGTTATACAATTCTCCTTCACACTTGTATTCTCAACGACGCATTGTCCGTTATGGTCGCATCCTGTATGAATAAAATTTATCTGTAAAATTCTGAAAAATAAATTAAACATTACAGAAGTAATCATCAGTTATTCAGTCTCATAGTCGAGAAGGCAAGGCAATATCATTAGATTTGCAAACCTCGGAATGGACAAAATTCCGAAGTGAGACCAGTTGACCAGTAAGAACAGCGTCTCCTGATTGCAGGCAACTCTCGTCGCAACAGCTGCATGGAAACCAATACAATATCTTTCGTTAGTTTTTGTATAAGATTAAATTATTGATATGCAGAGATTGTGTTATATCGTGAAGTTTAGTAATAATGACGAAAACCTGCAGCCTACATGCATTTAACAAGACTTGACATTCATGTGTTTGTGCATAAACAGATTATTTCATCCAAAAATATTATCGAAATTTAAAGTGGTTCAAATCTAAGCAAGATCCCTTCAATGTTATTTTCACGTAGATTTTATTTTGATGTGCTACCGAATGGACCGTAAGGAAATTTGGAGTCGCTCACTCTCTGTACAGAAATTGCACAAATCTTTATTGAAAAAAATAAAACCAGAGGGTGCTACTGAAATGAATTTTTCCGGCTTCTGAAAATCACTTTGGCTGGAAGCATCACTGTGAGGATATATATTATCTTTAGTTAATCTTTTAAATTTGATGTCAAAAGACAAACGCAAATACAGCGACTATTTCTGTCTCTTCCAACACAGTTCCAACACTACTATTATATATGATCTCTTTGCGATCACAGCGCCCATACATTCCGTTTTTTTCTTTTATTTGGGCAATTCTGTTTTGCGTCCTCGTGCTGGTAGGTTAAGTGCCCAAAGTGAGAAAACCAAACAAAATTTAAATAGTAAATCTCTTGAAAATTGAATGTATTTTTATTTTTTAAAATTTGAAATAAAAATGTAAAAGAACTGCTTCAATTCATTTTTTACGGAAATCTCTTAGTTAACAAATGGAATGAGTGGCTGGTAGCTTTTTCCATTTCACAAGGACGCGAAACAGAATTAAAGTAAAACGTGGCCTTACCTCGTACTATAACTTCAGGCACAGCAAACAATTCTGTTACCCTGCATTTCATGTCATTGCATCCATCTTTCCATGTTTGATTGTTTCCATAGCACTCACCATTGACGCTGCATTCTAATACAATAAAAACTATTGGTTATGAATATATTGACTATTAAGACAATGTTCACATTTCTTAAGGATGGTTTTATTGAAATGGAGCAGTAACATTAAGGTCATTTTAATTGTAACTTTCGTATAGGAAAAAAAACAGAAAAAAGTCGCTTTCGGACAGCGTATGCACTAAAAACACAGTAAGGAAGTTCTATTCTAGTCTCTGTACATTTTCGATTTTTAAAAATACCTCATATAGAGAGCCTAAGACCTACAGCATTTATAATTTCAGAATCGCCGTTTGAACCTTTTTGGAGTTTGAAAACTTTTCTACTAAATGAGTAATTCACAATAAGAAATAGAAGCAACAAAGATTGTTTAACCTCTCTTAGTTATCGTCATTTCAGGCACATCTCCGTCAATAGAACATGTTTTAGTTATACAATTCTCCGTAACACTTGTCTTTTCATCCACGCATTGTCCGTTATGGGCACATCCTGTATGTATTAAACAACTCTGTCAAATAAGGAATTGTTATGCAATAGCTTTCGTCAGTTCTTGTATGAAAATAAATATACAAAATTGTGTTATATATCGTGAAGTTGGTGAACCAGCATTCCCTGAGAGCACATGTTGCAAAGTTCGATCAACTTCGGTTGATCGTTTCACAAACAAAATCGAACATTTCTGTTTTCAAAATTTCTTGAAATTTCTAAAACGTACGTCCTGTAGCATCATATCCCACCCATTCTGATACGTCTTTCGGTACATTTCTGACATAATAACTTTGACACTCTTTGGTTGTATAACATTGTTTAGATTGAGGGCAAGTGACAATGACGAAACGTACATATCTGCTCCATGCTGCTAAATCTGTTCGTAAATGATGCTATTGAATTTGAAGACAATTAAAATAAGTAAAACTGACGAAAATCTACACCCTACATGCATGAAACAAGCCTTGACATTTACGCTTTTGTGGTTATACTGTTTATATTATTGAGTCTTTTTTGAACATTTAAAAAGACCGACCTCTTTCACTCACGATGCATCCTCTTCTCAAAGCTGAACATATTTAGGAAGGGTTGCAGATCATATACGTAATACATGTTTTGTCAATTAACGTATGAAATGTCTCATATATTAATCTTTTTTAAATTTTAAATTCAGTGGCATAGATGAAAAACTCCTACGAATGTTCATGTTTGTTACATGTATAAAAGATATGGATTCTTCAAAATTCTTTTAAAATTGATGTACAAATACATCAAATATCTCCGTCTCTTCAGAGATCCGATACTTCAATCATGTCTGACCTATTTTTGATCGCAGCGTCTAAATACTGGCTTTTGATACCAACATTTTGTTATCGAGTTTCATAACTTTTACAATTCTTTTCTTTTACTTAGGCAATTTCGTAATTATTTTCTGTTTTGCGTCCTCTTGATGGTAATTTTGGTAGACTTTGTGTCAAAAATTAGAAAACAAACAAGATTTAATCTTTTGAAAAAGAAATGTGTTTTTTATTTGTATTCGAAATTAGAATGTAAAAGTACTACAATAATTCAAGATATTACATTAGCTATCGGAAATATATTAATTATCAATTGAAAAAAGTTTCTGTCAAATTTCATCGACATAGACCAGTTGTACGGAAATTTAACTTTCTTTTCTATACTTGCACCTTTGTTATATATGATTGTTTGTTTTCTCCCTGGCTAACTCGTAGATTTCTCATTTTCAAATGGACGCAAAACTTAATAAAAACGAGACATGACCTTACCTCGTGTTACAACTATAGGTACTGCTGACGATCCTTTAACCTGGCATTTCATGTCGTTGCATCCATCTTCCCACGTTTGATCTTTTCCATAACACAAACCATTGACGCTACATTCTTTTGAAATAAAAACGATTGGTTAGAAAATGTATTGAATATTTAGACAATATTAACAGTTCTAAAAAATTAAGGTAATTTGAATTCGATCTTCTGCTTTTAATCTGTCCCTGTATTCCGTCATTTTGTAAGTGTTTGCCTGTGTTCGATTTGGGACGGTTTATGACGTAAAAGCATCATTATGACGTGTAAAAAAATCTTTAGAAAGAAAAAGGGAACGATCTCCAGCATGACCACTCTGCACTCACCAAGCGAAAGAAAACCACAAGAAAGCGAATTGTAAATGACACCATACAAAACTACAAACTGCAAAAAGACAGCAATATTCACTAGAACAACAATCAAAAGAGACTTACAGAAAAATCAAACATTAATGACAACACATCTGCAGAAACATCAGTTTCGTAGAGTACTTTCCATGAATTAAACATTGATTTCCTTAGAATTTGATGACGTAACAAACGGTTTACGTCATATACCACCTCGAGAGGAAATCAACTCTGTAAAACGAAAATCCTGATTTCAAGAGTCAAGAGAGTACAGAGAAAAAAATAGTTCTTTTACATTTAAATTTTTTTTATTCAAAATCAACCAAATGTTAAACGTCTTCAAATTCAAAAGCATCATTTAAAAACAGATAAATTTTCAGCATGGACCAGACATGCACATTTCGAGTACTTAACACTCGTCAGTGATCCTTAATCTAAACAATGTAATATGACAAAAGAGTGTGAGAGGTATTATGTCCAAAGATGTACCGAAAGACGTAGCAGGATAGGTAGGATATGATGCTATAAGAGGTATAAAATAAGAGGTTTACGAAAACAATACTAAATGACGTAAATCATGAAAGTCTTGTACCTTATCTATTATTTAAATCTTATGTGATGCTACATGGTGTTGCTTTTATTTGATACAGACGTAATTCATAAAACCAAAAATTTAGCGACAATATATTTCGATATATGAAAGAAAGGAGGGGATCTCCAACGACACCTAGTTGCAGCACCAACAGCAACCTCCCAAAACACCAACTGTAAAACACAAAAAAAGACACGCACAGAAAGATACGCAGTAGTACAAGGAACGTCAAATTACAGAAAGACATAAAACACAAATGACTACACATAAACCAACGAGACCTATGGGTAAACGGTGCCGACTTAGGACGGCCATCTGCCACGTGATATACAATTTGATAACATTATTAATCAAAGGGCGACGGCGAATACAACGAAGATGACGAATGAGATGACGAGTTAGTTCTAGACAACAATGTAACCAATATCATCAATGGCATTCTGATCCTTACACTAATTACTTGTAAATATACTTCAATGAATAATCTCGTAAAATGTCATCATAATGTCGTCGAAGGGTTCCAACTCTATACCCTCTGGGAAAAAATCCAAACTCCATGCACCACAGACACGTGTTACGAATATTGAATTCTCATCACTGATGCTCCAAGCGGAGCCACCAAAATCATTTTAGTAGCGCCTTCTTTAGTTTTTTGAACTCAGATTTGTACATTTACATCACATAGAGTGTGCGGCTCCAAATTATCTCTAGGGTCGATTCAGTAGCATATCCAAATAAATTTTCGATATTTATCAGTGAAATGGCAAGTTTCCGAAATAGCAACAGAAATATATATACGATGCCAAATTGATAAAGAGCCAAAAACAGAGCTTCTTTCAGGTGACAGAGCTAGAAAGAAGTAATTAATACACTTGAAAAACATCAGGTCACGGGGAACGATTTCAACATGTTTAACTGCTCCACACTGCAACGTGAAATAAGTGTTTATATTAATTATGTCGAAGTGTTCCAACTCTTTACCTTCTGGAAAAAAACCAAACATATTTCCATGCACCAGACACGCGTTTCGAATATTGAAACATTTTCAATCTCGATCTGAAAGCAATTTCTAAATCAGCAGCACATTAAGTAATTTTCCGTACAGGGAACACAGAACGTAAGTCGCTTTCAGGCAGCGCATCCTCAACAATACACGTTTCCTAAAAGACCCAGTCCTCCTTCGACGCTGTAGGTTAAGCTCAATTCTAAGCTCGTTGCAATTTCGATTTTAAAAACTACCTCATATACATGTAGAAAACCTAAGATCTACATCATTTTTAATCTCAACATTTCTAGTTGAACTTTTTGGAGTTGGAATTTTTTTCTACTAAATAAACTTTTTAAAGAAAGAAGTAGAAACAACATAGATTGCTTTACCTTTCTTTGTTACTTTCATTTTAGGTACATCTCCTTCAATCGAACATGTTTGAGTTACACAGTTCTCAGTAACGCTTGCATGTTCATCGACACATTGCCCGTTATGGTCACATCCTGTATGCATAAAACAAATCATTCAAATTAGGAAACATCACAAAATATCTTTGCCTCGGTCTGGTCTTGTATATGATTTAAATATCGACATTCAGTGACTTCGTTACATCGTGAAGCTCAGTAATGTTAAACGTCTTCAAATTCAATAGTATCATGTAGAAACGGATTAATTTGCAGCATGGACAAGACATTCACGTTTCGGGTACTCAACCCTCGTCAGTGATCCTCAATCTAAACAATGAAATTCTGACGAAGATCAGAATTTTCTACTTCCTGTTTATAGTATCCATGTTATTATAACCCTTTTAATATTCAGAAATACTGTTTTCACTCAGGAATCATCCTTTTGTCGAAGTTGAACATATTGCGGGAGAGTTGCAAAGGACTCAAAGGTTTCATAATTAAAAAGGGATCCACATTACCTTGAATTTAAAGGTATTACAGTGTACCAATCATTGAGTGCCACTCAAACGAATTAATGAGTCACCACATTAAATTCAATATGTACAAGTATGTATTAGTAAGAGTAAACCAGAAGTTCACGTCATAGGGTGGAATCGACATAGGCGAACAAGACCTCAAAATTTAAAAAAAAAAAAATCCTATGAATGTAGTTCATTCAGGGGTTCGCATCTAACGATGTTTGAGCAGGACCCTTCATGGAATCCCTTCGTCACAGTCCGACAGAGATGATTTCGTACGAATACGCTGCCACAAGGCTGTTGATTTTTTAAGTACCATGCCAAAAGTCTTTCGGCTAGGTTGGCACCAGGATTGTATCAACGGGGTAAAAGGCAGTTCCTGATTCTGACGCATTTTCGTTGAGAGTTCTGCCTACGATTGGTTTTCTTTTTTTCTTTCCTTTTTTTTATTGGTTTTGCTTTTGTTTATTTCACCACAAACAACAGATTTTAAATTTACCAATAGAATTGTGTAGCATGTCTAAAGTTCGGATATAACAAAAAGCTGATAGAATTTTTCGTAGATTCCAAGATATTCCTAGCTAGTTTATGAAAGCGAAAACCCTGAACCTTTAAGTTTCCTAGTAATTTGTAAATTCTCCACGATGAAAATTCAAAACATAAGTACATGCTCTAGCACACCGGCTGAGCTGAGATATGTATATACATTATCTATCATTTTTGCTGACGGAAATCTCTTCATTATCAATAGAAAAAAGTTTCTGTCAAATTGCATTGGCATAGTCCAGTTATACGGAAACTTAACTTTATTTTATATACTTGCACCTTTGTTATATATGATTGTTTGTTTTCTCCCTAGCTAACTGGTAGATTTCTCATATTCAAAAGGAAGAAAAACTGAATAAAAACGAGATATGACCTCACCTCGTGTTACAACTACAGGTACTGCTGACGATCCTTTAACCTGGCATTTCATGTCGTTGCATCCATCTTCCCACGTTTGATCGTTTCCATAACACAAACCATTGACGCTACATTCTTATGAAATAAAAACGATTGGTTAGAAAATGTATTGAATATTTAGACAATATTAACAATTCTAAAAAATTAAGGTAATTTGAATTCGATCTTCTGTTTTTTATCTGTCTCTGTATTCCGTAATTTTGTAAGTGTTTGCCTGTGTTCGATTTGGGACGGTTTATGACGTAAAAACATCATTATGACGTGTAAAAAAATCTTTAGAAAGAAAAAGGGAACGATCTCCAGCATGACCACTCTGCACTCACCAAGCGAAAGAAAACCACAAGAAAGCGAAATGTAAATGACACCATACAAAACTACAAACTGCAAAAACACAGCAATATTCACTAGAACAACAATCAAAAGAGACGTACAGAAAAATCAAACATTAATGACAACACATCTGCAGAAACATCAGTTTCGTAGAGTACTTTCCATGAATTTAACATTGATTTCCTTAGAATTTGATGACGTAACAAACGGTTTACGTCATATACCACCTCAAGAGGAAATCAACTCTGTAAAACGAAAATCCCGATTTCAAGAATCAAGAGAGTACAGAGAAAAAATAGTTCTTTTACATTTAGATCTTTTTTTATTCAAAATCAACCAAATGTTAAACGTCTTCAAATTCTAAAGCATCATTTAAAAACAGATAAATTTTCAGCATGGACCAGACATGCACATTTCGAGTACTTATCACTCGTCAGTGATCCTTAATCTAAACAATGTAATATGACTAAAGAGTGTGAGAGGTATTATGTCCAAAGATGTACCGAAAGACGTAGCAGGATAGGTAGGATATGATGCTACAAGAGGTATAAAATAAGAGGTTTACCAAAACAATACTAAATGACGTAAATCATGAAAGTCTTGTACCTTATCTATTATTTAAAACTTATGTTATGCTACATGGTGTTGCTTTTATTTGATACAAACGTAATTCATAAAACCAAACATTTAGTGACAATATATGTCGATATATGAAAGAAAGGAGGGGATCTCCAACGACACCTAGTTGCAGCACCAACAGCAACCTCCCAAAACACCCACTGTAAAACACAAAAAAGACACGCACAGAAAGATACGCAGTAGTACAAGGAACGTCAAATCACAGAAAAACATAAAACACAAATGAATACACATAAACCAACGAGATCTATGGGTAAACGGTGCCGACTTAGGACGGCCATCTGCCACGTGATATACAATTTGATAACATTATTAATCAAAGGGCGACGGCGAATACAACGAAGATGACGAAAGAGATGACGAGTTAGTTCAAGACAACAATGTAACCAATATCATCAATGGCATTCTGATCCTTACACTAATTACTTGTAAATATACTTCAATGAATAATGTCGTAAAATGTCATCATAATGTCGAAGGGTTCCAACTCTATACCTTCTTGGAAAAATCCAAACTCCATGCACCACAGACACGTGTTTCGAATATTGAATTCTCATCACTGATGCTCCAAGCGGAGCCACCAAAATCATTTCAGTAGCGCCCTCTTTAATTTTTTGAACTCAGATTTGTACATTTACATCACATAGAGTGTGCGGCTCCAAATATTCTGTAGGGTCGATTCAGTAGCATATCCAAATAAATTTTCGATATTTATCAGTGAAATGGCAAGTTTCCGAAATAGCAACAGAAATATATATATGATGCCAAATTGATAAAGAGCCAAAAACAAAGCTTCTTTCAGGTGACAGAGCTAGAAAGAAGTAATTAATACACTTGAAAAACATCAGGTCACGGGGAACGATTTTAACATGTTTAACTGCTCCACAGTGCAACGTGAAATAAGTGTTTATATTAATTATGTCGAAGTGTTCCAACTCTATACCTTCTGGAAAAAAAACCAAACATATTTCCATGCACCAGACACGTGTTTCGAATATTGAAACATTTTCAATCTCGATCTGAAAGCAATTTCTAAATCAGCAGCACATTAAATAATCTTCCGTACAGGGAACACAGAACGTAAGTCGCTTTCAGGCAGCGCATCCTCAACAATACACGTTTCCTAAAAGACCCAGTCCTCCTTCGACGCTGTAGGTTAAGCTCAATTCTAAGCTCGTTGCAATTTCGATTTTAAAAACTACCTCATATACATGTAGAAAACCTAAGATCTACATCATTTTTAATCTCAACATTTCTAGTTAAACTTTTTGGCGTTGGATTTTTTTTCTACTAAATAAACTTTTTAAAGAAAGAAGTAGAAACAACATAGATTGCTTTACCTCTCTTTGTTACTTTCATTTTAGGTACATCTCCTTCAATCGAACATGTTTGAGTTACACAGTTCTCAGTAACACTTGCATGTTCATCGACACATTGCCCGTTATGGTCACATCCTGTATGCATAAAAAAATCATTCAAATTAGGAAACATCACACAATATCTTTGCCTCGGTCTGGTCTTGTATATGATTTAAATATCGACATTCAGTGACTTCGTTACATCGTGAAGCTTAGTAATCTTAAACGTCTTCAAATTCAATAGTATCATGTAGAAACGGATAAATTTGCAGCATGGACAAGACATTCACGTTTCGGGTACTCAACCCTCGTCAGTGATCTTCAATCTAAACAATGAAATTCTGACGAAGATCAGAATTTTCTACTTCCTGTTTATAGTATCCATGTTATTATAACCCTTTTAATATTCAGAAATACTGTTTTCACTCAGGAATCACCCTTTTGTAGAAGTTGAACATATTGCGGGAGAGTTGCAAAGGACTCAAAGGTTTCATAATTAAAAAGGGATCCACATTACCTTGAATTAAAAGGTATTACAGTGTACCAATCATTGAGTGCCACTCAAAAGAATTAATGAGTAACCACATTAAATTCAATAAGTACAAGTATGTATAAGTAAAAGTAAACCAAAAGGTCACGTCTAGGGTGGAATCGACATAGGCGAACAAGACCTTAAATTTAAAAAAAAACCTCCTATGAATGTAGTTCATTCAGGGGTTCGCATCTAAAGATGAGCAGGACCCTTCATGGAGTCCCTTCGTCACAGTCCGACAGAGATGATTTCGTACGAATACGCTGCCACAAGGCTGTTGATTTTTTAAGTACCATGCCAAAAGTCTTTCGGCTAGTTTGACACCAGGATTGTATCAACGGGGTAAAAGGCAATTGCTGATTCTGACGCATTTTCGATGAGAGTCCTGCCTAAGATTGGTCTTCTTTTTTTTTTCTTTTTTTTTTTTGCTTTTGTTTATTTCACCACAAACAACAGACTTTGAATTTACCAATAGAATTATGTAGCATGTCTAAAGTTCGGATATAACAAAAAGCTGATAGATTTTTTCGTAGATTCCAAGATATTCTTAGGTAGTTTATGAAAGTGAAAACCCTGAACCTTTAAGTTTCCTAGTAATTTGTAAATTCTCCACGATGAAAATTCAAAACATAAGTACATGCTCTAGCACACCGCCTGAGTTGAGATATGTATATACATTTGAACCATCCAACCAAAGATTGTACTCTATATCTTCCAAAATGGAAGTAACCGGATGTGACAGTTCTACCGAATTGAAGCGACGGGTGTTGCATGCAAGCAGGAGATGCTTACTCTTCCTGGGCACCTGGTCTCACTCTCATATCGGGAGTTCGCTTCTTTTCATATGGTGGAGGTTTTTGTTTTTGTTTGCATTGGTTCCTGTTTTGTCCTGATTTTGTATGCCTTCGGTTTCTGATTTTCTGAATTATCGGTTTTGTACTGTAGACAGGGATATGGTCATTATCCATATTTGTCATCTATCATTTTTGCTGACGAAAATCTCTTTATTATCAATAGAAAAAAGTTTCTGTGAACTTTCATTGGCATAGTCCAGTTATACGGAAATTTAACTTTCTTTTCTATACTTGCACCTTTGTTATATATGATTATTTGTTTTCTCCCTGGCTAACTGGTAGATTTCTCATTTTCAAAAGGACGCAAAACTGAATTAAAACGAGACATGACCTTACTTCGTGTTACAACTATAGGAACTGCTGACGATCCTTTAACCTGGCATTTCATGTCGTTGCATCCATTTTCCCACGTTTGATCGTTTCCATAACACAAACCATTGACGCTACATTCTTATGAAATAAAAACGATTGGTTAGAAAATGTATTGAATATTTAGACAATATTAACAATTCTAAAAAATTAAGGTAATTTGAATTCGATCTTCTGCTTTTTATCTGTCCCTGTATTCCGTCATTTTGTAAGTGTTTGCCTGTGTTCGATTTGGGACGGTTTATGACGTAAAAGCATCATTATCATGTGTAAAAAAATCTTAAGAAAGAAAAAGGGAACGATCTCCAGCATGATAACCTTGCACTCACCAAGCGAAAGAAAACCACAAGAAAGCGAAATGTAAATGACACCATACAAAACTACAAACTGCAATAACACAGAAATATTCACTAGAACAACAATCAAAAGAGACGTACAGAAAAATCAAACATTAATGACAACACATCTGCAGAAACATCAGTTTCGTAGAGTACTTTCCATGAATTTAACATTGATTTCCTTAGAATTTGATGACGTAACAAACGGTTTACGTCATATACCACCCCGAGAGGAAATCAACTCTGTAAAACGAAAATCCCGATTTCAAGAGTCAAGAGAGTACAGAGAAAAAAATAGTTCTTTTACATTTAAATCTTTTTTTATTCGAAATCAACCAAATGTTAAACGTCTTCAAATTCAAAAGCATGATTTAAAAACTTAACACTCGTCAGTGATCCTTAATCTAAACAATGTAATATGACTAAAGAGTGTGAGAGGTATTATGTCCAAAGATGTACCGAAAGACGTAACAGGATAGGTAGGATATGATGCTACAAGAGGTATAAAATAAGAGGTTTACGAAAACAATACTAAATGACGTAAATCATGAAAGTCTTGTACCTTATCTATTATTTAAAACTTATGTGATGCTACATGGTGTTGCTTTTATTTGATACAAACGTACTTCATAAAACCAAAAATTTAGTAACAATATATGTCGATATATGAAAGAAAGGAGGGGATCTCCAACGACACCTAGTTGCAGCACCAACAGCAACCTCCCAAAACACCAACTGTAAAACACAAAAAAGACACGCACAGAAAGAGACACAGTAGTACAAGGAACGTCAAATCACAGAAAAACATAAAACACAAATGAATACACATAAACCAACGAGACCTATGGGTAAACGGTGCCGACTTAGGACGGCCATCTGCCACGTGATATACAATTTGATAACATTATTAATCAAAGGGCGACGGCGAATACCACGAAGATGACGAATGAGATGACGAGTTAGTTCTAGACAACAATGTAACCAATATCATCAATGGCATTCTGATCCTTACACAAATTACCTGTAAATATACTTCAATGAATAATGTCGTAAAATGTCATCATAATGTCGAAGGGTTCCAACTCTATACCTTCTGGGAAAAAAATCCAAACTCCATGCACCACAGACACGTGTTTCGAATATTGAATTCTCATCACTGATGCTCCCAGCGGAGCCACCAAAATCATTTCAGTAGCGCCCTCTTTAATTTTTTGAACTCAGATTTGTACATTTACATCACATAGAGTGTGCAGCTCCAAATTTTCTGTAGGGTCGATTCAATAGCATATCCAAATAAATTTTCAATATTTATCAGTGAAATGGCAACTTTCCGAAATAGCAACAGAAATATATATATGATGCCAAATTGATAAAGAGCCAAAAACAAAGCTTCTTTCATGTGACAGAGCTAGAAAGAAGTAATTACACTAATACACTTGAAAAACATCAGGTCACGGGGAACGATTTTAACATGTTTAACTGCTCCACACTGCAACGTGAAATAAGTGTTTATATTCATTATGTCGAAGTGTTCCAACTCTATACCCTCTGAAAAAAAAACCAAACATATTTCCATGCACCAGACACGTGTTTCGAATATTGAAATATTTTCAATCTCGATCTGAAAGCAATTTCTAAATCAGCAGCACATTAAATAATTTTCCGTTCAGGGAACACAGAACGTAAGTCGCTTTCAGGCAGCGCATCCTCAACAATACACGTTTCCTAAAAGACCCAGTCCACCTTCGACGCTGTAGGTTAAGCTCAATTCTAAGCTCGTTGCAATTTCGATTTTAAAAACTAGCTCATATACATGTAGAAAACCTAAGATCTACATCATTTTTAATCTCAACATTTCTAGTTGAACTTTTTGGAGTTGGATTTTTTTTCTACTAAATAAACTTTTTAAAGAAAGAAGTAGAAACAACATAGATTGCTTTACCTCTCTTTGTTACTTTCATTTTAGGTACATCTCCTTCAATCGAACATGTTTGAGTTACACAGTTCTCAGTAACACTTGCATGTTCATCGACACATTGCCCGTTATGGTCACATCCTGTTTGCATAAAACAAATCATTCAAATTAGGAAACATAACACAATATCTTTGCCTCGGTCTGGTCTTGTATATGATTTAAATATCGACATTCTGTGACTTCGTTACATCGTGAAGCTCAGTAATGTTAAACGTCTTCAAATTCAATAGTATCATGTAGAAACGGATAAATTTGCAGCATGGACAAGACATTCACGTTTCGGGTACTCAACCCTCGTCAGTGATCTTCAATCTAAACAATGAAATTCTGACGAAGATCAGAATTTTCTACTTCCTGTTTATAGTATCCATGTTATTATAACCCTTTTAATATTCAGAAATACTGTTTTCACTCAGGAATCATCCTTTTGTCGAAGTTGAACATATTGCGGGAGAGTTGCAAAGGACTCAAAGGTTTCATAATTAAAAAGGGACCCACATTAGCTTGAATTTAAAGGTATTACAGTGTACCAATCATTGAGTGCCACTTAAAAGAATTAATGAGTCACCACATGAAATTCAATATGTACAAGTATGTATAAGTAAAAGTAAACCAGAAGGTCACGTCATAGGGTGGAATCGACATAGGCGAACAAGACCTCAAAATTAAAAAAAAAACTCCTATGAATGTAGTTCATTCGGGGGTTCGCATCTAACGATGTTTGAGCAGGACCCTTCATGGAGTCCCTTCGTCACAGTCCGACAGAGATGATTTCGTACGAATACGCTGCCACAAGGCTGTTGATTTTTTAAGTACCATGCCAAAAGTCTTTTGGCTAGGTTGACACCAGGATTGTATCAACGGGGTAAAAGGCAATTGCTGATTCTGACGCATTTTCGATGAGAGTCCTGCCTACGATTGGTCTTCTTTTTTTTTTTTTTTTTTTTTTTTGGTTTTGCTTTTGTTTATTTCACCACAAACAACAGATTTTAAATTTACCAATAGAATTATGTAGCATGTCTAAAGTTCGGATATAACAAAGAGCTGATAGAATTTTTCGTAGATTCCAAGATATTCTTAGGTAGTTTATGAAAGCGAAAACCCTGAACCTTTCAGTTTCCTAGTAATTTGTAAATTCTCCAATTTGAAAATTCAAAACATAAGTACATGCTCTAGCACACCGCCTGAGTTGAGATATGTATATACATTATCTATCATTTTTGCTGACGAAAATCTCTTCATTATCAATAGAAAAAAGTTTCTGTCAAATTTCATTGGCATAGTCCAGTTATACCGAAATTTAACTTTCTTTTATATACTTGCACCTTTATCATATATGATTGTTTGTTTTCTCCCTGGCAAACTGGTAGATTTCTCATTTTCAAAAGGACGCAAAACCGAATAAAAACGACATATGACCTCACCTCGTGTTACAACTACAGGCACTGCTGACGATCCTTTAACCTGGCATTTCATATTGTTGCATCCATCTTCCCAAGTTTGATCGTGCCCATAACACAAACCTTTGACCATACATTCTTATGAAATAAAAACGAAATGTATTGAATATTCAGTCAATATTAATAATTCTAAAACATGGTTTTAGGAAAAGTGTACAGTAAGAAAACAATTATGGCATGATCCAATGCACTCACCAAGCGAAACAAACCGACAAGAAAGCGAAATGTAAATGATACCAGACAAAACTACGAACTGAAAAAAGACTCAACAATATTCAATAGAACATCATACAAAACAACCAAAAGAAACGTGCAGAAAACTGAAATATCAATGACAGCACATCTATAGAAACATCTGTTATATAGAGTACTTTCCGTGAATTTAACGTTGGTTTCCTTAGAATTTGATGAGGTCATAAAAGGTTTACGTCATATACCACCCCGAGCGGGAGGTAACTCTGTACAACAAAAATCCCGATTTCAAGAGTCAAGAGAGTTGATAGTTCAGAGAAAACAATTATAGTTCTTTTACATTTGAATGTAAACGTCTTCAAATTGAATAGCATTTAAGAACAAATAAATTGGCAATGTGGACCAGACATGCACGTTTCGGGTACTTAACCCTCATCAGTGATCCTAAATCCTAAATCTAAAGAATGTAATATGCCAAAAAGTATGAAAGTTACTATGTCGAAAAAGGGTACCGAAAGACGTAGCAGGATTGGTGGGATATGATGCTACAGGACCCACTTTTTAGAAATTTCAAGAAATTTTGATAACAGAAATTTAGATTGCGTTGAAGAAACGATCAACCGAAATTGATCGAACTTGGCTACATGTGCCCTCGGGGACTCCTGCTCCACCAGCAGTGACACTCACCAAGTGGTATAAATGTAAACGTCTTCAAATTGAATAGCATCATTTCAGAACAAATAAATTGGCAACGTGGACCAGACATGCACGTTTCGGGTACTTAACCCTTATCAGTGATCCTAATCCTAAATCTAAACAATGTAATATGCCAAAAAGTATGAAAGTTACTATGTCGAAAAAGGGTGCCGAAAGACGTAGCAGGATTGGTGGGATATGATGCTACAGGACCCACTTTTTAGAAATTTCAAGAAATTTTGATAACAGAAATTTAGATTGCATTGAAGAAACGATCAACCGAAATTGATCGAACTTGGCTACATGTGCCCTCGGGGACTCCTGGTCCACCAGCAGTGACACTCACCAAGTGGTATAAATGTAAACGTCTTCAAATTGAATAGCATCATTTAAGAACAAATAAATTGGCAACGTGGACCAGACATGCACGTTTCGGGTACTTTTTTTATTCAAAATCCACTAAATCTTATTTAAACACCTTCAAATTACATAGCATAAATTTTCAGCATGCACATTTCGGGTACTTAACCCTCGTCAGTGATCCTCAATCTAAACAATGTAATATGACCAAAGAGTGTGAAAGTTATTATGCCCAAAAATGTACCGACAGACGTAGCAGGATGGGTCGGATATGATGCAACAAGTGGTATAGAATAAGAGGTTTACGAAAACATTACAAAATAACGTAAAACATGCAAGTCTAATCACTTACAATGTATCTATTATTAAACATTTATGTGATGCTACATGGTGTCGCTTTCATTTGATACAAGCATAATTCATAAAACAAAAAATTTAGTGACATTTTATGTTGATATATGATAAACAGTTTGATAACACTATTAATCAAAGGGCGACACTGAATACCGCGAAGATGACGTAAGAGATGACGAGTTATTCCTAGACAGTAATGTTACCAATATCAAAAATGGCATTCTGATACATGTACTTACACTAATCAAGTGTAAATATACTTCAATGAATAATGTCGTAAAATGTAATCAATTTCGACCTGAAAGCAATTTCTACATCAACAGCACATTAAATTATCTTTCGTATAGGAAACACAGAACGTTAGTCGCTTTCAGGCAGCGTATCCTCAACAATAGACGTGTCCTAAAAGACCCAATCCACATTAGACGCTGTAGGTTAAGATCAATTCTAGTCTCGTTGCGATTTCGATTTTTAAAACTACCTCATATACATGTAGAAAAAACCTAAGACCTATATAATTTTAATCTCAACATTTCTAGTTGAACTTTTTTGAGTTGGAAAACTTCATTTTTTCCACTAAAAAATTTATTTCAAGAAAGAAAAAGAAACAGCATAGATTGCTTTACCTCTCTTTGTTACTTTCATTTTAGGTACATCTCCTTCAATCGAACATGTTTCAGTTACACAGTTCTCAGTAACACTTGTATGTTCATCGACACATTGCCCGTTATGGTCACAACCTGTACGTATAAAACAGATCTGTCAAATTAGGAAACATAACACAATATCTATGCCTCGGTCTGGTTTTGTATATGATTTAAATATCGACATTCAGTGACTTTAGAAAAAAATCAAGATGGCGTTTGGGGCGCTGACGCGCAGCTAGCGCTCCTACGAAAATGACCAAATATTAGTATCATAATGACTTAAAAGACTTAAGAAAGTGATTGTCTTGTAGAAGAAGTCGTGTGACTTCGTTACATCGTGAAGCTGAGTGATATTGAACGTCTTCAAATTCAATAGCATCATTTATAAACGGATAAATGGACCAGACATGCACGTTTCTGGTACTCAACCCTCGTCATTAATCCTCAATCTAAACAATGAAATTCAGACGAAAATCAGGCTTCTTCATCCATTGTTCAGGCTTGGATATTTACTACTTCCTGTCCATTTTATCATAACCCTTTTAACATTCAGAAATACTGTTTTCACTCAGGAATCATCCTTTTGTCGAGGTTTAGTATATCATGTATATTGCGGGAGAGTTGCAAAGGACTCCGAGTTTTCATAATTAAAAAGGGATCCACATTACATTGAATTTGAAGGTATCATAGTGTAACAATTATGACTTAAAGGGAGGAAAGGTGGTGCCATCCAAAAGAATTAAAATAAGTCACCACACAAATTCAATATGGTACATGTACAAACAAATAAATGAAAACCTGAAGGTTACGTCATAGGATGGTATCGACATAGATGAACATGACCTAAAACATGTACTAGTAGTTCATCCAGGGGTTCGCAATTGTCTACTCCACATTCCTTTTAGAAGGTAAAATTATACAGTAATATTGCTTTCCTCAAAAACGAGTCATGTAATTTTCGACACATAAGTATCAATTTAATACTCATGATAATTCGAATGTCAATAAACAGTTCTACTTCGAACAGGAAACTTGCATTAATTCAGGATATCTTTTGGAAATTATGATTTCTGATAAAGTTTTTGTTTTTTCGTATTTCTTTGGTGTTAAGTGATTTCAACGTCTATGCTCTTCTTGCTGGTCTCTATTGCATGGATATCCTCCCTATGTATAATTTGTTTTTTAATTGACCTTAATTTTATATGATTTTTGTTCTAATTTCAGCTTTTCTGTATGCTTTTTTTTTATTGACATCATGATATTATAAAAAGGGAGGGCATCTAATACAGTGAGTGTTGGTGAGTGTCACTGCTGGTGGACCAAGAGTCCCCCGAGGGCACATGTAGCCAAGTTCGATCAACTTCGGTTGATCGTGTGTCTCTTCAACGCATTTGAAATTTTCGGTTACATAATTTCTTGAAATTTCTAAAATGTGGGTCCTGTAGCATCATATCCCACCCATTCTGCTACGTCTTTTGGTACATTTTTGGACATAATAATTTTCATACTTTTTGGCCGTATTACATTGTTTAGACTGAGGATCACTGACGAGGGTTTAGTACCCGAAACGTGCATGTCTGGTCCATGCTGTAAATTTATCAGGTTTTAAATGATGCTATTGAATTTAAAGACGTTTAACATTTGAACTACTTGGTGAGTGTCACTGCTGGTGGACCAAGAGTCCCCGAGGGCACATGTAGCCAAGTTCGATCAACTTCGGTTGATTTTGTGTCTCTTCAACGCATTTGAAATTTTCTGTTACAAAATTTCTTGAAATTTCTAAAATGTGGGTCCTGTAGCATCATATCCCACCCATTCTGCTACGTCTTTTGGTACATTTTTGGACATAATAATTTTCATACTTTTTGGCCGTATTACATTGTTTAGACTAAGGATCACTGACGAGGGTTTAGTACCCGAAACGTGCATGTCTGGTCCATGCTGTAAATTTATCAGGTTTTAAATGATGCTATTGAATTTAAAGACGTTTAACAGTACTAGGTTTCAGTACCAAGAGAAAAAATACAAAAGTACAAATTAAAATGATTAGACAGCCACAATAGGATAAATAAAATGGACAAGTAACACTAATACGAAATAAATGCAATAGACTAAAACAAAATCCGACAACTAGTTGCAATTGGTGTGGTTATCCGGAATACCTGCACAAATTCCTACCACTTTTCCACTCAGCCGATGTTCTTCAAGGACAAACAATTGTTGTGTACACAGCCTTCTCGCTGTAAGATTACCACATACTCAAAGCAGCAAATCGAAAGGCCCAAGTAATATACAAAGGAACGTGAAAATGGATATTTACAAAGACCTCATGCATGCAAATACACGAGAAGCCTGATCAACGCCAAGAGAGGATAGGTGATTGAGGCCCTGGGCTTTTTACTTTATCTAACGAGGTTTGGGCAGGACCCTTCATGGAGTCCCTTCGTCACAGTCCGACAAAGATGATGTCTCAAGAATATGCTGGCACAAGCTAGGCTGTTGATTGTTTAAGTACCATGCCAAAAGTCTTTCGGCTAGGTTGACACAAGGATTGTATCAACGGGGTAAAAGGCAATTGCTGATCCTGACGCATTTTCGATAAGAGTTCTGCCTACGATTGGTCTTCTTCTTCTTTTTTTTTCCTTTTTGCTTTTGTTTATTTCACCACAAACAACAGGTCTTAAATTTACCAATAGAATTTTGTACCATGTCTGAAGTTCGGATATGAAAAGAAGCTGATAGAACTTTTCGTAGATTCCAAGACATTCTTAGCTAGTTTATGAAAGCAAAAACCTTGAACCTTTTAGTTTCCTAGTAATTTGTATATTCTCCACGATGAAAATTCAAAACATAAGTACATGATCTAGCACACCGGCTGAGTTGAGATATGAAAATACAACATACAGAAGGTATGGGGATATTATCATTAAACCAGGGAAGATTCTTTTCTTGAAATTTACATTCCTTTTATCGTATAAACTCATTTCATTATAATTTCATTATTATATTTTTCGAACATTTATGAAAAACGCATATAGAAATAACTTTTCAACAGAAACTTTCTATATGCGTTTTTTCAAAATTATAAAGGCTTCTCTTAACATCTTTCTTTTGTAGAATCCCATCACTACTGGAACACCTTACCTCTTTGTTCTACGACAACCTTTGCCGAGGATCCCGTTACACTACACTTCATGTCGTTACATCCATCTTTCCACGTTTGTTTGTCCCCATAGCACTGATTGTTGAAGCTACATTCTAAGAAACATAAAAAACAAACATTGGTTAACAAATGCATTGAATTGTCTCACAACATGATATAAAAGCCATTCTAAAGGTTAATTTTATCAAAATTGTGCAGTTAGGTTATTGAAATGGGAATTTCGGTTTTCTGTCTTTGTTCTGTGTTTAAGTGTCACATTTCTTTAAGTTGATAACACATTTACCAACAAAGGTGTATAAGATAGAACTATACAGCCCCGACCAGTCGAAAGTTTAAATTTCGCTTTCAATTCGTAAACGAATTGAAAGCTTTTTGAAAGCTTAGCTTTCAAAATTGCGTCAGCGATTGCTTTCAAAATTTTGAATACTAAAGAGATGACGAAATTTCGTCAGCGATTTTTCGTTAACTAATTTTCGTTAGCGATTCCCTAGCTTTCATAATTTTCGTCAGCGATAGCTTTCAAAAATTTTGAAAGCTATAGTTAACGAAATTTCGTCAGCTATAGCTTTCAAAATTTTTGAAAGCTAATCGCTTTTGAAAGCTAAATTTCGTTAAATCGCTTTTGAAAGCTAAATTTCGTTAAATCTAGCTTTAATCATTTTTGAAAGCTAATCGCTGACGAAAATTTCGTTAACTTACTTTCAAAATTTTTGAAAGCTTTCTCGTAAGCTATTTTGTGTCGAGAAAACCAAGATGGCCGAAATCAAAGCAATCATCTTCATGATGTGCTTGATGAAATAGTACTAATTATGATGTTTTTTTCAGATTAATTTATGAATATTTATATTCCTTGATTAAATAAGATATTGTATCTTGTTTATTTTTATAAGTTCATTTGCAGATTCCGCGTTTCCCAGATCGGTGTGTTCCCCATACACCTACTTGGTTAAAATAATTTACACGTATGTTAATTGGGGTGAATAGGGCCATCAAAAGGGTATGCTTTGCACTAATTAGTTACCTGAATTTACATGTATTTGTATTACATGTACCTGTAAAGGTATTCCATCTTTAACTAAGTGTATATATGAACAACTTCCATTTCATCTTAAATCTAAATGTATATATAGATACCAGAAAATTTACATCTGACCGGCCAAATTCTGACTAAATGAGGGGAATTTTTATCCAGTGAAACCCTGGCTTCTCTGTGACTGTCGGAAGCTTTGAAAGATATTTCACAATCGGTGAATTTTTAAAGTGCCACGCCGCTAAAGAGACGGCTTCTTTCATCCTCTAAACTGTGCAGAGGAATTCGCCCGAGGCGTACTGTAGCCATTCAAAAAAAAACAATATGGCACCCGAGCGTTCAAAAAGCTTTCAAAATTTTCGTCAGCGATAGCTTTCAAAATTTTCGTCAGCGAAAGCTTTCAAATATTTCGTCAGCGATAGCTTTCAAAATTTTCGTCAGCGATTGCTTTCAAAATTTTCGTCAGCGATTGCTTTCAAAATTTCGTCAGCAATTGCTTTCAAATATTTTGAAAGCTCCGAGATGACGAAAATTTGAAAGCTCATAGCTTTCAAATTTTTCGTTAACTAAGATTAGTTAACGAAATTTTCGTCAGCGATTTTTCGAAAGCTTTCTAGAGATTTCAAAATTTCGTCATCTCAGTAGCTTTCAAAAAATCGCTGACGAATAGTTAACGAAACTTTCGAATTTAGCTTTCAAAATTTCGTCATCTCGGCGTTAAACTTTCGACTGGTCGGGGCTGTATATTTAATGATTATGAATCGATGTGATCTAAGAGAATATATTGGTTTACCTCTGTTTGTTACTTTCATTATACCCACGTTATTTTCAATACAACATTTCGTAGTTACACAATCCTTTGTCACACTTTGATCTTTATCGACACATTTTCCGTTATGGACGCATCCTTTAAGTATAAGTTTTTAAGAATATTTGAAGAGATAACGTATTCATATACAAAATCTTACCTTACAACGGTACTCATTTCAGGTAAAACAAATGTAGGTACATTGTAACTGTTACTTGACAGAAAATGCTTGACAGTAAGTGTTTCACAGTTAATGTTTGACAGTAAGTGTTTCACAGTATATTAGAGCGACCAAATTGAAAAAGGGTCTTAGTTTTCGAGTTTTATCAACACCCCTAACACAGGCCTGAATTTGGTCTTAACTTTTAGCTGAATAGCCCTGCTTTCGAGAACAGCTGTCGTAAAGAATATATAATGGTCAGATTTTGTTTTAAATTGGATTAAAAATGATAAAACCGTGAAAAATAAAAACGAAAGATTTATCGGTTACATCCTCTGTATTCCTATATTTGGCTCTGTTTTGTACAGTGAGTCATTGCAATTCTTGCATTAGATATGTAAATATGATTTAGAATTATTTTGTAGGTAAAGTATTTTCTCCTCTCTCGAAAAATGGCAGTTTTATGCAACTTTCTATGTAATATGAAGAATCCGTGTTAATATCTTATCTAAAGCACCGAGACTGAATTTTTGTCTCGAAACATATCGACAAATATATATTCATTATTTCTAAAGACTTTTTATCGTTAATTTTTCTGTAGGCTTTTAAATTAATATAAAAAAAACTTATGCGTATACACTTTTAAGTTAAGCGTCATTTCCCAAAGAAGATTCCGTAGATTATGATTCGGTTGACCACTAGTTACAGTTTCTATCAAATTGTACCTTTTTGTCGGTATATATACGTATGTTTGATAAAAGTAACTGCCGAAATTGGAATTATGCCATCCTGTCGACAAATTCATGAAAAATACCTCATCATAATATACCGTGTGAAGATCACGTATGGAGACCCGATTGTGACAAGTTGCAATGAAAATATGTGAACTTCAAAACTTCGCATGAAGTTTCTATAAAATGATAAAAAGTATCTTACAACGTTTATTTTAGTACTACAGTGATGTAAATATATATGCCAAGTACATTGATCAGAGTTTGGACTCTTCGTTTTCTTTGTTTTAAACATTGAAATATGCCTTTCGTTAACGTTGTGCATTTTTTTCAATTTTATCATCCGCACTTACCCTCCGTTCAGATTCGTAGCTGTTACAAATTAAGTGGATGCTTTTCATGATGCATTGGGTCAGAGGACCCCCCTTAAGGCGTCCAGGGGATCTCATGGAAAGTCCTAAAGTGTCACAGAATTAGGGGGGGTTGTTTTGTGATGCTGTACATAGCACAAACACCACATAGTCATACGTAATATTGGTAACGTAATTGAGCATTACATTAATGAGGACTATATACATACCTCAACAATAAAACAAGTAAACAGCTATATATTTCGGAGAGGAAAAGCAGAAAATGTGTTTTGTGGTCTGTTGACAACGGAAAGTTTGATCGACAGGAGCCTGGAATTTTGGAGCGTTGAAGGCCGTTTTTCCAAAGCGCTCCGAATAAAGTAAAAAGTATGAAAAAAGGTATGAACAGTATGACTGAAGTCAGTGCAATGTATCCAAGTTCCGATTTTCAAATACAAATATTAAAGAGTCCAAGATACGATACAAGAATATTAGAATCAAACTTTTATAACGAAAAGACTGATGTTGTCAGCTCAGCGTCAGTACCAAAAAGAAGATCAACAAGAAAGTTTCAGTGAATAAACACGGTTAAAAAGGAAAGTAATTGATAAAATGAATAGCCGATTAAAAAAAATTATATCAAAAGTCCAAATTTATTATGTAACATTTATAGCTATAACAATTTGATTGCATCATGAGACAATATATATCCGCATTTTTAGGTGCTTATTGAGTAATTTGAATATTCTATTTCCAACTGTAATACTGGAACCGAGAGAAAAGCTACTTTGCACCTGGTTAACACTCATTTATTATTTTAAAGTGTTCTTTTTTTTTTGTCGAGCAATTCCATTTTTTAAATCAGAAATACTAGTCGGGCATTATTTACGAAAATATGAGAGGAAATACTTCGGATAAGAACACCATTTACTATGTACATGACCTACTATAGAGCATCCTTTAATGTATGGTCATTTCTATTTCAATATCGATGAAGCATGGAAAATGATGACCAGACAGTCTTAACTCTAAAAATAATAAATACAAAGTCATATTTTTCGTAAGCGGTCAATATCGTATACGTCCAACAGCGATCAGCCATGGCCAATCAGAAACTAGAGATCCAGAACTAGAAATCAGAGTTTATCTCCATTATCATCTACATGTACATCTACATGTAGTACAATTGCCTTCAAGTAACGTTTTAGCGACAAGTGTTTTCACACCGTCAAACGGAGGAAGAAAATGCAATGATTGCCTTGAATCTGGAGGGGTCGTATAGGCAGCTACGCTGCTTATCTAACTTGAAGCGTGTGGAAGTAAAATGCAACATGTACAATGCGCATTTCCTTGTTTTGTTGATCGCAAAATCTTTGTTTTACTAAATTATTTCTATAATTGGGCGAACAAAAGGTTTCCATATTAAATGTTTGAAATCATAAGAATAGAGGTAGTACAGAAAGACAAAAAGCTTTATTTTCAAAACTATTGATGTAAATTTGTCGTCTACTTTAAAATAAAACAATATTTTTATTCATATTAATATGTTAAAATAGACTTTGCTGTAGTTATGTGGTGTTTAACTCCGTAACAGTATCGAGGAAACATCTACTTTATTTTGTAGTGAATTGTTATTAACAATGTTACGGGGAGGGGCAGTTTAATTGCCTGTAACTCTAAAGTTTTTTAATCGATCTCTATCTAACTTTCCAAAAAACACATTCACATATCGAAATATTGTTTCTTTTTGGTAATTTTTATGTTTGAATCAACATTCTCAAATTCAAGTGAAAGATTTGAATTTTTCCCATTTCACCTATTTATCTTAGAATGTGTGCTCATTCATCCATGAAGTTGGAATTAGAAAAATCAATTTAATCCGAAAAGTTTCTTTTGACTTTAATAAGCATAATGACATTTATTTCGGTCACATGGACCATCCACTTGTAAAAAGAAGAAAGATTTTGTTCAAAAATCTATGATTTTGAATTTAACTAATATTCCGCTTTTCTGTGAAATTACAGAAATTCTGACCATACAAATTTGTTTACGACACCTCATACTGATGGCCCACGTAATATTCTTTCGTTTGATATGAAATTTAGCACTGTGTTAGGGGTGTTGATTAAAATTTCAAATTTTGCGACTTGGTTGCTCTACTAGTAAGTGTTTTGAATATTTTCCCCTGACATTTCCGCCATAGCACTTTCTATACGGACATAACCTCAGACAGTGCATATATTTAAGATAATGTTTTCATTTTCGTGAGTGAGAATCGACGGTCGGTGCGGCTAGCCAAACAGGGATGCTTACTCCTCCCGGACACCTTGTACCATCTCTTGCTTGCTAGGGGTCCTTCGACGCTCGATTTTGTGCTCTATCGTGAGTGCTGTTGCGATTGTCGTCAGGATCTTCTTTCAATTATTGATGCTCTTTAATCTAAGTCTCGTATTCTGTACGAATATACACCTCCAACATTTGATTGCATATATTCACGTTAACTATTCATCTAATCATAATTGCAATCTCCTGTCTAATTGTTTTTCAAAATTTCAGAATCTGGTCTTGCAAAGTGAATTGCGGCTGACTTATAACATCGCTAGTCACTAATTGTAATATAGTATGATTATAAACAACGCTTAAAGCGATAACGACATCAATAATGTTATTCTCAAAAGTAATATAACCAGACAAAAATCACCTCAAATTTTTTATCACATTATGTTCATATCCTATTATATACCGTAAGTTTCTTATCTTATAGAAAAAAAGGAGGGGATCTCAAATAACACTCGATTGTAGCACCCACAGCAAAACGTCAAAAGGCATGATGCAAAAAAACACAGAGCAGATAGCCACAGAAAGAGACGCAAAAGGGACAAGGAATAACAACTCACACCATAGAAACATGTAACATAAAAGACCACACATAAACCAACGAGACCAATGGGCAACCGGTGCCACGTAAGTAGCAGACTGTTTGAAATAAATGTACAAAGAAATATTGGATTAATAAACGGTCAATGATATACGAGTTTCACCAGATCTGAGATATAACTGTAAATCTTTATCGATTTTGAATTTCGGATTGATTCGCAAAAATATTTTTTCCTAAAATCTCCCGTAGACAACAGAAATCTGCAATCAAACATCGTTCAAGCTGATACGACCGTATGAAACTAAGTTAACACTGTTGAATAAAACATTAAGCAGCATTTACTCCGCTTTCAATTATGACCCGGACAACGCTTTTCATACATTGAATTGGTGACTAAGCAATCATATCTGGGACTGATATGCTTTTCATTAAATCAAATATCTCTCTTCAGAATGTTGTTTATTCGGGGGTTCGAGTCCATTCTAAAGGGAATTCTTATGATTTTTGTCTTACCTTCTCGATTTAGATTGAATAACTGATGTGAACAATTTAAAAAAAGGACAGTAAAAAATCTTTAGGCTTGATATTTAAAATCTCGTTAACAAATCTACGCAAAAATTTCAAAATGTATGATAATCCTTAATAATACACTTGAATGAAATCTTAACAACAAATACATAGACACTCCATAGAAAATCTGTAAATAGATATCAAAATGATAAGACAGAAGGAAAAACAATGTACATTCTCGTCTAAGGATATAAACCTTACCTCTCTGTACAACTTCAGCCTTTGCAGAATATCCCATAACGTTGCATCTCATGTCATTGCATCCATCTTCCCAAGTTTGTTTGTCTGTATAGCATTTTCCCTTATAGCTACACTCTGTGAATATTAAATTCATTTGATACTTTTTGTTTATTTTCAATCCAATATTCAAAAGGAATTGAAGAACAATTTTAATGCTTCCAAAGTATAGTTTAAACAAAATCATGCAAATCAATTTGATAAATCAAGATTCTATATAATAACCCGCCATTCTCTATGTTCTAGAAGGAAGGAGCGGATAACCTACAAGATTTGGTAGCAGTATGCACAGCAAACATCAAAACATTCCAAATAAAACACAGAGAAGGTATACATTGTACACTGCAACAAACGCAAGAGGTTCCAGGAACATTCTATACGACATCGAACCATCAAACACAACACACTTCACATAAACCAAAAAGACCAAAGGCAATTATTGCCAATGAAGCACGGCTATCTGTTACGTTAGGAGCAAATGGTGTAATTATACGGATTATGTGCACACAATCCTCCCCTATTTCCGGTTTCTATAAAGTCTCGACGAATGCTCAATTCTTCTGTTTCCCTACTGTAAGATTACCACACAGCAAAATACAGGGGGTACGAGCAACACACAGACGAATACGAGAATTGATATACAAAAAGGACAACGAAAAACAATCCGTGCTTCGAAAACTGGCATATTGCAAATGTTTAAAAATGTTCTGGTATACGACTGTATATAAGTAATGTACCTTGCCTTTTGTCTATTTGATGACATCAGGAAAATATCAACTGTGCAAAAATCGTATGATGGTTATGGCGCAATTGCGACGGAAATTGTTATTTACAGATATTTTGTTCTAGTTTAGGAAAGCGCAAACCTTGACCTTACAGATAGAGATACATTTATTTTATATCAATAACGGATAAAACAAGTTATAGCTCTATTTTACAGAATGAAACAAGACGCAAACAAATTGTAGATATAGACTTTTATGACTGCAAAAAAAAAAAACGTGGACGGAATGGAGGGAATCTCCAACAACACCAGGTTGCAGCACCCACAGCAAAACCCCAAAACACCCAATGCTAAAATACAGAGCAGATTAGCACAGAAAGAGGCACAAAAGGGACAAGGAACGTCAACGCACAACACAGAAACATCAAACACAAAGGACTACACATAAACCAACGAGACCAATGGGCAACCGGTGCCGACTTAGGACGGCCATCTGCCACGGAAATAGCAGAAGATAGAAATAGAAGAATTTGATAAGTAACCAAAACAATGTACTTATGAGTTTAGCCTCATACTTAAGCCAAGCTCAAAACAAGTTATCTGGACATCAACGTTGAGTACCTGTGTTAGATATTATGATCTTGGATACATCATTCTCAGTTATACACTTTTTAGTAACACAGTTTTCTGTCCAAGAATGATCTTCATCAACACATGAATTCTTGTAAGCACAACCTGAAAGAAAAATTAAATCAGTATCTTTCAAACAAGTACACTTATGTATATCACTCAAAGTGTTGATTTTTGATAATAGTTGTCGAATCCCAAAGTATGAGATAGTATCATAAAATCAGAAATTTATATTGACTCCAAGACATTATTTCTTTGACATTGTTTTTGTGAAAAGAAACTTATTTGAGAAATGTTTATCGCCCTTACTGCTCCCTCCGTTTATCAAATTTCAAAATTTACTACAATGAATCCATGCTTATGTTAAAAATATCATAAAATCGGCTTCACTAATTGATAGAAATGACCGATAATTAGAATAAATGTAAATATAAGTAATGACTGTTTTACTTTTGGTGTTCATGGGTATATAATTCTGGTTGGACATGTGCAAATTCTCGAAGCGATTCTCGGAAAATTTGCACGTGTCCAACCAGAATTATACGCCCATGAACACCAAAAGTAAGACGGTCATTTCTGAAGTATCTCTTGCAGTGCCCGTAGCAAAGCACCAAACACCTGATGCCAAAACAAGGAGAAGACAGGCAAAACAAGAGACATAAAAAAGACAAACGACGCACGCACAAACAACACAAAAGACTACATATAAACCAACATGACAAATTGATAATCGGTACCGACTTAGGACGGCCATTCAACAGGTAAGTAGCAAAACTACTCATAATCAGGAATAAACGCATCATCGAGTCATTTTATCACTAAAAAAACATTGAAACTTGTTTCTGTACATTGAAAGTCTAGACGATTTATTTTACCTCTTTTTGTTATACTAATTTTCACCGTATCTCTGTCTTTAACACACATTTTTGTGACGCAGTTTTCCGCCCAACTCTTACCAACATCGACGCATTTACCGTCTTTCTCACAGCCTATAGAAATTGAAGAATTGAAGAAAATTGAAGAATATGTACAACAAAGTATGGACACATCTACTCGAAAATGAATAAGAAGGAAACATGAGAAAACTATGTGTTCTGAGACCTGGGCTGTCTATCTTATCCTTGTCCTTATCTGAACAAAGTGTTATCTACTTTTTACATATCTGAATATGTGCAGTTTTATTATATTCTGTCAATATATGGTATAATGAACGACTCTTAAAAACTATGTAATTAGATGTAGTTAAATATAATATTATACATATATGGACTGGGTATGAGTTCAATACGCAAAAATATTGCACGGCTACGACATACATGTATTATATTGACCGGGGCCGAAGGCATATTGAACTCATACCCAGTCCACATTTGTTATATTTTATTATCACAATCCTTCTGTTGAAATCTAAATCTTACTAGAGGTCTATGTTACTATCCAAACTATAATAACTTTACATAATATTTTACTACAAGATCTACCAACTTTTTTTATATAGAACAGCAAATAAATGAATAAACAAATAAAAAATGATTCATTGAACCATCATCACTCGGCATTTTACGAGACTTCGTATCACAAAAGAAAACATATTATTTTTTCTCGTAACGTCGCTTCTCATTTGGCGCCATATTTGACGTCATTGATGTCACGACGTCTTTGTTCATCAAGCTTAATCCCAACAAAAATGAAGTGATTATCTGAAACGGTCCGAAAACCATGGGTTTTCAAAGGTTCAACGGGCATCACTCTGCACCTAATTGAGCAATATGATCCATATTAGATTTTGACCTGCGTTCTTTTATGTTAAAGCTAAATGCAACAAAAAGAATCAATTTGATTGTCTGTAATAGTTTTCTTTTAAATGTCCAGAAACTGCATGTGGAACGAACGGAGGACGGACGTGTATCACTTTATACTCCCTCCATTTTTTAAATGGCTGGAGTATAATAACAGATTATGTTCATCTGGGAACTAGGGCTGGGTCAGTATATCGATGTACCGGTACGTATCGAAATTGGTCATCGATACGAGTATCGATATTTTTGCGCCGATACATGTACATTTAGATACATTTGTTTTTAGCACAAAACATGCTTTTCTTGTGAAATATCAAGTATTTGCATGAAAATGTAATTCTGTTTAATCATGTTTTTTTTTTTTTTTTTTTTTTTTTTTTTTTTGCAAAAGTCATAAATGTTCTAGATTTTATCGATCATGCTTGCCTGGCTATTCAAATCCTTTTATACTTCGAAGTCTACGAATAACAACAATTGTTAAGGAATTAATAAGAAGGTCGGCATTTAGGTTATATTTTTGTCATTTACACAAAGTAAATCGACTTAATCTTTAGTTTTTAATCCAGAGACTTTCGAATACGAACTGTCTAAACGTGTTTGTTTTCTCTAAAACACATTTCTAAAATTTATGGAAAAATTGACAGGAAACTTGCGACCGAATTAAAAGAAAGGATTGATCTATAACTTCAGGCAAAATAAAGATAAAGATAGCATACTCATTAGGGAATGTAATCGTACATGTATGTAACATATAAAGAAATGTGTGAAAACTATAAGTTAGACCGAAAACTATAAGTTAGACCGAATGTTCAGGAACCCGTTTGACTTGGTGTTGGAGGAGGGGTAGTTATTAGTAAGTAAAATTGTTAGTTTGTGTCTTTTACAAAATATGAAATTAGGTACGATATACCGGATATCGAAACTTTTTGTATTGTATCGTATCGAAAATTTGGTTTCGATACCGAGCCCTACTTGGAATACCATAAAAAAAATAAGCCACTACATGAAACAATTGTTGAATCGACAAAAATTAAAATATGTGTTTACCTTTAGAAATTATGGTCATTTTAGCTGATTCTCCTTGTCTAACACACTTTTTAGTAACACAGTTCTCTTTTCGTTCTTGACCTTCAGCAATACATTCTCCCTTGTAACTACAGCCTGTAAGAATAAAAATATAAACGGTCAAATATTTGAATTGAACGGATTTATTCCATTCTTTAAGATTAAATTTGGAAAAGGTGGCTATTTGCTGGCGATTTCTACGATTAATTGCGAAAGATTAAACATGAAAATCTTAGTCTAATTTGATTAAACCTGTAATTTACTCTTAATTAACAATTGAGATTACCTTAATACAATATATTTTAAGTGAAAAAAGGACTGCCCTTGATGCAGATCTTATTTTTTAAAGTTATCTGTCATTTTTTTCCGATTTGACTACCTTCATGTAGATATAGAAAAGGGAAGGATCTCCAGCATGCCCACCCTACACTCACCGAGCGAAACAAAGTGACACATAAGTGACATCAGACAAAACTACAAATCGCAAACAGACACAACAATATTCATTAGAACATCGTTCAAAACGATCGAAACAGACGTACAGAAACATCAAACGTTAATGACAACACATAAAAGGAAGGAGACCAATGTGCACATGGAGCCGACTTTGGACGGCCATCTGCTATTACCAAATGGTGTGGTTATCTGGATTCAACATTGAACTATCTTTAGACAAGATGAACAACTTGAATCACAGAAATCCATACTTTTTATTAACTTTTACAGGACATTTTTACATATTTGAGCATAGAGTATTTTCTTTGCTTTAGGCTATGACCATCAGTGATGATCAATCGTTTCTTTAAATGAATGAAGGGGATCTTACCACGACATGGTAGCAGCACCAGAAGCACGATATCAACACGACCCCAAATGAAAACATAGAGAAGACATACACAGCAAGAGATGTAAAAGGGACAAGGAAACAAATCACATTATAAAAACACCAAACAGTGGAATGCAACTATGCATGATTCACTAACATGCTAAATAATAAGATGAAATGTACCTCAATTTTGAATAGTTCAAAACAAGGCTGATGTCTGTGTAGGTGAATTAGTAGTACCAGAGCATACTCTTTGAATATTCCATTGTGTTTCTGCACTGACTGGACATTTTATGTATATTTTCTGATACACAGTTTGTTTTACTTTTCTTGACTTAAGGGGTATCTCTCTGAAGTAATAGTCTGTTCTTTTACATACAGTTTTGATATTGCTCTAAATTTCACTCTCCTTGCTTTACATCTTGGATTTCCTTCACTTTCGGCCAAGAGCATCACTGATGAAGCAATACTTATTAAATTGCGCATATGATAGTATGTCTCAGGGGTTCTATTTAATGACGTTTCTACTACAATTGCCCTATCATTTGGAAACAAAAAAGTGCAATCGGGATTCCATTACATTGATAGAGGATGTTCAGTAGTTTAAAATGAATTTCAGTTTTATTTTTACATTTTTAAAGTTGAGTATTTTTCTGATCCACGAAAGTAAGATGATAAGGTTTGTCACGTATGTAGTATGACACGAAGGATATATACAATTCTAAGATTCCACTGAATGTGAGGATTAGCATTAAGGTATCCGTTGTACAAATAAATATCAAGTGTATTGTATAGTTAAGATCATGGCATATTTTTACCTAAATAAACCTAATACAACATGAATAATTGTTTCTATCATCAAAGGTCAACATTCCGACCGTCACTCAAGCCACGGAAACTATCGAGACACTGCCGGAGATTACCGAGATAATTTAAACATCGTTTAAATGGACGAGATGTCCGCGAGATCTTCATTTGTACATTGGATACGTTAATCAAATGATATTCATTATAAAAAATAAACATGAATTTTGTCTCGGATTTTGAATCATAAATATTTGAAATAAACATTAAAGAAGTACCTATCAGTTATTCAGATTTAAAATCGAGAAGGCAAGACAAAACCATCAGAATTCCATTGGAACGGTTGCGAACCTAGGAATGAAACACTCTGAAGTGAGACCTGGTGCCCGTGGGAGAGTCAGCGTCTCCTGATTGCATGCAACATCCATCGAAAGAAGGAATTGCAAAACCTTCTTTGTAAAGAATTATTACTGACTGAAAGATGGAAATTAGGCTACCTCTCTGTATGCATTTGACCTGCGCGGGACCGTTGTTCTCTGACACGCATTTCTTCTTATCGCAATCATCATCCCAAATTTGCCCAACGTCATAGCATTTTCCATCAACCTTGCAGCCTTTGAGCAAATGAAAAGCAACGTTCGTTTTAACTTCAAGTATCATTGTCACAACGCGATCAAAATACTTTATACCTATTAAGGTCAGGGTGGCCACTTTTAATAGAAATGAGGTAGAAGAAAGATGGATAGGTTCATATGTAGAGGAACATCTCCTCGAACTATTCAGAACAAAAAATCAAAATTTGTCCGTCTCGTTTTTTGGCTATAAACGTCCATTTTTGGCCTATTTTAACATTTTTGTTATTTTACAGAATACCACATCATAACTTTACATACCCCTGAAATGCATGAACTTTCAAAAATTCATATATATCCTTATTTTTCAAGATTCTTATAGCTTGTGAATGAATTAAAGGCTATTTTGAGAAATTCTGATAAAATAATCAGTTCTAAGGAGAGTATTTTCATATAAAAGCTATGTTGCTGGTTGTCATGGCAATAATTCATTATATTTATTAATAGCTAGAAGGTCGCCAGCTACACAATTATTTTTCTACATACATATCTATGGTATTGCTTCATTCTAAAGCAGTAAAATCAATGTGTTACCGAATTAGGTTTTGGGCAAAATGACTGTTTCTATAAATAGCACAATAATTTATGCAAAAATCAACAGTTTGACCCAAAAACATAGAGTTTAACTTGAAGTTCGAATTTCTAATCATGTCATATTCAAACAGTATAATGGAAAGTAAATATTCTTATGTTTGAATCTTTTGTAGCAGAACTCATGCGAAAATGACTAATTTTTTCCTATTTTCGGCGATTTTTCATTGAAAAATATGCATTTTTCCCAAAAATATCCATTCAGCAATCAACGTTTCAAGGAGTATTTTTTTTCTAAAATAATGTAGCAATATGAGCTTATGCCATGTATCGTTTATGTCGGTTTCAAATATTATGTGATATGAAAATAGAGTTATCTCCCTGTAGTCGCAACCCTAACCTTAAAACCTTTGCTTTTTTATCTATCCCTATTCCCCACAATTCCTCTTATCTTTGTACCTTTTTCTACCCTTTGTGTACCTTTAAAATATGAGCCGTCTCAAATTTATTTTGTTAGTATGAACAAACTAATATTATATGCATTGATTTTGTGATTATGTGTACATTAAGAATATCTAATTGATTAAGCTCACGACAGGTGGAAAAAATATAAACAATTCAAACGTCTTGCATACTTACTTACATGCGATTGGGGAATGAAATAAACTAATGAAATATTCCAACTTTGACATGTAATTTGAAAACTGTTAAATTGTTTAACCTTTTGCAGTAGTTTCCACTCTACTCGACATTTCATAGTATTGCAATCTTCAGACCAAGTTGTTCCCGACTTCCGACAAGTTCCATCATTGGATTTGCATCCTTTAAAAAGATGAAAATAATGTCAACATATCATGAAATTTATGATGAATTTCAAATACATACATGTAATCTCGCTGAAGGTGGATATGTAGTGGGTTGCTATACTAAATCTATTGAACATAAGGTACTAAATTGTTTTATCATATGATCAAAGAATGAAACTATAAGCTTGATAGCAGCTATTCATAAATGAAGTGTATCACGGTGGTTATCTCGCAGAACAATCACTTTTCAATATTTTTGTGCAATAAAGGTCATTTCTTAAAAAAGAGGGAATTTGATGCAGTATAATAATGCCTTAAGTATGAGTTGCATCCAATATAAGGTGAATACAAGCTTTTAATAACGCACAAACACGATCGGCGCTCTACTTTCACTTTAATCTACAACAAAATTGGTCTCCAGTTTTTACGAAATTTGCGAGATTTATTACGTTTTGGTTTGATCGTAATAATTCCCTGTTTTTGTGTAAAAGAAAGTTGATTATTTCTGAACCCCTCCTGTAATGATCACAACAAGAATGTTCTAATATTTTTCCAGAAAAATTGTAAAATTCAACAGTAAAGCCATCTGGCCCTTGTGAATTATTAATCTTTGTTTTCGTCAGAACACTGGAAGCTTCTTTTAATGTTATTTCTCTTCCTAGATCAGTAATTTCACTTTCTGTTAGTTTTGCAAAGTCTGCATTAGAAAGATTCTATCCAAATTAAATCTTCTATTTCATCATCTTTAGAAGAATGCAGTTTTTTAGAAGCTTTCTATTTTCTGTGAGCGACTTTTTTGAAACGTAAGTTTCTCGATTAAATTTGAAAAGTATTTTTCCTATAAAAACCATATTCATGATGATTATCATAGCCATCTACCAAAATCCACAGCTTCAATTCCATTTTTTCTCAAGAAATAATGCTCAGCAGCAGAGCGATGTGAAAACACTCTACTCCACGCTTCGCTCCAGTAAGCTATATCCTTAAATGTGATATTTGTCAATTGATATTATCAGAATGATTAAAATCACAAGCAGAATTGTAGAATGAATGAAAATGAAACTTGTCAATTGATATTTATGTGAGATCTACTTGTGAGTTTAATCATTGTGCTGAAGATTAAGAGTTTTGTCTGATGGTTGTGATCTCAGTTTTTTTTGTTTTTTTTTTTTTTTTTTTTTTTTTTTTTTTTTTTTCATTGTTTTTTGGTTTTGCTTTTATTTGTCAAAGAAACATTGCACTATACTTTAACTTAAACATAGGTGAACTATTGCTTAAAACCGATTTACTTACCATACGGATGTACTATCAGATTAGCGCTAACGGAGGGTAAGTTCAGTTCAGGTGTGCTCGTATACTTTTTAAAACATTTGATGCACATACAATTTTCCTTAAGCTCATGACATTGATTGAATCTATAGCACCTGCCGTTATAAACGCAACCTGAAAAACAAAAGCAATACTATAGTTTGTGTACTTTTGTTAATTGTTACTGCTTGAATCAAAACAAAAGAAAGTAATAAAATATGTAGTGAAAATAAGGGAGGAGATCTCCAACAAGACCCCGCTGCAGCATCAACAGCAAAACACCCGACGCAAAAACACAAAAGACGAGTACAGCACGAGACGGAAAAGAGACACACGACATGTAAACATCAAACACAAAAGACTACACATAAACCGACGAGACCAATGGGCAACCGGTGCCGCCTTTGGACGGCCATTTGTCACGCAAGTAGCAAATGATGTGGTTATCCTGGATTACGTGCGCACAACCCTCTCACTTATCCAATTACCCGGAGGTCTCGAAGAACAGTATGATGAAAAGTATGATGCTTCCATGTCATAATTCCATTTCTATTTAAGTTTCATTAATCAGTCGTACATTTTAAGAATTTTGAATAATGACATGTGCATTATTTTAAATACGTATTACTTTTAATAACAGTTTCTTCAACGCATTCGAAATTCCTGTAATCAAAAACTTCTTGAAATTTCTAAAACGTGAATCCTTTAGCATCATATCTCATTAATCCACGTCTTCGGTACATTTTTGGACATAATAACTTTCAAACGTTTTGGCCATATTATATCATTTAGATTGAAGATTGGTGGCAGGGTTAAGTACCCTTTTCCATATTTAAGTGCAATACATTTATGACATTTTTGGAAGTAAGATCAAAATTAATTTCCAGTAGGTTTACGAAAACGGGAATGACACTTTCAATATTATGACGTCATCAAGAAAATCACGAAATCGTCCATTTATGCATATTTCAAAGTCTCGTAGAAAATTTTCCTGTGGATAGAATCAAAAGTAAGTTTGCCGTGTGGAGCTCGTAAAAAAGTTCCCCGCGAGGGGTTTGACAGTAAGTGTTTTGAATATTTTTCCCTGACATTGTCGCCATAGCACTTTCTATATAGACGTGACCTCAGACAGTGCATGTATTTTATATATTCTTTTCAGTTTCATGCGTGAACATCGACGGCGGGTGTGGCTAGCCAACAGGCGATGCTTACATCTTCTGGGCACCTGGTCCCACCTCTAGCTTGCTAGGGGTTCGTCGATGCTCAATTTGGTACTCTATTGTGAGTGCTGTTGAGATTATCGTCAGGATCTTCTTTAACTCATTTATGTCACACTTATGCCCTTTGCCGTGTGGAGCTCGTAAAAAAGTTCCCCGCGAGGGGTTTGACAGTAAGTGTTTTAAATATTTTTCCCTGACATTGTCGCCATAGCACTTTCTATATAGACGTGACCTCAGACAGTGCATGTATTTTATATATTCTTTTAATTCTCATGCGTGAACATCGACGGCGGGTGCGGCTAGCCAACAGGGGATGCTTACTCCTCCCGGGCACCTGGTCCCACCTCTAGCTTGCTAGGGGTCCGTCGATGCTCAGTTTGGTACTCTATTGTGAGTGCTGTTGGGATTGTCGTCAGGATCTTCTTTAACTCATTTATGTCACACTTATGCCCTTTGCCGTGTGGAGCTCGTAAAAAAGTTCCCCGCGAGGGGTTTGACAGTAAGTGTTTTGAATATTTTTCCCTGACATTGTCGCCATAGCACTTTCTATATAGACGTGACCTCAGACAGTGCATGTATTTTATATATTCTTTTCATTTTCATGCGTGAACATCGACGGCGGGTGCGGCTAGCCAACAAGCGATGCTTACTCCTCCTGGGCACCTGGTCTCACCTCTAGCTTGCTAGGGGTCCGTCGATGCTCAATTTGGTACTCTATTGTGAGTGCTGTTGAGATTATCGTCAGGATCTTCTTTAACTCATTTGCATAATCAAGGACAGACGAGAAATATTTAATTTGAGAAATTTTGAAAAAATTAAATTTGGCGTCCAAGTGTTCAATACCTTCTTAAATGACTAAAGAAACAAAAGATAGGGCAATCTTACAATATAAACATCCTTCACGTAATATATATTCTTTGTTGAAAATGTGATGAAATTATAAGGGGTACCCATATGTTTAGAGTCATATCTTGATCATTTATAAAACTGTATTCCTGTATGTAATTCTTTCACCATCTATATACTTAATCGTATGAAATGGTGCAATTTGAAGAAATTCCATCCGTTCTATTTTGCAAAATGTGGGATATCCTATATATTATTAGTCGAATATGTGATGAAATTATAAGGGGGTGCCCTTATGTTAGGAGTCATATCTTGAATATTTGTAAAACTGTGCCCCTGTGTGTGATTTCTAATTCATCTACATAAACAATCTGATGTAATATTATAAAACAAAACAAAATCATCTGTTTTTTCCTCGCAAAAACTTGAATCTAGTACGTATCATTGGTAAAAAATGTGATGAAATTTAAAACGGGTACCCTTATGTTTGGAGACATACCATACTTAGATTCATATTAGAATATGATCATTTTATGTTTTATACATTGTATGTTCTATATCACTTGTCATCATTAAATAAAACAAAACAAAATCATCTGTTTTTCGCGCAAAAAGTTGAATTTATAACATATCATTGGTAAAAAATGTCATGAAATTATAAAGGGGTACCCTTATGTTTGGAGACATATCACACTTAGATTCATATTAGAATATCATTTTATGTTTTATACATTGTATGTTCTATATGACTTGTCATCATTAAATAAAACAAAAGAAATTAACATATTTTGTTTTTCTTTACTGAATTTGGAGGGTTCAAAAGTATTAGCTGGATAATCGATAATCCTCCATATTGATGTCCAAGGGTATCTTTCTAAAATGATCTGTAGCTATGATGAACAAAAAATACATATCTCTGTTCGTGATTTATTTCTCATTTGGACCATTGTGTTTAGTAAAGAACACTTAAATACAAATTTCATCTGTTAAATCTATGAGTAGGGAACCACCTTAAATGAGATGATATTCTGAACTTTTTTCTAACGGAAAAAAAATTGCAAATCTTATGGACTAAATAAAAAGCATTTTTCATTTCAGAAAAAATGTATATTCGGAAATAGATTTCCACTTATTATACACCAATTTTTATTTCATTTTTTCATAAAGTGTTTTTTTTCGACTACAAAGCAAAATCTATTTGATTTAAATAGATTATTTGATTGATCTATCTGCTTTTTTATGTTTTTATGAAAAAATAGGTGTTTCAATGAAAACACAAAATTCAATCATTTCAATTAATATACCTGGTATTAAAATTGCTTTTAACTTAAGAGAAAATCGCTTCCCTTAATTAATGGAAATAAAAGGTTAATATCTTAACTTCGAGAAAATTATAAAAATTCTCCACCTCAATGAACAACGTTTCAATTTAAAAAATCTTCCAATCTAAAAAAAAAAGATTAAATAAAATAGCCGTGTATGTTGAAAAGTAGGCATTGTATATATTTCTATCATATTAAGTTGCTGTGCAAAAGAGAAGGGGCTGAACCTACATTGTAATGTGTACCATCAAAAATTTTTTCCTCACATTTTGCAGAAGAATAAACTTTTTGGCCTTACAATACGAAATATGTATCGAATTTGACTTTGAATGTTAATACAAAGGAAAGATATTTCCAATCACATAACATTTACATGATTCTATTATCCTTGTATTTATTCCCCCAAAATTGTAGACGTTTTTCCCTTTTTCAGAGTTTTCTTGCCAATATAGGGAATTTTGCCCCAATACAGCACTTTTGCACCTACCATTTTCCTATCGACATATTACATATTGAAGAGGAATATTAAGGCTTTGATTTCATAGATCAAATATCTATGTACTTTGAATGTTAATCTAACTCTCTAACTAGAACACATTCATTTTGGCACTTTGTCAACCCCTTTTTAATCGGAGGTGTCGATAGCCAATCACCTATTTTGTTAATTATTAAAAAGAAGTGTAATTGCCGATTCGGAGAGCAGGCATGGTGCCTATTTTCAAAATCATGCATGATTTATAAGTTGCTAGATGTCAATCCACGGAGCGAAATATGTAAGAAATTCCAACCGACTTTTCTTCTTAATTTGCCAAAAAAATGATATTTTTGTTCCAAAATACTTGCTTCCGAACTGAAATTGAAATTGAGTGTTACTAAAATTGAGAGATAATTCCAATCACGACACTTCAACATTTTTCCCAAAATTTTACATTCATTTCCAAAAGAATTGTAGGCTTTTTTTCTGTTTTCAGTGTTTTCTGTTTGATTGGACAGATTTTACCACTAAACACAACTTCCGCACCCGAGTTTTTTTTTTCTTACGACATATTACATTTTAAAAAGGAACCTTTTTAAAAGCTATAATTTGATATGATTTCTAGCCATGTTCCTTGAGTGTCAATTAAAATCGAAAACTAGAGCTCTTTTTAACACTTGCTCACCCCACTATAAGGTAAAAAATTATCTATGAAAATAACCAACTTTGATCCACTATAATTTTCTTTTATCTTTTAGTGCCATTTTGAATGGAAATATCTTTGATTACTTTCAATCAATTCAAACATTCTTTACTTTATAAACACGATTGTTTGAGGAGGATGAACTTGTTTGCTTGCCATCTGATTATTTTGATCATGAAATCAACTTACCTCTTGCCCTCGGTACCACTTCCTTATCATAACCCCTTGGAGTGCATGTAAAGCTGGTACAACCAAACTCATCATGCCATGTACCAGATTTACATTGCCATTTGTACCAGCATCCTGCAATCAAAACACAAAAAAATGTTACAGTTAAACAAACCTTAGCGACACGCTTCACTTACCATCAAAAGAATAAGATTCTGTATTAAGACACTAAGACACCACCTGCCGTGAGTGACCTTCATATGAATTTCCCTTTGTCTTTTCAAACATGTTGTATAGTATTCGCAATAACGCAAGAAAGGAGTTGGAATTTATCTTAATCAAAAATTCTGTATCGAGTATCGACTTAATGAAACTTCCCTTGTTTGGAAAAAAAATAATCAGACTGATCAATTTCAAGTTTTTTTTTTTCAAAGGCGATGTCTCCGCGCTATAGGTATGGCAAACTGACCATATTGTTCATTAAGTTTCTTCATTCTGAGAAGACAAATATGAATAATAGATTTGAATAATTAGATTTAAGAGGATATATCCAAGACAAATATACATGAGTGATCGAATGTTGCGGTAATATCATTTCCTACCTTTTCAATATAGATGCTATAGCAGTGAATTGAAAAGAGCAAAGATGGTTAAGGAACTTTGTCCATCGCTCCATTTGAAAACCAGACAAAATAAACTCACATACCAAAAATGAGATTATTAGCTGCAACGACAGCGAAAAAAAGTCTGGAAAACTGAGAATATCATGAAATTTGCTAAGTCCAGGGGCCATAACTCTTGTAGAAATAGGTCAATCGGAACAAAACTCGGACTTGATCTGTATCACATTGAGATAAACTCACATACCAAAAAAAAAGTCTGGAAAACTATAGTGTGACGGACAGACGGACAGACAAACGGGGTGGAAATTGCAAGTCCCCTCCTACGAGCCGGTAGGGGACTAATGACAATAGGCATCATCAGTCTTGGGTTTTTTGTCTTTATAATCAAATGAAGGTGGGGATCTACCTTAAATCTCGCTTGTTGCATCCATAGCCAAACACCGAATCGCTCTTAGCAAAAACACCTAGTGAAAACCACAGCAAGATACAAATGTATACGAAATGGACAGGAACGCCAACAAACAAACTGATTAATAGGTATTCGTGTCGACCAAGGACGGACATCTACCACGTTACATGTATAAGCAAATTATATGGTTATCTGGATTGTGTGCCCCCTAGACCCACCTCCCTCCCCTCATATTTTCCGGTTTACCAGAGGTTTCGACCAAGAATGCATAACTGTTGTGTATAAGATAAGATGTTGATAAGAAAGTGTTACATCTCTTTACCGTCTTGAACAAGACTTACAGAACTTATAACACCAAACGGCGCATTGAGTGCAATAGTGTTCTATCTGACATTTTCCTTTTTTCGAGAAAATCGACTTTGAAAATTTTGTAACTCTGTTTGACATCATAATGATAGATTTCAAAACAATTCATGAAATGTAGCTAATGTGTTTAATTTGATATCACACAGCTGCGTTTTTCTCGTTATTTTTTTTCATCGAGATAGAATAGTGAGGCTTAAGCCAAGTACACTATCCTTTAGTGCATAAGCATTACAAAAGTAGTAAGACTGCATTAAAAGAAAGACATCTCTTTTTCATAAACGCTGCTCCTTAATATTAACAATTTAAAACCATAATTCTCAAACCAGTAACATCAATGATTAAGAATAAAACAAAACTAGATGGCTACTGTTGCAAGCAACAGACGGATTCCTCCTTTATTAGACCTTCCTCGGAACTGAAGTGTTAAAATCCCAATAAAGAAGATGAAAAATGAATAGTTGCTTTAGTACCTTATTCACCTCAGCAAATGAGTCAAAAGAGCTTATGTGTATCTTTGGACTCTTACCTATTTATCGACAAAAAAATAGAAAAAGATGATAAATACCTTTCAAGTTTAGGAAGGCTTTAAATTCCAAGATCTATTCTATTCATTTTGAATCCTTTTAAATAACTATCCCAAAAAGAATTGCACAATGAATCAGCAATGAGAAAATTTCTATAAATAGAGAATGGCAACAGCTTGAAATTACAGACAAGTAATGCTACTAAGATAAAAAAAAAAAAAGGAAACAGAGAACAAGAATAGAAGAGTTATCTATCTTACTATGTAAAGTTCAAATAAGAAGTACTACTTGTGTGAAGAATAAATATTTAGGAACAAAATGCTATCAATCCTACAAGAGAAAATGTTTGTTATGACCTTGAAAAAGTTTATTTGACCTTGAACCAAGGTCATGGATAAAAGATAAGCATTTTTGTTTATTCCCATCAAGATTCCTTTTCATCTTTTCAAAGCTCAATATTTCATCAACAAAAGTCTGCTGTGACCTTGAAATCGAACAAATGACCTTGGGTCAAGGTCAAGGTGAAAGGGCTTGGATCAATGATTGTATTTATGAAGTTTGAACTGTCAAGGTCAAATAGTCTTTGTTCTATAGGCAAAAGTTTGTTGTGACCTTGAGAATAAAAATTTGACCTTGAAACTAAGTCAACATCAATGACTATCTATAAGTAACCTACCATCCAAGTTTCAACTCAAAATCTCAAAAAATGTAGAAATTGGCACTGTGCCAATTTAAAGTTCCATTTCAACTCAAAATAGCGCGAAAACCGTAAATATTTTATGATCATGTAAGCGTATAAAAGTTTGCAAATTTCTCAAAGAACAATTTAAAACAAATTTCGTTCAAATCGTACGGTTACTTTAAGAGTTATGGGAGTTTAAAGATTTGACCTTTGATGACCTCTAGCGGGGGCATATGTGAACTTTTGGACAAGAAAAAAAAATTTGAATTGAGATCTTGATATGCACTTTCACATGGTATTTTCCACTTTATCATATATTGCGGTACTTTTTTGTAAAATGTCTGGAACGTTTGGGGGTAAGAATAATAATAAGAATAATAAGAATAAAGAAAAGACAATAGAATAACAGAAAGGATTCCGACGGAAGTCGGAATCCTTAATAATAAGAATAAAGAAAAGACATTGCCATAACAGAAAGGATTCCGACGGAATAGTCGGAATCCTTAATTACTATTACATGTAATAATAAAACAAATTTTAGGGAACGGGAAGTAGTGCTACATCAACACCTACTCCCATCCCTACCTCACTTCCTATCCGCCTTTATCTTATCTCTTTCAATTCCTTTGTAACCATCATTAAAATTCCCCTTTTTATTCTCTATCTTTTCCGATGACGAAAGCTGTCTGTTTAGAACACCTTCCCTCCTTCTGTTCCCTCAAAAGAAATCCAATAAAATAAAGAAAATCTTATAAATTTTAACGATTTTCAATTTGTCTGATAGTCAACACAATGATTATAATCACAAAATTGTGAAAGAATGCATGGTGAATGCTTTATTAATTAGAAAAATGAAAGCTACATGTAATAACGTGGAAAAGAAATCGAGACAGAACACTATTGCACGCAACCTTCAAAATAGATATATATATATATATATAACCTTCAAAATAGATATATATATATATATAGCTACATCAACACCTACTCCCATCCCTACCTCACTTCCTATCCGCCTTTATCTTATCTCTTTCAATTTTTATAATTTTCATACTTTTTGGCCATATTACATTGTTTAGACTGAGGATCACTGACGAGGGTTTAGTACCCGAAACGTGCATGTCTGGTCCATGCTGTAAATTTATCAGGTTTTAAATGATGCTATTGAATTTAAAGACGTTTAACAATTGATCAAATCTTAATTGGACATTAAAGATATTCAGCATTATTGCAACACGTCATCTATGTATCTGAAGGTAAAATTGAACAGAGAAACGACGGGATAGATCGCCAAAATAGGGTGCTCTGAAGTTAGTGAACAGCCCCCAATTTCAAAAAAATACCTTCTAGGAATTTTTCTAACTTTCATCATCAAATAAAATGTTAAACGTCTTTAAATTCAATAGCATCATTTCAAACCTGATAAATTTACAGCATGGACCAGACATGCACGTTTCGGGTACTAAACCCTCGTCAGTGATCCTCAGTCTAAACAATGTAATATGGCCAAAAAGTATGAAAATCATTATGTCCAGAAATGTACCAAAAGACGTAGCAGAATGGGTGGGATATGATGAAAAGCTAATAATGTTTTTCAATTCAAATTTATAATTATAATATCATTTCTACATACTGAATATAAATTCAGAAACAGAACATCGATCATGAGTTTTAGTGTATAAGAAGTACTACGTGATCAAAAGTGACGAAAATTCGTCATCATTTTTCGTAAGTATTTTTATTTTTTTTTTGGAAACAGGCTGCTGGACAGCAGTCTCATGAGGACAAGTTACCTGTTTCACTGGTAGGATCTCCTTCTTTGTTTTGTATTCTTAGGTTTATAGACAATATTGACAGTCTAAGATGAAAGTAAAATTTCAACTTGTAACAATGAGTATGATGCCGAGAGTCTGCAAATTCTGTAGCATGTGAATCGCTGCATTTGAATTAATCAAACTTATAACCACACCATTTGCTAAAAGCAGATGGCCGTCCAAAGTCGGCGACGGTGCACATTGGTCTCCTTCCTTTTATGTGTTGTCATCAATATTAAATGTTTCTGTACGTCTGTTACGATTGTTTTGTATGATGTTCTAGTGAATATTGTTGTGTCTTTTTGTGATTTGGGGATTGTATGATATCATTGATGTGTCACTTTCTTGTGGGTTTGTTTCGCTGGTTGAATGCAGGGTGGTCATGCTGGAGAGATCATTCCCTTTTCTTTTCTAGATATAATCTCTTCTTTGTGAAAAGTTTTCTGATATAAAAACAATGTATATATGTAAATGCCAATCTTCATGTTATTTTGACTGTTCAAGAATAAATATTTCAGATACTGAAATTGCAGACAAATTTTAGACAAAAATGTCTTCTTTAGGAGCCTATTTCTGCAGTACAATTGAAATATTTTTTTTACCCTAGCTTATGTTTGATTTTAGATTACAATCAAACATACTGTGTATCAGATTTTTTAATCGCAAGAATCAAATCTTGCTATTTGAAGGTAAAATTTGGACCTTTATTTTGCCCACTGCACTTTTTCGTAATAGCATAATATAAAATAAATATATACGAATCTAATTCCTCTTTTGTCTTATCATGACAATTGAAAGTCAATTTCTGGAAAACAGTATAAATTTCTATTCTTTGCGAGAAAATGGTAATTGTTTTCTGATCATTTGCGAAAATATCGATATATATATATATATATTTACTAATTAGATTACCAATTTAAGATTTTGTTTTACTTTTGTATAACACCTTGTGATTGGTAAGGGTATCTTGGATATACTGCCATATTTGTTATCCAAAGTTTCCTTTGTAAAAACAAATAGGAAGTGTGGATGTATGTACATTATACAACTATAGATCCATGTATACTTGCTCTTTACTGCAATACCTTCCTAGAAAATGAAATTTTCTGCAAAAATTTTTTTTTTCTTGTTTTCAGGTTTTTTTTTCAAATGGCCTCTATTATTTTTATATTCTTTAATTTTTTCTTTGTATATTTAAGCTCTCGAATTTATATCTTTCTTCAGAATTGTTTCTTAAATATTGGAGGGTACTGTAATATGGACGTTTTCCCATTTTTACCTTCACGAAGATTTTTTTAAAGAATTTTGGATGATAAATCCGCATCAGTGAGGAGGATTCCATCCAAAGCGAATTTCAGACAAAACCAAAATTCATTCAAATTGCGCCTTCTAGTTTGATTTTTCTAAATTTTGTCTAGGTACTAAGCAAAGAGTGCGTGGCTTCAAATTTCCTGTGATTCAGTAGAAACGTAACGTTAACTAAAATGTATGACGAAAACAGCACTGCAGGGAAGGTGCTAGGATATTAACCTCAGAGTCTTTTAATTTCAATGATATTTTGAACAAACCATAGGATCTATCAAAATAACCTACCTTGACATTGTGAAACAGCGCTATGGACAGGTCCTAGATTTACCAAAACGGCTATTGAAAGGACGGCTAAGAGATGTACTAACATGGTGAAACTCCCAGACTCTACAGTGTGCCTTGAATCTGCAGATCAACACATGTTCGCCACGCTTTATATGGAGTCTACATTTCTGTCGTCATAAATCTCATCCATGGGTTTGTTCTGTTCGATGTCAGCTGGCAGGTTTGGCGAGGTAAGCATGAATTTTTAAGTTTTGATTAATTGACACTTAGCCGTAACAATGTCATTATTATAAGTTATGAGTTGTCTCATATTTTTCCTTTGATAAAAAGCATCAGAAAATACTAGATAATCGTGAATCTTAACTGAATATCAACTTCAACTCTTTTGCCGGGATAACCACATCATTTGCTACTTGTGTGGCAAATGACCGTCCAAAAGTCGGCACCTGTTACCCATTGGTCTCGTTGGTTTATGTTTAGTGTTTATATGTCGTATGTCTCTTTTTCGTCTCATAGTGTGCTCGTTTTTGTGTTTTCGCATCGGGTATTTTGGTGTTTTGTTGTTGGTGCTGTAACAGGATCTTGTTGGAGATCCCCTCCCTTCTCTCGAATATTTTACATTTAACAGGTTATCTCTTGAAAGAATGATGATAAAGGAAAGAAATAATGAAGACTTGCAGTAACCTCTAAATATATATTCAACAACATAAGATAAAACTGGGTATTTTGGACAAAATGAATAACCTGCAAGAACGGTTGTAACCAAGAAAACTAAATCATTAATCATTCATAGAAAAGATCCTGTCTCAAGACATCTCCTCTTATCATTAACAACGGTATCTGACCCATATACTAAAACTTCCGGAAGCTGATGCGTTCTGAGGCGGGGTCACTGAAGCATGACAAGTCGTTTTAGGTACATGTAAAAACAACAAATATCTCCATTTCAGCTAATTAATTTACATTTATTCTTTCCTCAATCTTTAGAGTAAATAGGTACATATTGCTAGGATGAGTCCTGATGAATACTTGTCGCTTGTCTAGTAATAGTACCAATAACTCTCTCTGCCGTGTACCCATGACAACTAGGGTCCAACGTGCACGATCAGTTTAAACCCGGTGTTATCAACATTTCTTCAGTTTTTATATATCAATGAAATTCTTGATAGATACCAAAAGCTTCATTATACAAACAAAAATTAGTCCACATAAGCAATAGTATGAGTGCTACCAAACTAAACACGACACCCCGATTCTTTCATTCACGGTATGCGTAGCTTCAACATCACGCTTGTTTTTTTTTTTTTGTTTTTTTTTTAGTATTAGTCGATGCAAGAAAAAACGCACTTTGGTACAAGATCTAGGTAGAAGGGTTAAAACCTTTTATTCCATCGATAATATGTAATAGAGTCCCAAATTCACAGCAAATAAATATGCAAGCATTTTGACTGAATGTGGTGTTTGAATGTTATATGATTTGACAAATTTATGTCATCGCATCTATTTCTGGAGTATAAAATGTGTACGTTCTCAACTAGATGTATTGGTTGATACCAGGAATAGCTTCTTCCGATGTGCGTTCATTGTAACATTTCAAGGACGTCTATTCATACCATTTTTTCTTTTGAATTGAACTAAATTATAACGCTAGAAATTAAGGGAAGCCAAACGTCGAGCCAAAATTCGATAATAATTCTTCTTTCATGTACATCAGCATAAGTTCTCAAGGAAGCAACCTTTTCATTTCAAGTGGTGGGGGACGGGCCAAGAAAACTTTTGTCAGACGGATTTATTATTATTATTATCATTATGATTGTTATTATTTACATTTTTTAGTGTAAGATTTTTAGGCCCTGGGGATCAGATTGTTTCCCTGCAATTATATAGCATATTGCAGTTTGTCGGATTTTCTTGAAGGGAGGGGGTGTCGTTATAACGAGCTTTGGATTTTTTCAGGGCCCTTTCGGGTTTTTGGTCAAAATATCAAAACGTTTTGGAATGTTGAATTGGTTTTTTTTCAAATGAGTTAAAGAAGATCCTAACGATAATCTCAACAGCACTCACAATAGAGCACAAAAGTGAGCATCGACGGACCACTAGCAAGCTAGAGGTGGGTCGGTGCCGGGGAGGAGTAAGCATTCCGTTTGGCCAGCCACACCCGCCGTCGATGTTCACGCATGAAAATGAAAAGAAATATTTAAAAGACATGCACTGTCTGAGGTTATGTCTATATAGAAAGTGCCATGGCGACCATGTCAGGGGAAAAAATTCTAAACACTTACTGACAAGTATGACTTTTTGTGGTCAATCATCTCTCTGTTTTTGGAAAAAAAAATCTGGATCCGCCCTTTTTTTACATCTTATCAAGTATCATTCAATTTTTTTTTGTGTATGTGCTCAGAATTAATGAGGCTCTTTAATGAAATACTATCTTTAAATTAATTAGCATTTCAAGTATGATGCATTTGATTATATATGCATTGACAAGTGTTAATTTTTGTATAACTCTCCTGAATTTAATTACAATGAACTTTTTACTCAAATCATTGATGGCATGCAAAGTGATCGGTTTGATCGCTTGTGAATTACTTCAATTTAAATTGGCCGCGTGTGTTCTGTTCACCTGCCAATCTGAGCAAACTGACTGTTATGGTGCTATCAATGGAATTAGAATCAATTTTTAGAAAAAAAAACATTTTTAATGAAGCGAACTTTGATATTGAGCATTGAAGTGAACTTGATTGAACTTGAACTTCAATTGAACATGAATTGAGAACTTGATTGAATTGAATTCGAATTGCAACTTGAATTTTATTGCATTAAACATAAATTGCAATTCGCAATAATTTGAATCGGATTGCATTGAGCTTTTGTTGATTTTGCATTGAACTTGCATTGCCTATATTTGACATTTGTATTTGCACTGAATTTTTTTTATAATGTCAGCCATGTCCAAAACAGCCACATATCATTCAAATGATGAAATTCATTTATTTTGTCATAGTCTTATTTTCATGTATAAAGGATTGATCCACGGATAATAAAATCTATTAAGATGCTAGTTCGCAAATATATTTCTTTTTATGGGGCCTTTTGCATGTGGCTGTGCGAGTTACCTCGCTTTTCATACATCGACCACCAAGCACGTCATCAGTACGCATCATACCACACTGTTTTTATATACGGGTCCTTGAGCGACCTCTTTCTGGAATTTAACTAAAGGTAACAGCTTATTAAAAATTTAAGCTGGAAATGTACATACAGTAATGAAAAACCAAATCAAAGAGGTTAATACACATATTAATAAAACAATTTCATCATGACATATGGAATACAGCGCTGTTAACACGGTATCCAACACACAATACTAAAAATTCCGGAAGTTGCTGTAATTCTGCGTCGTACAGCGAATGGAAATCAGCTACCCGTCAAAACTATCCCAGTGTGTCGATGTCGATGTCGAGTATTATTCTTAATTAGATATATATAGATATATAAGCTGTGTGGACATTAGTTTAAATCAGTATGAAGAAAGAATTCACAAAAATGTTGTTATATTTCTATATTTTGAAAAACGCAGCATGGTAAAGCTCCTAGACGTCCATACGTCTTTACACATGAGGCTGATATCTTTTTATTCCTAAATAAAGTGACGGAAATATGTTATATACATACTTTATTACATATGATTTGTATTCAACGTTACGATTACGATTTCTTCGACGACATATGTCATGATAAAATGAGTTAATTAGATCCTGTGATGAGTCTTCGAGAAAGCTTATCATTGCACTTTGCGGTGTTTACAACCCGTTTCCAAGGCAACCAGCATAAATATGAGACCCCTTCGTCAATTTCAAATATTTTCATTAGGGTCTTTCATCTGCATTAATACCACAATGACCTGTGACATAGCGTGCTAAGCCCATATTCTAAATTTCTGGTAACTTATAGAGAATTGGTGTTAAGAATGCGTTGATTGATGAAGTACCAAACCAAGTGACCTTCTGGTAACAACAGGATCATATCCACGGTATAAAAGGCGTTTGGTGATTGTGACGCTTCATCTTTGACAATGGAGCATCATAGTGTATGACGAGTTCCCCTTATCAAACGTAGAACATCTTCAGTGGCGAGTTTAGTCGGTCACAAACGAATCCTTGACTAAGAGGCTTATCTGAAAGACGTCTAGCTTCAAAACAGAATCTGTCTATTTGGTACTTGCTCGAATTATTGTATCAATTGAGATATGAACACACCATAAGCAGGCAATGAAGGACTGAAAAGAAGAATTTGTGACACTGAAATTGAAGTCTTCACGTTTGTCATAGAGTGAGCTATTTATGTGAACATCAGTGTCGTGGGACAAATAGGATGCTGAATTATTTGTCTCTGTACATGCAGTTTCTTTGAAGGATAGGTTCTTCCAAGGCAATCCGCAAATTTTGGATTCATGATCGACAGCACATCGTCTATATATCTGTACGTGAAGTGAAAGTTAGAAGCCAAGTATCTTTTCCCTTCAGAGACCAAAATTTTGAATGTATTCAGCTTCGTTCTAGTAAAGAAAAATGTCAACGAGGGGTGGGGCATAATTGGTTCCCATTAGATTTCTGACAATTTGTTGGAAGAACTTTCCACCAAACATCACATCAATGTAAAGAAAATTGGTTTTTTCGTAGTTAACAACAGTGAATTTATATTTGCGATTGCTATTCTTGTTCGTTAATTACTTGTAATTTTTGCGAGTCTTTTTTTTTATTTAGAAGCTTGGATCGTTATGTAAAATGTCAAAAATCAAAGGCTTTGATCGAATTAACTCTATTGAAATGAGTTGCTTTCATATATTCTGAATTCTTTAAAGTCCACATCTGGATAATACCGCTTCGAGAATCTACTGTCGAACAATATTTTTGAAGTCCAAATTTGATTTCAGATAAAACTTTGGTGAGTTAGGCCGACACAGATTTTGTATGATATTTTGTGGAACCAGCAATGGAAAGTAGTTTGTATGGATTTTTATGCATTTTATGTATACAGTATAAGTATGGTACATGTTTGACTATGTATTTGACATTTTTGTGTATATTGTCTCAATATGTATTTAATTTTGAGATTGAAATAAACTTGTAAAATTGGTAAATCTTAATCTTAAGTTTTTTGGGTTAAAGCCAAAGGATTTGTGGTAATCTATTATTTCAGAGGCAGGAAGATTTATTTGGATGTACGTAGGATTTCCAAGTGTCGAATTCAAACCCAACTCTTTATCAAAGCTGTCGAAGAGGTTCTTTTTGCAAAAAATGACTTTGTGTAAATATCTGAGGCATTGTCTGTTGGTGTGATGACATAATGCTCTTGGAAATAGGTGAGCTCTGTGATAGCATCAGGATATTTAACAATAGACTCAAATCTGGAGTTCAAAGTTGATTGCAAGTGGTAAATTATAGATAAAAGAAACCTTCTGATAGATTTTATCAATTCAGAAAGGTAGTCGAGCTGTACAACCTCTTTCTTTGCCCAACGTCGTGAATACTCCTCACACGAGTCCAAGATAATTTTTTTTAATTTTAGTTTTATGTAAATTAAGAATTTACTTTCTCTGTATTTGGAACTTTATTAACAATTCTTTTAACATGTCGTTCTTGCCTATACAAAGATCAACAGTAATAACATGACCAAAAGGAAAGTAGTTGAAATCCAAAGAAGAACATTCGCAATGAAATGGATGTAGTGAGGGATTACCCCAAACACCTTGTGTTTTGGGGTTTTGCTGTGGGTGCTGCAACCGAATGTTGTTGGAGATACCCTCCTCTCTTTTAAATCCATACACTGCAGTAATCGTTTGAAATTGTAAATTTAAGATGCAACTATTGCTTTGTACGTTTTGAAAATACAATCAGTTTCTTTTCTTTTGAAATATGGTGGGAACTTTTCTGTGACAGTTTTGTGATTCAAAATTTTACCAAGATTTAATTATTCAACTCCTCTTTGCAAATCTTCGTTTAATAAAACGGTTTGTTTTCTCTTCTGATTTTATCTTATCTTACTGCTTGAAATAAACGATTAGTCTTCTTTGTATGGTCATCTTAGAGTGAGGAGGTTATTTTACACCACTATTGTGCCCTTTCTTCAAGACCTTTTGATAACCGGAAAGTGGAAGGGTTGTGTGTACGTTGTTCGGATAATCACACCATTTGCTTATAACGTAGTAGATTGCCATTCTTTGCCATTGCCATTGCTTTTCTAGGATCAGAAAGAAATTCCTAAATATTTTATCTCACTCAATTACGTCGTGAGACAAAGGAGAAAACGTAGACTCAGCAGTTTGAGATTTCCTTGTCTCACACTCCACGTGACTCCTATCATGACGTCATAGAATATGACGTCATGCCATCGTTAGATTTGTGCAGGTTTTGATATCGATTCTTCTTTTTAAAAATCATAATAGTGAGGCAATCTTCGTCGTAGATTGCAAATCTTTTACACTCGGATGAGATTGCCCTGTCTCAGTCGCAATATTGTGATGGATTCTATTAATCTTTTCGATATTCTGTGAATTGCAAAAATATGTATAAAGTATATAAGTCAGGACATAAATTAAAACTTTGACTCCCTTAAGGTACAGTGTTTTGCTTTGTGGTGTTTTATCAAATAATGATGTTGTCGTCGTGTTTAAATGCATTTTTCCATTCCATCCGTGTGTGCTTAGCTGTTCTAACTCGACGTCCTTTTTTGGGGGGGATTTCCTAACAATCCTTATTTTTTTGTATTGTCGACAATAGATAATGGATACATGAAATCAATAACTAATTTTCTTACGTTATTTTCATTTGACCAAAATCAAATAAAATTGAACAAAGTCTTGCAGATTTATCATAACAATGCGAATTGCTTACTCGGTTAGTATATTTTATGACAGTTTGGTCAATTCGTCTTTCTAGAAGGGTCGATAACATGTGCTCTATCTCGTTTTGATTTGCAGTATATTTTTATAATATAAACACATTATCGGTTAAGGTTTTAGTGTCTGCTTCAAAAAAATAATGACAAATAATCACGACGACAAAAACCATATATGATTCATTTTGCCTACGTGTTGCTACCAACGTCAAGATATAAGGCTAATGAGTGTGTATTGATGTCTCCTGTAACGATAGGACATACATTTCTCTTTACCCTTCTAAATTTGAATGTGATAAAATAACTGCAATACCCTAAATATATAGAGAACTGATGAAAAAGAAATTCGTGTGTCTTCGATATAATAAGTATATCAAAAACAATTTGTTTATTGACTCTGTAATTATGTAAGATAGTAAATTTACTGGAATGATTATTAGTATGATTTATCCTGATTTATCCATTGTTATCCTGATTTATCCATTGTTTAGACTTAGGATCACTGACGAGGGTTTAGTACCCGAAACGTGCATGTCTGGTCCATGCTGTAAAATTTAACAGGTCTTAAATGATGCTATTGAATTTGAAGATGTTTAACAATTGTATACCGTCGGTTTATGATTTCTGAATTATCGATTTTGTACTATGTATTGGGATATAGTCATTATCCATATCTGTCCTTATAATATGAAAGAAAGTAGGGGATCTCCAACAATAGTCAATTGCAGCACCCACATCGCATGACACATATTAGAAAGTACCTTTTCCCACTTTAAAGATTACCAACTCATTAGCTCATGACAAACTTTCCATGCAAATGAGTTAAAGAAGATCCTGACGGTAATCTCAACAGCACTCACAATGGAGCGCAAAATTAAACACACAGAACAGACACGCACAGTAAGAGACACAAAATTGACAAAGAACATCAAACACAAAGAAGAAATGACAAACATGAGTCTCATAAGAAAATACAACATATCTCTATTGTGTATGATGCAACCAACATTCAAACCAAAATAAAAGGATGATATATTATATGATGTTATTTCTTTTTTTATGCCATTTTATTTTCATCTTTCATTGTGTGCTGTCTCTTATCGGTGACAAAATTAACAATAAAGAGAATCACAGGCAGACACACGTAAATTCAATCAATAATCAGCTATGTTTTGTGCAGGGTCCTGTAAAGTGCGAAAAAAAGCAAACGAACCGAAATAACACAGATCGAATCGAAACGAAATTATGCTTACGACTTGCGGTACTTTGATTAAAAGCCAATAAAGGAAAATTTAATGACAAGATCTGCTTATCCGATTTTTTTTTTTTTTTTTTTTTTTTTTTTTTTTTTTTTGTCAATTCTAGTCCAAAAAGGATTTTTCGTTCAAAATTGGCAATTGCATATAAAACATAAATGGAAAATTCCATCTATACATTTTTGAGGACTGAAGGGGGGGACACCTAGTCATATGAGGATAGAGAAAGTAATTCAACAGGGCTTGGTCTAGAACAAGGGAGATTAGTCTTTTCTCTTATGTATTGTTGATAATCTTATCACCAAAAATGGTGACGTAGACCTTCTTCAAAGTAGGGGATCGCGACACATATTAGAAAATACCTTCTTCCTCTTTAAAGATTACCTGCACATTAGCTCATGACTCTCTGTAGTCTGTAATTGTGGATTGATTGGCACACTTCATTACTTGCTTTTGTTAACTGTTGGCCAATTTTGAACTCTTTTAAACATCTAGGCACTAACCTTGATAGATAAGAAAAAAAAAACAATGCATGCAGATCTTGTCTTACTTTTTCCCTCTTATTGTTTTTTTTTTTCTCTCGTGTACAGTAAGTTTGTATGTTGTTTGTTTCGTCTCGTCTCGCTGCGTTTTTTTTTTTTTTTTTTTTTTTTTTTTTTTTTTTTTTTCGTCTTCTTCCGATTCCATTTGTTTCTTTTCTTTTGATCGCTGGTTTTTTCCGTTTCTATTTGTGTCACACTTTACAAGGATCCCTTTTGTATATGGATATGAGTCTGATGCCACCAGAATGTCACTCGGCATTGCACTTTACGAACATACATCATTGTGTCGACCAATGCCTCAGAATTTCGAATAAAGAGCTAAATACAAATCAGTTGTACGTTCTTATAAACAACCAGGTAACCAGATAATTGAGATGTGTTCACAAATGAGTTAAAGAAGATCCTGACGATAATCTCAACAGCACTCACAATAGAACACTATGTTAAGAATCGACGGACCCCTAGCAAGCTAGTGGTGGGATCAGATGCCCGGGAAGAGTAAGCATCCCCTGTTGGCTAGCCGCACCCGCCGTCGATGTTAATGCACGATAAAGAACACAGTATATAAAATGCATGCACTGTCTGACGTTATGTCTATATAGAAAGTGCTATGGCGACCATGTCAGGGAAATATATTCAAAACACTTACTGTCAAACCCCTCGCGGGGAACTTTTAAATAAAATTTTTAAATAATATCATTCACTACTAACATGTCAGATGACCTTCCTGAGTCGGCACCGACTAATCTCCGTTTTCGCATAGTGCTTTTTTTTTCTTTTGTAATGGGTGCTGCAGCTGCTTCTTTGTGATCCACTCCTTTCTTTTGTAGTTCGTAAAACGATAACATAAATGAAACTACTAAGACAAGGAAATAAAACATAATGATAACAAAGGGGATATCCCAAATATTTATCCATGAAACCCTTGCATGAAAAGTGGGAGTGTTGTGCGCATGTTATCCAGCATAACCACACCATTTGCTACTTGTGTAGCAATTGTGTAGCAAATGGCCGTCCTAAGTCTGCACCGCATACCCATTGGTCTAATTGTGTAGTCTTTTGTATTTGATGTCTCTATGTAGTATGTCTCTTTGTGTTTTCGCATCAGGTGTTTTGCTGTTGGTGCTGCGACGGGGTCTAGGTTGAGATCCGCTCCCTTCTTTCATAATTAAAAATGACTAAAAGAAAGCAGAGCAATACGCAAATGGCGACGACTTTCGAAGGATAAGGAGAAATTCTAAACCTTGAGGATTATACAGTTAGAACAGCGGAAGTAACACATGAGATAAAAAAGGAAACAGACAGACGTACACAACAATAGTGAAACACGGAAAGAAAGGAGACATTTTACAACCTGTTTCACTTTGAGGGATTTCCACTATATAGTTGAGATCCAATGGTGTGGTCTTTTTATGTTAAAACAAAAGGAAGGTTTACCGCTCAGTCACACATCTTTTGTAAATGTATAAGTCACAAACAGGACAACCGATCTAGCCGCAACGCTGCAAATTCGTATTGGAACCCTTTTTGTGTGCCGAAATTTGTCTTTTCTGCTCCGTAAAGCGACGTCTCAGACTCTATTGGATGGACAAGGGAACAGTTTGAATTTGTCAGTGGTAGAGTCACATGTGACGGTTGGAAAGTGTGTAATACGTTCTGACTATCGATAATGATTTCGAAAATCGATTGGATTATATTTATTTGTTGATAAAGAATCCTCTTCCATAATGATAATGTTATGTCTTCAGGATCGTATCCCCAGTTAAGATGCAGACTGATTTATTTTAAGTGGAAGATAATAAACGTTTCGGAACTATTCGCAAATCTTGTATACGTATGCCTTGTCTAAAATTCCACTTTCAGGTCTAACCTAGTAGAATTTATTGGTTTTTTGTTTTCACACTGTATCTCTGTGGATATTACTGATATGAATGGTGTTGTTATGTGTGTTTTAAAATTGTAATGATATCTCATGTGTAAAGATGTTCTCGCTCTCTAATTTTGTTTCTACCAAAATTCTCGTTGTTGTCCCGCTGTGGCAATTAAAAGTACGTCATATACGAGATTTCCTACATATACATTCTTAATTTTTAACAGATTATTTACGAAGCTTTTTCGTCAAAATAATAAAGTCAAAACGTCAATGTCAAGAACCATAAGCAAATATTCGATGGAGTAAAAAATATACACCAATATCTCTTTCTAATGTTGAAAGTCTTCAAATTCAATAGCATCATTTAAGACCTGATAAATTTACAGCAGGGTTAAAGACGTAGTAGAATAGGTGGTATATGATGCTACAGGACCCACTTTTTAGAAATTTCAAGAAATTTTGCCTTAGAAAATTTCAAATCGGTTAAAGAGTCAGACGATCAAGCGAGGTTGATCGAACTTGGCTACTATTGCCCTCGGGGACTCTTGGTCCACCGGCAGTGACACTCACCAAGTAGTTCAAATGTTAAACGTCTTCAAATTCAATAGCATCATTTAAGACCTGATAAATTTACAGCATGGACAAGACATTCACGTTTCGGGTACTAAACCCTCGTCAGTGATCCTCAGTCTTAACAATGTAAAATGGTCAAAAAGTATGAAAATTATTATGTCCAAAAATGTACCAAAAGACGTAGACCCACTTTTTCGAAATTTCAAGAAATTTTGTCACAGAAAATTTCCAATGGGTTAAAGAGACAGACGATCAACCGAGGTTGATCGAACTTGGCTACATGTGCCCAAATACACTGCATTAGGGCAATTTTACATTTTAGATTTAAATACAATTTTGTTGGATCAAGATTTAATTTAGTATAATATTACCAGACGATGTTGCTGTGAATACAGCGGCATATACATGGATGCGCCTTGAAAAAAAAAGAAATTAATAGTCAGTTAGATCGTGTGTGTTCTACTTAATTCTAAATCATATAGGATATATATATATATATCTAGAAAAGATTGTTTCTGGTTTGGTAAAAAAAAAACAAAATTTTTATCCTCTTCTAGCTTATTTAGTCCCCTACCGGCAACGCCGAAGGGGACTCTTAGCTTATTGTTTTAATTTTGATATTAAGATCTTATCTCATATTTCATTAACATCTATTCATTTAAGTTTATTTTTCATTTTAACAGATAATTTACAAATCACATTGGCATAAGATTCTTATATCTACCTTCATAATACACAAGAAACAGAAATTGTTAGAGAGAACATTGAACAATGCTGTTATCTATGATTCAGTTTGTTGAAGTTATTTATAGAATATAAACTTCAACACAGTCTCTATGCGCATGGTGTTTATTATTATATATAAATATGTCATAGATAAAAGTGTATGCCCTCTTATGTACATAATTTGATGAAATATCTGTAAAGCACACGGAAAATCAATATTTTTACTCAGGTGAGTTCTTGATATGTTACACTATGTCTAGATTGTGCCAGCTATCATAATTTAAATGTAATTCTATGCTATTTTTAGAACCGACAGCTTTTAGTGATATAAACAACTTCGTGTGTAAAGTCATTCGTGATACATGTTAAACTTCTGTATTCTGACCTTTGCGTAAGGTCAATATCATTATCAGCACACGTGTTATATATTTTTGGATTTATCGCTTGTTTAAATGCTAAGGAATAGCGCAACCTAACAGAAACAAATTCTATTTAATCTGGAGTTTTTGTACTTGTGTTTTGAACATATTTTCTTCTATAAAAGATTTGAAACAGCCTACTTCCTCACATTTTAATGTTAAACAACATGGTTCTTTTCTGAAATGCAAAGATAAATCAAAAAGAAAATTATCATTTGTTGAAGAACAACAAAAACAGGATTTAAGGGAGTTGATCATGTATGCTGAAATATATATACACCCAGACAAAAGTTAAGCAACAGTGGAATTGTTTTTATAGCAAAATGCTGGGTTGATAAAGAAAATATTTGAAAATTATGTATCATATGATATAGATCTTACCTTTGACGACGATGATATTACTTTATTTAACATAATTGCATTATGCAACTTATTTTAAATCGGGATCGAAATGGAGACGGGTATGATTTTAAACAATTCAAGTTAGACATCAAATTTATGGAGTTGATTTATCTCGTAAAATTCATTGTTCAGTATGGTTGCAATGAATAAAATAGTTAATCTGATGAAATTCAAAACTGAATATGTATTAAAAGTATGAGATAATGTGAATTATCTCTTCAGAATTGGGAGTAATTTTTTTGAAAAAAATATTGCGTCAAAAAGCGCGTTTATGAAACCGGAAGTGAAGTTAAGCACCTGCGTACCGGTAGAACTAAATTTATTATCAGCCACACATTTAGAACCTGAATAAGATATTTTGATGTTGCATTTTTATAACTATCGTCTTTATCGAAGAAATAAAGATTGACTTCGATATCTTTTTGGGTGCTTTTTCTGTATTTTCTTTAAAATAACACCTTCGTGACCACTATTTTCTTGAATTCTATAATCAAACCGGGTTCGACCAATATCAATCTTCACGTGGGACAACCACCTGCCAAAATGTCACTTCCGGTTAAAAGATTAATCCGTCGAATCGTAAAATTTCTCTTTTTATGACAAAATTAAAAACCGGATGTGCATCCCGTTCGACCAAATTGCGGCATAATTTCGCTGAAAGTCATCATTAACATCGGTGAACATGGAACAAAAAGCAATTTTGAGCAACCAATGTCTTTAACGGGAATTATTGGCAATTTATTAGCAAGAGCGAATGAAAGAGGGTAGTTGGAATAAACCTCAACCGGAAAGAATATAATACTAAATTTTTGAAAGAAAACCGTATTAGATTTGTGAATCTTGAGCCTAATGTGGTTTATCTCTTTTTCAAGAACCTTTTACCATAATTTTTCAATACTTCTCTTCAAACTTTATTCTACAATATTTTCCCTTAAAAGTACATTCTTTTCATTTGAGGCTCTATCCAAGGTAATTGTTTCAATTTCGATATCATTTTAGTGTTATGTTAACAAAAGGTGTAAAGTCATCTACAAAAGAATTGGTACCATATCCCACCCATTCTGCTACTTCTTTTGGTACATTTTGCTGGTGGACCAAGAGTCCCCGAGGGCACATGTGGCCAAGTTCGATCAACTTCGGTTGATCGTCTGTCTTTTCAACGCATTTGAAATTTTCTGTTACAAAATTTCTTGAAATTTCTAAAACGTGGGTCCTGTAGCATCATATCCCACCCATTCTGCTACTTCTTTTGGTACATTTTTGGACATGATTATTTTCATACTTTTTGGCCATGTTTAGACTTTGGATCACTGACGAGGGTTTAGTACCCGACACGTGTATGTCTGGTCCATGCTGTAAATTTATCAGGTCTTAAATGATGCAATTGAATTTGAAGACGTTTAAAAATTGGTATCTGATATATTTTACGAAACATTCTCGGTGCTATCGTTTAAAGTATAAGGACTCCGAAATATTGCAGTGTTGCTTAACTTTCGTCTGGGTGTATATTATAGTACGTACTCATTGCAACATCAAATACCTCAGTTCAACATATGACTCTTGGTTAAGCAGAGTGAGAAATACATTACATTTGCATATGACTGTATAAATTACTGAATACCCACCTTCCCATCGTCACCGTGCTAGGGTAAATTTTAGTACTTTAGTTAATTTCGCTTTATTGGAATAACCAGGCTGTTGTACTACTATATCATATATTTGGGAGTCGATCCTTACATAATGTATAGATTCTATGCAACAGCTATGTCTACTTATAGTTAAAAAATGCGATATGTACCATTTCTATATATATTGTCCTTTCGATGACTTCTTAACAAAAAATCCAGTAAATGTACACAAGACAGCTTATTGATGACTCCCCATGAGTGCCACTTAAATGGAAGTCAAAATGATTTTCAGTGCTCTCTCTTTTAATTTCCAATTATCAATTAAAAGAAATGAAGTGTTCTCATCCATTACCTTAAATCAAACTAATTCTAAAAAATAAATCCTAATCAAAATGCTTTTCTGACACAGACAAATGTACCCTAAAAGCGTCCTTTAATTGATTTGTTTAGATTAGTGCATTTACTTTGTACAAAGTGCGCGTCTCTAAATCGTGCGTGTGGTTAAATAAGTAGCATAAGTGAATAACATCTATGATCAAACCACATCGGAGGAATGGTGATAGGATGTTTACCACCTTTAATTTCGATGATATACATGTATCAGAATGAAATGACAAGTTTTCAAAACATCAAAGTTATACATGATTTTAAATGGAATAAGAGCCAAAGAAAACTAAAAAGAGCTGGAAAGAAGTAACTAATACATATACAAATGTCCAATGTCACGGGAACGAGTTTAATTGCTCCACACTGCAACTGGAAATGAGTATTTATGTTTATGATGCGGAAGGGTTCCAACTCTATACCTTCTTGACGAAAATTTCAAATAAATTTATAATTTACTTTACAGAGAGTACGCGGTTCCAAATTTCGTTCGATTAAGTAGCATTCAGTATGCATGTAACACCCTTCGGAACAGTTCCATCAAAACATGCCAATTCCGTGATTGTCTTGATGTAAAGATTGATGTATATATCAGGTACAGATGTCTTGTTTGGTTATATTTACAGCCAATCAACAGCAATCTAGAATGCCACTGAACATTCTGGAAAGAGGGATCTCATATGCTTTTAAAAGATCCCCGTCGCGACCAAAAAACTTCCTCAATAATGATTTCAGCCACTGTATAATTACACACTGAACGAGAAGCTACCTTGCAGGTCGCTTTGCTCAAACAGTGAAATCGTCATATGCGGAACATATTTGCCGTGAGAAACTTATGAAAGTGAAGTTAGTTATATCGAAGGTGGAAATAATCACGCTTGCCATAGAGTGAGGTGGTCACATGGCCGTTTGCGTCGAAAGTAAGAATGATATCCAAGTATGAACGCATATGTATCGCTCTCGGTGGTAGTTCTTGAGGATAGATTCCATGTCGCTCTCGGTGGTTTCCGTGATCTCTAGTTCTTGTTTGAGATCCCCTCCTTTCTTCTTCTTTAATAAAATATCAGACTCGTGTTTTTTCTAGTAAATCCTCATCAGTGGCGCTTAATGTCAACGTGATTTTTACACAGCAAAATACATTTTAGTAGCGCCCTCTTATTACATTTTTTTTTCAAATGTGCACTTACTTTGCACACGGTGCGTGGCTCTAAATTTTACGTAGGGTCGATTAAACAGCAAAGATTAATGAAATATATGACCAAATGTTAAACGTATTCAAATTCAATAGCATCATTTAAGAACAGATAAGATTTCAGCATGGACCAGACATTTGAGGGATGTTAACCCCCAAGTATTAAGTTTCTTTGTTGGCAACTGTGAGCAGCATTTCATTTCTGAATAGCAGTCATGTCAAGAATTTTTTATGCACAAGACACGTAATTCGGATAGCAAATCCTAATTAGTGTTTCTTCAATTCAAATTGATGTTCAGACATTGCCAACTTTAAGTCTCCTCCTCTAGTTTTATTTTCTGTGTGGCTCAGATTTCCTGAATGGTCGATTTGGTAGCATTTTGAAATAAAATTAACATTAGAGAAATATTACCCTCCTTAAATTTCGAGGATCTTTACTGATGTTATGACAAGTTTCCAATAAAGCAAAATCATATGATGTCAAATTGATGAAGGAACACAACAAATGTTCTTTATGGCTACAGAACCGGGTAGAAGTTAATTCTCTTTAAACCCTCAGTCGTTGGGAGCGTGTTTAACAAGGGACTCAAAGGGAATGAGGTCAAAGTATCATAAACCTCGAAATTCTAAACGCCGATAACCTCAGATAAACCAACGAGACCTATGAGTAATCAGCGGCGACTTAGGGCCGTTACCTGTCACGTTAGAAAAAATAGTGCAGATATCCGGATTACGTGCGCACAAGTTACAACCCTCCCTCTTGTCCGGTTATTCAATTGTCACAATTGCTGTGCTTCAATTAGTGAATGAAAGTCAAACACAAAACTCTCAGTGTAGGATTTAATTTGACACTTTTATTAAAATTACATTCAAATAATTTGTCGCCAAAGAAAATCTGTTCTATTGCACAAGTTATCGAAAATAAAGTAATTGAAAAGAATAACTTCCATACTAAGTCGTGGAGAAATTTGTTACTAGCTCCTATATGTTACAAATGCTATGTGGATATTAAATAGATCAAAGAGGTGTTCATGTTCCCTTTGGCTTGAGATGCTGCTGATGGGAATAACTTTCTATCCTTCCTTATCCGTTGCATACACGTCCTGTGGATTTATCCGGAGGATGGTTCTCTGTCGACATAGCTGGGGAGTGAACAGACATTAGAGATTGTTCAACGGTAGCGGTTCAAGTCAGCTAAAAATCGACAGTAAAGCATATACACTTTATATTTCTAGGACTATGTATAATATAGCAGTTCTCGGGGCTGGGATAGTGGGTGTGTCTACTGCTGTCAATATTCAGAAGAAACTACCAGGCGCCAAGGTACGACTGATTTCCGATAGATTCGATCAGGATACCACAAGCTGGGGAGCAGGTGGAATATTTTTACCAACAACGACCCGTATACAGGGTTTGGACGAGGCAAAATTGAAGTATGTCAAATTTTTTATCAAGTATAAAGTGTTGTAATACGTTCTCAGGATTTCATATATAATGCAAAATCTAAAGATTGTCAACCAAACTGAGATTTATAAATATTGAGTTAAAGATAAAGAATTATACAAAAAAACCTAGTAGTTCAGGCCAACATAGATAAAGCACTCAAGATTGTGAAAAGAATCGACAATACACAAAACAACCATACGAACACAGCAAAGGAGACGAAACAGTCAGACTAAGGGTATACCGACCAACCAAAAAAGATAAAAACATTGCATACGAATTATATTCAGGGCCCGGCACCATGAGCTAAGATTTGACTTAATTCAAATTATCAAAATACGATATGTAGCTTATCAGCGAAAGTTTGAAATATTTTGTTCATCCATTCTATTCTACTATGAAAATAGACAAATTCTGTGAATCATTTTAAGTCATCACTTATATTATAATGAGACAAAGGAAAATTGAAATTTAGACTTAAGTCAATTCTTTGTTTATAGTGTCGGGCCCAGAATGAAGAATGAAAAGAATGATTGCATCAGGTGTTGTCTTTCACTGGAGTATTCACCAATTCTGGAGATGAGAATAATGCGCATAACCTATAGTATTTAATTTACGATGCCATGGAGTTTTGATTTACAATCGTCCTTTCTCATATGCTGTGATCGATTCCTATTTCTACATTATGGGTTGTTCCTATGCTCACCGTATTTTAGGAATCGTGAAATCGCGGTAGCATATCACGTGATATGCAAATCATTTAGTTTCCGTTGTCATTTTCAAGAAACGAAGATTCTGATTGGTTGAAAAAGTTTGTTGATACATCGATAAACATAATTTTTCACGGAAGTCTATTTATAGCACTATTTTTAGAACTGGGGTTTCCCCCAAACACGAATGAACTCGTTGCTGAAAATACAATTTGTTGATGTTTGCTTATGATTTCAAGGGTACCATTTCTTTTCTACTTACTCAAAAGTAAACAGTGCATGTAGAATTTGCTCAAACTTGTCCTTATTCCAAAGATATAGAGGGACGATCGTTCGCTGTTTGAATCATGGCGGCTGCCATAATTTGTTTTGGCAGACGTATCACTGCGAAACCTTCCGACTTACGAAATATAGTGCGGTGATTGATTGTTTTTAGATCCAAGAAAACAGTCTTTTTTCCACAATTAAATGATAAGAAATCAATTTTATATTTTTTCTGTTGATGCAGGTATCACCCGAAAATTGAACAGAAAACTTTTGCATCAACGCGCTAAGCGCATTGATGCAGTTTCTGTCCAATTTTTCGGGTGATACCTGCATCAACATAAAAAATATAAGATTCAATTCTTAAATAATCTATAATTTTTTGCCTTTGTTAGGTTTTATTTTGATTTCCTATGTCGATCATTTTCGAAATAAAGATTTGTCTATTACTGGCGAATGATTTATCCATATTCTGCCATTTTAGCAAGATCTATTGATCAGTATACAATATTTCAATCACATAAATTCTTTACAGCGTTCTTGTTAAGCGATTGTCAAAATTGAAATAATGAAGTGAAGTCCCCCGTAGTGAAGTTTACATAAAACGAAATTAAAACACTCATTATCCACAAATTTTCGGCCACTCGACCTTTGTATAAGAAAAAAAGAACACGAATATTTATTCGCATTTAATAAGGCCCAGTGGCCGAACATTTTTTTGAATATTAAGTGTTTATTGTTATCTAATATTGAAATATATGTTTTATTATTAGATTTTAGTACAAAATATGCTCATTCAACACGTTATGTCTCGTCAATTATTCTTGTTGCCAAAAAGGAGGTAATCCAAATGTTGGAAACGCCTAAATGAGTCGATAAGTAATTAAGCTTTTTAACATTTATTATATTCATATCAAAGAACTCAATTCAATCGTATGAAAATGATTTATAAGACTTGTGTCATTCTATTTTTGTTTACTTTTCCAGAAAATATGCAAAGGATGGATGGGACCAATATTCAAGTATAGCAACGTCTGAGCTGGCTTGTGAAACAGGAATTCAAGTTGTTTCAGGATATGTTCTTTTTAAACAGGAGCCCCAGGTTCTTGCAATTTTTAATCAGCTGTCTATCATAATAATGTCGAAGGGTTCCAACTCTCTACCATCTTGAAGAAAATTCCAAACCAATTTACATGCACCTGACACGTGTTTCGAATATTAAATTCTCATCAGTGATGCTTTCAGCGGAGCCACCAAAAATAAAATCAGTAGCGCCCTCTTTAATTTTTTGAAGTTAGATTACAGAGAGCGCGCGGCTCCAAATTTCCTGTAGGGTCGATTCAGTAGCATATCCAAATAAAATCTATGTTCAAAATAGCATTGCAGGGAATCATAACATTCAAAAGCTTTTAAGATTAAAGGTGATATAAGTTGTGTTATCAATAATGTTGTATAGGTGCTATTGAATTTCAATAACAGTCCCTATATAGATTTCATTTGAATTACAGATTCCACTATATGCAGACTATGTGTATTCATTTCGAAAAATGACAAAAGAAGAGTTGGAGAGACAAAAATTATCAGATTACAAGTAAGAATAAAGCCTGTGTTTGTTAAACACGAATGCCCCCGGTGGCATCTTTGTTAGTATAAACACCTTTTGAAAGTTTTTGTAAAGAAGGTCAAAGGTCAATGTCAAGATAAAAAAATTTGTATCAATAGAAAGGTTTTAACATAACAAATACACGTGTAAAATATCAAAGCCCTATAACTAACCATTCAAAAATTATGCCAATGTTAAAGATTTTGAAAGATAGGTCAAAGGTCAAGGTCATGGTCACGAGGTCATAAATTTTGGTATCAATGAAACGGTCTTGTCACAAGGAATACACATGTCAAATATGGAAGCCCTATCACTCACCATTCAAAGGTTATGCCCAATGTTAAAGTTTTTGAAAAGTAGGTCCAAGGTCAAGGTCACAAGGTAAAAAATTTTGGTATCAATGGAAAGGTCTTGTCACAAGGAATACACATGTGAAATATGAAAGCCCTATCACTTACCTATCAAAAGTTATGCCCAATGTGAAAGTTTTTGAAAAGTAGGTCAAAGGTCAAGGTCACAAGGTCAAAAATTTTGGTATCAATGGAAAGGTCTTGTCACAAGGAATACACATGTGTAATATGAAATCCCTATCACTTACCTATCAAAAGTTATGCCTAATGTTAAAGTTTTTGAAAAGTATGTCAAAGGTCAAGGTCAAGAGGTCAAAAATTTTGGTATCAATGGAAATGTCTTGTCACAAGGAATACACATGTCAAATATGAAAGCCCTATCACTTACCTATCAAAAGTTATGCCCAATGTAAATGTTTTTGAAAAGTAGGTCAAAGGTCAAGGTCAAGGTCACAAGATCAAAAATTTTGGTATCAATGGAAAGGTCTTGTCACAAGGAATACACATGTGAAATATGAAAGCCCTATCACTTCCCATTAAAAAGTTATGTCCAGTGTTAAAGTTTTTCGGACAAACAGACAGACAAACAGACAAACAGACGGACAGGCCAAAAACTATATGCCCCCGAATCTTTGATTCCGGGGGCATAATTAAAAATTCATTATAATGGATTTATAATGGACATACATAATTCAAACATCAGATTGTTTATTTAAGTTTCAAAACATACCTAAGTTCTGCGGCTGTTCCTTGTTTCAGATCTTGTTGATTTTAAATAGTTAAATAGTTAAATGAAAAATGCTGAAATACACGCACTATATATTTTCATAGCAATTAATAAGAGATATATCCATAATTAGTAATTTATATAGAGGTTTCTATGCAGTTTACATTCTCACATATTACGTTAAAAACAAAAAGGCTTAATTCATTTTTCTTCAGATATTAGTTATAGTTAGGAGTGATATCCGGAAGATTTTAATCTTGAATGCTGTTTACCATTTTTTTACTTACAGCTACGGATTTTATGTTCAAACGCTTATCGTCACCGTAAAGAAATATTATCCATGGCTTTTAAAGAGGTAACAAAATTTCTTTAATGATGATCATTATGATGATCATGATGATAAAATCGTTCAAGCGCATCGATATAGAAGTCACAATTTGAAATTGATGACATTATTACATTTGGATTGTGCGAAAGAAAAGCTGAAAAATTTAATATAATATTCCTATAAAGAGTTATAATTCTATTGACAAAGAACGCTTGGGAAGAGAATGACTTGTACATACATGTACATGTACAACGGCGTGCGACATTTCGGATTTTAGAATTTTGTTGTTTCCTTTATAGCTTTCTGAGAAACGGCGGAAAGACAGAGCAACGTAAGGTTTCAAATATGGAAGAGGTAATGGAATTAACATTTTGTATGATACATTATAAACTCAAAGAAAAACCGTGAACTGTAAATTTTGTTTTCGCTTTTTATATGTCGGTTCTTTTTTATTCGCCACTCTAATGACAGAAAGATAGATAACTCTAAACTAAAGCGATGCATTCATCAGATCATAAGTTAGAGCAAATCCATTTTGCTTGAATAAAAAAGAGATTGTATACTTGAAATCAAACTAAGTTCAAATGTTTTTTTTTTCTAAGGATTGGATAAAATTCTCTTTTTTTGTGATATTGCTTGTCACTTTAACATTACAGCATATTTAGCTTATTTACGTCCACATTCGGTAATATCAAACAGCTTAACTTTAAGGGGTGAACACGAAATAAATGAGAACTATATAATCATTTTCTGCAATTTCCCTCCACAGTTTGAATGCAAGATGTAATCTACTGCTTGTCAGATTTACTTGCTTATTTTCCATGAAATACTTCGGCAAAGATACTTTCCTCAATTCCAATTATGACTTAAAAGACCCCATCGGGTAGCACGCTTTACCCTACCTATATGATGTTAAAACGATATTATTCAATAAGATCAATTTTTGATTTGATTATGTATAAAAAAAATAAGCAATTCACATTACTTTTTGGAATACTGAAGCAGTCGGTGAGAAAAATTGATATATTATTTTCTGAATGACCTTGTTTCAGTATTTTCATTTTAAAATGGCATCATTTATTATGGAAATATATAATATAGAATTCACTATTCAAAGAATATCAGAATAAATATGCATATCATGTGTATTATTCTGGACCATTGGTAAGCTAGTTCTGTTTTTTCTATAAAACAGAAATTTCATTACACATTAATCAGTTTCAAGAAAAAAAAATGTTTTGAATCAAACCGTTATTATAGTTTGTAGGAAAATATGATTTGGTTGTTAACTGCACAGGCCTCGGTAGCAGAGAATTTTTAAACGACAGACAGATGTACCCTGTGAGAGGACAAATAGTAAGGGTAAGTTGATTGTTTATGTCATTATGGCAGTCGTCAGTGTGCTCACGTCATCACGATAAAAGTATACTAAATTTTCGTTATGCAGATTAATTTCCCTTTCGGGACTGTATATGACGCAAACCCACTGTGACGTCATCAAATTCTATGGAAAACAACATTATATTCAGGGAAAGTACGCAACACAAAACCGAAGTCTCTATAGAAGTTTTATAACGTCATACTGCTTTTACGTCAGATACCGTCAGATAACGTCGTCCAACATCAAACACAAAGATACACCAAAGAAAAAGCGGAATTACTTAAAGTTAATGTTGTTTTTAACACATGTTCATTACACCAGACAATCCTGCTAATGAAATCATTGTATAAACATGTACCTGACAAACCAAAAAGCTTGTAATCCATATAACAGAACTTTTTCAAAATAACTTATCTTTGTAATTTATAAATTGGTTTTATTTAATGACTTGAAATTACGCTGTTGTAATTTCTTTTTGATCAATCAATCAATCAATCAATCATTTATTTCTCATAAACCAATGTTTACAATGGTATAGAGTTTTCATAATTTTAAAGATATATATATATATACAATGCTGGTGCTCAAGAATAATCAAGGTGCAAATAGATAGTGCAAAATGTACAAATAAGCGACTAAATATATGACTTTAAGATTTCTTGTTAACAGTAATATAGTGAGATACTAAACCTAAGGAGGACATACATGTATGTTAATTTCATTTATAAATTTACAAAGTTTCTTTAATGTTGAAAAATCGTTCCTTTGGAATAGCTGACAAAATTTTAATGTATTAACATTTCTTCTATAGTATAGGTCCAAATATTTTATTCTTTCTGGTCTTAATGAAGGACATTTGAATAAATAATGAAATTCATCACCAAGATCATCACAATTACATAGCGTACATTTCCTGTTTTCCCTATTTACAGAATTCCACCTTCCCTTTTCTATTGGCAAATGATGATTTGTTGTCCGAAATCTGCAAAAATTTACCCTATCTTTTTTCCCAAGTTTGTCTAAGTAATCTTCAAATTTCCAATCATGTTTAAATATTCTGTAGCTAATTCCTTTTGGAGAATTAAATATGTCGGAATTCCATGTTTGTATAAATTGATCAATCAGTCTCATTTTTACAGATGTTTTTAACCATAGTATGTTTATATTTCTCTGTGCATCAAAAATATTGTTAAATCCACACTCATCTAATATTCGTTTTACACACAATAACCATTTTGAATTAAAAGTACGATTAGTTAATGAAAATAAACAATTTATCAATCTATAAAAATGTAAAGATACTTTAACCCCACTATTATAGGCTAATTTTGCCCAATAATTTATCATTCTGGTTTTTATATCTATAGATAGAGGGTGCACACCCAATTCTCCATAAATCATAAAATTTGGAGTGGATTTTTTTACATCAAGGAGTAATTTACAAAATTTTAAATGAATACGCTCTAACATTGTGTAATTGCAGAATCCCCAAACTTCACAACCATAAAGTAATGTTGGTTTGACAATTTTTTCAAATAAGTCGTATATACAGCTAATACTTAAGTTATGTAATCTGCCTCTTCTTAAAACTTCGTACATAGCTTTAGTTCCTTTTTCAGCATTTCTCTTTAATGTTTTTAAAAATGATCCACCTGAGGAGAAAACGGTACCCAGATAATTGAATTCTTTAACTTGCTGTATTCTTTCCCCATTTAAAGTAATATTAATATTTGGGATTCTGCCATTTGCAAAAATGATAACTTTAGACTTGTCAACATTAATTTTCAATTTCCATTTATCACAATAATTTGAAAACACATTTAACATATTTTGTAATTCTTCTTTTGATTCAGCAAAAATAACAGTGTCATCTGCATATAATAGTAGAAAGAGCTTAAAGTAAATACCAAGGTTATATGAAAACAATTCTGAAATGCTTGATAAACCAGATACTTTATTTTGAATAAAAAATTCTTCTATATCATTCAAATATAGGGAAAACAAAAAGGGTGAGAGATTTTCCCCTTGTCTGAGACCATTACTGCAAGGAAAGAACCCTGAAAATCCTCCCTCAAAACTAATTCTAGATTTTATTCCCTGATACATATTAAAAATAATGTCAAAAAGTTTCCCCTTAATGTTGCTAATACGTAATTTATACCAGAGCCCCTCCCTCCAAACTTTATCAAATGCTTTTTCAAAATCAATGAAGATACAATATAATTTCTTTCTTAAATGTTTGAAGATGTCAATAAGAGAGTTTAGAACAAATATGTTATCTACGGTCGAATACCCTTTTCTAAATCCTGTTTGATTTTCACCTATAAGAGTTACCTCCTCTGAAAATCGCTGTAATCTATCGTTTAAAATTGAAGTAAATAACTTCCCTAAACAACTCACTATTGTAATAGGTCTATAATTCTTGGCTTCTGATTTACTGCCCTTATTTTTGAAAATTGGAATAATGTTTCCTGATAACCACACATCTGGCATTTTTCCTGTATCTAATATAACATTAAACAATTGTATGAAAACTTCGATCATCTTTACTTGAGAACTTTTTATATATTCATTATAGATATTATCATCTCCACAAGCTTTATTATTACTAAGCTTTTTAATTGCTTTTACTACTTCATCTTTTGTTATTCTAGCATTCATAATTTCATGAAGGTTTTCGTTTTCGTAAAATTCTTCTAAATTTATAGGTATTTGTTCATTATCGTTTTCGGATTCATTTAGAGTCTTAAAGAAATCGTATAATGTCTCAATGGATATATTTCCTTGTTGTTTATTGGGTTTTTCTTTAATCAGTTTCCAATATTCTTTTGGATTTTTACTTTTCAATGTTTTCATTTTGTTTTTTATTTCCTTTCTATGTTTCTTAATGCTTTTATTCATTATAGATTTATAAGCTTTAGCATTTAAATTCATTTCTTTTCTATTCTCCTCTGTTCTTATATGTTTATACTTTCTTTGAGACTTTCGAAATCTTTTTCGCGCCATCTTACAATCATTTTCAAACCATGGCTTCATTTTTGTGTTTTTCTTTCTAAAATTTGCTCTTCGGTGATAGAGTCCGAAAGTTTTCTTTGCAGCATCAGTCATAATATCACACACATTTGAGACAATTTGATTCATGGAAGTTTCTGTAAGATTTTCAATTTCCAAAGTGTTCAGATTATTCATTACTTCACCAATTCTATCATTATTTAAGTTACCAATAAATTCTTCACATTTTTCGTTATCCCATTTTTTAACTGTATATTCATTTACCATTTCATTGCTCTCTACTGAGAGTCTTTCAAATTTACAATCAATTTTAATAGTAACTGGGCAATGAACATCAGAAAATAAGCTACAATAATCTAAAACCTCAAATGATTTTACGATACTAAAAACATCTGGTGAAATTAAAACATAATCAACTACACTAGAATTCTTACATGTAAGTCTTGATGACTTTTCACCAAATCTGCCATTACAAATAAACAAGTTATTTCCTTTACAAAAACTAAGCATACTATTTCCAAAATTATTTTTCTGTTTATCTTGACTTTCTCTTATTAATGGCACTGAGTTTTCTTCTAAATAATGTAGAACATCTGATTCTAATAAAATTTCATCAGATTCATCTACTTCAATAAAATCTTTTTCAACAGCAGTTCTTGCATTCAGATCACCTAAAATAACAACATTTTCATTTTGTGACAAGTTCAAAAATTCGTTTTCAATTTCTCCGAATGGATCGGAGCAGCAATATTTTGAATTTTCTGGAGGCACATACACAACACCACATATTAAATCATTATTCTGTTTGATTAAGTTCTTATCTATTCTAAACCACAAAACATATTTGCTCTCAGAATCGATAAATTTTATATGATCAGATATTTCTTCTTTTATAGCTAGAACTATTCCCCCCGATTTTCTTTTCCCAACTTTATGTCTATTTTTCATTTTAAAAACGTATCCAGGTAATAAAGGTGTGTCTACGTCATCCGTTTTTGATTCAACAAAGCACAAAATATCATAATCAGCGATAAATTTACAAAAATCGGGATATTCTAATTTCGACATCAACCCACAAACATTTAAAAGTAAAAACTTCAGTTCACAAGATGTATTAGAGATATTATTTACAAAAGAACTAGATGTATCATCTGAGCCAATACCATAGTCGCATGTATGTACAACAAAGGAACTACAATCAGTGTCATTACTAATTAAAGGATCATGCCCTCCGGCGGCCTCCTACGTACGGAGCGGGGTACTGGCCATGGCTTGAGCGAAACTCGCATTGCGATCATGTTCAGGGGTGGATCCACATCGGAACCTCTTATTGAGTCGCGGGGGCGGACGGGGTGCTCGTTCCGGATTTGCCTCTGGGAGCGCATACTTCTCGGGGTCAATCTGTTCGTTTTCGACGTATAATTTGTCTCTGACAAGTGCCACCTTTTTCCCCTTTTTACGCTCGGCCTTCGCGATCGGGTACAGTTTCTTACGGCGTTTTTCCACGTCCTCTGGGTACTGTTCGTTCATTCCGTAGCGCGTCCCCTGCAGGTTTCGTCCGGCCTTTTTAACTTTCACCATGTCCTTGTAAAATATAAATTTGGCAATAATCGGTCGCGGACCTTTCCTCCTCTTATCGACACCTCCGATGCGATGTACGTTCGCCAGTTGAACGTCTCCCTCGACCTTTAACTGCTTCTCTATGAACTTCTTCACTACTTCCTCGCTATTTTCGTCCCTACTCTCCTCTATCCCAGTAAAGATCAAATTATACTTCATGGAACGACACTGCTGGTCTGTCACCTTTTCTTGTATTTCTTCACACTTTTCCTCTAGGGTATTCATCAGTCTGATAAGTGACCTTTCTCTATTTTCTAACTTCCCGATTTTGTCGCTCACTTCTTTAACTTCCCGGTCAACTTTATCTGATTTCTCCTTCAATCCATCATATAAGTTGCTCTGCCCTTGTACGTCACCTTCTAGCTCCTTCACTTGGTTTTTCATCACTTTGATACTCTCTTCTGACTTCTCAACTCTGACAGTTAAAGCCGATAATTTTTCGTTAACTTCAGTTAGTGTTCTTGTTTGTTCTTCAATTACATTTATTTTCTCTTCCATGGCCGTGATTTTAGTAACCATTGTTTTCACCATGATAAAAATATCGCCGTCATCATTAAAAAGTGTCTTTCTGCACTCACCCAATACTTCCGAGGTGTTTAAAGTTGTAGATGGAGTTCCTTGATCCGCCATGATATACACAAGTCAGTACTCACAATGGAATGTAAATATCAAATCTCAAAATCTGCTCCAAATCGTCCAATTTTTGCATCAGATACACGGTTGGGTATAAACTTTACCCATCTCATCTCAAAATTCATTTTTGTTCTTGAATTCAGCCAAAATTAGTGTTTTTTAAAAGTTTAAAATCTCCTGTTAGAATAATACGTCCATCTACCTTGAGCACCAACTCAGATTAATTACGTTCCATGAAAAAACATTAGTATTCCTTTCTCATTTCTTTTAATTTTTTTGTCATTTTATCTTATCTATTTATTTTTCCTAATATGCGTCAGTTAGAGGTAAACTATTATTTTAAAAGAAATGAAAGAGATTCCATGTAATTTCAAAACTTCCTCTTTCAAATTTTGCAAAAACACCGTTCTAAACTAAATGTCTTAGCAGTAGTGTAAAGTATATCAGCTCATGGATACTTTCACAAAAACATGATATAAATGAACAGATAACATAATCATGATTATATCTTTTTCATTTGAATATATATGCACAACCATTGTAATTCTCTGAGATGAAACTATTGAAAGGAACGTGCTCGTATTTCGCATGAAAACGCTCGTGACGTCACAATGCATAAGATCTAAAGAAACATGCCGCGACGGCTGTTCCAACCTGCTAACTGTACCCGCGGTAACATGAATATTAACGTCACGTTGTTACATGTACCTAGAAAAATGCGATTTTCAGAAAACAAGAATGAAACAGACAACTGCGGTGCATATATATAGAGTAAATGTCATATTTTGTGTTTTGTTACGGGTATGCAACATACAGCAAGTGCTTTTATCGCATGAAATGCGCATGTACGATAAATGCACTTGCTGTGTGCTGCATACCCGTAACAAAACACAAATTAAGACACTTATTCTCTATGTAGTACTGAAAGACGAGTGAAAAAAGGATATTTGAACTATGATGCAAAATAAAGGCCTCCAATCCGTAAGGAGTACGCTATAACAGTTTGAATTTTCGGGATGATGTGTCTGTCGAGCGATTTGTTTTAATAACCATTCACGTGTAAGCTCTTCAGTTTGTTAGGCGATATCAAATCGTCACTCAGGTCTGTCTTAGACATGTTTAACATACAATCTGAATGACGCGAAACGCTTTTCGATTTATTGCTTTTCCTCAATATGTTACCTATAATTGATCTTACACAAATGTGACAATGATCGAATCTACACATTAAAAACAGAATATTTTAAAGGTTTCCTTCTATTACAACCAGTTGTGACATTTATGTTATTGTCTGGACAACTTTTAATGCTTAGATCAAATGGGTTTTTTGTGTTTTGAATCAGTTCCTGACATTTTTTAATCATTTTTGAATTCTTTTCCTGTTTTGAATCAACTCCTGAAATGCGTAGTTCGTTACTTTCATTTCCACTTTGCTCTATATTATTCATTATCGCTCATAAATACATCCTACAACAGATTTGAAACCCCAGATCTCATCTGTTTGATTGTGTGTGGTGTATGTGGGGGATGATTCTATGTTGTTTTTGGTATTCCTTCTATCGATTGCACCTCTTGCTGTGCATTTCAACTCTGTGTTTTTGCACGGGTTGTTTTGTTGTGGATGCTGCAACCGAATGTCGTTGGAGATCCCTTCCTTTCTTTAACAAATCATATATTGCTTAGAGAACATTTGTGTTCAGAACAACTTGAGGTAGTACCAAAAAGCGTTAATTTTTTTAGTTCATTTATTTGCGTCGAGAACAAAAATTGTTATCAAAAAAGTACAGGTTTCGGTATTTTTGTATTGCTGCCTGCACCGGCAGCCGATATAGGATATTTCTAGGACTGTATCCATAATTATTCCATGCGCGCTCTTCTTTGTCCACATCAGAATATGTTGCTGTCGATATATTTTTTACTTTCGTGATTGACGTTTATTTGTGATCTAAAGATTTAGATTTTTCACCAAATGCCTCATACGCATAAGTGTTCCTATTAGACATTTCTCGTGTCATCGAACTTCAGAGTGCGTACTTTGCTTTTTGCAAACCATATCATATCATGTCATATCTATGATTTTTTTTCAACTATAATATTTTCCTCGAACGGGATATAATGTTATGCTTTGTTATCCTACTATATCCCATTGTCCAGAAGATGAATGATATTCAGTCTTAGACCATTTGAACGATTCAACCACAGACTATACTTGTATCTTCCGAAATGGAAGCAACCGGATGCGATATTTCTGCCGAATTGAAGCGACAAGCAGGAGAGACTGACTCTTCCTAGGTACCTTGTCTCACTCCTAATTGGGAGTTCGCTTCTTTTCATATGGTGGAGGTTTTTGTTTGTTTGCTTTGGTTCCTGTTTTATCCTGATTTTGTGTGCCTCCGGTTTATGATTTTCTCAATTATCGATTCCGTTTTGTGTATTGGGATATGGTCATTGTCCATATTTGTATTTATATTTTTTAAGTAAAACTTGCCCTGCGTAATACAAACGAAATTTGCTTTTACATGTAGGTATATGCGCCCTGGATAAAGCACTTCTATTACACGGACGATGATACATACATACTACCAAAGTAAGTTGAATTCATTTCTTAGAAAACACTGCTAATTTCAACGATTAACATCAGGTGAAACAAAACCTCACGAGGCAAGCGGGGACAATGCAATTGTTAAAATGTCTAACGCATCAATAAAAAATGAATCGTAAAAATTCGAGATATAATTCAGACCAAGCAGAGGGTTAAACTGAAGAAATTCACAGGAATTGGGGGAAATTAATTCGAACATGTTCTAAAGTCACGTGATACGCCCTTGCGTTTATCGAGAATTATGGCAACAGTTTGTTTGGTGCTTTTATAAAAGGGAAACGCAGTAGGAATATTTTTATTATAGGTTACACATTTCAACTCCTTATACCCCTAAGAGGGTTTTACGTATCGCTTTTGAGGTGACGTTGCTACGGTGGACTAACGGCAACCAACAGAAATTATCGCGCTGCAAAATAAAAGATACAAATGTAAGATAAGATAAAATGAGATACAACTGCTTCTTGTTTATTACGAAGCGAAAAACCAAACTTTTATCAATAAGAAACTTACCTGCTCTGTTGTTTATAAGTGAAGAACGCCGTTTACAAGCCCATATATGTAACTTGTAGCATTACGTCACATCGTGACATCAGTGGAGTAAAGAGCAAAGGGAATTATGACGTCATACGTAAAATGTACGCTGAAGCGTGTAACGTGCAAATTAACGTAGGAATACATTTTTAAATATGTCAACCGAGTCTTGTTTGCGATCCCCTCATTTTTTCATATGTTTTTTTGATTTGAATTTCATTTTTTTAAGTTTATCTTCAGTGTTTTCGAATTTTATAATATGAATTTCTTTTCGATTTTGAAGGAAGAAGCATGTACTTCTTGTATAAGTTTTTTTTCTTCTCTATTGAATTTGAAGTGAAGATGTCATTGCGTTAGGAGGTTGCAGACAAAAGGATAACTACAACTTGAATAACTCTAATGCTGACACAAACAGCATTCTACAGAGATGTGAAAAATTAGTCCCTGCAGTAAAGGTAAGAAAGAATTCCTTCAAGAAAAACTCAGCCTTAGATCAGCCTTTAGACATAAATTTCCAATTGCGGTGCAAATTAACAAATTCTAAAATTTTGAAAACATTTTTGAAATACCTAAATAAATTATAATTATACAGTAATATCGTGAATTCGTCGAGACCTCTGGGTAACCGGGAAAATTAGAAGGTTGAGCGCATGTGGTCAGGATAACTACACCAATTCTACTACTGCTGCAGATGACTGTACTAAGTCGAAACAGACTGCCCATCGGCCTCGATGGTTTTATATCTTGTGTTTTGATATCGTGTTTGATGTTCCATGTCCATTTTTCGTCTTATGCTACGTAAGATATTTTCACTTTTGGAGTTTTGCTGTTTTGCGGTGGGTGCTGCAACCGAGTTTTGTTGGAGATCACCTACGTTTTTTATATACAGGGAGCCAGAGTTGATCAGATATGGACAGGTTTGCGGCCTACTCGTGTTCCTCCGCGGATCGAAAAAGAAACTTTAAGGTTTCCTAATGGTGATTTGAAGGTATGAAAAAAAAAAACTTTTGTACGTCTAATTAATTCTGAATCTTTTCATTTTCATAATGTAACATCTATGTCGATAGTAAAATGTTAAGTTGATGATATTCTTTTTCTTTCCTTTACCTAGGTTGTTCATAACTATGGACATGGATCAAACGGTATTATATTAAGCTGGGGTTCTAGTCTTGAAGCTTTACAACTTGTCGTTTCTAGTCTTTCTAGCAAATCAAAACTGTGAATTTTGAATATTGTTTTTCATTTCTATGATATAGCAAAGTAGAACAAATGTAAAATTTTATATTCAAGAATCAATAAACATTATAATAAAACATTAATATCTTTGTGATCGAATTAAGAAATAACAACTAGCTAGCCGTGGTTTATTGTCGAGTAATTCCACGAGTCGAATGAACCAATCGAATTATCACCGAGCCGCGAAGATTTCTATTCTAATATAGCACGTGAATGGGAGGAGCTTAGCGCACTGGAAGTTTGTTGGAGATTTTACACCAGGCGAGTTCTATGGTACAAATAGGGAGAAAATCTCAAGTCATATTAGAATACATCATTCTATAGCTAAGACATCCATATGTACAGAGACAAATTGATGGAAATACAACTTTATTCATACACTAAGGACATAAAACGCAAATTATAAGCTCTTGTAGCTATCAAAATTGTATTCAATAGATGGATTTAAGATAAAGAAAGGGATCTCCAACCAGACTTGTTTGCATTACCCACAGCAAAGCACATAAACACCAGATGCACAAACAAAGAGCAGACAAGTAGAGCAAATGACGCAAAAGAGGCATACGATATAGAAACATAAAACAAAGGAGGGGATCTCCAACAACACAAGGCTGCAGAAGCCACAGCAAAACCCAAAAACACCCAATGCAAAAACACAGAGCAGACAAGCACAGATAGAGACATAAAAGGGACAAGGAACGTCAACTCACAACACAGAAACATAAAACGCAAAGGACTACACATAAATCAACGAGACCAGTGGGTAACCGGTGCCGACTTAGGACGGAAATAGTGGAAGGTATGGTTATCCTCTATTACGTGCGCACAACTCTCCCACTTTTCCGATTACCCATAGGTCTCGAAGAACGTACAATTGCACATTGACAATGACGTACAATAGCACAATGACTATGAGTTATTCGCATTTCACATCATCTACATATATGGTTGAAGAGATATTTACATATATAAATAATATTTAATTCGTGCGTAAAATATGATAATGATAACTGATTCCATTAAACCTCTTCTGAACTACTGATAATAATTTACATACCTTTTTCAAAATACATGTACAAAAATCTGAGTTATTGAACAGCGAATATTATCATTCCTACTGCGTTTCACTTATGTGAAGGTACAAAACCAACTGCACTACAATTTTCGATAAACACAAGAGCCTATCACGTGACATTAGAACATACGCGATTAAAATGCCCATTATCATTTCTGTCACATTTATGCCCTTTGTCATGTGGAGCTCGTATAAAGTTCCCCGCGAAGCGAAGGGTTTGACAGTAAGAGTTTTAAATGCTTTATCCTGGCATGGTCGCCATGGCACTTTCTATATAGATATAACCTCTGTCGGTGCATGTTTTGTAGATATTGTTTTCATTTTCGTGCATGAACATCGACGGCGGGTGCAGCTAGCCAAACAGGGCGTCAACAATTAAGTACATTTACATTTTTTAATTTCTGTTAATAATTTTTTATACAATATTTACAAATTATTTCCAGTTTTTCATGATTTTTGCATATAAAATGAATTTTTACCGGAACAATAAACACAATTGTCATAGGAATTTAAATTGGAAACTCATTTTCATTGAACGAACATAAGGAATTAAGTACATTAACATCTTTTAATTTTTGTTACATGTATCATTTTTATGCAAAAGTTGTAAAATATTTCCAGTTATTCTTGATTTTTGCCTGGAAAAGGGCACCCCCCCCCCCAAAAAAAAATCACACATTTGACATAAGAATTTGAATTGAAAACTCATTTCATTCAAAAGAACATCAGAAATTAAATATGTTTGCATCTTCTGATTTTTGAAATCAGTTAATACGTTAAAGTTATAAATTATTTCCAGTTTTTCATGATTTTTGCAATGAAAAGGGTTTTTTTGTCCCAAAAATATCGCAATAATACGGAAGTGTTCCATCTGTATCAAGTTCCACATATCTCAGAGGTCTATCAAATTTTTTCTATAATAGTTAATATGTTAAATGTCTTGAAATTCAATATACAGCATCATTTAAGAACAGTTATATATTTACAGCATGGACCAGACATGCACGTTTCGGGTACTTAACCCTCGTCAGTCATCCTCAATCTAAACAATGTAATATGGCCAAAGAGTGTGAAAATTATTATGTCCAAAGATGTACCGAAAAAACGTAGCAGGATAGGTGGGATATGATGCTACAGGACCCACATTTTAGAAATTTCAAGATTTTTTGATAACAGAAGTTTTCGAATGCGTTGAAGAGACAGACAGTTGATCGAACTTTGCCGACTTGATCGAAGTATACCGAAGACGATATCATCTGGATGCTGGAGTTTTTGATTGCCAACATTTTTGTGGTGTTTGGAGGAACCGTATTCCAGCAAATAGTCGGAATCCCCATGGGTACCAATTGCGCCTCACTGCTTGCGAACTTATTTTTATATTCATACGAAGCTGACTTCATCCAGACCTTGCTCTCGACTGGGCGAAAGCATCTCGCATCTCAGTTTAATTTTACCTTCAGATACATAGATGACGTGTTGTCCATCAGTAATCCGAAATTTAAGGACCATCTACATGAAATCTATCCTCATGAACTAGAGCTCAAGGAAACATCAGAGAGCGACAAATCCGCTCAGTACTTGGATATACTATCTTTCGACGCAAACGGTCATTTGAAGACCTCACTGTATGACAAGCGTGACGATTACAGCTTCCACATAACTAACTTCCCTTTCATGAGTAGCAAAATTCCGTCTTCTCCTGCTTATGGTGTTTTTGTTTCTCAGCTGGTACGGTATGCCAGGGCATGTTCCAAATAAAAAGATTTCATAATTCGTGCCAGACGGCTTGCAAGTAAGCTACTTGTTTTTGGTTATATCACACAACGGCTGAAATCATCATTGCGGAAGTTCTTCGGTCGCTACGAGACATTATAAAAGCATGACAAATATGGATCATGACCATATCCCTGTATACAGCACAAAATCGATAATTCAGAAAATCAGAAACCGAATGCATACAAAATCAGGATAAAACTGGAACCAAAGCAAACAAACAAAAACCTCCACCATATAAAAAAAAGCGAACTCCCGATATGGGAGTGAGACTATGTGCCAAGGAAGAGTAAGCATCTCCTGCTTGCATGCAACACCCGCCGCTTAAATTCGGTAGAACTGTCACATCCGGTAACTTCCATTTCGGAAGACATAGAGTACAATCTTTGATTGGATGGTCCAAATGGTCTATGACAGAATATCATCAACCATTTTGGAGAGAGGAACATCATAGTGTATGACGAGTTCCCCATATCGACCGTAGAACTTCCTCAGTGACGATGTTAGTCGGTCACAAACATATCCCTGACTGAGAAGCTTATTTGAAAGACGCCTGGATCTCAGAACAAAGTCCGTATATTTGGTACGTGCTCTGGCATAGCGTATCAACTGATATATGAACACGCCATAAGCAGGCGATGAAGGGATGTTGCTTCTCAGAAAAGGAAAGTTTGTAATGCTGAAATTGAAGTCGTCGCGTTTGTCATAGAGTGAGGTGTTCATATGACCATCTGTGTCGTAGGACAATATTATGTCCAAATATAATGGGATGCTGAATTATTTGTCTCTGTAGTTTCTTTGACTTCAAGCTCCGAAGGATAGATACTATTGAGGTAATCCGCTAATTTTGGATTATTGATGGACAACACATCGTCTATGTATCTGTAAGTGAAGTTGAAGTCAAAGCTAAGTATCTTTTCATATCAGACCCCCCTTTCCAGAATGATAAGTGGCATTCTACATTGTGATTGAATGGCTGTCGTTATCACCAAATAAGACATACTTACATAATCTGTACTTCAAAATGTACATCGAGACAATCACCGAATTTGACAGGTTTCCATGGAGCTGTTGCGACGGGTGTTGCATGCAATCAGGAGACGCAGACTCTCCTCGGGCACCTGATCTCACTTCGGAATGTTGTTCATTCCGGGGTTCGCAACCGTCTCGATAGGAGTGTTTGGTGATGACGACAGCCATTCAATCACAATGTAGAATGTCACTTATCATTCTGGAAAGGGGGGTCTGATATACTTTCATAATATCCCCGTAGCGACCGAAGAACTTCCGCAATAATGATTTCAGCCGTTGTGTGATATAATCCTGAACAAGTAGCTTACTTGCAAGCCGTCTGGCTCTAATGATGAAATCTTTATATTTGGAACATGCCCTGGCGTACCGTATCAGCTGAGAAACAAAAACGCAATAAGCAGGAGAAGACGGAATGTTGCTACTCATGAGAGGGAAGTTAGTTATGTGGAAGCTGAAATCCATATTAATACCTTGTAGGCGATATTCTGCTGAACCGGTGTCGGTAAAATGTAAAAAAAAAAGTCATGCAATGTGTTTGAAGGAAGAGAGTACAACTTCGTACGAATATGATGAAGACCTAACTGTTGGTTGACGAATGGCAAAATACCACCGAAAGATATATCATGAATATCTGGTTTGTTGTATTTTCTTATACCATGACTTCGACATCTTCTTGTTGTTTGATCAAACAATTGGAGTACATTAACCGACTGGTATCCAGGACTTGTCAGATTCCCTATATTGTCGATATGGGCGTTGCGACCATACGAGGCAGCTGTGCCCATTTGTCGAGACCAGTTATCTTCTCATTAACGTCAATACGGAGTACTGAGGTTCGGATTGTTTGTTGAATAATACATTTTTTCTGGGATACTAACTTTCAGAAACAAAATGGAGTGTTCGGGCAAGTTTAAATGTTTATAAAGTAGCCGATTACCGCTATTGTTAATTTGAAATAGATGTCCTGCCATCCTACCCCTCAACACCAACGTATTTCAACCCACATAGAGCACACCTATTCCTATAAAGGAGGATCAAATGTGAACAAAAAGGAGGATAAATTAAGGAGGATCAAAAGTGAACAGTTTCCATTGAACAGGCGCCAGAATTATCGATAACAATTTGAACTGTATTATATATATAATCCTTATGTCACCAGAATGAGTTAAAGAAGATCCTGACGATAATCTCAACAGCACTCACAATAGAGCACAACATTGAGCATCGACGGACCCCTAGCAAGCTAGAAGTGGGATCAGGTGCCCGGGAGGAGTAAGCATCCCCTGTTGGCTAGCCGCACCCGCCGCCGATGTTCATGCACAAAAAATGAAAACAATATCTAAAATGCATGCAGTATACTCTGCATGGTACATGCATGTAGCATGTAGCTGAATCTCGCCTAACATAATCTTACTGGAAAGAGACTTATACACAATCATTTTGCAATTTTCGAGGGTACCGGACAAGTTTGAGGGTTGAGTGCACGTAATCCGGATTACCATAGCATTTGCTATTAACGTAGATAATTTTCTTTGGTATATGGAGTTGCTTGTCCTTTTGGTGTCTCTTGTTGTATGTTGTTAATGCGTTGTTTTGTCGTGGGTTCTGTTGTGGATCCCCTCCAATCATTCAAACGAGAAATTGTAATTGTGAAGACGAAGTCGCGTATAATTATGTCTGTCATATTCTTCAGTATTAAGCTGACTATTGCCATCAAAAGATCATACAGGATCTGTTTGATATGAAGATTGATCATAATGTCATTTTATTTCCATTGTTATTTTCAGGAAAGGGAGATTCTGGCTGGCTAAGAAATTTTGGTGATACATAGATCAGCAAACTTTTTTTCACGGAGATCTATTTATAGCACTATTTCTAGAACCGGGGATTCCCTTAATTCGTAGCTGAAAATACAATTTGTTCATGTTTGCTTAAAATTTTAAGGGTACCATATCTTTTCTACCTACTAATAAACTTTTCATGTAAGATTTCTCAAACTAGAATACGCATAACCACACCGTCTGCTACTTGCGTAGCAGATGGACGTCCTAAGTCGGCACCGGTTGCCCATCGGTCTCGTTGGTTTCTTAGGTGTAAGTTGGTGTTCTTTGTCTCTTTTGCCTCTCTTAGTGTATGCTCTGTGTTTTTGCATTGGGTGTTTGAGGTTTCGCTGTTGGAGTTCCCCTCCTTTCACATAGTTACAATCGTTCGCTGTTTGAATAATGTCGGCTGTCATAACCTGTTTACGTCTTGGGAGGCAGTTGCTGCGTCACTGTGCTACCCCCCGAACTTACGAAACATAGTGCAGGGATTGATTGTTATTAGATCCGAGAAAACAGTCTGTTTTTCATAAGTAGAGGATATAAAATGAAGAGAAATTAATCTTATTTTGTTGTTTTTGTTGTTGTTGTTGTTGTTGTTGTTGTTGTTGTTGATGCAAGTATCACCCGATGAATTTGACGAAAAACTTTTGCATCAACGTGCTACACGCTTGCATTTTGGATTATACACTGAGAGCACATCAACGCTATATCTGTTTACAAGCTGATTCAGTACAATGCTTCATCTTATACTCACAAATTGCCAATCTAATAAAATTTCTAATTTATCCAGTTCTTTTGTTATATGAATATATCCATACATTTTTCATCATGATCGCAGAATTTCAAAATGCAAAAAATGTAAGAAATAATAAAAGTCGTAAGATGTGCTGAAAATGCAATAGTTACTTCAGACTATTTTATCTCTCCATAACAGTTCTTTTTGAAGACATCACTTATAACAATTCGAAACATTCAGGTTCTTTTTCCTTAAATTGTATGATCATTTTGTTACTTAAGTCATTTTCAACCATAAATTCAATAATCATGAAATTCCTACAGCGATCATGGCGTCACCATGGTAGCTGGGACACCGACACATCCGACTGATGGTGCTTCTCTGCATTTTTTATTTCTTTTGGTTGTGCAACTACAAAGACAGTTTTTGATTAGCCCTCCATCCCCAGTCTCAATGTCAAAATTTTCTGGCGAATTCGGGACAATGCATCCATTTACTCCTTTGCATTCTAGAAATATACGCAATGAAATCATATTCAATGACAAGATCATATTTTCACTATTCACTATCGTAATTCACTAACAATCATATTTATACATTCATCATTTCGAATCACTCTTCAATAAATTCACTATTTCGATTTCGTTTTTCTTACATCAATTATGAAACATAAGTAGGAGAAATGCACATACAGTGCCATGAAATCATTCAGTGGAAAACATGATTGAATATGAAATAAATTACCACGAAGAAGCAAGGAGTAAATTAAATAAATACGAATATAGTCAATGATAAAATGGAGGTATAGTCAGACAATGTCAAGCTTCTTAACAATAATTTTAACTTACTAGATTTAGAATGAACCTGGCGAACGTAATATTTCCCGTTCTTGGCGATACACCTATACTTGATACAGTCTTCCGTCCATGCTCTACCAGGTTCCTTACATTTGTATTTACCTTTGACCTTAACCCAGCAACCTACAGATGACAAAATATATTGAGATATGTACAGAAGGAAGATGGCAAAGAACAGAGAAATAAAGATAACGTGACACACCGACAAGTTTGAATCGCATTGTTCAATAGAATTCCGTAGACTTTAAAGTGAATAGATTTTTGTATCAAAACTGCGCCGTCGGTTTATAATGGGTTAATGCCAAGAAAGTATAATTTTTGTTTTCCATACTTTGTAAATTCCTCTACCAAATTTGTGCCAGGAAGCGTATATTGGTACTTTAAAGCCCAATAAAAACTCCAAAACTGACCATTTTTGCGAAATTGTCACCGAATCGAAAAAGTTCAATACAATTAGTGAGTTCCGTGTGCATAAAAAAGATGAGAAACCTACCCATGAATTCACAGCCTTATATGAAATATTATAATGTTAAACGTCTTCAAATTCAATAGCATCATTTAAGACTAGATAAATTTTCAGCTTGGACCAGACATGCACGTTTCGGGTACTTAACCCTCATTAGTGATCCTCAGTCAAAACTATCTAATATGGCCAAAAAGTGTGAAAATTATTATGTCCAAAAATGTACTGTAAAACGTAGCAGAATGGGTTGGATATGATGCTACAGGACCTACGTTTTAGACAGTTCAAGAAATTTTGTAACAGAAAATTTCAAATGTGTTGAATCAAATCATAAGAGAAGATTTGAATTTCAATAGTTCATCTTTTAAAAATGTGAAATATTATAATGATAATAATACATTTTGGCATAAAAATTGTATCTAAATAAACGCATGCAGCCACATAAAGAAAGTGTTGCTATGTACTGCACACACCTCCGTACTGGAGATGAGGACAGTAATACACTGCTCTATTTTAATAAATGTGCTTATAGCATACTCCTGATTTTCATTTACTGATTGATATTGTGCGAAAAATGTAAAGGTAGGGGGTTTACTGTCCCGATGGCTTGAGCCTCACGCGTTTTCTACAATTACCTCCCTGGCGAGACCTGTACAACGCGGTGGATTGTTAACTCCCTAAGGAGTATACAGAGCTGCCAATTAGGTGGTATTGTTTTTCATTCGCATTATCAGCTCGTCTCATTGCCAAGTACCCGGTTTACTCCTGGGAAGAGAGAGTGCAACGTAGTAGGAAGTAATTTGTCCAAGGTTACAATGATTAAGCAATGACCGGTGACGGTGATATTCGAACCCAGGACCTGTGGATCCACCGCGCTAACCACTACGCGACCAGCAATACTGAGCAGTATACTCACAATAGTTGATACATACAATGTATTGCACTCACCTTCGTACTGGTAATGAGGATAGTAATATACAACTCCAGCTTTACAGATGTGCTTATAGCATACCCCTGGACTGCCTGGCTTCTCCCGCTGTAGTACGTCGTCATTTTGGTAACACCGTCCCATGAATTCACAGCCTGCGTAAAGCATAACAGACATAAATGATAAGAATGGACTGAATGGATGGAATAAAGCTATCATTTTTAATACTTATATTTCTTATCATTCATTCTAATTTATAAAGGTCACACGGATCAGTATTGAATTTAACATAACTGATTTTAAAAAGAAATTAAAGGGACGAAAGTAGACGGAATAACCATAAAGAATGCGCCAAAGCCATAAAACACCTTTAATGCCGTGGATATGGTCATACTGTCACCAGATGGTCTCTCGGGATTGTACTTGGCGAACCTACAGCCTTTTACCAGTACAATCTTAAGACTTGCACTCAAACTGGCTGTGACGACGGGACTAACTTACAGGCCTTGTCCGAGTCTTTTTATAGAAACGGAGACCCGACCTACTGTCATCTCTGAATGCCGGTCGAAATCCTCGGGTGATAAGACGCATGAGTTCGATACAGCTGACAGACTCTGAGCACGGACTGTATTTTCATATATCAATTTTCATATATATTGTGTGTTGACTGGGTCCTTGAGTTTGCTGTCTTGTTGTGTGGTTATCTTACGGTGATGAGGATATTTTACACCACAACCGTGTGTTCATCGAGACATTTGGGTAACCGAAAAAGTTGAGGGGTGTGCGCACGTAATTCGGATAACCACACCATTTAAGTCGATACCGACATTGCCTATTCGTCTTGTTGATTTATGTATAGATTTCATGTTAAATATTTCTATGTCATATGTCTCTTTAGCGTCTCTTGCTCTGCTTGCCTACTATGTGTTTTCGCATTGGGTTTTCTGGTGTTTTCCTGTGGGTTTGATTTGATGTTTTGATTTGGTGTTTTCCTGTAGATACTGCAATCCTCCTTTTTTTTAAAGAGAAACCAAAGCCAAAAATTTGATATCAATGAGTTAAAAAAAGATCCTGACGATAATCTCAACGGCACTCACAATAGAGCACATAATTGAGCATCGAAGTTGAAATTTGAAATAAAGTAGAGGTTTTTAAGCCTGAATGCTTAATTAAAATCCAATGGTCATATAAATAAAACATAATTATTTTTGTTCACTTTCAATTTATATCAGTTTATGTATATTTCCAATAGTGATTTAACAATTACGTTTTATATAAAGTCGGTAAACTCCGTGCGGCGGCTTCGCCTAGCATACAAAGCAGACCGCTCATACCGCATTTAGTTCCTAATACGTAAAATACAAATCTGCCACAATTTTGTTTCAAACTTATACATTCACAAAGACCATTTAAGGTCACTTGAAAAGCTGTCATTAACATGTTTCAAACTTATACATGCACAAAGACCATTTAAGGTCACTTGAAAAGATGTCATTAACATCAAACGATCTTCATAGTGGCACCAGAATATTTGAAATTGTGATAACTGTACAAGTATAAAAATGTTAGAAAAATTTCATGTGAGTATTATCGTCGATTATCTCAGATTTTCTAAGAAATAAAGGAAAATATAATTCATTTGAAACTTTTTCCATTCCTATCCTCCCTACAAAATGTAGATAAAAATCCATGCTTTTATGTCCCAATAAAATTGTGAAATCTGAAATATCACATATCCGCCCTGCATTTATCGCTCTGTTACAGGATCCTGTTTCACGGATAACCAGGACCCTTGAATCTGTTTATTTTTGTGAATCAATAAATGAAAATAAAACATAAAACTCAAATCATAATTCAAAAACAGCAATTTACAAAATTAAAAGTAAACGTAACAAGGAAAAAATAATATCGCCATTTATCCACCTTCAGATATTTGTGTTCTTCATTAGAAGTGCGCTAAGGGGAGTTTCATTCATCGTCAAATGAAGGTCAAGATAGAAAAGGCATTTCAAAAATGAAATCAGAGTGCAATATAAATGTATATTGACATCATGTTACAATGAAGTTTGTCTTGAATATTAAGGGATCATTGATTCTTGAAGAAAAGAGGACAAAATGATATTAAAACAAACGCAAACAAAGATTTCTTGCAAGGGTTATGGTATTCTTATTAAGCAGATGTACACACAAATAAAAATGAGTTAAAGAATATCCTGACGATAATCTCAACAGCACTCACAATAGAGCACAAAACTAAGCATCGATGGACACCTAGCTAGCTAGAGGTGGGACCAGGTGACGAAAGGACGAATAATAAGAAAATATTTCTCACCAAATAGATTATTTACTTCAACGTAGTCTCCTTTCACACACTTCCTCCCGTGACAACAACTCCCCTTGTTCGAATTTTCACAAATATCATTATTCTCCAACTTGGCTGTTTTACCATTTTCACATTTCTGTGCTGCGATTTGAAAATGAATGATTATTACTATGTATCTATGCATTAATTCTTTGTTTTCAATTTTTGTTTTAAATACTTTTAATTATTTTTCTCCCATTACTCTCTAGCCAAAAGTACTTTCTCTGCTTCAAGCGATTATTTCCGTTTAATTCACGACTACAATCATTGAATGATTAAATATCGAACCGATAAACTTACCTTTCACCTCCGTTTCGAACATAAGAAAAATAAGAACTGTCACCTGTATCGTCAACCACATTTTCATCTATATGTGATATAAAGAGAATGGAAGTTAGAATTATTTTCTGTGAGAAAAAAAGCAAGAAGAGCAAAGGGATCGAATGTTCATAGGCTACAAAACTAGGGCTGTCACGGTTCAGCCTTTAGTCGGTTCGGTTCGGTTCAGGAAGATGAACCTCGATCTTTGGTTCGGTATGTGTTGTTTAATTCCATAAAAGAGTGAAATAATGGTAAGAATAACAAATCAACAATATTTTCTGCTTTGAAAGCAATTTCCTACGAGACTTTTTTCACTATTCAAAAAATAACCAAACTAGAACACTTACACAGCAAAAATGTCCATATATGTTAAACATGTGTTTTTAAAGAATATATGTTCAACATATGTTAATATCATGCACTCCGTATAAAAAACGAGTATATATGTTAAACATAAATGTTCAAACATATTTTTGTATGTTATAAAATTTATGTGTTTAAAATATGTTTCATATTTATGTGTTTATCATATGAAAAATATATATCAAATATATGTTGATTATTTATTTTACATATGTTGGAAAATATGTGTTAAACATATGAAACATATATGTATTAAACATATGAAACATATATGTGTTAAACATATGAAACATATGAAACATATGTTTAACATACGTTTTCGAAAATACATGTGAAACATGTGTGAATGCCATATACGTTAGACATATGTTAAGTATAGTATGTTAAACGCATGTTAGTAAAACATACATGTGTATGTCAGACAGAGATATGTCAAAAATGCATCTTATATCACATTTTTAAGATCGTTATCAAAAGCACTTCTACACCATTTGTTAAACATATATTTATCACATATCTAACACATGTTTAACACATGTTCAATGTATATATTAGACACATATACTCGATTTTCATATTGAACATATGTTTTATACACATGTTTAAATATATGAGGACATTTTTGCTATATAGAAGACTTCTTAGACGCCAACTGTCAAACAAACAGGTGCACGTTTACAATAAAGAAGTGAAACAACCCATTTCAGTAGGGTGAAATACGACAAAGTATCCAATCACAGTCTGTGTAACATATATGTCAAACGTCTTCAAATTCAATAGCATCATTTAAAGACGGTAAAATTTTAGCATGGACCAGACATGCACGTTTCGGGTACTAAGCCCTCGTCAGTGATCCCCAATCTAAATAATGTAATATGGCCAAAGAGGAAAGTGAAAATTATTATGTCAAAAAAATGTACCGAAAGACGTTGTAGGATGGGTGGGATATGATGCTACAGGACGCACATTTAATAATTGATAGACTCCACCCGTGCACCTGGTCCCACCTCTAGTTTGCTAGGGGTCCGTCGATGCTCAATTGGTGCACTATTGTGAGTGTTGTTGATATTGTCGTCTGGATCTTCTTAATCTTACTGATTACCAGATATAACAAAACAAAAAAGATCCGAACCGATATACGTAAAGTATGACCAAGTTCGAACCACAGTTAAGCGAATTTTCGGTTATATGACCATGACAGCCCTATACAAAACAAGATCTTCAACATACGTCCTAAGGTTTCCAATAAAAACGAAGATAAATTTCAGATCCTATACTTTAAAATGCATAATTAGAATTATAAAGCAATACAAATTATAAATATTAACATTGTGAACATGAAATAAGTATTTTCGTGAATTTCTCCATACCTTTTTTGTGATCATTCTAGAAGAAGACATATGTTCCTGGGATGCCAGTATTCAAATGCAAAAAATCTTTTGAACCATCTCCCGTGTAGATGTTATTACAATATTCTATTATGTTTATGTTTCCGTTATTGATAATCACGTTAGGTCATAAATGGAAAAGAAAAAGGAAAGGTATTGTCCATTTTTGTCAATCTAAAGGGAGACTGAAAGATGCTCATGAATACGATTGCATATATTTGTATAATGTTTCCTAGCAGATCGAAAGCTTGCAACACATGTATGGACAACACATATATATCAGGACGTCATAGTGTTCTGTCAAATGAACTTTGAAACCCGTATGAAGAATGAAGTTATTTAGGACTTAAAATAAAACATCTCAAAAATGACATTCCTAGAAAACAATTTTAATCTGAACACGCTAAAGACTATAGGTAAAAGTTCACAAACTATTCACGACAAAGCTACATATATGAGTATGAAATGGGAAGCTTTAAATTACTACCTGCAGCTTCAAGTCTACTTAATAAAGGATGATCGGAACAAATCTTCACATTTTACAAAACAATTATTTCTAAATCACTTCATTTAAAACCTGCCTTATCTATTCATACTACTTGAGAGATAAAGTAATTGCCGATGCATTGTACTTCATATTATGTGAGTTTGATCAAAAAATGTATAAAGAAGCAAACGTCAGGAACAGGAAACTAACTTATCGATAGCATTTGAATTTTTGTCGGTATCTCTATTGTAACGAAATATGACCCACTCCTGACCAATATATTTTCTACCTCATTGAGGGTTAACTTTACTCTTTCATTGTGTTATTAACGAAAAAAATTAACGCAAATGTTAACGCATAGACGGACGGATGGACTTCATTCTTTGCTTCGCAATCCGCTCAAAAATTAGCCTGATTAAAACCAGCCCCCTTCTCCTTTGTCGTCACGGTCTGAAGTACATCCTTTAAGGGTCGTGTTCTGTTACCCTTTTGTTTAGCCACATGAATGCAATATCTAATTAAATCAATTAATAAAATCATCAATTGCCCTTTGGTTTCTTTGGCATTGACTTATGTGCAGCCTTTCGTTTGACGCATTTTTGTAGCGTCTTTCTGTTCCGTCTTTTGTTGCAACTATTTTGTCTCTCGTTATGCTTGTCCAAGCTGTTTTGTCGAAATAAGGGATTTCAACGTTTTGTTGATTCGGATGTGTGTGTTTGGGCAGTCTGATAAAATCAACCCCCTCTCTTTTGTCGTCAGGGTCTGAAGTACACCATTTTAGTTTAAGGATCGTGTTTTGTTACCCTTTCGTTTAGCTTCAGGTATGCAATATCTAATTAAGAAAACTATTTCATTATCGGGATCGGAACACATCGAATAATGGTGCCGCCTGATAACAGAGTGCACGCCAACAAGATTGTATTTTACAGAACATGTTTGTTTTATGTGGTTGGGCCATTTTTTGTTGATATTCTGTTGTGTGTCCTTTTAAAATTGAGGAAGCTACCAGCCAACCAGGAAGAAAAACAAACAAGCAAGAAAAACTAAGTCTCAATTTCCTATTATTTGACTGTGAAATCTGATATAAATTTGTTTTATTTGATTATTGAAAGATTCTAGTCAACAAAGTGATGATAGATAATGCAGTGCCTTGAAAAAGTGCAGTACTTTTATGTTTTTACATGAAATATAAAAATGATTATAACTTCTCCTTAATTTTCATAGAAAACACGTTTAATTTGCAAAAGATTATACATGTATATCACTTTCATCTTGTTTTGTTTTGTTTATGCTTTGGGCTCAAAACCTACCAGCGCGAGGACGCAAACCAGAAAATAACAAAGAAGTGGCCTTGTCCTTTTATACAAAAGGACACTTCCGATTATGTTTAGGTTAGAACTCAATATTTTTTTTTATTATTTTGAAGTTAAAATTGACACGGGAACGGGTATACTACATAGATGAAACATACGTTCTGATTGGTTAATAAAATCTCATGAATATTCCTGTCAAACGTGCATTAATGGATGTACTCCAGAACCTGACGGTGAAGGAGAAAGGGCTGGTTTTAATCAGACTGCCCACAAATTATATACAGGCGTATAAACACACACTCCCGAATCAGCTATACACTGAAACCCCTTATTTCGACAAAACAGTTTGGACAAGCACAACAAGAGACAAAATAGTGGCAAAAAAGACGGAACAAAAAGACGCTATAAAAATGCGTCACACGAAAGGCGGCACATAAGTAAATGCCAAAGAGACCAAAGGGGAATTGATGACCACTTTGGACTGACATCTGCATAGCCAGCCTATATTAAAGTATATTGCATATGACCTGAATCCGTATATTGTGGTGCATTTTATCAACGTCTAGTCGCAAAGCCGATATTTTGTATGCAGCTTAACCTATGAGTTGATTCACGTTGACAGTTGTAGTATCTACCATTAATAGCCAAGGATGTTCAGAGGGATATCGAACAAAGCACTCACTCTGTACATCAGTAGCTATGCGCCTGTCCAAATAACAAACTTAAAGCAACGGCACACGTACCGTCTCTTCAGCGCATTTGAAATTTTCTGTTACAAAATTTCTTGAAATTTCTAAAACGTGGGTCCTGTAGCATCATATCCTATCCATTCTGCTGCGTCTTTCGGTACGTTTTTGAGCATAACAATTTTCACACTTTTTGGCCATATTACATTGTTAAGATTGAGTATCAAGTCTTGGATGCTTGGATGTCAACCTCCTTTAACTTGGATAAATTTGATGGCAAGAAAAGTTTCCAAAGTAGCAATATGATGTATAATGTCAAACCAACAAAGGGCAAAAACTAAGCCTCCTTCATGTGACAAACATCGTTAGAGTCGTTAATGAGTCTGTCTCTTCAACGCATTTGCAATTTTCTGTTACAAAATTTCTTGAAATTTCTAAAACGTGGGTCCTGTAGCATCATATCCTACCCATTCTGCTACGTCTTTTGGTACATTTTTGGACAATCATAATAAGTTTCATACTTTTTGGCCATATTTCATTGTTTAGACTGAGGATCACTGACGAGGGTTTAGTACCCGAAACGTGCATGTCTGGTCCATGCTGTAAATTTATCAGGTTTTAAATGATGCTATTGAATTGAAAGACGCTTAACATTTGAACTACTTGGTGAGTGTCACTGCTGGTGGACCAAGAGTCCCCGAGGGCACATGTAGCCAAGTTCGATCAACTTCGGTTGGTCGTCTGTCTCTTCAACGCATTTGAAATTTTCTGTTACAAAATTTCTTGAAATTTCTAAAACGTGGGTCCTGTAGCTTCATATCCCACCCATTCTGCTACGTCTTTTGGTACATTTTTGGACAATCATAATAAGTTTCATACTTTTTGGCCAAATTTCATTGTTTAGACTGAGGATCATTGACGAGGGTTTAGTACCCGAAACGTGCATGTCTGGTCGATGCTGTAAATTTATCAGGTTTTAAATGATGCTATTGAATTGAAAGACGTTTTACATTCAATCACGGGGATCATGTCCAACTGTTCCAAACTGCTGATGAAAATAACTGTAGATAATAAGTTAAAAAAGTTAATTGTTTCCGTCGGTTTTTACCTATTCATTCTAAGACCCCCACAAAGTAGATGTATGTAGATCAAAGGAAAGCCACTTTTTGTCTGTCTCATCTATCACGTGAGCTAGCTTTCTCACCATTAAATATTCAACATGTAACTCGTGTAGCTTCGTGAAAGTCGTTAATGAGGTATCTTTGTTTTAACGATATAGCAAGATAACCGTACCTCGTCTATGGATAATTAGTCTATAATCACACCATTTGAAAGAGCTAACATATTATATTAATCTCCTTCATGCACTACATGCATACAAGGGATACAATGCCGATGAGCGAACAAAGCTTCTGTTTGCATACGAAAAATATGAGAAATACCGAACAGATTCCAACTCACAGTAAAATTACTTGTGCAATCATTTATGGATTATCTGATAATTGACTTTAACGTTCCTGACTACTTAATTCTCCATGTTAGAACCATGGACAGGTAGCCAAAGTAGCTCGTCGATTTATTCCATATTTTCTCATCGTGTATATGCTTATCTCCACGGATTTCACCACGAATATGTGGAAGATTAAAAAGTTGATGAAATGTATGATTGTGAAATTATTTCCGGTCACTTTTATCATAGTTATTTGTTTTTATAAATTGGAAAACATTTATCATCATGACCGATTTTTGAGACCTAAACTTGCTCAAATAAGTATCGGTAAGAAATTTGACCTAGTGAGTAATAGCCGCCTTTTCATAACCGACGACGAAAAGAACAAGCCAAGTGCAAAAGGAATGGACGAATATTTAATATTTCCTAATATAAATTGTACTGCAACTAAAATGGATATACTAAGCCTGATAAAATCGGCACCGAAGAATAAAAGGCTGCGTTCAGCAATACGAAATACATGGGGAAAGAACGCAACCCTTAATGGTAATAAACTTTTGTTTTCGATTGGCAGAACACATAACGGTACTCTTGAGGAAAAGATCAGGGAAGAAGCTTCAAGATTCCATGACATACTTCAGGGAAACTACTTGGATACGTACTACAATCTTACTATAAAAACAATACGAGGAATTCACTGGATTGCGAGATATTGTCCAAATGCCCGCTTTGTGCTGCTTGTTGACGATGACGTTATTGTGAATTTCGAAAACCTATTTAACTTTGTTTCTCATTTGGAACCAGAGGAGACTAAAAATCTTTTTACGGGATATGTCATTACTGATGCACGTCCTTATCGAAAGGGTACTAAATTTGCTATTTCCATGGAGGAATACCCAAATTCGGTTTACCCATCATACGTTTCTGGTCCAGTTGTTATAACAACAGGGAAAGTGTTGCAACTTTTCGATAAAACATTTCCTCTCGTAAAACCTTTTGTATTTGAAGATGTTTATCTCGGAATGGTTGCTGAAAAGTTGCAGATTAGACTGTCTACAATGCATAACAATTTATTTGATCATGATGGACGCAAATTGCATAAAACGAAATGCTTTTTAACCAGTCATCCAAGAGATATGAATGTTACAGGAGAGTTTTTCGAAAGAATTTATATCAAACACAAACATTCAGTTTGTAGGGACACTAGGAAACTAATTAGATTTGTCTATTGATTGTTCATGCCATTCAAAAAGGTGTGCTTGTGGGATAAAGTTCCATCCCGCGCTACTGAATCCCGCTGGATTTGTGCATTTAACACAATGGAGGTTTTTGTTTGTTTGCTTTGGTTTCGGTTTTATCCTGATTTTGTGGAGGTTTTTGTTTGTTTGCTTTGGTTTCGGCTTTATGGAGGAGGTTTTTGTTTGTTTGCTTTGGTTTCGGTTTTATCCTGATTTTGTATGCCTTCGGTTTCTGATTTTCTGAATTATCGATTTTGTGCTGTATACAGGGATATTGTCATTATCCATATTTGTCATACACGTTTGGTGAAAGTCGCATTCTGTTTCATAGGTCTTTAAAAAAACGCAACAGACATGTTAACAGCATAGACAAGGACATTTTTTGTATTGACACAGAACATACATGAGTAAATGTCGGTCGACCCATGGTGAGGCTCGAACCAGCAACCTTACGGCCACAGGCCCGACGCCCTAACCATTAGACCACGGCGCCGACTGTTGCATAACCCTTGGGATAACAGCTTTTCCGTTTCCCATTTATTTCTATGGGATAATGGTCACTTTAACCGAAGCACTTGTATAAGTTTTATCATTAATACTTTATTCAACTTGAAAATAGATCCGGTTGATGACTAATTGTTGGACTATGTAAGTTGTCATTTGCTCTGAACATATTTTGCATTTTGAAATTTTGACTTTCGCAGGGCAGATTTTATGCCTAATTCTAACATCTCTTTAATCTAATTTCATATGTTTCAACTTTCCACCATGCAATATCCAAAGTTACATTTGGTGATGACGAGTCGTACTAGAATCAAACTAAATCAGTAGTCAACCAGTACATGCTCCCCGTATATTGTATACGTAGAATCGTTTGCTGTAAAGTGTTCATTGCAATTGTCCATTTTGTGTCTCTTGTTTGTGCTTGTCCAATATGTGGTTTTACCTAGTGGTGTTTCGATGTTTTGCAATGGGCACTGCAACCGACTCTTCTCAAGATCCCAAATGTCATGCATTTAGCGGTGATTTATAGATTTGCATAATAGACAGTGAAGCGATGTTAGCTAGAGGAAACAAAATCCCGTACTTATAGCTCACCCGAGCGAAATTCAAGTGAGCTATAGCCATAGCGTCCGGCGTTAACTTTTTTTACATTTTTGACATCTCCTCTGCAACCGCTGCACACAATTTCACGAAACCTTACTTATAGCAAGAACTCAAGGTCCTCTACCAAGTATGTGTTCAAGTGCTTATAAGTCAACAAATATGGCCGTCAAAGGTTTTGATTGGCTGACAGATTTTCGGCTTCTCCTCTGCAACCGTTGCACGGAATTTCAGAAAATCTTACAGAGAGGTTCTCTACCAAGTTTGTTTTTGTTTTTTTCCAGCGGATCGGTCATTAAATAAAAAAAAAAGGCTCGATTGGCCGAGGAAATTTCAACATCTCTGAAAGAGATACATAAAACTTCACGAAACCTTACAGGAAGCAAGTACTCAAGCGCCTCCACCAAATTGGCAATGATCAATCTCTATATGCAACTGTGCCCCCCTTGGGTCTCTTGTTTTTCAGCGAATCATTTATAGCTGTTGATTGTTAATGATTGTAATGGATAAATGTTGTTTGTCGTCAACAATAGATATGCCCACTAATAATGCAAAATGTTTCTATCCAAAACAAAAGAAAAAGCTGCTCTTTTGAATTTAGCAATTTCCAGCGAATGTGTCATAAATAAACGCACAATTATCGCAAAAAATAAAGAATAAATTTAGTTCATTTCATATTAAATAGATGTACTCTTTTATTTTTATTTTTTTTTTTTTCATTGCTTCCAAATGCGGATCGATTACAAAGTTGTGATATAATATGTGAATTTTGATCTCAAATGCCTCAAAATCTTCAGTTGCCTTTAATATAAATGCCGTGGATATGATCCCGGTATCTCCAGAGGGACACTCTGCAATCTACAGTCTTGTACCATGTGAACCAATGCATTCTTTAGAATAACACTCTGACTGAGTGTGACGAAGGGACAATATGAAGGGACATTGCTCCGATCAGCTATTCTCTCTGGATGTCGGTCGGACTATTCGGGTGATTGCATGCATGAGCTCGCTCCAGCCAGCTGAGCACGGATTGATTGCCATACGCCCTATGTTTTTGATATCCATTTACATATTCATCTATGTATCCCTGAGGTTCCTGTGTTTCTCTGACTTGTTTGTTTAGTCATCGTACAGTGATGAGGCTATATATAAACAGCATTAAAAATGTGTTCATCGTGGCCATTTTAGTAGAAGGGATGTCTGCACGTAATGCGGATAACAACACAATTTGTGTTTCATGTTTCTATGCTGTGAGTTGATGTTCCTTGTCCCTTTTACTTCTCTTTCTTTGCGTGTCTGCTCTGTTTTTGCTTTAGGGTGTTGCTGTTGGTGCTGCAACCGAGTATTGTTGGAGATCCCCTCCTTTTTTGCTTCTGTCGTAAGAGATAACCTTCTAAAGTGACCAACGTTTGATCAATGGTCTCGTTGGCTTATGCGTATCCCAACCACTACGTGATCTCACCGCGCGAAGTGTATGGACATATTTACGTGGCAGACGACCGTCCTAAGTAGTCACTTGCCCTTTGGTCTCTCTTATTTAGATGTAGTCTATTATGTGTGGACCAGGAGACCCCGAGGGCATGCACATGTAGCCAAGTTCGATCAACTTCGGTTGATCGTTTCATCAACGCATTCTCGAAAAGTTTTGTTATTTTTCTTGAAATTTCTAAAACATGGGATTTGTGGCATCATATCCCATCCATCCTGCTACGTCTTTCAGCACATTTTTGGACATAATAACTTTCACACTCTTTGGGCATATTATATTGTTTAGATTGAGGATCACTGACGAGGGTTATGTACCCGAAGCGTGCATGTCTGGTCCATACTGAAAATTTATCTGAATGTTCTTAAATGATGTTATTGGCATTTAGCATTTAGTTCGATGATGTCATCTTTGAAGGTTAATGCCCCTTGAATGTTACACGTATTCAAATTCAGTAGCATCATTTAAGAAAAGATAAATTTGCAGTATGGACCAGACATGCACGTTTCGGGTACTTATCCTCAATCTAAACAATGAAATATGACTGTCTGTTTTTGTGCTTTTTACATTTGGGTGTTATCTTATCTTTCGATGCTTTAATGCTGGTGCTTTAACTGTGTGCTGTTGGAGCTGATGAAATATCAAAGAACAGACACATGTACCATGAGGTCAAGAAGACAGAAGTAAAACGGAAGTGTTCCAACTCTATACCTTCATGAAGAAAATTCCAAACCAATTTTTCTGCACCAGACACGTGTTTCGAATACTTAATTCTCATCAGTGATGCTTCCAGCGGAGCCACCAAAATTCATTTCAGTAGCGCCCTCTTTTATGTTTTGAATTTAGACTTTTCAGACAGTGCGCGACTCCAAATTTCCTGTATCGATTCAGTAGCATGTCCAAATAAATTCTATATGATTGTTCAAAATAACATCAGAGGGATGGTGCTAAGATATTATATCTTATATATGTTAAGACGTATATATGATGTTATTTATATAAGATGGTACTAATAAGATGTAACATCCACGTAGAACATCCATATTTAAATGCACCATATACACACCAGATTATAAATTGAAATGATGAAATTATTATCAATTGTCAATTGCTTGCATATAACAGCGACAGTACATTGATTGAATTTTTCTTTTTTTCATTTGATTTATGCTTATAAGAGTCGAATAGTGGAATCTTAATTCAGTTGTGCACAAAGTTCTTCCCTCTAGTTGTCCGGTGTTTCTTTTTAAATTTTTATTCTTAGACCACCGCGATGCAACTTATCGTGGATGAAAGCGAAACCTATCCTTCGCATACCTTATAATTGCGTGACGTAGTTAATTCTTGAAGCATCGTGAAAGTCATTTTACCTGTATAAGGTATCTTTGTTTTAATTAAACATACCGATGAATACTCATTGTCGACGGATAGTCAATAAACACATGGATAAAGCACCTATCAGCTGTTCAGTCTCAAATTCGAGAAGGTAAGGCAAAATAATTAGAATTTGCGAACTCTGGAATAAACAATATTCCGAAGTGAGAGCAGGAGCCATAAAACACATTATCTGAAAAGTACAAGGATTCATATAATCTCCGTTATTATTGTTTCATTCAAAGATTTTGGCTGCATATGAAAAGCATAAAACAGTATGGACGTCAAACTGATTGTAATTTGTATTGTGATCAATTACGGATTACACAGAAGTGAAACATTCTGCATTACAGATTTTTCTGCATTGAAGAGTTTTCTGTTACAGATAGAGCATTACAGATTGAACAATTTATTTCAACATCCGTTACTAGATTATTTTAATTAGATTCATTCCACATATGAAATATGTAGGCAACATTGACACGTAATATTAATTTCACATAAAGATATTATAACTTGGGTCCCTGTAAAGTGCGAAACGAAACAAAAACGAAACGAAACGAAACGAAACAAATCGAAACGAAACGAAACAAATCGAAACGAAACGAAATAAATCGAAACGAAACGAAACAGATCGAAACGAAACGAAACAAAACGAAACGAAACAGATCGAAACGAAACGAAACAGATCGAAACGAAACGAAACAAAACATAAAACTTAAAGAAAATGAGAAAAGGAGGAAAAATCGCCGAGAACGAATATTTTAAGACAAGTTCAGCATGTAATATTGCCTTAATCCAAGAGTTCTACATTTGTAACTAGTGCCGAGAGGGTTTCTTGAAAGAGTCGAAGTTGACAAATAAAAAAAGTAAATGTCAAATGTCATTCATGTATTTAAGAGGAAGAAAAGGGAAGGGATAGAAAACCACGCTATGACACCGTAATGAGATCATAAAACGGGGTGGGGGCACTTTCAGGATAAAAATCTTATTCTTTTTCAAACGAAATGTGCCCCCCGTTTCCTGTGCGCTAGACTCCTCCCTGCTAAATAATATTTTTCCGTCTATGACGAGGTTATTCATCCCATTCACTTTCCTTTAAAATGCAATTATGCATATAACGTATATATTATGTTTTAATCGTCAACTTTGATTCTTAAAAAGACCCTCCAGCCACAAGAACTAACGGTTGAAGGCAATAATGAGGGGGTGGACAGGGACAAAGGGAGGGGAGAGAAAGGGGGCGAGAGGAGGGACAGATGATTGGGAGGGTAACAGTAGCCCCCCCCCCCCCAAAGGAAATTACTTTTAATATAAATAGTCTTGCTCTTATGCGTTCATGTACATAATCTCAATTTTAAAAATTAACACGAAATTCTTCTATATATACCTTAAGTTTTTTTCCCGATCGCCCGACCCTTCAATAAGATCTTGTCTTGAAATATTCGTATTCGGTGATTTTTCCTCTTTTTCTCATTTTCTCTAAGTTTTATGTTTTGTTTCGTTTCGTTTCGATCTGTTTCGTTTCGTTTCGATCTGTTTCGTTTCGTTTTGTTTCGTTTCGTTTCGATCTGTTTCGTTTCGTTTCGATTTGTTTCGTTTCGATTTGTTTCGTTTCGTTTCGATTTGTTTCGTTTCGTTTCGTTTCGTTTTTGTTTCGTTTCGCACTTTACAGGTACCCATTATAACTTCATGTCAGAGCCTTCCGATGTAGAAATTGACATAATCACACATTTCACTTTGTCAGCACGGCCTTATGGACGGCTCTTGCTAGCAAACAGGAGATGCGTAACACTCCTCGCGGGAACCTGGTCTCATCTTCTGTTAAGATTTACTTTAGCCGCTTTTGTGGAATATTTTATAGTTGATTTAATTCTATTACATGATATGGGAGTGTTTTCAATGTCTCCCTGATTGTTAGCGTGGTGCTGTATGCGCACCGTTTGTACCCATGATGCACAAGACTTAATAAGAGCTTCTATTTCGAAATAGCAGGTTCCGATAGAAATTACCATGTTTTGCAGGCATTGGAATTACTGGAATTCCATTTTTATATTAATTATGATTAACATCTATGATTGCGCACATAGAAATTTCAAACACCTCTTATTGATGGGGGTGGCTTTACTGCAATTTCAATGTGATATTGTACGTAAGTTTGTTTGTAACCGCAAAAATTCCTTTCAGCATCAGAATATATTATTCATCATAGAAAGGAAAAAACATGGACCTTTGATCATTTTGATCTTAGTTCCCATTGAAAGGACTTAATTTTAAAACATGCTCCCATGTTCCCTGTTTTACTCCCCCCCCCCCCCCCCTTTTTTTTCCTGTGAGTAATCATCTTCCTCCCCTTTTGGGAAACAGAACCGTTCCTCATCAGAAATTTTGTTTTATCATCATGTGAAAGCGACGTTTTAATAACGAAGGGGGTGGGTGAAAACGAAGTGTCTGTTTTCTGTTTACATTAACAAGAGCCCCATGTGGCACAACGCTCACCTGATACATGTACATATGCACACTCTTACCTCACTGACAATACATAATGATACATATTGTAGTTGTTTTTTGATAGGGAAACTCCAGATTTTCGGTATCTATGGGTACCATAATGATGTGTAGCAATTGCTCTAAGAAAGACAAATCTTGCATATTCGGTCATATTTAGGAAAATAAATTTTGTACTTAAAAGAGAAGAAAAAAAAGTAGAATTAAAGGGAAAAACACTTAAAAAGCAATATAGAATCTTAAATATGTCAAATATGTAATAAATGAGTGCACAAAATCATACATTTATTGTGTTATTCATGCATGCAATGGCAATGTTCAAAATAGCATTTCTGATAAATCAGAAACACGTCAAAATTTGACTTCGGAGTGAAACCAAAAATTACAACATGTCTTGAGACATCCTCCTAGATCATTCTGATGCTTTTGATTTCTTCACTTGTGCTTCTGTTCTAAATAAGAAGTTTGTGTTTGTCAAAGAAGGGAACCCTCTATGACCTACATTTTATATCAAGATTCGGGGGCATATAGTATTTGGCCTGTCCGTCTGTTTGTCTCTTTGTCTGTTTGTCCATGACAAAAACTTTAACATTGGACATAACTTTTGAATGGTTAGTAATAGGGCTTTGATATTTCACATGTATATTTCTTGTGACAAGACCTTTCCAACACATTTTGACCTCATGATCTTGACCTTTTACCTACTTTTCAAAAACTTTAATATTGGGTATAACTTTTGATTGCTAAGTGAAATGATTTTCCCCATGTGTATTCCTAATTGTGACAATCATACCAAAATTGTGACCTCGTGACCTTGACCTTTGACCTACTTTTCAAAAACTTTGGTCATAACGTTTGATTGGTCAGTAATAGGGCTTTAATACATCGTCTGTGTATTCCTTGTGACAAGACCAAAGCTCTTGACATTAACTTTGGCCTTTGATCTATCTGACGCTGTTACAAGCAAAATGTGCGATGTTCATGCAAATAAAAATGACCGATAATTAAAATAAAAGTATAGATAAGTAATGACTGTGTTACTTTTGGTGTCCACGGGTGTATAATTCTGATTGGACACGTGCAAATTTTCCGAGAATCGCTTCGCTTAAGTATATTTTCATTGAATATCAGCATGTAACATTCTTTCTATGTATCATGCAAATGCATATTAATCATTTATCATTTTCAATACTAGTATGTTTTTTAATGCATATTCTTACAGGGACGTACATGTATCACAGGGTATCACGCTTCCCGGTTGCTCTATTTACTATATGCGTTCTAGATAATCCATAGAAAATTTAGCAACCGGGAAGCGTGATAAATCCCTGTGGGACGTATATAAAATAAAATATTCGTCCCTGATTCTTATCAGAATTTTCTGGACATGTATTTTCTTATATTCCAGAGGGAATGTTATTAAAACTGTACTAAATGATTCATTCGCTCAATTCTAGTTGCCTAATGGGCGTTCAACATGGGGAATCTACCAGTAATGTAAATATATGTATTTATAATCAAGAAAATAATTTAATTGGAACAAATAATGGTTGACATATATCACAAAAAAACTGGAAAATTTCACTATCTCATTTGTTTCCCATCCGATTGCAATTGTGTATGTATCAAACCATCATTATCGTACACAGTACATACATGCACATGGTATGCGATATTCTGAGGAACCCAGACCTGTAGGACTGTTCACAGGCGCAAGATTCCTAAAAAAAAATTAATACCACATCTTAAACTCCCGTTTCTCTTCTCTTTACTCTTTCCTTAAGGCATGACAGCTTCCATATTTAAACACCATCCCCCCTCTTTACCCCCTCAATATCTTAAGTTTCAACAAGATTTCAGCATTAAGCTATATATCATTATTTTCTACAGATATTTTTCTTCACGATCGTAACCTACTTGTCATTGATTATACTTGTATTTAGCCGCAATTAATCCAAAAACATGAAACGGAGTCGAAACCTACACTTTACGTTATTCTTAGCATGCGCAGTATGTTAGTTGGAGTTGTCATCCTTGCCGCTAACGGTAAAGTGTAGGTTTCGACTCGATTTAAAACATGGGAGCTGTCATGCCTTGTAAAAGGATAAAGAGAAGAGAAAGGGAGTTTTAGATGGGTTATAGTTTTATCTCTAGGAATCTGGTGCCTGTGGGACTGTTCTGTTCTATTCTATTCCATTCCTCTCCATTCCAGCTCATCCCATTCTATTCCATCCCATTCTATTCTATTCCATTCCATTACATTATATTCCATTCCATTCCAATCAATTCTATTCCGTTCTATTCTATTCTAAGGATAAGACAACTCCGACGATGTTGACTAAATTAAAAACAGAGTTACTACGCTTTACAATTTTACACACAAGGTGACGCTAGTCAGCAGGTGCGCGCTTAGCAACCAATCAGGTGCGAGATTAGAAAGACGATTAATTAGGTATGGAAATGACAGTAATTAACTTGTTAAGGAACTTGGGGAGATAATGAGAGATCGATAATTAAGTGGTAAGTTCTGAGAACTTTTATTTTATTGTTTCTAGGGATAGGTGATTGTTCGACTCCACATGCATCGATAAATTAAAAGTCTTTAATTCTATTTGGAGTAAATTCCATCTAAAATTATATAAAAACTTTGAGATAAAGCGCGCTCGTTCTAACATTTGTATGTCACTTACATAAAATGTTGACATTGTAAACTGAAATATTGAGTTATACCGTACTAGTCCGACTTGCAGACCTACGACGGTGTTATCTGTTTTTTCGTCTTCGGTCTGACTGCTATGCATAGGCAAAACTTGAGAATTTCTGTGCGAAAAAAATGTGGCGAGTCTTCCTGTTTTTTGACAAATTTCGGTCTCTTCAACCAAAAAATAAGTCATCTAGTCATCCTGCACCTAAAGAATCCCCTCTAGGCCTGGTTTCACCTCTGTGCATATGACAAAATGTTGTTGATCAGAGGAAAATCGGAAGAGAGGAAGGGGTGAAACCAGGCTTTGAGGGTATTATTTAGGGGCAGGAGGACTGGGCGAGTTATTATTTGGTTGAGCAGACCGGAATTTGTCAAAAAGAAGGACGACTTGCTGAAATTTTTTCGCACAGAAATTCTCAAGATTTGCCTGTGCATAGCAGTCAGACCGAAGACGAAAAAACAGATAACACCGTCGTAGGTCTGCAAGTCGGACTAATACCGTACCACAGGCACATGCCCTGAAAACTATGTCAATTTTATTCGAATGTGAATGGTGAGCACCTGGGAGGGGAGGGGGGCATGTGAGTGGTATATGGCACGCACCTGGGAGGGGGGGGGGTATGAATTCTTTATTTACCCCCCCCTCCTGCCTAATGTCTCACTTCTTTTCAAATCTTAAATATGTTGAATTGACTGGAAAATTTCATGGGCCTGTAGTGTTCAAGATGTTAAGAATATTATCTCTCAAGACTTGGATTTGCCTATTATAATCAAGAATTATATGGAAATCATGGAATATTAACTAAATGAAATGTTCATCATTTCCAGATGCCTTACCACCTAATATAACGTATCATGGCAGACGAATTTGACAACACCGGCTGGGCACAGATTCATCATGCATGCCAGCGAGGATTTCTCAAGTCTGTCAATTTCTTTCTTGGGGATGACCCAAGTCTCCTTGAACTGGAGACAGCTGACGGCAAAAACTACACACCATTCCTTTGTGCTGTTGATGGAGGCAAGGTAGAGTCCATACAGCATCTGATAGACGTAGGGGCAAAAGTAGACGCAATAAGTGCGCATAACCATGGAGCTATAGAAATATGTGCTCTGAAGTCTTTCATAGAAGTCTTGAATTACTTCATTGAGCTGAATCATGAGAAAATTCCAGTCTGGAAGAATTTACTGCGATTTCTGTCGTCAGAAAGTGATGAGGAGGCTGACGCAGCTGGTAAGTCTCTGCGGACTCTCACGCAGGGAAGCAAAGCGGATGGAATAAATCCAAATTGGGAACACGTCTACAGCCATGGAGGTGTTCCTATCATCATCAAAGTGGCAAAGTCCGCTATAGGAGAGGAGGCTAAAATCCCAACTTTCCAAGCCTTACTCAATATAATTGAAAGACCAGAAATCAAAGAGCAGGTGGCAAGTTCTGGAGGAATACCGATCTTCATCAGACTTCTCAAATCGACCAATCATCATCTCATTCAACTGTCTGCAGAAATACTGAAAGAAATGGCTTCAGTAAAAGAATATGCCGAAATGGAAACACAAAACAATGCTATACCAAGTTTAATCAAAGTCCTACAAACGATACACAATCCAGAAGTTTTGGTTGAAGCTTCAGATTGTTTGGGCAATATTGCGGAACATGAGCCCAGGTATCAACAGTTAGTTGGTACGCAACAGGGTTGTATCGATACAATGGTCTCCCTTATGGAAGAACAAAAGGACAAAGCCTTTCTTCATTCTCTGTGTACAAGTATAGGAAAAATTTCTCATAATGAAGATACAAATCAAAAAGCCTTTGTTAATGCGGGTGTCACCCCTCACATAGTGGCGGTGACAAGGTTACGGAATAAAGAAATTCAAGTTTCCGCGGTGGAGGCTATTCATAAACTTGCAGACAATAATCCATACACACAGAAACTCATTTTACAGGATAACGTACAGGAACTTTTGTTGAAACTGTTACTCACGACACATGCAGAGTCAGTGAAAGAAAAAACAGCTCTGGCCTTATGGGCAATAGCTGGTCAAGAATTTGACGTAAAAAGATACATTGCAGAAAAAATGAAAGTGAATACACTGATAGAATTTGTGAACTCAATGTCAGAGGACTTACATTATATTGGATCAGAGGGTTTAGGGGTCTTGGCTCAAGGTCCCCTGACCTACCAATCAGATATAGCTAATGCGAACGGCATCGCTCCGCTGGGACGTCTCGTTCGTTCAGACAAAGAATACATAGTGCTTAGTGTTATACGCTCAATTAGATACCTATGTCTGGGAGTGGGATATGTTCCGCATAGAAAGAATCAAAACACAATCATGTCGATCAGGGGGATCAAGCTCATTGTGGCCTTGATGGTACATTCAAGGAACGAGATGATCCAGGTGGAATCGGCCTTGACCTTGGCTAGCGTTTCCCTAGGTAAGATTATTGCTTTATATGTAAATTCAACCCAGTATGAAAGTTCAAAGGTCAAGGTCAGGTAGTGGAAATAGGAAAAAAGTCAGGTAGATGAGGTAAATTACGCGTTACTGTACCGAGTCAGACTCAGAGGTACAGAGTTTTCTTTTGAAATATTAAGTATATGCAATTTCTTATGAGGTACATGTATTATATACATGTATTAAAGTGAAAAAGAAGGGTCAGATATTTTTAAGGTCATGGAAGAAAAAATATGAAATATTTAGCATGTTTAGTAGTCATACTACAAGACATTTTTGACATAAGAAATGCATGATTTATTTTATCATGAATATGGTTATGGTGGTAAAAAGAGGGGGGGGGGGTTACCATGGTTAGGTGCTAGTCCATATTAATCATCAAAATACTTTGGAGTTTAAAAAAAAAGATTAAGGCTTATTTTTTTTGAGGGGGGGGGTTGTTTTTTTTATGCAATATTTTTGGTTATCATATTAAATAATTGGAATTTCAGTCGGCTTACATTAGGGCTGTACAAGGAACATATATGCATGCATAATTGATATGTAGATTAAATTTTGAGAGATTTCAGTAATTCAGTAATCATGCGTAATTATATCTATTTCTTATTATACAAAAAAAAAGAAATGAAATAATTCAGACTTCATATATTAGAAATCCAGTACACTACGAATGAAAAAAACTTTTTCATTCCGTTCAATTCAGGTCATAATTACCATGTTACAAATAACCCCAGCTTTTACTGTTATGTTGGGAAGATATATTATCCTTTCATTAAATTTCAGTCAAAAATTGAGGTGTATATTATCAATTCATCATGTTCATCGTAGAGAATTTCACCCATGATTTTATGATCTTATCACAAATTATACATTTAAATTTCCCGAGCAATCTTGATCATATAAAAAGAAGGAAAAAGCAATGTAAAGAACTTTGTCTCACCCATACAATATGTTAAAACGATTTCATTATACTCAGTGTACAAAGTATAAAGGGCAATTTAATTTTAAATGGAGAGGGGGGTTGAGTTTTGCCTTCACTAAGTATACTTTAAGTTTAATATTTCAATTTCTCTGATGTTTAGTAATTTTTTTGATTGATTTATTAACTCCAATGTTCTTTTATGGTATTAAAACTCCAATGTTCTTTTATAATGTTGAACTACATTTTAAAAGAGATAACACCATTTTTTCCGCTCACATTTCGAATCTGAGCGTGCGAGTGGGTTAATTTTTTTTTCGCCTTTATGAGTGTGCTTAAGACTGTTTTGTTTTTGTTTTTATTGGTAAGCGGGGTGGATCAACTTTGCATGTTGTCGAAATTTCTTTTTGAATAACATTATCGCATTATTTGATAAATAAATCATCAATACATAACAGGCTTTGAATTTGAATACCGCATGCATGAAAGATCAAATTATTTAGTCATGTTAGTTGCAAGTCATTTTAAAAATGGTATATATGCATATATATTATGAGCAATGTGCGGAGGATAAATCTACATTAGATCTGTTCTACCAGATGTTTAAAGATGTAGTTAATGACTCGAGAACTGCCTATTGAATTACATGCATGTCTTTAAGGCCAGAATACGATATCTCTGAGAATAAAGGTATAAACCTTAACAAGAAAGAACAATGACGGAATAGAGAATCATTGGGCCGGCTAAATGTTTGTATATATGCAAAGTCATTGTCGTTTGGAATAAAATATTATAACACTAAAACCCTGATATTTTGATAGTTAAATATATACACCGAGTCATTAATTGAAGCCTTCAACGTATTGCCCCATTTAGAACACTTTCTCCCCCCCCCCCCCCCATTCATAGGCAGCGTCCCTGAAACACAATCCAAAACATAACACAGGTACCAGATTCCTAGAATCCAAGAAAAAAATCAAAAAGAACTAGGTGAAGCAAGAATTAAACCTCCATAGCATTAGATAATGTGTCAAATAGGATGAGCAACAATTATCCGGATTGCAAGCACTCTACCCCCCCCCCCCCCCTCTCCCCAACAAAGGAAGAAAATTGGCAACGCATGTATTTCAGGTAATTCCACAGCCAAACTAGAAACACAGCGCTTGTGAATTGGATTTTATTTATTTTTTAGGAATTATGTAAACGGTTCTAGGGGAAGCCCTATTCTTCTGGCATTCGAATATAAAATATTACTTTTTGCGTGTGCAGCATTCTTTATTTTGCTCTATAAGCTTGATTAGCATTAAAAAATTCGATCGTTGTACATGTTGTATAACAGTATAGATATGATCTGAATTCACTAGTGAAACCAAAATCATATTACCTCCTATATTGTAATAGTAAAAAGTGCTTTTTAATTGTAAGTACATGTATAATGTTGGGGGTTTTTTTTATTACGTTCTTATACTATACAGTCATATGTCGTTTTTGTTACAAATTGACGTTTCGACGTGCACCGTACGAAAAAAAAGTTCTTTCGCGATCAACTGAGGGAGACGAATGTTAGTCGAATAGAAGTTAAAAATATGCAACCCCCCCCCCCCCCCTTCTTCCACTGCATCACTCTGGCCTGTACGCCCATAATCAATCAATATTTCGTTCAGGTATAACGACTTCCAGACATTTTCTTGGAGTGGCCATGGACATAAAAATCCTCTTATCACACAGTTGATTTCCTTTCTGTCACGCCGGATGAAAAATTAATGAGAAATATCGCATAAATGTGACTTTGTCTCTAACAAATCGGCTATTAATTGTTTATGGCAAAATATCAATAATTTATTCATTTTGTGTACCTGGATACGATATGCGGCTAACATCTAAACACTTTGTTTTATTTCCTGGGGAAACGTGTTTATTTCCTTTCGCTTCCATGGAGTTCTGAAAATGGAAAATTAATGCGTAAAAGGGTTAGGAAAATGTGTTACCGACCGATTACATGTGGAAAAAGAAAATGTACATGTATATACAACGATTTTCTTTTCCAAATTTTATTTTGCTTTTAGTTTTGTCATTTCTAGGAAGGAGGGGGGGGGGTGATAATAACTCGCATTTCTCAGTCTGTTCAGCTTAAAAATGTACAGTGTATAAATTTAACAAGGGAGCAACAAAAAAAAAAAAAAATAAGGAATGATATAAATCAATATCAGATCGTATTTGCTAAAAATGATGAACATTGTCCTTTATCAATTATTATAGAATTGAAACTTCCAGTAATGACGAACAACACCCCCTCGCCCCCACTGACACACCAACTCCTGAGACCCTCTGTCGGGAAAACAATAATAGTTGGAACTGTGAAGAGAATAGAAAAACACGATTTACGTGCACAGGTACCTGCAAATAAGATTGTCACCCCCTCCATATTTCTTTCTCAAAATTATGGATCGAAATGGCCGTAAAGTAACAACAAAAACTTTTACAATGTCTTTTTTGACCACACGTGCGTATTGATTCATCATTTGAATGACTTTGCTTTCAAATGAAGTAAGCATATCTAATAGTATATTTGTTGTCAGCAAAAGAACGCTAGAGAATCATTCCAAATACATGTTCCTTGACATTCTCTTTGAGATCAAACAAAATTAAGATTGTAACAAATCCCCTTTACGTGACTTTACTGCCAATATTGACAATACAGAACTCCCAAGAAGATCTTATCTATCAAAAGAGAGAGAAAATCTATGGTAGACAAACGATCGGTCTATTTCAGGTGCCCATTCTTATCTAAGACAAAAAGCAAAAGTTTTCACCACTGAGAGTTTTAATGACACTTCAACACTAGCCTGTTACGTATTCTGGAATTTATATCATGACCCCTGCAAAGAATTTTTCACACTCGCTGATCCAGAAAATGTCAGGGTGTGTGTGTGTGTTAGGGGGGGGGGGGGTGGTTAAAATTTCCGGGATGGAGGGCATCTTCAACCTTTCCGAGTGTTGTCAAGCTGATTCTTTGCATAGACTATCTTGAAATAAAAAAAAACTGTGCGGTGGTGGTGGGTGGGTGGGGGGGACTGCTTTTCAGTTCAAAAAGCAATACCCAACTGTGTGTGGTGGTGGGGGGGGGGGGGGGGCGGTGTTCGTGATCAATCAACTCTAGAACATTTTACGTTGGGTGCTCTAGTCTTTTTTCAGTGGACTGATTTGACCTCGCCCTATCATTGTAGCGTTTCTATCAGTGCACTGAAGAGTTTTCAATGAAGCAAACATTTGAATTAAAGTTTTTGATATACGACTGTGTGTAAATAAGTAGAGAGCGTGTATGTCTTTGACAAACAAAATGTTTACCCGTCTGAGCAATACTGTCTGACACACTTGATTTTTCGTTATTTGTTATGAAGACAAGGTCAAATTTACCATTATCACGCCTTTTATTTGCAAAATTGAATACTTGATTTGATTTAGTGTATAATAATTGTTGGGTGTTTTGATTTATGCACTGATATTTTGAAAAATACATGACTTTGTACGAAAAGTTTGTGATTCATTATGGATGTGTTTGTTGACGATCCGCGCAGTTTGTTAAAAAGTTACCTGCCCCCCAACCCGCAAATGGTAAAACGTCTTTTCTTTCAATTTTAACCCGAGCATGCGTGGTTCCACCAAGGTATATTTTCTAGGGATATGAGGAGGGGGTGGGGACTCTAACCTTACCAAGAGGATAAAAAGGCAATATTTGTGCCAAATTCCATGGTACCTTTTCCTCCTTTTCTATAGGTTCTTCCTCCTTTTCTAAAGGTTCTTCCTCCTTTTCTATAGGTTCTTCCTTCCTCCTTTTCTATAGGTTCTTCCTCCTTTTCTATAGGTTCTTCCTTCCTCCTTTTCTATAGGTTCTTCCTCCTTTTCTATAGGTTCGAACCGTTCCTCCTTTTCTATAGGTTCTTCCTCCTTTTCTATAGGTTCCTTCTTCCTCCTTTTCTATAGGTTCTTCCTCCTTTTCTATAGGTTCGAACCGTTCCTCCTTTTCTATAGGTTCTTCCTCCTTTTCTATAGGTTCTTCCTTCCTCCTTTTCTATAGGTTCTTCCTTCCTCCTTTTCTATAGGTTCTTCCTCCTTTTCTATAGGTTCGAACCGTTCCTCCTTTTCTAAAGGTTCTTCCTCCTTTTCTATAGGTTCTTCCTTCCTCCTTTTCTATAGGTTCTTCCTCCTTTTCTATAGGTTCGAACCGTTCCTCCTTTTCTATAGGTTCTTCCTACTTTTCTGTAGGTTCGAACCGTTCAGTCATGTTTTTCTGACTTTATAATTACTTTTAGTGTGTTTGTACATTCTTCAAATCAAAATTTGGATTGAATGTAGTAAAAAAAAAACGAATTCAATTTTAGGTAACCCCTAAAATCAATATTTGTACATGTTTCCAAACACAATATTGTCGTTAGAATTTATTATCACAATACAAAGTTCAGATAGGATCAAAATCGTTTGGATTGCTAGAAGAATTGAAAAATAACTACACTTTCGCTGACCGCCTTTATTCCTTCGTCAACTGATTTACTTTTATATACTTCTTACAAAGCTGATACAAAGTTTGGCAAATGTATTAAATTTGGAGTTCAACGTGTATTCATAATTCATTCAATAGTTGAACTGTGTTTTTAAAACACTGAATGCAAATTACATTTTGGTTCATTGGAGTCTGTCTTGTCAAATCGTTAATGCATTCTGGCTGGTTGTTAAATCAGTTATGACTAATTGTTATTAAACCATTCTTTTTTTTACTAATTTAAAAAGTTCATTTAGGTTAATACATACAAACGTAATATTAACTATGCCTTCCTCTCAGTGTTTAGGTTTTTCCGTTTTTATGTAATCGTTTTACACGTATTGTAGAACTTCGGTATTCACTGTGTTAAGAGGCTTATAAGACTTAGTGTTACACTATTAAGTAACCTTTATGAAATGAATGATTTTTAAAAGGTATTTTCTATGTAAGAGTTACCTATATGTAAGTAAAGGAGTCTGTAGACTGACCTAAGCTGATTTACAGAACAACTAATTATCAAATAAACCGTTTAAAAAAATTGCACATCTACAAAGTATTTGAATAGTTATGACATTATCAAAAAATGAATATCTTTAAATGAACAATTTTTTTTTAATTAATTTTTTTTTTTTTTTTGCGTTCAGAAGTTAAAATTCTTGACAAAAAGTTGCTATTCATAATTCTTGAATTTGGTTCATCAGAGTCAGACATGCTTGCTTCGATTTATGCAGCACTGACTTCAAGCCAAATGCATTTAGAGTAGCAAAAATAATTATGATAATGTAATCACCCTCTCGTTTTTAATCAAAGATACGAACGAAACTACATTAGAAATGGACATTCAACATTGTAAGCGTAGGGTATAGGGTAGAGAAGCATATACACAACTTTTTTTATTCAAAAATATTTTACGAAGTAGGCGTATGCATGTGTTGTTTGAGGAATGAAATTGTACTAGGTTCTCTTGGACAAAATACTGATAATTGACTATTTGTGGGAATACTCACCATTTTAGATGGAAGAAGTCCGCTACTTTAGCAGGAAATCCTTCCATAATATTTTAGATGACAAAATATGTATGCTGAGTAACTATTCCTACCATTTTACATAACAAAAAATATGGTCTTAAGAAATTTTTTTTTAAAAGGAAGTCCTGTCGTTTTAGATGAAAATTAATATGCTAATCAACTGTATTCTTTCTAGGAAATCCCACCATTTTAGAAGACATAAACCAGAACATCGACTTTAGTTACGTCAGAATTCTCAAAATGATGTATTCCGAGGAACCGGAAGTGAGGTTGCTGGCGGGGCTGGCTCTGGCAACATTTGCATACAACAATGTTGCGCAGCAGAAGGAGATTGCTGACCAGGGTGGGGTCCGGTTTAACTGCTTTATCCCCTTCTTACAATCTAATGACGAGTATTACCGATGTCTGTCGGCGTTCCAGGTATGGTTTATACGAATTTCATGAATTTACTTACATGACACGATTGCCGCTGATCAGAGATTGAGAGTTTTCTTTTACGATTTTTATTTTTGCAGAAATTTAGAATTAGTCTGAGATACGTGTTAAAATATCCTATCACATACAATGCTATTGACACTACCAAGGAACCTATAGACTCAACCCTAGTGTGCTAAATTTCTATCCGATAAAAACCAGTAACCCTTTTCACAAATTTGAATTCTTACGAAAATCTCAGGAATTTAAGGTACATCGCGGCGTTACGGCACGGAAAATTTTGCGAGAAGACATAGCCTGAAAATTTGTCTACATGAAATATAAGATTTGATCAATCTTTGATATAATTTTCATGTAACTATTTCACGAAGTTTTTCGAGATTTTAAGCCTCAAAGACGGCATTGACGTTCTAATTCGAAAATATGCATTTTCTGAACTAAAATAATTTTAATCTAGAAAATTGACCAAGGAGGGTGAAAAGGGAGATCAAAAATATTGTTGCCATGTTGAGTATTGTATTTCTACGGATTATTGTGTCTCTAAGGGGAAATTTGCAATTTTTATCGCCATTTTGCAATTTATTATTCAAAAATCCGCACTCATTCAAAAGGCAAAACACGGCTTGCTTCATTATCATTTTCTTCATTAAGTTGTGGAGGTCCTTAAAGCCCTTCTTACACGTAAAAGTAGAGAATGAGTTGAATTCGAATATATAAAAACATGGATAGGTCTTCTCGGCAGATTTTTTGCAATTTAAGATTGAAAATTTGTTTTGCGTGGCTTCGGTGTCATATAAGATATACATTGTGATTTTCATTTCATGCTCGTTTTCTATCATTACGTTCAGCCGCCTCGATTGTCGTTATTTATATTATTAAAATGAAATTTCCATTTCTCCGAGTTCAGGAATTCCTCAAGAAGGCAGTACGGTATCTTTTTTTCCGATAACAAAAAAAAAAAATAAATAAATAAATAAATGAATAAATAAATAAAATGAAAATCCAAACAAACAAACAACTTGCACATATGTAGTCTCTTTGGCAAATTTTTAACACTGACCTTGACTCCTAAGTATGACCTTTTTTTTTTCTTCTTTTTTTTTGTTTGGCTTGTCAGGATTTATACAGAATAAAAATAAATATTCTGATCTTTAGTTACTGGAAAATAAATATTCCGGCCGGCCCTGCGTTGAAAATAAATAATCTGACCCGCAAAAATTTGCCAGCCCCCCCCCCTCCCCCCTCAGGATCAAATTGGTCGTACCCTTACAAAACATTTCCGGTTCGCTCTGCTTTCTGATATATATACAAATTTTTGTCTTACGTCATAATCGAACTTTCAGACACTATGTATTCCTAAATTCTTAAAATAAAACACCGCTTTGCATATAATTTAAAAAGTGTTGAGAAGATTAATTTTATTTTATAAGGCAGCCCCTCCTCCTTTTCTGTCGGACAACCCCCCTCCCCCCCCCCCCCCCCCCACCCCCCCCCCCCCCCCCCCCCCGCTTTCCCCGATTGTGCACACTGAGAAACAAGCAAGAAGGAGAGCGAGAAAAAGACTGATCAAAAGTAAAGCCTTCACCAGATCCTACAGAAATTTGGAATTATATTCATTGTACCTTATGTCAGAACAAAAGAGTAAACGAATTAAAAGCAGATGGGAAAGTTTAAATTTGATTTTTGAAAACTAATCACGACAGCTTTTGAATTTCAATAATTTTTTATCACGATAGAAATATAAAGGATAATTATACTCTTGTATAATCCTGAGATGAAACCAAATTATACACAATACCGTTTAACCTTCAAGTTGTATATTTCATGCAATGTCTTACATGTATATGCAATATAATGTTATCATTATCTATAGAAGATATGTGCATTTTTATGTCAGCATACAATTTGTGGTGAATAAAAACAATAAAAAAGTAAAAACTTCTCCGTCCGTCTATATGGTAAAATAAAGAAATTAGATAAGGATGGAGGAGGATGGATGAAAGAACATTAATTTCCTACGTAATATTTGAAGAAAAAATTGCATTCATATATCATTCCCTAGAAAAAGTCAAAGTATAACCAAACATCCCTCAAAGTTTCCGGTTCTCAGTGCAAGCGTGTCTAAATACATTGACTGAATTTAGGCTCGCTACGCTTACTAGAAAATATAGGTATTTAAAAAAAAAGCCATTATTTGCGTCCTAACGATATATGTCGCGCAACGTAACGTGACGTTACGATCAAGTAAGGTTTATGACGTCATAGCGTAGATGTGCACATAAAAAAATTCGAGGGTGAAACCTGCGTACACATTTGATTGTGATGAAAGCTTCCCCGCGAGCTACGTTAAGTAACTTTTAATCGCTCAGCAGCCAATTTCACGAAAATTCGTAAGTATTTTCTTACGTAAACGTACTTACGTATTTCTTACGAAAATACTTATGACAATTTCACGAACGCGTTCGTAACTCTCTAAGAAAATTCTTAAAATTATTTTCGTAATATTTTTCGTAAGTATTTTTAATGCATAGCAACGGAAGCTTCCTGTGCTCATGCGCATGCGCGATTTGTGAACCTTGGAAATCTTTAATTTAAACATGTTTTATTTCCAATAAATTCAGTTGCGTAGCTACTATGCATGTTGTATGCATGCCTTATCATCCGCAATAAATTTTATTTTTCAATCTCTCGAAAAAGTACATTTGAATTTCATTTAAAAATTAATTCTTGTAATATAGTGATATGTGTCGACCATTTAGCATGGATTTAAAGGGACGGTGTCCCTGAAAATTAATTAATTTTACAAAATTTTGGAATACAAAATCTTTCGTTTCATATGAAAGTATGCATTCTCATTTGTATAAATTCAAATTTTCAGGCGAATCTAATGAGTTAAAGAACATACATTCGCAGTAATAGACCTTTAAAAACGTAATTTTGAATTTGGGGTGCGCAACTCTAATTCATTTCACTGGCGCCACCTACAATGTATTGAGTTTTTACAATAGAGATATGTGGAGATTTCATTATTAAAAAATCGACTAAATTAGGGTCGGTACTGCATATTTTCAAATAAAAGTTTTTATGACTCCTTTTTTCCTCTTTCTAGACCCTTTGGAATAAATTTTACGTTTTCAATATAATTTATTTTCAGGGACACTGTATCTTTAAAAAATGAGACCTACGTGTACATATGTGATTGACTGGTTTCATAAGGTCATTTTGAAACAAGACATAAAAAGTCATTCTCTCTAAATATGTTGTCTAGATATCATTGACAATATGTATAAACCGACGCCATTTTGTTTCTTATGCTGTACTTAAGAATTTTCGTAAAATAACTTACGAAATTTGCAAGTATTTGAAGGGTTCTTAATGACTTGCGACAACCCTGAGGCAGTCGCAAAGTTACGAACAATTTCAATCGTAGCTTTATACTTACGAACTTTGGTGAAATCGAGGTAAGGAAAATTTTTATACTTACGTATGAAAATCGTTCGTAAGAATTTTCGTGAAATTGGCTGCAGTTCTATAACCTAAAATCATGTTAAGGTCTGAAATTATGTTTTTTTAGTATAAAAAATGAAATTAGAAAACATGATACAATCTAATGAAAAGGAAAAACTTTTGAATCTGTTAAGTTTTCGTAAGCGGATTTTTTGTGAAACTGGGCACATGCTCCCGATTTTGATCATGACTTTTGCTTTGACTAAGGTTGTCGTGCTGGCCCGTATCATACCAGACGAGGAACAGGCTTTGTCGTCTGCTGCAGGCATCAAACTGATGGTGGATCTTCTACAGGACAGTACATCAAACGAAACTATGTCACTCGCCGCCGACTGCATCGCTAGACTGGCTCACACACGAGCAGGTATTCTGTAGACAAAGAGAGATAACTCTAAAATATTTCACTTCTTTGTAATTTTTTCTGTATACATTTATATAATATTTTTTTTTTTTTTGACTTTAGAAAATATGCTAGAATAACAAAATTTTTGTTCATGATAGAGTATCATAATGCTTTGACATACTTTTCAATGTAACATTGGATAGATTGCTTAGAAGATTTGTATTATCTTGTTTGGAGACAAAGAAAGGCAACTCTTGATTTGATCAGGAAAGTGATTTATAATTATCCATAATTTGAAGTGAATATGATGATATCAAATTGCAATGAAAAAAAAAAGAGAAAGGAATAAGAATTAACTGAAATTGAATGAAAGTTAATTAAATACAAGCTACTTATGAATTGGCAAAACTTTGTTGATCTTTGCTTAAGATATATAAGAATACATCTCATTTGGAGACAAAGAAAGACAACTCTTGAATTGCTCAGAAAAAAAGGGAAAGGAATACAGAATTAATGAAAAAAAAATAAAGGAAAATAAAACACATGCTATATATGTTACTATGTAGGAATGGGCAAAATCTTGTAATATTTTTGAAAATGGGCAAAATTCTGCTACTTATTCAGGAATGGATAATTATAAATGTTATAGATCTTTATATAAAAGATTCAGACCATAAATATTTGTTGTTGTGAATAAGCTTGATTTTGCAAACTTTTGTGCAGAATTATTTATAGATCACTAGACAGAATTGTCTTGAATTGATATTCTATTTCTAACTATAGGTATACCATCGGCACTAATTTCCATAAATGTGGTAGACTTGCTATGTAAACTACTGGTATCACCGGCAGAACAAGTCCGAGGATGTGCCGCCATAGCCCTGGGGTATCTCTCTTATAACCACACTGCAGAGAGGCAGTTACTAAACAGGTACGTCAAAAATTCATGATTTTTTTTCCAACAGTATTCGGGTTTACTGAAGTTTACACGACATCATGCGTTCCTATGACGATATTTTTAAAAGTTTGCATTTTCTAGCTAATTACTGAACAAAGCATTAGAATAGGGTCACCATGGTCTGATGTTTTACAAAGTTTACAGAAACTTAAGAGGGTATGAACAAATTTCAAATTACATTTCTTATAACAGGTGTCGGAATGATCCATATCTGATGAGAATTCTACTTCATTATACCAAGAGGGCAAAAGTCAGTCCGTCATTCCTAGAGGCGTGGAAACATTACAAAAGAGTGGGACTTCCTCCAATACCGTAAGTTAAGACCTCTGGGTCACTTAATCGTAAAAGTGGTAGAGTTATAATTGTGTGCGCATAATCCAGGATAACCACACCCTTTGCTACTGACGTGGCAGATTGCCGCCATAAGTCAGCAACGATTGCCCTTTGGTCTCGTTGGTTCATGTGTAGTAATTTTTGTATGATGTTTCTGTGTAATTTGAAGTTCCTTGTACCATTTGCCTCTCTTTCTGTGTGTGTATGCTTTATGTTTTAACAGTGGGTGTTTTGGGGTTTTGCTGTTGGTGCTGCAACTAGGTGTTGTTGGAGATCCCCTCCTTTCTTTGTTAGCGGAGGTTGTGTTCTTTGGATTCCCTGAACCGCTTTTTCGAAAAAATGAAAATAAGATATTTGTTAAGATTTATTGTCCATGATTCCACATCCAGAAATTTTCTATAAGAAAGTAAATTGAAATAATTATATTCTTGTATTCCCACACATATATGTATAATTTGAAAGTTCAAAAGCTAAGGGGATGTCTCCAATTCTGTCAGCATAACATTTTAAGAATGAACTGATCATCTACTTACTTTAGGATTCTGTCAGTTAAAATATACTTATCTTAAAATTTTTGAATTTTAGGGAAGGAAGACTGAGTCTGATTGGTAACAAGCCAGTCGACGTAGATGACCCGAGGGTGCTGTCACTGAACAACGATGAATCAGAATCAAATACACGGACATCTACGTCTAATATTATCGGAGAAGACGGTCGAATGACAGGACGCTCCTCCAGGGGGTCCCAGTCTCGACAGACTGCCACACCTCGACAAGCCCACACGCCCCTTCATACCGGCACTCCTCTTAACGCTAGTCAAATTTCCCTCGATTCCCAGCATTCCTCTAACTCTTTACGACCAGTAGCTGTTGAAGACTGAGACAATTTATACAAACAAGGAGGGAATCGAAAAAAATCACTCACAAAGTATCACTGATATGTATGTGGAAGTGAGCATGCATGCTCAGTTAAGTAAAAGAGGAATTTTCCATATACATATACTGTACATGTACTTGAATAAGCTTAACCAAATTTTAGCAATTAAAAAGCAATTGGACATAAAAGCGTAATAACGAATATGCGCATTTGACTCATTCACCATTATAATCTATGACAGATGAAGTATTTCAAGATTAGTCGTGAATTAGTGCACTCCTAACAGCGCTTATAACTCTGATTAAAATGAATAATGCTAAAATAAGAACACATACATTATAAAGGGGATATTATTGCAGTGTTTTTATCTAATTACACATTATAAGGCTTTCCAAAGTCTTTTTGAGTATAACTGGTACTGTGCATATTTCAAGAGGAACAATATTAAACTGCTTTCAGGATAAATTCCTTCAAATTGTAAAATGTCTAGAGTAAACTCAGAAAAGTTAGAAAACATATATCAGAATAATATATTTCGTTTTGATGAAATCATATTACATGTATACTTACGTCTAGTGCTTTTAAAAAGTCATAGATAGGTAATGAAATTGTGCCAAATATGTATATGAAGTGACCGACTTTAAAACTCTTGACACTGTTATAAAGAGCATCTCCTCAATGGTGGCCATTATAAACAGGGACAGCTAAATTTATTTTCACAGCCTCCTCATAATAGCTGTTTAATAACCCCCCCCCCCTGTTTATCGGCAAAAGCAATCAGATTTGAAGCTTTGGTACTGAGGACAAAAAATGGACTTGTGTGTCATTTATTGCTCTTTGCTAGCACTGGACTTAACTCTTCAACAAACTTTGACACACTCAAATGGCACTGTTTGTTCCTCAGTGAACTCTGAGCTTCATAAATTATGTAACTTGATCAGCCAGTAGAATTATGTGAAAGTGTCCAAAATTTGTCTTTATAAAATGTTCAGATGCATTGAAAAAAACCATACATTTGTATTATACCATATAGTCTTATTATTGTGATTGATCAACATAATGAAATGATATTTATGGAATTTACATCAGGGAGAGGAAAATGAAAATACAAGATATTAAATTGTTTGTGAAAAGAGCGACATAGAATGACTGCTCTGACTATAAACATACCTTATTTTATTTTATTTTTTCTCGAAAATGAATTTCAATTTCATGTTTTAAAAAATCAACATTTTGTACAAACACATTCATACTTGTGATAATTCAGCAGAGCCTTAAAGTACCAATTGAAGATCATAAAGGGCGAATATAGTGACCAAATTGATATACACTGCTCAAAATATTTAATGGAGCAATGTATTTACTTTCATTGTTCAGATATTTGCAGTTGCTTATTCTATGTTATCAACAAAAATGCATTAAGACATATCTTAGTGGTCAGAAACGATTAGATAGCCTTGATGATACCAAAGAATATTTCATTCTTTGTACCATTATATTGCAATAGAAAAATTGCTCCTTTAAATTTTTTAGCAGTGCATTATGCAGACACAATGAAAGTGAATTTATTTCATGTCAGGCTTTAATAATTTTTATTTTTCTCTAAAGATTGTGCTAGTTTATATTATTTGTGCTACATTTTTCTCCAAACTATTTTATAATGTACTAGCTGTGAAGTTTTATATTTGTATATTTTTATTATTTTATTGCTACAAACAAGTCTGTGATATATTTTTGTCTTGTCACTGGATGATTTGTCCATAATACTATATTCTGTCTTTTCGAAGTAGAGTGTTAACTACTTCCTATTTGTGCAGGTATCTGACATCAATGCATTGTGACATCATCAAATTCAATTGAAACCAGCATGAAATTCAGGGAAACAGGGTTACATATATGACGTTTTCAAAGGAATTTAATGATGTCACAATGCTTTTACGTCAGATACACAAATCGAATGTAGGACAGTAAAATTGAAAAGACAGAATTAATGTTCTACTGAGTATTAATGATTTAATTTGTCATTTTCCATATAACATTAGATGTAGAGCAAGTACAACAATTCAATCTCCATGAAGATTGGTTCATTTTATTCATCATTAAACATTTATATTTCTAGAAGGATCAATACAAAGTAATGTTGAAAATACACAAACATCTAATTTTAAAACATTTGTTGTTGTAGTTGCTTTTTGATTGGGTAGTCAAAGTTCTTTAACCAATGTCCATGAAGTATATATTTTTTGTAAGATCTGCAATTATATCTAATTAAACTTCAAGTTCAAAATTTTAAAAAATTCATTACGAATGAGTTTGGAAATTAATTTCACATTCCAACTGGAACCATGATTTGTTTAAGATATTATTCATTGTCAGAACATTTCAAAATTAATGCACTTTTTTCACTTTGGTAAACCCATTTTCAATTGATTGCTTTGAGAAATTTAAAAATCCGAAAGGGGATTCATAATTCACTTCAAGAATTTTTTAAGCAGTTACATGTTATGAAATGACCCTACTTTTGTTTACATATACATGTAGTACACATATTTGTTGTGATATCTTTTTTATGTACATTTAATACACAAAAAGTGCACTTTTTGATTTTTTTTTTATTAAGGTAATATTTGACATCAGAGTAATCAGTTTACTGTTCACTAATACGATTTTTAAAGGTCTGAATTTCTTTATAATGTATGATATATCACTATCATTGAATCCATAACATAAATATATCTTTTAATTTTGAGATCTGTATGTTTTTCTTTCAATAGCCATTTGTTCATTTTTGAGTTACCTCTTTTGTGTTGAATATTTTTGTATATGAGTATTGATGAATACATTATTGAAAATAAACCATGACATAAAGGTATGATATCTGTTAATTCAGTATGTTGTAAAATTCTGGCAAATTCTTATTTTCAGTATGTTGAACTCCCATTTTGAGCTGACCTCTATGAAATTGAGTAAGCTTATGCTGAACCATCGTGCGTCCCCATCCCTGTCCGTGTAAAAAGTTTTGGGTAGCTCAGTGTTGAACAAAGTACTGATGCCACAGTAATCAAACTTGTGCAAGTGATTTATCTCAGGATGCTGAAGTGAACCCATGCATCAAATGCTGCATCTGACCAATATTTTCCCCTTGAGTGACTTGGTTAAGAAGTTTGGGGTAGCTTGGTATCTGACAAAAACCTGATGCTACAGTAACTACACTTGCATGAGTGATTCATCTTGGGATGCTGATTCAAATCCATACATTGGATGCTGCATCTGACCTACATTTTCAACTTGAGTAACTTGGTTAAGAAGCTGGGATGCAAACATGCATATTGGATGTACCTTTGATCAACATTTCATAAGATGACCTTGACCCACTTTTTGCGCTTGATTTTGCTTTTAAATGCCAATATTGAACAAAGTGCTACATTTACCAAACTTGCATATTGGATGTATCTTTGATCAAACTTTCATAAAATTACCTTGACCTACTTTCCCTCTTGAGTGCTATTGCTTTTGGGCAAAGTGTGATTGCCACATGTACAAAACTTGACAAGTATTACTGTTGTACATGTACCTTGAACAAACTTTCATAAATTGACCTTCAATGGAGAAATGTTTAATGATTTAAATTTTGCTGCCATGATAATGCACATGCTGTCATGATGTGAGCTTTGTAATTTATGATTGCCTATGTTTATACCCCCTTTCCAACAAATTTGAGGGGGTATACTGGTTTTACCATTTTTAGCTCATCTGAGCCAAAAGCTCAAAGTGAGCTATTGTCATACCGCTTCATCCATCATCTGTCGTCCCTTGTCCTCCATAAACTTTTCATACTATCTCCAGAACGGCTGAAGGGATTTTGATGAAACTTGGTAGGTATGAAGTTATAATAGTCCCCTACAAGTGTGGTTCTTTTTCATCCGAATCTTGTTGTCTGTCCATGGACACAAATTTCGTTAGACACTAAAACTTATCAGTTATCAATGAGTATTTTTTTATCCTAGAGTGTGGAAACTTCACACAAGAATTGTTTATGAGGAAAGGAGGATCCTTATTGATTTTGCAGCTTAAAGGTCAAGGTCAAACAAGAGTTGTAAAGAAAACAACCTTTCAGCACTGTAACCCAAGTAATTCTTGATCTACAATTATGAAACTTCCTACATATATTACTAATGATCCAAGGAGGACCCCATTTTGATTTGTAGGTCAAATGTCATATTTGAATGTATGACGAGCACTCTATAGGTTAAGATTACTCTAGTTATAGTGCAGAAACAGTGTTTTTCATACATTCAAAGCTTACTGTAATCTTGACTTCTTCAGGAGGGGGGGGGGATTTACTAATTTAACCTTATCCGTCAATCCAATCATTTCATTGATTTCATTTCCGAACCTCAACTGGAGTTAATGTATTTCTTAATCTAGAGTCTTGAAACTTCATCCATTGTTTGTATGTTTATGAGAAAGGAGGATCCCTATGAAATTTGAGTCCAAATATCAAGGTCATACTAGACAGCATTTCATGGCATCTGTATCTGCTCTTTGATTCAATTTTTCTGTCCTACAACGATGAAACATCACACCTATATTACTAATGATCCAACAAAGAGCCCTATTGATTCTAAGGTCAAAAGGTGAAGGTCAATTTTAAATTTATGAAAAAAAAAAGTATTTCCACACATATCTCATATATTTCTTAATCTTGAGTGCTGAAACTTCACATATACATGCAGATTGTTATGAAGAAAGGATGGTCTCTAATAATTTTGGAGTCTTAAATATCAAAGGTCATGATCAAGGTCAAATAAGACCATTTAATGGCATTTATGCAATGTAACTCAAGTAAGTCTTTCTCAATAATGATGAAACTTCACGCATATGTTACTGATGATCCTATAATAGGAGCCCTATATTGATTTTGAGGTCAAATGGCCAAGGCCAACTTTGAATGCAGGAAAAATAGTGTATTGATACACTCAAGTATTTCTTTATTCAAAGTTGAATTTTCACACAGTTTATTAATGAGAAAAGGAGGATCTGAGAGAAAGTCAAACAAGACATGTATATACATAAAAAGCAGCAATCAACAGCATTTCGACACAATTTCTCGAGTAGTTCTTGACCCACATTGATGAACCTTTACACATATATTACATACGACAAAAAAAACCCCAAAGGATTCCTATTGATTTTGGGGTCAAAGTTCAAGGTTAACCCTTGCTTGCATGAAAAAATATTTCTGTTGTGAAAAGTGATTTCCATGCAATTGGCAATGCGTTCATTTGCAGACGTTGTCAAAGTTGACATAAAAGTACAACTTAATCATTGTTGACTAGAAAAATTTATCATTCATAACTTAAATGAGAGATGCTGATGCTTCGTTTAACTATAAAACAACTTTTTAAGATAAAAAAAGCTGGAAACTTTACATCTGTAAACAATCAAACTGTTACAGTTTTTCCAAACGTGTTTGAAAAATTTCCACAATTCAAAAGTACAAGTTAAAACTCAATTAAGATTATAGTTGGCATTATGGAAAACAGGATTTTTAAACAAAAACCTCACTTATTCTTGGCACTCGGGAATTAATTGAAGTTCATGCGTAGATTGCTGTAGCTTGTAAAGAAGGAATTTCCTTTGGCAGGCGCGTACCAAGAGCACTTTTCAAGTGGTCCCAAGCACTTTCAGTCCGGGGGAGGGGGATGTCAATTTGAGGTACATGTACAGGGCAATTTTCTTCATTTGAAATTAACCTTTACAGATATGGAAGCACCTGCGTATTTGTGCCTGGTTACGCGCCTGTTCGGTTTTATTCATTTATCTATTCATCTATTTTTTGTTTTTCCTAAATGTTCAAGGTTTAAATGTTTAGCTTATACCGCGCTAGGGACAAGAAAGTGGTAAGTAGGTTGGGTGTATTAAACCACAATTCAATTTTTCATTTCGGAAAAAAATAATTTTAAAAGTTCAAATTGAAAAATGAAAATGGAAAATGAACTCAAATACATACACTGTATTAAACCACAATTCAATTTTCCTTTGCAAAAGCAAGAAATGAAAATGGAAGGAAAAATTGAAACAATTTTCAATTTTCATTTAGAAAATGAAAAATTGATTCAATTTTTCATTTTCATTTTAAGATATAAAAGCGAAATTTGAAAATGCTTACAATTTTCAATTTTCCTCTTTAAAATATTATTTTCTGAATGGAAAATAGAAAATGGACTGTAATAGGCTGTACTAAACCGCACTTCAATTTCCGTTATGGAAAATGAAAAATTGAGTCGATTTTCCATTTTTACACTCTGCGCGCTAGATGAAGGTATGCTGTGTTAACGGCAAGCACCACCTTTATATGCATTTCTCAGTGGCGGATCCAGCGCCCCCTTTGCCGGGGGGGGGGGGGGGGGGGTCAAGGGGCGAATTTGCTGATTTTTACTGAAAATGGGCCAAAATATACCTGTTTTTGGAAAATTTTGGGTCAGTGCCGGGGGGGGGGGGGGGGGGGGGGGCGGACGTCCCCTCCGCACACCCCCCCCCCCCTTGAATCCGCCACTGTAATTCTGCCTGTTTTTTTAAAGACGAAACATAAGGATGTCATATTTGAGCTTTGCAAGTCATGAGGAATGAAAAAAATCGAAGATATATTATGAAATCGAGATTAAAAATATTTAAGAATATACAATGTTCATTTTTTTTTTACAGTTTATTGGAGTATGAAGACAATGGTTTGTCGCTGTGATCACAAATTATGTATTTCAACCGCGTAGGGGTAAAAGTTTCTGCTACATGTAGTAGTGCCAAGGACGTATATTGATAAACTATGTTAAGTACTTATGAAAAAATAAATTAACTTTCTGAAATCATTCCTTATTATTGAGAATATCGTTCAAACTGAAACATTTTCTAAATATATGTTACTTTTGAAAATGAAAATTGAAAAAAAAAGAATATCATGTTTTTATTTTTGAAAAGAAAAAAATCTGAATAATGACAATTTTGGATGTCAAAGTAATTCATTTGATTTTCATTATTATTTTTTTCCATAAAACTTAAATTCCCGAGTAAATCAGTATCTTTGAAAAAATCTTTGAAAACGGGAATACAATGTCGGGATCAAAAGTCGCTGAAATGGCGCGTAAATTTTGAAAACGAAAGTACGAGATGCTAGAAGATGGAACAAGGACAGGACGACTTTACAAGCTACCTAAGTAATCGTCATAAAATTTAACATTTCTATCATTAAGTTCCTTGAATAATTGTGCCTTTAAAATTCAAAAGACATAGGATTAACCCCCGAACCGAAGGAACGAAGAGAAAATGTCACGAAAACTTTTTTCAACCACTGGCACGAGACAATTTTTACCAGATATTTGTTTAGATTATTAGTGAAATTCTACTGGCACGGCAAAATTTCTACTTGCCTCGGACATCGAGCTCTCTCTGCCTCTGGCTATGTAAACATAATGATTAGTCCGAAAAATCTTGCCCAAACCCAGCCTTCAACGGTTAGGCCGGGTTTGGGTCAGATGTTTCGGACTATGTAAATATCTGCCTAACAATTCCTCACTGGCCATGTAAACATCTGCCTATGATTTGATCATCACACTCGCCAAAGCCTATAGGAGAGCGCAGCTCAGTGAATTATTTCAATCTTCAGGAATGGCTACTTTTGTTCAATCACAAGGGCTACAGTACACAACAAAGAGTACAGAATAAATAACCCACCAACCCTCACCTATACATGTAATGGCCGTATCGAGAACCATTGCCAAATTGCACTTCAGAAGGCCCCGGGTACTAGTCTATACTGCGAAGAGCAAGGTGAAGGTCGAATTGTCTTCACATTTCCTTTGGCAATGGTTCTCGATAAGGGTGACAGAGAGTTGCATACTATGAGGTAAATAACAAAGTTGATCATGTAGCCTGGAAGAACAGACGTTCACCAATAGCACAAAATTTGAGCTAGAAATTGATTGAGTGAATCGGGGCGATATCGTCATTCTAGGCACCCCTTGTGTTTGTTTACATGTATGTATTACATTGTATAGGTGGGGGTGGCGGGTTATTTATTCTGTACTCTTTGTGTACTGTAGCCCCTGTGGTCCAATTGAAAAAAAAATATTGATGGGTTAGATCAAATTTTTGTTTCAAGTCCGGACTGTTCTTCCGGATGCACATGCGCCCTTAAAATGTATATACATCATTTCCCTTTCGAGACGAAATTTAGGCACTATAGTGTGCAGTATGGAGGTACGTCAAGGGGGTAGATAAGAGATTTTTATCTATTTTTCCTTTTTGGAGAGATTTCTTTCTATGAGTTCGCTTCGTGGCTGTTTGACTCCTAGAGCTGCACTCTCTCTTATTTATATAGAGGTTGCAGGCCCTACTTTTTGAAGACATAAATAACCGAATAAGAAGTAGGGACTTTGTTACAGCTGTAACTAAGTAAATTACTTTTACAAAATTCTGAAAGAAATTACATTCCACATGTTCCTGTGCATGTATCAACATATGCATGTACATGTATGTAAATTCATTTGTTTTTACATTTTAATTTGATAGATTCCAGAAGAGCCAAGAAGTCGAAGCATCTGTCTGTATCAGAGCGACATCTCCTCCGTGATGCAGTATTTCAGCTTGTAACTTATCATAGCAGTGCTGATAGTGTTGTACATGAGGTAAAGTTACTAGTCTTATTTATCATTGTTAATTTTTGTTGGCCGGATTGCAAAGCAATTCCGGTCTATAGATTGACGATGTCCGTCCGTCTGTCCGTTTGTCTGTCCGTCCGTCTGCCGTCAACATTTTGGTTAAGGTTTCTGGTTGAGGCAAAATCTAAGGAACTATATGCAGTAGAAACTTTATATTATACATGAAGCATGCCCATGACAAGACCTTTCAATTTATGCCATAACATTTGACCTAGTGACCTTGACCTTGGACTTTGACCTAGTTAAACATTTTGGTTAAAGTTTCTGGTTGAGGCAAAATCTAAGTAACTATATGCAGTAGAAACTTTATATTATACATGAAGCTTGCCCATGACAAGACCTTTCAATTTATGCCATAACATTTGACCTAGTGACCTTGACCTTGGACTTTGACCTAGTTAAAGATTTTGGTTAAAGTTTCTGGTTGAGGCAAAATCTAAGTAACTATATGCAGTAGAAACTTTATATTATACATGAAGCTTGCCCATGACAAGACCTTTCAATTTATGCCGTAACATTTGACCTAGTGACCTTGACCTTGGACTTTGACCTAGTTAAAGATTTTGGTTAAAGTTTCTGGTTGAGGCAAAATCTAAGTAACTATATGCAGTAGAAACTTTATATTATACATGAAGCTTGCCCATGACAAGACCTTTCAATTTATGCCGTAACATTTGACCTAGTGACCTTGACCTTGGACTTTGACCTAGTTAAAGATTTTGGTTAAAGTTTCTGGTTGAGGCAAATTTAAGTAACTATATGCAGTAGAAACTTTATATTATACATGAAGCTTGCCCATGACAAGACCTTTCAATTTATGCCATAAAATTTGACCTAGTGACCTTGACCTTCGACTTTGACTTACAGATTTTGATTAAAGTTCCTGGTTTAAGCAAAATCTATGGTACTGTATGCAGAAGAAACTTTATATTATTAATGAAGCTCGCCCATGACAAGACCTTTCAATTTATGCCGTAACATTTGACCTAGTGACCTTGACCTTGGACTTTGACCTAGTTAAGGATTTTGGTTAAAGTTCCTGGTTTAAGCAAAATCTATGGAACTGTATGCAGTAGAAACTTTATTTTATACATGTAGGTTTCCTCTGACAAAACCTTTCAATTTATGCTGTATTATTTGACCTATTGACCTTGACCCAGTTGGTGACAAAAACTTACTTTGCAATCCGGCCATACCGTCTTTAGCGGTGTTTTATTTTTTGTTTGATCTAAGAATCAGGTCCAAAATGGGCAAAATTACAAAATAAGCATATTTTTTTTTTTTCCGTGAGAATCTACAATAGATGTACAATTTATCGTTTTAGTAAGATTTATTTTAGATGGTGACATAGAAAGTGCCACCTCTCATTGAAAATTCTGGTTTTGAATTAACACAATCTTACCATCACATTGCTACATACAACTCTGCTAGGCTACTAGTGTTGTACAGTACACCGGAAGACATTTTGAAATCGATAATCGGAAAATAATCTGAAAGGGTAAATTGAACGATTATTGATTTAAATAAAAAAACAATCTTTCATAAGAAATGCAACACAAAAGACAGATTGGCATTATCTTTTTCCTTAATATTAAGAAATGTTGGGATCGGAAATCGATTATCGGTGACAAATTGTTTATCACTGTTGTCTGTTGTGATGATGTACATGTATGATTCCTACTAAAATAAGCATGATAAGTTCATGTACATATGCAGTAAACTAAAAATTGTTTTTGTTCGTTGATAGGCAAAAGGCATAAAGCTTGAGGATTCATCACCTACGCCCGTGTTTCTACAAGGTAAATAATAATTTTCCATTTACCCATAACCCAATAACTCATTAACTGGCCTGCAATGGTAAACACATTATACGGCTAAAGGAACTTTAAGGAAAACACATTTTCATACAAAATAAGTTACTGTAGTTGTTCAAGAAATAATCAGTCATAATGAATTGATGGTTTGAAGGTATCATTATGTTTCATTTGAATTTAGATAAAATGTTATTTCTTTAAAGAACAAGAATGTGTACAGCCAAAAAATGGTCAAGAACAATAAATTTTCCATGCTTGTATCACTTTAATCCTAATATGCGTACAATTAATCGATAAAATTCAATCAACTGTATCGGCAGATATTTTGAAGACATGCATCCGTAGTGATAAATCAGAAGGTGGAACTTCTTTTATGGTGGTTGAGAATGTGGCGGCTAAATTACTGCTCATCGCCCAAAACCAAAGTGGAAAACAGATATTTTCTCACTCAGAAAAGGTATGTGTTAGATTATCTAATTTCATACACAAAATTTAATATTTCTTTTTCAAGGAAACTTTAAGTATGGCATCTAGCACACGGACCACATGCGTCACATTTAAAAGAAAAGACGTTTATGAATTTTCTCAGAAGAATAGGTTTTTTAATCCATGTTTATGGGAAATAATAATTCTGATTAAAATAATCTGTGACAGTTATATGCGACAGTTCCATTTACAACATACTTTACCAACAATTACTTAGTAAACAGAACTCAAATCAGATGATTGTATTAATCAGAGTTGGAAATACATGTAATAACATTTTGTCCAAAATTTTAATACCCATGTCTTTAAATGGAACATGTTATGGTGTGGCGTTGTCTGTCTGTCTGTCTGTCTGTCTCTTTGTCTGTCTGTCTGTCTGTCTGTCTGTCTGTCTTTTCCCTACCTTGTGTTTGCAAGACAGCCTTAACAATAATCCCTTAAAAATTCATTTTCCATTTCGATTTTCCATGTAGATTGCCTATAACATGACAAAGAACGCTATTGATTTTCTTTTGAGGAAACATTGTTTTTAAAAATCATTAAATGTCTTTATATGCTTGCTTCAAGAATAAAATATACCATTGACATTGAAAAATTTGTATTCACTAAATTGGTAGTAATAAAGTCCTGTCCGGCATATTTTGCAGTGTTTGTGTTGCTGCATGTATTTTTTAAGGTAATTAATTTCTGCAAGAGCACATATTTTTCAGATTGACATCCAAGCTCAAGTATGCTGCCTTTCAAGTACAATCCAGGAACAGTCATTCCAAAAACCAAGACTCCTGAATCTTCTTTGTAAAGAGGTAAGGATTTAGACTTGCTGTATGTTTGCACTAATTGTATCAATGGATAGAATTTGGAACATAAATTTTGAATTTCATTTTATAAAATGGGTCAAGGTCACTACAAGCTACTGTCACCATGGTGACGTCTGTGATGTTGATGTTCCGACTCCTAAATTCTGATGTACTTACAGTTACTTTTGTATATTAAATATATTACTAGGAATAAAGTTCATGTTTATCATGTTTATGCCTTCCTCAAACTTAGATGTGCCAACTATACATGTATGTTCAAGTAAACGTATGTCGGCACCGTGGTCTAGTGGTAAGGGTGCCGGGCCAGTGACCGTAAGGGCGCCGGGCCAGTGTCCGTAAGGTCGCTGGTTCGAGCCTCACTAGGACCACGGGTTAGCCGACATATACTCCCATATGTTCTGTTTTGAATACTAAAAAATGTCCTTGTCTGCATTGTTTACATGTCTGTGTGGTATTGTTTTTTTTAAAAAACGAAAAAAAGGTATGTCCTTTGATCTCTTTGTCCATCAGTCTTCTAAGATTTTTTTAAGTCTTAGATCACTGTAAATGGACTTGAATATTTCCAAACTTGTGCCCGTAGTCTGAGGGTAAGAGAACAATTGTCTAGATCTGAATTCAGGGAGGTGGTAAATTATATATCTTTCTTCCCCATGTTTGTATGGATAATTTTTCACTGTTTGAAAGCTGTTGACCAGTATCCATGGGTTATTAGTTACCTAGTCATCTGGAGATCTGGTACAGGATGATACCAGGTCACTAGGTTTTATACTGGGCGAGGCGAAGCCAAGTCCGGTATAAAACCTATTGACCTGGTATCATCCCATACCAGGTCACCAGATGACTAGGTAACGAATTTACCCCACTGATGACCTATTTAAATAATTTCCATAGAGTGATTGGACGTCATTGTCTGTTTAAGCTATGGCGCCAACATGAAGGATAACATTGTGAAGTCACCAGGGTCTGGTATAAAAGGCGAGGCTCCTGGTATAAGATATACCACGTCTTCACGTGACCGTTATTAACCAATGCTATCCGGGATTTCCAGGCAAACTTGTCAGAGGTGGGGTAAATATTATAATCTTCATGTGGACAACCATATCTAGAAAATCAAAGTATTTGTTCTTCATCATTTCAGAAATGCCTTCCTATTTTATATCTATGGTGCTTACACATGGAAGAAATTATGACTATAGGATCTTATCTGACTTAGTAAGTATATTAGGCCATGTAAAATAAAATCTATGTTTCTCAGACACCGCCGCGTGCTATAATTTGCCGCCGATGAGACGTTTTTATTGTAACTTCAGAAAAAAATATCCGCCGTGTCTCATCCTCGATCGTCGATTAAAATCGAAATATCCATTTATTTCATTGAACATGTTTATTGTCCTGTAAAATCATCCAAACAGTACCCGATGAATAAAAACTTTTAAAAGCCCGTATAAATTACGGCGCGTTCCGTATTTACGTTACGGGTGAAGACTTTATCCACGAGCCGTTTAAAGGGAATTGTATAGGATATACTAACAACATGCCGACACGTGCTGCGGACATTTAATACATCGAGTATTACATGTATTAGAACGTTGGTATAGTTTTCTTTATTGATCTCTACAGCATATGTAAATACCTATGCCGAACAATAGCAAGTGTCCATTGTAATACTTCCGAATCTATTAATAATGACGTTCACATTGTAAAAAGTATAAGTAAGGACTGCCGACGAACGCAAGAGAAACGTAGTTAAATGATCTTTAAATCTATGAATAGAAGAATGTATATTGTACCCGTGTACATTATTTTATCAGACGGTGGTTAATGCTGAACACTTCATTCATCCAGACTAGACTTCCGAAGATATACGCTATCGGCCAAATTTTTAACCATATGAACGGGTCCATCCGAGGAAGTGAGGGGTCGTATTTAACTTGGTTTAAACAAGATGTGAGCAAATAACACCCGTCAAGTCTCTTACGCCATTCTATTAATGAACGCACGGCAACCAAAACGTGTCATACTTCGTATATTTGTATCTATTAGCTTCTTCCAGTCAGACAGATGAGCTACGTCTCCCCGTTCTCAGAGGGAATAGGCTATTTTACTTTTTAAAAAAATCAACTTATTTACAGGAGAAAGCCATAAATTTTAATGTACATGTACTATTATTTTGACTGACGGTTCAAAGACAGTTTTCTATGAAGAAAAACTGGGGGGGGGGGGGGGGAGCAGCATAAGATTTTTTGCCTTATATGAATAATGGGGGGGGGTGGAGGATTAGACAGCGCATACAATTTTTTGCCTTACATGAATAATAAGAGTATTCTTGATGGAAAAAAAAAACAAAAAATGAAAACCCTTCCTACCTAGCCACTTTTTTTAGACCCAATTATCTGAGAAACATAGAATTAATTTTACATGGCCTTAGGTATATGTATACCCTGCATTTAACAATGATTTTGGATAACCTTATTTCCGAAGTAGGACGGTCACTTTCTATTAACTAAGAAAGTACTTGTGGTGAAAAATGTTTTAATAACTTAATATTTTGAATACTCAGCTTAATTTTTTCTTTTGATTTCTTAACTAGCTAGTTTAGGAAACTTTTCTCTCAAAGTCATTAAAGATATAAAAGATTTGATGTGGTATACTGTATACGTAGAATCATTCGCTGTGTATTAACCTTCGCTACTTTCGCGGTCATAGTCGTACCGCGAAAGTTTGTCTCAGTGAATCAAAATACCAAAAACCATCATTAAAATACGGATTATATGTAAATGCTTATGATCATAAGACGCACATATTCTTTCTCAAAAACATATAGCACTAGATCAAACGATGGCATTTCTTCTGCGTGTATAAACGTTATGTCCATTGGTAAAACATAAATACGATATCTCTCTGACGCGTAATGAATGTGTTGTATTATCTTGCTGTCAATGATTAGATTGTTTGTTTAATAATTAAATATAACCTGTATTGTAATTATTAAACAATTACCGTCAGGGGAGTGTTATTCTCAATCAAGTTTGTACATAATTATGGTACGATGTACACAACATGTGTAAAAAGTATCTACACTCAAACGACCGTGAGTCTTGAATCTAGCAAGTCCGGTTGATATACATACGTAAAAATGTTATTGCCGTAACATGGTTAAAATATTTCAGCATTATTGCTTTTTTGCTTTATATTTAGATCCGTTGAGATCTTCTTTCCCGGTTGACGGACTAGTGTAAATAGCGTTGAATTTTACACAACGTACGTATCTACTTCCTAGTATACAATACACGCATCTTATTTCCGTGCGATTGTAACTAGACCATTCAAAGATATTGAAATTTTAAACAAGGGAATAGTCCGTGAAAGCCCTCATCCTTTTCGACAGACCGGCGCGGAGAGTTAAGTGTAGGAATGATGCAATTTCATGGACTTCCATTTCAAGCGATTATTACAACTACAGCCCTTCGCACCGTGTCTAATGAAAAAAAAACGTATTGTTGGTCGTTTAAAAATGTATATTGATGAGGGGCGGATCCGCGAATCATTGTCCACGCGAAATGGTTTACTCTTCTAAACCCGCGAAAGAAAGTACCAGCGAATGATTCTACTTATACAGTATATAAAAGAGTATATTTTATAGATTTCACTATGATTACAGTAAATCTAATGATGCTGGATTTGTTCCTACCATTGCTGAGAGTATGATAGCCTATCTACAGGGCCTAAAAATAAAGGATGACAGTACCGATACAAGTTTGTGGAATGATTCTGCTGTATTCAAAGGTAAAAAAATTCTTAATTGTTTTCATCTTTTGCTCCACAGATTCTTGAAGGAAAATTTCTCTCACATACATGTATGCATGTATTTTTTGCAGCGGGGCTAAGCCATTTGTATCTAAAACCTGGCCTTGTGACCATGGCTTTGGCCTTGTGACCATGACTTTGGCCTTGTGAACTTGACTTTGGTGTTGTGACCTTGGCTTTGGCCTTGTGACCTTGGCTTTGGCCTTGTGACCTTGGCTTTGGCTTTGTGACCTTGGCTTTGGCCTTGTGACCTTGGCTTTGGCTTTGTGACCTTGGCTTTGGCCTTGTGACCTTGGCTTTGGCCTTGCGACCTTGGCTTTGGCTTTGTGACCTTGGCTTTGGCCTTGTGACTTTGGCTTTGACGACCATGGCTTTGGCCTTGTGACCTTAGTTTTGGCCTTGTGAACTTGGCTTTGGCCTTGTGACCTTTGCTTTGGCCTTTTGACAATGACTTTGGCCTCGTGACCATGGCATTGGCCTTTTGACCTTGGCTTTGGCCTTGTGACCTTGTCTTTGGCCTTGTGACCTTTGCTTTGGCCTTTTGACAATGACTTTGGCCTCGTGACCATGGCATTGGCCTTTTGACCTTGGCTTTGGCCTTGTGACCTTGTCTTTGACCTTGGGACCTAGGCTTTGGTTTTGACCTGACAGGTACTTTTGACATCTGTAATCCCATTTCTCTATTTTCCATAATTTACATGTCTAGTTTCTGACAGTGACAATCATAGTCTATTTTCACTTATTAATACAGTCAGCCGGAACGCCAATCCCTATTTTGACGGTTGGAAGCATTGTTTCTAAAAGGGGCGGATAACTCTTGACACAAAAAGTAGCAGAATAAGAATAAATTGGGCTAAACGACCTTAATTGTTTATCTCAAATTTTATATACGAGGGCCGTTCCAAAAGTTCGTGGACAGGTCAAATTTTGAGAAAGTTACAGGAGTTATGATGAAACATAATTTATTTCTTGAATATACTAATAATCTTTATTAGACATGCAAAGTTTCATTAAGATTAATTAAAAACATTAATAAAAAATAGCTCTTTTCACAATGCTTGGTCATAGCGTACGGAGCACCTCACAGAAAAGTAACGACGTCACATTACATTACAGATAAACGCGTCATTCCTTTTCGAAGTATACTCCTTGTAAGTCCACACACTTTTGATGTCTCTTCACCCATCTTTCAAACACGGACTTGTACCAGGACTCTTCAATGTTTTTTTATGATACTTCTTGTTGCAAATCGGAGCTCCGTCAAATCAGCAAAGCGCTGACCACGGAGTTGAGACTTGATGTGCGGGAAGACGGCGAAGTCCATCGGTGCGAGATCTGGGCTGTAAGGGGGATGATCCAACACTTCAAACTCAAGCAAGCTGAGCTCAAGTCCGGTATAATGTGCGGTATGGGAAGGTGCATTATCTTGATGAAAAATAACTCTGTTCAAATCGGCCGCCATTTCTGGACGCTTCTTCCGTAAAGCCTGGATAAGATCCCTGCGGACTACCTGTAAACAGAACACCGATTTTATTTATTTATTTATTCATTTACCTTTTTTATATTTTGAAATGAAGGAACCTGATTATATTTGGTTTATGAATACAAAAAAGTATGTATAATCAAAATGATAATTATTGATTATTATATTACTTACCTTTGAATAATAAGCAGCATTTACTGTCTGACCTTTTGGCACTGCATGTGTTAGAATCATTCCTCGTCTATCCATGAACATGGTGAACGTATGATTTCCCTGTGAACGGGTGACTTTTGCCTTTTTTGGGGGCGGTGATCCATGTCGTTTCCACATGCTTGATTGTTGTTTGGTCTCAGGATCGTAAAAATACAGCCATGTTTCGTCTGTCATAATTATGCCATCAAGAAATCGATCACCCTCTCTCTTCCATCGTCGCAAGAAACTTGTCGATGCTTCAACTCGTCGTCTTTTTTCATCATCCGATAGCAACCGGGGAACCCATCGTGCACTAAGTCTCTGAAATCCTAGTGTTCCTGTAACAATTCTATGCGCAGTCCCAATCCCAATATCATGATGTTCAGCGATTTCTCTTACCGTCAAACGCCGATCATTATCAAGGGAAGATACGATGTCATTTGCCAACTGTTTGTCTGCTGTTTTAACTCGACCTGACCTTTCGTCATCGTTGATATCTACCCTTCCATCTTGAAATCGCTTGTACCATTTATACATCATAGACCTTGATATGTTTGGTCCATCTCCAGCAGCATTCATGAACTGTAAAGTATCCGTAGGGCTTTTTCCGACCGCAACACAAAATTTAATTACTGTCCGGTGCTCCGTAAAGTCCATTGACGTCATCAATTTTTGATTTATCTTATCACCCGACATTATAAAAAATCCACGTAAAATCAAGAGTACTGGTCTGATAGTATTCAAAATTCACAGAAATGACGTCGAATAGTTGTTATGACGTCATAGAAACTTTCATCGAGAATCGCGCTTTTTTTATTTTTTTATTGTTGTCCAAATGGAAGGGGATTATATTATGAGCAGAGCTAAAATCGTAGTGCTCCATAGACTCTACCTTACCCGTATAAATAGGGCTATGCTAAACTTTTAAATTATGATATTGAATCCATATTTTGCGTTTTTATACGCCCGTCATTTGACGGGTCGTTTTATGGTATGGCGAAGTCCGTCCGTCCGTCCGTCCGTCCGTCCGTCTGTCCGTCTGTCCGTCCGTCCGCCTATGGAACGCAATAACTTGATTATGCGTCAACAGATTTTCATGAAATTCATACATTATGATTTGACTGTGGAGAGGAAGCCGCCTTTTGATTTTCAGGTTCATCCGATTTGTCGTTACAGAGTTATGGGACTTAGATTTTTAAAATACAGTGAAAATATACTTAAATATAAAAAAATTATTTAAAAATCTATTTCTGGTCGAAATGTTTTGAAATTTTGTATACTTCAAGTAGAAAGGATGTTCTTTGACATATGTAACGGGTTTTTAATTTTTTTGTCGCATAACCGAGATATTGTATGTAATAGGAAGGGGGGGGGGGGGGGGTTATATGCACATACATGTTAAGCTAAGGGCAAAATATAGGCGCATGGAACGCAATAACTTGAATATGCGTCAACAGATTTTCACGATATTCATACATCATGTTTGGACAATGGAGAGGAAGCCGCCTTTTGATTTTCAGATTCATCCGATTTGTCGTTACAGAGTTATGGGACTTAGATTTTTAAAATACAGTGAAAATATACTAAAATATTTAAAAATTATTTAAAAATCTATTTCTGGTCGAAATGTTTTGAAATTTTGCATACTTCAAGTAGGAAGGATGTTCTTTGACATATGTAACGGGTTTTTTAATTTTTTTGTCGCATAATCGAGATATTGTGTGTAATAGGAAGGGGGGGGTTATATGCACATACATGTTAAGCTAAGGGCAAAATATAGGTGCATGGAACGCAATAACTTGAATATGCGTCAACGGATTTTCATGATATTCATACATTTTGATTGGACTGTGGAGAGGAAGCCGCCTTTCGATTTTCAGGTTCATTCGATATGTCGTTACAGAGTTATGGGACTTAGATATTTTAAAATACAGTGAAAATATACTAAAATAGTTAAAAATTATAATAAAAATCTATTTCTGCTTGAAATGTTTTGAAATTTTGTATACTTAAGGTAGATAGGATGCACTTTGACATATGTAACAGGTTTTTAATTTTTTGGTCGCATAACCGAGATATGTGTAATGGGGGGGGGGGGGGTTATATGCACATACATGTAAAGCTAAGGGCAAAATATAGGCGCATGGAACGCAATAACTTGAATATGCGTCAATGGATTTACAGGATATTTCTACATTGTAATCAGACTTAGAAGAAGAAGCCGCCTTTCGATTTTCAGGTTCATCAAATTTGTCGTTACGGAGATATGGGACTTAGATATTTTAAATACAATGAAAATATACTAAAATAGTTAAAAATTCTTTAAAAATCTATTTCTGGTCAAAATGTTTTGAAATTTTGTATACTTCAAGTAGAAAGAATGTTCTTTCACATATTTAACGGGTTCTTGAATTTTTTGTCACATAATCCAGAAATTATGTGTAATGGAGGGGAGTTATATGCACATACATGTTAAGCTAACGGCAAAATATAGGTGAATGGAACGCAATAACTTGAATATGCGTCAACAGATTTTCATGATATTTGTACATTGTGATCAGACTTTGAAGAGGAAGCCGCCTTTCGATTTTAAGATTCATCCGATTTGTCCTTATGGAGTTATGGGACTTAGATATCTTGGTGTTGTGAAAAAAATCCCAACGGGCGTATCTTGCTGCGTGAGCGTAGGCTTTATTCTTCTCTGAAAATGTAATTTCATCGGTAGAAAATTTAATTGACTGTCACCCTTAAATGGAGTAATTATGGCACGTGTCCACAAACTTTTGGAACGGCCCTCGTATTATTATACAACAAATAATACTCGGATATAATTCACTACATATAACAAGGGATTTTTGATATTTTTCAGCCCTGCTAAAGATCCAACGAAAATTGTGCATACACCGTTGGTTTTAAAAGCTGACACAAATGCTCCCCTTTGCACTTCTGGTCAAAATTCAATGATAATCTTTTCAACAGAATCCCAGTTATGATACCTATATAGAATTTTAGTCAGTTAGTACTCTATAGATAGGAATAAAAACGCTATAACGAGGACCAGATTTTAATTAAAATTCATCATTACGGACTCAGAATACACCAAATTCAAGTGGCAATGGAATTTTCAACATTTGTTGGATGGTTTGATACCTTGTAGATCATTTTGTGCCCATGTCATGTTTCATTTTGGCAAATCTAACCACTTCGCAGCACTGACTTGGGTACATGTGTACTCGTGTGCTCGCTGTTTACAAACGAGTTTCCATACGTTGACATGAATGATGGACGCCCGAACAGCATATCGAAGTTTGAAAGGTGACACAAACCCCTTAAGGCAAAGATCGGCATACTATTTTTGGTTTTGGTGACTTCGGTAATATATAAAGTTTACATTCAGATTGTTCCCAACCATTCCCAGCCGGGATTTTAAAAGAAAATAAGCAATAAAATGCAGGTAAACAGATCGCTGGCGAAAAACTGCCCTTGACAACACCTGATTTATTTCAAAATGCCACAAAATTTACCTGATTAAGTGTTATGACTTGAAACGGTATCTCTATTGCCATCAAAATCACCTGTTCATTCTTGCTTACACATGCAGCACAGTCAGTATGACGCGTTTTTGATGACGTGGTACAATGTCGTCATATTCAAAACATTTGTCACGTGACATCGTTTTTAAACTTCAAAGACAAGTGCCGAATGGCGTTCCGGCTGAGTGTACTTGACATGACCTCGATTGGTACCAAAGCCTTTGACTTTAATTAGGCCTTGACTTTTGACCTTCTTTAAGAAGACAGATTATTTTAAGATACATGTAAGTCTGCCAATGGTTCATTGTTTTTCATAAATTTATTATACATGTACATGTAGTTTGTTTCACAATTCCCATAGACAATGTCATTTTAACTGTAGTAAGAACAATCGATACTCTTCTTTTTCATCAAATTGTATTTGCTGTCAGTATATAGAACTAAATTAATTACAATTCTGTGTAATTTTGCAGTTCATTTTTGCTTTTCTTTTAGATCTTTTTCACCAGTTCATCAACTTTGCTTTCACAGAACAAGTAGATTCAAAAGCATGCAAGAAGGTTGTGTATAGTGGTTTTCCTCTTGACTTTAAAAGATTTATGAGTTACCAGATATTCCCTTTGTTTTGGGGTATTAGTGCATTGTACTTTTACCCCACAGAATGGGCAGAATTATTACTAATGGGATAAGTTCGGAAACATGTATATATATGCAAAACCAATGTAATTCATTGAGATGAAACTATTGAAAGGAACATGTATGCATTTCCCATGAAAACGCCCATGATGTAACAATGCATAAAATCTAAAGAAACATGCCGTGACGGCTTTTCTAACCTGTAAACTGAACCCGCTTTGACCTGAATGGCAATGTCGCCTTTTTACCAAGAAAAATGCGATTTCAGAGAACAAAAATGAAACAGACGACTGCGGTTCATATACATGTACATGCATATAGAATAAATGTCATAATTTGTGTTTTGTTATTACGGGTATGCAACACACAGCAAGTGCATTTATCGCATGAAATGGGCTTATGCCCATTACATGTACGATAAATGCTCTTGCATACCCGTAACAAAACACAAATTAAGACACTTATTCTCTATATACTATAGCAGTCCAAGAGAATACTGAAAACAGTAATATTACTAAAACTAATAATATAACTTTAATTGGAGTTATCTTTCTTGAAAATTTATCTCTTTATATTACTGAAAGTAGTAATACTACATGTATATAGATTGTCAGTTCGCTCTTATACCAGTGGATTCGGGGAGAAATGAGGGTGATTAGGAGTTGTATCTCATTCAAATGTACACTGAAAAATTGTTTAAAACATCAGGAAATTTTTTTCCTCAACATATTAGAAGAAAATGTTATATCGGAAAGAAGAAAAAGTGAAAAATAGGTTCCAAATGGACATTATTTTCACTTTTTGTGTAAAAATTTGTTCAGATTGAATGAATTTGTTGTTGAATGAAAGAATTGTGTGATAAAAGCTCTGCTTGTAGCTTTAAAATGTTGCTTTGTCTATATTACAGAAAGATGTAATATAAGGTGGCAACATTACTGTTTTCAATAATATCAGGGATTATTGTTAACAGTAATATTACAGTTTTAAGTAATATTACTATTTATAGTATTCTCCAGGACTGTATAGATAAGTCAATAATAAAGAATAATTATGTCTTCACCGTTCAGAAATCAATTAACAGTGCTACATGTAGAATATCTTTAATAGTTTTAATTGAATTTACACTAAAGGGTTTCTTTGTTAGCAAAGCATATAGAAAGCACAATCAGTGAGTGGGGACATTTTTCCACAACTTTTTAAGGTTGTCTTATAATCTTTCCTTGTAGGTATCCAAGGCCGTGCTAGAGCAATTTATCACAAGTATGTCATATTTTATTACATCATGGAACTTGTATGACTTCTGTTATTGTCACAATCCAAACAAATAACTAGTGTAAAGAAATTTGAAAAAAAAATGTCAAGCTAGAAGTAGTCTTTCTCCCTCTTTAATCACAAGAAGTAAAAGCAACTATTGGATTTCCATTTTGGGGGGGGGGGGCTTCTTTTTGTTTCATTACAAGTAATATATTTTATGCTACATGTAGTTAAACTTCCTTTTATGTCATTCCCAGTATTTTCTTTGCATTCTAAGAAAATCATCCCTGATAAAGTTAACTTCTCATGATTTGTTTCTATTGCATTCACCTCTTTTTCTCTTTAACAGAGATGCTGGACTTATTGACACGTAGGTCAGTTACTTGCAGTATAACTATACCTGATCTGATCTCCGGATGCCCAGCAGACATCGCAAAGAAATTCTGTGCTTTTTCTATTCAGACCATGTTAGGCTACAAGCCTGTTTACAAAGGTCAGTCAAAATAGGTTTAATTTATACGTGTATTTTTATATATTTTAAGCTAGCGTCAATATTTGCCCGTTCTAAACATTATTCCTTTTCAAATCATTTAATTTCCATTGTGAGTTTTTCTTAAGAAACGAAGATTCTGATTGGCCGAGAAATTGTGTTGATACCTACATCAACTGAAACCGGAAGTACGCGCTTAGCAATGTCGTAAGCAACGTTGTTGGCAACACAATTTTAAAGCTGCAAATACATGTAAGCATTGAAACGCGACAAAATGAAATGATAAGTAATCAATGTAGTATTTTTTTGGTTGATTGAAGTATCAACACCAAAAATTGAGGGAAAACTGCATTGTGCGCGTAGTGCGTAGTGCAAGATGCATAAGTTTTCCCTCAATTTTTTGTGTTGATACTTCAATTAACCAAAAAAATATTACAATGATTCCTTAATTATTTATGTGTTGGAGGATTTCAGTGCAAAATGCAGCTTCAATTTAGGATGGCCAAATATCAGAAATTGCATCTGTTGGCGGTTTATACATTATGACGTTGTTATCAAATAGACAGTTATTGTTTGACAGGCCATTTACTATGACATCATAATGGCAAAGTGATCTAGCAGGTGCAATGACAAACATTTTGGGATTCTTCCATTTCTCCCCATAGATCCATGTGGCACAAGTCAAATAATGGATACCCAAATAACCAATATCTTACCTGCTGCTGGACTTTTATATCATGAAATCATCATCAATGGCCCCACAAATTATATCAGTGGGATTTTGATTGTGACATTATAACGTATTTGACGTATAAATCTGCCTTTATAGTTGCAATGTCAGACATTTTGGAATCCCCCAATTTGGTCTTTTTAAAATAGAGAGTTACTTCCCATTTGTGCAGGTATCTGACGTCAACGCATTGTGACGTCATCAAATTCTATAAAAACCAGCATGAAATTCAGGGAAACAGGGAAACAGACAATGTATATGACGTTTTCAAAGGAATTTAATGACGTCACAATGCTTTTCAGTCAGATACATGTACATGTACCTGCACAAATCGAAGGTAGGACTGTAAAATCAAAAAGACGAAATTGTGTATCATAAGTGAGATACATGTAAATGTATTGTCAAATATCAGATACATGTACATGTATTGCACCTTCTGGCATAACAGCATACATGTGAACCTCCCGGCGGGAGGACGAAATCTCCCAACGAAACGAGGATTCTCCGATGGGAAATACATGTAGTCCTCCCGACGAAACAAAATCCTCCCGACGAAAACTAAAATCCTCCAGATTTCTCCGGTGAAATGCAAAATCCCCAGTTGTGTATTAATTACGTTACGCATTACATCATACAATAAATCAGTAAGTGCTAATTTATACAGGTGACAGGTATATTGCTGGACAAACAAAGTAATTAGTGCTGCGTTCTCTACACCGTCACGGGTACCTGTCTGCCCCCGGGGACGTTATACCCAGTACATAAGAATCTTCGTCAACGGAGCGTAGTAGGACAACGTCTGGTAATAATTCTTGTAAAAGGGAAAGAAGTCGAGCTCATCAGGAAATATCAGAAAGAAATATCAGCTGGACAATTTACAGGGATTGGGAAGGTCATGCGACATAGCCCCATTCCGGTAAAAAAAATGGCCCATTATTAAATTGGCAACTCGCTGCGCATTATTCTACGGTGTCCATTTTCTGTTTTTTTTTTATCTATCTAAACGTTTTTTACTCGTATGAATAAGTTATTTATGTTGTAATGTAGATCTATACATTGTACCAGTAGCAGTAACGCGTGGATCCTTTCACCCGAGAGGTTCTTTTCTATTATGAGGCAATATTGATTTTTCTCGGACATTCTTTTTAATCCTCGTTCTGCGCCTGAAATTTAAATCTCCAATGTCCACTTACGTATCTTATCTATTAACAAGTGTATGCGTTCATCCGTAAAATTATCATATCATTTTAACTTAAGTGGTCAGTCAACATGGTCAATGGGTAAATTTGTACAGAAATGTCAATTGCAGCCATGCTGCCCCAATGCATTGAGCGTCCCCTCCCCCCTTTCCTACTATCAGCAAAGCTGAAAATGAAGCTGCCCATACGTGGACACAAAAAATACAGAATAGGTGGCTGAAAGTTCAGTCTTGGCTGCTCTGTGATATATGCAAAAAATAAACTGCAAATTATTCATTGGAAATTGTGAAATTGGGGGAATATGTGTTAACGTCTGATACGTCTGATGTGTATGCAATTGGTCATTTTTGAAATGGCTGATGGCCCATTGTTTTTGAGAATGGCCCATTGTTCAAAGTCAAAGTGGAATGGGCCATAGTCCATAGAGCAAGTTTGCCTTCTAGATCACTGGGGCAATAGAGAAAACTTATCTAATGAAACTCTCAAGAATTTGTTAACTGTTTAACATGTTTTAAAATAAACAATAATGATTCATGTTTTTAGTTTAAACCATAGCATCACAAATTGTTGTTCTTTGTAAAAAGGCATACCTTGCATACCAGCAAAGTAGAAAGTAATGAAAAGAAAGAAAACAAATGTTAAATAAACATCATAACACATTTATAATGTAGTTTTCCCCGCATTTCACCTAAAATAACGGTAAATTGTAGACCGATAAATCCTCCAGATGAAAAAATTAAAACCTCCAGATGAGAGGCCAAATCTCCAGATGAAAATTGAAAATCCGCGAGATTTGTGGAAGCAAAAGGTTCACATGTATGTGACAGACCTCTACTAATGATATCATAATCGAAGATTTGTCAAAAAATGTTTTGACGGGCCATCTGATTTTGTAAGTCCACCAGCAGGTGTGGTGTTAGACATTTGGGGTTCTATCAAGTATGATTTGACAATAGTCCCTGACTTTCAATAGTTACATGTAATCACGGAAACCCCAATGAGCAGTCTCGAAAATTTTACTATGCATTAATTAATTAATATCGCATGGGACACTATTGAACACCGACTAATGATTAATTATCGCTGTGACCTCTTAAACACACACAGTGTAAATGCATAACAATTTTATTTTAAAGATAAGCCACCACTTTACTGAACTTTTCTTCATATTATGAATACACGGACAGCTTTAACAAGAATTGTACCATAGAACCAGTAGAGTCACTAATTCGTAAAGGACCTCTGGTTTCAAATGAATTTACATGTATATGTGCATCTACTTTTACAAAAAAAAAACTTAATACATTTATTACTAGCTCATCTAACTTAAGTCTATATGTACATTAATTTGCTTGGTTGTTTTTTCATACACAGTGGCTGATGCTCTGTCAAGCAAGGACTGGACTTTTGCAAAGTTAGAGACTTCTTTCACAGAATGGTTGAAAATGGTATAATTTTTTTATAACTTGCTTCTTCTTTCAATGATAAGTTGTGATTGAAATAGATTAAAATGATATAAAAAAATTATCCAGAGATTGATAATTTCTGTAAATCCAAAAGTATCATATTGAATATTCTGTCCATAAAGATTTCCAATGATTTTTTTTGTATCTCAATTTTTAACGAATAGACCATTTCAGTTTCAGGTACATGCACAGTTTACTCTAACTTGTTTACTCAAACTCAGTTTACTAAAATTTCTGCATAACTCAAACTGTTTTTAAAAGTTAGGCCAATACCATGATGGACTGATCCAATACGTATCACATTACCATCCCTCCAATATGATACATACCACAATACTTTAAACGAAAAGATTTTAAGTGAAATTATTTATTTTTAGCTCACCTCGACAAAGTTGAGTGAGTTTATGCTATAACCCCACGCGTCCGCGTCCGGTTAAGAAGTTTTGGGTAGCTCAGTATCTGATAAAGTACTAATGCTACAGTAACCAAACTTGCACAAGTGATTCATCTTTGGATGCTGAGGTGAACCCGTGCATCGGATGCAGCATCTGACCTACATTTTCCACTTGAGTGACTTGGTTAAGAAGTTTGGGGTAGCTCAGTATCTGACAAAGCACTAATGCTACAGTAACCAAACTTGCACAAGTGATTCATCTTCGGATGCTGAGGTGAACTCATGCATCGTATGCAGCATCTGACCTACATTTTCCGCTTGAGTGACTTGGTTAAGAAGTTTGGGGTAGCTCAGTATCTGACAAAGTACTGATGCTACAGTAACCAAACTTGCACAAGTGATTCATCTTTGGATGCTGAGGTGAACCCATGCATCGGATGCAGCATCTGACCTATATTTTCCGCTTGAGTGACTTGGTTAAGAAGTTTGGGGTAGCTCAGTATCTGACAAAGTACTGATGCTACAATAACCAAACTTGCACAAGTGATTCATCTTTGGATGCTGAGGTGAACCCATGCAGTGGATGCAGCATCTGACCTACATTTTCCGCTTGAGTGATTTGGATAAGAAGTTTGGGGTAGCTCATTATCTGACAAAGTACTAATGCTACAGTAACCAAACTTGCACAAGTGATTCATCTTTGGATGCCGAGATGGACCCATGCATCGGATGCAGCATCTGACCTACTTTTTCCACTTGAGTGATTCCGCTTTTAAAAGCCAATATTGAGCAAAGTATAACTGCTACATGTACCAAACTTGCATATTGGATGTATCTTTGATCAAACTTTCATAAAATGACCTTGACCTACTTTTTCCACTTGAGTGATTTTGCCTTTAAAAGCCAATATTGAGCAAAGTATAAGTGATACATGTACCAAACTTGCATATTGGATGTATCTTTGATCAATCTTTCATAAAATGACCTTGACCTACTTTTTTCTGCTTGAGTGATTCTGCTCTATAAAGCCAATATTGAGCAAAGTATAACTGCTACATGTACCAAACTTGCATATTGGATGTATCTTTGATCAAACTTTCATAAAATGACCTTGACCTACTTTTTCTGCTTGAGTGGTTTTGCCTTTAAAAGCCAATATACATGTACTAAGAAATTTGTTTGAATTGAATTTTGCTGTCACGAGGTGAGCTTTGTAATCTGTGATTACCTATGTTTAGATGCTGTTGCCCTTTGACCCAGTCAATGTCCTTGACCTTATCAAACAAGTACTGGAGCACCAGGAGGTTAACTGGCACCTAGTTCTCACCTTTCTATCTACTTTGTTAATCTGCTTACCTGATGTTAGCACACCTCTACAAGGTAAGTATAATACCTACATGTATTTGTAGATAGCACAAAAAAGGTACAAGGGGCTACGACGCTAAACGTGTTTACACCAAGCTTAAGGGACAGTACTTTCCTTAAGCTGTCTGGATACACGATTATGTACTTCTATCCAGACGGAACAAGGTACAGTACGTCCCTCATTCCGTCCCGACACAAGTACATAATAAACATACACACTCTCATGCTAGTCAGAACCTGCATTGTACTGAAGCTCCAAAGGATATAACTAGTACACAAGTAGGTAGTATTCTCAATGAACCAAAGCAGACCCTGCGAGGGAGAGACCAGGTGCCTAGGTAGAGTCAGCGTCTCCTGTTAGCATGCAACACCTGCTGCTACAAGAGGAGGTTAACTGGCACCTAGCGCTCACCTTTCTATCTACTTTTTTAATCTGCTTACCTCTACAAGGTAAGTATAATACCTATATGTACATGTAAATACATGTATACTCATGCTAGTTTGTCAGTAATATAATGTCACATTATTTTCACTCCAAGTATTTCCGGTGAACTGTTTTAAAAAAGGAGCAGTTCAAGTTGCATCTCTAATTTGTCTTTGCCCTACACAAAAAGTGTTTAATATGAAAACATTTGAGCCACAAAAAATCTCAGCTTTATCTAGAATTTCGTATTGATCCCTACATACATTATACATGTACATGTACTTACGTTTACTATATACAATTATTGACTTTTGATGAGGTCTACTCGTGACTATACAGACCTGGTCAGGTATTGGTTGACCAAGGCCGAAGGCCAAGGTTAACCAATGCCTGACCAGGTCTGGCATAGGTTGACTTAGGCCGAAGGCCAAGGTTAACCAATGCCTGACCAGGTCTGTATAGTGGCGAGTAGACCGAAATCACAAGTCAGTAACTGCTTTATTAAATTATCAGGATTTTATTAACATTGCATTGTAATGATGTGCGAAGTCAAAGATGTAACACTACAAAAATCAACGCTGGTCGCGCACGTGCTAATCCCGAATAGACCGCTTTGGAGCGTTAGCAGTCAACTCACTCTGAGATACACTCTATCAAACAGCGTCTCCACCAATCAGAAATACTGTAAGCAAAATCGGCAATAATTCCTGATCATTTAATAATGTGTCTTGTCTCCCTTCAGACTACATACAAGATTCACTGAGATCAGGCCTAGAGAACTCTAACATCGAGGAGCTTGTTATTGGATTCTTGTTTGCCAGGCAGGCATGTAGTGAGGGTAGCCATGTTTTTATGACATATGCTGATTGGTTTCAGGTGAGGTACTTAACAGTATTACGCAGTGATATAAATTTTCTGTCAATAAACCGTTTTCACATTACCGCTAGACTTGCATTTTAGACACACCAAGACCTGACATCACAACTTTTGACGTTAGTTTTCATTATGACATCATAAATCTATTTCGACGTCACAGTAAGAAATAACGTCAAATGTTGTGATGTCGGGTCTTAGAGTGTCAAAAAATTAAGTCTACTGTGTTGATGTGAAGATCGCCTATTGGCGGAATTCCTTAGAGTCACTGTACTGTCGGTTATCATTTCTGCCGATTTTCAAATTTACGGACAAATACTCATAATTTAATGATCATGAATCTTAGGAGGTAATGTAATTGGTGTCTAAACATATGGTTTGTTACGATTTCATTTAACACAAACGGGAAAATCAATTACTGTAAACTTCGTTATTTTCGCAGGAAGGGAGGGGGGGAAATCGCGATTATAACATCAAGACTTTTTGCGAGGGGGAAATATTTGCGATAAAAATGTCTTACCTACTATAAGAATGCAAAGGGGATATTTTTGCGAAAAACACAAAAATTGCCCCCACGCCAAATTTCAACGTTAAGAGTATTCTGAAAACTTCAATGCACAATCATGTATATTTAGTGTCCGGTCTTTTAGATATACATGTACATGTATATACATATATATAGTTACATGTACTTCCAATGTGGGACAGTGACATGTTCAAATTCAGTGAAAATGAAATTCATCAAATACATGTATGAAGTTTCTAAAGGAATTTCACTTTATCACAAATGGATGCATAATTAGAACCATCCCAAATGGAAATAACATACATGTATACATGTGTATATCTAAAACACTGAATGTATCTGTAAAATTATTTTATCAGAGATTGTTCGGGGAAGGTTCGAGATCTCCAGCCAGTAGCAGAAAAACCTTCACAGCTCTCATTAAGTTCCTAACGGATATTGTACCATTCGATCAACCACAGTACTTAAAGGTAGAAAAGTAATGTCGTGTATTCCAGGGAGATGCAGAGAGACGATTTTTACTTTTTTTTCTAAATGAAAAATTCAAGGTCAATTTAAAAAAGGTCGTTGACAAATTTTTTTATATTTCAAGTTAAGATGATATGTTTTCCTAGTTGTAAAGTTTCAATGTTGATTCAAAATATGTTCTGACAAATTGTTTTATTAACATGGACATAAAATGAATCATATTATGAAAATGTATACTGGGTCAATTAAACATCATGATTGTTGGATGCAAGAAAAAAATTAATTCTTGATGTACTTGTAATAGCACATGCATATACATGTACATGTAATTCATAACAATGTCTTATTTATTGATGTAAATTTTACATTTTGCTTTAAGGTACATATCCTACGCCCTCCTTTTGTACCACCTAAATGTAGAGAACTCCTCTCGGATTATTTACTCTTGGCCAAAACACGACTATCTGATTTAAAGGTAAAGAAATACTTCAAATACTTTACATAGAGCTTTGAAATACAAGAGAAAAAACAGATTTTTGTTCTTTTGCAAGTAAACAACAAGATGAAGAAACAATTCCAAGACATTTTTTTTGGTAAAATCATGTTTTTAAATCATGTTTTTATATATCAAATAAAAATTCAGAAGTTAAACTGATTTTAGTTTATCGTAAGAACGAAAAATTCAAAAGTTACTAAATTTCTTGGAATGTTTCGTACAAGGAATTTTTGTGTAACAGGATAGTACAGGTATAAAATGTATAAATTCTGTTGTTTTATACCAACAGCAGCCCATAGAGAATGATGGTTTGTTTGTGGATACAAGTAGTTCGAGTACTGATCAAGATTTGACCAATCAGGTAGAAGGAGACGTACAGAAGGCATTGTCTGCGTACTCCGTCAACAGGAAAATACCGTCAGCTGTTATGGAAGCAAGGTGTATATCATTTAGTTTTCATTGTAACCATGATATTCATTGCATAAAAAATTTCTGGTGCACTGTATGCCCATAATTTCTCTGTTGTGTCACAACAGAAGACATGTTTTTGAAAAGTTCAGAAGTAGTGCATGGTCCAGTAATGGATTACAGAAATTAAAGATGTTCGATAGGAAATGAATTTATTTGAAATTCATTTTTCATATTTTAGCATATTTCGGAAACCATACTTTATCGGGAAATTCCTACCTGTCCTTCTAAAGCCAAGACCAGTAAGTACCCATAAATTGTATATTACTATGTGACTTCTACAGAGTACTGTAAGGCCATGTAAAATAAAATCTATGTTTCTCAGACACCGCTGCGCGCTATAATTTACCGCCGACGAGACGTTTTTATTGCAACTTCAGAAAAAAATATCCGCCGTGTCTCATACTCGATCGTCGATTAAAAATGAAGTATCAGTTTATTTCATTGAACGTTTATTGTACCCGGTACCCGATGAATAAACTTTTAAAAGCCCGTATAAATCACGGCACGTTCCGTATTTACGTTACGGGTAAAGACTTTATCCACGCGCCGTTTAAAGGAATTGTATAGGATATACCACCCTGTTAGAGCGCATGTAGGGGGTTTTGGCTATGTGTCAACAGGGGTTTCGGTTTCCGAAGCGAGCGGTAGACGGACGTAGCGAGTTTAAGTTTTATTTATGACTACACAAATCAAGTTTTTCACAAATGAGTATGCTGACGGAGTGGAGGCAATCATATTCAATCTACCCTTCACTTTAAATTGTCTCCATACGGTCAGGTTCTGCCAAACACTTCGGCACAGTTTTGCCGATTGGACAATTTTCAACGTCACCTCAACATTTTGGTTCATTATCTTCACTGTTAGAATGTTTACAGTCTTCATGAAAACTCACTAGCCCGACCGCCCTGGCTACCAAATATTTCCTCGGGCTACCAAAATTTGATGCTGAACTAGCCCGACTGGCTATTGACTTTTAATGAAATGCAGTGTTCTGATCAAGGGCCGACGGCTGGCGATTTCTCGTCTTATTTATATACTTGGGGTAAAATCGCCGCCTTCTTTCCATAAAAGTACACGTTGCGTCTCAACTTTTATTGCTTGTTAAGTATGAAATGTTTATGTTATTGAACATGTTTCAAATGAAACATAATAACGTTTTCCTGTAAAATCTGTTTATTAAAATATTGTCCTAAGATACAAGATACATGTAAATATTCCCGTAACAACAGTGCATTGTTTTCAGCGCAGCGTGACGGGTTATTTTACGGTACTGAGTATAACATGTTCAATAAAATATCTAACAATTTCAAAAATCTCGACTGAACACTGAAATAAAGAAATTCTTACGAAAATTGTATAACTATTGGCCAAGCGCCGCAAGCAATGGCCGGCCTATAAGCGAGTATGATTCAAATAAGTTCTTTTTTTCTCCGTTCATTTTCTGCAGGCAAAAAGCGTAATGTGAAATTATATTTATACAAACAATATTATGCATTCATTGTAAAATTGAGTCTATTGATAATGACGTAGCTGACATCCGGCAGAGAAATGATCGGTTGGCGGTTTACCTTCGTTCAATTTTTATGTATACTCTATATATGTGTGAATTTTTGCCTACTCAACGGACCTAGCTGAGGAAACCATGGGTCTATATAGCGTTTTGATTTTTCTTCAATGGCTAGTGAAAATTTTGGGTGGCTGGTAGATTTTGGCAATCAACTAGCCCGGCTGGCTAGTGGTCAAAAAAAGTTTTCATGAAGACTGTGTTTATGTTGCTTGATGAGGTTTGATTATGTCATATATAACTATCCAAGTCAAATCACCTTAAATTTACCCACTAAGAAAGTATATTTCTTCATTAAATAATACTTTTGAGTGGATTAATGCATGTGTCCACCGGGGTTTCAATTCATGTGTCCAACGGAGTTTCGACACTTCATCTAGACAATGCATTAAATGTTATCACTAGGTTAGAAGGTAGTTTGAAGAGATTAGAAGGTATTTTGAAGTTTCTACATTAATGAGAAGGGGCGAAACATCAGCAAAGCCCCTTCTTATTCATACATAAGCTTCTAAATACCTTCCAATCGCCCCAGATGGCATCTAGGTACCACGGTGGCTCAACTGGTACTAGGACACTTGCCTAGCCTGCAGAAAGTCCCGAGTTTGATCCCCATCTCCAGTGAACATTTGTCAAGTTTTACAATATGCACGATCAATTTGAGAACCTGTGATTGACTAAGCTTACATATTGCCATCTAATTTGATTTAGAAGGCATAGGTTATATGTTGACCATGAGAGAGATATTTCTTAAGTTATGGGAAGGGTATTATAGTGGAAATCATCACTGAACAGGCATGATAAACATCACTACAACCCCCTCCTAGAGTGCCATTCTCATGAATGTGGAAATACATTAAAGACCATGCACCTATTTCAAAATCCTAATAATTAGACAACACTGGCCACAGGAGCCTCACGACCGTCTAGTTGGATAACGATATAGATCTATAGTTGCAGTTCAGGGAAATAAAAAAAAAAATCTTAGCTTGATATAGGGAAGTGGTTCTTGAATGATTTAATGGAAATATAAGTCCTAGCATCGAGCCCCTGTATTTCAATATGAGATTTCTTAAAAAGATGCTTAAGATTCTATGTAGTGGTGGCGAAGGAGAAGTTAGCCAATCAGATCCTTCTGCCAATGTTTATTGACCGATCACCTTTAAAACACACACTTAGAAGAGAACCTTTTCATTTTTTTGCTTTTGGCTGGTACTTGTTCCTTTGAAGTTTCGTGAAATTCTGTGTAACAGTTGCAGGGGGAAAGGGGTTGTTGTTGATGTTTTAAAAACACGATTTGTGTGCTATATGTTATTGTCATAGCAGTAGTTCACGTTCATGAGTTTCCTACAGTAACAGTGTTTACGAACACAACGTTTTTTCCTCTCCATGTGCATGAAAAACCTTACTTTAATCAGCATCATGTACTATCTTATGTGTTACATGTATTATCAATACACATTTTACGCAAGTAATCATTGGACATACTGACGTAGAAAGGATAAATTCAACCAGGTTTATCGATTTAACGGATGTACACAGCAACACACAAATTCTATCTACAGTCATTTGGGAGGGTATTATGTTGCATTCGTCTTTGTGGTGACATTGCCGTACCGACAATGCCCCTCTGTGTGAAGCTGTGCTGGAGAGAACAGAGAAAAAGAAGTGTTCCTTCTGTCTCTTCATTTCAGCACAAATTTCTATCGTCTTAGAGGCGAGATTGAGGTCCAGATACAGCACTACATTTATGTGTCATCGAGATATAGCTCAATTTAAGATGCATTTTTCTTTCGAACCGAAACCCCATGTCACACGTGATACCGAAACCCCATGTTACACATAGAGTTTCTTGATATAATTTCAATTATCAAAGCATTTAAGGAGAGTTTTTGTATTCATAATGTTTGAAATATGTTTATGGTCTTTGTATTCCAACAAATGTGTACAGAAATGCATTGTAATAAGAGATTTTTTAAGTTTTGTGCAGAGACATGGCCAAATTTTTCCAGACGCCGATACTGTACCGGAGTGTTTGAAGTATCTGAGACTATTTGAACTTCTTCAACGTCATCAATAGGTCACTATATAATCCTGTCCATCTGTGCACTATACTTTATCACTGTGAAACGGATAGAAATGAAGAAAACTTTATTTCTACTTACAATTGTTGTCTGACCTCCGCTTCAAAACCGAAACCCCTGTTGACACATAGCCGAAACCCCCTATGTGCGCTCTAACAGGGTGTATACTAACAACGTGCCGACACGTGTCGCGGACACTTGGACGACCGGCTATTTGCGTGTTTAATACATCGAGTATTACATTATTAAAACGTTCGTGTAGTTTTCTTTATCGATCTCTACAGCATATGTAAATACCCATGGCGAACAATATCAAGTGTCTACTTCCGAATCTATAACATGTAATAATGATGTTCACGTTGTAAAAAGTATAAGCAAGGACCGCTGACGAACGCAAGAGAAACGTAGTTAAATCCTTAAATCTATGAATAAAAGAATGTATATTGTACCCAGGCCGTGTACATTATTTCATTAGACGGTGGTTAATGCTGAACACTTCATTCGATTTCTAAAGATCCCGCTTCATCCAGACTTGACTTCCGAAGATATACGCTATCGACCAAATTTTTTACCATATGAACAGATCCATCCGAGGAAGTGAGGGGTCGTATTTAATTTGAACTGGGTTTAAAAAAGATGTGAGCAAATAACATCCGTCGAGTCTCTTACGCGATTCTACTAAATCATAAAATGTCATCAAACACACATGTCATACTTGGTATATTAAATTCGGTATCTATTAGCATCTTCCATTCAGACAGATGAGCTACGTCTCCCCGTTCTCAGAAGGAAGGAACTTATTTACAGGAGATAGCCATAAATGTTAATGTTCATTGACCATTATTTTGACTAACGGTTCAAAGACAGTTTTCTATGAAGAAAAACGGGGGGGTTAAGAAGTTTGGGGTAGCTCAGTATCTGACAAAGTACTAATGCTACAGTAACCAAACTTACACAAGTGATTCATCTTTGGATGCTGAGGTGAACCCATGCATCGGATGCAGCATCTGACCTACATTTTCCGCTTGAGTGACTTGGTTAAGAAGTTTGGGGTAGCTCAGTATCTGACAAAGTACTAATGCTACAGTAATCAAACTGGCACAAGTGATTCATCTTTGGATGCTGAGGTGAACCCATGCATCGTATGCAGCATCTGACCTACATTTTCCGCTTGAGTGACTTGGTTAAGAAGTTTGGGGTAGCTCAGTATCTGACAAAGAACTGATGCTACAGTAACCAAACTTGCACAAGTGATTCATCTTTGGATGCTCAGGTGACCCCATCCATCGGATGCAGCATCTGACCTACATTTTCCGCTTGAGTGACTTGGTTAAGAAGTTTGGGGTAGCTCAGTATCTGACAAAGTACTGATGCTACAGTAACCAAACTTGCACAAGTGATTCATCTTTGGATGCTGAGGTGAACCCATGCATCGGATGCAGCATCTGACCTACATTTTTAGCTCACCTCGACGAAGTTGAGTGAGCTTATGCTATAACCCCATGCGTCTGCGTCCTCATCCGCGTCCGCGTCCGGTTAAGAAGTTTGGGGTAGCTCAGTATCTGACAAAGTACTAATGCTACAGTAACCAAACTGGCACAAGTGATTCATCTTTGGATGCTGAGGTGAACCCATGCATCGGATGCAGCATCTGACCTACATTTTCTGCTTGAGTGACTTGGTTAAGAAGTTTTGGGTAGCTCAGTAATTGACAAAGAACTAATGCTACAGTAACCAAACTGGCACAAGTGATCCATCTTTGGATGCTGAGGTGAACTCATGCATCGTATGCAGCATCTGACCTACATTTTCCGCTTGAGTGACTTGGTTAAGAAGTTTGGGGTAGCTCAGTATCTGACAAAGTACTGATGCTACAGTAACCAAACTTGCACAAGTGATTCATCTTTGGATGCTGAGGTGAACTTATGCATGGGATGCAGCATCTGACCTACATTTTTTGCTTGAGTGACTTGGTTAAGAAGTTTGGGGTAGCTCAGTATCTGACAAAGTACTAATGCTACAGTAACCAAACTGGCACAAGTGATTCATCTTTGGATGCTCAGGTGAACCCATGCATCAGATGCAGCATCTGACTTACATTTTCCGCTTGAGTGACTTGGTTAAGAAGTTTGGGGTAGCTCAGTATCTGACAAAGTACTGATGCTACAGTAACCAAACTTGCACAAGTGATTCATCTTTGGATGCTGAGGTGAACCCATGCATCGGGTGCAGCATCTGACCTACATTTTCCGCTTGAGTGACTTGGTTAAGAAGTTTGGGGTAGCTCAGTATCTGACAAAGTACTGATGCTACAGTAACCAAACTTGCACAAGTGATTCATCTTTGGATGCTGAGGTGAACCCATGCATCGGATGCAGCATCTGACCTACATTTTCCGCTTGAGTGACTTGGTTAAGAAGTTTGGGGTAGCTCAGTATCTGACAAAGTACTAATGCTACAGTAACCAAACTGGCACAAGTGATTCATCTTTGGATACTGAGGTGAACCCATGCATCAGATGCAGCATCTGACCTACATTTTACGCTTGAGTGATTTGGATAAGAAGTTTGGGGTAGCTCAGTATCTAACAAAGTACTAATGCTACAGTAACCAAACTTGCACAAGTGATTCATCTTTGTATGCCGAGATGGACCCATGCATCGGATGCAGCATCTGACCTACTTTTTCCACTTGAGTGATTTTTCCTTTAAAAGCCAATATTGAGCAAAGTATAAGTGCTACATGTACCAAACTTGCATATTGGATGTATCTTTGATCAAACTTTCATAAAATGACCTTGACCTACTTTTTCCGCTTGAGTGATTTTTCCTTTAAAAGCCAATATTGAGCAAAGTATAAGTGCTAGATGTTCCAAACTTGCATATTAGATGTATCTTTGATAAAACTTTCATAAAATGACCTCGACCTACTTTTTCCGCTTGAGGGATTTTGCCTTTAAAAGCCAATATTGAGCAAAGTATAAGTTATACATGTACCAAACTTGAAAATTGGATGTATCTTTGATCAATCTTTCATAAAATGACCTCGACCTACTTTTTCCGCTTGAGTGATTTTGCCTTTAAAAGCCAATATTGAGCAAAGTATAAGTGATACATGTACCAAACTTGCATATTGGATGTATCTTTGATCAATCTTTCATAAAATGATCTTGACCTACTTTTTCCGCTTGAGTGATTTTGCTCTATAAAGCCAATATTGAGCAAAGTATAACTGCTACATGTACCAAACTTGCATATTGGATGTATCTTTGATCAAACTTTCATAAAATGACCTTGACCTACTTTTTCTGCTTGAGTGGTTTTGCCTTTAAAAGCCAATATACATGTACTAAGAAATATGTTTGAACTGAATTTTGCTGTCACGAGGTGAGCTTTGTAATCTGTGATTACCTATGTTTCGCTTGAGTGATTTGGATAAGAAGTTTGGGGTAGCTCAGTATCTGACAAAGTACTAATGCTACAGTAACCAAACTTGCACAAGTGATTCATCTTTGGATGCCGAGATGGACCCATGCATCGGATGCAGCATCTGACCTACTTTTTCCACTTGAGTGACTTGGTTAAGAAGTTTGGGGTAGCTCAGTATCTGACAAAGAACTGATGCTACAGTAACCAAACTTGCACAAGTGATTCATCTTTGGATGCTGAGGTGACCCCATCCATCGGATGCAGCATCTGACCTACATTTTCCGCTTGAGTGACTTGGTTAAGAAGTTTGGGGTAGCTCAGTATCTGACAAAGTACTGATGCTACAGTAACCAAACTTGCACAAGTGATTCATCTTTGGATGCTGAGGTGAACCCATGCATCGGATGCAGCATCTGACCTACATTTTTCGCTTGAGTGATTTGGGGGGGGGTTAGACAGGAGAGACAATTTTTTTTGCCTTACATGAATAATAAGAGTGCTCTTGATGGAAAAAAACAAACAAAAAATAAAAACCCTACCTACCTTGCCACTTTTTTAGACCCAATTATCTGAGAAACATAGAATTTATTTTAAATGGCCTAAACATGGTTATTTTGGCTAAAGGAAAATTTCGCAATTATAACATCAAGACGTTTCGCGTGGGGGAAATATTCCCGATAAAAATGTCTTTCCCAGAGTAAGTTTGCAGCGGTGATATTTTCGCGTGGGGGATATTTTCGCGTGGGGGATATTTTCGTGTGGGGGAAATTTTCGCGAAATCCCTAGATTTGCGAAAAAGCGAAAAATTTCCATGTTTACAGTACTGTACATGTAGTAATACCTGTTTTATTGCGTCTTTGCGGAATACAGAGTTTTTCCCCTTACAGACAGTATCTGACGTAAAACAATTATGACGTCATGAAAATGGTATGGTAACATCGATTTTACACTGCTATTTCCCAGAGTTAAGGGACTGTTTTCATAGAATTTGATGACATCATAATCAGTCTACATCAGATATCGGTTCAAATGGGAAGTACAAATGTACATGTAACCCTGGTTTTTGAAAATACGTGTACATGTAGCTAATAGCATTGATTTGTACATGTTTAATTTCAATAAAGCATAATAATTGAAAGAAGTCTGAAAAAACTCAATAACTTGATTGATATGTTTTATAAATTCATCAAGTTTGCACGGATGGTCAAGCATGATAAGACTCAAAATCTAATGAGGGTCAAGGTCAGAGTCACATCTTTAAGGTCAAGGTCACATTTACATGTATCAAGTGTCATACATGCAACATGCAACATACATTGTACCTATTTTAGTATCGCCTGCGATGCATAGCAACACTTAGGGATCACGTTGTCCGTTGTCCATCTGTCCGTTTGTCGGTCTGTCACACCCTATTAAAGTGATCCGTAAGTGTCACTATTCTTTCCGTTGTCTGTCTATCTGTCACACTTGGATGTCACATTTGGATGTCACACCCTATAAAAGTGATTCCTGAGTGTCGCTATATTTCGCAGGCGACATATGCATTTCTTTGAATGATTTTTTGTCAGACTGAGTTCTATTTCCTTTATAGCTTCCAGACATACCAGATCAGAGAATGAATTTCATAGAGGCATTGAAAAAGTAAGAATTAACAACTGACGGATTGTAATTTTAAAAAATTGATACTTTAATATTACCATACCAACAAAGTGCTTATTTCATGAAAAATGTGTTCGACATACACATACATTGTACATGTGTATCAAATGAGAGAATAAATTTCATCCAGGCATTAAAAAAAGAACAATTAAAACTTATTCATGTTATTGGTTTTGTAATCAAAATTGTGCCCAATTAAAAAATAAATCTTAAGAAAAATTTAAGGAATTTTTAGGCGAGTTTCGCGTAGCGATCTCGGTTATAGTGATCGCAGGATTTTCATGACGTCACACCACTTCCGTGACATCCCCGGGCCCCAAAATGTATAAATTGAGTGAAGATAAATATATATTCACAGTTTTTCTCAACTCTGATCGTGTGGCCCGATGACCCTGGACCTCATTATTCACCATATTTATTTAAGACAGCGTACAATGCATTCCGCGTTTTAATAGTTGTTTCATAATGTTTAAAAAAAGTTAGAGATTATTTTAAAAAGGATACATAGGATGCAGTAAACATCAACTGTCTCGTGTGCACGTGTGTTGAGATTGCTTATAAGTTTATCGGCTATACTGCGGTACTTGGAATTACCTAAAAGACAGCATTTACCGAAACAACAGTGATATTTACCGAATAGACAGATATATTTATTTTTGGTTTTGGTGATACATTTAATTGTATAAACACATTTCCAATCATAAAATGTGTTTAGTTTTGAAATTTAAGTGTCTTTTCGGTACAATTTGGGGTCTTTTCGGTAAATACCACTGTCTTTTCGGTAAATGCTGTCTTTTCGGTAATTCCTACTACCCTCTAGTATACTGTACCACTTGACACTATGTAAATAAAATGGAAGGCGCTGATGTTCAAGTCGTAGCAGTTCGAGTGTTTAAGCGATTAACGAGGAGTTACGGTCATACATTACACTTCTAGGTATAAAAATCAATTTAGAATTCACAGACAATCAAGCGTTCATAGCGCATTGGTCTGTCGCATCTCGCAAATAGAATGCCCTGACTCACTGAACACCGAGCCAGGGCTGGAACGGACACGCTGAACAGCTAAATTCGAGTAAACAAAAACTAGGTCACTAAAGAAATGGTACCTACGATATCTTTGGAAGTATGGGGAATTCTTTTTTTGAAATTTGGTGACATAGTAGATAAAATATATAGGTACAATCATAGAAAGTATGATCTTATTGGAACCTCTATAGCGAATTTTGCAATGGTTGAAGTTAGAAATTTGACATGACGGTGTATCTGCCAGATACTAGCCTTCAACAATATATACACAGGTCGTACACATACCAGGCACTTTTACAGCCTGTGGAACAGATAGGCAGATCTATACACCACAGGGGTGTGGTAACATCGCTTGGTCACAAACCCTTTCCTCAATACAAACCCTTCTGTCTATATACATGTATATAAAACTTTTTTAATATAGACATATAGAAGAAAGAGTATGTATAGAGGAAAGGGTTTGTGACCAAGCGATAATACCTCACCCCTGTGCTATACATGAAGAAAAAATAAACGTCTGTACTATCAGTGCGGATCCATCTTATTATTTAGGGGGGACGTAAATAATTGGCAAGGGGTCTGGGGACTTCCTAGATCCCCAGCGGGTGCAGGGCAGAGCCCTGTTAGGGGGGTTAAAGCCTCCTGGAATCTCTTGAATTTCAGCCTTTTTAGAACCATTTTTGTGACTGTAATTAATTAAAGAATGGGATTTGATGCATTTAACAATTATATTTACTAGAAGGTAAGTAATATTCACTAATATTCACTCTTTCTTGATTTAAAATGATTGTTTTACCCATGATTGGAAAATTAAAGGGGGCCCTACGCCCCCCTTGAATCTATCACTGACTAGCAGTCATGCTGACATAGGTTCACAGGGACAAACCTTTACCAAAATATCCTACAAGCCAACTGGGCCCCTAAACTCTAAAATTTAGGAGCCCAGGCTAAAATTTGGGGGCGCAGAAAAAATACACATCTAATCTTAAACTTGTAAAGAAGATAAGTTTATTTCTTCCAGGTACAGATACTCTTGTACAATGTCGAGTTCTACATGTTTTAATAGCCTCTAATAGAACAATAAAAACCTCTGCTGTAGTTCTTTTGAAATCACTTTCACGATCGTTTTTTTTTTTCTGTGGGTTGTGACACCCCTTCCAAACGCTTGCCTATTGTTTTTGTTTTATTTTTTTTTTTTTTTGGGAGGGGGGGTCTTTTTAATCCGACAGGTTTCTACTGAATAAAACGTCACTTTAGTATTGTTCAGTCTCACGTTTCACGCTTATTGATGTACGTTATCAACGACAAAATGAGAGAGAGAGAGAGGGGGGGGGGGGCCTCAGAACAATACACGGTTCGTATAGATATTTTTAAAACGTCAACAGAGAGAGAGATGTAAAAAGTGAGTTTCTGGTCGGCACATTCATTACATATATTCTCGCCGTTATACCGTCCCCTATGGCATGGATTGAGTCAGTTGAAATGAGATTTTGGGCGAAAATTTGGCGAACGACTTTAAAAGATTTTCGATAAATGAATTAAGAAAATTAGTTTTGATTTCGGCCGTGCAAAGTACCACTACCTTTCAATAAATCGGTAAACGTGTACACGAATGCTTTCGAAAACATGTACATGCAGTAAGGCTGTGTCGTGCGAACCACATGCGGTAATCCAAATAATAGCAACTTTGAACGAGGGCTTCGCACAGTGACACGTGAGAAAACGTAAATTTCGCGTATGTAAACAGGTACGTACATGTATTAATATAAGCCCCTGATTTTAAAAGAGCTTCATTGACGAAGTATGGGGCCTAACATAGAAGCGAAAGAAATTCCTTTTTTTATAATTAAATATGGACTATGTATTTTTATTTTCATTCGCCAAATGGGCGAGTAGGACATGATGTTTTGGGGGCCCAGCTAAAAATTTGGTCGCCATGGGCGACTGGGCGACCGCCAATTTCCGTCCCTGGGTTCATAAATGTTTTATTTCCGAACATTGGAAAATGGATTTGTTCTATCTGCTAATACAATATTTAAAAATCCCATAAAATAGTTTGATATCATTCTAAAATGAATAAACGAAACTTGCCATCAGTTCCTTCAGAGCTTTGATTGTATCTATCATCATTAAAAGTTTTTTTTCCAGTTAGATTATTACAGTATCACATGTATGTTTTCTAACACCATTTCTGAATTCTAAATACATGTACATGATTGTATGAATTCAGAAACAAAATATAACATCTTTTAGTTTACAAAAGAACAAAGCAATCAAAAGTTATGAAAATTCCTAAAAAAATTTTGTTTCACTTAATATTTTTGTAAAATTGGCTGCTGAGCTTTATTATCATACCAAGGAATGATCATTTAATAAAAAATCCTTTGATAACATTTTAGGATAGAGAAGATTCCTGCTTACTTGTACAACACGTACACTGAGAAATGTAAAGCAGAGGCTGCTAGATTATTGGAAGGTAAAGTTAATGTTGTTTAAATTTCATTGCACTTGGGCTCATCCCAGGCAGCTGACCCTGTCCTTTATTGACAAGTGGACTCTGATATAGGTGCAGATATTATATATAATAATGTTAATGTTTTTTAAAATGTAATACATTAAAAACCTCAGTTTCTACATATCCATGTTGTACATGTACATGTATGTGAGGACTCGTTTGTTGTTCATCAACCTTCGCTTATTTCGCACTCAGCCTCCTATCACGATAGTTGGTCTTGGTGATCATGAGTGTGAATAATGAAGGCATAACTCACTGAAACCAGATGAGGATCTTTACATCTAAAAAGATTTATAATTCGAAATAATATTCCAGAGGGAATGTAGTAAAAACTGTATTTATTCGCTCAATTCTCAACGTTTCGGCCACAGGCCTTTATCAAGAAAAATAAACTTTTGGCCTTTATCTGTATAGCTTTTGTTTGTTTTTAGCTCTACTGGTCTCAGACCAGTCAAGCTTATGTGATACCCCGGCGTCCGTCCATCTGTCATCTGTCGGTCTGTCCGTCCGTCTTCGTAAACAATTTTTGTGCTCGCAACTCCTCTGAAACTATAGGAGATAGAAAGTTAATTCTTTTTGCATCCTGTTTGGTATGTGGTTTAGTTGTGCACCTGACATTTGGTTTCAGCCCCTGACCCCCAGGGTCTTAAAAAATGGGCGTGGTTATGGAATTCTATGAAATCTTGTGCTCACAACTCCTCTGACACTATAAATGATGGATACTTAATTCTTTTTGCAATATGATGGGTCTGTGGTGTAGTATTGCACCTGATATTTTGTTTGAGCCCCTGACCCCCAGGGTCTTAGAAAATGGGTGTGGTCATTTTCTCTTATATAACTCTATGTAATCTTGTGCTCATAACTCCTCTAACACTATAAATGATGGAGACTTAATTCTTTTTGCAATATGATGGGTCTGTGGTGTAGTTGTGCACCTGATATTTTGTTTGAGCCTCTGACCCCCAGGGTCTTAGAAAATGGGTGTGGTCATTTTCTCCTATATAACTCGATGTAATCTTGTGCTCGCAACTCCTCTGACACTATAAATGATGGAGACTTAATTCTTTTTACAATATGTAGGTCTGTGGTGTAGTATTGCACCTGATATTTTTTTTGAGCCCCTGACCCCCAGGGTCTTAGAAAATGGGTGTGGTCATTTTCTCTTATATAACTCTATGTAATCTTGTGCTCGCAACTCCTCTTATACTATAACTGATGGAGACTTAATTCTTTTTGCAGTATGATGGGTCTGTGGTGTAGTTGTGCACCTGATATTTTGTTTGAGACCCTGACCCCCAGGGTCTTAGAAAATTGGTGTGGTCATTTTCTCCTATATAACTCGATGTAATCTTGTGCTCGCAACTCCTCTGACACTATAAATGATGGAGACTTAATTCTTTTTGCAGTATGATGGGTGTGGTCACTGGTGTAGTTGTGCACGTGATATTTTTTTTGAGCCTCTGACCCCCAGGGTACTAAAAATGGGTGTGGTCATTTTGTTTTGTCCTACATAACTCTATGTAATCTTGTGCTCTTTTTTTTTTTTAATTTTTGTGCGAATAGCACATAGTGATTGCCTGATTTCTTCACTCATGGGAGCCCCGTCTACTGAGTATGTATAAATGATGTTACTCTGTTTACATGTACCTTGAAACTGTGTCAGCGTCATGATCGGTATAAAGTCTGATCACTGTCTGAATCAATGAATTATATCTATATGAATCGAGCTGTCGTGTTATGTACGTGCATGACCTAATGAAAAATTGCATCTGTATGTACTGAGATGAACACAGACAGTGTGTTAGAAACCCCTTTCCATTACCAGGTGATTATCTGTTTTAGTGGACAATATATAAATGAAACGGTGCGATCGATAAAGATATTAAGTTGAATCATTGAAACGTAGAACTAACTTCAAGTAGGCTCATTTTGCCCCGCTTCATAAAATAAAATCTGTATACGACGGAAAAATTAGGAACTTCCATCATGAAATATGATATTAACAATTATGAAAAATAAAAGATCAAAACATTCCCATTTAGGATATATCATGTTTTTATATACTAAAAAGAAGTGAATTTTCCTTTAAATTTTTAGCACACACCTAACATTGAACATGAAAGGTTAAAGAGAGAGTGGGGATCAAATTAGAAAATAAGATTCGTCTTCTTTCCTTGTATATGGAATCATCAATCGATAGTCATATTGGATTGTTGTATTTTTAGGGGGGGGGGTAGATTTAATGTGATGTTATTTAATTTTCATGTTCACTGTCAGACATCATCTTTCAATTCATTACGACAACGTTATGCATTTGCATTTTAGTTCTGTCTTTATACGTCCATAAACTGGCCTATGAAGGTGTTCAGGAACAAATATAACTTTGAAAACACAATATTTTGTCATACATTATAAGTGATATTATTCTGGCTATTCGCACTCAGTACCTTTAGTGCTTTGATTTTTTTAACATTTTCAGTACACAGACACACAAGCACATGTAACATATATTGGCGTATAGCATTATACATATGACAAATTACGTGTAATTTACACATGCAACACAGACAAGCATGACAGACACACAAGTTTCACCTTGACCCACCCACCCCTCCCATGTACAATAATCTTGTGCTCTTAACTCCTCTGACACTTTATTTAATGATGGAGACTTAATTCTTTTTGCAATATAATAGGTCAATGGTCTTAAAAGAAGGAAAATTGATGTACGGTATATGTGTATGTATATTTTACCATTGATAATGAGAGAATTAAACAAAACAACCAGGAGAGCTACAGTCTCGTCAGAGACTTCTGGTTCTTGATAAAGGCCTGTGGCTGAAATGTTGAAAATTGAGTGAATAAATACAGTTTGAAAAGATTTGATTTTATAAAACCACAAAAGAAATATTTAAGAACATGTACATGTACGAGCAAATGATTCTACTTATGCTGCAGTAATTATGAAAAATAAAAGAAAAAAAACATGATTTCTTAGTCTTTATAATTATTTTACAATGTTTAACAAACAAATTATTCTGCAGCTAGTAAAAGTATACAGTTTTTAAGTTTGCTGAAATATTGGTGTGAGGGGGTCCTTAAGGGTTGGGGGGGGGGGGGGAGGGGAGTATATCCCGTACCATGTCACTAGATGACTAGGTAACTAATAAAACTTGGCTAAAAGCAAAGATTCAATAGTCTAAGAATCCTATGGTAACGAATTTTAAAATATGCTTTGTAGTATTACAATAAAAAATTCATATCAATACATTTACATTTGTATTCATCTAATAGGAAAGAAATGTTTTACAGGAGCTTTCCCAGAAGAGGAGGGGTATGATGACATGGAGTTATCTCCTCTTGATCAGTTATCGAGTAGACTCGAAAACTTGCTGAGTGTCGTTAAATCATCAAAACGAGACAGTAAGTATATGTATGTTCAAGAAAAAATGCTTCTGATTGAAAAAAAAAATGGTTAAGGCATGGAGTTATCTTCTCTTGATCAGTTTTCAAGTAGGCTCAACATTTTTTTGAGTTTTGTTAAAGCATCGAAATCAGACAGTATGTACATGTACAATGTATGTACAAGTAAAAACTCTTTTAAAGATTTTGTGAAGTATATTGTTGTATACATGTATGTTAAGTAACAGAGTTATCTCCACTTGACTAGTCGAAATGAGACGGTCAGTGTAAATTATGTAGAAATATTTACCAATATGTCTGTTTAACTGAATCTGCACATATTGATAGATCAATCACATTTATTTAACTTCTGTAACGAGGCTTTAAAATGTCACTATTGACCAGAACTACATTTACTTTCATATCAACAAGCATCTGTATCCAATAAAGGTTTTGAAAATGATTAATATAATAATTTATTTATTTAAGTATATTTTTTAATTTTATAATTCATTTAGTGATTAATTTGATTTAATAATATTCTTTTCTCTCTTAATGATTTTGCTTTGAGTCTCTGTTGTAGAAATTCCTATTTCATACAATGTCATGTACTTACATGTATTTCAGTACCAAAGGCTCCTTGGACCCCCTCACTCCAACATCTGAGCCAACGTGAGACATTAGTATAAGTTTGAAACTTGTTTGTTAAATGTTGTAAAATAAATAAAGTTTTTTTTTTTTAGTATCAGAGGCTGTTGCTTTAATCAGAGAGAGGTTGCTATCACTATGTGAGGAGGAAGGGAGTAATACAACACTAATTGCGGAGGAAGTGGTTGACATAGATCTTCATAATGTAAACTTATCCAATAAACAGTTAAAGGTATATCTTCATAGCATTGTATTGGAGATATTTCTATAGTCAGTGTAGCTTACTTCAACATTTAGAAAAGCATGATTTTTATTTGGTCAACTTTATCATGAACATAATTGATAAATGCATTTTAATGTTCTGGTGTTAATGGGATGGTATGAAATGATTCTTAAGGCCATGTAAAATTAATTCTATGTTTCTCAGATAATAGGGTCTAAAAAAAGTGGCAAGGTAGGTAGGGTTTTTATTTTTTGTTTTTTTTTTTTCCTTCAAGATAACTCTTAACATTCATGTAAGGCAAAAAAAAAATTGTATGCCCTGTGTAAACACCCCCACCCCATTATTCATGTAAGGCAAAAAAATCTTATGCTCTGTGCATTGTCTTAAACCCCCCTCCCCCCACCGTCTGATAAAATAATGTACACGGGTACAATATACATTCTTTTATTCATAGATTTAAGGAATTTAACTTCGTTTCTCTTGCGTTAGTGGGCGATCCTTGCTTATACTTTTTACAACGTGAACTTCATTATCAATGGGCACTTGCTATAATTGTTCAGCATACGTATTTTCATATGCTGTAGAGATCAATAAAACTATACGAACATTTTAGTACTCGATGTATTAAACACGCGAAAGTGTCTGTGACGCGTGTCGGCACGTGGTTAGTGTATTCTTAAACGGCTTGTGCATAAAGTCTTTACCCGTAACGTAAATACGGAACGCGCCGTGATTTATACCAGCTTTTAAAAGTATTTATTCATCGGGTATCATTTGATCGATTTTACAGGACAATAAACATTTTCAATGAAATATTTCAATCGACTATCGAGGATGAGATATTTTTTCTGAAGCTGCAATAAAAAAGTCTTGTCGGCGGCAAATTTTGGCGCACGGCGGTGACTGAGATAGATAGAATTTATTTTACTTGGCCTAATGTTTGCAAATTTCAACATATGGAGAGAGGAATGAACTTTGAAATTGAAGTTGAACTGAACACGAGAAAAAAAACCCAAATTATTGTTACCTGTCCTCTCATGAAAGTGTGTTTGTGTGTATTTAGGGGAAAGGGGAGGATATTACATGTAGATTTACATGATAAGAGATAAACATATCATTATACATACTATTATATTAAATAGAATTCATGAATTTTTCAGATATGTGATATTTTACTGAACTTTTTCTGTAAAGCCACATTGACCATACAGGACATGAAGACACCGTCCTATCACTGGACAGTATACCTGGTGGACATTATCACGGAAATAGACGTACTATACAAATCGTTACTGTGTAGGCTATGGACCCTTGTTGTTCATCAGGTTAGTACGTTAAATTTCAAGGGTTGTTGGCTTTGTGATCTAGAGGTTAAAGTGTTGAGCCAGTAGCTTAAAGGTTGCTGTTTCGAGCCTCACTAGACTGAGGGTCGACCGACTTAAATGTATATATACACTTCTATGTTATGACTGTCATTTACAAAAAATGTCCTTGTCTGTAATGTCTACATGTTTGTTGTGTTTAAAAAAAGATTTGTGTTTAGAGTTGGTATGTAAAACATAATGTGCTGTTTGTGTGTCTGTGTGTTTGTCCTATTTGAAGAAATTAGTCAGAGGTGCAAAAACATTTCATTATTTTACCCTCAAAAGTACATTATCTCTATTTAGTGCATCACATGATAAATCTTTGTTATTCCATTGGTTGAGCACGCGGGGACTATGAGAGAATAGTGCTCGGCGACCAGGCTTTATTGCTTTTTTGCATAAAAGAGTTACGTTGCTTAGAGAGTAATGCGCTATAAATAGGTGTCGCCACTTCCTTGTAAAAAATCTGAATTGCTAAGTCTATCATTTTTGTGCGAATAGCACATAGTGATTGCCTGATTTCTTCACTCATGGGAGCCCCATCTACTGAGTATGTACATGTATAAACGATGTTACTCTGTTTACATGTACCTTGGGACTGCATCAGCGTCATGATCAGTATAAAGTCTGATCACTGTCTGTCAGTGTCTGAATCAATGAATTATATTTATATGAATTGAGCTGTCGTGTTATGTACATGCATGACCTAATGAAAAATTGCATCTGTATGTACTGAGATGAACACAGGCTGTGTGTTGGAAACCCCTTTCCATTACCAGGTGACTATCTGTTTTAGTGGACAATATATAAATGAAACGGTGCTATCGATAAAGATATGAAGTTGAATCATTGAAACGTAAAACTAACTTCAAGTAGGCTTATTTTGCCCCGCTTCACAAAATAAAATCTGTATACGACGGAAAAATTAGGAACTTCCATCATGAAATATGATATTAACAATTATGAAAAATAAAAGATCAAAACGTTCCCGTTTAGGATGTATCATGTTTTTATATACTAAAAAAGAAGTGAATTTTCCTTCAAATTCTTAGCACACACCTAACATTGAACATGAAAGGTTAAAGAGAAAGTGGGGATCAAATTAGAGAATAAGATTTGTCTTCTTTCCTTGTATATGGAATCATCAATCGATAGTCATATTGGATTGTTGTATTTTTTTAGGGGGGGGGGGGTAGATTTAATGTGATGTTATTTAATTTTCATGTTCACTGTCAGACATCATCTTTCAATTCATTACGACAACATTATGCATTTGCAATTTAGTTCTGTCTTTATACGTCCATAAACTGGCCTACGAGGGTGTTCAGGAACACATTTAACTTTGAAAACACAATATTTTGTCATACATTATAAGTGATATTATTCTGGCTATTCGCACTCAGTACCTTTAGTGCTTTGATTTTAAAAAACGCTATCGAGGTCCTGTGATGCACTAAACCTATTAATGCCTGTTTGTGTGGGTACTTTTCTCTCATAGTGTTTCTTTATGAAGGTAAATAGTGCCCTTGCTGATGCTCGGGCACTATTTCTTCCAAAAGCAACACTATGAGAGAATAGTACCAATACAAACGAGCATTAATTGGTAAATAGAATCTGTATAGTAAAAAAAATATAATAAGTAAAAATGTTGGGCGGTGGGGCAGTCAATAGTGAAAAAAACAATTGACCCATACACGTCACATCAGTTGTGACATCACGTCATTGTTGACATTAAAAACTACACCTTTTTCTCCACGCTTTTTTCTCTTATAGATGAAAACATACTGCGGCAAGTAGTTCTTTCCTGCAGTGTTGAAATAAGATAATTTAAAAAAAGAAACAATAATTGACTGGGAATTTGGGCAACATACATATGTATTATTTGTTGGACCTTCAGACAAAATTCAAACATTTTGACATCAGGTTCAACAAATTATATGTTGCGCTCATCCCCAGTCAATAATTGTATAATATTCCAAAATGTCATTGCAGGGCTGTGAACTGGATGGAACCCACACCAGAGGGTTGGCTTGCCTTCTGGTACATATGTCATTGAAGCAGAAATGTTTGACCCCAGTCAGAGTTACCTGCCCTTGGAAGCAGTGTCAGCCCTTTGTTGGGATCTTCCAATATCTCCTTTGGGAACATTTGCCGTTCCATACAAGTCAATGGATGATGTTTGCATTGAGGTTTTGTGTTTTACAATTTTCTCAATTTTTATAAAAGCTTAATATTTCTATTTGCTGGTGTCTTATGAGAAGTTAATGTTCAATTCATGTTGAAATCTCACATGCACGTTTTCTTCATTCTTATATGTATAATTTTGTTGGATAGAATATATTTCTGTATAGGAATATTTAAGGGCGCCTCTTGCATGAACTTGTAAGATTAGGAATTTAATGAAAATAACTTAAGTTGCACAGGTATAATATGCACATCTATCAGCATTTGTCTGTAAATGTCTTCAGAGTTACTTCCCATTTGGGACGATATAAGACGTAAATACATTATGACGTAATGAAATTCCTTTAGAAACTCTGTATTTGAAGAATGTTGAAGCTGTATATCAAAAGACTGTATTATATTTCCAGATTAACATCAGAGTATGTTAGTATAGCCCTCCAAGCCATAACCAGTAAACAACTTACAGAGCACAAGGAACAGATTTTACCTTCAACCCTTTGTAAATTGGTAAGCTGGATGAGTATATAAATGTTCTTCTGCGAATAAACTTCGATTATCAATTTTTTTTAGATTTTTGCTCATAAGTTTGTAGTTTATTTTTTAGGATCAGTGAAGAAACAACCTAAAGCTTATTGCTTGTTACTTATATATGTATGTACATGTACATAGCCATCCTTACATGTTCAGTATGTGGATACATGTACATCAACATGTGTATGCACAAGAGGCTCATAATGCACTTACAAAATTTTCATATAAAACCTTGACCATCGGATTTCAAGTTTATAGAGTACAATGTAGATCTGTACATGTTGATTCATAATATTATTTAATTTTGTTTTTCAGTTTCTGTACCTGTGCAGTAGGCTTTTACAAAACAAACATCACTCAGGTCATATAATCCTGGATAAGAGACTTGACTCCCAGTCTGTCCTCCAATTAGCTCATACCCTATACAGGTCAGAGAAAATAGCGGAGCTTGTACAAAATCAGGAGGTAAGATTCTAACAAATTACTGAATAGACCCTCTCACGCTAATGTCTTTCGGTTTACTTTTGACTCTTCATAGAACATTTTTGCCCACCAGAACAATCAAATGATGTCATTCCACTCCAAATATGTAATAATGTACACTGCTATGAATGACGTTGTTTGATGTCCTATGAAGAGACAAGTAACCGAATGGACATTAGCGTGAAAAGGTCTCTTCAGGAACAAAGATGATTTGAAAGGGTCTATTTGAAGCTGGGTCTTGGGGGATCAAACAACAGATTATGAATGCACCTTTGATTGTTCAGAGACTTTTTGCTCAGAATTAACGAAACATGATTTTGTGCACAACTGACCTCACTGGTGCATACACAATATACTGTTTGTCCCCCGAAATGTGCGTCAAATTCAGAACCAGACAGATGATGAGAAAGGGGCTACAAGTTAAATTCGTTCAATCTTTCCCTGAAATGATCTGAACAGAAAAGCGTCCAGAATGCTCAAATTTATCTTTTATTTAGATCTTTCAAGAATGAAAATTACCAAAAAAGCCTTTTTTAATGCTGACTCTCTATGCCCCTAGGTGTATGTCTGTCTGTTTCTGTGTTTAACCGTGGCAAAAACTTTGATTTTGAGCACAATATTTGAGTAGGAGGTGATAGAGCATTCATAGGTTAAATGTGTATTCCTTGTGATGAAACCTTTGTATTGATGACAAAATTTTTGACCTCATGACTTTTTACCTCCTTTTGATAAGCTTGAACATCGGGCACAACAAGAGTTGTAGGTGATAGAGCTTTGAAATTCACATTTCCTTGCACCAAGACATTATTTTGGTACGGAAAATTTTACCTTATGACCTTGACCTTGGAGCATGACCTACTTATGAAAAATAATGGCAAAGATGCAGACAGGGGCATTCATATTTCACAAAAACACTTTGTATTTTAAAAGTAAGTTTCTAGCAACTGCTTGAGTTCCATAGATTTCATTTAGATAGATAAATGTGATTATTATTATTTATTTTTTTTATTTTAGCTGACTTTAGAAGAATGGCTGTCCTATGAACTCAATGTGTCAACAGAGGAAGATGTTCTTTGCCTATCTGATAGGTACAATATGCATGTACAATGTACATGTATATGAATTCAGTCGGGGTGGGGGGAGGGGAGGGGAGGTGAGGTGAGGAGAGATATGGAAAGGGAAGAAAAGAGAGATTTAATTCAGATGTTATACGCATGTACTTTGATACTAACACACACGCACATTTATAAATCAGTGGTTTAATGAATTTAGAAAACTATAACATTTAATATGTATATTCATTTACATTGTACATGTAATTCAAATAGAATCCATAATAATCTTTTCCTTTAATATACATGTATATCGATGATAAATCAGAATTCTGTATCATTGTTTCTGTATCTTCTACATGTATTTTATATTTCAGAGAGCTGTATATCCATGATACCATATATAATACCTACCTCAGAGATACAAGCCACAATACATGTATAACCAATGTGTGCTCTACTTTCCTGATCCATTTAGTGAAGGCAGACTTAATGTGAGTCCTATACTTGTATATGCGTCTTTTCTAGTTACAGAGTTACTTCCCATTTTGGAGGGCATTTGCATTATGAAATTCCTATAGAAATGTCCTACTGTAATCGTGGCTAGTTTCGCGGGGGAAAATTTTGCGATAACAACATCAAGACTTTGCACATGGGGGAAATTTTTGCGAAATCCCTTTATTCGCGAAAAAAACGAAAACTACCCCCACATTGAAATTTCCACAGTATTTGAAGCTCACTCTTTCTGAGATTAATGTCTATTCAGTAGAATTTGATGATGTCACAATTAGTTTCTGTCAGACACCCTTTAAAAGGGGCGGGAAAAAAATAATCGAACAACTTGTTTCATACATGTACATGTAATTTATCAAGGGATATCCTCCTTTTAAAATCAATCATCTTGCCATATCTAACTAATTCATAAAATTGCAGTTTTACTATCACAAACCTCATGTCTTATTATCCGATTTCGTTACTCGATTTACAATAGACCCTTTCACATTATCTGCGGTACTGAATTTCAAGCTCAGTTCCTGGGGACAAACATTAGATTGGGCATGCACAAGTGACATACATGTAATTCAATTGTTCCAAGATGTTTTTTGCGGAACAAAAGAAACATGATTCTGTGCTAAACGTCCTAAACAATCAAATGATGTTGTTGGTGCATGCACAATCTATTCTTTGTCACCTTGAACTGAGCTTAAATTCGGTACTGCAGATAATGTAATGTGTGCAAGGGTCTATGGAATGAAATAAATGGACCCAGGTATCTTGTAGAAGAAAAGAATTTCAAATAAAAAGCTAACATGTAAATAAATCAAACAGTCACATGAATAAATTTTTCGGTCCCTTGTCCTTTATCAAGAGCATGAAAGGTTTTCATGATTTGAAAAACATGTAACTACATATACATGTACGTGTATTTTTCCCCTGAAATAGTGTCAGAGGGGTTAAAAATTAATTTGCTGTTTTTTCTGGAGTAATTGATTTCAGACTTTGTTTTTGTAGGTGTTTGACTAGGCAGCAGGAGATACTTTGTCAACAATGCAGTGCTAACCATAGACCTTATAGATATCATAGAAACAGACCGGCATTCATTTCTTTATTACAGGTAATATTTCTAGCTTCTTGCTTAATTGACCCTTCCGATTGCGGGAAAAAAATGCAAAATTTCGTAACGTCGCAATGCTTTTACCTCGGAATAACAAGCTTCGAACCTCGGCATGCTCGGTCAAACATCAAAATTGCATTGTGACGTAATGGAATTTCTCAAATTTTTTAAGCCTTCGGAAGGGTCAATTATACATCATTTCACAATTTTGAAAAGTATGATGATTCAGAAGTGTCCAGCCACACGGCCACACGTATTTACTGAATACTGGAATGTTTGGAATGTGTAAGGACAAATACATGTACAGTGTATGTACTAAAATTCATGTAGATCAAATATTGGAGATTCTGCATACTGCAAACATAGAAATTTCAACGTCGGGGCAATTTTTGTGCATTTCACAAATCAAGGGGGATTGAAAAATTCTTCCAAGCTAAATAAACCTGCTGTATTTTTACAAGGGTGCAAAATTTATATTAGGAATGTTTTCCCTATGCGTAATGTCTTTACATGATGTTAAAGTGGTAAAATTTTCCCCCAGCGAAAAATAACGACGTTAACAATATTTTAATGGCATTATTAAAGTAAATTGTTAATATTCTTATTATATACATTTGTTATGAGTCGGTCATTCTTGTTTGTTTTATCCATCCATCTGTCTATATAATCCATGTGACACTGTATTTCTGGCCCTCTCTCTCAATCTGCATATTTGTTAATCTATATGTAATTATCAATAAGATTGTAAATAAAATTTAAGAGGAGTCACTCATATCAAGACTTTGTGATCTCTAGATAAGAAAATCGTAGTAGATTATTTTTGTATTATGAAGAGTTGCTCAGAGAAATAAAATTTCTTTATTCATATTCACACTAAGTTTTATAGGAGTGATTATCTAAAAAAAAAAATATTTCAAATTGTTTTTTTATTTATAGGAATTATGTTGCATGTTGCCGTCAGCAGAATGTAATAAAGACGGCCATCCTCCATGGCTGATTGGACAGCTAAGATCGGTCATCGATAGATCGGATCAAGAGTTATCTGCCCTAGAAAAACAGACGTCAGTACAGGCATTCATGAGGTACACTTACATGTATAAATAGCTTACTTTGTACTGAATAAATTGAGTGCATTTTAGTGCATTTTATCTGTGAATTATCAAAATTATATTCAAATATTTTATTGAAGGATGCAGGTCTCAACCAATTGAAACATCTGAGAAGAAATATGTCTAGGGCACTCATGTATTATTTTTTTCCATATGTATGATTTATTATTGTGCCGTCATGAACCAATTATTGCATTGAAGAAATAGTATTTATTGGACATTTTTCATGTTCGCGGACTTTGGAAGAGACTATGTCACAAAAGTAAATTGTTGGTGTTATCCCAATGAACCTAGAATATTTTTAGTGAGAATTTATCTATTTTCATGTGTTAATATACATATTTAAAGCTCTCAAGTTATCTTTCGTCTATTCTGTGTTCAGATATTACTTGATTAGTATAATATACTTAAATATGACCCTAAAGTGCGAAGTCCGGAGTGCAAAGTCCTAAGTTCGTCAACTTGATAAATGTCCATTAGTCCCCTACTGGCATACTGGGGTGACTTAATAGTTATAGTTTCTACCTTGTTGGTCTGTCCGTTTGTCTGTGATAGTCATACTTCAGTTTTACTTGGCATTTGAATGAGCACATATTTATTTTAATTAAAATAATAGAATAAGTTCCAATTAAATGAATTTTTATGATGAAGTATTAATGTTTAGCTCACCTCGACGAAGTTGAGATGAGCTTATGCTATAACCCCGGCGTCCACGTCCGCGCCCCCGTCGTCGTCCCCGTCCGCGTCCGGTTAAAGTTTTTGGGGTAACTCAGTATCTGACAAAGTACTGATGCTACAGTAACCAAACTTGCACAAGTGATTCATCTTGGGATGCTGAGGTGAACCCATGCATCGGATGCAGCATCTGACCTACATTTTCCGGTTGAATGACTTTGTCAGTGTCTGGTTAAAGTTTTTGGGGTAGTTCAGTATCTGACAAAGTACTCATGCTACAGTAACCAAACTTGCACAAGTGATTCATCTTGGGATGCTGAGGTGAACCCATGCATCAGATGCAGCATCTGACCCACATTTTCTGGTTGAATGACTTTGTCAATGTCTGGTTAAAGTTTTTGTGGGTAGTTCAGTATATGACAAAGTACTCATGCTTACAGTAACCAAACTTGAACAAGTGATTCATCTTGGGATGCTGAGGTGAACCCATGCATCGGATGCAGCATCTGACCTTCATTTTCCAGTTGAATGACTTTGTCAATGTCTGGTTAAAGTTTTTGGGGTAGTTCAGTATCTGACAAAGTACTGATGCTACAGTAACCAAACTTGAACAAGGGATTCATCTTGGGAGGCTGAGGTGAACCCATGCATCGGATGCAGCATCTGACCTACTTTTTCTGCTTGAGTGATTTTGCCTTATAAGGCCAATATTGAGCAAAGTATAAGTGCTACATGTACCAAACTTGCATATTGGATGTATCTTTGATCAAACTTTCATAAAATGACCTTGACCTGCTTTTTCCGCTTGAGTGATTTTGCCTTTAAAGGCTTATTTTGAGCAAAGTTTAAGTGCTACATGTACCAAACTTGCATAATGGATGTATCTTTGATCAAACTTTCATAAAGTGACCTTGACCTACTTTTTCCACTTGAGTGATTTTGCCTTTAAAGGCCAATATTGAGCAAAGTTTAAGTGCTACATGTACCAAACTTGCATATTGGATGTATCTTTGATCAAACTTTCATAAAATGAACTTGACCTACTTTTTCCGCTTGAGTGATTTTGCCTTTAAAGGCCAATATTGAGCAAAGTATAAGTGCTTCATGTACCAAACTTGCATATTGGATGTATCTTTGATCAAACTTTCATGAAATGACCTTGACCTACTTTTTTCCACTCGAGTGATTTTCTTAATATACATGTACTTAGAGATATGTTTAAATTGAACTTTGCTGCCACGAGGTGAGCTTCATAATCTTTGATTACACTATGTTTTGATTTGCTGTTAAAGAGTATCTGATACATGTATTTATTTTCTTACCAGGGTTGCTCACTGCCTACCTTCCTACCTGTTTTACTGTGATAATTTACAAATGGAATCCTTAACAACGTACAGATTTACCGACTCTGTGAATGCTATCAATACTACAATGGTAAGTCAAAGTGAAATGACGCTAAAGACAATAAAATATTCTATACACACTGTATTTGTTTGATTCAACATTGAAGTAATGAGAAAGAAGAGTCGGCCTGCTAGTATACTTGTAAAGACCCATCTTTAAATTGAAAGTAATACAGTAACTTTGTACTTATTTACCAGTATTGAAAATTGTTTTAGAATTTATGTAATGATACTAAACAGTTGCATAATTGGCTGTTCAGTGTGTGACAAAAACAATTAACATTTGGGTTAACTTTTGAACAGTACTACATGTAAGGCCTTTCATACAAGTCATGTACATGTATTTCACATGCATCTAATCTAATGGTACCAATGTTATTGACCTTGACCTTGGAGTATTGACGTACTTTTGAGAAACTTAAATGCTGAGCAAATCAACTGATATGTACAATGTACATGTAAGTGATATGGTTTTCATATTTCGAATCTGTATTTTTGTGACAAGACCATTTCACTGATAACAAAACTTTGACCTTGTGACCTTGACTTTAGAGCTTGGCCTACTTTTGAACTTAGAACATTAGGCCCATGTTTTAGTGGTAAGTGATACGGCTGTCATAATTAACAGTTGATTCGGTGTGACAAGAACTTTTCAGTGGAACCAACATTTTTATCTTGTGACCTTGACATTAGAATTTGACCTACTTGTAGGAGTAACAGCTTTTATACTCAGGCTCCTGTTTCCAGGGACATTTGTGTTTCACAGACACGTCTTTGTTTCTCAACGTATCTTTCTATTCACAGAAGAACTCGCTGTGTGAAGGCATCTCACTGACTGTTTCTGACACTCTGTACTTTTTAAAGGTAAAGTCAAAATTTCAAAAATGCCATGATATTTTTATCATGAAAGAATATAAAATGAGGGTAAAGTCATTAAGAAATAAAACATGCTTTTATTTGATATGAAATTTACAATATAAGATGAGAAATTCATATTTCTATCAGATTTTAATGCAGGGATTTTTTTACCCTTTGATTCCAGGGGCCTGGACCTTCAAAATTAGGAAAAATAGCGACATTATGTTGAAATTGGGAAAATAAAATATACAAATAAATTGAGAAAACAAGCAAAAATTTGCTACTAATGAAGATAGACTCCTGTAGTACCAAGAATATTATATTTCAGACAGTGTACATTGCAAAACAGATATGATTATAAATATATTTTCAGTAATTTAAAAGCTTCAATCCTTATTGGAATTTTTTTCAAATTGGGAATTTGAAGCTCAGAAATTGGGAAAAATGCCTGCTTTTCAGCATTGGGAATGGGGCCGAATTTCGGTCCTGGAGATCCCCTAAAAAAATCCCTGTAATGAGAATTGAAACATTTCCAACCTTTTGTTTTATTTTGTTTTCTATTTGTTTGTTTTCTTTTTTTCTTTTTCCAATAAAGAAAAATTTTAAATACTTCAAAGTTGATGCATAAACAGTGCATTATCCTGTTATTCCCTATGTATTTGCAGGGTATATCACAATTAAATACAGGCACATCTGCTGAGACAGTAATCTTACTGGAGTGCCCACTTCTAGTTGTATCATCTTTGGTAAGTTTTAGATTCAAATATTTGATAAAAAATATGTAGCTTTTCTGTGGACTTTTTTTTTAATTATGATGATTATAATTCAATTAATGAATGATACAAAAATTTTACTTTTCAAAAAGGATTACTGTTGAAAGAGGAAGAAATGTAATTTGATTGTTGAGGTATACCATCAAGGTCACAACTCTTTGAAAGTTTATGACCAGTGTATATTGGTAATTACTGGTTTGCAGAGCTCTAATGATGCATATGTATTGAATATGCTATGACATACAATGTACATGTATTGGGGGAGGTAACGGATGTACCAATCTCCCCTTTCCCAGCCCTTTACCTCCCACCTCCCACCCACCTCTTTCCCCCTCCTTTTTACCCTTCCCTTACCTCCCCTCCTGCCCCCTTCCTCCCTCCTCCTGCCCCTCCTCCCTGCCCCTCTCTCCCTTCCTCCTGTCCCCTTCCTCACCCTCTCTCCCTTCCTCCCACCCCCTTCTTCCCCCTTCCTTTCACCCTGTCCACCGCCTCATGTATATTGATATGTGTATGTTTAACTTGTGTAAACTACACACATACAGTTGCTATACATGTATATTACTTGTTTTTTGTTGGCTGAAAGATACATAACGTTTTGTATGTGTGTTTTTCTGCATCTTTTAAGGTTCACCACAAACATGCAGGACAGTTTCTGAAGAAAATTGCAGAAAAAGATAATAGAGGATCACTGAATGAAATGATAGTTGCTGTCAATTTTATGGAAGGGTAAAAATCTTTTGAATTTGACTTGATGTTATTGAAATTATTCTATAATTGACCCAATCCTTTGTCTAATCTCATTTCTTATAAAGTTTTACATATCAAGTTCTCGATTGAAAGACTTTCAAAAAATGGTTTTAAACATTGAGGTACTGTACATGACCCATAACCCCCAACTTCCACTTATAATTACACTTTTTTCTGTTAGATAATTATATAAATATGCTTATTATAGACTGACATCAGGCAGTGGTCATCACACCTTCGATGTGCGAACATTCACTCACTCCAATCTTAAGTTAAGGGTCAATAATCCATTTTCCAGAAAATATTTATGACCGTTTTATACCTTGATTTTACATGTATATGCACAGACACCAGACATCACATCATTTGACAAATTTCTAATTGTGACGTCTTATTTGATCACACTGACTTTATGTATTGTCATGTTTTCTATTATGATGTCACAATGAAAACGCCAAATATTGTGATGTCTGGTGTCTGTCCAACCAACGAATCCACTGGAAGATCAGCTATTACGTTAAGTACGGGCTATGAAAATGAAAGTCAAGTTGATATCTTATTGCAGAATATCTACCAGGCGTGGTGAGGTCATTGAACTTCCAGTTTTAAAGTCTGTCTGGATCAGAGCTGGCATCCTGATTGCTATTTTATATACGTAAGTTGCCAAATGGCGGGCTTGCCTACTTATACGATTTTTGGCCTAATATTACGCTTTTAGCTTTTTCTGCTCATTTTTACGCCATAAAAATACTTCCATTTAGCAGACTGGCTTTTCAAATTGTTTAAAGTAAAGGATTGGACTGGTGTACATAAATTCTTTATTGGTGGATCCCTTGAATAAAGAGCTTTTATATTGTATATGCAAAGGCATAAAGATTTATAAGATTAAGATTTGTAATAATGTTGTTGTGTAGAAAAGACTAGTTTTTTTTCTCAAAATTGCAATAATGGTTCATATTACACTTTGTTCCCCTAAATTACACTTTCTTGATCAAAATATTACACTTTTGGTAATAAAGGGGTACAATTGGCAGGTCTGCATAGCGACATTGTCCTAAACCCACTGTTTGTTACATTTTGTAAAGGGTGTGGTCTGATTTGCCAGGGAATTGTTGTTTTAACATCATTAAATAAGTCAGTCATATCATTAGGGTTCGTTTTTTGATGGGCCAAATTTGTTATTCTTTGCAACAAATACACATTTCAAGGATAAAAGAAATATTATAATATATACAGTAATTGTTACACATTATGTATTGAAATTAAATCCAAGTATGAAATGTTAACTAGAAAAAAAAAAGATCTGTTGATACTCGACATTATTCTATCATAATGTATGATCGGCAACCAACTTTTTGTATTTATGCATCAGGGAAAACTTGAGAAAGTCTTGTGATCATGTACTTCATCAGCTGTTGAACTCCTGTGAAAAGGTACATGTTTATATTTTATATAAGTCATTTATTTTTGTTTGATATCGTACATTATTATTTTTTGTGTCGCCTGCGAAGCTAGCGACACTTAGGGATCACTTTGTCCGTTGTCCGTCTGTCCGTCCGTCCGTCTGTCAGTCTGTCAGTCTGTCACACTTTGGGTGTCACAGCCCATAACTTTTGATTGGTAAGTGATAGGGCTTTGATATTTCACATGTGTATTCCTTGTGACAAGACCTTCCTACACATACCATAATTTTTGACCTAGTGACCTTGACCTAGATATTTGACCTACTTTTGAAAAAAAGATAAGATTCGCTATATCTTTTGATTGGTAAGTGATAGGGCTTTGATATTTCACATGTGTATTCCTTGTGACAAGACCTTCCTACACATACAATAATTTTTAGCTCGCCATGACGAATGTCCGGAGAGCTATTGTCATACCCCCGGTGTCGGCGTTGGCGTCTGCGTCTGCGTGCGCGTGCACAAAAACTTTAACCTTGCTTATAACTTTTAAACCAATACAGATTGGGCTTTCATATTTCACATGTGCATTCCTTGTGACAAGACCTTTCCATGGATACCAAAATTTTTGACCTTGGAGATTGACCTACTTTTGAAAAACTTTAACCTTGGCCATATTTTTTGAATGGTAAGTGATAGGGCTTTGATATTTCACATGTGAATTCCTTGTGACAAGACGTTTCCATGGATACCAAAATTTTTGACCTTGTGACCTTGACCTTGGAGATTGACCTACTTTTGAAAACCTTGGCCATATTTTTTGAATGGTAAGTGATAGGGCTTTGATATTTCACATGTGCATTCCTTGTGACAAGACGTTTCCATGGATACCAAAATTTTTGACCTTGTGACCTTGACCTTGGAGATGATTGACCTACTTTTGAAAAACTTTAACCTTGGCCATATTTTTTGAATGGTAAGTGATAGGGCTTTGATATTTCACATGTGTATTCCTTGTGACAAGACGCTTCTATGGATACCAAAATTTTTGACCTCTTGACCTTGGAGATGATTGACCTACTTTTGAAAAACTTTAACCTTGGCCATATTTTTTGATTGGTAAGTGATAGGGCTTTGATATTTCACATGTGCGTTCCTTGTGATAAGACCTTTTTTATTGTTGTTGTTGCAATTTACATATGGTTGCCGGTGTGCGAGCTATGTTGTCATTCTGACAAGTCTGGTTGACCTAGTGACCTTGACCTACATATTTGACCTACTTTTCAAAAAAATTAAGAATTGATATATCTTTTGATTGGTAAGTGATAGGGCTTTGGTATTTCACATGTGTATTCCTTGTGACAAGACCTTTCTACACAGACCATAAAATTTGACCTTTGACCTTGATCTAGATATTTGACCTACTTTTCAAGAAAAGTAATATTGGCTATATCTTTTGATTGGTAGGTGATAGGGTTTTGATATTTCACATGTATTTTCCTTGTAACAATGCCATTCTTAACATACCATAATTTTTTACCTTTTGACCTTGACCTAGCTATTTGACCTTCTTTGCCAAGATTGTATATATCTTAATTGGTAGGTGATAGGTCTTTCATATTTCTTATTATGAGACCTTTTTGTTACAAAATTTTAACTAAGTGACCTTGACCTAGATGATTGACACTCTTTTCTGAAAATTTGAGAATGACCATATCTTTTAATTTGTAATTAAGAGGTCTGATATTTCAAATGAATTTCATATGACAAGACTTTTCTATTGATACCAATAATTTTGATCCACTTTCTAGAATAATAATCAAACCGCTTCGCAGGCGACACAAGCATTCCTTGGATTGCTATTTTCTATTATTATTTGTTCATTTATCTTGGATAAAAGCACATCATGTGATATTTTGTAAAGTTTCATATAAGATCAAATTCAATACAAGTTTGAATAGTAACAAATACACGTAGTTTCCTCTTTTAGAACACATGATTACATAATGGAAAATGGTAGCTGCTCAAAAACTATTTATTGCCTCCAGTAGCACTTTGATAAGTTAGATACCTGGATTATAGACCGGAATAAATTTACTGTAAACGTGGTTATTTTCGCTGGGGGAAAAATTTCGCGATTATAATATCAAGACATTACGTTTGGGGGAAATATTCGCGATAAAAATGTCTTTCCCATTGTAAGAATGCAGCGGGGATATTTTCGCGTGGGGAAATTTTTCGCAATGTCTATACTTTTACAGTATTGATCTTGTATTTCGTCCCCGGTCAATATTATTTTTAGGGGTCTTAAATTTCAGATATTTTTGACGTCATCAAAGTGCTATAAATGTATGACATATTGCCATAACAAAAAATGATGCAATACAAAAAAAAAAAATATTTTTGACCATGGCATTCTTCTGTACCGTATTAAGTAAAAAAAAAAGAATTTTTTTCTAATAGATGGATTATGCATCTCTACCTGAAAGATACATCAAAATTGGTAATATCTTTAGCAATGTTTTATATCAAGGGGTATTGATACATAGACACAAAAAAAAACGAATGAGAGTAATTATTATTTTGTTCATACATGTACCATCACCATATATGGTGATGGTACATGTATGAACAAAATAATAATTAATCAATTCATCAATTCATCAATAGTGAGAAATCTGATCAATTACATGTACATTGTGTTGTAGGAGACAGACATACAGACACTATTTGTTGTTTTACTGAGCCATGTATCTGTGAGCCAAATAAAAGGCAACACACTGGTAAGTTATTGATATTTAAACGAGATGTAAAGGTCGCACTTCTGTCTGTCTTGTTGCTACACTCATTAATACACCCAACATTTTAAGATTTGACAATGATCAATGACGTCATAAGAAATAACATGAAACGTTTTTAATATCAGGTCATTGAGTGCCTAGTATGCAAGTCTAGCAGTAATATGAAAATGTTCTATTCAGTCTTTTCGAAATACGGAGTTTCTTCCAATTTGTGCAGGTATCTTACGTCAACGCATCGTGACGTCATCAAATTCTATAGAAACTAGCATAAAATTCAGGGAAACAGGGTTACATATATGATGTTTTCAAAGGAGTTTAATGACGTCACAATGCTTTTACGTCAGATACCTGCACAAATCGACCGTAGGACTGTAAAATTGAAAAGACGGAATTGGCTATAACTTACTTGATACACATTACACTACCATCAAACTTGTAGGAATAGTGAAGCATGATAAGACTCAACACCAAATAAGGGTCAAAGTGGCCCTACAGGTCAAGGTCACATAGTTAAGTTAAAAAAGAAGACAGGCAAAACAACTCTTGAACAGTCTAGTCACTTGAGCCAGTAATCTGTCTGTCTGTCCTTCTGTCTGGTACTCGTGGTCAGTCATTTATGAACTTTGAATATTGACAGTGGCAATATTAGCTGCTATGTATACTTTATGCTGAAGTATCCTCGTTTATCAGCATTAAATGATTAGGTTTCCTCTGAAAATGTCATGAAACTCTACAATGACTAATTTCCACGAAACTTCTAATGTCGAAGTTCCCTTAACTCCACCATCCCACAGTCTTTGACCTGTTCGGGACCTCTCGGGCATCCTCAGATCTGTGCATTATGGCAAGCATCCATTTGATTTTGCCCGAGCAATTAAGACTGATTTAAAGTCTTGATTTTCTGTTTTCATTTCTTTCAATGATTATTGTCTTTTATTTTTCAGTTGGACAAGACTGATGGAGATTTTAACCTAGTGATGATGATGATGAGGAAATATCAGTCCGTATGTGTTGAAGCACTAGATCAGAGTTTCCTTGACAAAGTCAGCACTACCGTCCCTGACTATGTGCTGCGGCTATTACCTTGGACCATGCTAAGGTATGCAAAGAAAGTCAAATATATTGCACAACCAGATATTTTTGTAAGCGTCAAATTTCAAAATCTTCAGGTAAAATACATTGTCTTTATTTTCATGAATACAATTTTTTGCTATTCCGAAATCACAAATCATTATGTACATGTAGTAATTATGTTGAAATTCATATGAAATGAGCATCATGTAAATTCCAGATGAAAGTTCGTGTAAAATTTATATAAATTTCAAATAAGATTTATGTGAAAAATATTTCACATGAATTTACATAAATTTCCTTCACATGAATTTCACATGAATTTTTCTAAGTGACCTTCACAGGAAACTGAATTCACATAACATCCATGTTAAAATCTTAACATGAATTTCTTGTGAAAAATTTCATGTAGATTTCATGTTCGTGCTCATTTCACATAAATTTCATGTGAACTTTCATGTAAAGTTTATGTAAATTTCACATGAATTTCATATGAGGCACAATTGGCTGTGATATACATTGTATTGTTTTTAACCCACCCTATTTGAATTTTAAGTTTGGTCTGTCTCTTGAATGTACTCATCCTTACTTTATACGTGTATTGTGATAAATTTATAATGGCACATAAAGTATCTTGTACATTAAGACCAGATCAAAGCATATTATGCCAATTTATGATATAGCTCATCAAACGCAATTTTTTGCAAGAACAATTTTTTTTGCGTTTCCAATTCACTCCCAAAATAACGAAAATTAGAACCTTGCGAAAAATTCTAGTTATACGGTAGTTGGAACTAGATGTATCGGTAGAAGCATCTCAGTTTTGGAATTTATTGAGACATACTGAGGTTGTTTATACATGTAATTGTAATATTCAGCTACATGTATGGAACAAGTTATACGTATGAAGTGTTTAGGGAAGGGTGATCATCTTCAGTTCTTTCCCCTCCCTTTTCTCCTCTTCATGAGAAGAAAACTTTCTGTTTTAGATAAATCTTTGGTTTTTTTTTTTACAGAATTCTCAGGATATCAGGGGACAGTGTTGTTCTACATAGTCACCTTAACCGTGTACTTAGTCTGTATTCCCAAGTCACAGAATTATTGGACACAGCCTTACTGCATCATGAGAATCAAAAATCAGTAAGACCTATAAACATTTCATTCATATTGTTGTTTTGTAATTCATTAAGACATGTAAGAGTAGGTCCATGTAAGAATCAGGCAAGGGTTATACATTGTTATACATGTACGTGTGCATCAAAATTTTTTGCAAAACGTTTTATTATTTTTGTTTTGAGACATATATTTGGTACAAATCAACATATATGAAATTCATTTCTTTGAGATAGTGATGGTGAAGCAAAATTCTTACCCCTGATTCTTGCGCGGACATGCACTTAAATAGACATTGTATTGTCACATGCATACTTGCCATAATTTTGCGGAATTTTGTCATTGCAAAGAGGGACAAAAAGAGGGACATATCATCAAAGAGAGGGACAAATATAACGCCAATTAGGGACATAAAGAGGGACACTTTTTCAACACTATAATAAGACCTTTTCATTATGATTACAAGTTTTTTTTTAGCATTTCCTTCATTTTAGAAGGAGCAATACAGTCAAAATAATGAGAAGTGTAGAATTTTCAAAACAAAGGACCATGTAGTATTTGTTTCTCATACATGTATTTCCTCTTCAATTTGTCTGATTTTTTTTTTCAGAAAATACTGAAATTAATCTCACTAAGTATCAGCATCTGAGTGTTTCGCACACAACACATCCAAATTAAGCTAACTTTCATAATTATGTTAAAGGTAACTTTCCATTAGGAGGTTGAACTTCAGATATTGCAATCCAAAGTTGCACTAGATCATTGCCCTCTGCAAACACTAAAACGTCAGAGAGAAAAAAAATAACGCGTGCCGTTTACGTAGATGGCTCCTGGTCGGACACATGTCAAAAGTGGCATTTCAGCGAGCTTGTCCGCCCTTTTTTAAATTTTTCTCTGCGGAGGTTCAAGTCTTTTACTCCATTCTTTTGTTTTATATTCACAACTTTCTGAACGTGAGTATTAAACACCTGCACCGTTACCTGTGTTGATGTTGGCAAACAATAGCAATTTAAATCAAATAAAAATCGATAACTTTAAATAACGACACGAGATAAGTTATTGGAGCGTTCCATTGGTTGCTGCATATTCTTTTTTATCTTGTTTACATTTTTTACATCACGTTGCTTCTTCTCATAAAGATGAATTTATATCTTGGCATACATACATGTAAATGGTTTCACTCGAATGTCGTTTAACTATTGCTTTTGCTTTGTTTATTTCAATGATCATATTATTTTGTGAGCAACAAAAAAAATACCAACAAGAGAAGGGCCTACATGCATGTATTTAGCGAAGTTAATTGACTATTGTTTGTGGGACAGCAGACCTTTTCTATTACTATAAAAAAATAGATGGATCACCAGCTGATTACTGTACATGGGTATATAGCCGTAGATAATTTCATGATAACGTTTAAATAAACAGTTAAAGTTTATAAAAATTCAGAATGACTGAAATCAACACAGAATAATCAATATTACGGAAAAATAAATTTTGATGGAACGTCCAAAAATTGGGATTTTCCGTGTCCCGGCCAGGACAGATTTTTTCTGTCGAAAATGCGGGACAATTTTTGTCCCGGGCAGGACAATGGCAAGTATGCACATGATACCCCTATATAACATTGCAGACATGTAATATTTCCATTATATAATTTTTCTGTCAGAATTTTGACACAAATTACACTTCAATGCATTGTCATTGACCAAAACACTGAAGATGGATTATGATTTGCTGCATGTATTGATTTAGGAATTTAGAAATTAAACTTGGGTGTACGTACAGTATGTCATGACATTTGTTATAAAAAAAATCACAAAGTTAACGATGTTCCTATTTCACATGTTATTTATGCAAATTAATATTGAACTCCAACCTGGATGAGCACCAAAGAAAGTTTTTGGTATAATTTCAGGTATTCTCCATGCAAGAATTGGTTGAAGTTAATGTGTATGTTAAAGAATTAATTAAAAAATCAAGGACAGCAGAGCTACAAAGAATTGATAAGGTAGAATTTAAATTTATTTGTAATGAATAAGTTTATCTCTAAGGTTATAAAAGGATAGGAAGATTCACCAGAATCATTTTTATGTTTAATATATACTTTTCTATTCCCAAGCAAGTATGACTACATTCTTCAATCAGACAATTTTAGAGTGCTTATAAATATATCATTGTATATATGCACAACCATTGTAATTCCCTGAGATGAAACTATTGAAAGGAACGTGCTTGTATTTTGCATGAAAACGCTCGTGATGTCACAATGCATAAGATCTAAAGAAACATGCCGCGATGGCTATTCCAACCTGCAAACTGTACCCACGGTGACATGAATATTAACGTCACGTTGTACCTAGAAAAACGTGATTTCAGAAAACAAGAATGAAACAGACAACTGTGGTGCATATACATGTATATAGAATAAATGCCATAATTTGTGTTTTGTTACGGGTATGCAACACACAACAAGTGCATTTATCGCATGAAATGCGCTAACGCGCATTACATGTACGATAAATGCACTTGCTGTGTGTTGCATACCCGTAACAAAACACAAATTAAGACACTTATTCTCTATATATTGAGTCTTTGTGGAATACCGAGTTCTTTCCCCTTACAGACGGTATCTGACGAAAAACCATTATGACATCATGAAAATGGTATAGTAACGTCGATTTTATACGGTCATTTCCCAGACTTTTAGGACTGTTTTCATAGAATTTGGTGACGTCATAATCAGTCTACGTCAGATACCGTCTCAAATGGGAAGTAACTCTGGTTTTCGAAAATAGCAAATGGAATAACCGTCAAAATTAGTCTTGTTTCATTTATACACTTGCTATGTTTTGCATACAGTAACTGTAAAATTTATATAAAAACTGACTGTAACAAAAGATTGCATGTTTTTGTAATACATAATAATACATTTACATGTACATATACATGCACTTACTGATAAATTATTTTTTCAGAGCTTGCTGAAAAGATGTGGGATAGATGTTGCAATGGAATACACCAAGATGATGAAAACATCACATTATTGATCATGTTGATTATATCTGGAGACTTGTTACATGTACTGTGTTTGTTATTGTTATGAATAAAGATCACTCTGATTAATTCATCAGATTTATGAATTATTTATGAGTCATAAAAGTTACATACCTTCTGCAAGGAAATAAAATTTGAGCAGTTCTGCAGAAAATTAAATTCCTCATTATTTAACATGTTTAATTTGTTGTAAAGGAGATTTGATAAGGCCATTGTGTGCGTGAGCACATACACATGTAGCAACTTGGTATGGAAAAGCCTGGTATGTCAATGATAGAATTTTTTAGATCCATTTACATAGAATCTGTGTTACAAGAGGCCGCTGCGTTTAACTATCTTGTTTGTGATGTCACCTTACAGTGAGAAGTTTTATGTTTATACAACAATTGTATGTCTATGGAGACCTCTGTGTATCCGCATAAGTGGGAGGGTTGTGCGCACGTAATCCAGATAACCACACCATTTGCTAATAGCAGATGGCCGTCCAAAGTCGGCGCCGGGTGCATATTGGTCTCCTTCCTTTTAAGTGTTGTCATCAATGTTTTATATTTCTGTACGTCTGTTACGATTGTTTTCTATGATGTTCTAGTGAATATTGTTCTGTCTTTTTTTAGATTTGTAGTTTTGTATTCTGTCATTTATGTGTCACTTTCTTGTGTGTTTGTTTCGCTGGGTGAGTGCATGGTGGTCATGCTGGAGTTATTTCCCTTTCCTTTCTTTTAAAATTTAAAAATTTGGTAGACGATTAGGCTATCAGATTTTTGGGGATGAGTTATTGATGTTTTTAGGAAGTATATGAATAGATCTTTATGGCCATACCCTGGTTTGCCCGTTCAAGTGCAAAAATTATAGAATTTTTTCTATAGCTGAAAAATTTGTTGGAAGCCTTGTCATTCTACTCTCTAATGACCTGTTCAGGGGCATTGACCCTCTTTCTACGTGTGTCTGTGTGTGCAATGGTCAGTGAATAGGTCTATGGAAGCTTATTGACACTCTGGAGGTTAAAATGTACTTTGAAATTTAATGTTACCACACAAAATAACTTTCAAGATCTAAAGTCAAGGTCAACAAAATCACATTGCCCTCCAAACTAAAAGAAGAGGCCCAAAGGGGCAAGTGTTACTCACCTTTGCTATGCTTACTCTTTGAACCAATTTTTAGAAGTTAATACTTTCTCTACATCAAACAAGTACATTGATCAGTTTCAGAATTGACATATGACAGACGGATGGTGCGCTATCACTATAGCTCACTTTAGCTTAGTTCAGGAGATCTAAAAATCATTCAAGATTCATATTGAGCATTACATGCCAAAGATATGAGTGTGTGCAAAGCTGCAACTTTAAGTCAGAAAAGACGTCAAAAACTGGCTCCTGAAGATGAGCTAAAAATCCTCACAAACCCTTCTTCAAATACTTTAATTCATGTTTTATTATAATAATCATTTAAATCGATCACTTGTCATTCGAACACAAGATCTAAACTTTGAAAGTCTTTACTGCCTCTTTTTGCATTACACACAGATCGCGACAATCTCACTGTTGCTATTTCTTTAGTCTCATTACTAGATGCGCTCTGTATATCATTGTAAACACCCTGAAACATTGAAATCAGTTCTATATTTTCCCTATCTGCATCGTCTGGATCGTAGCGATACACGATCGATCCGCTATCACCAGGTTCCCCGAATTCTTGCATTTGTCCCTTTATCATAATGTACTTATTATTTGTTTTCTCTTCCCCTTGACTATCATCAAAATAGTTATATCCGTCACTCACAACAATGCCAGAAGTGGTACCTGTAGAAGCACCCTTTTTGTGGACGCTCACAATTTCCTTGTGTTTATTCAAAGACTCGGTCTTTGTACGTAAAGTTGAGTGTAATTGCTTTCCGTCTTCATCCCTGATTTTGGTCGAATGAATACGACAATTGTTCCCGTTGACTTCTATAGCAGCAAAATCTTGCTCCTGGTCTTTATAGGCGATTCTACCATATGTCAAGCATTCTGGGTTAGTAGCGTTATTCACAACATGTAAACATGTCAAAGCGTGGAATCTGTTCCCTGTTGATTTTGCGATGGTGCCAATGGTTCCATATTTCTGTGGCGTTGTTGGATTGGGAATTATTTTATCGCCTGGCGCAACTGTAGTTATAATTCTGAATTGCCCAAATCTTATTTCAGGGCAATGACCATACCGTTTAACGAGGGTCTCTAGATCCTGTTTCAGCCGCCCTGTTTTGGCATCGAGGCAATTAATGTCAACTCTCAGATTTCCGTTCCACATGAAGCCATATCCCTTCAAACAAGCATTGTTTGGGTGATGATCTCTCCTGAAATTGCAATGAAAGCAATACATATTAATAGAAAAAAGTTGAGAAAATTAATACGCGATGAATTAAACCCTTATAAATATAAGAATGTCTTCGCAACGTTTGTACCAGATGGTTTGGATATTATGTGCACACAACCCTCCCGCTTTCCAGTTACTCAAATGTTTCGAAGAACGCACGATTGAAGTGTAAATTATTCTCGTTACTGTGAGATGACCACACAAGCAAGACATCAAAGGCAAGGGTCCAAGCAGATGAATATGTAAATGAATACAAAAACAAAGGCCGTACGTAATACAGTCCGTGCTTTGCCGGCTGTAGCGAGCTCACGCATATAATCACCCGAGGAGTATGACCGACCGACATTTAGAGAGGACAGATGGTCGGGACCATAGGTTTGGAAATGGTCAGTCATGAATACTAATGAATTTTATTGTAATTTGATTTCACATGGGCTCCTGCTCGAAGAACCCCCTCACACCAACATCTGAGCCAACGTGAGACATTCATATAAGATTGTAACTTGGAATAAATAAAACAAGTACATGGACAGAGAAATAATCTCCTGTTTGTTAGAAATACCAGAAATCGTTCAATGTTTCATTAGCATCATTTTAGAGCGGATTAGTTTACAGCATGGACCAGATATCCACGTTTCGGGTACTTATCCCTCGTACCTAAAGTCATCACAAAAACACTGGGCATGGTACTGGACCAATCCACAGTTTTGTACCAGTGTCTTTCCCAACGTTGCACACTGGTCAACTGTGACGACGGGACTCCATGATGGGCCTAGTTGAAATCTCATCAGAGAAGACTGGGTCTTGATTCTCTGTCCTATCTGAAAGTTGGTCACACTTCTCAAGTGACTGATCTTGAGCTCGCTTCAGCCATCAGAACACAGACTGTTATACGCAAGCCATAGATCTTTTTAGATCCATTTACATAGAATCTGTGTTATAAGAGGCCGCTGCGTTTAACTATCTTGTTTGTTATGTCCCTTTATAGTGAGAAGTTTTATGTTTATACAACAAATGTGTGTCTATGGAGACCTCTGTGCATTCGGATAAGTTGGAGGGTTGTGCGCACGTAATCCGATAACCACACCATTTGCTAATAGATTATGGCCGTCCAAAGTCGGCGCCGGGTGCACATTAGTCTCCTTCCATTTATATGTCATCAATGTTTGATATTTCTGTACGTCTGTTACGATTGTTTCGTATGATGTTCTAGTGGATATTGTGTCTTTTTGCGATTTGTAGTTTTGTATGATGTCATTTATGTGTCACTTTCTTTTGGGTTTGTTTCACTGGGTGAGTGCAGGGTGGTCATGCTGGAGATCATTCCCTCTCCCTTATTTTGAAATGCATTTTCAAGAAGAATAGATAATAAATACCGTAGTGTTCTTTGGATTTCTTGAATCAATTTCGGTTGGATCGTTTGTTCGGTGTGTTGTTTTGACTTCGGAACGCTTGTCAACGGCTGCATTATACTTTGCCTTATTTCCATAGAGAGCTCTCGAGCATCATCGATGGTAAGGTACTTATCTTGATATTTCGTCTTGATTTTAAGTCCATCGTTCTTATCAAGACAACCAGTAACGTCTTCTACGTAACCGATATACGATTGCTCCAAAAAGCTCGTAATAGCACGTCGCATACTTTTTGAATTGTTAGGTACTAATTCGGCATCATGTACATCTAAGGATAATTTTGAATCCATGTCTTTTTCAGCGGTCACTATTGTTTTTTGTATGGTATACTGAAAAGATAAAAAAAGTTGCTTTACCTTAAGCTGGCAAGAAAAGACACAAGTATTTTTTAAAAGACAACACTTTATTAAAGATAATAACGAAATATACTATAGTTATTTTGCAAAAGAGAACATTTATTATAGGTTGGCCATGGTTAAATAAAGATAGATAATATCATGGAGCTGCACAAAATAATAAAGCCTACGCTAACGTAGCAAGATATAGTCGCCCGTCGGAATTTATTTTCACAATACCAAAAATTCTAAGTATAGCATAACTATGTAACGACAAATCAGGTCGGCTTGAAAATCGAAAGGCGGCTTTCTCTCTATAGTCTGAACACAATATATAAATATCATGAAAATCTGTTTACGCATTATCAAATAATGCGTTTCATGTGCCTATACTTTGCCCTAAGCATAACATGTATGTGCATTTACACCCCCTCCATCCGATTACACATAATTTAAAAGCCGTTATATATGTAAGAGAACATCCTTTCTTCAAGAAGTAGAAAAATTCTCAAAACATTTCATCCAAAAATAGATTTTTGAATACTTTTTCACTAATTTTTTTAGTATATTTTCACAGTACATTTTATAAAGAAAATCGAAATCCAATATACCTCTGTAACGCAAATAAGATGAACCTGAAAATCGAAAGGTGGCTTTCTCTCCACAATCTGATCACAATGTATAAACATCATGAAAATCGATTGAAGCAATTCAAGTTATTGCGTTCCATGCGCCTATACTTTGCCCTTAGCTTAACATGCACCTGTCAACACGTGCATATACCCCCCCCCCCCCCCCCCCTCTTCCCATTAGACTTAATTTCTTAATTATGCAAAAAAAAAAAACCATTACATGTGTGAAAGAACATCTTTTCTTCTCGAAACATACAAATTTTCAAGACATTTCGATCAAAAGTAGATTTTTAATGAATTTTTAACTATATATTAAGTATATTTTCAAAATACCAAAAAAAAAGTCCCATAACTCTGTAACGACAAATCGGATGAACCTAACAATCAAAAGGCGGCTTCCTCTCCACAGTTTGACCAAAGTGAATAAATATCTAAAAATCCTTAAACGCATATTAAAGTTTTTGCGTTTCATGCACCGATACTTTGTCCTAATAGCTTAACATATATACATATATAAAGCCCCCCCCCCCCCCCCCCAACCAATTACACATAATTTCTCAGTTATGCGACAAAAAATTTAAAGCCCGCTATATATTTGAAAGAACATCCATTTTTCTTGAAGTATAGAAATGTTCAAAACATTTCAGATTAAAAAAAAATTTAAACCATTTTAATATATTTTCACAATATTTTAAAATTCTAAGTCCCATAACTCTGTAACAATAAATCGGAGGAACCTAAAATCGAAAGACGGCTTCCTCTCCACAGTCTGATCAAAGTGACTGAATTTCATGAAAATCTATTGACGCATACTCAAGTTATTGCGTTCCATAAGCGGACGAACAGACAGACGGACGGACATCGCCATACCCTAATACGCCCCGTCAAATGAAGGGTATAAAAATGGTTTAAAGAAATATAAGCACATGCTGTCGTGTTAATGTACCCCTTTTAGATTTTTGATTTTGTCCAATACCAATGGTATGTCTGTATTGCACATTGGCGATGTTTTGGTTATATCAACTATTACTAGGGAGAATACGATCCCTGGACGCTGGAGCCGCACATTCTCTGTAAAGTAAATGTACAAATTTAGATTTTAAAAATAAAAACAGAGGGTGCTAGAGAAATGAGTTAAGGCGGCGTATGAAAAGCAATTTGGCTGGAAGCATCACTGATGAGAATTTAATTTATTCGAAATACGTGTCTGGTGCATGAAAAATGGTTTGAAATTTTCTTCGAGAAGAGTTTGAACACTTCCGTTCTATTTTTTAAGCTGCGTTTTGCTTCTGAATGGTGCACAATTTAGAATTAAATCATCAGTATCTTATATAAAACATAATATAAAGTATATCATTTCAACTCTTTCTGTGAAATTTAAAATGGTATGGCTTAATTCACGTTACAGTTATATTCTCCAATACATTTAATGGTTCATTTAAATAAGCGAAATCTCAACACTTATCATAATTATGAAAAATAACTTATAGTCTAGTAACTCAAATCTATTAAGGACGATGCTTAAATCAAATAGAAGGATATTAAGTCAAATATTCTCAAGCAGTACCTGGTTGTTTGTCACTAATAAGTGATTCGATATATGATGTACTCGATGGCACAACCAAAATATTAAAGCAACCATGCTCATGTGTTATTGCGTCGTGGATGTCCATACTTTCGAAATTTGGGTTTTTACCAAAAGCCTTCAGAATACCATTTAGGACTTTGACTCTTGAATCCATCCACTTCAGGTGTGGGAAAGCTGATATGCTGTACTCGAGTACCACTGCATCTATAAAAAAGAAATACAGATTTTTTGTTCTCGACAGGAAATTTTTCTGGAATTTCACAATACAAAATTCTAGAGGTAACCAGAGCAAAGCTCAGGTGATAGTCCCCGAGAACACATGAGCCAAGTTCGATCAACTTCGGATGATTTTCTGTCTCATTGAGGATCACTGGCGAGGGCTAAGTACCAGAAACATTCATGTCTGGTCCATGCTGCAAATTTGTCTGCTCTTAAATGATGCTATTGAATTTGAAGACGTTTAACATTTGTACCACTTGGTGATTGTCACTGCGGTTGGATCAAGAGTCCCCGAGGACACATGTAGCCATGTTCGATCAACTACGGTTGATCGTCTGTCTCTTCAACGCATTCGAAAATTTCTAAAACATGGGTCCTGTAGCATCATGTCCCACCAACCCTGCTAAGTCTTTCGGTACATTTTTGGACATAATATTTTTCACACTCTGTGGCCATATTCTATTGTTTAGATTGAGGATCTCTAGAGAGGCTTAAGTACCAGAAACATGCATGTCTGGTCCATGTTGCAAATTTGTCTGCTCTTAAATGATGCTATTGAATAAGAAGACGTTTAACAATGAGCACATATGATTTCAAATGAAATTCCCATAAGTTGCTAAAAAAAATTAACCAAACACTAAAAATATGTCCTGTGTTCATACACAGAAAGGTAGGGGTTACGATACGCACAACAAAACAATGAAACACCCAAAGTATTATGTTCCCGTAGCTACCGAAGGACTTCCCCAACGATGATTTCAGCCGTTGCGTTTTATAACCTTGAACAATTTATGAAATCTTCATATTTGGAACATACCCTGGCGTGGAGAAGACGGAATGTTGGTACTCATGAAAGGGAAGTTAGATTTGTGGATTCCGAAGCTGAAATCATTGCGCTTGTCATACAGTGAGGTGTTCAAACTACCGTTTGCGTCGAAAGATAGGAGTATATCCAAGTACGAAGCGGATCTGTTGCTCTCTGTTATTTCCTTGATCTCTAGTTCATGAGGACATATTTCATCCTTTAAGTTCGGATTATTGATTGACAACACGTACGTTATACATGTATCATTAAGGTAAATTTGAAATGAGATGCGAGGTGCTTTCGCCCATTCAAGAGCAAAGCCTGGAGTCAGCTTCGTATGAATATAAGAATAAGTCCGCAAGCAGTGGGGCGGAATTGGTACCCATTGGGATGCTAACTACTAGCTGGAATACGGTTCCTACAAACACCACAAACATGTTGTCAATTAAAACCTCAAGCATCCGGATGATATCGTCTATACTTTTTGTTTGAATCAAAGTAATTTTTGTAGTTGTAAGGTAATAGTTGTAGTTTGTTATAAAAGATATCCCAATGGACAGATAAAATCTTCAGATAACAGTATCGATTGACTCATGACTATACTCGTACATTGTACAAACCTTGTCACAATTTTAATTAAGATGTCAGATGTTGTGATAAGAATTATGAATAAATTCTAAGGCGCACCGGAATTTAATGTTTTGAGGTTGATTGGTCACAATTTTAATTAAGAAGATGTCATATGTTGTGATAAGAATGAATAAAATCTAAGGCGGACAGGAGTGTAATGATTTGGGGTTGATTGTTATCGGATCGTCTCCATAAGAAAATGGAATAAATTAACACAAAATAAGGGATTGAGAAGGAAATCGATAAATATAGTTAGAGCAGTTAGAGTATGACATCAGATAAATATCATATTCCGGTAGTTTACATAATCTGCATTTTAAAGAGAGAATCTGATTATGTGCCCGGACAAGTCATTTGAAATTGTCAATATTGAAATATATGTTCTATAATAAAATTTATGTGCACCGCATGTGAATTTCAACAAGCCATTCCTCGTCAGTGATGTTCCAGGCCGAAAAAGAGGAAATCCAACTACTAAGTAATATAAAACTATGATGAGCAAATTCCAAATCTAATCCAAAACCAAAGAACAGAGCTACGCTATATGGGGACAACCCCTAGATTAAGAAATCCTCATTAAATGAGATTAGCACATGTTGATTTTATCAGTATAGAACAAAATAAAATATCGCAAAGGGTTTAAGTCACTTAAGAAATGAATCTGATATTTTTTCTGTTGATGCAGGTATCACCCGAAAAATTGGACAGAAAACTGCATCAATGCGCGTAGCGCGTTGATGCAAAAGTTTTCTGTCCAATTTTTCGGGTGATACCTGCATCAACAGAAAAAATATCAGATTCATTTCATATCATTTTATTATCATCTACTTATCGTAAACATACTGTTTTCTTGGATCTAAAAACAATCAATCACAGCACTATATTTCGTAAGTCGGAGAGTTTCACAGTTATACGTCTGCCAAAACAAGTTATGACAGGCGCCATTATTTAAACAGCGAACGATCGTCTCTCTATATCTTTGGAATAAGGACCAGTTTGAGCGAATTCTACATGCACAGTTAATTTTTTTAGTAAGTAGAAAAGAAATGATACCCTTGAAATGATAAGAAAACATCAACAAATTGTATTTTCAGCAACGAGTTCATTCCTGTTTGAGGGAACCCCCGGTTCTAAAAATAGTGCTGTAAATAGACTTCCGTGAAAATTGTGATGATCGATGTATCAACAAAATCAGAATCTTCGTTTCTTGAAAATGACAATGGAAATTAAATGATTCATAAGTAACTTCTATCAAACGCAGAAATTTGTGCATCTCATTGACATCGATCGGTCGATAAGCAAATTCATTTTATGAAAGAATCTTAATCTTTTGATTGAAATGAAAGCAATTGAGACGGAGGAACATGCATAAGAAGTAATGACATTATCTTATGGTGTTTGTATCTTGCCTTTTAGACTTTGAGATGTTTTCTTTGCTACATGCAGGGAAAGCAGTATATATATTATATATATGTATAAAAAATTCAAATTGGATCCAACGTAAAGAAAATGAATATAGAAAAAATGTTAAAGCACCACAAAAAGCGACATTATATCCCACATTTTATTATGACACGTGTTTCGGCTTTTACAGCCTCTTCTCTCCTCTTCTTTATATATATATAAAAGCACAAAAAAGGTACAAGCGATATATATATATATATATATATATATATATATATATATATATATATATATATATATATATATATATATATATATATATATATATATATATATATATATATAAAGAGCACAAAAGTGGTGCGAGAGACTCACGACATAAAATTAATTTACCTCAAATTTTCAGAGCATATAAAAGCACAAAAAAAAGGTACAAGCGACCACGACACTAAACGTGTTTAAACCCAGTGGAAGGGACAGTACACCCCTTGAGCCCTCTGGATACACGAATATGTACTTGTATCTAGACGGAACAAGGGACAGTACGTCCCTCATTCCGTTCGGACACAAGTACATAAAAAAAAAAAACATACACACACTCTCATGCTAGTCAGAACCTGTACTATACTGAAGCTCGAAAGGCTATAACTAGTAGCCAGGTAGGTAATATTCTCAATTCATGAACCAAAGCAGACCCCGCGAGGGGCGAGACCAGGTGCCTAGGTAGAGTCAGCGTCTCCTGTTTGCATGCAACACCCGCTGCCAAAAAGTTTGGACGGACTGATCGAAAGAAACAAGTCCAAGACTTCTAAAGGTTCAAAATAAAAAAAAAAAAAAAAAAAAGCTGAAAAGATGCTCCCTGATTGATTAGTTAACATATTATCAAGTGAGTAAAATCAAACAAAATACCGCCTCCCCCACTCTATATAAACGTAAGGTACTCGATTGACTAAGTAAAATGAAACGAAAAATCCCCCAATTAAAAACACGTCCGTCCTGAAGAGAGATGCTCAATAAACTGACAACGCGCGGGTCAGTGTGAATAGAAAGTCATATCACGAGAGGCCCACATAAAGGAGGTTAAAAATGCAAACTGTAAAAATGAAAAATTATAAGGTGTAAAGAACGAATCTAGCTACCGTCGTCGGTTTCGGAGATTGACCTCCGTATCAAATCAGAATAAATAGGGCGTGTTAAGAAATAGTACCCGTGAGGGAAGATCAAACAGAACCTATCTCATAAACATAGCAAGTAAAGACTCTAAAAATTGACAGAAGTCTGAAACTTCTTGAAAGCACTCAAAACCCGACATCATAATGTTCAACGGCGACCCGAATTTTCATATATTTAACGTAATTAATACATAGCTAAGAGCTGTCTCAGAGGACCGGTGCGACAAGTTTGAGTTCATGATACAACTAAACTGACAATACATACACACAGTAGCATACACCATATTCACAAGAATAGGAACGGATCCCAAAAAAGGAATGCAATGTTGTTTTCTAGAAAAAAATAATATAAACAGCACAAAAGAGGTGAAAACAACCACGTTCACTATTCAGACAATGTCGGATCAGCCCAACAAAGGGCGAATGCACGTCGCTTGGAAAAAAAGATCCATATTTTTTTGGCATATTACATTTTTTAGATTTGAGGATCACTGACGAGGGTTAAGTACCCGAACGGTGTATGTCTGGTCCATGTTTCCAATTTATCTGTTCTTAAATGATGTTATTCAATTTGAAGACGTATACGTCGTCCTCCTTGTGGTTAACGAAATGACGCATTATCGGTTTATCCCTCTGAAACTTTATGTCGCGTTTGTGCTGCGTTATCCTTTCTCTAAGTGTTCGTTCCGTTTCGCCTACGTAAATAGCTTTATTATATTTCTTACAAAGTAGTCCTTAATTAAGGTTCCTGTCAACGCACTTTGCATCGCTTATATGGTTCTTACGTAGCTTGACTTCTGTATCCGAAATCTTGTCTTTAACAATAATGTTGCATATTTGACACTTACATTCAAAAATCCTGATTCCTAACAGACCTTTCCGTTTTCTGGTGAACCAAAGTGTCGCAAAAATTTTTGTCACGCCTTAATTTCAAGTAACGGGATTTCAGGGGAAAATTCACGCATATGATCCGATCTGTATAAAGTCTTCCTGTGTTTTTGCAGAATAGCTCTAACGTCTTGGAACAATCTCGAGAAAGTCAGAAAAGTGGTACCCGGTTCGTTTTCTCAGTCCTTGTCCTCCTATTGAGTAAATAGTCTCTGTTCATAACGTCCACCTTCCGAAATTGGTTCTCTTTTACTCTTCCGCTGTAGCCGCGTTTTCGAAGTTGTTGTTTTAGATCTTTTCTTTGTCTTAAGTAGTCCTCCTCTTTTTCACAAATTCTCCCACGTCTCATACCAAGGTAATGATTTCTTTGTATGCGCAGGGTGGCAGGAGTCATATCTTAGATAAAGTTGCTTATCTGTCGGTTTCTTGTACAAGTCCGTATAAACATGTCCGTTCTCCAATCTTACCATGGTATCTAAAAATTCTATTTCGTGTTTGCTCCATCGGAGACTAATTTTGTTATTTTTATGGATGTTGTCCGAATAGTCTGTAAAGCGCAGCAATGAGTCGATGTCATTATACCAGATGCCGATACTGTCGTCTATAAACCTCTTATAAAAAATGGTTGGTATTCGTGTTCTAGTAGTTTCTCATCCCATTTTCGCATATAAGTAGAAGCAAAGTTCCTTCCTAGCCAAGATCCTATCACAACGCCATATGTTCGTATGTAGTAATTGTCATCTAAACTAAAACCATTTAAGTCAAGCACTGTCTCAATAATCTCGATCGCGCAATAAGTCAGGATCAGATAATTTTCTCTCAACTCCAACGCCTCTCTACAAGCCTCTATACCTCTTTTCTGGGTACGGACGGATAGAGCTTCTCAACGTCAAAACAGAAAAGAATGGCATTCTCCGGAAGAGGCGTGTCACATTCCTTAAGTGTATTAATGAAATCCGTGATATCCCTTAAGTTTCAACAAATTTAGCTCGTGCTCCACCAGTTCGGCCATCTTTTTCGTAGGTGTTCCTATCCCGCTGACAATAGTGCGCAAAGGGGCATCTTGTTTTTGCAGTTTAGGATTTCCTTTGAATTTGTCGTATTATAATTCATGTCTTTCTTTACTTCATAAGGTGTTCATTTTGTCTTCATGACAGATATGGATAATGTCTGTTATTCGAACCCACTACCTCCTTCCCCTCCTCCCCCTTTTTTCATACATTTTCAACAATAAACCCCCAAATTCCCTTTCCCTCAAACGCCCCCACGCCATTCAAACCCAGCCCCAATATCTTCACCCCCGTATTTTCCGCGACCCCACGCTTTTAATTCATAATGTTTTTTTCTGGGGTTTTTATTCATTTATTTGTTTATTTATTTTATTATTTACTTATTTATTTATTTATTTGTTTATTTGATTATTTCTTTATTTATTATTTTTTTTAAATTTTTTATTTATCTTCTTATTTATTTATTTTATTCTTATTATTTATATATTAATTAATTAATTGATTAATTAATTGATTAATTTATCTTCTTTTTATTTATCCTACTTTATTCCAGCTCATCGTACATTTAGATGTAGTCAAGGTTCTATGTCCATAGTGCATATATGTCTCTTGAAATCTAAATACATTTCAATTTCTAATTTTATTGGTATTAGATTGAAGGTGGTGGGGGACATACCAGTCTCTAACATCCCGACATTCTACTCGCTTAATATCAATTTATAACGGTACAACATAACGGAACATGTATTCAACTTCTTTACGTTCGATAACGGTACGTAGTTTTAGCGGTTTTACATGTACGTAATGTCGTTTTGGCGGTTTATCCATTGTTGATTGTTATATGTGACGTCACTCCTTGTTCATTTTACTCTGGGCTTTGTTTACCAGCATAAATTTTTATGGATATTACGTCTTCAAATTGAATAGCATCATTTAAGAACAGATAAATTGGCAGCATGGAAAAAACATGCACGTTTCGGGTACTTAGCCAGTCTTTTATATTCGTGTTTTCCACTTAATAAAGGCCTAGTGGCCGAAATATTGTGGATATCGAGTGTCTATTGTTATATAATTTTATTATTTCCGAAGTGTCTGTATAACGCCTATACAAACGTACGGCGCGAAATTTTATCTATAGCTGTATAGACAAAGTCGCCTATTATGACGTCACTAACGGCGAGCGCCTCTACGTTAGGCCTGCTCAAGTATCACGTCGCCAGTTTTGAACTTGAGAAAATCAACTATGCTAAAATGACGTCTATTGCAAAATAAACTAGACAATTAAATAGTGATTTAATTAGATTATAAGAAATGACTGTAATAATTTTTCTGTCTATCGATGTATAGACAAAAACCGATGCACAAACAAAACATAATCCGCTTCGCGGATTATATAGTTTGCGCATCGGTTATTGTCTATACATCGATAGACAGAAAAATTATTACAGTCATTTCTTAAATAGTATATAAACCTCCCTACTGAGTACTTTACTTCATTCTTAAAATATTTAAAGCAATTATGTATTGTCGATGGCGCCAGGAAAATTCACTTTGTCTTTATTTAAACTGTTTGGCATGAAGTACTACTGACGAGGATTAAAACATCCGAAACACGTGTCTAGTACAACAAAATTTGTTACTATAGACATATATTTCAATATTGACAATTTCAACCACTGGGCTGGTATCACTGCTGGCGGACTGTTAGTCCCCGAGGATATCGCTCACCTAGTTTTAGTGTTTACACACTGCATTGAAATATATCATAAATTTCCTGTCATCAAATTAGACCCAAATTTCTAAAACTAAGGGGTATCTCCCTCATTGCATAGCTCTGTCCTTAGCTGGGTTTCGGCATAATTTGTTTTCAGTCATGTTTAGAATACGTCCTTGCGCCTACCCTCCAACGATTTTTGGCCATATTTTTCAGTTAGATACGCTTCTGAATAAACCCTACACAAAATTTAGTGCCGCTCATTTTTGCAAGAGGAAATTTAAGCTCTGTATTGTAGATTGCGCAAGGATAGAGCGTAAAAAAATGCTACAAATATTAAACGTCTTTAAATTTAATAGCATCATTTAAGATCAGAATTTGCAGCACGAACCAGACATGCACGTTTCGGGTAATCAACCCTCGTCAGTGATCCTCAATCTAAACAATATAATATGACGAAAGAGTGTAAAAGTTATTATGTCCAAAAATGTACAGAATGACGTAGCTGTATGGGTGGGACATGATTCTACAGGACCCACGTTTAAGAAATTCCAAGAAATTTTGATAACAGAAATTTTCGAATGCGTTGAAGAAACGATCCACCGAAGTTGATCGAACTTGGCTACAGGTTCCCCTAGGGACTCCTGGTCCACCGGCAGTGACATTCACCTAGCGGTACAAATACTTAACGTCTTCAAATTCAATAGCATCATGTAAGATCAGATAAATTTGCAGCATGGACCAGACATGCACGTTTCTTTGGGTCGATTTGGAGGATCCGGGGGGATGCAGCCACCTATCCTGTTACGTCTTTCGGTACATTTTTGGAAATAAAAGCTTTCACACTCTTTGGTCATATTACATTGTTGTGATTGGGAATCACTGACGAGGGTTAAATTTCCGAAACGTGCATGTCTGGTCCATGCTGCATAATATGATCTTAAGAGTGTATGAGCGTGAACAACTAATACGTAAACCGTATCGATGTCGTAAAAAAACAAAACTGAAAACTTATCGAAGTAATGGTCGAATATACCTCTAGATTAAAGAGCAATGAATTTCGAATGACGAGCAATAAATATCCTCGTTCACATCTTAAATACGCTTCTATCACGACATCATTTTACCCTTGGCAAAAAGTTAACGTCATTAACGGGAGTTTATTTGACGTCATACTTAATTATGGCGTTAAAATATTTTTCCGCGAATAATAATGAAAGCGCTTGGTGCTTGTTCTTTGGAAGTTCCTGTAATTCTTTTTTTTTTATTATTTCACGGCATGACAAATGATTTGAATGCGATTGAATTGAGTAAGTTAATACTTCAAATTTATTTCTGCATAAAAAGGCACAAATAAATTCAAAAGTATAGTATTATATTTTATAAGTACAAGTTGACGATGCGGCGTTACTGACCACGCAATTTACCTCAAATATTGAAAACATGTACAACTATTATATCTTGAAAGTACTTTTCTTCCATTTACAAAAGGTATGTGTTATAATGATTTAGGTAGAATTTATATCACCAGGACTATTGTTTAGTAGTTGTAATAAGTGAGCATGACGACCGACTGTCAAATAATCAATAGGACCAAAGATCACGTACATGTAAGTCGTAAAATAAATGGATCAGAAGGACTCCATAAACACATTTCCCATTATAAGCCTTGTTGAAAAGGGAATTATTCTGTTTTGATATATAACGACATTCACTGAAGAGAACAATGCAGAAGACGGGTGTGCGTTTACTACCTATCATACCGACACCTAACCACCTTCTAATCCCAACACTCAGTAAAACGAAACCAGAAATGTACCTCAGCTAACATTAAATAAATTATTTCAAAACATACTTATCAAGATATTAAGAGATCTTTCGTTTCGTTGTTCTACATGTACCAAAGTTGTTTCATTTTTTAACTTGGTACAATATGTACGAATGTCAAAATTACATGTACATGAATAGATAGATACGTGTAGATGCTGCAAAATCAATTTTGAGAGAAATGATATACAGAAGAAGCATACAGATAGGAATCTAAAACATCAATTTTTTCTCATTCACTTGGATTAAAAGTATACAATATCGCCGAGCATTACCTAAAGTGAACGTCACGATGTGTTGTACGTCCAAGTTACGTTGTCAATGCTTGAAAGCGCTAAATGTTGGGAAAAATGAATAAGAAATTGATCAAAATATGACTCAAATTTGTAGTCTGAAGTCCAGATTTTAAGAAATCTTAGATAAAATGTATAGATATATAAAACTTTCCATTTTCAATCATAAACAACGGATTTATCATATCCAGAGGCTTGGTCAGAGGGATTCTAAGCTAAATATCTTTAAAACAGCTACACTCTTTTTTCTTTAAATTATTTCTTTATCTTCAGCATGTATCACTAGATGATAAAAGAATCATTTTATCAAAATTCTATTATGCCAACTACTTCGAAAATTAATGTTTATAAATATTCGTACAATTTTGACTGTCAAAAATGGGATGAAATAAATGTCCCTCTCCAGCATGGTTACCATGGCAACAAAAATATCTTTTTTAAATGATAAATTTACTTCATTTACTACGTCAATTTATAAAAATTTACTTCGCACTGTGCTTTATTGATTTTTGAAATAAAGTCCAAAGTTGGGACATTGTTTTAGAAAAAAGATATGCAGAGTAACCTCCCTTTTTGTCGGTATATAGGGGACAAACGGCTACACTTTTTTTATGAAATATTGCAATCGATGAAGGAGAGGATATTCTTCTATATATAGACAATTATTTTCAATTTCTATAATTCCCTGAAAATGCTGTAACACTCATATCTCCTTAAATGATGCTATTGAATTTGAAGACGTTTAATATCCCACTGTAGTACACCTACAGCGTTAATAAATTATAATACAGATATAATTCCGACTGTAAAAACACAATTAAAATTTAATTGTTTCGTTGTTTAAAACTCATAATTGTACATTATCAAGATAATCACATTATTCGTAATTGTACCGCGTATTTCATTTCATATAATTGCTTTTGATTTGTCTTTTTTGATTGTTTGTTTGTCCAATTATTGTAGGCTTTGAGTGTTTTGTTGTCTCATGATGTTTTTCTACTTATCAAAAAGAAATAAAACAAGAGCCCCATGGGACACAACGCTCACCTGATACACATGCACATTCCTGCCACACGGAAAATGCATATAATGATACATATTGTAGTAATTGTTGTACTTTACCAGGGCAGATCAAGATTTTCGTGTTCATATAAACGCATCTATAGAACAAAGGAGGGGATCTCCTATAGGTACCATCAAGATGTGTAGCAATGGATGTAAGACACACGACTCTTGCATATTTTGGAAAATAAACCTATCACTTTTTAGTGCTTAAATAGAAAATAGAAATATAAAAAAAAAGAAATAAAATTGAAGGAAAAACAATTAAAAAGCATTTAGAACTGTCTAGAATGTGTCAAATATGTAGTAAATGAGTGCGCAAACACACATTAATTGTGTTATTCTATGGAAATATTGCTCAAAATCACACAATCATAGAGTTATTAAATAAAAAAAAAGAAAAAAATGAGCATTTCTGACAAAGTCCGAAAAGACGTCAAAAACGCGCCAAAAATTGACTTCGAAGTGGAACCAAAAATAACAACACGTCTTCAGACATCTCTCTAGATTATCCCGATGCTATCGGTTTGTCGATACGTGCTTTCTTTCGGAGAAGTAGTTATTCAAAGGAGGGTACCCCCTGTGATCTACTTTTGCCTGTGATGGATTCACCTGTTAATCGATCTGGACGAAAAACAGCAACATTTGTTGGGTTTGTTCACTGGTTTTGGTCCAATATGTATAAAAATACCCCTCTCTTTTACATAGGATAAAAATTCATGAAAAATCAAAAGAATAAAATTTTCACTCAAAGTCAAAACCAAACCACTTAACAGTTAAAATATGACAAATATGCTTGAAATGAGAACACAAAATCACGCATTAATAGACTTATTCAAAGAAAAAGTTAAAAATGAGCATTTCTGAAACCCCCCCCCCCCATAAAAAAGGTAATAAAATACCACGTCAAAAATTTGACTGCGGAGTGAAACCAAAAATAACAACACTTCTCAAGACATCTCTCTAGATCATTCTTATGCTTTCGATTTGTCGATACATGCTTCCGTTCTGAAGAAGTTTGTCAAAGAAGCGTAACGCCTGTGACCTACTTTTGCCTGTAATGGCACCATTTGGTTAGGGATCCGGACGAAAAACAACAAGACTTGTAGGGGACCGTTAGTACTTCATCCCTACCAAGTTTCATGAAAATCTGCTCGATGGTTCTGTAGAAGAAGTTGAAAATGTGAAAAAGTTTACGGACGGACGGACGATGGACGACAGACGAAGTGATATGACAATAGCTTACTTTGGCTCAGGTGAGCTAAAAACCACTTACACTACACTGAACAAGTTAATAGTTTTAGCAAGATTTCATCAAAAGCTGGGTAACACTGTTGGTTTCAGTTGAAATTTCTGCAATCTACTGGAAACCAATTCCTCCCAATACAACGTATATGCTAATATGCTACCAATTAGAAAGTTCAAGACTTCCTCCGTGTTATAACTGGAATAAAATATTACCTCGCAAAATAAGTTGAAATGTAATAAAAAAAAAATAATGGGCTTGAATTTGCTGTTTCACTTTGTGCTGGTGAAAGCATATTAAATGATTTTGGAAATAATTACATCCGATAAATGTGTTATTGTTGTATAAAGAGTTGAAAAATCAAAGGAATCGATCGAAAAAAACATTATTGAAACTTGGGCATTTGAGGTGTTCCAAGAATTTCTTCTGATGGTCTTACATCCACATTGATATATGTTGCTATCGCCTCTAAAGTAAAATACATCGTTGTACCTTTGACGTATTATAATTTCTTTTATTTTTCAGCTTTGAATCACTATGATGCCAAGTTATTTCATTGTTTTAACTTTTATGAAATTTCAGGTAAAACTATGGACGAAAAAGGAAAGAAAAGAAGGCTAAACGAGAGGAATTATCATGATGCAAAAGGTACTTTTAGAAATAATTACAATAATACCGAAGTGTTCCAACTCTATACCTTCATGAAGAAAATTTCAAACCAATTTTATTCTGCACCAGACACGTGTTTCGAATATTAAATTCTCACCACTGATGCTTCAAGTGGAGCCACCAAAATTCATTTCAGTAGCGCCCTATTTTTTTCAATAAAGATTTGTACATATACTTTACAGAGAGTGCACGGCTCCAAATTTCATGAAGGGTCGATTCAGTAGCATATCCAAATAAAATATATGTTCAAAATAGAATTGGAAAAAATGATGCTAAGATGTTAACCTCCTTTAATTTCGATGATAGTTTTGAATGGAATGACAAGCTTTCGAAAAAGCAAAAAATAATATTTATGATATGAAATCGATAAAGGGCCAAAACGAAGCTTCTTTCACGCGACAGAGCTGGGAAGAAGTAATTGATACACTTCTAAACATCAAGTCATGGGGAACGTTTTTAACTGCTCCACTTGCAGCAAACCGAGCGATTAACCCCAGACTAATGATTGTTTTGTATTGTCCACTCATTGTGGGCTTTGAGTATTTTGTTGTCTCTTGATGTTTTTCTACTTATGAAAAAGAAATAAAACAAGACCCCCATGGGGCACAACGCTCACCTGATACACATGCACACTCCTGCCACACTGACAATGCATATAATGATACATCTTGTGGTTGTACTTTACCCGGGTAGATTAAGATTTTTGTGTTCAAATAAAAGTTTCTAAAGGTACCATCAGGATGTGTAGCAACGGATGTAAGACACACAACTCTTGCATATCTTGGAAAATAAAACTATCATTTTTTAGTGCCTAAAAAGAAAAAAATCAAAAAAAAAAAAAAAAAAAGAAATAATTAAAAAATTGAAGGAAAAACAATTAAAAAGCATTTAGAACCTTAAATGTGTCAAATATGTAGTAAATGAGTGCACAAACATACAGTTATTGTGTTATTCTATGAAAATGATCCACAAAATCACACATTCATAGAGTTATCAAAAGAAAAAGTTAATCAATGAGCATTTCTGAAAATGTCCAAAAAGACGTCAAAAACGCGCCAAAAATTGACTTCGAAGTGGAACCAAAAATAACAACACATCTTTAGATATCTCTATAGATCATCCTGATGCTTTCGGTTTGTCGATACGTGCTTTCATTCTGAAGAAGTAATTTTTCAAAGGAGGATACGCTCCGTTACCTATTTTACCCTGTGATGGATTCACCTGTTAATCGATCTGGACGAAAAATGCAATATTTGTTGGATACCATCAGTACGCCATACCTACCAAGTTTCATGAAAATGCGTTCATTGGTTTTGGAGAAGAAGTCCAATATGTATGAAAATCCCCCTTCTTTTTTACATAGGATAAAGTTTTATGAAAATACAAAAGAATAAGATATTCACTCTAAGTCAATACCAAACCCATTAACAATTAAAATATGCCAAATATGCAGTTAATGAGAGCACAAAATCACACATTAATAGAGTCATTCAAAGAAAAAGTTAAAAAATGAGCATTTCTGAAATAGTCCCCCCCCAAAAAAAAAAACCGTCAAAACGCTTCAAAAACTTGACTTCGGAGTGGGACCAAACAATAACAACACTTCTCAAGACATCTCTCTAGATAATTGTTATGCTTTCGATTTGTCTATACATGCTTCCGTTCTGAAGAAGAAGTTTTTCAAATGATGGTAACCCCTGTGACCTACTTTTGCCTGGAATGGCGCCAACTGTTTAGGGATCCGGACGAAAAACAACAACACTTCTAGGGGACCATTTATTCTTCATTCCAACCAAGTTTCATGAAAATCTGCCTGGCGGTTCTGGAGAAGAAGTTGAAAATGTGAAAAAGTTTACGGACGGACGGACGATGAACGACAGACGAAGTGATATGACAATAGCTTACTTTGGCTCAGGTGAGCTAAAAACCACTTACATTACACTGAACCAATTAATAGTTTTAGCAAGATTTCAACAAAAACTGGGGAACACTGTTGGTTTCAGTTGAAATTTCTGCAATCTCCTCCAAACACAACGTACAGTCCCGATTACGTTAACTGTCTACCCCTCAAGGAGGAATTTTTGTTAGACGAAGGAGAAATTTTGTGAGGTAAAATGAAGACGAAAAAATAAAAGAGGAATTTTTAAGGCGAAATGTAGAAGGAAAAATAAAGTAGAAATTTGCGAGGTGAAAGGAGAACAGGAATTTGTAAGGTGAAACAAACGTGAGCCCTGAAAGCGAACTCGAAAGAGAAATATTTCTCCTTTAAAACCGCCTTCGACTCTTTTCATGTTCTGTTACGTTTCTCTTACGAATCCGCTTACGTTTCTCTTTCAAATTCCGCCTTCAGTTCGCTTTCAACGTTCGCCTCCAGCCTCGTTTTGGCAATATATATGGGCGAGGATTAATGCGATCAATGTAGGCTTAAAATCTAAATATTACAATATTTTTAAACGTTCATTTACACTCTTTTCTTTTATCACACTAATACTCAAATTATATGCTATGATAATTGTTTTAATATGTCTAGATATATTGAGTCTCTGGATAAAATTTAATCATTTTAAAACAGCTTAATTTATCGTGTAAAATAGGTCCGTTTCAACGTTTTATAGAAGTTATTTAACAATTATTTAAACAAAGTTAGTCAAGAAGCAAGTCATTTTATTCATCTAGATGTCAGTTCTCGATCATTATTGACCCCTTGTACTTTACATGTATACATCCCGTAATCGATCGATTATGACAGGTGTCGTTCAGGTAGGTATGGTAGTCTACCTGCGTGGAGTCAGTCATGCGTTCAAGTATTTACGCCCAAAAGTGACAGTGTCTTGAATGGTCAGATATAAAATGTATAAAAAATATTTTAGAGTGATTGTGTGATTTATTTATATTCTTTTCAACAATAACTACAGGAAACACGTAAGGGAATTACCCCTTACGAATATATTTGTTTTTTTTTTCTTATTTTCGGTCATTTGTATATACGCGACAAACTTTTATACTTTTTGCTCCCTTCCTCCTCCGCCATTACAAATTACAAATTAATTTTGATACCCATTTTGTTTTTATTTGCGGGAGGTCCAATTCCATGCACTGACAAAAAGTACTTGATTCACTGTTTTTCTTTTTTTTTTTATAGATTCTTCATCTTTATTTCGATTTTATCTCGTTATTTCCTTGTTCTTTCATCCATTTACAAAAATCCTTTGAGTCCATGCTGGGACTAAAATTTCTCGCGGATTCCAACATATCGATCGCTGGGTACCATATCCGGAAGGAATTACGGCCGTCTTATCAAACAATTGAAAACTTTTAAAACTATATTCTTTCAGTTTTTATTGGGGGCGCATTCCTGATACAACATGCTGTGCTTGATTGACGATCCTGGTATGTGAAGCCCTGGTCATGAGATGCATTTGACACATTGTTGACATAAATTTGTTTTCATTAAAATATTTACATGTCATAGATCTAGAGACATTGTTTGAATAAAAGCTCGGATCCAGAGCGAGAGTAGGAGGACGCCCCATCCTTTCAGAATTTGCCAAAAATTCTTCTATATACATTGTACATGTATGATTATTTTGTTTTGTACGTATAACTTTTTTTTTATAAAATTATAAACAGGATGCTCGCCATGATTTGCTCTCCCCCGAAAAAAATCTAATTACCCTCCTCTCCCCTAAAAAATTGTTGACGATATCGGTATGCCATGCTAAAGAAGAGGTAGCATTACAAAATGTAAACATTGATAGGGGTTCCTTTTTTTAAAGATATAGACGTACGCGTTTGAATCATGCGCTCGGTCCAATCTTGAGTTCAAGTACATGTACGATCCTGAAGCCAAATAAAAAGTGAAAGTTCTTCCCGGCAGATTCTGGATCCGCCCCTTCTTTTTGACTAAGACATTTTTTTTCTTTTTTTTTTTTCAAAACTACGAGCTTTCAACTGAATGTATTACTATATGATAAAATAGCATTCAATATGTCATTATGAAAAAGGAAACAAAAATCGATAACCTAAAGATAAATAAAAGGTGAAGAAAAAATCTCTTTAAAAATCCATCCTTGTAAAGTGGGTGCAATGAGAACGTACACGACACATGCAAGCTGAGTACGTAAAAGGTACATTTGTAGCAGGTAGTTTGTATATTTAATTACATCATTAAATCAGGGACGTATATATTTTTATGTACGTCCCTGATTATATCAAGTCATAACATTAAGTTTTAAAATTTTTGAAATGACCGCATGGTGATATCACGTTCCGATGATTTTAACACCTGGCAGGTAATAGATAAACGACACCTACGTACAGGTACCCTGCGCGGTTGATTTACATGTGTGTATTTGTCAAAACAATGATTTGTTAAAGGCCGGGTGGGGACTATAAAAGAAGACAGGTAAATTTCCTGTCATTTCCTCGCTGACCGCTGTAGGGTTAACATCTCTAATCGCAATCTGATTGGTCCTATGTATCCTTTATTACCCTCTGAATTTTTGATTGACAGCTTCAGAAAGGTAGAATTGTGGTATATCTAATTAGCATAATCAAGTATACCTGTCGGTATGTCTTTGATGTCACACACCGCTTGCGTCTCTAGGAATATCACTGGTCAGTAGACGGCGCGTTTATCACGCCTACCAAGCTGAGATCACTCAGATGTGCATATTAATCACCACTCGGTAAAAAAAACCCGGCCTTTAATTGGTATGTTAGTTTAAAAAATTGATTTTTGCTATAGATGTACAAATGCGAAGAAAACAAACCACGATTTTTAGCTTATACATACAAAAAGCTACTTTTCGATTAACTAATAAATGTTAAATATGCAGAAAAAGTTCGTTTACAATGTATTTAAAATAAAACTGATAAGTCGTGTATTTTGATGCACAAAGAATTTTCATCAAATTACGTTTGTACCCTCTATTTAGGGAAATCCCTTAATATGCAAATGAGGAAGCCTCGCTTTGATTGACAAGAGGACTGAAAGCGGAATGAAAGCGAAATGTTTCGCTTTCGTTTCTCCTCTGTTTACGCTTTGCGTTTCTCTTTTCTTTTACGTTTTATTCTGTTTCTCAAAAATTCGTGTTCATTTTTCTCTTCCAACACTTAAGGCGAAATTTTGAGGCGAAATAAAGGAGAAAAATTAGAAGAGAAATTTTGTGAGGGAAAATGAAGACGGGAAAAAATAGAAGCGAAATTTGGAGAGATGAAGGGAGAAAAAACGTTAAAGGGGGACAGTTAACGTAATTGGGACTGTATATGCTAATATGCTAACAATTAGAAATTCAAGACTTCCTCCGTATTATAACTGGAATGAAATATTACCTCGCAAAATAAACTGAACTGTAATAAAAAAAATAATGGGCTTGAATTTGCTGTTTCACTTTTTGCTGGTGAAAGCATATTAAGTGATTTTGGAAATAATTACATCCGATAAATGTGTTATTGTTGTATAAAGAGTTGAAATACCAAAGGAATCGATCGGAAAAACATTATTGAAACTTGGGCACTTGAGGTGTTCCAAGAATTTCTTCTGATGGTCTTACGTCCACATTGATTTATGTTGATATCGCCTCTTAAGTAAAATACATCGTTGTACCTTTGACGTATTATAATTTCTTTTATTTTTCAACTTTGAATCACAATGATGCCAAGTTATTTCATTGTTTTAACTTTTATGAAATTTCAGGCCAAAATGTGGAAGGAAAAGGAAAGAAAAGAAGGCTAGACGAGAGGGATTATCTTGATATAAAAGGTACTTTTAGAAATAATTCCAATAATACCGAAGTGTTCCAACTCTATACCTGCATGAAGAAAATTTCAAACTAATTTTTTTCTGCACCAGAGACGTGTTTCGAATATTAAATTTTCAACGGTGATGCTTCAAGCGGAGCCACCAAAATTCATTTCAGTAGCGCCCTATTTTTTGAATTTAGATTTTTACATTTACTCTACAGAGGGCGCACGGCTCCAAATTTCCTGAAGGTTCGATTCAGTAGCATATCCAAATAAAAGATATGTTCAAGGTAGAATTATGTCTCCCCCCAACGGGGAGGAGACATATTGGTTTTGCCTTCGTCGTCCGTCTGTCTGTCTGTCTGTCTGTCCGTCTGTCACACATCGTGTCCGGGCTATATCTCCTGAACCGTTTGCCCGATCACTTTCATATTTTAGTATGTTGTTGCTTATGACCCGAAGGTTTCACATCACCTTGACCCAAGGTCATGTGACCAAGGTCAAGGTCACTTAGTGCATTTTTAATGAAATTATGCATACATTCCTGTCCGGGCTATATCTCTTGAACCGTTTGCCAGATCACTTTCATATTTTAGGATGTTGTTGCTTATGATCCGAAAGTTTCACATCACCTTGACCCAAGGTCATGTGACCAAGGTCAAGGTCACTAAGTGCATTTTTAATGAAATTATGCATACCTTCCTGTCCGGGCTATATCTCTTGAACCGTTTGCCGGATCACTTTCATGTTTTAGGATGTTGTTGCTTATGATCCGAAGGTTTCACATCACCTTTACCCAAGGTCATGTGACCAAGGTCAAGGTCACTTAGTGCATTTTTAAAGAATTTATGAATACATTCCTGTCCGGGCTATATCTCTTGAACCGTTTGCCGGATCACTTTCATATTTTAAATTGTTGTTGCTTACGACCCAATCATTTCACATCACCTTGACCCAAGGTCATGTGTCCAAGGTCAAGGTCACTTAGTGCATTTTTAAAGAATTTATGAATACATTCCTGTCCGGGCTATATCTCTTGAACCGTTTGCCGGATCACTTTCATATTTTAAATTGTTGTTGCTTACGACCCAATCATTTCACATCACCTTGACCCAAGGTCATGTGTCCAAGGTCAAGGTCACTTAGTGCATTTTTAAAAGAAATTATGAATACATTCCTCTCCGGGCTATATCTCTTGAACCATTTACCGGATCACTTTCATATTTTAGTATGTTGTTGCTTATGACCCGAAGGTTTCACATCACCTTGACCAAAGGTCATGGTACCAAGGTCAAGGTCACTTAGTCAATGTTTAATGAAATTATGCATACATTCCTGTCCGGGCTATATCTCTTGAACCATTTGCCGGATCACTTTCATATTTTAGTATGTTGTTGCTTATGACCCGAAGGTTTCACATCACCTTGACCCAAGGTCATGTGACCAAGGTCAAGGTCACTTAGTGCATTTTTAATGAAATTATGCATACATTCATGTCCAGGCTAGATCTCTTGAGCCGTTTGCTGGATCACTTTCATATTTTAGTATGTTGTTGCTTATGATCCGAAAGTTTCACATCACCTTGACCCAAGGTCATGTGACCAAGGTCAAGGTCACTAAGTGCATTTTTAATGAAATTATGCATACCTTCCTGTCCGGGCTATATCTCTTGAACCGTTTGCCGGATCACTTTCATGTTTTAGGATGTTGTTGCTTATGATCCGAAGGTTTCACATCACCTTTACCCAAGGTCATGTGACCAAGGTCAAGGTCACTTAGTGCATTTTTAAAGAATTTATGAATACATTCCTGTCCGGGCTATATCTCTTGAACCGTTTGCCGGATCACTTTCATATTTTAAATTGTTGTTGCTTACGACCCAATCATTTCACATCACCTTGACCCAAGGTCATGTGTCCAAGGTCAAGGTCACTTAGTGCATTTTTAAAAGAAATTATGAATACATTCCTCTCCGGGCTATATCTCTTGAACCATTTACCGGATCACTTTCATATTTTAGTATGTTGTTGCTTATGACCCAAAGATTTCACATCACCTTGACCAAAGGTCATGGTACCAAGGTCAAGGTCACTTAGTCAATGTTTAATGAAATTATGCATACATTCCTGTCCGGGCTATATCTCTTGAACCATTTGCCGGATCACTTTCATATTTTAGTATGTTGTTGCTTATGACCCGAAGGTTTCACATCACCTTGACCCAAGGTCATGTGACCAAGGTCAAGGTCACTTAGTGCATTTTTAATGAAATTATGCATACATTCATGTCCAGGCTAGATCTCTTGAGCCGTTTGCTGGATCACTTTCATATTTTAGTATGTTGTTGCTTATGACCCAAAGATTTCACATCACATTGACTCAAGGTCATGTGACAATGGTCAAGGTCACTTAGTGCATTTTTAATGAAATTATGCATACATTGATGTCCAGGCTAGATTGCTTGAACCGTTTGCCGGATCACTTTCATATTTTAGTATGTTGTTGCTTATGACCCGAAGGTTTTGCATCACCTTGACCCAAGGTCATGTGACCAAGGTCAAGGTCATGTAGTACAATTTTAACGAAATTGTATATGCATCCCTGTTCGGGCTATATCTCTTGAACCGTTTGCACGATCGCTTTATATTTTAGTATGTTGTTGCTTATGACCCGAAGGTTTCACATCACGTTAACTCAAGATCATGTGACCAAGGTCAAGGTCAATTAGTATACATGTATTTTAAATGAAATTGTATTTGTTATGTGTATTATGTCCAGGCTTAATCTTTTGAACTGTAATCGGATCATTTGATATTTTAGTATGATGGTGCTGATGACCCAAAGGTTTCACACCACCTTGATCCAAGGTCATATTACTAAGGTCAAGGTCAAATATTACATTTTTTAATGAAATTGTAATTACTATTGAGTCTGGACGATATCTGTGGAATCGTATACTGGATCGCTCTGATACTTTAGAATGCTGTTGCTCAGGATTGGAAGGTTTCTTATAATCTTGACCCAAGGTCATGTACCCAAGGTCAAGATCATTTAGTTCTTTTTAATGAAATTGTACGTAAGAATCTTGTCTGGGCTATATCTGCTGAACCCTTCTTACTATTGTTTTCATATTTTAATATGTTGTTTCTCAGGACTAAATGTTTCTTATCACATTGTCCCGAGGTCACATGATTAAGGTCACTTCTTACTTTGGTAATGAAATTGTATATGCTAATCATGTCCAGGCTAAAATTGTAATGCTTATCATGTTTAGGCTTTATATTTTAAATCGTGTATCCAATCACTAATTCAGTTTTTTGTTGCGCATGATCCATACAATGTATTTTTCAGATCACCTATATCCAAGGTCATGTGACCAAAGTCAGTTTCACTAAATATGAAATTGTATATGCTAATCATGTTTGGGCTTTACCTCAAAGAATGTAATGAATCACTTTCATGTTTTAGTATGATGTTGCCAATGACTCAAAGGTTTCACATCATCTTGGCCCAAGGTCAAAATACCTTGGAGGGAGGGGGGAGACATCTGTTTTTTTTCTGAAAAACATTTGATTTAATTAGAAAGATGGTGCTAAGATGTTAATTACCTTTAATTTCGATGATAGTTTTGAATGGAATGACAAGTTTTCGGAATAGAAAAAAATATTTACGATGTGAAATCGATAAAGGGCCAAAACGAAGCTTCTTTCGTGCGACAGAGCTGGGAAGAGGTAATTGATATACTTCTAAACATCAAGTCATGGAGAACGTTTTAACTGCTCCACAAGCAGCTAACCGAGTGATAAATCCCAGTCTAGTACACGTATTGTATTGAAAAATTATAATACAGATATAATTCAGACTGTAAAAATTGTACGGCGTACTTCATTACATATGATTGCTTTAGATGTGTCTTCTTTAATTGTTTGTTTGACCAATCATTGTAAGCTTTGAGTGTTTCGTTGTCTCTTGATGTTTTTCTACTTATCAAAAAGAAATAAAACAAGAGCCCCATGGGGCACAACGCTCGCCTGATACACATGCACACTCCTGCCACACTGAAAATGCATATAATACATATTGTGGTTGCAGTATACCCGGGCAGATCATGATTTTCGTGTTCATATAAAAGTATCTATAGGTATCATCAGGATGCGTAGCAACGGATGTAAAACACACAACCCTTGCATATCTTGGAAAATAAACCTATCATGTTTTAGTGCCTAAAAGGATTAAATTAAAATAAAAAATAAAATTGAAGGGAAAACAATTAAAAAGCATTTAGAACCTTAAATGTGTCAAATATGTAGTAAATGAGTGCACAAACATACATTTATTATTCTATGAAAATGATCCACAAAATCACACATTCATGATTATAGGTATCAAAAGAAAAAGTAAAATAATGAGCATTTCTGAAAAAGTCCGAAAAGACGTCAAAAACGCGCCAAAACTTTACATCGAAGTGGAACCAAAAAAAAAAAAAAAAAAAAAAAAAACAACACATCTTTAGATAACTCTATAGATCATCCTGATGCTTTCGATTTGTCGATACGTGCTTTCTTTCTGAAGAAGTAATTTTTCAAAGGAGGATACTTTCCCTGACCTATTTTTCCCTGTAATTGATTCACCTGTTAATCGATCTGAACAAAAAAAGCAATATTTGTTTGTACCATCAGTACGTCATACCTACCAAGTTTCATGAAAATATGTTCATTGGTTTTGGATAAGAAGTCCAATTTGTATGAAAATCCCCCTTCTTTTTTACATAGGATAAAGTTTCATGAAAATACAAAAGAATAAGATATTCACTCTAAGTCAATTCCAAACCACTTAACGATTAATATATGACAAATATGCAGTAAATGAGAACACAAAATCACACATTTATAGACTTATTCAAAGAAAGAAAAAAAAGAGCATTTCTGAAATACTCCCCCAAAAAAACCGTCAACAACGCTTCAAAAACTTGACTTCGGAGTGGAACCAAAAATAACAACACTTCTCAAGACATCTCTCTAGATAATTGTTATGCTTTCGATTTGTCTATACATGCTTCCGTTCTGAAGAAGAATTTTTCAAATGATGGTAACCCCTGTGACCTACGTTTGCCAGGAGTGGCGCCAACTGTTTAGGGATCCGGACGAAAAACAACAACACTTGTAGGAGACTATTAATACCTTATTCCTACCAAGTTTCATGAAAATCTGTTCGGTGGTTCTGGAGAAGTTGAAAATGTGAAAAAGTTTACGGACGGACGGACGATGAACGACAGACGAAGCGATATGACAATAGCTTACTTGGCTCAGGTGAGCTAAAAACCACTTACATTACACTGAACTAATTAATAGTTTTGGCAAGATTTCAACAAAAACTGGGGAACACTGTTGGTTTCAGTTGAAATTTCTGCAGTCTACTGGAAACAAATTCCTCCAAACACAACGTATATGCTAATATGCTACCAATTAGAAAGTTCAAGACTTCCTCCGTGTTAAAACTGGAATAAAATATTACCTCGCAAAATAAGTTGAACAGCTATAAGAAAATAATTGGCTTGAATTTTCTGTTTCACTTTGTGCTGGTGAAATCATATTAAGTGATTTTGGAAATAATTACATCCGATAAATGTGTTATTGTTGTATAAAGAGTTGAAATACCAAAGGAATCGGTCGGAAAAACATCTTTGAAACTTGGGCATTTGATGTGTTCAAAGAATTTCTTCTGATGGTCTTACATCCACATTGATTTATGTTGTTTTTGCCTCTTAAGTAAAATGCATCGTTGTACCTTTGACGTATTATAATTTCTTTCATTTTTCAGCTTTTTTGAATCACTATGGTGTCAAGTAATTTCATTGTTTTAACTTTTATAAAATTTCAGGTAAAAATATGGACGGAAAAGGAAAGAAAAGAATGCTACACGAGAGGGATTATAAAGATGCAAAAGGTACTCTTAGAAATAATTCCAATAATACCGAAGTGTTCCAACTCTATACCTTTAAACCAATTTTTTTTTTCTGCAACAGACACGTGTTTCGAATATTAAATTCTCATCAGTGAGGCTTCAAGCGGAGACACCAAAATTCATTTCAGTATCGCCCTATGTTTTGAATTTAGATTTGTACATTTACTTTACAGAGAGTGCACGCTTCAAAATTTCACGAAGGGTCGATTCAGTAGCATATCCAAATAAAATATATGTTCAAAATAGAATTGGAGGGATAATGCTAAGATGTTAACCTCCTTTAATTTCGGTGATAGTCTTGAATGGAATTACAAGTTTTCGAAATAGCAAAATAATATTTACGAGGTAAAATCGATAAAGGGCCAAAACGAAGCTTCTTTCAGTCGACAGAGCTGGAAAAAAGTAATTGATACACCTGTAAACATCAAGTCACGGGGATCGATTTTAACTGCTCCACACTTCACCAAAAACCCCCACAACTTCGCTTCTTTAATTTGATTCAAATTAACAGCGAAGCATAATTACACACAAATAAACAAAAGATGAATGGAAAAATGTTTGACATTGGAAATTGATTCATTCACGGAAGTTGACCTTTTCTAAGTAAAAGGAACTGTTAAGATAAGGCTTGATTTAGCACCGAAATCACTAGATTGTTTCTCATACGCTGTCCTTCTATTTTAGGAAAAAATGTAGTCAGTATAAAAATAAAATATAAGACGATTCCTAATAGGTATTTCATTAAAATAGATGTAGGTTAAGATGTTATAATTACAGATTGAAGAGGTAGGGGATAATGATGACAGAAAACGTCTAATATCGAGTGAACATATATATAAAAAGTCCATCAGTATACACAAATTTGATGTTAATTATGTTTCATCAATAATCCGAAATTCGCGGATTACCTCAACAGTATCTATCATTCGGAGCTTGAAGCCAATGAAACTACAGAGACAAATAATTCAGCATCTTATTTGGACAAAATGTTGTCCTACGGCACTGATGGTCACATGTACACCTCACTCTATGACAAACGTGTCGACTTCAATTTCAGCATTACAAACTTTACTTTTCTGAGTAGCAACATCCCTTCATCGCCTACATATGGCGTGTTCATATCTTAGCTGATACGCTATGCCAGAGCAAGTACCAAATATACGGATTTTGTTCTGAGAGCTAGGCGTCTTTCAGATAAGCTTCTCAGTTAGGGATATGTTTGTGACCGACTAACATCGTCACTGAGGAAGTTCTACGGTCGATATGGGGAACTCGTCATACACTATGATGTCCCACTCTCCAGAATGGTGGATGATATTCTGTCATAGACCATTTTAACCATCCAACCAAAGATTGTACTCTATGTCTTCCGAAATGGAAGTAACCGGATGTGACAGTTCTACCGAATTGAAGCGGCGGGTGTTGCATGCAAGCAGGAGATGCTTACTCTTCCTGGTCACCTGGTATCACTCCCATATCGGGAGTTCGCTTCTTTTCATGTGGTGGAGATTTCTGTTTATTTGCTTTGGTTCCCGTTTTATCCTGATTTTGTATGCCTTCGGTTTCTTATTTTTAGAATTGTCGATTTTTTGCTGTGTACAGGGATATGGTCATTATCCATATTTGTCATAGTAACATCTTTGAATACTAGCAAAACTTTCATAGTCATTTAATACACGAAAGGTCATTTTTTCATTAAATGTAAAAAGTCATACAAATGACATTGGATTCTTCGATTTATGTGTAATCAAAAAAGGGGCCTTAAGGATCGGGAACCTTGTTGACAAGTTTTGACTCCATTTTTAGCTCACCTGAGCGAAGCTCAAGTGAGCTATTATCATAGCGCGGCGTCCGTCGTCTGTCGTCTGTCGTCAATCGTCTGTCGTCCGTCGTCCGTCCGTCGTCTGTCGTTAACTTTTTAACATTTTCGAGTTCTCCTCTGAAACCGCTGCACATAATTTCACGAAACTTCACAGGAAGCAAGTACTCAATGCCCTCTACCAAGTTTGTATTTTTCGAGCCGATCCGAAATCCAAGATGGCCAGCACAGGCTCTGATCGGCTGACACATTTTCGACTTCTCCTCTGAAACCACTGCACAGAATTTCATAAAACTTCACAGGAAGCAAGTGCTCAATGCCCTCTACCAAGTTTGTGTTTTTCGAGCCGATAGGAAATCCAAGATGGCCACCGCAGGCTCTGATTAGCTGAAACATTTTCGACTTCTCCTCTGAAACCGCCGCACTTCACAGGAAGCATGTACTTATTGCCCTCTACCAGGTTTGTGTTTTTCGAGCCGATCGGAAATTCAAGATGGCCGCCACAGGCTCTGATTGGCTGACACATTTTCGACTTCTCTGAAACGGCTGCATAGAATCTCTGTAAACTTCACAGGGTGCAAGAAGTCAATGCCCTCTACCAAGTGTGTGTTTTTGAGCCGACTGGAAATCCAAGATGTCCTCCATGGGCTCTATTTGGATGACACAATTTTGACTTATCCTCTTAAACTACTGCACAGAATGTCACCAAACTTAGCACGAAGTAAGTACACATTGTCCTTCTTAAAGCTTCACTAAAAGCTATTTCATTCAGGTCTTATACTGACTTTGTAAAAAACATTCTGACTTCAACTTCACTTACAGATACATAGACGATGTGTTGTCCATCAATAATCCAAAATTCGCGGATTATCTGAGCAGTATCTATCCTTCAGAGCTTGAAGTCAAAGAAAGTACAAAGAGACAAATAATTCAACATCCTATTTGGACATAATGTTGTCCTACGACACTGATGGTTACATGAACACCTCACTCTATGACAAACGTGACGACTTCAATTTCACCATTACAAACTTTCCCTTTCTGAGTAGCATTATCCCTTCATCGCCAGCTTATGGTGTGTTCATATCTCAGTTGATACGCTATGTCAGAATATACGGATTATGTTCTGAGAGCTAGGCGTCTTTCAGATAAGCTTCTCAGTCAGGGATATGTTTGCGACCGACTAACATCGTCACTGAGGAAGTTCTACGGTCGATATGGGGAACTCGTCATACACTATGATGTCTTACTCTCCAGAATGGTGGATGATATTCTGTCATAGACCATTTGAACCATCCAACCAAAGATTGTACTCTATGTCTTCCGAAATGGAAGTAACCGGATGTAACATTTCTACTGAATTGAAGCGGCGGGTGTTGCATGCAAGCAGGAGATGCTTACTCTTCCTGGGCACCTTGTCTCACTCCCATATCGGGAGTTCGCTTCTTTTCATATGGTGGAGGTTTTTGTCTGTTTGCTTTGGTTCCTGTTTTATCCTGATTTTGTATGCCTTCGGTTTCTGATTTTCTGAATTATCGATTTTGTGCTGTATACAGGAATGTGGTCATTATCCATATTTGTCATACATACAGTCTACTCAGGTAGGCGATGTGCCCCCTTGGGCCTCTTGTTTAGCTTACCTCATCAAGTGAGCTATTGTAATATCAGTCGGTCAACAAATATGGCCACCAAGGGCCCTTTGTAATCGCTGCGCATAATTTCACGAAATCTTACAGGAAGGAAGAACCTAAGGTCCTCTACAAAGTATGTGTTTTTCATGCCGATTGGTCAAGAAATGTGGCCAAGGGCTCTGCTTGGCTTACACCTTTTTTATCTCTCCTTTGCAGCCAATGTTCATGTACAGAATATCACGAAATCTTACAGGATAAAAGTACTCAAGGTCCTCTATCATGTTTTTTTGCCGTGGTCTAGCGGATAGAGCGTAGGGCTAGTAATCTTAAGATGGCTGGTTCGAGCCTTCTCCTTGTCTATGTATTGTTTACATGTCTGTTGTGATTTTAAAAACATGTGTTTTTCGTCCCTGTCGGTCAACAAGTATGACCGTCAATGGCTCTGATTGGCTGACACATTTTTGACAATTCCAAAACTAATGCTCTTAATTTCACGAAACCTTAAAGGAAGCAAGTACTCAATAACCACACCAAATTGTCCACTACCATTATGTTTGCAACTCAGGTGAGCGATATGCCCCTCCCCCTCCCACTTTTCTGGGCAATTTTAATGTGCATATGGACTCAAGGCACTCCAATTTTTTTCCTCCTTTTTTTTCTCCATTTGTAAGCTTTTAATGCACATCTAAGTTTTTTATTACCTTTCATTTCTTTTTTGATCAATATTATATTTTGGAAATTTAATAAATTTTAAAAAATGATATAAATAAGAATTTTAATGTGCATACGGACCCAAGGGTTGTTGGCTAAAATCCCGGTACTTGTACTGATATTATGCAAATTAAGTATTTTGAGAGTGTAGATGGCGGGTATTAGGCGATCCCTATGCCACCTTGGGTTCATTTTTGTTTTTACTATAGACACTGTATTTCTGAAGATACATCATTTTAACTTTTTTATGATTTAAGATAAAATCACGAACTGGAAAAGAAAAGAAAGCACGATTATACAAAGGACATGATCAAATTGCAAAATGAAAATTCAACAAACATTCACTTTCGAATTCAAAATCTTAATATTTGTTTGAAACCGCTTCTAGAGTCTTCAACAACACTTTTGGAAATCCTTTTTGATTGCTTTTTAGGTGCTGACATTGCAAACAAAGGTAATTCTGATGACGTTTCATTGTAGACATTTATCTTTAAGGTAAAAGTATGGTTCGTAAAGGAAAGAAAAGAAGATTAGACGGGGGGAATGATCATGTTGCAAAAGGTAAATTATTTAACAAACAAGTAATTGATATGACGAAGACAAAAATATGATTGGCCTAGAGAGATCACATGAGCGGGCAACAAAACTTCATGTCTCCCCCATATGATAGGTGTCATGTTGCCTAAGAATCAAGATATTTCATGTCTAATGAAATCACGTAACCTCATACTCTGCGTTGATTTAAACAATATTCATTCAAGAAATTAGTTCAGATGAGAGTTTACATACAGAGAAGTTAAGGATTAAGCGAATAGTCTACGTTGAGTAAGCGTTACCTCTCTTATTACGGTGACTAATGTAGGCTTCATAAATGGCCTTTCATCAGCATTCAGTATAGTCTGGTCCATGCTTAAAATATATCTGTTCTTAAATTATGCTTTTCAATTTGAAGACGTTTAGAATAATAAACAATTCGTTGCCACAGTTGGGAGGGAGACATGTAGATTAAATTTTGTTTTCGGTCGACATGATTTTTCTGGGTTGCAGAAGTATTCATATCTCAATTCAAACTAGGCAAAAATGAATGATATAACCACCATGTTAACACGTATTCAGGCCATCTCCATGATCAGTGATCACGACACTAATATAAACAATTGAAGAATAACTTAATTTTTTTTTAATTTTTGAAATCTAAATTTGATAAATTCATCATAATAATTTTGCCCTTTTATTTACATGAAGCTTTTAAGCGAGCCGTGACGAATGTCCGGGGAGCTTATATCATATATCCTGATTGTCGGCGTTGTCGGCATCTTCGGTTGCGTGGAAAAAACTTCAACCTTGGCTGTATCAAATGAAGTATATCTCACATGTGGGTACCCATGACAAGACCTTTCATTTGGGACCTTGACGTTTTACCTAGTGACCCTGTGCTTGAAGCTTGACCTACTTTCCAAAAACTATATAATATTTTGAGGGTTCCGGACAATTAAAGGAAACCTGTTAAGAAACAATTCATTTCTTGGGTATATCTGGGCCACATCTCATCTACTAGCTGTTAGAGGTAGGGCTTTGATATTTCACTTGTGTTTACCTCGTAACCAGACCTTTCATTTGGGACCTTGACTTTTGACATAGTGACATTGCCCTTTAAGTTTAACCTTCTTTTCAAAAACTTAAACCTTGGCTATATCTGCTTAATGATATAATGAATAGGGCTTTGATATTTCACATGTACATTTCTCATGACCAGACCTTTCATTTGAGACCTTAACTTTTGACCTAATGACCTTGAATTTAGCGCTTGACCTTTTTTAAGAAATCTTGAACCTAGACTATATAATGTACTATAAAGGGTATGATTTTAAAATTTCACATGCAATATTGCCACCACTAGACCTTTCATTTAAGACCTTGACCTATAACATTGTGACCTATACCTTTGAGTTTGACTTACGTTAAAAAACTTTAATCTGGGCTGTATTTCATGTACTATAAGGGGTAGGGCTTTGATATTTTACATATAACTTCCTCATTATCATTCATTTGATACCATACCTTTTGACCTAGTGACCTTGACCTTGACGTTTGACCTACTTTTGAACTATAAGGGATAGGGATTTGAAATTTGACATGTAGATACATAGTAACTTTCATACTTTTGGCATATCACATTGTTTAGATTTAGGATCACTGATGAGGGTTAAGTACCCGAAACGTGCATGTCTGGTCCACGTTGCCAATTTATCTGTTTTTAAATGATGTTATTCAATTTGAAGACGTTTACATTTATACCACTTGGTAAGTGTCACTGCTGGTGGACCAAGAGTCCCCGAGGGCACATGTAGCCAAGTTCGATCAATTTCGGTTGATCGTTTCTTCAACGCATTCTAAATTTCTGTTATCAATATTTCTTGAAATTTCTAAAACGTGGGTCATGTGGCATCATATCCCACCCATCCTGCTACGTATTTCTGTACACTTTTTCGACATAGTAACTTTCATACTTTTGGCATATTACATTGTTTAGATTTAGGATCACTGATGAGGGTTAAGTACCCGAAACGTGCATGTCTGGTCCACGTTGCCAATTTGTCTGTTTTTAAATGATGCTATTCAATTTGAAGACGTTTACATTTATACCACTTGGTAAGAGTAACTGCTGGTGGACCAAGAGTCCCCGAGGGCACATGTAGCCAAGTTCGATCACTTTCGGTTGATCGTTTCTTCAACGCATTCTAAATTTCTGTTATCAAAATTTCTTGAAATTTCTACAAAGTGGGTCATGTGGCATCATATCCCACCCATCCTGCTACGTATTTCGGTACACTTTTTCGACATAGTAACTTTCATACTCTTGGCATATTACATTGTTTAGATTTACTGTCCTGTTCACTAAATCCAGAGCACCCTGTTTTAGCGATTTATTCTGTCATCTGCAGAATTTTCCTATAAATTACAGTTTCCGAGAATTGACCTCCTTTAGTCGTAAGTGGATATTAACTTCAACTCACCCTAACAGCTGCCTGCAAACCGCAATATGAAAAATAAAATGTCTACGGGAAATTTCCATGTTAATTTCAAGCCGCCGCCATATTGTTCTCCGTGTCAACAATAGTAAACAGTGACATCAAAGCCTCCGACGTCACACATTTTTAGATATTTTACTATAGAAAATCCCCGTAAACTTTTTATTTTCCGTCCTATTTCTAAGTTAAGTGACGTACAGCCAAAACAAAGGTATATTCTGTTACGACTAAAGGAGTACTATAAAATTAATATATTTTTGGAATATGACAATATCATATTTTAGAGAAACCAGGGAAAACAGGGTGCTCTGGATTTAGTGAACAGGACAGTAGGATCACTGATGAGGGTTAAGTACCCGAAACGTGCATGTCTGGTCCCCGTTGCCAATTTATCTGTTTTTAAATGATGCTATTCAATTTGAAGACGTTTACATTCCTAATAGATTCTCCATTGCCGGAGCCTCATTTGATACCATGATCTTTGACCTAGTAACCTTGAACTCGACTGTTGACCTACATTTATGCTATAAGGGAAAGAGCTTTGAAATTTGACCTGTAGATTCCTAATTACCAAAGCTTTCATTTGATACCATGACTTTTGACCTAGTGACTTTTGACCTACGTTTAGAACACTTTAACCTGAGCTTTGTTATTTCACATTTAAATTCCTCATGACAAGAGCTTTCAGTTGATATATCATGACTTTTGACAAAGTTTTTGACATTTATTAGAACTATGATTAAGGGGTAGGGTTTTGGTATTTCACATATAGAATCCTCATGATCATAGCTTTCATTAGAAATCATGAGATTTGACATAGTGACCTTGACCTTTATTATTGTTATGAAATTGGTAATTTACCATCAAAAACCTGCACGGCGAGCGATGTCGTCTTCTGACACGTTTTATTTCAACCGCTGGGATGTTCCTCTATTTCCATTATACTTTTTGTACTTGAATCTCAGCTCATCCGGCACGCTAAGGATTACTAAATTTCCAACAACATTTCGGGTCAAGGTTTCCGCTTTCCAAAAATTTAGTTAAGACTTGGTTTCAAAGATTTGAAACTTTCCTTTTATCGGGACACGTTAAACAAAAAAGGAGCATCAATGATAAACACACTTTCATCGAAAATTCGACAGAATCATCGATTGCGCTTTATACCGTTGATATGATCCTAGTGTCACCAAAACGATATTAAAGCCTCTTAATATGGATTCTATGTAAAAACCTAAAAAAATCGGACATGTTTGGCCACGACATGTCTCAGATTTTGGATATTTTTTGTGTATAAGGTAAATAGGATGTCCTCAGAACGAATTGACCTTCCATTTTTTTCTTCGACGTTCCGTTGCCATGGTAACCAAGGTTTTGTATAAAAACACCTTTAAACAAGGCATTTTTATGCATCCCGTTACCATGGAAACAAATGTTGAATGTATATGTAATTTTCCGAAAAGATTATTTAAATCCTCTTAAGTTGATACAATTTGATTTTTCGATGCTCCTTCTTTCTGTGTGTCATGTAAATTTGCTTCAATTTCAAGAAATATTGCTTATTCAAAATGAGCCATTTTCGGCCAATTTAGGCCTTATTTTACCTATATTTTACTTACTTTTGACAAGACTAATAATGCAATTGCACAAGATTTGAAATACAGTTGACTATTTCCTGAAGAGTATTATTCTAGGACTTCATGGGAATCGAAGGAAATTTATCTAGAAGTGAGATTTTTCTGTTTACATGCCTTTGAAATAGGTTACCATGGCAACATTTGGTACGAAGGTGTAAATACCTGTCATAAGTAAAAAGCTAATTTCTACAGGTGTATGCCTGCTATCGTTACAAAACTTGGTATGTAGATGTATAAAAGACCATTTGATGCTATCATGACCTTGAGAAAATGTCAAGGTCATTTGCTCAATTTTCAAGGTCATTGAAAAATATTTGCTATTTCCAGGCCAAATTTTGTGGGTTTTCACTAAAAAGAGACTAGATTAACAGTAAACAGTATGGAACCTTGGCAAAGCAATCAATTATCGGTAAAAGTATGATAAATGTATTATTTGTTGGGATGAGTATCACATTTATCGAAGTCCAATGAAGACCCCAAAAAATGTCACATATTTTACGAGAAAATTTTAGAAAATCTCAATTTTATGCTCTTTTGAAAGTATGTCATGCATAGAAATGAAATACAATTTAACAAAATTGTGACGAATTCTACTTCTTTTGATCGGTTGTTCAACTGTAAATATTTAAAATCAAAATATCTAATGAAATAAGTCAGATAAATCAATTTAAATTAATTGGAAATCCTGATTTTTGTCTTAATTTTAGTCTAAAGTTAGAAATGACCTTGAGATTTGGACAGATGACCTTTAAATGATTTGAAGGTCAATTGATAATGATAAATATAAGTTGTATACAGGTATGCTATTTCATAATCATAGGACTCAAACATGAGGAAAAACAATGTTTTTAAACATGCGGTATATGGTAACATGGATTCCAAGTTGCTATAGCAACAGATTTTGATTGGCATTCATGACAAAATGGTGGGTTTCACCATAAATTTTATTTCTTGATTTTTTCCAGCTATAGACATTTATTTTGGCGAGGTGATGTTAAATACCCATAACATTCACCAAATAATGGTTTTCAACCTTCAAAATAATCAAAAACAGGCCAAAAATGACCCTAAAATTAGACCTTATTTTTGCTAAATTTTCACATAATTTGACTGAATATCAACAACTACCTGATAATCCCCTCCCCCAAAAAAGTTATTCTTGTAAGTGTTGAACTTAGAAAGAAAAGTTTTTGTGTTCATAAAGTAAATTTTGACCATGGTTTCCATGGCAACAGAATGCCACAATATGTCTTATCTCTCATATTTATGGGGGTGTCAAATAGATTGACCCCGTTACCATGGCAACCGTTGTTCAAATATAACAATATGGTTTGTTTTCATTGTTTTTACATTAAGTATGATAATTACAGAAAGTTTCATCAAAATCCATGACATGCCGTGGCCAGCTGTTTTAGGTTTTTACAGAGAATCCATATTAATAGTACAAACTTAGGAATTGAACTCTGACTGCCTGTGAACTCCACAACAGTCCCTGTCTAAACTCCGTTGGTGAAGGCAGGGTCCCGATCACCTCCTCTCTGAATGACCCCTCACTGATAGCAACATGAGCTTACTCAAGCAGTCGAAGAACGGCCTGTTTTTCGTACTTATTATTTTTAAATCTAATATCATATCCATCTGTGTATCATATCGTCCCCTGCGTTTTGTTGTCTTGTTTGCTTGTTTATTTGTAAGTAAGAAGACTATTGTTCACAACAATTGTGTGGGTTTTTTTAAATCACTAGGTAATAGGAAAAGTTTGAGGGTTGTGCGCACGGGATACGGATACTCACACCGTTTGCGACAAACTTTAAAGAAAGCCGTCCTAATTCGCCTTCGATTACTCATTGGTCTCGTTTGTTTATGCTTTTTACGTTTTGATTAATGTTTTGATGTCAATGTTGTTCCTTATCATATCATACGTCTCTTATTGTGTTTGTCTGCGCTCCTGTATTTTTACATGGAGGTGTTGTCTGTGGATTCTTCAACCGAGTCTTGGTCGATATCCCCTCTTTGCCAAGTGACGGGATCTAAGCAAGCATAGAATTATTACTTGTCCCATGTACCAGGTCTTATCTCAATTTGGGACTAGGTTTTGTTCCTTTGCTAGACGCTTTGATAGATTGTTTTGGTTTTTCATTTTCTTTGTGTAGCATGGTCTTTGTTTGTGGCTTTTACATTCACTTTGTTTTATATTCCAATTTATCTGCTATTCATATGGTCCTTCGTCGATGATTTTCGAAGACTCGACTTTTCCAGCGATGAAATTACTTCTTAATGTCGTAATGCATAATTTGCAACACCTACATTTTCACTCATTCATTTATGTCTTTAGTATTGCCTTGTTTCTCTTGTTTACTGAAATTCTGAGCTTTTCTAAAGCGTTCGGCGTTCGTCAGTCGTTAATTTTCCACAATATTGACATCTTTTCAAGAACCACTGAAGGTATTTGATAGAACTTTTTTTTTATTTTACACTATATCATTAACAAATACATATCTAATATCTAAGTATGTAGATATAATGTAGTTGTTTCTTATTTTATGATAGAGAAGAGCGGAGAGAGAGTGAGAGAAGAGAAGGGGGGGGGGGGGTACATTCACACTCATATTTACACATACATGCACACATAACACGTAATATGGTTACTTTAAACAGTTAATATGAATTTCTTGATAAAGAATATATTTATGTTGTAGTTCTAGTGGTTAAAGATATGTAAGAAATAAAAAAACGACAAGCCGGGCTCTATTGTCTCATAATGTCCGAGCGTCCTCAGTTAATCACATTTATTACCGAGCCGCGAGGGCATTATGAGACAATAGAGCGCGGCTTGTCATTTTTTTATTTCTATTCTAATGATTACCAAACTTAGACCTTTCGATTCTTAGTAAAAACCAGTTCCTGCCGGTTTATCTGCTTTCAGAAAATGGGTAGGCGTGGCTTATCGCTATAGGGCCTATATTGGAGAATATAGCCCGGCTTGCGTCTGTTGTCTTAATAGGGAGAAAGAATCAAGTCATATTAGAATTTTCCATGAATTCCGTCCCCCTGTCTGCAACCGTGATATATTGGGATGTGATCTGAGAGAACATCAGATTGCGAGAATGAAACCCGTATTTCTGTATTTAAAATCTTTATCCATTTGATGATAGAATTTTGAACCTCCCCCCCCCAAAAAAGAACTTTATAGATAAAGGACCAGGCTATGAGTCGAAAGCTTTTTCGAAATCTATTACATGTAGAACATGTAATCCAGAAATATTACTACTTTCTGTGAAGGATATAAGATCGTAGACCAACTTGGTGTTCTCTCCAATATAACGACCACACATGAAACCAGTTTGGGTATTAGAAATTAAGAGATTCAGTGTAGATCTAATTCTATTCTTTTACTTATTACACCAGAAATAATCTTATAAAATGCATTAAGCAAGGTTATAGGTCTCCAATTGTTTTTTAAATGATGTCTTACTTTATCCTTTTTCTTTAAAGCATGTTAAAATCCCAGGACGCTGAGAAGCGGGAAGTAATTCTTTATCAAATATATCATCTGTGGACATTTTAATAAAATGTTTCAAATCAAACCAAATTGATTTAAAGAACTCAGAAGTAAAGCCCGAACTTCCTGGAGACCTATTACTACGCATATTTTTAAGTACTGAATGAATTTAAGGAGGGTTTGAACACCAAGATGGCGGCGGCATTATTTGTTTTCTCGCTTCCTAGGAAAAGTACAGTCTTAACTCCCTTAAAACATTTGATACTCTGATTGATATACGCATTATAGTATCCTGACGAAGTTTGAATAATTTCCGGCGTCATTTGAAGAAATTGTAGCGATTTTCGAAATTTAGGACTAAGGGAGTTTTATCCATGAACAAACCACGACGTCATTTCGACGTTATCGGGAAAAATGGCGTCACAAACCTTCGCATTCAAAATGCAATAAAAACAGTATTACCAAACGTATTACATTGAAACTTGGCATGTATAAAATAGAAAATTAAATCTTCATCGCAGTGTATTCGTTGACAAATTTACGTTACAGGAAAGCGGATGTCACTTCATTGAAAACGGACGGTTTTGGAAGAAAAAATTGGAAAATATGAAGCCTTGTAATATTTCAATCCTAAATTCAATTTTTCCCATTCAATCATGAAATCATCTCTGGACATTCTGGATAATTTTGATCGTTTTTGACAAAAATTCATCCACAGGATTCCTAATAACTAACTAGCAACTACAGTAAATTGACTCGAAATTGTAATTTTTTTAGCGACAGTGTCATCTTTTATTCAAGTATCCTGTCTGTGTTTAAAACACAATTCATTTTATCTTTTCCATATGTAAGTGCAATATATCTATGGATATTTTGGAAGTTAGATCAAAATTAATTTGCAATAGCTTTACGAGAACTGGAGTGACACTTTCAATATTATGACGTCATCAAGAAATTCACGAAAACGTCGATTAATGCATATTTCAAAGTCTCGTAGAAAATTTTCCTGTGGATAGAATCAAATGTAAGTTTGTATAGTCAAGGACAAACAAGAAATATATAATTTCAGAAATTTTTAGAAAAATTGAATTTGGCGTCCAAGTGTTCAATACCTCCTTAATCTTCTGAGATAGGCCCCTCTAATGTAAAAGCGGAATCAAGGTCAAGTTTAGGAATGTGATATTGTCCTAAGATTGTATCATAGATTTTTTCATAGAAGGTTTTACATTCTCTTAAAATAGCTCTCTGATTCCTTATAAAGATATTATTATCTGTTTCTTATTTATGTTTTGTTTTATTAGTGTAATTGCGTTATTCAAGTTTAGCCCTCATGGATCCATTTCGCTTTTGACCTAACAATATTGCCCCTAATCTTTTCTTTCCTAATATTTTCTAGTTCTTATAATTATTTTTTAACATCAAGCTCAGTGTTATCAAATGAATTTCTTCCATAAGTTGACTCAATTTCTTCGATTTCTCTTAATAGACCTTCCTCTGTCATAAGATTTTTTTCTTTTTTCCGAAATGAAGCATGTGAAATAGTTATACTCCTTAATTCCATGAGAAGTGTTTCAAAAAATAAACTATCGTTTATGGCAAAATATATAACATCATTCGGGATTTCGGAAATTATTTCAGATCTGTATAGGATATTAGCGTATTGGATTTTTGTTTTAGTAATGGTATTTTTCACTTTCTGAATATACTCTTTCTCATTAAGTAGAAGATTATTTAACTTCCATATACCTGGTCCTCTAACAAAATCGTCAAATTTCAAGTCTTATATAAAATGTGAATGATCTGATCTATGACCAGTCTTCGCTTGAATATTTTCTATAATGTTTGAAAATTTTTCAGATGTAAGAAAGTAACCCAATCTTACAATTCAATAAAACTTGGTCGGAATGGTTTGATATGCTAAATGAACATGATTCTCCCGTGAGCGATAGTGGCCCTCTCGGGCCTCTTGTAATATTTCGCACAACACATTGAAATGAAGTGATATTGACTACTTTTTCTAAATCTTTAATGATTTCAGGTAAAATGTTTGACGAAAGAGGAAAGAAAATAAAGAAACAGAAGAGATATCATCATGTTTCAAAAGGTAAATTTCTGTATTTTGAAATGTGCTCATGATATTTTAAAAGTTGAATCAATTACATTTACTTCGCTCAGGTGAGATAAAAACGATCCGTGTACTACCAAGTGGAACGAGCTAATGCAATACTTACCCGAGGAGTTCGACCGACCAACTTTGAAATAGATATCGTTCAAGGTTATCATAATTTCCACTGAATTTACTATTGAGGTGCCTCTATCGATTTCCAATATTGAAATATAGTATATCCGCACTGCAAAATGAAATGAAACTTTATTAAGGTAAGCGAATTGGCTTCTTGTTTTAGGACCACGGAGGAGGAATTCCTCTGATAAGGGAGATTTTGAAAAGGACGAAAACGAAAGTGACGATGTGATCGACTATGATCATGACGGTGTGCAGACTGATGAGGAGTCCGAAAACGAAGATGCTGCTGCTGCTGATGAGAAGGAGGAGGAGGAGGAGGAAGACGACGACGACAGCGATGATGATGATGATGATGCTGCTGCTGATGATGATGATGCCGATGCCGATGCCGATAATGCTGATGCTGATGATGCTGATGCTGAGGCTAACGACACTGATGCTGATGATGCTGATGCTGAGGCTAACGACACTGATGCTGATGATGCTGATGCTGAGGCTTACGACACTGATGCTGATGATGCTGATGCTGAGGCTTACGACACTGATGCTGATGATGCTGATGCTGAGGCTAACGACACTGATGCTGATGATGCTGATGCTGAGGCTTACGACACTGATGCTGATGATGCTGATGCTGAGGCTAACGACACTGATGCTGATGATGCTGATGATGATGATTATGACGATGACGATGCCGATGACGATGGACATGATACTAATGCAAAAAAAGATGACATGTTCAAAATAGTAACCATTTATAAAATCAACAATTCATTTCTTTCGAAAACGAAGAAGGATGTTGATTCCATTCGGAGAAGTCTCGAAAATCTTTTCGAAGACGAACGTATACTTAAACAAAGAGAAGAAAAAGACTGCGAACAAAAACGTTTGAAACCATACAGATGCATCTGGTTTACTTGTGCATATAGCAGAAATGATAGGGACAATAAGATGAGTCAATTTTGTGACAACAATCTTACAGGGAAGAAGGCGTCGATTCCAAAATGCAATAGAAAAACGGGTAATTTTCTGCTTTTGTATAGATTGCTCGATAATGGCATTCCGGAGGTATTTGGTGTGTGTGATAGTTACCCTCCACCCAAATTGCTTTACGTGTCAGATTCCACTTTTAGATCAGATGTTGCAAATGCGTTGATGGATGATAAACGGATTGTGAAATTGGAAACAATGAATATTGCAGGTCCAGTCATAAAGCAAAAGAAAGAGTTTTCATCTCAGCTAGATTTCCAACACCCAGAACTAAATGAAGTTGTTATTTCTGCAACAAGTTTAATGCGTACAGACACTTCTGCCTTTACAATTCTTGGTGGAAGAGAGGAAAAACCTGTCAGAATGTCCATTCAGTTGAATTGTTTCAGATTTGAACTCAAAATGAGTTTTAATACGCTTGCACAAGCTTTAGGGAGTTTACAAGGCGAGTTAAAAAAGGATGATAATGTCAAATTTTATAATCTTGGAAATATATACCGAGAAAAAGTCGAGGAAATAACCGATCGGTACGATGCCGCACTTAAAAATTCCTTCATTGAGTATTTGTGTGGTGAAAATGAAATATCAGGCTCTGACTTCTCATTAAACCACCGATACTCGGATGAATGGAGCGATACCCTCTTGGTGACGTTATCCAGGCAAATACCTTGTGCAGGCAAAAGAAAGATGTACAAAGAAATGTATAGCTGGAGATATCCCCCGACGATGGGTGAGCTGAAATTGAGATTGCAAGCACATTACAAGGAACGGATTAAAGCGTCAACACCCTCAAACGAATGGAAGTCAATGCTAAAAGACAACTTGAGTACTGATTTGGTCTTCTTATCATTTGAAAGGAAATCGAATACCTCCCATCGACAAAAACTTTACGCGTATGTCCATGGTAGTGTAAGTTCTGATGAACAAAGCAAAGTCTATAAGCTAGCACAGAAGTGGTACGTACTTACCGCAGCATTCAGTCAAATCGTCGACAGGAATTTTGTAGAGTTTGCTAAAAAGGCAGTTCTTTCAAATGACGAAGTTCAAAATGTTGCTAAATTACCTTTACCCTGGTTTAGCATATCAAAGAAATCGGACCAACAGAAAGGATTTACTCAAAATGATTTTGCAAAATGCTTGAAAATTAAAAAGAAAGATGCAAAGAAAATACTAGAAATGTTATCAGAGCCAGTAACATTTTTGACGAATTCTACTAAGCGAAATTTAACAAAAAGAAGTTGTTTGTTTCTCGTATCTTCAACGATACATAAAGCTTTAAAAGAATTAGGTACAAAGAGAAACAAGAACATGAAGAAAAATCATGGAACAATGAAAGCAGGCGATGCAAGGTCAACGATAAATAAAAGCGAAAATAGAAAACAAGCAACACATAGAAACAGAATAGTGGGTGAAACAGAAAATGCTCTTTACATGGACCGATTAGATGATTTGGAGAAAGACACTAAAGAGATTTTGAAAACAAAATGGCAAATTATTGATCGTAGGAACGACGGCTTTTATAACGTCAATTGTGCTAATCTAACAATATCTCAATACCGCACTATCAGGGATCTTTTTCCTGATCGCATTAAAAACTTACATATGGGAATTCTACGTTTCCTTAGAAGCAGAAGTATTTTGAATGAAGGTGAGTACAACCAGTCCTACCTCCTATTACCACCAAACTCCAAGATGATTTTTATTCCAGGGGACCGTGTACTTTTCAACAATGTAGAACTCTTCGACATTCTCATGTATGATAAAGTTAAAGAAGTCACGTACCTTTATCATGTGAAAGAAGGTTTGGGACAATCAACAAGAGATGCTTGTTCGCAGATACGAGTTTCATCACAATTGCTTTGGATGGACCATTTGTCGGGGAAAAGTACTAATGCGGAAGGGTTTTACAACACAGCGTCTACATGTAGTTCTTCACAATCTCCTTACAGGTACGAGCTACAAAAGAAGATGAAGGAAATTGGAAAAAAGCAGTTTCTAAAAATGTTTCAAAAGAAGTTGATCTTCATATATGCCTTCTTAGGCACAACAGTGAAGGAAAAGCTACATCCAGCTGTGCTATCCGATGTAAAGCCATTAAAGCCATCTCTGTTTGGGAAAAATGGTAAAGCTATTGTAAGAAGCCTGCAGCGACTGAAAATCATTACAAATCTCGGGTATCTAGATGACATATTTCTAGGGCAAACTAAAAAAGACTTCCCAATGCTTTTGAGAAAAGATGAGTATTTGAAAACCCTATCAAAAAGGGAGATGGAGAAAATATACGATGTTTTGAAGACGCATGGTCAGTGTGATATATCAACCATTGCCAAAATGGAACTTTTAGAATTAGACCGCCACTTTTCACAGTATCAAATAGCTGGCAAAAAGTTGTTCGAGCTCAAAGTTTTAAGAATTTAAAAAGCGTTTGAACAAATCTCAAAATCTCAAAGAAAATGTATGTTTTGCTGAGTTCAGAAATTTTGTAAAAAGTCAGGAATGAGACTTTTTAAAACTGTTCATCCGTTGATGTTGACTTTTTATTCATTGTTTATTACAGTTAATGATTTAACAATGATAAGGCGGTTATGCAATGTTTAGGGGGTATAGTGGGTTTACTTTGTATATCTGTCAATCTGTCTACAGACACCCATTTCCTTTTTCTCACCTTAACACAAAGAATGTCATAATATTACTTTGAATTAATTTGTTTGTGTTCTAAGAAAGATTCCTTGCTTCGGATCATTATTAGGATTCATGTATTGTTATAGACAACCTAGAATATATTGAAATCAGTAATTAAATATCATTTCAAGCATTTCATTACCTTAAGTGATGAAACCTCACACGAAGATTTTACTGTTGTAGTAATAAAATTGTCCTTTTTGCATTGGGTGTTTTGGGGATTTTGCTGTGGGTGCTGCAACCGAATGTTGTTGGAGATTCCCTCCTTTCTTTAATTTGCAATTAAAATTAAAACACAATTACAGAATGATCCTGTTTAAAATAATGTTTGGATTGTATGGAAAACAGCTTTTCTACAACAAAGCTCAAGTAACTTTGACGTATGCGTTCACTGATAATACTTTCCACAAAGATTCCTTATAAACCGATACTTGGTCATTAGATTAAATGTTCAGGTCAGATTAAGCAATTATTCAATACAGCATTTCTTTTTCCTCGTTTACAAAGATGATTCCATTGGCGCCAAATCGAGAAGAGGAAAATCTCTTTGATAAAAAATCTATACTGAACCCCGTTTCATTGAAAAAAATATTTGATCTCATCTAGTGGCTTTATTTTGTTATAATGCTGTGAAGACCAATCGTATGATGCTATTCGATATTTACTTCCCATTTGAGACGGTATCTGACGTAGACTGATTATGACGTCATCCAATTCTATGGAAACAGTCCTAAAAGTCTGGGAAATGACAGTATAAAATCGACGCTATGATACCATTTTCAAGACGTCACAATGATTTTACGTCAGATACCGTCTGTAAGGGGAAAAACTCTGTATTGGGCAAACGCACAATTGGTCTTCTGCTTTTTGAGAAGTAGGTCCAGCTTTTCAGGGAAAAATATGCGACGATTATAGCTCTGAAAATGAGATTCATGTAATTCGGATACCTACACCATCTGCTAAAGGCGTGGCAGATGGCCATCCTTAGTCGACACCCGTTGGTTTATGTGTAGTATGTTTGTCTCCTGATGCGCCATACACTCCTGATCCTAGAAAAGATTATTGGGGGACAGGAAGTCTAGTCTAGTGTAGTGTTGTAATCATAATTCTAATATGATTTGAGATTTTCTCCCTATATGTACCATAGAACTCGCCTGGTGTAAAATCCCCAACAAACTTCCAGTGCGCTAAGCTCCGCCCATTCACGTGCTATATTAGACTAGAAATAACAACTAGCGAGCCGTGATTCATTATCTAGTAATAGGTTATTCCACTCGTCACATGAACCAATCAAATTATCATTTATAATTTGATTGGTTCATGCGACTCGTGGAATTACTGGACAATAAGCCACGGCTAGCTAGTTATTATTTCTTGAATAAAAGATTTATATCGTATGTAGATATTATATTGTTTTCAAATGACCATGTCATACATGGGGAATCGAACACTTTCGAATGGATAACAACGCGTATGACGCTTGAATGAAAGGCAGGTGCAGTCTGCTACACATGTGCGTTTGTTTACCAAATGAAGATTTGCCTTTAATCATGCAGTTATGATTTTCAGTATTTTTATATTTGATATAAACATTGAATATATATACGTACTGTACAAGTATATATCAACGTGTATAAGTGTCAATATATGGAGAAAAGGCGCCACTTCCGTCTGTCACGTGACGTAGTTCGGCGCAACTCCTATATCAAAATCACCTACTAGCTTTTTTCCATGAATGCTTTGTTTTAATCAATTTATGTTTTTCATATTACTTTCAATTTGTTATGTAACGATGATTCATAGCTTATTTTCATTTCTATGCGAAAATATAATGACTTCATACTGAAATATAGAGGAAATTTCGTAGAAAAGACACAATTTTTTAAGTACGTGGGGACCGTCAAAATCAGTTACTGGAAAAACTGAAGGTGTCTGACATCAAGTATTTGTTATAAACGTTCAGTTGCCATGCCCGGATCATGAATTATTTCACTAGAAACCTTAGAAAAACACATTGAAGTTGCCACAACTACCGAAATTATGCTGTATTCTTATGAAATTACAGTACAGCCTATAGATGGGCGGAATCTTACAAATTTTCAACTCGCGTGGGAACCGCGAATTTAACACGGAAAATAAAGTTTTTTACATCAACATATTCAGAAAATAATAGAGTGTCATATCCTATTTCCGCTAACCGTTTAATAATCTTCGTTACGGTGTCTGCTACGATTAAATTAATGATGCCCATATACGACAATAGTAATTGCAAATCTAGCTGCGAGCCATGACGCATATTATGACGCCATAGCTCTGATTCCAGAGTGTCATCATTCCTCAATATGATTAATTTTGTTAAGGATATTAATAGCAATTCTCTGCAAGGACCAAAATCGATCGGCACGGCATATCATGGATTTTGATTATTTTCGGTATAATGGGTATATATTGAGTACTGACCATGAAAATGGCACTTTTTGGCCAATGTGACCTCTGGTTGCCATGATAACGAGGTCATTCTATTTATAGCACTGTTGGGACCATAAAATAAGCCATCTCCGGTAACTTCGTTGCCATGGATACCACTGTAACAGCCTGTTCATCTTTATATAATCTATTCTTCCTTACTTCCATTCTTACTTAGAACACTTAGTTATGTGATATTTATTACAGGGAGCTTATTGTATTAAGTCAAATAAGTCAAAATGAAGCGAAAAAATGAGGTGAAAATAAGAGCCAATTTAGTGTGTTTTTGACCATTTTCAATCTTAAATATCACAAAAGGCACCAATAGGAGACAAATGATTTTCATCAAAGGAAATAAATGTTTATTGACAAATAAAATGAACGAAAAATTGGAGCGTGTATTTTAAGAGTTTTACCTAAATTCTGTCGCCAAAAACCGTTGCCATGGCAACATTAGACATTTTTGCTTGTTTCATATTATCTTTGAAATTGATTTTATTCCTCTTTAGAGTGACATAAGATTGTCAAAATGTATGCATGTATAGATATGACTTAAATCTTTTACATGAGAACAATTAAAATGTTCAAGGTCATTGGCTTGATATTCAAGGTCATTTATACTTTGAGACTCAAATTTTGCATAAAATATTGATTTTTTACATTTTTTGTTACCGATTTACATTATTTTTTATTTGAATATTTTCATAGGTCATATTTTTTATGAAAGCAAATGAATATAAGAAAGAAAAATCTTGAACTGGAGAAATTTAATGGGAAAATATTTTTTGGTCAAAAAAACAAGAAAATACAGATTTCGTCCCTTTTTAATCAAAATACTCACCAAGAATTTAGATATTCGAAGATGTGAAGAAACCTTATTTATAGTTCTAAGAAATAAGTGATACGTTTATCATTTTATGGCAAATGACTGTTAAGTTCAAGATTTTAAGGTCTCTAAAATATTGGCACCTTCATTTTATGAAAAATCAGGATTTTTCGTCAAATCTGGTCACTTAAAGTTTAATGACCTTGGAAATTCACTGGATGACCTTGAAATAATTTCAAGCCTGATGTGTGTGCTTTATTTATTATGTTTAATTAAGAAATGACTGTCTTACTCTTGGTGTTCATGGGAGTATAATTCTGGTTGGTCACGTGGAAATTCCGCGATGCGATTCTCGGAAAATTTGCACGTGTGCATTTCTTAAATTTACATTTCTGCTAAATATTAGAGACCCTATTTTTGCACGAGCATCGCTTATACAGCGATTTATAGCATCAGGATTATTCTAACGTTTGAAAATTCTCCCTACGTTCAAAACGTGGACGTGACGTCACAATATGCGACCCGATTTATTGGAATATGATTCTAGTTGCTTATCGGAGTTCGACTTTTTTCTAAAGAGCAGCCCTTTGGACAAATTTATTATAAAAAATTAAATTGATGCACCACACATTTATGTTTTGAAAGATGAATTTCCAATATCTAAATTCATAGTAAATATTTCAGTGCACCATTTGTGTGGTTCAACATTAACATCATGATGACATCATGACAACATGAATGATGAATTTCCAATATCTAAATTCATAGTAAATATTTCAGTGCACCATATGTGAGGTTCAACATTAACATCATGATGACAACATGAATGATGAATTTCCAATATCTAAATTCATAGTAAACATTTCAGTGCACCATATGTGAGGTTCAACATTAACATCATCATCATCATCATCAGTGTTCGAGATCAAAATAAGGAAATATAATAAGTAGATGAAGATACAAATTCTAGACGTGCCTTATAGAACCAGCTACGGACAGAGCTATGATCTTAGGGAGACTTTACTTTAAGAATGTTTTATCACATCTGTTGACGGAGAATTCACAAACAAGTTTAGTACAGAAAAAATGCAATACAAAAACACAAACAAGCTAACAATACACCCCATATGGTACCAACCGGTGAAAATTCACAACAACAGAGATATTCATCAAAGATATATACCAATCAATTATTCAGTCTCGAAGTCGAGAAAGCGAGCACACTTATAAGAATTTCCAGTGGAACGTTTGCAAACCTCGGAATGAATAACATTCCGAAGTGAGACCAGGTGCACGTGTGTCAGCGTCTCCTGATTGCCTGCAACATCCGTCGCAACAGCTCTGGAAGAGACAAAGAAACAAACACGTTAAGCGATAAACCATAGAAAAGTAAAGAACAATAAATAGAAGGAGCGAGACTAATGATAATACGGAAGTGTTACAACTCTATACCTTCATGAAGAAAATCACAATCCAATTGTTCCTGCACCAGACACGTGTTTCGAATATTAAATTTTCATCAGTGATGCTTCCAGTGGAGCCATCAGAATTCATTACAGTAGCGCCCTCTTTCAGTTTATGAATTTAGATTTGTACATTTACTTTACAGAGAGTGCGCGGCTCCAAATTTCCATAACTACAGCTTTGGAGGACCATTTGGTTTATTCAGGGAAAATGGTGTTATTATCCGAAAATACCCCCACCTAATCTAAATATTATTCGCTTACAAAGTGTTAAATGACAAACATGGATAATGACCATATTCCTGTATACAGCACAAAATCGATAATTCAGAAAATCAGAAACCGAAGGCATACAAAATCAGGACAAAACAGGAACCAAAGCAAACAAACAAAAACCTCCACCACATGAAATGATGTTAACAGATATACTAATCATAATATGACTTCATGGAGAGATTCATACGACTGTGTATGGCAAGAGATGATTTTGGATCTAACATAGTAAAGGCATAGGGCCACGAAGTCCGATATTGGCCCTAATTTTGATAAATATTAAACATTGTACATACAATTTTTAATTGTTATTGAACATTTTGAAACGTTCTCTTCTGAATCACGAATCCACTTTTTGTAAACATTACTTTTATCAACACCCTTTAGCCCTTTGAAAACACCAAAATAGGTCATATTCGGCTAAATTGATGCAACGACTCAATATTTCTATTAAATTAGCAATGGCCGCATGCATTAACTATGATGGAAAATTTATATGTGAAAGATTATCATTATATCCTTTTGTCATAAACGTCTAAGTTAACGCATGCGATCCAAATTGAAGTCAACGACAAAAGACAAAATTCCCAGCAATTTTCGTCATATTTGATCAATAACGTCAAAATGACGTCACTTCATGACGTCATTACAGTTAAATGGCACATTGTTTGGTGATTTTCTTCTTTTCGTGAAAAGCGGTAAACATTCGTGTATTTTATGAGAGATATCAAGTATTCCTCATGAAAGTTATTTTAAGAGAAAAATCAAGGAGCGATTTAGGGGTCTCGTGGTCCTACCCCTTTCCCATTGCTTGACGTTGTTGTTCCTCGACTACAGTTATACGGTATTAACATTTCATAGCTCATCCGGGGGACGGTACTCTAGATCATATACTAATGTGTCGTATACAATTACCAAGAAACTTTTAGGTCAAGGTTTTCACTATAACAAACTAGGTTTACAATATTTTCTTGAAATTGTACAAAAATCATTGTAAGCTTCTTCGAAAATTCGGACCAATACAAGCAATATAGTATATTACTGTGGGTATTTCAGAACCTGCATTTTATGGTTTAACAATTAACACAATAAGAAGGATCAAAAGTAGACAGAATTAACAACGAAATTGTGACAAAATCATCAAACGCCTACTATACTGGGGATATGACCCTATTGTCACCAGACGGACACTGAACCAATCTACAGATTTGTACCAATCGATCCTTAAAGATTGCACTCTGACTGACTGTGACGAAAGGACTCCATGACGGGGCCTTACAACAATAGACATAGAAGAGGGGGACCCGATCACCTCTCCTTTCTGAATGTCCGTCGGACTCCTAGGGTGATAAAATGCATGAGCTCGCCGTATACAGCCGACTCTGTTTTATATCCATATACATACATTTCCATCTGTGTGTTGCTTGGGCCCCTTCGTTATGCTGCCTTGTTTGTATGGTCACATTACAGTGAGAGGTTATTTTTACCAAAAAATGTGCCTTATATGAGACCTCTGTGTTACCTGAAAAGTAGGAGGGCTGTGAGAACGTTATCAGGATAAGCACACCATGTATTTTACTAGCGTCACAGATGGCAATCCTAAGTAGGTTCCAATTGACCATTGATCTTGTTGGTTCATGAGTAGTCTTTTGTATTTTGTGACTCAATGTCGTGTTTGGTTTTCTGTGTCCCTTTGCGTCTCTTGTTGTGCATGTGTGCTGTGTTTTGCATTGGTTTTTTTTTTTTTTGCTGTGGGTGTTGCAACCAATTGTTGTTGGAGATCCCCCCTTCTCTCACAAAAATAGATAAGTTGCAGTGAATATACTGAATATACGAGGAGTGATTGATATGTTGTGAGCCTCGGTTTTCTGGGCTGTAGAAGGTATTTTGCTGGTTGATTATCTCCAAAAAGGACAAACAATCAATGACACATACTATGCTTCCCTTCTGACATAGTTACGGGAAAATATTAAACTAAAGGGCCGCGGAAAGCTCACTGGTTAAAGGTGCGTTGTTCCATTAGGACAATGCTCCTGTTCACAAGTCTGTAAAGTTCTGCCATGGCTGCCAATCATGGTTGTGGCTTTAATTTGATTGAGCATCCGACTTATTCACCTGATCTTGTTCCGTCAGACTTTCATCTATTCCCAAACCTAAAAGCAGCTATATTTCGGCACCTACTTTCAGTCCGATGTTGACGTCATACTTGCAGTGAATGACTTTCTGATCAGGCATGGTAAGGAGTTCTTTAAAAGTGTTATTGAGGCCCTTAAACATCGATGACAAAAAGTGTATGTACACTGAAGGGAATTATTTAGAAAAAATAATGCAAAATGTTTGAGAAACTTTAAATCCTTAATTACGAGGCTCACAACATACCAATAAGCCCTCGTAGGTCTAGTATGAATATATAAACACTTGTTAAAAAAAACTTCGGATGATTGAAGAAACAGTCCATGATCTGTTGACGGGAGCAAGTTAATGATCAATTATGCGAAAAAAATCTAATCATGCTTGAGATCATGAACATTCTTACGAACAAAAATTTGGGAAAAATTCTTTACTTTTGTCATTAAATAAAAAGTTACTAGTTCGTCATTTCAGAATGAATCATATTTCATTATATCATTTCTACCACAGTACTATCATCATTTATATATTTAGATGAAAAACATCACTATTTTTAAATCTTATGAACTAAACTATCAAATGCTACGAAAATTCCTGACTGTTTTCGTATTTCTTTTTTGTGTGTGAAAGGGGCTGCATGACAAATATATGGACAATGATCCGTTCCCAATACACAGTACAAAATTGATAATTCAGAAAATCATAAACCGAGGGCTTACAAAATAAAGATAAGAAAGGGACCAAAATAAACAAATACCCCAACAATATGAAAAGAAGCGAATATCCAGTATGGGATTGAGACCAGGTGCTAAGAAGAGTCAGCATCTCCTGCTTCAGTGATACACCCGCCGTTTCAATTCATAGAAATATCACATCCGGCTACCTCCATTTTCAAGATATGAGTATATTCTGTGTTTTGATTGTTCAAATGGTTTATGATAGAATATCATCAACCATAATGATTCTGGACAATGGGATACCATACATAGTGTATGACGAGTTTCCGTATCGACCGTAGAACTTTCTCAGTGATGCGACTGCGAAGCTCATCTGAAAGACGCCTAGCTGTTACAGTCTATTCTGATGTGATTTGATCGATGTCTGTCATGTCGTCAGGGTTGGTCAGAATTCAGTGCTGTAAATAAAGTTTCAAAACATCTTGCATTGAAATGAACTGTATCAATTACAATGCATAGAAATCCTTACATAATTTTCCCTCAAATATATCTTCGCCTCATTCGTATTTAGGATTGAGCATTCCTTACGATAAACTCTTATCCATGAAAGGGTACCAGTCTATTGTTTTGAAAAAAAAAAATGTTTGGTAAACTTGAAAAAAAGAGCGTTTATTAGGGCTGATGATACGTTAACAACATATACGTTGCCTAGATTTCATTTTTGAATTATATAGATCCGCGCTTGAATTTTTCAAAATGACTTTATTCAGTCTACCGTTTCATTCCAACATCCCTTTATTTAAAAGATAACTCCATACTAGCACACTTGAAATTTGGTGCATTCTCCACTAAAGTGTAGATAACGATTTAAAAATAAGGAGAAATTATGTTTTATATTTTGAATTAATAGATATTTCAAATTGAAAGATACATATCTCATGTATTTAATTTTTAAATGGAACAGGGGACTGGGGGAGATCTCTACTTCTTCTAGTGGTAAGCTTAGTTCAACAGAGGGGCCTAGCTTGATTGCAATTTAACAGCTACGCTACAAGGGGTAGCCTTTTGTTCATTCCATTACAGAGGTAACAAATGTAGTTAGAGTATCAATTTTTGTTTCGTGACGTTTTACTATGCATAAGAACTCTATTGAAGTTTATTCTATAAACTATAAATAGCGACGCTCTGATTGGCTGATAACGTCGTCGACGCTCCTGAATAAATCACCATATACCAAGGTCTAAAAATAGACCGGGATTACCCCCCCACTAAATTATGCAAATGGCGACGTTATTTATTGTGAATCAAATATGAAATTATAGAATAAAACAGTAATTAATGGACTTTAAACTCAGTTTATATGATGTGATATTGATTAATTGTAACAATATTGACCGAGGCGAAGCCAAGGTAAAAATTTTCACAGTAAGTCAATGTCACATCATATACACCGAGATAAAAGTCGATAATTGTATGATAATAAACCTTTTTGATTTAGTACATTATCTGAAAATTCGATGACTGAAAAAGACATCAATATTTCTGTCTTAAAAATTTTCGCTCTCTGTACATTCCATCTACAATTATACAGAGCACGCAACCCTGGTCAGCCAAATACATTATGTATGTACTGCTTGTCATGTCAGAAAATATCCTAAGTGATCCTGCACATTATGGTTTTATATAAATTGCTAAGAAAATCATTGACAGCATTTTAAAGTTTATATACCAGTGGTAGAGCATTTGTTATAAAAGTTCCAATTATCAAAATATATGGTCAAAGTTATCTCTAATAAGAAAGCAGTGTACATAAGTAATCCATTATTTTATTAGATTCATGTTAGTTTCTTTAACATACTACGAATAATATCCAAACAGATACGTTACCATTTGAGGCAGATACCAAAAATAAAATCTGTCGGTAACGTATATCTGTTTTAACAGCATTTTCCGGGTAATTTTGTATGTTTCTTCATTCATATTAAAAGAGCCGTCGTTTTGAACCAACATTCACTCCATCAAACCCATAAATGGGCCAAAATCGGTTGAGATCTCACTGTAGAGCTAGATAGTTGTAGTAGGTAAAGTATATGTTACAGTCTTAAGATCCAAATGCCGATTTTAATAATCCTGGTGAAGCACTAGATTATCGTAGATTAGTTGAAGGACCTTGTTTGCTGATGGTACCAATGCATGTGTGCTTTTTTCTTATCAAAGATAAAGAATATGTCATTATTGTCTTATATTTTTAGCAGCTTGAAGTTTGGTTACGTATTTGATCACCTTCAAATGGACATCAGAACAAGCGCGGATCCAGAGGGGGGGGGGGGGGGGGGGGGTCGGGGGGTCTGGACCCCCCCCCCCTGGAATTTTCGAAGCGTAGCTAAATTTTTGTTATTAATATACATATTTCATAAGATTAAGTCGCAATTTCCCTTTTGTTGTCATGGTAATGACATTTTGTATTAGAAAGCTTTCATTTTAAGAATATTTTGACGTCAGTATTTCAAAAATTTTCTCTGGCTCGCTTCCGCTCGCCAGAATTCATTACATACATTTGTACATGTACGTTATTTTCAAACGATGCTGCGCTTTCCTATATACAACACATATACATTACACCTTGGTCAATAAAAAGGGCACTAAGAAAACGAAAAGAAACTGAAAAAGACACGAATAATGGATTCTATTCCAATCATCGGAAAAAAAAAATTCGCTGGCTCGCTATCGCTCGCCATTTGTTGTATTTACATATTAGAACTGACAATCAATAATCAAGTACTATGATGTGAACATTCGAGATTTTAAGCTGTTTGCTCACCACTGCTCTCCAGTTACCTGATTTATTAATTATTAGAAACAGAACTGATATAAACTTTTCTTGCGTTTGCTTCATTTTCTTTCTTTTTTTTTTTTTTTTTTTTTTTTTTTTTTTTTTTTTTTTGCTCTTCAAAAAATTCGGACTTTTAGGACCCCCTCTGAAAAAAATTCCTGGATCCGCCCATGTCAGAATATTTCTTATTTCAAATACAACATTTCTCGTATGGGATTAGTTGTAGTCCTTATGTAAAAGTAATACGATGGATATGCAATTGGGAGAAAGAAGGACACTTTAACTGTATTTTCCTACATGTGCACAGGACAATGCAAATTCACTCAGAATTGACCATTAGTGAGTCCAGAAAAAAGAACCAGGAATGTTCTGGTTCGAATAACTATAGTGGGATATTGTGACATTGTGAAAGGTAATCAAAAACTATGTTACTACTAACTGTACCATTAGAATACCTTGTACATGCCGCGGATGCGCAAATGCAGTAATTTAATACTTTAACGGAGACTGTACCTTTATGTTTACATAATAGTCCTAGTATCTCCAAGTTTATCTTGTTTATCGCTCTGTATATATGATATGCTCTTACATACCCTAATCAGCATCTGTATACGTCTAGTTCAACACAAGGTGCGACTTATGTGTATGGAATATCAATGCATTAAGCCATGAGGACTTTTTGTTTAGTAGTACTGATTCTCTTCCTTTCGCGTAAGTATAATATAGCTTGAACAAATGATCACCGTATCTATTGACTAAGAGTCTTCCCATATGATTCAATATCTCATTGAAGTTCAAATGATCGTGCGTTAGCCCTTGGCGGCCATATTTGTTGACCAATCGGCACGAAAATCACAAACTTTTTAGAGGACCTTGAGTTCTTGCTTCCTGTAAGATTTCGTGAAATTCTGTACAGCGGTTGCAGAGGAGATGTCGAAAATATAAAAAAGTTTACGCCGGATGGAAGACGGACAGCGCGCTATGACAATAGCTCACTTGAGCTACGCTCAGATGAGCAAAAAAGCACTCCCTTATTATACTCTTCCTCTCGTACATGTTAAACCAATCAAGTTTTTTTCAAACATAGGAAGTGACTGGGAATCGTGGGAGGGTTTTGCGCACGTAGTCCAGGATAACCACACCTTCTGCTATTTCCATGGCAGATTGCCGTCCTAAGTCGGCACCGGTTGCCCATTTGCCTTGTTGGTTTATGTGTAGTACTTTGTGTTTGATGTTTCTGTGTTGTGCGTTGACGTTCCTTTTCCCTTATGCGTCTCTTTCTGTGCTTGTCTGCTTTGTGTTTTTGCATTGAGTGTTTTGGGGTTTTGCTGTGCATGCTGCAACCTGGTGTTGTTGGAGATCCCCTCCGTTGTCGTATATGATAATACGCGCGGCATACTTTCTCCGAGCAATCAGACAATAATCGATGGATGGTAGAAAGTATCCATTGAAAAAGAGATATATATATCTAAAAATTTAGACATTGTTTTATTTTTTTCAGTAGGGCTGGTTTAGACGATATATTTTATTATAGCGAGCGAAGCTCGCCCTTATGGTAACCCGTATACACATATCTTATTGAGAAAATATGCTGAATAAAAGAATGAGAATGTACTACTATGCTTTCAAAAACTTTCGTCCCCTTGGAGATGCTGGATATTGCCATTTAATTTTTTTTTCGACTCCAAGTAGACGTATATGTTATACTCAATTTTTGTTTATTAGTTAAGTTCATTGAAAATATTTTTCGTAAATCAGGTAACGATAAAGCATCAACAAGGCGGCGTAACCACGGGAAATCCGACATTTCCGGTTTTAAACGAGACGTTTCGCTCTGATTGCTTTTCTCGTCTCGGGTGGTTTCGTACTGTCAGAAGTCAGAATATGTTTGCTTAAGTAATTTATTTTCAGCTAGCCTATACATTATTCTTACAAAATAAAAATGAATTATAAAGGACCATATTTTAAGCCCCCCCCCCCCCCCTTAAAATGTTCATCTGCTGGACTAGATCAATTTTACTAATGCTTCCATGTTTCCACTCGCCAGCCTTATACTTCCTTTTTTTGGCAATCATCAAACAGAAAGTTTTGTAAGATAAGATAAACCATCACAGTCAAAATAAAAAAGAAAGGTCTTTTTCTATTTTATATAATCATATCTATTTTCTCTCCGCTCGCACAAAAAGGCTTTGCCTTGATTCATATTATAAATTGCGTCAATGTGTGATCTACACTTGAATCAATAATAACACCTCAAAGTTTCTCATGTGTTACATTCTCTAGGCTACTATCGCATAAGGTTTGATAGTACGAGGGCTGATTGGTATGCTGTGAGCAAAGTATTGAAAAAATTTTATTCTATCATGCATACATTTTACATTAATTTTTTACATAATCCCCTTCAGTATCTATACACTTTTGCCACCGGTGTCCAATGGCCTTAATGGACATTTTTTAAGTTAACGTACTTCGGACTAAGCACTCCGGACGTCGCACTTTAGGGGTCATATAAAAGAAATCAGGCGCGATTAAAAACGTTCAATCAGAACAAAAATGGAGAAAATGACAATCGACAACTTTAAATATGTATTTAGAGAAATGAAAACTCTAAGTTCATTGGAACAGAATTTATATTTTGCGTTTGTGCCAAAGTCCCTTCGCGATGTCCGAAGTCCGAAGTCCGCAAGCATGAAAAATGTCCATTACCACTTATCTTGATTGGTCCGAAAGACATCCACTGCAAGTATGAAGTCATAATCGGACTGAAAGTGGGTGCCAGAAATAGCCGCTTTCAGTTTTGGGATAAGATGAAGGTCTGATGGAGGAAGATCATGTGAATAAGGCGGATAAACAATCAAATTAATGCCACAATCATGAATGGCAGTAACAGACTTGTGAACATGAGCATTGTCCTGATAGAACATTACATATTATTATGCTTCCAGTGAGTTTCTTCTGTGATAGGTTCTACTCTACCATATTGTGATAGAGAACGGTTGAGGTGTACACTATCACCTTTCTAAGTGTGCACTATCACCCTAATAGTGCACCCCTGTCTTTCCACAGTAGTATTATTAACATAAGTGATGCTGACCTGTTTATATATACAGACATGTCGTTGTCATACAAACTATTTAATTAAATTTGTTTGCATACCCAAGCAAATGTTCCTAGATATTTATTTTTTCCTTTGAAATTAATGCCAAATTTATGTTGCTATATTTTTCTTGTTAAATTTTGCCTGTACTTATCGACCACACTATAGATCTTTTACAGTCAAGGAGGGGTAAATCCAGAATATGCACAAGGTTTTTTGACAGAGAGGTAACTCGTACAATTAATATTCATAACATGTATCTTGAAAACGTTTTCTATGAAGGGAGTACACTATCAAAAACAAATGTTCCTAGTTATTTTTTTCCCTTTAAAATTAATGCCAAATTTATGTTGCTATATTTTTTATTGTTAGATTATACCTATACTAAACGACAACACTATAGATCTTTTACAGTCAAAGAGGGGTAAATCCAGAATATGTTTGTCTGTAACACAGAGTTTTTGAAAGAGAGGTAACTCGTGCAATCAATGTTCATAACATATATCTTGAAAACGTTTTCTATGAAGGAAATACACTATCAAAAACAGTCAGCATAATAATAACAATAGTGTTAGGTTTAGTGTTCACTATGCCGAAATAGTAGTCAGGGTTCTGGCACATAGTGCACTCCCCTTCGGGTCCCCACGACCCGAAGGGGAGTGCACTATGTGCCAGAACCCTGACTACTATTTCGGCATAGTGAACACTAAACCTAACACTATTATATAACTAGTGAGCTAAATTTCCGCGGCGCTTATTAAGTTTAATATTGTGCAGTAATTGTGTCAGAAGTGAAGCACTTTTTGGAGATAATTGATAAGCTGAATACCTTCTGCATCCCAGAAAACCGAGGCTTAGTCACCCCTCGTATTTTTTTTATTTATACCCTCTTATCCAAGTTATTGCAAAGTTTCCTTGACATTTATTACAAATAAAGAAGTCCAAACTAAAGCAAAACATTCAACCATTTCATGAAAGGCAGCCTAATATTTTTTTTTCAATCTTTAATCTAGATGCATATGGGACAACACACGCCACCAAAAAAGGTGGAAAAGCAGCGAACGTTGATGGAAAACTCAGCGGGTTAAAACTGGACTTTCGCGAAAAATTGCATTCCAATAACTATGACAAGTCACGACATACTACCAATAAAAGAATGCCACATTCCATCAACAGTGGAAGGCACCCCTCCAAGGTACATGTAGTACTCAACACAAAAATAGTTGATGTACATACCAGGCAGAAACTTAGAATTGACAATAAAGGAAGTACCGTGAAGAAAAATAGTTATTCAAAAGACGACCACATTACTCGTTCCAAGCCTGCATACCTAATTTACCCCAAGCATTATCACATGAACCAATCAAAGGATGACCATTTTAATAATTCAAAGAAAAGCTACTTGAGCCATTCTAAAAACGGTCATGCTAGTTTTTCCAAACATGGCCATACAAGTCATTCTAAACATGGTCTTGCGAGTCACTCCAAACACGGTCATGCGAGTCATTTGAAACACGGTCATGTGAGTCATTCCAAACTCGGTCATGCAAATCATTCCAAACACGGTCATTGGCGTCATTCCAAACTTGGTCACGTGGGCCATTCTAAACATGGTCACTTGAGCCATTCAAATCATGGTCACGTGAGGAAGCATCAGATGAAGCATAAATCTCAGCCCAAAGTTTCTCTTCCAAATAATATCGGAAATACACAGAAGCAAAAGAACAATGGTAAAGTGCAAGGACATTTTAAACTTGATGATAAACTAAGGAGTCATCAAATAGTTTATGGTATTGATGAAAAACAGCATTTGACTGCAAGACCACATGGTCAAAAGCACGATCTCACTGTTCAACGCAAAGAAGCATCCAAAGTCACCAAAAAGCCTAAACATATGAAAGCTATAAAACGTAAGAAAAACAAGAAAAACATAAAGAAAGGACATAAGAGAGTACAGCAAAATGTTCCAAAGCACAGACAAAATTTAGTTAAGAACAGAAACAAACAATTTCCTACAAAAAGGAAGCAGAGTCGCAGCAATAAGAATTATAACCCAGTTACAAACATCGATTTCAAGCCAGACCATTTGAAAGGAATCAGGAAAGTGCAGCATTTTAAAGGAAGCAGGAAAATACAGCATTTTAGGGGAAGCGGGAATACGCACAATTTCAAAGGAAGCGGGAAAATACAAAATTTGAAAGGAAGCGGGAAATTGCACGATGTGAGAGGTAAACCGCAGGACTCTTCTCAATCCTCACATAATCCAGACGACACCCTGATAAAGAGATACCAGTTCGCTGATAGCGATAAATCAACATCTGTACAATTAAATCGTCCTGGTTTGTATCAACATGCCCAACAAAACAACAAAGGAGGAAAGAGATTCCGCGTGAGAAAACGGTGCATGAAAAAGAGGAAATGTCCTTCAGCGAAACGTCCAGTATGTGGAAGTGACGGTCATACGTACTTAAACAAATGCCATTTAAAACAGGAATCCTGCAGGTGAATATTTTTTTGTAATTTTTCTTCAACATGTTCAACATAATGTTACATTTTAAAATTATAAATAATAAGTTTAAGATGCAAAGTGCCGAGTTGCAAAACTGGAATGCAAGTATGAATTTGCAGACTTACATGAATTGTGTATGGTCTGAAATGCGTCCTTCTGACCCCATAATAATAATCATCATCTTTTGGCCATATTACATTGCTTACATTGAGGATCACTCACGAGGGTTAGGTACCCGAAACGTGCATGTCTGGTCCATGCTGAAAATGTATCTGTTCTCAAATAATGCTATTGAATTTGAAGACGTTTAACATTTGTCACATGGGAAACATTTCTCGCAAGTTTCACGATGATGAGTCCAATGTATACTCTTATATGATTTGCAAGCAAGCAGGAGATGCTTACTCTTCCTGGGCACCAGGTCTCACTCCCATATCAAGAGTTCGCTTCTTTTCATATGGTGGAGGTTCTTGTTTGTTTGCTTTGGTTCTTGATTTATCCTGATTTTGTATGCCTTCGGTTTCTGATTTTCTGAATTATCGATTTTGCGCTGTATACAGGGATATGGCCATTATCCATATTTGTCATTGGAGACCCTTTTCAAACATCAGAGTACCTTGACCGTTTGACTCCTAAATCATTAGGGGTCATTCTTTACTTATGGGAAATATTTTTGACAAGTTTCATGATATTAGGTACAATACACGCGCAAATATAATCTGGGAAAATTTTCAATCATTAAAGTCCTATGACCTTGACATTTTGGACCCCAATATCAATAGGGGTCATGTATCCTTGACTCAAGAGGATCATTTCTAGCGAGTTTCATGATCAAAGGTACAATACATACTCTTAAATGATCTAATATGGAATCATCTTAATTATCAGTGTTCTTTAACCTTCAATTGACCTTTTGACCCCAAAAGCAAAAGCGGGCATCCTTGACTCATGGTAAGTGTAATTAAGTTTCGTTGCACTATGATTTATATTATATGAGTTATAGTACGGAAACCAAATATTGATGTCCGCCCACTCACCCTGCATCATTTTCCGGATAAAAGATATGACCGTTTCTAACCTTGCCCAGATGGCACTTGTAGCCTTTCGGTTGTAAATTCAAACGAATTCGATAATTTCTGTTTACAAAATTTTCTCAAATTTCTGAAACCTGGGTCCTGTAGCATCATATCCCAGCCATCTCACCACGTCTTTCGGCATATTTGGACATAATTTTCACAGATTTTGGCCATATTTCATTGTTTTGATCAAGGATCACTGACGACGGTTGAAACGTGCATGTCTGGTCCATGCTGTTAATCTATCTGGTCTTAAATGATGCTAATGGATTTGAAGACGTTTAGCATTTATACACTGGAAAATCAGCTTTTGCAACTCTGCTTAAAGTTAGGGGATATTCGTTTTGTGTTTTGTGGCTCCGACATGTTGGATGTATGCTGCTATCGAGGGCTTGTATTCATACAAGATAAATCTGTGATTTCAGGTATGGTCACATAAAGGCACTAAGACTTCGTCACAGAGGACAATGCAAACATTTCCAGATTGGATTTGAGTTAGGAGGAGCCCATGGATTTTGGGATTTTTAATGACAATTTTTTCCATATTTTATTTTTCTACTAGAAAATATTATTTCCACCCCCCCCCCTAATATAATGTGTTTGCATCGTTTTAGAAGTACATGTACGTTAAAACGATTATATTTACATTACTAGTATATTCCCCATGTTGAACGCCCATTAGGCAACTAGAATTATATTCCAATAACTTGGGTTGCTATTGTGACGTCACGTTCAAGTTTTGCATGTAGGGAGGATTTACCGACGTTCAAACTCATTCAACGCTATAACAGGAAAGTATGCGAAATGCATGAAAATAAAAATGACCGATATTTAGCATAAATGTAAATATAAGTAATGAATGTCTTACTTTTGGTGTTCATGGGTGTATAATTCTCATGGAATTTGTACGTGACCAACCAGAATTATACACCCATGAACACCAAAAGTAAGACAGTCATTTCTTATTGAATAAATGGTGTGAATCTATGACATATGAATAGGAGATCTATATCAGGTCAAAACTTCTAAATAAACTACATATATTTATATCATGAAAATGTGCAAAAATCAAGGATTTTACCCAAATAGGTAGTGAAAACCGACAATTTTGGAATGATATGTTTTGAAATATTTATTAAATGCTTTTGACGTGTATTGTTGCCAAAATTATTAACAAATTGAAGAATAAGTTAGTCTTTCATTTTCAGCACGCATATACTCTATTTTTTTTATATTCGCGATTTTTGGCAACGAGTACTAGACTAAGTAATTTTGATTGATTTTGAAGAAGAACATTTTAAATTTCAGAAAATCTTTTCAAAATGGCATTTACTCTGGAGGATCCTGAAGCAAACTTTTCTAAACGAAGTTATTGTCGATAAAATGCAATACTTTAAAAAAAAAGAATGTATCCTTTGCCCAAAAAACATTAGGATAAATTTGAATATGAAAGTTCCACATTAGAATGGATTAATTCACCTAATTTCACAAATCAAATATTGACCTTAAAAGCTTCAATTATATACTTCTTTTAAATACATGTACCTAAATTAATTTCCGTATGTATATGATTTTCCCCTTTTTAGTGATTTTTAACGAAAATCAATGTGTTTTACCCCAAAACTAGACCAAGACTATCCGTACTATAATATAAATACTTTTTGAAACAAACTTTATTTCGTAAGATACAGTAAGAAAAAAGAGATTATTCTGTAGATAGGTCACAGAGTCACAATACTAGTAGTCCATTTTCCAGAAAATATTAAATGCAGTTTTAAAAACTTGACTTTATATGCACAGTCACCAGACATCACATGATTTAGCAACATTTTGAAATGCATATTTAATCGCACTGATCTTATTTTGACGCCACAATGAAAATATTGCTGAATGTTGTGATGTCTGGTGCCTGTCCTCCTAATGAATCTACAGTAAAATCAGCTAGGACCTCCCTTTGTCGGCCATATTGAATGACAAGCCAGTGATTTTTCTTCATAAGACCCGCATTCATAGCACTATGTTCTTTTAATTCTCAACCGAAATTTTAGAATTTTTGAATACACTAAGTATACTCTGAGTATATTCTAAGTATGCATGAGAGTATAATCAAAATTCAATTAAATTTTTAATTCATTTGATTTTTAATTGAATATTCAATTTCATGTTCCACATTTATAAAATTTTCAACATAAAATGGTTTAATCATTTGCTTATTTGACCTACAATATGGCTATCGACGAGAGGTAACTCTTGTAAAATTAAGCTTATGAAAAAATATCTATCAATAAAATTACTGTAGAGAATGTCATGGTATCTTTATCATTTTTAAGGTAAGGGAGGGGATCTCCAACCAGACCCGGTTGTAGTACCAACAGCAAAACACCCAATGCAAAACAAACAAACAAACCCTCAGCCAAAACACCCGATGTGAAAACACAGCCGGGAAGACGAGCACAGCAAGAGACGAAAAAGAGGCATACGACATGGAAACACTAAGCACAAAAGACAATAAACAAACGAGACCAATTGGTAACTGGGTCCAACTTAGGACGGTCATCTGCTACGCGAGTAGCAAGTGGCGGACTACGTGCGCACAACCCTACCATTTTTCCGGTTACCAAAAGGTATCGAAGAACGCACAATTGAAGTGTAAAATAACCTCCTCATTGTTAGATGACCACACAAACAAGACAGCAAAACGCAGGGGTCCAAAACAACACACAGATGAATATGTAAATGGATATAAAAAGGGGCTTACGTAATACAGTCCGTGCTCTGCAGGCTGTAGCGAGCTCATGAATGATATTACCCAGGGAGCCCGACTGAGATTCAGAGAGGGCAGGTGGTCGGGGTCCTGTCTTCTTTAAAGAGGTTTGGACAGGGCGCGTCATGGAGTCCGTCGTCATAGTTGACTTCAGACAGAGTGTAAGTCTTAAGAATGTGCTGGTACAAGACTGTAGATTGGTCAAGTACCAAGCCTAGTGTCCGTCCGGTGGCATTATGATCATATCCACGGTATAAAAAGCGTTAAACTTTGATGATTCTTATGCATTTTCGATGGTTATGCTGTCTACCTTTCATCCTTCCAATTTTGTTTATCATATCACCATAAAAAGCAGGTTAATTGCGTAATACTCAAAGTAATATACTATGTTGCTTGTATATATCCGAATTTTAAAAGAAGCTGACTGTTATTTTCGTAAAATTTCCAGAAAGTCTTATTATAATAACTAGTTTATGAAAGCGGCATCCTTGACCTAAAAGTTTCTTGGTAATATATAAAATTCTACAGTGAAAATCCAAAATATTAGTACATGTTCTAGCGTACCGGATAAGCTGTGATATGTAAATGCCGTATGACGGTAAAGTGGGAAATCACCATCAAGCCAGGGGAAATTGTCAATACCGGATAGTAAGAATATCATCCAGATACCTAGAAGTATTAAACATTTCAAATCATCAAATTTTCTTTGCTTTTGAAGATTTTTGATAAATTCTTTTTCGTAAGTGTATGAAAATAAATAAATCTACAAGAAGAGACGCACAGTTAGTACCCATAGGAATCCCTACGACCTGCTTGTATAGATCATCACCAAATCTAACATATGTGCTGTCCAAGAGGAAGGACAGTGCATGACACAGGTCCACTATACATGTATGTCCATTTGTATGATGTGTACATAGTGTGTCGAGGAAAAGAAACCTTTTGATTCAGATGTACAAATGTAAGTTTTCTGCTATCGTTCAAAACACCATTTAATGAGTAAGATAATCGATCATTAATTTTGTCTTGAGGAAACGTAGCGAACATGAAGAAATCGTATTGGCTTGGAAATTTCTAGACTTCATTTTGTCAGTCATATATACAAATTCTGCTTGTATTGTAAACATACAGGCCCATAACTCTCTATCAATTATACTTTATAGAGCTAGAGTTATAAAGGAGAAAAATACCACACACATTTCAAAAGATCCCGAGGGGCGGGGACTCTCGCAAAATACAAGTTGCATAACTTAATCACAGAATGATAAATAAAGCCTGTGTTTGTGAAACACGAATGTCACTGTGTTAATTTTTTTGGGGCATCGATGGAAAATTTTGTGACAAGGAATATACATGTGAAATATCAAAGCCCTATCACTTACCATTCAAAAGATATTCCAAATGTAAAAGTTTTTGTAAAGTAGGTCAAAGGTCAATGTCAAGGTAAAAAATTTTGGTATCAATAGAACGGTTTTAACATAAAATCAAAGGTCTGAAGGCCCTGAAAGATACTCCACTTAGAATTTGCTGTAACATCTTATTTCACTGTAAGTGTTGATGTTGTAATATTTGGATACACTATGCACATGTAAAGTGTTCATACTTATGTTAGGTACTACAATGTGTTATACTAATAATTACATTGATGAAAGAAAGAATTCTGTGACAAAAATTGAAAAATTCTGAGACACAATCCGAGACATTTTTTTCTGACTTATTAATAAAATGTTGTCATGTACCTAATCTAGTATCGTAATCCCCGTGTCTCGTGACGTATAAACATTAAATTTTGCATGCCATTATTTATTACAGATTGGATTAAAAAGGGTATTTATTATATTGGTGATATATTGAATGAGAATGGACAATTTTTGACATACGTAGATTTCTGTAACAAATTCAATTTGAAGCCGGTCTTTACACTCTATTTTGGTATTATAAATATTGTAAAACAACTTGTTGATAGGTCATCAGAAACATTTGTATACATTTTACCTCATAGACCAGAGATAACGAGAACCATTATGAAAAACAAGAAAGGCGTTAAAGATTTTTATCAATTGTATATAAATAAGATTTATTGTAGACCTGTTAGCCAGCAGAAATGGGAATCAAAACTGAATTTAATATGTGATGAAAAATGGTGGGAAAACAAATACAAAATGATCTTTAAATTAACACAAGATGTAAAGATAAGATGGTTTAATTATAGAATTATTCATAGATTATTAGCAACGAACGAATATTTACATAAAATAGGTATAAAGGAATCAAGTGTTTGTGATTTTTGTAATGATGACACAGAAAACTTACAACATGTGTTTTGGGAATGTAATTTAATAAGACCAATTTGGGAGGGACTGTGTAATTGGGTGAATGAAGAATTAAATTTAAATATGTCTTTTACCTTAGAGGATGTTCTATTTGGAAGTGATATTGAAAAAGAATTTAATAATGTAATTAGTGTGTTCAAATCATTTATATACTATAGTAAGATAAAACAGACAATTCCATCTTTCAGCGGAGCAAAAATATACTTTTTAAATTACAAGGAAATTGATAAATTCATATTTAAAGGAAAATCAAAATTAGAAACTTTTAAGAAAAAATGGGGAGTTTTCCATAATTTATAAGATATACAGAAGCTCATCAATCTCTAAATCTCTTAACACTTATGCTATCAGTTCATCATACTTATCGATATTTTTAATCAAGACTTCATGTAGCTAGTATTATTAAATGAATAAGTGGTGTGAACATGTGAGTGTGAAAGGTGTCCTTGTCTTTGCTAATCTATTGCCCCGCCTTTTACCGATTCGGGTCAGCTGTCAATCATTACCTCACGGACTTCAGAAGTAGGGATGTTTCATAGCTGTTTGAATTTGATGAGTATTATCGCTATTTTGTAAAAGATGTGTTTATTTTTTTTTTTTTCAATTCAGGAAAATTATATGTTTTATCAATACCAGGGACGTATATAACTAATGCCTGGTCTTACATCTGCCTTTCGGGTTCACTTTGCAAACAAATTGACCTCTTATCACTTGCTACTGATCATATCATAATCTATGTCTATTCAATTCAATTAGTGACCTCCTCTTTAGTTTTGAAAGGTTTTCCTATTATTGTGAGCTTGACCTTTGATCCCTGACCTTTAACACGTACCAGTAAGTGTTAACCTTTCATCACAGGTTACTCGACATAGTGTGATGAACGCCCAGAGTAATTTTGAGCTACTAAAATAGTGACATAATCAGAATAGATAGATATTTTTATATTGTGCCGTCACGTCTCTCCATGGATATATTTCTATACACATTTGCACCAAGAATTTTATTGTCATGGCAATAGCTAGTTGTGCTGTAAGGTTGATTGTAAACAATGTACAATAAAGATGTTAGCAAATGAAAAACATAGTGTAATCAAAGATTACGAAGCTCACCTCGCGGCAGCAAAGTTCAATTTAAACATATCTCTAAGTACATGTATAATAAGAAAATCACTCAAGTGAAAAAAAGTAGGTCAAGGTCATTTTAATGAAAGCTTGATCAAAGATACATCCAATATGCAAGTTTGGTACATGTAGCACTTATACTTTGCTCAATATTGGCCTTTAAATGCAAAATCACTCAAGCAGAAAAAGTAGGTCAAGGTCATTTTATGAAAGTTTGATCAAAGATACATCCAATATGCAAGTTTGGTACATGTAGCACTTATACTTTGCTCAATATTGGCCTTTAAATGCAAAATCACTCAAGCGGAAAAAGTAGGTCAAGGTCATTTTATGAAAATTTGATCAAAGATACATCCAATATGCAAGTTTGGTACATGTAGCACCTATACTTTGCTCAATATTGGCCTTTAAAGGCAAAATCACTCAAGTGGAAAAAGTAGGTCAAGGTCATTTTTTGAAAGTTTGATCAAAGATACATCCAATATGCAAGTTTGGTACATGTAGCACTTATACTTTCCTCAATATTGGCCTTTAAAGGCAAAATCATTCGAGTGGAAAAAGTAGGTCAAGGTCATTTTATGAAAGTTTGATCAAAGATACATCCAATATGCAAGTTTGGTACATGTAGCACTTATACTTTGCTCAATATTGGCCCTATAAGGCAAAATCACTCAAGCGGAAAAAGTAGGTCAGATGCTGCATCTGATGCATGGGTTCACCTCAGCATCTCAAGATGAATCACTTTTGCAAGTTTGGTTACTGAAGCATCAGTACTTTGTCAGATACTGAACTACCCCAAAAACTTTAACCAGACATTGACAAAGTCATTCAACCGGAAAATGTAGGTCAAATGCTGCATCCGATGCATGGGTTCAACTCAGCATCCCAAGATGAATCACTTGTGCAAGTTTGGTCACTGTAGCATCAGTACTTTGTCAGATACTGAGTTGCCCAAAAACTTTAACCGGACGCGGACGGGGACGGGGACGCGGACGCGGACGCCGGGGTTATAGCATAAGCTCATCTCAACTTCGTCGAGGTGAGCTAAAAATGGTAGCAAAATGACCTGACAGGACAAACTTATTCAGCCAAGTGACTTGAGTTTACAAGAATATGTTATATTCTGTGAATTCACAGAAATTTCACGCATGTATCGGAAATTATAACTAGATTTGTCTCCTGTTGCATGTTTTACTAAATCAGATTACATCATTACAATATGTATTTTGACCTTGACCTTTCCCTCAATAAATGTATGTGTTGAGCCTCATCCAGTTTAATATACCTGCAGATTTCATTATGGTACATTGAACTATTCTGTATACAAACAAAACATAGGGTAATCAAAGATTACATAGCTCGCCTATACAGGTTTTTGTGAGAAACAAGGTTAAAGTTTTTGAAAAGTAGGTCAAAGTCCCAAGGCAAGGTCACTAGGTCAAAGGTCATGGTCTCAAATGAAAGGTCTCGTTAAAAGGTATCTACATGTGAAATATCAAAGCCCTACTCCTTATAGTTCAAGAGATACATGTATAGCCCAGGTTAAAGTTTTGTCTACGGACGACGACAACGACAACGACGCTGAGGGTATGGCATAAGCTCTCCAGACTTTTTCGTCCCGGCGAGCTAAAAAGCCTAATCATTCACATGAAAGTTAGACTACCAGGCAGACAGACTGACATGTACTGGAAAACAGGTGGCACACCAGTTTTACAAAAATACTTACTAGTATACGAAAAATTTCAGGAATTTTCGTAACTTTCATTTTAAAATAAAAGCTTAAAATCTTTTTTATTTAAGATTATGCTGTCCTTTCTGATAGCATTTTTACATACTAAATACATGTACCAATTCAGAAACAAAACATCATGATTTTAGTTCATAAGAAGTATTTAGGCGATCAAGAATGACAAAAATTCCTTAAATTTTCATAAGTATTTTTGTAAAACTGGCACCAGATCCCTGCATAAATGTTGCGTTTGCATTGAATGTAATAATATATATATATATACATGTATATACATGTATATCATATTATAATACGTACTCACGGATATCATGCACATTGTTTTAGCATATATCACTAGGTCAGAATAAATCTTTTCAGATTTCCAGGAGAATAAGATTTTCAAATAATCAAGTCATAAACGGCCAGACACTAGACATTACAAACTTTCATTGTGACATCACAAACTTTCATTGTGACATCACAAACTTTCATTGTGACATCACAAACTTTCATTGTGACATCACAAACTTTTATTGCGACATCACAAACTTTCATTGTGACATCACAAACTTTTATTGCGACATCACAAACTTTCATTGTGACATCACAAACTTTCATTGTGACATCACAAACTTTCATTGCGACATCACAAACTTTCATTGCGACATCACAAACTTTCATTGTGACATCACAAACTTTCATTGTGACATCACAAACTTTCATTGTGACATCACAAACTTTCATTGTGACATCACAAACTTTTATTGTGACATCACAAACTTTCATTGTGACATCTCAAACTTTCATTGTGACATAACAAACTTTTATGGTGACATCACAAACTTTCATTGTGACATCACAAACTTTCATTGTGACATCACAAACTTTCATTGCGACATCACAAACTTTCATTGTGACATCACAAACTTTCATTGTGACATCACAAACTTTCATTGCGACATCACAAACTTTCATTGTGACATCACAAACTTTCATTGTGACATCACAAACTTTCATTGCGACATCACAAACTTTCATTGCAACATCTCAAACTTTCATTGTGACATCACAAACTTTCATGGTGACATCACAAACTTTCATTGTGACATCACAAACTTTCATTGTGACATCACAATGGAAAAATGACAATGCATCTAGATAATGTGATCAAATATGATGTCACAATGAAAGATGTTCCCACATGGTGTGATGTCTGGTGCCTATACATACAAAATCTAGGCATGGAAAGTTCACAGCTAATACGTAGAAAATAGGCTACTAAGCTTCATCCAGTCAGGTTTGCTTTGCTACAACACAGTCATGTAATACATTTGCCCTCAAGATTGGTACAACTCATAAGAACACTGGACCAAGTAGTGATATTTTGTAGTATTGCGTCATAATCTGACAGTGTATCATTAAAAGATGTCATTGAGGCTGAGATGTGCAGAGTAACATTGGTCCAATTTGAAAAATCGAATGCCAAAAACGTATTTCAAAATTCATTATATAAAACTTTACCACAGATGATCTTTTCATGTGAAATAAAGCAAATTTAATACATACATGTACAGTTAGTAGATAAGTGAATTTATACATGTAGCACAAAAAAAGATACAAGCGGCTACGACACTAAACGTGATAAAACCCAGCGGAAGGGACAGTACATCCCTTAAGCCGTATAGACTTCCATTGCTACCCTTCATCTAAAATCATTCCTTGTTCAATTAAATTCATGATCACTTTCTCATAAAGTAACTGTTACATTATTTTTCACCACTCTAGACTCCTCTGTACATGTATGATTATACAATCAACCTTAAAGTTTATCACTTTAATCCTTCTTCACAGTGACTCTATGTCACGCGTCCTTTAATTTCTTTGTCTTCAAAAGACAAGAGCACATGACTGTCATGTTCCTTCCATGTGTTTACCTAAAATGCCCTATTGCGGGCAATCATGCACTGTTGTATTTCCTCATATCTAATGGATTTTTGAGAAATTCAACAAATTTATATATACATTTGTATAGGAAAACTTCCCAAAATATAGAAAAAGTCCTTTGGTTTCTCAAAATTGTAAACACCAAGGCCCTCTATAAAAATATCATGATCACCATCTGTGGTATGAGCATTGTTAAAATACCATCCTGACCATGTTGACTGTAGTATAAATCATACTAATATAAATTATTATGCATGTACATCTTTCCACAGAGGGATTCAATAACTTTGTATCAGCTTGGATTCATTCACAGGATAGAAATCTTTGGAATTCCTTTCTACCAAGTTGTCATTTTCCCTCACTTTTTAATCTTTGTATTTCCTCTTTTAATCTGAAGAATAGAAAATAGTTAATAGACACAGAACTTTTCTGAAAATACATGTCATCTCCAATTATTGGAATATTTTAGAACAGAAAAAAAGTACCTAGCAGTCACTGTGGTTTATTGTCCAGTAATTCCCTTTGTCACAAGAACCAATCAAATTATCATCTTGCCACTTCGAGGCTCCTTGATAATTTGATTGGTTCATGCAATTTGGTGAATAGCTGGACATTAACCACAGCTAGGTAATTGTTATTTCTTTTAAAAATAGGCACAAAAAAAAAGTTAACATGAAAACTAATGTGTGAAAAAAGAAATTTAGACATAAATTAATAGAGAGTTTGAAACTCAGCTTTGCAAGTGAGAAGAACTTGGTAAGGGTCTGGATTCGGATGATCATTTTTATTTCTGTGTGGATAAGGCCATTTCTTGTTTTTATTCTGTTTTGCGTCCTTTTGAAATTGAGAAATCTACCAGCCAGCCAGGGAGAAAAACAAATAAGCATATAAAACAGAGTTGCAATTTCATATTATGTGACTGTGTGCTTGTCTCATTTGATCATCTTGACATATTTTTAGTGAACAAAAGAATGATAGACAATAAGTCATTGTAGTACTTTTACATTTTTTATAAAATATAAAGAAATATACCATTTTTCTTTAATTTTTGTAACAACACACATTTAATTTGCAAAACATCTTATATTTTAATTTTGTTTTGTTTTATGACTATGGGCTCAAAACCTACCAGCACGAGGACGCAAAACAGAAAATAACAAAGAAATGGCCTAAGGAGTGGAATCAGGAGTGAGTGAAAGCAGGTTTTAAAGATACTCTGAGATTAAGCCATTCTAAATTTAAACAGACATAGCTGTACCATAATACGTCCCTTCTAAAGATGGGTGTATAAAATTTAAGTTTTGGTTTTTGATGAGATTATTATATTTTTATTGTCTGGTCTATGCTGCAAATTAATCTGTTCTTAAATGATGCTATTGAATTTGAAGACGTTTAACATAATAAGACAAATTTCTGAGATCAAGCATCGATATCAATGGCTTAGTCTCACGTAAAAAATATACAAATTCTTTATTCCTGAGGATAAACTGGGTTTTTTTATGATTTAAAAAAAAATAAAAATAATGTTTTTACCTTTGCACCTCCTGTTCACATCTTTCTCTAGTTTCTAACCTGGTGAGCTGTGCCACTTCAGCCATTGTATACTATGTGTCCATGTATTAAAGAGAAAATAGAAATTGAAAGTTCTCTAAAACGCTTTATAATTCTGTATGATACACATTACAGCTTCATTGATGTTAAGAAACTTGTAGACCAGTGCAAGGTTTTAGTATGATACAAGTGTGAATACTGTGAAATCATTTTATTCGGTCTTTTCGAAATACAGAGTTACTTCCCATTTGTGCAGGTATCTGACGTCAAAGCATTGTGACGTCATCAAACTCTATGGAAACCAGCATGAAATTCAGGGAAACAGGGTTACATATATGACGTTTTCAAAGAAATTTAATGACGTCACAATGCTTTTACGTCAGATACCTGCACAAATCGAACGCAGGACTGCAAAATCGAAAAGACGGAATTTTGTGGGGGCTCAATTTTCGTGGTTTTTGTGCATAACCTCATCCACGAATTTTCATCCCAAACAAATAATTGTACATAAAGCAAGTACATGTAACTTTTAACAACAAAACAAGAAGCATATTTCACAGACGATGGGACGTATAATTAACACCTTCCAATATTGTGGATACATACATTTATTGCTTTTAATTGCAAACAAAATAAGCCAACCTTGTGAAAATGGGGCTCTTTGAATAAGGTCATATTCAGTGACATCTTGGCAGCAGTGGCAATAAGTCAACAGGCAGGTAGGGCATCTGTGAAATTACATCCCCATAAAAATACTGAATCTCATGAATCCACAAAAATTAGGCCCCATGAAAATAAATGATTTCACAGTAAACCTTATCACGGTTTTATTGAGCGAAGAAACTTTTTGTACAAGGACAGGGAAATCCAATCTGAGTATCAAAGATAATTGCAGTCTACGGCGAGGCTTGCGGAGGGTGAATCTTCCTTGTAGCTGTACAAAGGGATTGTTTTTCTCTCATCCATAGATTTTAACATAATTCATAAATAAACATTGATTATTTGTGCTTTAAATATATACATGTAGTTCTATGTGACATCAAACTTAGCTAAATTACTGTGAATTATGACATCAAATGAGGGATTCAAGGCAAGCATGCAGGTGAGCGAGCACAATGCAGAAGCATATTGTGTCTTTGCAGAATACAGAGTTATTTCCTATTTGAGGCGGTATCTGACGTAAAACCATTATGACGTCATGAAAATGGTATAACAGTATCAACCATTTTGAACCGTCTTTACCCAGAGTTTAGGAACTGTTTTCATATAATTTTATGACGTCACAATTACGGTAGTCTACGTCAGATACCGTCCCAAATGTGAAGTAACTCTGGTCTTCAAAATTACCGAATAACAAACCTTAATAAGACTAGCTTGTCTTCTGAAGTATACATTGCCTTCTTCGTCTTCGTGATAAGGATGGACTTTGGCTAAACTCCCACACGCTACGTCCTGATTACGTACGTCATTCGGATCCCAAGGTTTTATTTTTATCTCAACAACGTAGTCAGTCGCTATAAGACCCTGATTGAAAATTAGAAATAGAAGTTATTGATATAACAAGAGCCCCAGGGGGCACAACGCTCACCTGATACCCATGCACGCTCTAATTGACATTGAGAGTGTTCCAAGTATAAAAATCTATTCCGTTTGCATTGTATCTCCTGAAATATATCGCAGTACTGCTTTGCGGTTTGTATTGCAATGAAGCGCCTAGCGGAATACGATGCGCCTTGGGGACGAAGATGAATTAATGCATATCTAGGTCATTGTCCTGTCAAATAGTTCCGATTATTTTCTTATTATTTTCAACAATTGGTGGAAAATACACACAATGTTCATCTTGAATTGTCTTCCCGTGATTGTTTACTAGATAGATGAAATAAAATTTTGAATATAGTTTTAAAGTGTGTGAGACATCTACATGTGTGGAAGAATACGTGTGAAAATGGGTCCTCAGATCATAAAATTCGAATAATTCCGGTCCGGAACCAGGTGCATGGCTTTGAAAAAATATTAAAAAAGGTGTGTACTTTTAATCTTCAGGGAGTTTGTTTAGCACTCGCCCAGTCGCATTTGCGACTAAATTTGGCGCTGGGCGACTTCAAATTCGGAAATTACTCGCCCAACTGGCGACTGAGTAAAATCTTGTCCGAAAAAATCCGTTTCGTATTTTTCCGTTCCATTTAGTTCGAGGCAAAAATCATAGTCAATCATGGGCTTATCTATAGTTGAGGAGTGCGCCGTTGTGAAATCAAGCGCTCATATTACTAAGATCACTCCTTAGTTTCATTTTGCAATATTTATAAAGAATTTGAGGGGGCGAGTGTTGCACACCCAGCGGCATGTGGCGTTTCATTAAAGGGGTAGGAAAACCTCAAAGTAAGAGGAAAGCAATTGATACCTCTTATTTTAAAGAATACGACTAATCAAAGCGTAGTAGAAAATTCTCGGAGAAATGGACGGAAACATATTCGTGGCTCAGAGATAGCGCTAGTGGGATGACATGCTCAATTTTCATGTTGAATTGTCATAAAATAGTTAATCAAATATTGCTTTTCATCCTTTTCATAATTGTGATTACAAAAAAAAAATGCCAAAGAAAAATTGGGCTCCTAAAATTTAAGCTGGGCCCCTAAATTTTCTGTTGCCAGGGGCCCAATTGGCTACCAAGGTTTTCAAGTTAAACAAACTCCCTGATCTTTACGGCATTTTTTTTTGTGATTCAAATAAAATTTATTCATTCAAAAGTAGTATCAATGTGTATAACCCGGTACGATTTGAGAATTTTTCTCCTATTTTTTGTAAGAAAACATACATTATACCTATGTACAATCTTAAAAAATATTCCTTAAAAATCCAAAAGTGGATATCTTGACAAAATTCTTTCACTTGTAGGGTACCATGCATGAGTACCTCATACCTACAAATTGTCATGACAATCTGAAGAGTGGTTATAGAAAAGAAGCAGAAAATGTATGAAAATCACCCCCCCCTTCCTTTTTACATAAGAAAAAAATTCATAAAAAATCAAAAAAATAAAATTTAAGCATAAAATACATATCAAAGCATTAAGTAAGTTAAATATGATAAATATGTAGTAAATGAGTGTGTAAAATCATACACTTATTGAGTTATTTAAAGAAAAAGTGCAAAAATGTGCATTTCTGACTAAGTCCGAAAAGACGTCAAAAACGCGTCAAAAATTAGTTATCGGATTTTAATGAAATGAACAAACTTGAATCGTACATCCTTCTAGATCACATAGATACAATTAGTTTTTCAATCCATTCAGTGGAACTGGAGAAGAAGATTTTTGAAGAGGGGTACCCTCCGGGGCCTATTTGACCCCGCCCTGGATCCACCCCTGAAGGGATCGAGCCGAAATAAACAAACTTAGTAGAGGACCTTTAGTACTTCATGCATACCAAGTTTCATCAAAATCCTCCAAGCGGTTTCAGAGGAGAAGATGAAAATGAAAACGGACGGACGGACGGACGACAGACAATCCGGTATGACAATAGCTCACTTTGAGCCTTTGGCTCAGGTGAGCTAAAAAGCTAGAATTTCTAAATGTACATGTATCAATTAATCAAGAAAACAAATGATCTGGTAGAATTTCATAAAATCCTGCAGCCTATAGTTCCAAATCATAGAATAAGGTCAGTGTGACAAATATACTCAAAACCCTAGAAAACCTTTTTCAGATAAGGAAAATAAATACTGCAAAAGTAAGTATATTTTAAACCACCTCCATAAAAACATGTAATTCTTTATAATATGTCCCATCTTCATCAAATGAACGTAATTTTTTATAACCTGTCCTTGTAGATTGTCAAGAGATAAATAGCTTCCAGACACATGCAGCTTCTTGGAGAACATTTTTGAAGAGGGGTACTCTTTTGGACACTTGTTGCCCCGCACTAGTTCCGCCCCTGAAGAGATCTGGATACTGAACACACAATTTTGATTAATATGGACTTTGAATACATATATACCAAATTTCATCCAAAATATTTCATTGACATGCAATTTCAGACAGACAGAAAGACGGACGGACAGACAGACTGATGTATAACGATGATGAAGGATGGGCGACGGACAGATTCTTTTTTTTTTCTTTTTACAAAAGCTCACTTTTAATTTAAGTGGGTGACCATAAAAGCAAACTCCTGTGCATGTGTCTGATATCATATTTGAATGTTGTTTTCTTTTACTGTACTTACACAATTAAACTGAGCTATACTGTCCTTGTCACACCAGCAAAAGTTATGGCTCCTGTACTGGTGAGGCCTCAATCGATCTTTTATATCAACATTGTCACTATAACAATATAATCATATTGCTTGGTTAATAAATGTACCAGTATATAAATGTGCTCTTTTAATCTGAGCTTTATTTTTCACTTAGGAAACAAGAGGCCAATGGGGGCCACATCGCTAACCTGAGCTGCAGACACAAGAATGATAGTGGCCAATTTGCCAGGTTTGTGAAATTCTGTGAATCAGTTTCAGAGATCTCGAAAATGCCTCAGCCAACCAGAGCCCTTGGCAGCCATATTTGTTGACCAATCTATGAAAAACAGAAGCTTTCATGAAAAAATTATGAGTCTTAAAAGTTGAATTCCTCATTTTTATATTCGATCTCAGTCTCCACATTTCCAAATTTATTTATCCATTTATGCGTAATATTCATTGTATATGACTTATGCCTCATAATGCTGTGAGTCTCTTGATTCATTGACTTCATTACCAGTAATATTGCTACTTTAAATTTGAAGGGAACTTATAATAATATTACATGTACATGAATTTTTAGTCCCCTACCGGCAACGCCGAAGGGGATTGAATTTCTTAGTTTCCTTTCGGTCTGTCTGTCTGTCCGTCCGTCTGTCCCATTTTCAGTTTTCCGGACTTTTTTTCCGCTGTTGTTGCATATATTAATATCATATTGTGGATATATCTCAATGTGATACAGATCAAATTTGAGTTTGCTTTTGCTTGAGCTAATTTTACAAGAGTTATGGCCCTTGGACTTAGCAAATTTTATGACAATTTCAGTTTTCCGGACTATTTTTCGCTGTTGTTGCATAAATTAAACTCATTTTTGGTATGTGGATATACATTGTATCTCAATGTGGTACAGATCAAGTTAGAGATTGCTTTAGATTGACATATTTTTACAAGAGTTCTGGCCCTTGGTCAATGGACTTAGCAAATTTTATGAAAATTTCAATTTTCCGGCATTTTCTTCGGTTCTATTGCAAATAATGCACTGATTTTTGGTATATGAATACATCTCAGTGTGATATAGACCAAGTTGAGTTTGGTTTCAAATGGCCTATTTTTACAAGAGTTATGGCCCTAGGACTTGGTAAATTTCATGAAATTTTCAGTTTTCCAGACTTTTTCATGCCTGTTATTGCAGATAATGAACTGATTTTTTTGTATGTGAATACATGATTATAGCGTGATGCAGATCAAGTTCGAGTTTAATTTAGATTGACTAATTTTCACAAGAGTTATGGCCCTTCGACTTAGCATTGCTAAGTTAGCAAATTTCCTGAATTCAGTTTCCCAGACTTTTCTTAGCTGTTGATGCAGATAATGAACTAATGAACAGAGATGCAGGACATAAATTTATGCCGCCGGTAGGGGACTTATAACACATAGCGATCTTTACATTTTCATTTTTTGACTGGCCAGAGAACATTTTCATCCGAATTATCTTAAAACCAAATAAAAAAATGCAATGATCGCTGTGCGATATAAGTCCCCTACCGGCGGCATAAATTTATGATTTGCATCTCTGTTCATCAGTTCATCTTCTTCAACAACAGCCAAGAAAGGTCTGGGAAAATGAACTCACGAAATTTGCTAAGTCCAAGGGCCATAACTCTTGTGAAAATTAGTCAAACTAAATTAAACTCAAATCTGCATCACACTATAATGTATTCACATACAAAAAATCAGTTCATTATCTGCAATAACAGGCATGAAAAAGTCCGGAAAACTGAAAATTTGATGAAATTTGCTAAGTCCAAGGGCCATAATTCTTGTAAAAATAGGCCAATGGAAACCAAACTCAAACTTGGTCTGTATCACACTGAGATGTATTCATTCACCAAAAATCAGTGCATTATTTGCAATAGAACCAAGAAAAAGTCCGGAAAACTGAAATTTTCATAAAATTTGCTAAGTCCAAGGGCCATAACTCTTCTAGAAATAGGTGAATCTAAAGCAAAATCAAACTTCATCTGTATCCCACTGAGATATATCCACATACCAAAAATGAGTTCAATTTATCCGACAACAGTGGAAAAAAGTCCGGAAAACCGAAATTTTCATAAAATTTGCTAAGTCCAAGGGCCATAACTCTTGTAAAATTAGGTCAATCGAAAGCAAACTCAATCTTGATCTGTATCACATTGAGATATATCCACATATTAAAAATGAGTTCAATATATCCAACAACATTGGAAAAAAGTCCTGAAAACCGAAATTTTCATAAAATTTGCAAAGTCCAAGGGCCATAACTCTTGTAAAATTAGGTCAATCGAAAGCAAACTCAAACTTGATCTGTATCACATTGAGATATATCCACATACCAAAAATGAGTTCAATATATGCAACAACAGCGGAAAAAACTCCGGAAAACTGAAACTTTCATAAAATTTGCTAAGTCCAAGGGCCATAACTCTTGTAAAATTAGGTCAATCGAAAGCAAACTCAAACTTGATCTGTATCACATTGAGATATATACACATACCAAAAATGAGTTCAATATATGCAACAACAGCGAAAAAAAGTCCGGAAAACTGAAAATGGGACAGACGGACAGACGGACAGACAGACGGACAGACAGACAGACGGACAGACAGACCGAGAGGAAACTAAGAGTCCCCTTCGGCGTTGCCGGTAGGGGACTAAAAAGGCAACGCATGCATAGCATCCTTTCACAACGGCATGTTCTATTTAATCAGCAAATGATTTTAAAGTCAAGCCCATAGTGAACTTGACTTTTGACCCTTTACCTTGAAAATCAATAGGGTTCATCCTCTCCTTATGAGAAACATTTGAAGAAGGTTTGTTTATCTTGCGATGATTGCTTTGTCTTCTACGTGTTCTATGCTGTTAACATTAAGGATTTTAAGCCTAAGTCCACAGTGACCTTACTCTTTAACTCTTTGACTCTTAATCTTGAAAATCAATAGGGTTCATCCTCTCCCCATGTGGATTATTTAAGAAAGGATTGTATTTCTATGGTGACTGCTTTGTCTTCTGGAGTTAAAGCCTTAGTCCACAGTGACCTTGCCCTTTGACCCTTGACCTTGAAAATCAATAGGGTTCATCCTCTCCCCATGGAGAACATTTAAGATGGTAGTCTCAGGGTAAGGGACATAACTCAAAATCGATCTCGCGAATGTTTGTTGTGTGGCATGACATTACCATCGTTTGTTTTCACGACAAGCATCTGCATGACTTAACCATGACGTCATAATAGGAGAATTTCCCGCGCAGTACACAGTGGTTACTGTTGCTCTATATATCATTATCTATTTTCATCAGTATGCATTTCATTTCTTTGCAATATTTCCTTAAATTGAGCATTACTCATAGATTAGATACGTTTCCGAGATTTATACATTTCTTTATTCTTTTGATAATTTTAGTATCTACATGAATCCCTTGATCTATGGCATGTTTCATTCCGTAAATGTCTTAAGAAATCTGATGTTATCTTACAGGGATTTTTTTGCCCCTTTTTCGGGCCGTTATTCGGCCCCATTCCCAATGAAAAATAGTATCTTTTTTCCCAATTGTGACTCTTAAATTTCCCAATTTCATTTAGATGGAATTATCAGCGAAAATAGTGAAATTAACTGGTTCAAAAGTAGCAAATGTACTAATTATTTGCCTTATTGTTGTAAGCATAAGAAATTAAATCATATTTCAAAAAGAAAATTATATGATTAAACATTCAATTCTGAACTTTTGATTGTATAAACTGTCATTTTACTTTTATATTTAGTACCTCCCAAATATTCCCAAATGTCGTTAATTTTCCCGATTGCACGGGCCCCGACCCCATTCCCAAATTACTGAAAAAAATCACTGTCTTATAAATATGACCATGATAACTTTGATTTTATTTGAGCATAATTAGTGTAAATAGAGAAGATCTAGCTTTATGAGATACCTTTGTTTGATAAGAAGGTCATCTAGAAGAGAAAAAAAATGTATCGTAGTAGAAAAGGGGTTAGTTGTCCGGCTCGGCAATCTGGGACGATTACTTTTTATTAAAAAAAATCGGAAAATAATAAAGTTGTACGAATTTCACAAGGAGAGGTCCAGGAACAACTCCACTCCATCTATACCCGCCCATTGGACAGTCAATCCTGTTTTTCCCTTTTTTTTTTTTTTTAATTTTCTTTCTTTTTTTTTTTCTTAAATTTTACCTCTTATTAGGTTGCTTCCCGTGTTAATCGGCATATCAACTGAGTCAAATGCACGAATTACGAATTAATTCTGAAATAAAGTTAACTTTTGTTTATTCAACTTAATTTTACAATTTCGCGTACGCATGTTGATAAAATATTTGCAGACAAGACATACAACGCTATGCTTAACCTCCACGTAATGCATCGCGACGTTAACAAAAGAAGGGGTAGGGGTAACCCGAATGGCGCTAATTCGGTAAAAATAGGTTCAATTTCCCTGTAATTTGCACAGATTTAAGATAGATAATTGATCTCTTGTCCATTAGTTTTTTATTGACATTAAATGATACGTTTTTTCATGAGCTATGTAAATGTGACAATTTTCGGAACTTCAGGCAGGTACATGTTTATCCTTATTTTCTATAAAAATGGCTTCTTAAAATAAGTATGGTGGTATTAAAACATCAAAATTTTACTAAAAAAGAATGATGTATGTATTATCTTTGAAATGCAAAGCTGAAAATTATAAATTTGCAGGCTCATTTAATATCTGCGAACAAATTTCGTGACAAAGTTGCCATTTTCTGAATTGAAAGGGGGCAAAATTTGGAGATTTTGAATTGCGACCCACGCCAAACGATAGGTTCGATTTCTTTCAAACTTAGGAAAAATATGCATGATATCATATCTAATTAATATTGCAATTATGAAGAAAATTGAATGTAGGGGGTATGTTGAGACTACCACCTTAAGGAAGGACTGATATTTCTATGATGATTGCTTTGTATTATATACTGTTCACAAGAATTTAAAACTTAAATCCACGGTGACCCTGACCTTTGACCCTTGTCATTAAAAATCGATAGGGCTCATACATTTTAGGAAGGATCAATGTTTTTGTAATAATTGCTGTCTTCTATGCTGTTCACAAGAACCTAGAAACAAACAAACAAACACATGGACGCACGGCAGGAATGCTATATCCCATCCCCAACAGAGGGGATCAGAAAACCCTTGGCTTTATGGGAATGAATCTATAAAATGTTCGTGCACAATGATAAAAACCCACTTAGAAAGTTACTAAATTTAACTAATGACTCACACTGATTCCTTTTGACATCGTTTCTGTCGCTGCTCTTCTGTCGTGTCCTCAGGAAAAACCGGCACAAATTTGACCCGATATCTGTGCTTGGTGACGGGAGGTGAGTATCGCTGCATCAAATCATCCAGACCTCCCACAACATGATCCATCTAACAACGATAGTGTTCTATTTCAGGGGGAAGGACATTGAAAACTTTTCCTTTTTATATTAATATCTATTTGAAAAAAGACATGTTTTTACCCATTGGCAAATATTAGCAACATTATGCAAAACATTATATCAAGACCTAATATAACTTCAGATTCTGATGGGATCAGATATAGGTATGAAATCTATGAAATAGTTTCTCAGGCACATGTAACGTTGGGAAACTTTTGCCCAATTCCCATTTCTGCACTTAATGAGAAATAAAATATGTTAAAACTAAAAACCAAAAATAGTTTCACCAAATATCCATTTCCAAAATTATTCTTGGACTAGATTTTACTCTTTTGAGCCTTTAAAAACAGTGAAATAGAGTTGAGATAAAATTGATTTTATCTGAATAATTCTCATTCAAAAATTGTATGATTTAACACGTTTAAGTCAAAGTTTATTTAGAGTTTGAGTCTAGCATCAAATACAATGTATAGGATTAAACATACATGTAGCTGCCTAATAAATATGATATAACATATCATAAATGCATGTATTTGCAATGCAACCTTGTCATCATGAGGTCTCACCATAATAGTTTTTTTTTTAGGAACAAAAACGGGAATGAAATTTAAAGAACAAATAATCTACAAAAATCTTTCAGTTGAAAAACAACTTGAAGAATCTGATGTGTTTATGAAAAACGATGCCAAAATTTAACCTTCAGTTGGTAATAAAAGTTTTTAAGAGAAATCTTGGTGCAAGAAATATTATTTTTTCATACCTGATTGTCCTACATCACTGTAACAGTTCCTATATTACTTACGAAAAAGTTATTTGCAAAAGGGAAGAGTTTCAGACAGACAAAAAACAGATACAAAACAATATGCCTACTGATCTTAAATTATAATATTATAAAAGTTCTGTCCCTTGAAAATTAGTCGATTTGAAAATTTCGGAACCTAGAAATGTCCTTTCCTATGAACTTTTTTTGATGATTCTTATCTATGGGGTAGTACTGAACGATTTTAGCTTGGTTGCCACTCTGGCAACCTTGGGCAACTCTTTTTATCGCCGGAAATCCAAAATGGCCGCCAAATGCCTCCCACCAATAGATGAAATGAAATTCTTTCTTTAAATAGCAAGTGTGGCACATCAAATCAGGGGTTTTGAGGATCAACAAACCCATTTCCGATGTCATTTTTACAATTTGAGTTTATTCAGGACTACAAATTCAAGATGGCCGCCAAATTTCAACCTCACTATGGTACAATGTGAATATTTCGATCAATAAATCGTTTGTGTAACTCATCTTATTTGCATGTGCAATGGTCCTAGAATGCATTTAGTTTGCTGTTTTGGTTGTTTTTAGTTAACACATGCTTCTGGGACAACTCTTCTTATCATGGGAAATTCAAAATGGCCACCAAATAGTCTTCTACTACTGTGTAAAATGTAATAATTACTTGATATATTAAGTATAGCACATCTAATCAGCGCTTTTAAGGGCCAAGAAATCCATATCTGGTGTCATTTTGCTTATTAGTTCATTAAAGGCTAGACATATAATGACTCCTTACTTCAGTATTCCCATTTCGTTACGAATAACTGTGGTACATCTCATTAAATGTCGAGTGTTTATTACCCGAAACGTGCATGTCTGGTCCATGCTGTAAATTTATCTGCTCTAAAATTATGCTAATGAATTATTATTTGTTATCCCAAAGGTGGTATAATCAAGGACTTATAAACAGACCTTGGTATAATCCATGTGTAATTTCCTTTTGTCGATATGAGCTTACACATGCACTTTTTACATAGATTGCACATGATTCTCAAACCGTAAAAGAGAAGAACTTTTTTTATCATAAAGATAAAAATAAATTGCAAATATTGTATATTTTAAGAAAGGGGGATAAAAGTCGACCTGAAGCAAGAACCTACATCATAGGGCTATAGATTGTCAAAATATCATGTCAAATACTTAATTGATTGTCCTATTTGAAAGTCTGCAAAAGGAATTCAAAGGAGCAAAGTTCTTCCAGGATTTCTGCATGACCTGTATTCTTGACATAGATCGTTTTCCCTGTCACTGTTCTTTTGACTTAATTATGCTCCTGTTCTGTTCTAAGATTCATTTCAAGCTGGTCACACTGACTACGTCTTACTATCCAACCAAATACTCTTTGTTGTAAGAACACATTTAGAATGAAAACTTGTTTAAGATATATGATATAGAAACAACCTTCAAACTGTACGGAACACTGATATCCAAGACAATTGCTTTCAAGATAGATTTCACCCACTTGAGTTTTACATGCCATAACATACGTAGTACCATTTCATCTTACCACAGTTGAAGATTCCTCAGATTTAATTTTGAATCACTGTAGAGAAAAACTGACGAAATCCCCGACCAGAAGTTAAAATTATCCTAAGATGTAATGATAGCAGATGAAATTTTGAAAGGCCTGTTCATTTACAAACTTAACCGTCCTTATGAAGAAAAAGGAGAGTGCTAACCCTGTTACTATTAGGCAGCCTTCTTTAAATAGAAGAATACCTTCTATGCACCAGACATGCATGATTCGGACAATGAATGCTCATTAGTGGTACTTCCAGCCAAAATGATTCAAAGAAGCATATATAATTAACGCTGTTTTGCCAAATTGGAAGACATTCTATTCTTACAAAGTTCCATTTTAAGTATAAATAGCTAGGATAGAGATGCAAGGTTCAGAATTTCATTGCAAAATGGTACATGTCATCATTAATGTTATACATAAATATAGTAGATAGCTCAACTAAACATAAATTACACCGAGGGACTGTTGTAAAAAAAAAAACCCTTTCTTTTGCATAATTCTTGCCGATTGGAAAAAAAAGCTATACAAGCCATGCAAGCAAAGAAATTGCCATGATGGTCAAAGAGCCAAGATAGTCAAGTTACCTCGAGTTTACTTGCTTACTCTAGAATCCCCTGTGTCAAACAAACTGGTCTTATATCAACATGATCAATAGGGAAACTTTATTTTTGTCTTTCGAGTACCATTCTAATCAAACAAATGACATGTTTATCTTTGCATTACATTTTGACGAATCCTAGTCTGTTAAAGCTGAAACCATCCAATCTTATATGTCACTCTTATTCATTTTTCATTACATAGTAAGTCTTATGAAATAAGAGCTTGTGCTATTTCTTTTTACATTTTACTAAGTGATAGTGGACTATTTGGCGGCTATTTTGAATTTCCCCCGATGAAAAAAGTTGTCCTACAAATATGTGTGAACTGGAAACAACCAAAACAGCAAAATAAATGTATTCAAGGATCATTGTAGCTACAAATAAGATGTGTAACATGACTTTTTTTTATTGAAATCTACACATTGTACCATAATGAGGTTGAAATTTGGCGGCCATCTTGAATTTCTAGCCTAGAATAAGCCCTAAATGTCAAGAACACAATGGAAATGAGTTTGTTGACCTTCAAAACCTCTGATTTGATGTGCCACACTTAATATTTAAAGAAAGAATTAAATTTCACCTACACTCGACATTTAATGAGATGTACCACAGTTATTCGTAACGAAATGGGAATACTGAAGTAAGGAGTCATTTTATGTCTAGCCTTTAATGAACTAATAAGCAAAATGACACCAGATATGGATTTCTTGGCCCTTAAAAGCGCTGATTAGATGTGCTATACTTAATATATCAAGTAATTATTACATTTTACACAGTAGTAGAAGACTATTTGGTGGCCATTTTGAATTTCCCCCGATAAGCAGAGTTGTCCCAGAAACATTTGTCAGCTGAAAACAACCAAAACAGCATAATAAATGTATTCTAGGACCAATGCAACTACAAATAAGATGTGTTACACAAACGTTTTATTGAAATATTCACATTGTACGATAATGAGATTAATATTTGGCGGCCATCTTGAATTTGTAGTCCTGAATGAACTCAAATTGTAACCAGAAGTCTCTGACGAGACTGAAGCTCTACTGTTTGTTTTTTGTTAACTTCACCAATATGCATATGAGTAGAGATAAAAATCTTACTTTTCAAAGTAATCAATCAAAACCATGTAAAAAAAACCCCAAGACCTTAAAATTATGTGGATGCACATGCTGTAAATAACCTTTTGGATAATACATTGTATATGTATGTGTCATTGAGGTTGAAGGTTAAATAAGATTATTGTCTTGTTGCCAGATTGCATAGTAGCAACAGTACATGTAACAGAACATACATGTATGCATTTTTTTCAGTGATTTGGTAATCATATTGCATTTCTATGCATTTTTCAAATCAAACGCTGTAAAAACCAATGTCTTCGCAACACGAAAGAGTTAAATTTTCATCTTTTTCTCTGTTTGTAATGACGTCGAGGCCTATTAGATCCATTTTCAACTACCATATTAGTAAAGACTTTAACTGGTCCAATTACATGTTTGCAAAATGTGACTAAAACTAATGACAAATATTGAAATATAGTCTCCTCAGGAAAAATCAGACAGAAGTAACACAGATATTTAACTGCCCCAACTTTTGTCAAGCATTCAAGTTAGCTGTGTTCAATAAGTAAAAAAAGCAAAGGTGTTAATCTGTTTGAATGTTGGACAACAACTGTAGCTGAACTTTTGCTCGAGCGACGGGCTGTCGGTACTGGTAGCTGACATGAGTGATCCCCATTTTTATCCCTGTTGCATTGTATTTGAAATCATAACAGGCTTTAGTCCCAGTCAGCCGGTTGCTGAATTACTGAGTTCATGCATGCATATAGAAACTATTATGATTACAAAAAACAACTTATTTCTCTATAATGAACACATGACCCCAGTCACATGACCCTTACAGAACAATCAGAAACTTGTTTGTACCTTGAGCCACAGATTTAAAGATACGTCGAATGTTTGTATCCGGACTCGGCCCATGACTGCCCCAAGAGAAATCAGCCCTCTTTTGACACAATATAAACCTTCCCTTTCCTTTCCTGCTCTTACAAACTACTAGCTGCTTTCATAGATTAAAAATTATCATGTATTGCACAGAATTATATGTACATAATTCAATTACCACACTGCTGCACTGAACTTAAAACTCAGAGCTGTCATTAGTCACTTTAAGATAAAAAAAAATGGTCAAGGTAATTTCTGAAAAATTAGGAAGAATTAAACTTGTAGCACTTTTAAAATTGTAATGAACAGCATAAATATAACTTACAAGAAGTATTTGAAGAGAAATGCCTTCTGTTTTATTTACCAGAGGGAAAAGTGAGGTGAACTGAGAGAGCAGTGGCTGCCATTGTTGTTCTTCTTTATTTATACTGCACAAGACAATTCGACCTCGAAACTAATTCATACCAAAATCATTTCTTAAAAAACTTTGTCACACCTATCAGAAAGCAGTTATCTCGTGTAAAAAAACTTGAAATATGAGTAAAATTGAAAGAAAAGCATGGAGTCCTACTGTCTTTACATTTCCAAATACAGATAAAAGTATTTGAGCCCATATAGCTTGGTAAAGGCTAGTATCGGTGCATGAATTATAACAGAAAAGAAAGAAAGGAAAAAAACAAGTAAAAATAAATAAAGGCACCCAATTGTGATACTATAAAGATAGATGAGCTTCATAAGAATGGAATGTACTAAAATAGCCATGGTTTTAACTTTCAATCTATTGAATTTTCTGAATATAATTGAAAATGTACAGATCTTCAAACTGCCCGACAAAAAGACCACACCCTTTTTCTGAGTCCCTTGAGGTCAAGGGCTCAAACAAAATATAAGGTGCATATCTAGACTATAGACCAACCATTATGTAGGAAACAATAACATTTCTATCATTTACTGTTTCAGAGGAGTTGCATACAAAAGACCCCTTTAAGGAGGAAATGACCACACCCTTTTTCTAAGACCCTGGGGGTTAAGGGCTCAATCAAAATATAATCAAAACAACTAGGCCACAGACCAATCACAATGCAAAAAGAATTACATTTCTATGATTTATAGTTTCAGAGGAGTCGTGTCCACAAGAATTGTTTACGGACGCCGGACAGACGGACAGACGGACAGACGGACGGACAGACAGACGGACGACGGACGAAGGGCGATCGCATAAGCTCGACTGGTCTTTGACCAGTAGAGCTAAAAATGACACTGGAAATGGGTTTGTTGACCCTAAAAACCCCTGATTTGATGTGCCACACTTAATATTTAAAGAAAGAATTTAATTTCATCTATTGGTGGGAGGCATTTGGTGGCCATTTTGAATTTCCGGCGATAAAAAGAGTTGCCCAAGGTTGCCAGAGTGGCAACCAAGCTAGAATCGTTCAGTACTATCTCAATGATAAGAATCATCAAAAAAAATTCATAGGAAAGGACATTTCTAGGTTGGCCACATGTTATATAAGGCTGTCAAATCTACTAAATCGCAAATTAATGTTTTAAAATACAAAAAAAGTCATATATAATTATCAGCAATAAATCTCACAATTGTGAACATATAGAGAATAAGTGTCTTAATTTGTGTTTTGTTACGGATATGCAACACACAGCAAGTGCATTTATCGTACATGTAATGCAAGTTAGTGCATTTTATGCAATAAATGCACTTGCTTTGTGTTGCATACCCAGAACAAAACACAAATTGTGACATTTATTCTATATATATGCACCATAGTTGTCTGTTTCATTCTTGTTATCCGAAATTGCTTTTTCTTGGTAAAAGGGCGACGTTAAAATTCATCAAACCGCGGGTTCAGTTTGCAGGTTAGAACAGCCGTCGCGGCATGTTTCTTTAGATATTATGCATTGTGACGTCAAGAGTGTTAATACACGAATTATAGCACGTTCCTTTCAATGGTAACATCTCAGAGAATAACATTGGCTGTGCATATATATAAGAATAATATGTTAATGATTAGTTACCTGAAATTGGGTCATTTTGATTCCTCTCACAACACCACTATCCAAAATTCCAAGATAAACTGTTCCTCCTTTTCCAGTGTTGAGAAAGGCATTTAGGGATCTGAGAAACATAAACAACTATTCTAGAAGAGCATCTTTTGAAGTTATAAATACACTAAGCATTGTCTTTGATAGAACTGAACACATTTTACTTGAATTCTACATGTCGTTACTTACATCATGCAATGAGTAGAAATGCTTCAATGACATAGCTGTAGACTGAATCAATATGTTCAAGCTAAAAATTTATTGTAATAATTTGGTTTTGATCATTTCACAGAAGTACATATATTCCCCTATGTTATAATTAGTAAAATGTTGTAATTTAAAAATTCTGTGCCCCCTTCTAGGGTACAGGTACCATTTCCTCAAAACAGAGAAAATGGTCTGTAGAAAAGTGAAGCATGTTAGGAATGTCCCTTTGTTTTTATAACGAATTAAAATCCTTCAAATTTCCATAGTTAACCTTGAGACAGCTCGCCTAGATGCTCGTTCATTCTTAGTTTCTTGTGTCCAGGGAGGCAACTCTTCCACCGATAAGTTTCTGTGTCCCTTAAACTCGTTGTACATGTCTTCCTCAAACTGTACCACAGCACCACATGTGTAGTATCTCTTCAACTTCTGTAGGTTCATATTTCACAAACTCAGGATAACTCAGCATAACTGGAAAGGAAGAAATTCAAAATTTACTACAGTACTTAAATTCATGATTGAGCTACCAGCTGTGGCTAACTCACCTGTGTGAAATTTACTTATACAAATTGAATATAAATTATTAAAATATTATTATTTCGCTTTGGCTAACTCACCTGTGTGAAATTTACTTAAACATAGTTTCAAGGGTGAGAAAATTAATGTCTTTATGCTGTTGTGGTAGAAATCTCTAAGTATGAGTCGTCATAACCAAATGCATATTTTGAAATCTGAATTTGGGTATGATGAGTCGTACTAGAAATCACTGTGATTGCCACAACTAGGAGGATCTTTTCTATCCATGCTACATCCCCTTCATGGCTTTGCCATAGCTCATATTAGCCATTTCTGGAAGAATCCTGGATATTCCAGTAAAAATAACACAAATATGGCCTCAACCTAAAAAAAAAATATTGATAAAAAATCAAAGATAACTGGAAAACTTATTCAAATAATTTCAAAACATATAATATATCATTGATTGTTAAATTTATTTGATTCGACTGTTATTCTTCATACACCACTGCAATTTACTAACTGTTAGTTGACAATTGTCGCAACATCTGCCTTTCAGTGCCATGTACATGATGTATATGGGACAACAAATTTGCTCCCAACAAAATTTTTTAAACACAAAAAGTATCATTTTCTTTGAAATTTGCACAATCTGAGACTTCTAGAAGCTTTAAAATTTGCAGAAATCAGAACCGACCCTAAAAAATTCTTGAGCCAGAAATTTATTGGTGCGGTGAGCATTTTATTTTTATAATGTTGTTTTTTGAATTTTGATAAATATGGTGCGGGAAATCCAAAGAACATTTAATTAACTTGGTATGGCCTAAGTACAAGATAGAAATAAATACGAAAATACGAAAAAGAACTCAATAAACCATTTTTAATCTATACATTAATGGGCTTCCATACTTAAAAAATAATTTAGCGTGACATGCCCCATTTCATGATAAGAAAATTTCTAATGTTTATTTCACTGAGAATCTTTCAATAATTTGATTCAAATTGAAAATTCTTACCATTTTGATGATTTAGGTAATTAAACAATATGGGAAAGATCAAGCGACTGGAAACTTGAATTTAACTGGAAATGTTGAAACGTTAATGATAAAATGTTTTTTCTTCCCTTCATACAAATCAATTGGGCAAACTCATTTTTCATTACAAAAGTATATTTACCTCCTTTAAAATTTTAATTTATATATACAGCAATTCCATTTCATTTTCTGATTTTTACGATAAGATACCGGTAGCAAGTAATTAAATCTACAACTATCTATTCCGGAACTTACTTTATGTGCAAAGTACGAGAGACCAGTCGCACCTTCTGAAATTTGAATAATTTACGTGATGTCTGATGATTTAAGCACTTTCCACAGGGATATTTTTAGTAAACTTTTTCAGTATCTTACTAGTGTCTTCTTTTAACAATTGAAACCAATAGACCTTGTGTTGCAATATAAGTTTGAGGTAAAATGGCATAATCCTGTTATTTGTGCCACGGCACAAATAAGTTTTTATGCTTTTCTACAAACTTGATTACTTTCGCATTTTGTCGTGTTCATCAATCTTGGTCATCCAGACGCTTTAATTTCAAATGTTCTTACGGAATAAAGCCATTAAGATTTTTCAAGATACATTCTGAACATGATACTGTAAAGCGGCACAAATAATTAAAGGGGGGCGGCACAAATAACAGGAGTATATACATACAGACGAATTTCATTTTCCATACGATCTTTTTATTCCGTTGAAAGGGGGAATGTCCCCCGGGAAGAGGGTTTCTTGGGGGGTACAATTCTACCAGAAAACGGGGATTGGCTTTTTTTTTTGGGGGGGGGGGGGGGGGGGTAGGACAAGTGTCTTAAAATGTGCAGCTGAGGTTTCTGAAAAAGCGGCACAAATATTTAAAGGGGGCAGCACAAATAACAAGAGTATACATATACAGACAGATTTCATTTTCCATACAATCTTTTCATTCCATTGAAAGGGGGAAGTATCCCCGGGAAGAGGGTTTCTTGGGGGGTACAATTCTACCAGAAAACGGGAATTGGCTTTTTGGGGGGGTTAGGACAAGTGTCTTAAAATGTGCAGGTTTCTGAAAAAGCGGCACAAATATTTAAAGGGGGCAGCACAAATAACAAGAGTATACATATACAGACAGATTTCATTTTCCATACAATCTTTTCATTCCATTGAAAGGGGGAAGTGTCCCCGGGAAGAGGGTTTCTTGGGGGGTACAATTCTACCAGAAAACGGGGATTGGCTTTTTTTTTTGGGGGGGGGGTTAGGACAAGTGTCTTAAAATATGCAGGTTTCTAAAAAAGCGGCACAAATAAATATGGGGGGCGGCACAAATAACAGAAGTATGTATATATACAGACAAATATCATTTTCCATACGATCTTTTCATTCCGTTGAAAGGGGGAAGTGTCCCCCGGGAAGAGGGTTTCTTGGGGGTACAATTCTACCAGAAAACGGGGCTTGGCTTTTTGGGGGGTCAGGACAAGTGTCTTAAAATGTGCAGGTTTAAAAAAAAAAGCGGCACAAATAATTAAAGGGGCGGCACAAAGAAATTATGAAAACAAAAAACATAAAATGAACATGATACTGTAAAGCGGCACAAATAATTAAAGGGGGGCGGCACAAATAACAGGAGTATATACATACAGACGAATTTCATTTTCCATACGATCTTTTTATTCCGTTGAAAGGGGGAATGTCCCCCGGGAAGAGGGTTTCTTGGGGGGTACAATTCTACCAGAAAACGGGGATTGGCTTTTTTTTTTGGGGGGGGGGGGGGGGGTAGGACAAGTGTCTTAAAATGTGCAGCTGAGGTTTCTGAAAAAGCGGCACAAATATTTAAAGGGGGCAGCACAAATAACAAGAGTATACATATACAGACAGATTTCATTTTCCATACAATCTTTTCATTCCATTGAAAGGGGGAAGTATCCCCGGGAAGAGGGTTTCTTGGGGGGTACAATTCTACCAGAAAACGGGGATTGGCTTTTTGGGGGGGTTAGGACAAGTGTCTTAAAATGTGCAGGTTTCTGAAAAAGCGGCACAAATATTTAAAGGGGGCAGCACAAATAACAAGAGTATACATATACAGACAGATTTCATTTTCCATACAATCTTTTCATTCCATTGAAAGGGGGAAGTGTCCCCGGGAAGAGGGTTTCTTGGGGGGTACAATTCTACCAGAAAACGGGGATTGGCTTTTTTTTGGGGGGGGGGGGGGGGGTTAGGACAAGTGTCTTAAAATATGCAGGTTTCTAAAAAAGCGGCACAAATAAATATGGGGGGCGGCACAAATAACAGAAGTATGTATATATACAGACAAATATCATTTTCCATACGATCTTTTCATTCCGTTGAAAGGGGGAAGTGTCCCCCGGGAAGAGGGTTTCTTGGGGGTACAATTCTACCAGAAAACGGGGCTTGGCTTTTTGGGGGGTCAGGACAAGTGTCTTAAAATGTGCAGGTTTAAAAAAAAAAGCGGCACAAATAATTAAAGGGGCGGCACAAAGAAATTATGAAAACAAAAAACATAAAATTGGTTTATTCCGTAAGAATTCAAATTCAAGCGTCTGGATGACCCAGATTTATGAACACAACAAAATGCGACATGAATCAAGTAATTAAATTAAATTTGAGGTAAAATGGCCATCCAAAGTCGGCACCGGTTACCCATTGGTCTCGTCATTTTATGTGTATACTGGTCGGGCACATATTATCGCCACTTTTTTCAATGTTTTTTACTCTAAAATCTTTATTTCTTCGTGCAATTTCATGAAATTTCCACAGAAGGAAGAAGAACCCTTGATACACATTTCTTCCAAGTTTCATGAAAATCTGATGATCAGTTCTTGTTAACCGATGATTCTTGGACGTAAGGGTTGGACCAAGTTTGAAGGAAGGGAAGGTATATATTATCGCCACCTCCACCAGTTCTTACTGAAAATCTTAGACTTTTTGGACAAACTTTACATTATTTAAATCTTTGAACTTTCTTCTTTTTGTATGTGAAAAATTCATACAATTTTTTTCGAAAACCAAAGAGATCTAGTAAGACGAAGTGACCTACCCTTTCCCCGCTGAGGCGGGGAAAATACATTCAGATTTACTGACTTTCTATCATAAAATTCAGTATTTGCAGGGTATGGAATTATCTGAAATTTTTTATACCAGCTTTCATGTATCAAAGATGTAATTATGGTGAAAAAATGAAATTCCTACATTAACAACATGCAGAGATATAAACGAAGTGGCGATAATATGTGCCCGGCGATAATATGTACCCGACCAGTAAAGTCTTTTGAAAGTTGCCTACTATAATACCTCCTGCTCTGCCTCATCCATATGAGTACTGCTCCGAATCCGCTTTGCAATTTACAATTTTCAGCGATATCCGGAATGGACCGACAACGACTGGACAATGCAAATCCAATAATCTTTGAACAAAGTCATGACAGACAAGTGTTACCAGAGGAAGAAGATGATGATATTGTTGATGAAATAGATGATAGAGAGATTTTTGGTATTTTGCACTTTTACTCTCGAACTGCCTCGGATCAATGAATTATCGGATTTCCTCTGATCTGAGGGTTACCATTAGTTTGGACCGCATTCTCTTTCGACTGCAGTCTTTTTTACCTTTGAACTTTCGACCCGATACCATTCGACCAGTTCGAACAATTTTTGTCCTTACTTTTCGACCTTTCGGTGAGAGACTTTTCGACCTTTATATATATACAAATTACATATACGTCTATACAATGCGGATTCACTTAAAGTTTGAATCCAAGTCTGTTTCCTACGCATGTATCCAATTTCTGATCTGCTTTTCTTCATTTTTAAATCTACCCCTGCCGTCATCGCCTATTGTTTGCCTGCAAGTACAGTGCCAGTGGCAACATAGTGTCGTTTGCTATTTGGTCTTTCCTTTCCTCTCTGTTGCAGACCGGCCATTCATAGGAGACTCTGAGATTTGCTGAGTCTAGTCTCGGTCAATTTCGAGCGAAACTTTTAAAGAAATTACTTTTCACCTCTAGATCCTAGAGGCGATCTGTCATTGGCTCCCTCAATCTGAGTAAACTAGTACAGATTAGTCTGGCACATGCCTGACCCATACTCAGATCGAGGGAGCCAATCATATTGCCTCTAGGATCTAGCGGTGAAAAGTAAACAAGATGGATAAAGTCAAAGTGAAATTGCCAAAAAATTTCAGGTTACAAGTGACTATTACATGGATTTAAAGTGGTTTCACAGCTTAACAAGGGCAGAGATGTTATGATTGAAGTATACTAGGTAGGATTACAGTCGATTTATGTTCATGTCATGAATATTTTCTGCTTCTGCTTCTGCTGCTTCTGCCTGATAATGGCCACCATCAACAAGTTGATTGTTCTGCCATGAAATACTTGGGTGCGCATGCGTTAAGGTTAAAAACTGGATAAAAACAGATTCTAAGAAATTTACATGTGTGTCACCGAAGCCTTAAAGGCTTCAAGTGACGGCGCAGCCATGATTCCAGGTGGTAGTGAATTCCAGTCCCTGATAGTACGTGGAAAGAATGAGTACTTGCGGTAGTCACTGGTGGCAGATGGTAATTGGTAACTCCTATCATGCATGTTACGGGTCATACGTCTTGGTCTTACTAGGCGTCCCTCCTTACTGATGGCAACTTTGTCATGTTCGATCTTATAAAATAGTGCGAGTCAGCCTTCTTTCCTTCTATTTTCTAAAGAGTTCCAATTCAGATGTAGTAACATGTCGCTTACGCTGGACCTATTTCCATGCCTGTTGGTAACATATCTTGCCCCTCGACGTTATACCATTTCCAGTCTGTCTATTTCTAATTTGTGATATGGGTCCCAGACTGGGCTAGCATACTCAACTAGTGGTCTTACTAATGATTTGTACGCGTTGACCTTGACCGATGTAGCGCTGATGTTTAGGTTTCGCTTCAGAAATCCTAATGTTCTGTTGGCTTTGCTACAGATGTTACTGACATGTTGGTTCCAATTAAGATCAGATGTGAGAGTACACTTGGAACAGACTTCAAGTCAGTTCAAGATGTGACCATGAAGTGTATAGGATGTTCTAATAGGGTTCCTTTTCTTACTGATAGATAGGACGTGACATTTGTCAGGATGAAATGACATTTTCCATTTGGATTCCCATTTTGCTAATTTGTCAAGGTCAGTCTGTAGGTCTGAAACATCCGAATCTGATGAGATAGTGAGGTAAGCAATCGTGTCGTCCGCAAAGAGTCGAACGGTGGACTTTATTCCAGAGGGCATGTCGTTTATGTAGTACACAAATAACGACGGACCGACGACACTCCCCTGTGGGACCCCGGATTCCACATCTATACTTGGTGAGCACTCCCCTTCGACTACAACTGACTGGGAACGATTTTTTAGAAAGCCCTCTATCCATCTACTGACCTTCCCTCGGATTCCGTAGTGCTCGAGTTTGTGCACTAATAGGCTGTGGCTCACCTTGTCAAATGCTTTGGAGAAATCCATAATAAGAACGTCCGTCTGCTTGCCTTTACTCATGTTAATGGTGATGTCATCCACAAATTCAATTAGTTGTGTTTCACAAGATCGTTTGCTGCGGAATCAATGTTGTAAGGGATATAGTATGTTGTGGCATTCGGCATGATTCATTATATGACTGGTAATAACATGCTCCATTATCTTACAGCAAACACATGTAAGCGAGATAGGTCTATAATTCTCAGCTTTATAGCGTTCTCCTTTTTTGTAAACTGGGCTCACATTAGCAGATCTCCAGTCAGATGGTATATCCCCTGTTTCAAGTGATTTATTGAAGATGATAGTTAGGATAGGTGCCAACTCATTCGACAGTTCTTTCAATACTCTAGGTTTGATGTTATCTGGACCAGCAGCTTTTGATGGGTTCAGCTTCTGTAATAGCTTCAGGACACCATTTTCTGTTATAAGAAGATCTTCGCATGTGGGAAATGTTCCTGACATGTTACATCGCAGAGTGAAGTCTTCTTTGGTGTGTGTGTCCTTAGTAGAGAATGCAGACTGAAACTGTTTATTAAGTATGGTTGCTTGGTCTACAGGGTTGGAATGTAAGATTCCGTCACTTCTTAACGGTGCTATTCCATTGTTATCTGCCCTTTTATGCTTTACGTATGTCCAAAACCTCTTCATACAGTCATGCTGCGAGTCATTTTCTGTAGGTGAGACTATGTTTTCGATGTACTTCCAGTAGGCACGCCTGATTTCCCTCTGTACTAGACGTTTGGAGTCTTTGAATTTCAACGTCAAGTTTGCATCAGCTGACTTCTTTTTACGTTTGTAGAGACTGTCATGGCGACGTATAAGTCGACGGATTTCTGGTGTTAGCCAAGGCAGACTGTCTTTAGGTTTGCATCAGCTGACTTCTTTTTACGTTTGTAGAGACGGTCACGGCGACGTATAAGTCGACGGATTTCTGGTGTTAGCCAATGCAGACTGTCTGTAGGTTTGGCTACTTTGTGCGGTATATGTGTATCAATGCTACACTCTAGATCGACTTTGAATGTACGCCAGAGGTCTTCAGTAGAACCTCCATTGGATGCTTTGTCCTTGACTTTTTGGTAGGTGAGCTCCATGTCTGTTTTCAAAGATTCCCACTTTGCATTCCTATAGAGTGCGATTTTACGTGGGGGCTGCTTTCGCTTCAATGGATTGGTATCTACCTCCGAATAGACGATGTCATGGTCAGATAATCCTGGGATGACCTTCGTACGCATAAAACGTGGTGGGTTATTGGTCAGCATGAGGTCTAGTATGTTTGATCCCCTCGTAGGTTCTTCGACTAGTTGGACCAGACCGTTGTCATCAAGGATATCCGTGAACTTGTAGTGGATGTTAGCGTATGCTGTGTCGGGTTTCAAGGATTTTTTCTTCCAATCCCATCCTGGTAGGTTGAAATCTCCGCCAGATATTATAAAGGCATTTTTAATAGAGTTTGCTTTTTTTGTAGTTTCAACCACTCGAAATTGACCGAGACTAGACTCAGCAAATCTCAGACATCTTGTATGAATGGACGGTCTGCAACAGAGAGGGAAGGAAAGACCGAACTACAAACAACTCTCTCTTGCCACTGTAACTAACAGTGAAACTGGGGCTTTGTATTTAAGAAATAATAACTAGCTGCATAGAGGTGATACAATGTAATTTGATTGGTTCATGCAACGAGGGGAATTAATCAATTACTGGACAACAAATCACGGCTAGCTAGTTGTTATTTCTATAATTCTAATATTGTTCTGCACAAGATCTATGGCACGTGAATGGGCGGAGCTTAGCGAACTAAGATCAGTCGAAAGCTCGTCTAAGCTTGTGTTTACATGTTGTCCTCACCATGCCGACTTTAAATAAATCTTGTCTTGTCTTGAACTAGAAGTTTGTTGGAGATTTTACACAAGGCGAGTTCTACAGTACATATAGGGAGAAAATCTCAAGTCATGTTAGAATTGTAGATAATGTATAGCAAGTATTTACCATTAAGGTATTACATGTACTTAGGGCTGGGTATTGCGGACCAAAAAATGTATTGCGATATATTGCGATACAAGATTTCATATTGTGATTTATTGCAATATTTAAATTAATCCTTTCATAGATTTCATTATTTTTACAGAAACACACTTAAACAAGACACAGCTTATGTTTTTATTATCATATCATTGCTTATTCTGTCTTTGGTCAAAGTTTGGTAACACAGAAAATAGAGAAATAAAGCCGTAAACAGTTAAATAAAAGCCGTGTTTCTTTCAAAAAGAAAAATAGTTGAAGAACTGTTGAAACTTGAAAAAAATAACTGCCAGGCTTCATAAAGCACTTGTGAAACATAATGGTGTTAAATGTAAGTTCCAGGTTTCTTTTTATTTATTTTGGGGAAGGTGCCTGTCCCTTTTGGAAAAACTGCTGAAATATGAAATTCCCTAAAGTACAGTATCATTTATTAACACTGCTTATGATCCATTGATTTGCTTTAACTGAACAAGAAAATAAAAATGCACATAGACATTTAGTGCTGACTCCCAGAATTGGTCTATTTTCTCATGTGATTTTTTTCATAATTCCTCTTTGGGAATTTCAGAGTGATCAGAGGTAGGCATAAGGAAGGGGCAGAAATTCGGTCCCAAAACTTAGGCAAGGTCCATTTGATAGCCTGGGGGGGGGGGGGGGGGGGGGGCTTGGGTTTTTTTCGAAAAAAATAATTTTGCTCTGAATTTTGATGAAAAAAATTAATTTGCTTATGGTGTGACAGAAAAAAATAATCTTGCTCTTACAAGTAATCTGAATTTGAAGAATAATCATAAAATTTGCTCCGGTCCGGGGCTAAAAAAATAATCTTGCTCCGACAAAAAACCCAAGCCCCCCCCCCCCTGAATATCAAATGGACCGTGCCTTAGGAGATAAAACACTGGTACATACAAAAAATATCAAAAGATGGGAGACCGATTTCAGTCAATTAAGAAGAATCATGTTGTTTTGAAATAAATTTTAAAAATATTAAATTTTATGAAATAATTTAGAATATTAAAGAGAGACTGTCATAACGTCAGATCATATTTCCTCTGATTGAGAGCGTCAATCTCTGATCGCTCAATAAGAACATATATTTTATTGAACTAAGCATGAATTTGATTTTTGAAACATATTTTTGCTTGTCATTTTTGACTAGAATTCTTTTAATACAACATTACTCTGTAAAGTAAAATATTGAACCAGAACCGGTATTTTGAAAAACGTACCGTGGTACGTATTGCAGACGAAAATATTGCGGTGCACCGATATAACAATAAAACCGCACAGCCCTACATGTACTACATTTATGAGGTATACAATGTACAAGCATTGTCTTTGTTTCAATGCAATATGATGCAGTATCAGGGATTCTTTCTTCGTTCGTAATTTGCCAACACAATCAGCTGAGCGAGATGTCTCCAGTAAAAATACAAATTCTAGCTATATATTGAAACCTACCATCTTTAGATGTGATTCTTTTAAATTTTCTTACATCAAGAGAAGAATCGTTTCCTTCGTTGCCCATTTACTCGCCCCTAAGGCCAAGAAAAATTAAAATTTCGTTTGACGGGCACGGCTGCATTGCCTAAAAACCTGCTGCATTTCCGATTTTTATCGCGTGTTATACCATAATTTTAAAGTAGTCAATTGAACATCGTCGTGCATATACAAGTTGTTTGTTTACAAATTCTTTACTTCACTAAATATATAAATTGTAAAACTGTAACTCAATACTTGTTTACATAAAATAGTATTATTTACCCTAGCTACCATATTCAATTGTTGTTTGTACGGTAATCGCGACCACACGTATATTCCATATCACGGACGAGGTAACATAACGTAAAATGATACTTGACTCTGTTGTGATAATATGCAAGAGCATTATTCTTTATTAATTAAATTATTTAATTTATTAGAAATTTGAAAACGTTTTTGTTTAGAACTCACAGTTTACGTCACATTGATCAGCCGGGAACGCCGGTGACGGGATCGAGGGGAGGGGCAGAAATACTACGCGATCCTAATTTTGTAACTAATAAACTGGTCAATTAAACCCTAAGCACATCGCAGAAACTTCAAAATTCACAGACAACTTGCTTAAGTCCGACAGTGAAAAGGGATGACAAATCGATCAGAGTACCCTTGTGTAATCGTTGTTAAAATTCAAACTAAATTATCAGACATGCAGTGATTGGGAAGGCAAACTTGCTCAATGGGATGATGGCCCCTTCCACTTGGACATCAATGGGCCATTCTCAAAAACAATGGGCCATCTTTCCTCACGAAGGGGCCATTCCAAAAATGATCAATTTTCGAAAAGCTTTGCATATGCATGCATTATGCATCAGACGTTAGCACATTTTTTTTTGTCGAGAGATTCCCAATTTTACCATTTCCAATGAATAATTTACAGTACTTTTTTTGCATGGATCTCAGAACAGCCAAGACCAAACTTTCAGCCACCTTTCTGAATTTTTCATGTCCACGTATGGGCAACTTCATTTTCAGCTTTGTTGATATTAGGGAGGACATTTCTGTACAAAATTTATTACTTCAATTTGTACCCATTGACTGACCACTTTTTAGCTCACCTGAGCCATAGGCTCAAGTGAGCTATTGTCATAGTGTTGCGTCTGTCGTCCGTCGTCCGTCGTCGTCGTCCGTCGTCCGTCGTCGTAAACTTTTCACATTTTAAACTTCTTCTCCAGAACGGCTGAAGGGATTTTGATGAAACTTGGTAGGTATGAAGTACTCATGGTCCCCTACAAGTGTTGTTGTTTTTCGTCCGGATCTGTCAACAGGTGGCGCCACCACAGCAAAAAGTAGGTCACGGGGGGTACCCTCCTTTGACAAACTTCTTCTTCAGAACCGAAGCATGTATCGACAAACCGAAAGCATCAGGATGATCTAGAGAGATGTCTTAAGAAGTGTTGTTATTTTTGGTTCCACTTCGAAGTCAAATTTTTGACGCGTTTTTGACGTCTTTTCGGACTTAGTCAGAAATGCACATTTTTGCACTATTTCTTTAAATAACTCAATAAGTGTATGATTTTACACACTCATTTACTACATATTTATCATATTTAACTTACTTAATGCTTTGATATGCATTTTATGCTTAAAATTTATTTTTTTGATTTTTTATGAATTTTTTTCTTATGTAAAAAGGAAGGGGGGGGGGGTGATTTTCATACATTTTCTGCTTCTTTTCTATAACCACTCTTCAGATTGTCATGACATTTTGTAGATATGAGGTACTCATGCATGGTACCCTACAAGTGAAAGAATTTTGTCAAGATATCCACTTTTAGATTTTTAAGGAATATTTTTGGCCTAGGTCATCTTTGGCACGTATAAAAACGAAAGAAAAAAGGGGGTCATGCATACCTTTTCTGCAAAATTCACTTGTTTAATGACCCCTCCTTCCGAATTGAAAATTTGCTAATTTTTATATATTTTCAAATCGATCTATTGATTACATATAAGGCAAAATCATGTTCAAAACTCAATTTCTACAGACAGCAGGGAATCATACATTGATTTTATGTGCTATTTTTAAATTTTCAATAGTTATGTCCAATGAGGTGACACCTTCTATTCAGCCCGGTTCACCAGTCAAAAGGGAAGGGATTCCCTGCTAAAATGATTTACTGTAGTTACACCTTCGACGTATATCAAGAGGGATCGCCGACTCTAAAAATAGCACAATATGTTCACGTGTCCGCAGCGCCCCCACCGGGAGGCATAGAAAGTACTTTCACTTTCAATATACGTACCAAAACAACGAAGCGCGGTGAAGGTAAGTCAGCGATTTTTCACATAAATTAGATTAGTAACACCGGTTATGTTAAAACAAATACATGATGGTATAGTTCTTGAAGTAATCAATTCCTAGGTTTAAATTATTTTGATGTATAAACATGTTTTCGAGTTGGATCTAGGCCTATGGCTATGTATTCATATACGTAGTGTGACATGTTACTTGCTGCATGCTGATTTGGTTAAATATCCCATAGAAATTCAATATTAGGACTATAAGTAATATTTCACTCTGAGCGACTATTGCATACAAAGATATATCTGCAAATGCGGGGGGGGGGGGGGGGGGGGGGGGGGGGGGTATGAGTTGTTTGCATTAATAGTCAGAAAATTTGATTTGGAGGGGGTTGCAAGGGAAAAAGTTATTGCAGTGGTAAGTCAAGTCTAAAAGATTCAAGTGTATGAAAATATTCCATTTTAATTCATCTTCAAAAAAATAATATTGTAAAAGTCCTAGTGAGTGTCTTTGGAAATAAGCTTTGTAAAAGCTTAAATGGGCTATCCTTGGATATAAATCAAAGTTATTTGGTGAAATAGTTCAAATTTTATTATTGAATATAGATTTATTGTCTCTATAAGAACAGAGAGATCTGAACTAAAATTTACATTTCTAATGTCACTTATTATTAGTCCCCTACCGGCAACGCCGAATGGGACTCTTAGTTTCCTCTCGGTCTGTCTGTCCGTCTGTCTGTCTGTCCGTCCGTCTGTCCGTCTGTCCCATTTTCAGTTTTCCGGACTTTTTTTCGCTGTTGTTGCATATATTGAACTCATTTTTGGTATGTGGATATATCTCAATGTGATACAGATCAAGTTTGAGTTTGCTTTCGATTGACCTAATTTTACAAGAGTTATGGCCCTTGGACTTAGCAAATTTTATGAAAGTTTCAGTTTTCCGGACTTTTTTCCGCTGTTGTTGCATATATTGAACCCATTTTTGGTATGTGGATATATCTTAATGTGATACAGATCAAGTTTGAGTTTGCTTTTGATTGACCTAATTTTACAAGAGTTATGGCCCTTGGACTTAGCAAATTTTATGAAAATTTCGGTTTTCCGGACTTTTTTCCACTGTTGTCGGATAAATTGAAGTCATTTTTGGTATGTGGATATATCTCAGTGGGATACAGATGAAGTTTGAGTTTGCTTTAGATTCACCTATTTCTACAAGAGTTATGGCCCTTGGACTTAGCAAATTTTATGAAAATTTCAGTTTTCCGGACTTTTCTTTGGTTCTATTGCAAATAATGCACTGATTTTTGGTGAATGAATACATCTCATTGTGATACAGACCAAGTTTGAGTTTGGTTTCCATTGGCCTATTTTTACAAGACTTATGGCCCTTGGACTTAGCAAATTTCATGAAATTTTCAGTTTTCCGGACTTTTTCATGCCTGTTATTGCAGATAATGAGCTGATTTTTTGTATGTGAATACATTATAGTGTGATGCAGATTTGAGTTTAATTTAGATTGACTAATTTTCACAAGAGTTATGGCCCTTGGACTTAGCAAATTTTGTGAGTTCAGTTTCCCAGACCTTTCTTGGCTGTTGTTGAAGAAGATGAACTGATGAACAGAGATGCAAGTCATAAATTTATGCCGCCGGTAGGGGACTTATATGGCACAGCGATCATTGCATTTTTTTATACTTACTTGGTTTTGTGTATTCCTTGTGACAATACCTTTCCATTGATACCAAAATTTTGACCTCGTGACCATAACCTTGACCTTTGACGTACTTCTCAAAAACTTAAACATTGCGCATAACTTTTGATTGGTTAGTGATAGGGCTTTCATATTTTACATGTGTATTCCTTGTGACAAAATATTTCCATAGATACCAATATTACGCTGACCCTGACCTCTCACATACTTAACAGAAAATGGCGTTTATACTAACAAAGATGCCGCCGGGGGCATTCTCGTTTCACAAACACAGCCTGTCAGGCTTTATAATTTCTGGCATGCTAGCTATCAATATTGAAAGGTATGGTCGTTCAGTTTTAAATAAACTTAATTTATGAAATCATTTCATTGTTTTATTCTTTTTCTGCTGCGCATTAAAGTGGGATTTTACAATATGATTTTATTTTTGATGTTGCATAATTGAACTATACTAGTTGGGCATATGACTTAAAAAAAGTTATTGTTTTGAAATGTGACTATTTTTTCTTGTTTGTACTTTTAAAGGTTGTCTGAAAAAAAAAAACTTCTCTGCATCCGGCAAAAATGTTTTTAGAAAGGTTGTGGGCTAAAATCCCGGTACTGGCACTATCAGTATTCAATAGCAGTATGTCAATTAGAGCGTGCATGGGTATCAGGTGAGCGTTGTGCCCCCTGGGGCTCTTGTTAAAAGATGACATGATAATTTTACGGACCATCACATACACAAGTACCTTTACGTAGATAAGATACATGTACGTAAGTGGACGTTAGAGATTTAAATCTCGGGCAGGGATGGGGTAATTAGAAATGTAATTGTAATTAATTACAATTAATTACATGTGTTCAAGTAATTGAATGTAATGTGTAATTGAAGATTTTTTCAATTACATGTAATTGTAATTTAATTAATTACAAGTCAAAAATTGCATGTAATTCCAATTACATTTCAATTACTTTTCAATTACATTTGCAACTAAAAACAATGAATACACAGATTGATCTGAGAAAAAAAAAACTTGTTGTGTAATCAATTATCATTTAGGTTAGCCACAGATAATGGTTAGATAAACAGTTTTATCTGAATGACTACAAGACCTAATGTGACTTATAGTTATCAAAACAAAGTCTTGTTATGTGTTTCTGTTCTAATTAACTTGTTTGTCACTTCTGAAAGGACCTCCATTATATATTTGAAGTCTTAGAGATAATGCATTTTTACCTGGTTGTCCACAATAGAAAGAATGCATGAAGCATAAATAAAATTTTCAAAGGTCACTGTTTACAAAATGTAATGTGTTTTGATCCTAATGTAACAAAATTCAGGTGGAAAGTCTAAATTATCAAAGACAAGGACAAAATGGCTTGTATTTTTAAGTGCCAAGAATTCTGGGGGAAATTTCAAGGCAAAATGTGTGCATTGTACATTAATGGTTTCTCAGTGAATCTTAAAATACATTGGACTGTTGAGCAAATTTTGTCCTGCACTTTCTTGCATTTTATCAGAGACTTGAAATTACTAATCTGGCATTGTTAAAAATTTGATATGATAAAAATAAATTCATTAAATAAAATGTAATGTGTAATTTAATTAATTACATTTGCAATGTAATTGTAATTTAATTAATTACATTGCCAAAAAATGGCAAAGTAATGTGTAATTTAATTAATTACATTGCCAAAAATTACAATGACCCCATCCCTGATCTCGGGCCCATAACGATGATATAAACATAGGGTAATCAAGGATTACATAGCTCGCCTATACAGGTTTTTGTCAGAAACCAGGTTAAAGTTTTTGAAAAGTAGGTCAAAGTCCAAGGTCAAGGTCACTAGGTCAAAGGTCATGGTCGCAAATGAAAGGTCTCGTCACAAGGTATCTACATGTGAAATATCAAAGCCCTATCCCTTATAGTTCAAGAGATATAACCCAGGTTAAAGTTTTGTCTACGGATGACGACAATGATAATGTTAAGGGTATGGCATTAGCTCTCCGGACTTTTTCATCCCAGCGAGCTAAAAAAGAATGTCGGAGAAAAATCAATATTGTATCAAAATAGCAAATAACCTTTCAATTGTCAGTGAACAGAAGAATTTTGTTCTTCAGAGTTCTGACTGGCCATGTACAGAAAGCTGCGATCTCTGTATTACTGCTCCTGATGTAGATCTACGTTACAACGTAAATACGAGAACAGAACTTTTAGATAGATCTAAAAACCAAAAATGGACGCCGTAGAATAATGGCACCAGGGCGCAGCGAGTTGCCGAATTTATGGGCCATTTTCTATCAGAATGGGCCTTCCCAATCCCTGGACATGTTTCTTTGTATTTTCTCTACTCTTTTGGGTCTAATTTTCGTTCTAAGCACTGAGCAACAATTACGATTTTCACTCACTTAGTTGCACCTAAAAATAGTAGTTCACAAAATGTTAACGTCATTTGAAGTTTTAACCTTACACAGGGCAACGGTTATAGATTGGTGATCTTTTTTAGCATAAATTAGATGTACAACATACATGTATTTAGTCTACATCTTCATTCTGGTCTGTCATAGGACATCGTCTGTCATATGATACATATAATAAGTGTGACCAAATAACAGAATATCTACATGTAGCAAATTTCAGATTTGGAAATCATGGAAATGCAATTACTATATTACAGGAAGACGTTGGGTTTTCTTGTTAATCAATGCACTAAACATTAATTACCACTTCATACTTAATATTTAAGTTTTAATGTATTTTCAGCATCAAAACACTTGAATTAGAAATTTGGTTAAAAGATAAATTACTTTCATCAAATTTCACGTTTGCAAAAAAAAAAAACCCTGCCTCCCTCACTTTTTTTTCTCAAAAAGTGCCCGTCAAACTAAACATTAATTTTGTATGGCCTAAACACTCAAATATGAGCTTCTGCCTTTTAATCCAATCGTGCTATGTATGTCAGAAGTCTGAATGACATCACTGTGATGACATGCAGTACCTGCAATGCCTCTCAAGTTTTATCATTGCGTGAAATGGCATAGAAAAATAGCGATTACGGCAAGGTTATATTGCAAGCTTTTGAGTTGTTGAATCCAAGTCTGAGTTACAAAAGCTGACTGAATTATTCTTATATAAATATGCATCTAATAAAAGAATAAAATAGTTTATTATGTTTTAGGTGCATGCTATGAACCTTAGGGTTGTAGGTCCAAATCTCGGCAGGTTAAAAAATAATTTCAGTGATTTTTTCAGTAATTTGGGAATGGGGTCAGGGCCCTTTCAGTTGGGAAAATTAACAACATATGGGAATATTTTGGAAAGTACTTATATAAAAGTTAAATGAAAGTTTATACAATCAAAAGTTCAGAAATGAATGTTTAATCAGATAATTTTCTTTTAAATAAGATTTAATTTCTTATGGTTACAACAGTATGGCAAATAATTAGTAAATTTGCTACTTTTTAACCAGTAAATTTCAATAATTATTTCAGTTATTATTCCATCTCTATTTGATTGGGAAATTTTAGAGTCTCAATTGGGAAAAAAAGATACTATTTCTCATTGGGAATGGGGCCGAATAACAGCCCCAGAAAGGGGCAAAAAAAATCCCTGAATTTTTTTCCTTCAGTTTTTATTCGGATTCGAGTCGGAGATTCTCTCAATATGTGTATGAATGGATTGATAAAATTCAATCTGATTCACACCCATTTGTTTTTTTATAAAAATTAAAATCATCTAAATAATGTAGCGTTTTTGTTCTTTCGAGCAGTTTCTCTTGTGTGTATTGTACCCTGCGGCTAACTTGTCGCGTAGTCTGTTTGGTACCCTTGTGTATTGTAAGTGTTGTATAAACAATCTACTTCTACTATTAGAAGTATACCGAGCGGTCATTTCTTTAACCATTGTTAACAGAGCAGGTCGTCTGCTCATTCTTCCTGACAACATCCAATGCTTTGACAATCACATTGATGTATATCACTAAAGTAAGTAAATTTAAAAAATCCATGTTGAAATAAGAGTCGCAATAAAAGTTCACTAATTTATTAAGTATAAGTTCAATAATAATCCATGATCATGTTATATGATCCATATCTACACACTACGTATACAATCTACACAATGCGACTACATGCTGTAACGGACTGCTACCGACTGTGACTAATGTGATAATGCGGCACACTGGCCAGGTGCGCGCTCCTTATATACTCTAGTGGGGCAGCTCGAAGTGAGCTGTCCCTACAACATGTGAAATGGGCAGCATTGTATAATCAATTAAAACAACATTACAAGATAAATATATGTAAATATATACATATAAAGAAAACATAATCATTATTTCGTTACAAAAAATTAGATTTTGAAGACTGTACCTCGGACATTATCAAGGGTGGACTAAAGGGGGGGGGGGGAGGGGGGGATTCACAAACAGTCTATATGCCCTAGATGCAGTCACTTATTTAGATTTTTGCAAATTTAAGCTATCCTATATTTTTCGTGTCCATGTATGGACAGCTTCGTTTTCAGCTTTGCTAATATTAGGGAGTGGGGTTGGGAGGGCTGTAGAAGACAAAAAATAAGTGCACCAACAAGCTCTATTGTCCTAATTCTGACAACTCCTTATTATTGCGATTATCGACCAATAGTTAAAAAAAAATTCTGTAATTCTTGTTGGTTTATCAATATACCAGTAATTCTCATTGCTTAATTACATATACCGGTTTAGTTTAGATAATTAGACATTAAAAAAAATAAAATAAAAAAAAAAATCCTCATTATCCTGATTATTATCTGTATTACAGATTTGATACGTACAATAAATGACCCCGAGCATCCTTTGACGTTAGAGGAACTGAATGTTGTGGAAAATGCAAAAGTGCATGTAAGTATGGACAGTGTTTTTAATGGCTAACATACTAGTTATGATAATGATTAACTTCCAGTAAGGTGTAATACTAATTAAATGTGCCGGAAATTTTCATGTGGGGATAACAATGTCACCCCCCCCTCCACCACCACCACCAAAATAACTCTGGTGCATTTTTACAAAGAAAGAGACCTTTCGTTACAGAGATAGATTGGGTCTTGTAGACATACATGTATTTGTTACTTTGAGATGGTTTTATAATAAATAATAGTTGAAGTTTTTGTCCCAGATGTCATAAATTGCACACGGACTGTAAACATCTGAATAAAATACTTTACAACTACCTGGTACTTGTATAACACTAATATTAAACAAATGAGTTTAAGGAGATCCTAAGTGACAATAATCTAAACAGCACTTACAATAGAGCACACAATTGAGCATTGACGGACACCCAGCAAGCTAGAGGTGGGTCCAGTTGCCAGGGAGGAGTAAGCATCCCCTGTTTGGCTAGCCGCATCGGCTGTCAATCTTAACGCACCAAAATGAAAACAATATCTAAAATACATGCACTGTCTGAGATGATGTCCATATAGAAAGTGCTATGGCGACCATGTCAGGGAAAATATTCAAAACACTTACTGTCAAACCCCTCGTGGGGAACTTTTTTATGAGCTCCACACGGCAAAGGGCATAAGTGTGACACAAATGAGTTAAAGAAGATCATATACTTCGCTCGCTCAGATTTCTCCTCTGCCAGAAATATAGAACAAATACAAAAATATTTTTGCTTTTACAATTGTAGGTGAATGATACTGATAGTAGAGTGAGCATTGAGTTTACACCCACAATTCCGCACTGCAGTATGGCAACTCTGATTGGTTTATCCATACGTGTGAAGCTTCTTCGCTCCCTTCCACCTCGATTTAAGGTCAGTTCATACATGTAGGACCAATTCCTAAAATTAGCATCGATATACATGTAGCTTATAAATACATGTACTTTGTTTTAAATACCAAACATACTAAATGCACTAGAGAAGGTGAGTATTTCCATCAACAGTCTTACTTATCCATGTGTAAATTTATCTCCTGTCCACAATCCATCACTCTCTATAAGCACTTCACTTAACAAAATATTCATGTTTTGGGTTCATGTCATGCACAATTGCTCTGATGCTCTGTCTTAGATATATCTAGGTGTCAATACCATTACAATGTTTTGGATTTATATACGTCCCTGGTCCAAATAACCAACTTGGTGCATGTTTAATGCACTGGGCTGTAATGTGATATATACTACCAGGACTGACGTAAGGTATTTTGGGATTAGACCACTTGCTGAAATTCATACTGGCTGACAATAATACGGAAGTGTTCCAACTCTATACCTTCTTAAAGAAAATTTCAAACCAATTTTTCTGCATCAGATACGTGTTTTGAATATTAAATTCTCATCAGTGATGCTTCTAGCGGAGACGCCATAATTCATTTTAGTAGCATCCTCTTCTTTCATTTTTTTGAATTAAAATTTAAATGACCAAAAATTCAGAGGTAGGCAATTTTTGCACACATTTTCCATGTGTTTTCATTGTTACATCTCAATGGAATTGATTGTGTCTTTGAACAGTGACATTATAATGAAAAACTTATGCATTGACAAAAGATGTTGACTCACTGACATTTTGAGCTTTCTAATTTAATAGATTGAAAAATGGTCTATTGGGATATTGATAAGCCTCATTTTGAGCATAATTGGGAATTTTACAACTTTTCATGCATGATAAATCAGGAATATTAATTTCAACCCTTTATTGTGTCGCCTGCAAAGCATAGCGACACTTAGGGATCACTTTGTCCGTCTGTCTGTCCGTCTGTCTGTCACAATTGGATGTCACACCCTATAAAAGTGATTCCTGAGTGTTGCTATGTTTCACAGGCGACACATGCATTCCTTGGAATGATATTTAATTAAGACAAAATTCTCTATTGATAATTAATTGGATACTTTGAATTTGTGACTCACGATTCGAGTCAGAGGTAGGAATCACGATTTTTGATGCATCGCTGTGAATTGTTGCAGCTAGGGAGTAAAGTGAATTGTCATTACGTTCTTGATATACCTCGCACTACAATTAAACCTGCAGAACATGGTATGAGATTCAATCTCCAATCAGGGTCAAGGACACCTTCAAGGTCATTTTCACTGTCATACATGTAACAATAACTACCAGACTGATTCCTGCTCTTAAGTACCGTATAACCAGAATTTTTCACGAGATACAAATTTTCGCTATATTCGCAAGTGATTTGGAATCGCAAAATATATTCCAGTGAAAAATTGTGTTTGATAAGGTATTTCATGAATTTGTATATCAGTTATGTTTTGTTCTTTTTGTACATGTAGTACATGTGCCGCTTTTCACTTTTTTCTGATTAAACATTTATTTTTTAACAGTAGTGAATTGAGTGCATTCTTATGATATAACTAACTAAAAATTCAATAATAAAAGGTACAAAACAGTAACATCATGTGTTCATATTTGTTTCTGATTTAGGAATCTCAAAAAATTGTACACGGGAAAGAAAATAAAGACACCCTATTTTACCACAAAATGTCAAAATTTGATATTTGCATAGATTTCTCAGGTTATACCGTAGTGTCTTGTTTGTGTGTGACTTGCTCAAAGGTAATATCAGCTGCTTCCTAAGTTTGTCATACCTGTCAACTTTGAAATCTTAGAAAGAGGGAGATCTCCCTCCTTGGAACTTGAAAAAGAGGGAGATTGCGCATGAACCCATTTTGCTACATTTTTAATGTATCGCGACATTTTGTGCAAAACCAATTTTCAAATAATTTCACTGTGGTGATATTTCATTAACATGTATCAATAGTTTATTGCATTCTATACATCTTTTCTTACGTTTTGTCATGCAATTTCTCATGAAATGCTCTGAATGTCGCTATTTTAAGGGTGATTTTCTTTGGTAAATATGCAAAAAGAGGGAGATTGGGCCAAAAAGAGTTAGATTTTGCCATCATTTTGGTCTCCCTCGAGGGAGAAATGCCAAAGAGGGAGATGAGGTCAAAAAGAGGGAGTCTCCCTCCAAAAGAGGGAGAGTTGACAGGTATGAAGTTTGTACACAGATTATGCTGTAAAATTTTTTACAAAATGTACTAGCTTTGATCATGTTGATCAGATAGTTACAAAAGTTTGATTATAAAATTCTTACATATAGGATTATACAAGGTGTAGTTATTCAATTAGGAATCATGTGAAAGTGGAAATTTGTTCTGGGTGATAATTGATATCTAATTTGGTATAAAACTTAGCAATAATAAACACCTCTGAGCTGTGAAATGATGCTATAAATATCCTATACAGAGATGTTTTTCGTTACTTGATAATATGTTTATTGGTCTAATTTTATCATAATTTCTGCCATTATATCTTGAGGAAGGAGTCTAATTATATTGAGCATGGATCTTCTTCTATATTATTGACGCCCATATAACGTGTAGAATTTGTATTGAAGTGATATTTGTAGAATAGAGGATTCTTTTGTATTGTAATTTAGTTACATCTATTAATGAAGTTTAGATATGTAAATTTAAGAAAGCAACATATACATTGTATTTTGTACCTGACATTGTACATTTTTTGGTACAAATGCTACATTTTCATTAGACTTGAGTTTTATGCAGACCAAAACTCAACATCATAAGAATTTGACATACTTTTTACTGCAATGTCTAAACTGATCTATTATGTCATGAGAAGAAATATTCTCAACAAATTTTGATTCTTGTCTATGATGCAAGCCTAGCAATAATATACAAATGGCCAATTGTTGACAATGAATATATATTACATTTTGTAGCATAGAATTGTTGACAATCTGTTAAGAAATATAGATACCTAGGTACACAAAGCATAAGAAAATCATGTATATAACAAGGTACCCTATTTACCTATTCCTCCCTGCCAGGGATTCAAACCCACTACCTACAACACCTTCCGCCTGGCAATCACGAGTTCCGTACGCTATCCACTACACCATCTTGAAGGGTCTATTGCAAGGGTCTTTTGTATCGGACTCATGATCACTCGGTAGTCGACGGCTTTAGGGATTTACCTATGTACCTATATATACATGTATATATAATGTAGTTAAAACATACACAACCGTTAAATGAAAAACCTATAGGCAAAAGAAATTTTATGATGTGCATGTAAATCAAGGAGTCAAACAGGATTATTATGAAGTTGCATTATCATAAGGGAATCTATGTGTGCCATGAGCAGATTAAGATGAGGTGATTGGGTGGCAAGAACCACCATTGTGGAAATTTACACAGTAGACAATTTTTAACATTATCGCAGTAGACTTGAGTTTTATGCAGGCCAAGACCCAAAATAACCAATATAACAAGACTTGACATAGCTTTCTAAGTCTGTGATGTCAAATAGATCTATGACGTCATAGTAGGAAATTACTATGATCTATGGCAAAAGTTATGGATTCTTAAGCTCAATTTATAAAACGCAAGCCTGTCAGCAGTACGAAAATGGTCTATTGTTCACTTCCCTTATCCTCCATTTAATTATATTTCTCAGAATCCAATGATTGCCTCCATCCCCCCCCCCCCCCCCCCCCCCGCACCTTTGCCCTCCTTCCTTTGCATCTGATAATGGTACATACATTACTGCATTGTCAACCATAGCATAATTATCTTTTTTTATATTTTTACAGGTAGATGTATCCATAGCACCAGGGACACACACATCTGAAGTGGCCAGTAAGTCGCAATTATTATTTTCATTTTTTTGCTGCGTAATATCCGTTAATGATTTCCTACAAATTACAACTTTTGGTTTGGAAGTTATTTGGTTGATCTTACATTAAATTTCTTGACATTTTTTTTGCATACTTTACCCTACATATTTTGAAATGGTGTCATCACCTCTGTCAAAAAATAGTTGACAAAATCTATATACGGTCATGTAATATGTTTTACACACAGAGTCGTGGGGAGGGGTTAAAGGAGTTGTTTGTCTGTCTGTCTGTCTATATGTTCATCAATTATGTCTGAGTTATAATATTTAATCCAAGGTCATACCTCCAGGGTCATTGTGAAAAGAAATTGTAGAACACAACTTTTTATCTTTTTTTAATAGATTTAAAAAATATTGAACATGTTGAACCAATTTATTTTCCAGGACCTTTGTATAAGGGTGTGTTATGACATTGAAACAAGTGTAAAGATCTTTTCCCGAATTTAATATAGATTTGAAAAACTATTACAAAGAAATATTGCTCCAGACTAAAAAAATGAGAATGTCACATTTAGGTGTAATCAGTAATCTATTTTTTTTAAATACATGATGCCTACAAACTGCTTTATGGAATGAATGCTGTTGTTTTTTCTGGAAGAAGAACAAGGGATACTTACTCCTCCAGGGCACCTGGTCCCTATTCTAGCTTGCTAGAGGTCCGCCAATGCTCAATTTGGTGCTCTATTGTGAGTGCTATTAAGATTGTCATCTGGATCTTCATTATTCCATAAAAGGGCATTGGGTGATTGTAATTCAATAAACTTCTTTATGCTTTTAAATTGGACTATATTAATTATTATCACATGTATGATTTCAGTTAACAAACAGTTAGCAGACAAAGAAAGAGTGGCAGCTGCCCTTGAGAATGCTCATTTACTAGAAGTGGTTAACCAGTGCCTCACAAACAACAGATCATGACTCGTCATTCAGATTCCAGTATGTCATTATGTTATAGTGTCATCAGAGCACCTGCTCAGCACTGGGGATATGATGCTATCATGGTGGGAATCAATACCGTTAGTGTGAACCTGTGAATCTTTTGAAAAGGCTGTAGTCACACGCCGATCCAGAGGAGGTGTCAGGACCCCATGGAATTTGCCAAAAGTGATGATTTTTCCCATTCTTTAACGCATAATTTTGTATTTCCGCAAAGCAAATAATCATGCACATGTGAAAATGTATCTTTTTGTTCAATCTAAATTGTTTGAAGTTACTATAGAACTATATTTGGTGCTACTTTTCTGTTGCTCACTTACCCTTATTATGAACGTAGGATCATGTATTATAATTAATTATGAATTATGTTGACTAAATGTAATCCCCATTTGTTTTAGAGGGGATATAGCACTGCTGCTGTATATTTGTTCATATACTTGTTTGTGTATGTTTATATACATGTAAGTGTGTCGGGAACTCTGTGAAAACAGTAGAAGACATACTGAATGGCATATAATTATCAAACCTTCAACTAATTTTGGCCTTGGGGTGATTTATTTTCAAGGTCAGTGGTCAAGGTCATAATGGAAATTATAGAAAAAACGTTTAGATAGAATCAACAATCCTTCCACAAATGTTAGCTGTGTGAAAAGATGAATTTCATGGAATTTTAAATTCAAAGGTCATGTTCACAATACATGTACATATGCATAAACATTAAATTTAAGGGCATGCATTACCTTGTTACATTTTGTAGAGAAATATGAAATGTGTATTAAATATACATATAACAGTTACTGTGGATTGCATTATATTTGTGTTTATGAATGCTTGTTACAGAATCCTGCTGCAGTAAAAATCAAATTTAATTTCAATGACAAATCAGTGAATATTGTTATGGGTCAGAATACCCCAAAACGCCAGCAAAAATCAGACAAAGACAGAATATAAATTTACAAGTTTAATTATGTACAATATATATATATTTCAAATGATTACAACTTACAATACAATGTCGGGATCAAAGTGTCCGTTACGGTCCACAAAGTCTATCGAATGTATGGTTTCCGGTAATCACAAACGTTCTCGAAAGATCGGTGTCCAAACGTTGTTAAATGGATTAAAGTCTCAACAAATAAAGTGTCCCAGTATATCAGAATAGATGAATGAATCGTGTCTACGAATGTGTACGAATGCCCCTTCAACACAGTTCCTCAGAGGTATTTATACTTAATACCAATGAATTTACCAGAAGCTTCTAGAACAATGACTCATTACAAATGATTAACAATAGAGTAAATTCTAGAAATCACAGTCATGTGATAATAATGATGTAACAAAGAACATACTGGAATATTCTCTAATGAAATAAACATGACATAGTAAAATCTAGAAAGAATTATTATGAAATCATAATATAATATGACTAAGTACATGTGTACCTACACATAAAGTAAAACTAATATAACACATGACCCACAACACCTCCCCCCTTAAAAAAAGTTTGAATGTCAATGAAAACTTAGGTGGTAAATTCTGCAAAAATCACTCATGAAACTCTCGATAGTGCATCTGCAATCACATTGTCTTTGCCCTTGATATGGTTAATAATGATATTGTACTCTTGCAACAATAAACTCCACCTTGTAAGTCTTTGATTCTTGTTTGACATTTTGTGCAAAAATGTAAGAGGGTTGTGGTCAGTATACACAAGAATGGGATGTAGAGTAACATTCAAATAAACATCAAAATGTTGTAAAGCTAACAATAATGCAAGACACTCTTTTTCAATAGTAGAGTAATTCTTTTGACATTTTGTCAATTTCTTTGAAAAATAACAAACAACTCTATCTACACCATCATCATTTTCTTGAAACAAAGCAGCCCCGATTCCTACGTCACTGGCATCAACAGTAAGCTTAAATTGCTTATCAAAATTTGGAGCTGACAGGACAGGACTATTCATAAGAACACATTTGATTTTCTTAAAAGATTCGTCACAGTCATTGGTCCATGCAAAATTCACTTTCTTTTGTAACAGATTGGTAAGTGGACCAACAACTGACGAGAAATTTGGACAAAACTTTCCTGCCATTCCCAAGAATCTCATTATCTCTTTCTTATTGGTAGGAATCGGGAACTTTGAAATAGCTTCCACCTTGGCCATGATAGGAGTAACAAAACCTTGACCTACTTTGTGACCTAAATATTCTACAGTCGCATGACAAAACTCACTTTTCGCAAGGTTCACTGTGAGGTTTGCTTTCGCAAGTATGTCGAAGAAGGTACGCATGATTCGGAGATGATCATCCCAGGTGTCGCTGTAGATGATAACGTCATCGATGTACGCCTCGCATCCTTCGAGATGATTTAGGAGCGAATGAATCATCCTCTGGAATGTGGCTGGTGCGTTTTTCATACCAAAGGGCATTACTTTATATTGGTATAGCCCATCTGGAGTCGCAAATGCCGATATTTCTCTGGCTCTCTCAGTAAGCGGGACCTGCCAATAGCCTTTGAGCAAGTCAAATTTACTGACAAATTTTGCACGGCCAATTTTATCGATACAGTCATCGATTCGTGGGATCGGATAAGAGTCAGTTTTGGTGACTGAATTGACTTTTCTAAAGTCCGTACACAATCGGTAAGTTCCGTCTGGCTTCGGAACAAGAATACATGGGGAACTCCAATCACTATTGCTGGGTTCAATAATGTCATTTTCAAGCATGTATTGAATTTCTTTCCGCATGTATTGAAGTTTTATCGGGTTTAACCGATAGGGATGCTGTTTGATAGGTGACGCATTACCTACAATGACGTCATGATGAGATGCATTCGTCTTTTTTGGAACGTCCGGAAAGATGGTCGTATATTCCCGCATTAATTGGTGCACTTCCTCTTTTTGATGCACGGTCAAATGTCCGAGTTTCACTTCCGGATTTGTCAGAATTTCGGAATTCTTCAAACGTACACTTTGAGCGAAGTCTTTTTCGACAGTCTCTTCATTACATTCAGGTTCAACACAATTTTCTAATGTATTTACATTGGCCAAAGTGGAAACTGGTTTTACAAAATTTCGGTCACTTCTATCAAAATACTCTTTCAACATGTTAACATGACACACCCTTTTTTCTTTTCGCCGACCTGGTGTCTTAACCACATAGTTAACATCACTAATTTTACTCTCAATCTCATAAGGACCGAAATATCTAGCTTGCAAAGGATGACCAGGGATAGGCAAAAATACAAGAACTTTATCGCCTGGTTTAAAAACTCTGTTTCTAGCATCTTTGTCATACCATGTTTTCATTTTCATTTGTGAGGTTTTGAGATTTTCTTGAGCCAATTTGCAAGCATTATATAATTTCTCTTTGAAATTAGACACGTAGTCTAAGAGATTCAAATCGCTAGTCTCAGTCAACCATTTTTCCTTCAACAACTTCAATGGCCCCCTGACCGTATGCCCAAAAACTAGCTCAAAGGGACTGAACCCCAGGGACACCTGAACCGCTTCTCGTGCCGCAAACAACACGAGGTGAACCCCTTCATCCCAGTCTTTTCCATACTGGTGACAATATGTTTTCATCATAGTTTTAAGGGTTTGATGAAAGCGTTCAAGTGCCCCCTGGGACTCAGGATGGTACGCAGAAGACTTATACTGCCTGATACCTAGCTCATGCATAACCTGCTGAAACAATCCTGACATAAAATTCGAACCCTGATCTGACTGAATAGCCTTGGGAGCACCTACGAAACTGAAAAACTTTGTAAGGGCCTTAACTATGGTCTTTGCCTTAATATTCCTAAGAGGTATGGCTTCAGGAAACCTAGTCGAAGTACACATAATTGTCAGTAAGTACTGATTACCTGACCTAGTCCTAGGCAAAGGACCTACACAATCAACTAACACCCTACTAAAAGGTTCCTCAAAGGCTGGAATGGGTTGGAGGGGAGCAGGTGGTATAACTTGATTGGGTTTACCTACCATCTGACAACTATGACAAGACTTACAAAACTCAGACACATCTTTTCTCAACTTAGGCCAGTAAAAGTGACTTAAAATCCTATTGTAAGTCTTATTGACACCTAAATGACCTGCCATGGGTGTGTCGTGAGCTAAACTCATGATGTCCCCGCGATACGCTACTGGAACCACTATCTGGTGAACGACCCGCCACACTTCATTAGGGGATGCATCGGGTGGTCTCCATTTTCGCATGAGGATGCCATCTTGTATGTAGAAGCACTCTCCGACTTTGTCCGCTTCTTCTCGGGGAAGGGCCCTCTTGCTTAGTCGGATGATCTCCGGATCTTTAGTTTGTTCGGAGAGGAGCTGCTCACGGCTTAAGGCATCTGTATCTCTGTCAAATGGCGGATGGTAATCATCACCAGGTACCGTCGGAGACTTGTCAACATGAAGTGGTACTGACGTCTCAGGTACGCTGTCATCAATGGTAGACATGAATGTGTCAGAAAGGTCTATATTTTCGGAGGGATGGTCCTCGTTAAGTGCAGAAGTACTCTCGGCCTCTTTTAGTCTGTTCCTGGCCATCGCCCTGGTAACAGCGCAGGCTGGATACAAGTCGTCGTCTTCATCATCGGACACGACATCGGACGTGATTTTCTCACAAACAATCGGATCGGCTACAACTTTGCCGCCAGCTAAATCGTTGCCAAGCAACAAGGAAACGCCTTGAACGGGAAGAGTAGGTCGAACACCTACGATAACAGGTCCAGTAATTAAGTCTGACTTCAAATAAATTTTATGAAGGGGAACATCAATGACGCCTAGCTCCACACCCTGTAATAAAACTGACCTACCAGTAAAAGTGTGCTCAGACAAAGGCAATGAACCCTCTAACAGTAAAGTCTGGGCAGCACCAGTATCTCTCAAAATCTGAACAGGCAACGCTTCGCTAGATTCAATGAGTGAAACAAATCCCTGTGACAAAAAGGGCTTATAATGATCCTCCACAAAATCATCAGAACTGGACTTAGAACCCTGAATCTCAGGAGTGTCAGAACAAATCGAATCTAAGGCTTTCCTATCATTTCTAACAGACGCACAGGCCTGTGACTTAAGTTCTTTTTTCTTCTTAAGCTTCAAACACTCACCAATAACATGACCTTTTTTCTTACAATAATTGCATGTAGGAAGCGACCCCACCCCTGGGGATGCCTCAGAACGCTCGGACCTAGGTCCGGACGTAGGACCACCTTGAGATGGTGACTGGGAACTAATGGACGACTGAGACTCTTGTACATTTTTCTTTGGAACATCTGATGTTTTTGCGCTATCGCTAGATTGAGTTTTTGACACAAAATTTTTCTCATGAGTGAGAGCATACGTATCAGACAAAACAGCGGCTTCTTCAAGAGTTTTAACATTTTTGTCTTCCAAATGAGTTCTTAAATCTTGATGTACACACTCTTTGAACTCTTCTATCAGAATTATTTGACGCAAATTATCAAATGAATTGGGAATTTTCTTAGATCGAAACCACTGATCAAATAAATCCTCTTTTTCTCGAGCAAATTCAACATATGTTTGATTTTCAAACTTTTTGTACTTTCTAAACTTTTGTCTGTACGCCTCAGGTACTAACTGATATGCTCTCAAAATCGTGTCCTTGACCTTGTCATAGTCTGAACTCTCAGCAATACTGAGCGCCGAGTACACTTCAGCCGCTTTGCCAATAAGTACGCTTTGTAATAAAGTTGGCCAAAAATCACGTGGCCACTTCAGATTGGCCGCGATTTTCTCAAAATGTGGAAAATATTTGTCCACGGACTTTTCTTGAAATTTTGGTACTAATCTGATGTTTTTGGCGGCGTCGAATTCAGACTTGACAGGCGAAGGAACAGGATTTTCCTTAGCGCTTTTCTCTAACTTTAACTTTTCTAACTCAAACTGGAGTTCTTTCTCGTGCATACGTTCCTGTTTCTCTCTTTCTTCCTTTTCTCTTTCAAATTGTCTTATTTTTTCTTCTTTTTCAAATTGTCTTTCTTTTTCTTCTCTTTCAATTTGAAATTGTCTTTCTTTTTCTTCTTTTTCAAATTGTAATTGTATTTTCATTTTCTCTAATTCAAACTCAAATTTTGACATTTTGGTTTCGCTTGAAACAGGTTCAACAGGAAAATCGTATGACGAAAAGATTTCCTTAGCTAAAAGCTCTTTAGCCACAATATTTCTAATTTCTTGTTTTCTCATAGAAGATTTTACATCTAACTTCAAGTGAAGACCTAAACCAATCAAATCATCTTTTTTCAATGATTCGAACTCATCTACAGTCGGCGATTTCAAAAATTCAGTGACCGAAAATACCATGATTGATTTCTGCTGGCAAAAGTTTTGAGAATTTTCCTTTTTTAAAAAAAAACGAACTTTACGTAAAGTGCAAATATGCAGAGATTACAATCCCGGACGAGCCCCCAATTCTGTTATGGGTCAGAATACCCCAAAACGCCAGCAAAAATCAGACAAAGACAGAATATAAATTTACAAGTTTAATTATGTACAATATATATATATTTCAAATGATTACAACTTACAATACAATGTCCGGATCAAAGTGTCCGTTACGGTCCACAAAGTCTATCGAATGTATGGTTTCCGGTAATCACAAACGTTCTCGAAAGATCGGTGTCCAAACGTTGTTAAATGGATTAAAGTCTCAACAAATAAAGTGTCCCAGTATATCAGAATAGATGAATGAATCGTGTCTACGAATGTGTACGAATGCCCCTTCAACACAGTTCCTCAGAGGTATTTATACTTAATACCAATGAATTTACCAGAAGCTTCTAGAACAATGACTCATTACAAATGATTAACAATAGAGTAAATTCTAGAAATCACAGTCATGTGATAATAATGATGTAACAAAGAACATACTGGAATATTCTCTAATGAAATAAACATGACATAGTAAAATCTAGAAAGAATTATTATGAAATCATAATATAATATGACTAAGTACATGTGTACCTACACATAAAGTAAAACTAATATAACACATGACCCACAACAATATTCACAAATTCAAATTAGACTTTCTAGTTTTTGAAATTTTATTTACAAACACTTACACATGTACAATTCACAATAGAAATCATATTTGGTCTTTTGTTAAATAAAAACATGCAATAATGTAAGCAAACAGTTGGTGTCAAGGTCACTTGGTGCTGGAAAAGTTATAGGACTATGTACGATTTGAATATACAAATTGGATGATGACTTGACCATGCATCATGGACAATATATGATAGAATATTGAATTTTATCATCTTCTTTTTTTAATAGAATTTCAGAAATTATAAGACAAAGAATATATTTTACATTTTTCTATATTTGAATGCATTATTATGATTGCAGTTTCTGTATTAAACTGAGTTTGGTCATGGTTGACCTAGTTTTTAAGAAATTGTGTCTTGCATGATCAAATTTTACCTTCTGACATGAGACTTTGTATTACTTGCAATACAAAATATTCTTGTTGAAATTATTACTATCTATTTATGGCTTGAATTTTTGGGAACATTGTAAAATTCAAGAAGTAAGCATGTTTTAAAATTTACTTTAACTTATAGTTATTAAGATCTTTTATCGCATGGTTAGATAAGGTTGGAGGTTGAGCAGATTTTAAAAACTGCTTTTGTTTCAAAATTGTCAATAACGTTCCAGAGGGAACAAATAATTAAACACTGTTAAAAAGAATTCTTTTTTACCAACGTTTCGGCCTTAAAGGCCTTTTTCAAGGTTTAACGTAGTCAAAATCTAGCGTCACATCCTTCATTTCATTCGAATTGCAATTGTTTGTGGGCTTCTCTCTTATGACGTCACAGTGTTGACGGCGACGTCGCGGCGGGAATGCCTGGTCTCATATGTGCTGTACTGTCATAATCCGGCCAGAGGATTCCTAATTTTTATGTGAACAATTGCAATTTCTATGTGAACAATTGCAATTCGAATGAAGTGAAGGATGTGACGCTAGATTTTGACTACGTTAAACCTTGAAAAAGGCCTTTAAGGCCGAAACGTTTGCTTTTGTTTCATTTCACAAATATTTTGCTACTTTACAGATGAATCATAAATTATAGAATTGTTTAAAATTTGTATATGATCATACATAGTCCTTCTGTAGATGAAAATAAAGTGCTATCAAAAATATAGCACTTTTTTTGGCAAATAATGAAAGGTACAAATCACTTTGGCTTCTGTCGTGTAAAAGTGCGGACTGTTGTGACATTTTTTCCCACAGCCTCGTACGTCTATAAGAGATAAGAATTGAATGATTATAAGTTACCGTTTAAAATTTATTTTTACTTTTTGCTACCTTAGCAGAGATAATAAAGTACATGTATCAAGATATTTAAAATTAATGAGAATATAGAAATTGATTTTATTTTCTCAAAGATTCTATATTTTACACTTGTCCATAATAGATTAAAAGACAGTCAGAAAAATAGATATGTATATTCAAAAAATTGCTTTTGAATCAAATGATTTTACTTGTAATAGTAACTGGATGTTATGCATAACATGTTTGAAGATGTTAAATTTTGCATTTAAAATCATGATTTTTTTTATTTGAAAATACTTAGTATAAATGAGATTGAATTGAATTTCTTTATTTTGTTATCTGTAAATGGTACAATTTGCAATTAAAAAGATAGAGTGAAAATATTACTACTGTGATATTACTATCATAATAAAATACTTTGTTTTTCTTACCACTGTCATTGTGTCCTTATTTATAAGCCTACGTGTGACTTTGGAGTTAGGTTTATTGGCATCGGTGTAAGTCTGATAATTAACAAGATGTCCTCCCTCCATTATAAACTTTGACTGCAATGGAAAACCAAAATAATTGATTGATATTACTACCTTCCAATTTCTCAAATTTGATATTTAAGACTGAACCTCAAAGTCTACAGGGATATCACCCCCTAAATTTGAGTACTTCTTGACCTACAACGATGAAAATTCTTTTTTTTTTTATTAAAACACCACATACATGTAAGCAACACACAGACAAGGACATCTTTAGCTCGACTGCATTTTAGTGCAAGAGCTATTGCTATACCCCTGGCGTCGGCTTGTCCGAATTAGATGATAAGGTAAATGTTAAGATCACACAATTTCCTCTCCTATATTCATATTTTGTTGGTTCTTTTTGTTGTTAATGTTTAATTATACTTTGTTTAATATTACCAGATGGGGGATATAGCCCCTGGGGTGGGGATTTTTTAAATTATTTCAAACGATAATGCAAATGTTAAGATGATAAGGTAAATGTTAAGATAGCAATATTGCCTTTAATGGCCAATATTAACAAAGTACAAGTGTTACATGTTCCAAACATACATGGTGGATGTATCTTTGATCAAACTTTCTTAAAAAGACCGTGACCTACTTTTTCCGCTTGAGTGATTTTGCCTTTAAAAGCCAATATTGAGCAAAGTATAAGTGCTACATGTTCCAAAGTTACATGGCAAATGTATCTTTGATCAAACTTTCATAAAATGACCATGACCTTCTTTCCCTCTGCTCGAATGATTTTGCCTTTAAAAGCCAATATTGAGCAAAGTATAAGTGCTACATGTTCCAAAGTTACATGGTAGATGTATCTTCGATCAACCTTTCATAAAATAACCTTGACATACTTTTTTCCACTTGAGTGATTTTGCCTTAAGAAGCTTAGAATGAGCTTTAATCGAACTTTCATAAAATTACCTTGACCTACATTTTCCGCTTGAGTGATTTTGCCTCTAGAAGCCAATATTTAGCAAAGTATAGGTGCTACATGAGTATACAATTGTGTACATGTATAAATATATAAATCGGAGAAAAAAGTGAGCTTCAGAAATTGGCTGTCATTAAAGACATTATGCTATGCAGTCGAGCAATAGGTGACTCTGGCAACTATTTTTAGATGTCATCACCTTATGTCATCATCTTATGTCATTACCCTTCGTCCGGCGTCTGTCTGTCCGTCTGTCTGTAAACAATTCTTGAGCTCGCAACTCCTCTGAAACTATAGGAGATAGAAATGTAACTCCTTTTGCATTACACTTGATCTGTGGTCTAGTTGTGCACCTGACATTTTTTTTAGCCTCTGACCCCCAGGATCCTAGAAAATGGGCATGGTCATTTTCTCCTATATATAACTCTATGTAATCTTGTGCTCGCAACTCCTCTGACACTATAAATGAAGGAGACTTAATTCTTTTTGCAATATGATGGGGGTGTGGTCTAGTTGTGCACCTGATATTTTGTTTGTGCCCCTGACCCCCAGAGTCTTAGAGAAAGGGTGTGGTCATTTTCTCCTATAAAACTCTGTAATCTTGCGCTCGCAACTCCTCTGACACTATAAATGATGGAGACTTATTTTATTTTGCAATATGATGGGTCTGTGGTCTAGTTTTGCACCTGATATTTTGTTTGAGCCCCTGACCCCCAGGGTCTTAGAAAATGGGTGTGGTCATTTTCTCCTATATAACTCCATGTAATCTTGTGCTCGCAACTCCTCTGACACTATAAATGATGGAGACTTATTTTTTTTTGCAATATGATAGGTCTGTGGTCTAGTTGTGCACCTGATATTTTGTTTGAGCCCCTGACCCCTAGGGTCTGAGAAAATGGGTGTGGTCATTTTCCAGTATATAGTTGTGCATGTATGATCCATGATGCTACATTTTCCAGTATATAGTTGTGCATGTATGATCGGCTTGACCGTCTGTTTGTCCAAGGCAAAAACTTTGACATTAAGCATAACTTTTGAATAGCAAGTGATAGGGCTTTGATATTTCATATGTGTTTTCCTCGTGACAAGACCCACCTTACCATTGATACCAATATTTTTTACCTTGTGCCATTGACTTCGACCTACTTTTCAAATACTTTAACATTGGGCATAACTTTTAAATGGTACAAAATGTTATTGATAGGACTTTCATATTTCACATGCGTATTCCTTGTGACGAGACCTCATCGATACCAATATTTTTGACTTTGTGACCTTGACCTTTAATTCACTTTCTGAATAGTAAATGGTGTTAGTTCTAACTAAGAAGCCGACGGGGCCATTCATGTTTCACAAAATACCTCTTTCAGTCGTGGGTAATTCTAGGTTTTTTATCGTGTTTTGTGACAGGTAATGAAACGAAAACATGTGACCTGTTCGGAAAAAGCTAAACACCCCTTATTTGAAAAGCACACTAAAGCACAACAAGAGACACAAAAGGGACAAAGGAAACCAAATAGGCCAGCCAAACATCAAACACAAAAGTAGCTTACCTTGCATTTCTTTCCATCGAACGACGTGTCGTTGATCTCAGTGTCAAGCTTGAATTTGACAGAGTGTGTAAGATATGAAGTACTGAGCTTAAGTTCCCACGTTTCCCCTTCTAGACGAATGTCCTCATGAGTTTTTGCAGATGCACCAACTTTTCTATGTATTACATCCATATCTAAAGAAAGTTATATTAATACGATCATTCAATATAAGTACAAGTGTATACTTCAGCATCCATATCTATAGATACGATCTTTCTGGCTGATATAATTGAAAGTAATGTGTGTCCATGGATTCGTCCGAGGTCATGTTCTCCGGACTTTTTTTTCTGAAGCTTTATAAGATATTTGATTGAAAACTTGGCAAACGACTTGATATCAATTGGCGTATGATCCAATCCGAGTTTCTGGAAATTGACCTATTTTAGCGGAGTAATGTTCCTTGAGCATAGAAATTTTCAACAATTTTAGTTTTCCGGACTTTTTTTTCGCAGCCTTTGCAGCTATTGAATTGGTACGCTTAATTGGTCAAGGTTTCAATTAAGACTTTCTGGAAATTCCGGACTATATGACAGGTACTCTGAATATCGGTCGGATGTATGGATGTAACATGCAAAAGCTTGATGAAGCCAGCAAAGCACGGACTGTTTTTCGTATGCCCTTTGTTTTTATATATCTTTACACATTTATCTGTATGTTAGGCCCCTGCGTTTTGCTGTCTTGTTTGTGTGGTCATCTGGTAATCATTCACAGCAATCTTGAATTCATCGAGTCCTCTTAATGGTAAACGAAAAAGCGGTAGGGTTGTGTGCACGCAGTTCGGAAAACCACACCATTTGCTACTTACTAGTACAATGGCAGATGCCGTTCTTAGTCGGCAAAGATTAGCATTGGTCTCGTTGGTTTATGTACAGCCTTTTGTGTTTGATGTTGTAAACCTTGTCCCCTTTGCACCTCTTTCTGTGTATATCTACTATGTGTCTAGAATTTTTGATGTGAGAGCTAAAACCGGGTCTTTTTTTTTAAATCCCTCTTTTCTGACATAAATATCTAGTACATGGTATACAGCATCCGTGCTCCGCCGGATTGAGCAAGATTATGTTTGCGACACCGATGAGTTTCAAGGAGGACAAGTGGTCAGGGTCCTGTCTTCTCTCACAAGATTTGGACAGTGCCCGTTATTGAGTTTTGTCAGTATGTAACTCTTGAACATGCGCAAATACAAGGCTGTAGACGGATCAATCACCATTTTAAGTGGTTCTGGTGCATTTTCGATGGAAATTAAGTTTAACGTGAATCATCCCTCTCTTGTTAACAAAGTCAATATGAAAGGCAGGTTGTTGAATTCTCACACACTGCATGTATACACCCTAATGACACTGACTGTCACATGAACACCTCACTCTATGACAAACGTGACGACTTTAATATCAGCATCCCTTCGTCGCCTTCTTATGGCGTGTTCATATCTCAATTGATACGTTATGCCAGAGAAAGTACCAAACACAGATTTTGTTCTGAGAGCTAGACGTTGTTCAGATAGGGATACGTTTGTGACCCACTAACATCGTCACTGAGGAAGTTCTACGGTCGATACGGGGAACTCGTCTTACTATGATGTCCCATTGTCCAGAATGGTGGATGGTATTCTGTTTCAGACCATTTGAACCACCCAACCACAGAATATGCTTATATCTTCCGAAATGGAAGTAACCGGATGTGACAATTCTACCGAATCGAAGCAACGGGTGTTGCATGCAATCGGAGATGTCGACTCTTCCTGGACACCTGGTCTAACTCCCATACTGAATTAAAGAAGATCCTGACGATAATCTCAACAGCACTCACAATAGAGCACCAAATGGAGCATCGACGGACCCCTAGCAAGCTAGAGGTGGGACCAGGTGCCCGGGAGGAGTAAGCATCCCCTGTTGGCTAGCCGCACCCGCCGTCGATGTTCACATACGAAAATGAGAATATATAAAATACATGCACTGTCTATGGTTCTGTCTACTGAAAGTTCACTTCTTTGCATGTGGTGGAGGTTTTTTATTTGTTGCTTTGGTTCCTGTTTTATCCTGATTTTGTATGCCTTCGGTTTATGATTTTTGAGTTATCGATTTTGTACTTTGTATGGGGATAAGCTGAGAAAAATTTTGTGGAATTTCCAGAGGGTCTTAACTAGATCTACAAAAGCGAAATCCTTGATTCATAGAAGCTTCTTCGATCGTTATTTGTAAATTTCTACTGTGAAAAGCCAAAGAAGATGTACATTCACTAGCGTATCAGATTAGTTAAGATATCTACATGTAATTACCAAATGAAGGTAGTCTAGGAACATCAACGCGAAGCGAGGTAAACTACATTCTATTGAATCCACTCTTCTTTCATCTACATTTCATGAAAAGGTGAAAAAATCCTACATACTATATGATTAAAGCTCTGCCTTAAACTACGATTTACAACTTGTCTTCAGACGAAGTCAGGGAAACGGATACCAAAATGTGCATATAACACTGTAAAGTTACATGGTTTATTCTATTTTTGACAGTAAGTATTTTAAATTTCTTTCCCTGACATGGTCGCCATAGCACTTTCTATATATAGGCATAACCTCAGACAGTGCATGTTTTGTAGATGTTGTTTTTTGTTTCGTGCGTGAATATCGACGGCAGATGCGGCTAGCTAGACAGGGGAGCTTACTCCTTTCGGCACTTGGTCCCACCTCTAGCTTGTTAGGGGTCCGTCGATGCTCAATTTGGTGCTCTATTGTCAGTGCTCTTGAGATTGTCGTCGATCTTCTTTATCTCTTTTGATGATCACTTGAATTTCGCGCGAAGTAGCGTCGTCAAACTTTTGGACCCATCAGAGTGGTGGCGGCGATGGTGGTATGCGCTTGACCCTTTTGATGATAAAGTTGTGGTGGTGAATGTACAGAAGATGGTGGTGAAGGAGGAGGAGGAGAAGAGGAAGGGAATTTATTCAGTTACTATGTACACCAATTAACTCCGCCAATACCATCTCCACTACCACCATAACAATGAGAGGGTCCACGTCTACCCGCCAGACTACTTGTATTTTGGTCAAAACAAGAATCAGTGAATGAAATTTAAACAGGAAATCACGAAACCATTTTTAAAACCACAATCGAAAGGCTTACGACTTTTGAAAAAAAAAAACAAAAACAAAACAAAACTTCACCCATTCTGCTACGTCTTTTGGTACATTTTTGGACATAATAATTTTCATACTTTTTGGTCATATTACATTGTTTAGACTAAGGATCACTGACGAGGGTTTAGTACCCGAAACGTGCATGTCTGGTCCGTGTTGTTCAGTTATCAATAAAGATCGTAAAAAAGTTCCCCGCGAGGGGTTTGACAGTAAGTATTTTGAATATTTTTCCCTGACATGGTCGCCATAGCACTTTTCTATATGGACACGACCTCAGACAGTGCATACGTTTTAGATATTGTTTCATTTTCGTACGTGAACATCAACGGCGTGTGCGGGGATTCTTACTCCTCCCTGGCACCTGGTCCAACCTCTAACTTGCTAGGGGTCCGTCGATGCTCAGTTTTGTGTTCTATTGTGAGTGCTGTAGAGGTTATTGCCAGAATCTTCTTTAAAGCAAAGAAGGGTTCCCCAACAACACCAGGTTGCAGCACCCACAGCAAAACCCCAAAACACGCAATGCAAAAAAAAAAACACAGAGCAGACAAACACAGAAAGAGACGCAAAAGGTACAAGGAACGTCAACACACAACACAGAAACATCAAACACAAAGGACTACACATAAACCAACGAGACCAATGGGCAACCGGTGCCGACTTAGGACGGAAATAGCAGAAGGTGTGGTTATCCTGGATTACGTGCGCACAACCCTCCCACTTTTCCGATTACCCAGAATTCTCGAAGAACGTACAATTGTGGTGTAAAACAACCTCATCACTGTCAGATGACCACACACAAACAAGACCGCAAAACGCAGGGGCCCAAGCAACACAGATGAATATGTAAATAGATATAAAAAGAGGGCGTACGTAATACAATCCGTGCTCTGCCGCCGCGAGCTCATGTATGTTATCACCCGAGGAGTGCGACTGACGTTCAGAGAGGACATGTGGTCGGGCCCTGTCTTCTCTAAAGAGGTTTGGACAGGGCCCGTCATGGAGTCCCGTCGTCACAATCAGTCAGAGTGCAAATTTTAAGAATGCGCTGGAACCAGACTGTAGATTGGTCAAGTACCAAGCCTAGTGTCCGTCTGGTGACATTAGAATCATATCCACGGTATAAAAGGCGTTTGATGATTCTGACGCATTTTCGATAGTTATGTTGGCTATCTTTGATCCTTCTTATCTTGTTAATTATGTTACCATAAAATGCAGGTTGTGAAATACCCAAAGTAATATACTCTGTTGCCTGTATTGGTCAGAATTTCAAAAGAAGTTGACAGTAATTTTTGTAAAATTTCCAGAAAGTCTTTACTAGTTTTTGAAAGCGAAAACCTTGTCCTAAAATTTTCTTGGTAATTTGTAAATTTCTACTATGGAAATCCAAAAAATCAGTACATGCTCTAGCATACCGGATGAGCTGTGAAATGTAGATACCATAGGACGGTAATCTAGGAACATCACCGTCAAGCCAGAGGGAAATTTACTATGTTAAATCCAAAATCATCTCTTTTGTCATACACACTTGTATGAATCTCTCCATCAACAATTTTGATATTTAGGTCCAAAAATGGTGTTTCTGTGTTTTTAGGGTTTACCTTGTTTTGAATCAATTCTTGTGGATAAATAACATTTTTATACTTTTCAAAAACAGGATTGTCGATAGTAAGAATATCATCCAGGTACATAGAAGTACCAATGAAACATTTCACATCATCATTTTTTCTTTGCTTTTGAATATTTTGGATAAATTCCTTTTCATACGTGTATGAAAATAAATCTGCAACAAGAGGCGCACAAGTAGTACCAATAGGAATCCCTACAACCTGCTTGTAGAGTTTCTCACCAAATCTTACATAAATATTGTCCAAAAGGAAGGACAATGCAATACACAGATCACCTAATGTCTATGATTGTATGATTTGTAATTTGTGGCGGAAAAAAAAACCCCTTCGATTCAGATGTACAAATATAAGTTTTCCCCCTCTCGATCAAAACACCATTTAATGAGTTTGGACAGTCAATCATTATTTTATCGTGAGGAAGCGTGGTGTACATATTAGAAAAGTCGTATGAAAAAATCGTATTTGCTTCAAAATTTCTTGAATTTATTGAACTAAAGGTAAATACAACTTACTCATTGCTTTCATAAAGTTGTCCATTTGATCGTCGTCCTTTTCCAGAATCCAATACCCTACTAGTTCAGACATTACCTTTTATCTACAAAATAGAGATCATAGGATTTACGCTCCTCAAAGCTCGAATTCATACGTGATTCCAAAAGAGAAGAATAAACTAAAGTAATCGATGTTGCCATTTTAGAGAATTTTTCCGAGTATTGTTGATGAATAGCTTCAGTAGTTATTGGTTTTTGGAGATTAAACAGTTTCGCTTTCAAAGAATATATAAAAAATATTATCTGAATAATTTGCATATAAATGATCGAATAAATAAATAGGTTATATCAATTCCAGGTAAATTCTATTGATTTCTGAATCCATCTACACAATAAATATTTTCTTACTTTTCAAATTCTGTCTTTTAGAATCCCTCCTTGCAAATTGTAGACTATTCTTTGTCAAAGTGAACTATGTTGCTTCCCTATGATATATACAGTTGGTTACTAATGAGGAGATAATTGCCATCCCTATTAGTCCTTGGGCCAAGAAAATCCCAGACAATTTACACTATCAAAGTGGAGGCGTTTAGGAAATTATTTATCCAATGTTATGTGCACATGTAAAAGAAAGGAGGCGATCTCCAACAACACTCGGTTGCAGCACCCACAGAAAAACCTCAAAACACCCAATGAAAAGCACAGAGTAGACATCCACAGAAATGGACACAAAAGGTAGACGGAACACCAACCCACTCCATAGAAACATACACTGCACAAAAAATTTAAGGGAGCAAATTTTCTGCTTTCATATCACACACGTTTGCAGCTGCTTATTCTATATAATGAACATAAATGTATCAAGACATATTTAATAGTCATTTCTTTGTTGCCAATGTCTGTATTGAACAGATTAATAATATACACATGATAAAACTTAATGATGTAGCCTTGCTTATCCCAAAAGATTTTACAAGCTATGTACCATTACATTACAATGGGAAAATCGCTCCTTTAATTTTTTTTGACTCATTTTTATTTCAAACATACGTAACTCACGCCACATGGGAGAGGAAAAATTGCTTTGGAATTTTCTTCATGAATTATAGAATTGGAACACTTCCGTATTATGCAAATATTGAACAATTTCAGGGCATCATATTGTACATTTTGTTTACTGTACTAGTATAATACTTCAGCGTGTTTGAAACATCAAAATCTTAGGATGACAGAAAATTGAATTTGAGAGGAACATGTTCAGTATTTTTAGATTTCTGTCCGCATGTGAAAAAAAAATATCCGCAGAAATAACCACAAAATGGACACGGAACTCCAACTCACACCATAGAAACATATGCAACTCATGTTTTATTTTAAACATATGTAACTCACACCACATGTGAGTATTGAACAGTTTCAGGGCATCATATTTTGTATATCATATTTACTAGTACATTTGTTAAACGTCTTTAAATTCAATAGCATCATTTAAAACCTGATAAATTTACAGCATGGACAAGACATGCAAGTTTCGGGTACTAAACCCTCGTCAGTGATCCTCAGTCTAAACAATGTAATATAGCCAAAAAGTATGAAATTTATTATGATTGTCCAAAAATGTACCAAAAGATGTAGCAGAATGGGTGGGATATGATGCTACAGGACCCACGTGTTAGAAATTTTAAGAATTTTTTAACAGAAAATTTCAAATGCGTTGAAGAGACAGACGATCAACCGAAGTTGATCGAACTTGGCTACATGTGCCCTCGGGGACTCTTGGTCCACCAGCAGTGACACTCACCAAGTAGTTCAAATGTTAAACGTTTTTAAATTCAATAGCATCATTTAAAACCTGATAAATTTACAGCATGGACCAGACTATATTACTTCAGCACGTTTGAAACATTAGAATCTTAGGATGACAGAAAATTGAATTTTAGAGGAAAATTTTCAGTATTCGTAAATGTCTTTCCGCATGTAAAGAAAAAACCAATTTGGCGCCTAAGAATTTAATTTCTCTCAACAATGAAGGGCTCAAAATTTGCTGTAGTGTAACGAAATCAACCATATCAAATGAAATACTAGGATGTTGCCAAACATCATCAGTTCGAAGGTGCAAATTATTTAACAAGGATGTTGGAAATTAATTCATAGTAGGTGTACATAATTGTACACACTTCTATTTCTGGCATAAATTATCTTCCAATTATCAAGAGTGGGAGGAATCAAGATACCTGTGAATACAAGATCGAGTTCGTGTGTATTTCTGTTACTTTCAAAGAGGGGAAGATTCTCGAAATCTCTTAATGCTGAAATGAATTAAATTAAGGACATATACTGTTTATTCAGTTTTAGGATCGATTTCCTTTAGATTTGAATCAGTTTCATCTTACTGTATGTAAAAGAGATAAGTAGTAACACTTGATGTTGTTACCATATAGGAAGAATATACCTTTACAAATATAATACTATACAAATTTTTCATTTTCAAACATTTTTCGAATACCTTCATAATGCAAATTAGATTTTTTCTTTTAAGTCAGACATGCAGAATATTTCCCAAATAATAGCTGTTTATTAGACATGTTTTCATTTCAAAAGAAAACTAAGTACTTTTATGTCATATAATTTTAAAAGCATAATTTGATTTTATCAATATTTTAAACAAAAACAAATATTGCAAAAGCAATGCACTTTAATCAGGTAGGAATAAACAGGTACAACATTTTCAGTCCGTGATATAATATAAACTAACATTATTTCTATATGATTTTATATTATATGACTTTCGGGATCTCTTCAATGTGATGACTCAAAATTTTGGGTGCCGGATATGTCCTTTAAATTGACGTTGCAGAGATTTCGCCTATATTGCTTTGCACAGCTTTTATTCTTTTTGTTCAATCTTAAAAGATTCTTTTAGTATCCTTGATTCTTACTTTCTTGTTTTTACCATGCCTTTAATTTGAAACGTTTGAAATATTCTCGAAGAAGGTAAAGAGATGGAACACTTCCGTATTATCAATATAAACACTTTTATCCTGATGCAGTGTGGAGCAGTTGAACTCGTTCCCCAAATCACGGATGTATTCAAGTGTATTAATTCTTCTTTCCTGATCTGTCGCATGAAAGAAGCTTTGTTTTAGCATGTAAATATTTTTTTTTTGGGGGGGGGGACTTTCTTTTTTTTTTTACAACATATCGAAATTAACATCTCAGCACCATCCATCCAAAACTATTTTGAACATAGATTTGATTAATACATAGAATGGACTTGTAAAATAGTTTTGGAAATTTAACAATAACTATTCTGAATTTCTTCAAAATTATGGACAACTCCAGAGAATGTGTCATCGGGAATTTCAGTTCCTTCATTTTACGGTGACCTTTAACGCATCCAGTGTACAAATGAAGATCTCGCTGACATCTCGTCCATTTAATCAGTGTTAAAATTATCTCGGTAATCTTCGGCATCGTCTCGATTGTTTCCATGGGTTAGATAGAGGTTGGCACGTTGAGCTTTGATGTTGGAAGCCAACTGTTTTGTTGCATTATGGTATATTTAGGTATAGATATGCCGCAATTCTAACTATATAATACACTTGATATTTATTTGTAGAATGGGTACCTTAAACAAAATCAGAAGGATCAAAGGCATATCAAACTTGAACCATGCAAAAAATAAATGTAAGAAAATAGTCGGTCGCCCACGTTACCGAGGATATGATCCTAAAGGCATAAAAAAGCACAAGGTATGGTACTGGACAATTCTACAGTTTTGATCTGGTCAGTGTCTTCCCAACGATCACACTGGCCAAACATGACCAAACGTGATGGCGGGACTCCATCATTGTTTAAATCTCGTTAGAGAGGACTGGGTTCTGATTCTCTGTCCTATTTGAAAGTCAGACTTCTCGGGCTCGAATCAGCCAGCAGACCAACGACTGTTATACGTATGTCATATATTTGTTTAGATACATTTACGTAGAATCTATGTTACAAGAGGCAGTTGCGTTTAACTATCTCGTTTGTGAAAAGTTTCATGTTTATTCAACAATTGTGCGTCTGTGGAGATCTCTGTGTATCCAGATAAGTTGGAGGGTTGTGTGCACGTAATCCAGATAACCACACCATTGCTTATAGCTGATGGGCGTCTAAAGTCGGCGCCGGAAGCACAATGGTCTTCTTCCTTTCATGTGTTGTCATTCATGTTTGATGTTTCTGTATGTCTATTTTGATTGCTTAATTTGTTCTAGACTAGTGAATATTGCGTCTTTTTGTGGTTTGTAGTTTTGTCTTGTATGTTTGTCATTTACATGTCACTCTCTATTGGGTTTGTTTTGCTGGGTGTGTGCAGGGTGATCTTGCTGGACATCCTTCCCTTTCATTTTATTGCATAAGCTACTTTATTAAATGATAAGGAATTATTGCCGATTTTGTTTATTTCTGATTAGTGGAGACGCTGTTTGATAGAGTGTGCATCAGAGTGAGTTGACCGCTAACGCTCCAAAGCGGTCTATTCAGGATTAGCGCGTGCGTTGATTTTTGTTGTGTTAGATCTTTGACTTCGTGTATCATTACAATGCAAATGTTAATAACATCCTAATGATTTGATTAATTCGGCCTCGGTCAACCAATACCTGACCATGTCTGTATAGTCACGAGTAGACCTCATCAAAAGTCAATAACTGTATAATATCGTATCTACAGGAAATTTGGAGCCGCACACTCTCTGCAGACTAAATGCGCAAAATTTAATTTGATTTAAAAAAAATATAACAAGGGGATGGAAGCATCACTGATGAAGATTGAGTACCGAAACACGTGTCTAGTGCACAATAAATTGGTTTGAAATTTTCATCAAGAAGGCATATAGAGTTGGAGCACTTCCATATTATGGTCATTGTCCATAGTAAGGTTCCCGCATCTTTTTTGAATGATATGCAACGGTAATAGCGTTGACTACACCATTTAAATCGAAAAAGACAATGTCTTGTATTCATTCTGTTTTGCGTCCAGCTACATGTACCAACCAGTCAGTGAGAAAAATAAACAAGCAGTGTAGTACCATGTGAAATCTGACTGAAACTTGTTTGAAAATTATTACCAAGTATCTTCTTATTAAACAAAACCAATCAACAGAAACAAAAGTCGTCGTAAAAGCCAAATCAAAATCTTAATCAAATCAAATACCAAAACTTACTAAATCAAATCAAATACAATCCAAATAGGTCGTAGCCAAAATATTCCTTAAAATAATGCCAAAGTAAAATATCAAACTAAATTTCAACTAAATCAGATAGACAAAATGTTTCTATTCTTTTCTTTGAAGTCGGAAGCCAACTAGAGAGGCTTTACAAGCCAGAAAGTCTGGCAGAATACTGCACTGAGCTCGCTGAACGCTCGCTTTATATACTGCTTGATCACATGGCAGTTACCGAACTATGATATTACAATCAATCTAATTGGCTAAAGATAAGAGTTCTTATCTATGTATCTATAAACAGCATAAAGGTAAACTTGGAAGAATGAAAATAAATTAATGTTGATGACATAGGCCCGTTCTGCTACATTCCTCCCCCCTTATAAAGAAAATGTTTACATTTCTTAACAACCAAAGTGATATAGTTCATGACAAATAAAAAAATGATGTGATTGAAAAACGTAATACATATCGAATTTTTATGGCATATCATTCCTACAACTATAGAATCAAAATCAGTAAAGCATTCTAAACATGATAATATCAAAAATAATAGGACATATTTTCATGTGAAAGATAAAGTGTCAAAACGTTTGTATCTGAAACTGAAATACATGTAGTTATAGGAGCAAATATTGATTGAAGCTAATTGCAGCAAGTGAATATGAGCATGACATGTGATAAACAAGAAGAATATATATAAACAAGTCATATAAACGAAAAAGTCATTTCCTGAAAAAGAAAAGAAAGTTAATGTCAGTAGTTCATAGCACTGTGGAAGGACTAGACATCGGACGCGAAAAAGTTCATTATTTCACACTGTAACGGACGCGAATATTCGAATGTTCATCACTGCTACACTTACGGACGCGAAAAATGTTCATGTAGGTTGAGTAATCTTCATGATAACTGGATCATTCACTGAAAACGGATTAGTAAGTTGATTCGAAGGGTACATCATCGGTCATCGCTGGATATATTTACGGAAAATGCATCGGAATTCGCCAACGTCTGGGTCCCAATACGTCTGGAATACGTCACATCTATCCGGTAACTGGATCCGGTCATCTCATGGTCAAAATAGACCTCTAGAATCGGACTATAACTTAGTCCGGTAACTCTAACTGTCATCATAAACATTGACAGTACTCGTATACAGAAACGAAGTTCCCAAATTTCAATACCAAGTTCAAAACTAAATACAATAAACCACCAACTATCAAGAAGATAAATGAGCCGCACTGCTGAGAAATTCAAATAAAACTATATTTCCTCAAAAGACAACAACAAAAATAAATGACAAAATGTCAAACTAAAGTCCAACTAAATCAGATAGACAAAATGTTTCTATTCTTTTCTTTGAAGTCGGAAGCCAACTAGAAAGGCTTTACAAGCCAGAAAGTCTGGCAGAATACTGCACTGAGCTCGCTGAACGCTCGCTTTATATACTGCTTGATCACATGGAAGTTACCGAACTATGATATTACAATCAATCTGACTGGCTAAAGATAAGAGTTCTTATCTATGTATTTATAAATAGCATAAAGGTAATAAGTAAGAATGAAAATAGATTAATATTGATGACATAGACCCGTTCTGCTACAGATAAATTGTTTTTACATGCGATATAAAATATGAAAACAATTCTATCGAAAGGAGCAGGTTCGGGAACATGGAAAATCGGCCCTTATTTTAGAATGTTTTAGATTTCGATTGTATTTCGTATCAAGGAAGCTAAACGTGTGGTTGTTTGAAGTACTAAATAAATATTTTAATTTACGTGCAATACACCGAAAGATATGGCTTCAAAATCGGCTGAAAGTCGTAAAATACTGAAAAATCGTAAGAAATAGGCATAATTCTGGTCAAAATTTATGAAAATAAGTAGGGCGCCAGCCCTCACCCAAACTAATTTTTATATAAAAAGCAATCTATCTTTCGATCAACGTAAAATTTATGTTGGGTGAGGGTTGGCGCCTATACTAATTTTAAAGATTTATGCAAAAAATATGGCAATTTTCCTTCATTTTCCGTCCTGCAGAGCAAATGACGTCAAAATGTGACGTCATAACTAACGCACGTGACGTGACGTTTTGACAATGAAAAATATTTACTTTCTATATCGGCAGGTATTTGGGATAAATATAAGAGATACTGAATCATAATTTTCATAAAATTATTTTTCGCAAAAATTTAGGGCCGATTTTGGCAGTTAGTGAACCTACCCCTTTCGTAGAAAACACATGTCATCTAATTAACACAATATTTCGTTGTGCTGTAAATTCAAATTCAAATTCATTTATTGCATTAACTCACTATAAAGTCATCATGCATATAAAAGTAACAACACATTTATATACCCATACTCACATCGTGATCTATATGTGCATTTGAACCTCCTGGGGAGCTTCTTGAATTTAGTTTAATATATCGTGTACAAAATGACCCAAACTATTTATCAAATTCATGTCACCATTATTGAAAATAAAACTCATTTTACTTTCTTCGTCCAGATAAATAAGATTTGGACATTTTTCAAAAAGTATATCAAAGAATTTCTTTCTTTGTTGTTTATACACAGAACAACGTAAAATTACATGTTTTTCGTCTTCAATCTCTCCAGTATTACACTTGTCACATAACCTGTCATTTAATGGAGTAACCGGCCTTGTATGAGCTTATGGGCACTTATACGGAACCGTGCAAGGTCACGCCGTACTTTAAATGACATATTTGAATCCAAATACTCCTCAAGCTCGAAACGTGTTTTAAAGTTACAGTAGTTTCTTAGTTTACCATTTCTATTTTCACAGAGTTTTTCTTCCCAGATTTCTCGATAATTAGCTCTTAATTCTTTACGTAATTTCTTAGTATCATAAGACTCTAAGTTATATTTCAGTAAATAATCAATTGTTATCCATGATCGTCCGCCTTTGATAAAGGCTAAGGGCTCAAAACCTACCGGCATGAGGACGCAAAACAGAAAATGAGAAAGAAATAGGTAGCCTTATAAACATTTCATAAGGACCCATCAGTTATTAAGTCTCATAGTCGAGAAGGCAAGGCAAAATAATTAGATTTTCCACAGGAACGGTTGCGAACATCGGAATGAACAAAATTCCGAAGCGAGACCAGGTGCCCGGGGAGAGTCAGCGTCTCCTGATTGCATGAAACGTCCGTCGTAACAGCTAAATGGAAACCTGTCAATTCGGTGATTATCTCGATGTATATTTTGATGTACAGATCAGGTAAGTATGTCTTGTTTGGTGACGATGACATCCATTCAATCACAATGTAGAATGTCACTAATTATCCTGGAAAGAGGGATCTCATATATGCTTTAAATTTATTAAATCCCTGTAGCGACCGATATTGCCATTTTCTAGCCTTTTTGTAGCCTCCCTATACAGTATGCTCAGCTGCAAACACGGAATGTAATAGTTTACTGGATATGACTAGCCAACAGGGGATGCTTACTCCTCCCGGGCACCTGGTCCCACCTCTAGCTTGCTAGGGGTTCGTCGATGTTTAATTTTGTGCTCTATTGTGAGTGCTGTTGAGATTATCGTCAGGATCTTCTTTAACTCATTTATTTCTTCCTGCACGGCCTATGTGAAGGGTTTTGCCTGCAAATAACAGATGCATGCTGTCCCTGATCTCATCTCTATTGGGGATTCACTTTTGCTTCTTTGCAGAATGTTTAAGTTGATTTTATTGTTTGTTGCAGAAATACATGTATTTTCTCTGTTTTTTAACTCTTTGTCGGTTTGGTAGCCTTCAATGTTCGCTGTGTTTCCATTTGTAATGGAAAATTTCGCTAGTGAATAATAATTATGTTTGGCATCCATAGGGATAAATGGAATGCAGTTTTGATTTATAGTGGGTATCCTAATTATTTCCTCGTTGAATTTATCGAGGTGGCGCTGCTTTCAACGAGTTTGGTATTATTTTCTTGTTCTGAATTCTGATAACCAGAGCCAATGAGCGATTTTCCCCCTAGTTTTTTTTAATAATAAAAGAGAGAAATTCAAATAATATTTCAGCTCACGTTTGGTCTTACGTACTTAGATATTTTATGTATGCATTGTATATGCAACATAATTCATGTGATATTTGAATATGTTTAAACTGAACACGGTGCATTTTTGCAGACCCAATAACAGTGCAATTCGCTCTTGTAATTGACTCTTGACAGACATAATTGTTCTTCGTCTTTCTATTGAACTAATATTGTCTTCGTCTGTTAGTCGGATTTTTCTTTTCTCGTGAGAAAGGTCTGCTTTTATTTTCAAGAATTTGTAAGCCTTTATATTGTAATTTTTAAAATCAGATTAGTGTTTTGTGATTGATTTACATTGATTTACATTCACGGATTCATGTTAAACACTTTCCTTGCTTTTGATGTAAGTGTTCGATCTTCTTTTTGCTTGTTGTCTCTACATGTTTGTAGAGACAAAAAGCCTCTGGCCCCATCTCTAGCTTGCTAGGGGTTCCACCTCTGGCACCCGGTCCCACCTCTAGCTTGCTAGGGGTCCCACCTCTGGCACCCGGTCCCACCTCTAGGTTGCTAGGGGTCCCACCTCTGGCACCCGGTCCCACCTCTAGGTTGCTAGGGGTGTATCGATGCTAATTTTGTGCTCTATTGTGAGTGATGTTGAGATCATCGTCAGGATCTTCTTTAACTCATTTGCTGTTACTGTTTTGTTGTTGTTTTTGTTATTAATTATTGTTGTTAACTGTTTATTTGTTGTTCATTTTATGTTGTTATTATTGTTATATATTGTTATTGTTTATTAAAAAAAGAACCCTCCTTGTTGCTTGAGTATTATCGTTTGACTTTGATGTTGTTCGGCTAGCCAAACAGGGGATGCTTACTCCTCCCGGGCACCTGGTCCCACCTCCAGCTTGCTAGAGGTCAGTCGATGCTCGAATTTGTTCTCTATTGTGAGTGCTGTTGAAATTATCGTCAGGATCTTCTTTAACTCATTTGATGGTGAATTTTTCTATATTAGTCCACCTCTCTGTTATTTTTACTTTGCGTTGTAGGTATTGCAGTCAGAAATAAAAATAAATGAATAATAACCGAAGAAAAATAACATGTGTAATACCCTTTTCTTCATAGACTGTTTCATTTTTACATGTGTTGATCATGAATGTCAAGAATCTGTATTATATAAGAATTTCGAGTAAATATATTTTACAAATGTAAGTTGAATCTTTATTGGATGCTTAATTGATGATCATTAATTTCATTAAGATTTTGTTATGTCTTATATGTTATGATACTTTCCCTTACACGGTCGCCATAGCATTTTCAAAATCGATGCACAAAGTATATAATCCGCGAAGCGGATTATGTTTTGTTTGTGCATCGGTTTTTGTCTATACATCGATAGACAGAATAAATATTACAGTCATTTCTTATGATTAATTTAATTAAATTACTTTCTAATTATCTAGTTTATTTTGCAATCGATGTCATTTTAGCATTGTTGATTTTCAAGTTCAAAACTGGCGACCTAATATTTGAACAGGCCTCACGTACAGGCGCTCGACGTTAGTGACGTCATAATAGGCTACATTGTCTATTCAGCTTTAGATCAAACGCTCCGTACGTTTGTATAGGTGTTATACAGACACTACGGAAATAATTAAATTATATGGAGATAACCTCAGACAGTGCATGTTTTGTGGATATTGATTTCATTTCCTTGCTTGAACATCGACGGTGGGTGTGGGGTCCGTCCATGCTCAATTTTGTCCTCTATTGTGAGTGCTGTTGAGATTGTCGTTAGAATCTCCTTTATCTTATCTGAAAGGTGATTTTTTTTATATCATTGTCAGCTGGTAGGTTTTCATTTATGAAACGATGCAAACAGAATATATAAAAAAGACCATTTTTATTTACAAAAATGATAAACTGTACAGTATGTTTATTATCTATATGACACAAATAGGTTTATGAAATTAATGGCAAAAAGGAGCTAAATTGAAAAGATGGTATGATCGCTGAGCGATATAAGTCCCCTACCAGCCGGCATAAATTTATGTCTTGCATTTCTGCCTAGTACTCCTCAATTAAACATGAATTTAAAGTTATTGTCCGTGCAGCTCACTTCAGAAATTTATGTCCTTTATCGTCTTTTTGTAACTATTCGAGGCTAAACTGCTATCTAGCAACCTCTTTGTGTTGCAGAAAAAGTTCGGAAAATTGAATTTCTTTCAATAACTTCTCGCAAAAGGTAATGTATGACCCATAGTCAAACTTAATGTATAACCATCCAAGACCAAGGTATGTATCATACACCAGAATATCTTATTTGTTGCAGAACAAAGGTCCAGAAAACTGAAGTTTGGAAGTCATGCTTTTTGCAAGTCATCAAGGGGCGTTACTCCTCGAAAAATTGGTCAAACATGCTTAATTTGTAATTATCAAAGACCAAGCTGTTTATCAGATTTCTTCTGAATATCTCCATCCGTTGCAGGAAAAAAGTCCGGAAAACCGACTAAAACTGAATCTTGCAAGACATTAAGGAGGATAACTCCTCGAAAAACAGGTCAAGCGTGACGACAGTCAATCTGTGTATCACATTCCATCTTGATATCTGTATCCGTTGCGGAAGAAAATGCGGAAAACTGAAAAAAAAACTTTATATTACAAGTCAAGGAGTTATACCCCTATATGATTTGAAAAAATTCAGTTTTCCGTTTTCCGGACCTTTATTCCGCAACAGATCGAGATATCCAGGTGAAATTAGAACTTGCTCTGTAGCTATCCAAAACAAAGCTATGTATCAATTTTCATCTGAATATTTCCTTCTGTTGCAGAAAAAGTCCGGAAAACTGACAAAAACCTGAATTTTGCAAGACAAAAAGTGGCATAACTCCTCGAAGAATAGGTCAAACCTGCTCTGTAACTATCCCAGACTAATCTGTGTATCACATTTTATCTTGATATCTCTATCCGTTCCGGAAGAAAGTGCGGAAAACTGAAAAACCCTTTATTTTACAAGTCATCAGGGGCAATAACTTCTCCAAAATTAGGTCAAGCGTGGCGAAAGTCAAAATTTCTCTGTAACTATCCAAGACAAAACTGTTTATCAAATTTTACCTGAATATCTCTATCTGTTGCAGGCTAAGTCCAGAAAACTGACAAAAACTGAATTTTAGAAGTCATCAAGGGGCATAATTCCTCCAAAAAAGGTCAAGCGTGACGAAAGTCTGATAATCGGACAGACGGACAGACGGACCGACGGACAGACGGACAGACAGACCGAGAGGAAACTAAGTGTCCCCTTTGGCGTTGCCGGTAGGGGACCAATACCTGCATATATATTAACTAGTAATGATTGGATCTAATGATAAATAAAATTCAAATCAAAACAGTTATAAAGCTCAGTCTTAATCGATATTTCACTTCAAACATTGATCTTTCTTTAAATGATTGTAAGCAATTCATATCTTAGCAATTCTAATCAAAGAAATGTCAAAACAATTGAAAGAACAGTATAACGAGTAATAACTGTAACTAGTCTAAATTGAAATTAAACCAAGTAGTCATAGCTCCGTTTATATTCAACTGAAACGCTTGAATACTAAAACCCATAGATTCCAGAAAGAATTCAATCATTTGTTGTTTGGCTTGAGACTCGGTCATCTGAAAGAATAAAAGGACTAGACTAAATATTACTAAACATTTGAAGACGTTAAACATGAATTGCATCGATATCTTAAACAGAGAATTTTGACGTAACTCTTTTCCGCTGATAAAAAGGTATCTGGGTCCTGTAGCATCATATCCCACCCATCCTGCTACGTCTTTCGGTACTCTTTTTCGACATAGTAACTTTCATACTTTTTGGCATATTACATTGTTTAGATTTAGGATTTAGGATCACTGATGAGGGTTCAGTACCCGAAACGTGCATGTCTGGTCCACGTTGCCAATTTATTTGTTCTTAAATGATGCTATTCAATTTGAAGACGTTTACATTTAGACCATGATTTGTTTTATGGATACATAAAATATGAATTGTCAGAACTATATGATCACCCTTACAAATGAAAGGTCTCGAGAAATTTAATGTGCTTACCATTTCTGCGACATACTGAAGCATATATTTTGCTTGCGATGTTTTCCAAATCTTCAGGTTTTGAGACAGGGTATGCAAACTCTGAAGGTGGTTTTGATGCAATTTGAAGAAATTCCAAGGCAAAATAATCGTCACGTACTGCTATTGTATATATTTTGATGTTCTCTTTCTTCGTCCTCTCTGCTTCCAATAGGGTTAATGTGGAGTTCACATTTGAGACACCGTCTGTGATAAGAACTATTACGTTTCGCACTTCAGGTCGGTCTCCATTTTGAACTTTGAACAATTCATTTCGTGCTCTTGACAAAGCGGCAGCAGTGTACGTTGATCCACCTTTACAAGTTACGTTGTCAATGGCTTCGAATAGTTTTTTCTCCTTTCTATATTCATTTAAGTGGAACTCTATCTCAGCGCGGTCACCAAATGTGATCATTCCAACTCTGACGTGTCCAGAATTAACATCAGCTTCTTGAATAAAAGTTTTACAGAATTGCAATAATTGTCTATATTTCAATGTCGGACAGTTTGACTGAGAAGAATCCAACAAGAAAACTATGTCGAACTTACACCTTGTCCCTGAAAATAAGAATAACCTTTTATGGATATGTGAATAACATTATTTTTTTATGTCATGTAACAACATTGGAATGTCATTCGATAGAGGACTAAAGGAGTTGAAAAAAATTCTCGAAAAGACAGAATGAAACTGTTTTTTTTTTCTTATGCCAATTACTTCTGTTATGAATTCACATAGCTTGTGTGTTACCCAGGGATCCGTCAATTATAACGATAAATTTCATCAGCGAGAAAAATTGGGCTACAAAGGGGGGGCAACTCTGAAATAGCGTTTTTGTGATAGTTTTTGCATATTTTGACCTTAAATATTTGCTCAACCCAGCATGATAAAACAAAAAATTTACAATCACAATAAAATATCATGACATGACCTTTAATGATTGTTGATCATTAGCACTGGTAATGACAAATATGGATAATGACCATATCCCTATAAACCGCACAAAATCGATAATTTAGAAAATCATAAACCGAAGGCATACAAAATTATTTGACCTTTGATGACTTCTAGCAAGGGCATATCCATATTTATCATTGATCATTAACACATGTAATGACAAATTTGAATAATGACCATATCCCTATATACAGCACAAAATCGATAATTAAGAAAATCATAAAACGAAGGCATACAAAATAAGGATAAAACAGGAACCAAAGCAAACAAACACAAACATTCACCACATGAAAAGAAGGGAACTCCCGAAATGGGAGTGAGACCAGGTGCACAGGAAGAGTAAGCATCTCCTGCTTGCTTGAAACACCGGTTGCTTCAATTCGGTAGCATTGTTACATCCGGTTAATTCCATATTGGAAGATATAAAGTATAATCTTTGCTTGGACAGAAAAAATTGTCTATGACAGAATATTATCCACCATTCTGGAAAGTGGGACATCATAGTGTATGACAAGTCCCCATATCGACCGTAGAACTTCCTCATTGACGATGTTAGTCGGTCACAAACGTATCCCTGACCGAGAAGCTTATCTGAAAGACGTCTAGCTCTCTGAATAAAATCTTTATATTTGGTACTTGCTCTGGCATAGCGTATCAACTGAGATATGAACACGCCATAAGCAGGCGATGAAGAGAAGTTGCTACTCAGAAAAGAAAAGTTTGTGATGCTGAAATTGAAGTGGTCATGCTTGTCATAGAGTGAGGTGCTCATGTGACCATCAGTGTCGTAGGACAACATTATGTCCAAATATGATACTGAATTATTTGTCTCTGTAGTTTCTTTGATTTCAAGCCCCGAAGGATAGATTCTGCTGAGGTAATCCGCGAATTTTGGATTATTGATGGACAACACATCGTCTATGTATCTGTAAGTGAAGTTGAAGTCAGAAGCAAAGTATCTTGTGATAGCAAAGATTGAGTGAATTCAGCTTCGTACGAGTAAATAAAATGTCGACAAGGAGTGGGTCACAATTGGTCCCCATTGAAATTCCGACAATTCCCGACTATAAAATTAAAGTTTACGCTGAAAACCATTCTATCGCACGAAACTATAAATAACTAATGTGAAACTACATGTAAGTTTCTGAATAAATGTTTGTAAACGATCGATTTCTGGATTTCACGATTTCAGTCAATCAGGTTTTGTAAATGTGAAGTATGATTATGTAATACAAATGTACATGTATTCAAATTAACATAAATTTCTGTCCATCAGTTTGCATTCTAGTGAACATGAATTTAGATTTTGTCCAATCAAATGAGGAATTTATCGGTGTAGTGAATTTTTCTTTCCTTTTAGAGAAGTATAATTTCAACCAATCAGGAAAGCTTTTACTCCTGTTAACGGGAATTTATCAGATTGTTTTTAACAAAGACAAGAGGAAGAACCCGAATGATTTTCAAGGTCAAAGGTCAATGTCGTAGATTGAAAATGGTCATGATCATTAAATACAGACTAGAGGGTGCAGTTTTGATTGGATCTTAATAAAACTTCATACACTGATTGCCAATGACAAGAGTAAGAAGCCTATTGATTTTCAAGGTCATAGGTTAAAGGTCAAGGTCACAGAATGTAAAAGGTCAAAATCTTTGTATACAACCTAGAGGGTGAAGTTTTGATTGGATCTTAGTCAAACTTCATAAAGCGATTTCTTGTGACAAGAGGAATAACAATATTCATAGTCAAGGACATAGGTCAAAGGTCAAGGTCACAGATTGGAAAACGTCAAAATCCTTGTATAAAAATGGTTGGCAGTTTTGGTTGGATCTAAATCAAACTTATTTATTGCTTATCCTTATTTACAACATAACAAATGGAGACGTTTGACATAGATGACACATTGATTTTCCTGCAGTGCGAGGGGATGCTGCGCTTTGCATTGCCTAGGTTTTATTATCTTTTTGTCGCTTTGCAGTTACTTTAGTGAATGAGGAACTATGCCACATCTATCTATAAACTAGATAGATTTAGCCCACTGATATCTTCTTTTTTGTGATTGCTACGGGATGTACATTTATCTCCCCCTCATCTTTGAACTTGTCTTACTTTGTTGAAAGAGGGAAAGCTGTAGATGAAACGCGTTATATGATTTGAATAACCTTTTGATAACAAATAAAAGGAGTTTTTGCTAAAACGTTTTACATTTAAGTTGACTGAACAAAATTACGCAGGTGAAATGTAAACGTCTTCAAATTGAATAGCATCATTTCTCAGTTTCTCAGTTTCTCAGTTTCTGTCGACTTTTGGCTGTCAATAACACCAAACAAGACATCTTGACCTGATATGTACATCAAGATGTACATTGCGAATATCACCGACTTTGACAAGTTTCCATTGAAATGTTGCTACGGGTGTCGCATGAAAACAGAAGACGCCGACGATCCCTGGACAGCTGGATTCACTGCGGAATGTTGTTTATTCCGGGGTTCGCTACTGCTCCAGTGGAAATACTAATGAGTTTACCTTACCTTCTCTACTTTGAGAGTGAATTCGTAATAATTGATGGGTACTTCTTTCACGTACGTAAACATGGTAAATATAGGTTTGTGTTTGTGACTGCAAATTTTACAAGTTTTATGACACATAGAAGAAGTTGTCAATACTATCAGTTAACCCTTATTGCATTTGGAAAACTAGTTTTTCCAAACGTAAACTAGGGTGTTCAGCCTTTTAACCTAGTTCTTGTGACTTTTGAGATTATCATCAGGATCTTCTTTAACTCATTTGTGTCACACTTATGACCTTTGCCGTGTGGAGCTCGTAAAAAAGTTCCCCGCGAGGGGTTTGACAGTAAATGTTTTGAATATTTTTTCCTGACATTGTCGCCATAGCACTTTCTATATAGACGTGGCCTCAGACAGTGCATGCATTTTATTTATTCTTTTCATTTTCGTGCGTGAACATCGACGGCGGGTGCCGTTAGCCAACAGGGGATGCTTTCTCCTCCCGGGCACCTGGTCCCACCTCTAGCTTGCTAGGGGTCCGTCAATGCTCAATTTATTGCTCTATTGTGAGTGCTGTAGAGATTATCGTCAGGATCTTCTTTAACTCATTTGGCATATCATAGAAACATACCGAATCATGAATTATTAATTGCAATAAATAAACTAGGGATGAACAATATGCAATTGTTGAAACCTTTCCTTTCTCAAAGTCGCTCGTAAATTTACCTTTTTGTAAATCTGTATTGTATGGTGACAATTCAGGAACTGAAATTTTAAATTCACTGGTACTTGATTTAAAAAAGTCGTCCTATGGTGATTCGTTTTAACAGAAAATAATCATCAATTAACAACAATCATTACAAAAGAGAAAAACCTTTGATAAAATAGTTGTGCTAATTAATTAATTTCTTTGCATATCCATCACACATGTTCGAAATAAAATTCAAATTTGTTTATTACTTTTGAAAGAAAAAAAAAACAGCACTATTCTTGTCATTTGTATCTTTTTAAATAAAATGATTTAATGTTAACCTGTTGCATTAGAAGTTTCGTTATTGATCCTTTTCAATCCGTCACAGATTGCGGTGATAGCAGAGGCATGGTGATATAAAGTTCCTGAAAGGAAAAAAAAAGAAATGTTTCCTTAACATAATATAGAATTAAAGAAAATGAGACGACAAACTTTAGAATTTTCTGAGATGCAAATGCATTTTCCTCTTATACCTAAAATAGCATAAACATCAAAGAAGTACCTATTAGTTATTCAATCTCAAAGTCGAGAAGGCAAGGCAAAATCATTATTATTTCCATTAGAACGCTTGCCAACCTCGGAATAAATAACAATACGAAGTAAGACAAGATGCTTGGGGAGTGTCAGCGTCTCCTACTTGCATGCACCCGTCGCAGCAGGTCCATGAGAACTTTATGATCATCTCGATGTACATATCGATGTAAATATCAGGTAAATATGATGTTGACATCTGTTATGTAAAATGTATAAATATAGGGAAGAAAATTTTTAGCATGACATTACATAATATGATTAATATATGTATATTTCACATACATACATACTCATTTGTAAATTATTTCCAGCTAATTATCCTGATTTATTCTAAATACATGGGACTTCCCACTCAATATAAATCTTTGTCATCAATAAATTTCGGGCCATGTTTACAATTCCTTAATTTTATCTAAAATTTGATATTTCCTCTCCTTCCGCCGTCGAGTGATAACAATACGGCAGTGTTCTAACTCTATACCGTCCCGAAGAAAATTTCAAACCAATTTATAACTATGCACAAGACACGTGTTTCGGAGATTAAATCCTCATCGGTGATGCCTCAAGCCAAAATGAACCTCAGACGCACGCAATGTTTTTAGAAGCGTCCTCTCCTTTTATTTTTTGAATTCAGACTTGTGCATTTACTTTAAAGAGACTCCACGGCCCCAAATTTCCTTTAGGGTCGATTCAGTAGCATCTAGTTTCAAAATAGCATCAGAGAGATGGTGTTAAGATGTTAAAACCTCTTATAATTTCGATGAAAACTTGCTCCCAGTTTAAAACCTCAATCGTAATGATTCTCTTTGCATATCTTTTGACGAAAATACTAAAAAAAAAAATACTACGATGCATGAAAAATGTAAACTTCACAAACAGTAAGCCTTGGAGACAAAGTACAAACGACAAGATGTGAATGTATCAAAGTCGTTGATTTTGGATAGTTCCTACTTTAAATATAAATCTGAAAACGATTCAAAAGTATAAACGAGGACAGATGGAATAAGTTAATGAATGTCAGCGCAAAACTCTAATCAGAATGAAAAAGCATAACTGACATGCTAAAATAAGGAAAAAGCGAAAACCAAATAAAGAATACCCGAAAAAAAATCTGCAAAGAATTGAATGTGAATTACAGATAGGTATGAAATAATTGAGCAATCATTTGATTTTAATGGTGGGGGAGTCTTTGCAAAAAGGGATCCGATTGAGAACTCTGAAATTTCTGGCTCAAGGGCCCAGCGAAGAAATAGATTATGAATCTCTATCACTCTGAAGTTTGTTTTGTTTTCGTTATTTTTTTATAAAACCTTTGAAAGTCAATGATGTTACATGATGATAATCACAAATACGGCACCGTATTATAATAAAGTCATTATCAACATATAGCCAGTGTCTGCGCTGAGTATCATTAAGGTAGAGGATCCCACAGACTACAAAATATGAAAAAGTTCACTTGAGTTAACTACGACCTCTATTAACGAATGACAAATATGGAAAACCATATTCCTAACAAGAAGTACACTTTGTTTATTAAAAAAATCATCTAACCAAGGGCATAGAAAACAAGGATAAAACCAGAACTAAGGCAAAGGAACAGATATAAAAAAGATATAATGAATTTCATAAGCTTGAGTATTGTTTCCTCTTTCCAGTATCAATGAGAAAACTATATGTATCCACAAATTATTGATATAAAGTTTATATTCTTGGCTATGGAAAATGTAAGAATAAATGCTTCGTTTCATCGGAAAAGTAATAAAAATAATTTGAATGGTTTTATTGCTTTGTAAATAAAAAAAACTAAACTTGATTTGTCTGGTCCATGCTGCAAATTTATCTGTTCTTAAATGCTAATGAATTTGAAGACGTTTAACGTTCATACAGAAATGTGGGGGTATCTACGCTTGTTTTGGAAAAAAATTGTTCTTTACAGAAGAAAATTAGAAAAAACCATCCTAATGAAGAGATATTTCCTGAATTTTAGTTCACTCTAGATTCATGAGTGCATCTAGGTAGGGTTTTTTGTTATTGAACATGCCCCCCTGTAACACAAATCTTTAACTGCATGCCTACCTTTATTTGATGCAAGTTCCTCAATGCCCTGGTGCTTTTTCAATAATTATATATTTGCAATATATATGATTACTAGTATCTATCTAAGTTTATCGATCTACACTAAAACTTCCTTAATCTTCTAAAGCATCATCATGAAAATTAAGGACATATTCCTAAGATTATGAATGTTTTTTTTTCTTTTATTCTTTACATTTGAAAGATACAAGTCTTAGAAAAATACCTCAGTCTTTACCTAGTGGTAATCTAATCTTGCATGTGAGTTGTCCTATAGGTGAAAAAATAACACAATAAAGTGCAGATTGCTTCATTTATAAACATTTTTTTCTAAATATGCTATAAATATTACAATAATACGGAAGTGTTCCTACTCTATACCTTCTTGAAGAAAATTTCAGACCAATTTTCATGCACCAGACACGTGTTCCGAGTATCAAATTCTCATCAGGGATGTTGATACAAGTATTACTTAGTGTAGGACACAATGAAATAAACCTAACATTGCTTTTAACCCCCCCCCCCCTCCGCATCTAAGTCGGCCGCGACGTTTCGCGCTTCAAATTTTAGCTCCCCCTTCTCAGCGGTTATTTTTCTGATTAAATATGCTGCTATAACAGTATAAGGCTACTTCAATTTTGAAATTTAACTCGTCAGGGTTCTTCTGATTCATTTGAAATAATTCAGTTTTAGAAAGGTACTCGTACTCAAAGAAGTGGAGGTGACTCTCCTAACTAACCAATCAAGACAGGGACGAACTAAAAAAAAACAAATAATTCAAAACAGACGCTTTGGGAATTTGTTTCATAATGGTTATCAATCTTACCTGATTGGCCATCTAACTTAAGTAGAAAGATGCCATTCCAGGAATTAAAAAGATGAGATCTGCTGGCAAGAGATGCCCTTATTTACTCTTATTTAACTCATTTGTGTAACACATATGCCCTTTGCCGTGTGGAGCTCATACAAAGTTTCCCACGAGGGGTTTGACAGTAAGTATTTTGAATATTTTCCCAGACATTGTCGCTATAGCACTTTCTATATAGACATAACCTCATGTAGTGCATGTAATTTATATATCGTTTTCATTTTCGTGATGAACATCGACGGCTGGTGCGGCTAGCCAACAGGGGATGCTTACTCCTCCCAGGCACCTGGTCCCACCTCTAGCTTGCTAGGGGTCCGCCGATGCTCAAGTTGGTGCTCTATTGTGAATGCTGTTGATATTATTGTCAGGATCTTCTTTTACTCTTAATCGGCACATGATCTCACTCCGTATTTGATATACACTACATCTTATTGCCGAAATACGAAGCTAAATAATTTAGACTTTAACAGGCTTAAGAGTAATTTTCAACATTGGAAAAGTAAAAAAACCAAAAAAAAAAAAAAAAAAAAAATTATCCGGCTCTTCAAATTGCAGAAAAAAATCCGGCTTCCTGCCCCCCTCCTCCTAAAAATCAAATGGTTACTCTCTACATGTAACTATTTGAGAACATTTTACAAAAAATATCCTGTTTGCTAGTATCATCATTTACTTGAGCAGTGGGGATGCTTACTCCTCCCGGGCACCTGGTCCCACCTCTAGCTTGCTAGGGGTCCGTCGATGCTCCATTTGGTGCTCTATTGTGAGTGCTGTAGAGATTATCGTCAGGATCCTCTTTAATACATTATGGTGATTGTATCTAAGTCAATGTTTATGGATGGTTTTAACCTGAAATATCTTTCCTCATTGTAACGATATGTAAAATTGCTTTAAATGTTTTATTTCATAGTCGACAAAAAAGGCAGTGGTAGAGCCAGCCTTGCACAACTATATACTTTTTGATGATTTGTTTCTTCGTAAGCCTAGTTTCGCTTCTTTTCATATGGTGGTGGTTTTTGTTTGTTTGCTTTGGTTCCTGTTTTGTCCTCATTTTGTATGCCTTCGGTTTCTGATTTTCTGAATTGTCGATTTTGTTCTGTATACAGGGATATGGTCATTATCCATATTTGTCATTGATAGATATTAACAAATAAGCTATTAGTGAAAGGAGTAAGAAACAGAAAAACAAAGGACTGTATGTTTACTTTGATTTCTACACTTGTTAAAATAAATGCATTCAGCTCAAAATCTATGTACCGTTTAAACAGGAAATTGAAGTGAACAGATATCAAATTATCTGACCTCTGACTTAAATACGCCCTTTTAAACTCCGACAAAGATTATCACTTCATCAAAACATTTCATTTTGTTTTTCACAATGGTGAATGTGATGTCGATTTTGAACCTGCTTTTCATAAGAAAGAAGCGCAAGGAAAGTGTCATTTATGTTAAGCAAAGATATTAGAAAGATAACTTTTATCAGATAAAACTAAACAATAAATCTTTTATGAATGGATGTATATTACAGTTGTGTAAATATTATAAATGTATAATCATTGTTCAAACCAAAAGATGGCTAGTTTTTCTTTAGTAAGACTGCATAGACAACGTAAATGATAGAGAAAACTAAATGGCTTCAACATTGCACCCAGAGAGTATCCAAAATGAAGATAAAGTATCAGTAGTCTGATTGGGAACGTCATAAAAAATCTAATTTTAATTGTGTATGAGAATATGAAATAAACATTTGTTACATCATTTTGAAAATTATATCTAGAAGTTTACTTTGGAAACAGAAAATGAACACGTCGTTTGTCTCCACTATTCACGTTTCATCTTTGATCAAGTGTGGAGCTGTAATATAGTCCATCGGAACTATGTTCACGAAATGTTTTCACGTTTTTAGTACATGTGATACAAGAAAGAGGAAATTCGATGACCGCACATTCTTTCTAAGTAAAATCTGTACATTCCCCTATCGAATTGTAATAATTTCAATCTAGATAAAAAGAAACAACATCAAACAACCTTTCACCTCTTCTCAATTCAGCTTTGCAATAACATATTTTAAATAGTTATCCTACTAGAAGTGTTAAGCAACTCATTCTTTAGTAAATACTTAAATGATATATTGGAATGAAATGTAGTACAAGAAACATTACGTTATTTTTGAACATTCGCTTAAAGAATGCCTCAATTTTAATTCCAATGAATTAAATTGAATCGGAGACCTTTGTACCTCGACTCATATTTTCATTTATGTAAATATTCCAAATAGTTATCCTACAGAAAAGTTTCTTGGTATCTTGAAATGATACATCATTATTTTGGCTTTTGTAAATAACTTCTGTATTGAGTCGATGCATTATACATGTTGTTTAGTGCACTTATTTTGGAAATACATTAAGACAATATCATTATTATTGAGAAAATTGCCTTTTTTACAACTCTTCTTACATTCGAATTAATTAAAACGGCAATGGCGAAATTTCGGTCTAAAGAAATTTAGCCGGCGGGCACGTGACACGATCTACGCACTCTGATTGGTTCTAAGTAGTCCGAAACAAATAAAATTTGATAACGCTACGTGCTTCTGTTACCAATGTATTTAGATATTCAAAAAAAAACGTATTATGGATAAGAACTATTACATTACCTTGATGTATGAACATATAACATATTTTAAGACTTTCAAAATGTGTTAATCATCTTGTGTAATTCAAATTTTGAAAGGCAACTTACATGTATATATTGACCATTACCCGGAAATGACGATTAATCTTGACAGTATACTTACTCCTGTGTGTCATCATTTCCTTCAATTGTTTTCTCTGTTTTACCATAATCTCTCTGAGCTGATGGGCATTCCTTCTTGAATTCATCAGTAGGTTATCAATTTTATAATGAATTTCACTTTGATGGTTGGTCGGCAATAGCATTTGTGCATTGGCAAGACTCAAATGCACTGCAAACACATAAATCCATAAATCATGCATAGTGTCAAACTTGGGTTTGATGATACCCAAATCTTATAGCTGTATCTTTTCTCTTTCGAATTATTCATTCGTATGAAAAATATGTCCGCCAGAAAAAAAATATGACGCATGCGCACTTATAATTTACCATTAGATGATGGTTCAGATTTGAAATGCATTTTTTTCGAAGTTTTAGCACATTCAGCATGTGCTTTTAACAAAGAGTAATTTCATAAATTTCAAAATTGATTACCATCAATTTGCCTCCGTCTGTTTGCTCACATCTACCTGGTCCCATCTCTGGCTTGCTAGGGGTCAATCGATGCTCAGCTTCGTGCTCTATTGTGAGTGCTGTAGAGATTTTCGTCAGCATCTTCTTTAAAAGAAAGGAGGGGATCTCCAACAATACTAGGTTGCAGCACCCACAGCAAAATCCCAAAACACTCACTGCGATTGTATTTAAAATCGAATGACTAATCATACTTTATGTATAAAATAATCAACAAAGAAGGGGATCTCTAACACCACAACAAAGGAGATGGATTAGTATAAGTAATTCCATCACTTGTTTCCAAATCCTGTTGATATATATCTTGTAATTTATTTGATTAAATACTGTTTAAACTAACAACACTATGTTGCTGCACCCACAGCAAAACTCAAAAACACTCAATACAAAGCACAGAGCAAACCATAACAAAAAGAGAGACAAAAAGGACGAGACCGATTGGCAACCGGTGCCGACTTAAGACGGCTATGTGCCACGCAGGTAGCAGACGATATGGTTATCCGGATTACATGCGCACGACCCCTCACTTTTTCGATCACCAATTTTCGAAGAACGCACATTTGTAGTGTAAAATAACTCTTCACTGTTAGATGAACATACAAACAGAGAGCGTGACGCAGGGGCCGAAGAAACAAACATATGGATATGTAAATAATTTAATTTCCATTGTCATTTTCAAGAAACGAAGATTCTGATTGGCTGAGAAATTTTGTTGATAAATCGATCAACACAGTTTTTGCACGGAATTCTTTTATAGCACTATTTTTAGAACTGGGGATTCCCTCAAACACGAATGAACTCGTTGCTGGAAAAACAATTTGCTGATGTTCGCTTATCATTTAAAGGGTACCATTTCTTTTCTACTTACTCAAAAATTAGCAGTGCATGTAGAAATTGCTTTGGCAGACGTATCACTGCGAAACCCTCCGACTTACCAAATATAGTGCGGTGATTGATTGTTTTTAGATCCAAGAAAACAGTATGTTTTCCATGATAAAATGATAAGAAATGAATTTTATATTTTTTCTGTTGATGCAGGTATCACCCCAAAAATTGGACAGAAAAGTTTTCTGTCCAATTTTTCGGATGATACCTGCATCAACAGAAAAAAAAAATTAGATTCATTTCTTAAATGAATATAAAACACAATCGGGCATTAATAGGCAATTGGTGCATCACATGATAAATCCTCGAAATTACACTGGTAAATGTCAATAGCAATAAGCGAAATGGGGGATAAAGGTAACTTTTCTTTGATATCTCAAGTAAATTGCAATTTATTTAATACATTAATAAATTAAACATACTGTTATGTGATGAACTAAACAAATTAATGCCAGTTTGTGTGGGTACTATAACTAGTTATAAGGTTTATAACTGACCTACTATAGAAGAAGGGAGGATATCTCCAACCAGACCCCGTTGCAGCACCAACAGCAAAACACCAAAACATCCGAAGGAAATATAGAAGGTAAGCTGTGATCAAGGTGGGGCGAGACGAAGCCGAGTCCCATTATGATCACATCTTACCCCCTATATTTCCATGGTAGGTCAGTTATTAACATAATAACGAATTTATTGAGTTGAGGACAATTTCTATTTAGAAATAAAATAAAACTGAAAGATTTTTTCAAAAGATAAATGCTTATTTTGTCATTTAGCACGCATAAGCTTGCCTCCGATGTCATCGCTACATCAGAGACGTCATCATTTGACCGGGGAAACGTAACATTATACACGAACAATCGTCGATAAAGGAAAAGATGTGCGATGAGAAATAAAGCGTTGGTTATATTATTTTGAATTAAGAAAGGGTGATGTAATTCTAATACCATAGATGACAAATATGGATAATGACCATATCCCTGTCTACAGTACAAAATCGATAATTCAGAAAATCAGAAACCGAAGGCATACAAAATCAGGATAAAACATGAACCAAAGCAAACAAAAACAAAAACCTCCACCATATGAAAAGAAGCGAACTCCCGATATGAGAGTGAGACCAGGTGCCCAGGAAGAGTAAGCATCTCCTGCTTGCATGCAACACCCGTCGCTTCAATTCGGTAGAACTGTCACATCCGGTTACTTCCATTTTGGAAGATATAGAGTACAATCTTTGGTTGGATGGTTCAAATGGTCTATGACAGAATATCATCCACCATTCTGGATAATGGGACATCATAGTGTATGACGAGTTCCCCATATCGACCGTAGAACTTCCTCAGTGACGATGTTAGTCGGTCACAAACATATCCCTGACTGAGAAGCTTATCTGAAAGACGCCTAGCTCTCAGAACAAAATCCGTATATTTGGTACTTGCTCTGGCATAGCGTATCAACTGAGATATGAACACGCCATAAGCAGGCGATGAAGGGATGTTGCTACTCAGAAAAGGAAAGTTCGTAATGCTGAAATTGAAGTCGTCACGTTTGTCATAGAGTGAGGTGTTCATGTGACCATCAGTGTCGTAGGACAACATTATGTCCAAATAGGATGCTGAATTATTTGTCTCTGTAGTTTCTTTGACTTCAAGCTCCGAAGGATAAATACTGCTCAGATAATCCGCGAATTTTGGATTATTGATGGACAACACATCGTCTATGTATCTGTAAGTGAAGTTGAAGTCAGAAGCTAAGTATCTTTTCCCTTCAGAGACCAAAGATTGAATGAATTCAGCTTCGTACGAGTAAAGGAAAATGTCGGCAAGGAGTGGGGCACAATTGGTCCCCATTGGAATTCCGACAATTTGCTGGAAGACCTTTCCTCCAAACACCACAAAAATGTTGTCGATCAGAGAGTTTAACATCTGAATAATGTCTGTTTCAGTGTACTTATTTTCAGAATCTGACTTTTCTTTTACAAAGTAGGTTTTGTCATAGTTAACAACAATAAATTTGTATTTGCGATTACCTTTCTTACTTGTAAACGCATTACTTATAATTTTTGCGAGTCTTTCTTTCAATTTAGAATGTGGAATTGTAGTGTAAAGTGTCGAAAAATCAAAGGCTTTGATCGAATGGACTCTTCTAAAATGAGTGGATTTCAGATGTTCTAAAAGTTCCTTCGAATTCTTTAAAATCCACATCTGGTTGATACCACTGCGAGAATATACTGTCGAACAATATTTTTGTAGCCCAGATTTGATTTCAGATAAAACTTTGGTGAGTAAGATCGATACAGATTTGGTAGAACATTTTGAGGAGCCAGCGATGAAACGTTGTTTGTACGGATTCTTATGCATTTTAGGTATGCAGTATAAGTATGGTAAATCTAAATCTAAATTAGTAGTGTCGAAGCCAAAGGAAGCAAGAGCTGATTTGTGGTTATCTATTATTTCAGAAGCAGAAAGGTTTGTTGGGGTGTAAGTGGGATTTCCAGGTGTCGAATTTAAACCCAACTCTTTAACTAGACTGTCGAAATAGTACTTTTTGCAAGTAAATGTGTAATTATTTGAGGCTTTGTCCGCTGGTGTGATGACATAATGTTCTTGGAGGTAGGTAAGTTCTGTGATAACATCAGGGTCTTTAAATATAGACACGAATCTGGTGTTCACAGTTGATTTTAATCGGTTAATTCTAGATAAAAGTAACCCTCTGATTGATTTTATCCATTCGGAAAGGGTGTCGAGCTGTACATCCTCTTTCTTTGCCCAACGTCTTGCATATTCCTCACAAGAGTCCATAATAATTTTGACATTTTGGTTCCATGTAAAGGACATACTTTCTCTGTATTTGGGACCCTTTTTTAACAATTCTCTCAACTTGTCGTTCTTGACTATACTAAGGTCACCAGTAATAACGTGTCCACAAGGAGAGTAGTTGAAATCCGATGAAGAACATTCGCAGTGGATGTAGTGAGGGATTACTTAAATCAATACACTGCAGAAATCGTTTGTAATTGTAAATTTTAGATGCAACTGTTGGTGTGTAGCTATAGGAAATACAAGGAGTTTCTTTTCTTTTGAAATATGGTGGGATTTTTTCTGTGACAGTTTTGTGATTCAAAATTTGACCAAGATTCAAGTTATCAATACCTTTGTTTGCAAATCTTACTTTAATGAAAGGGCGGTTTGTTTTCTCCTCTGATTTATCTGATCTAACTGCTTGAAATAAACGAAAAGTAGAAATGTCCAAGATGACTCCTTGTAGTCTGTATTCTGGGGAACGTGTATTGGTATATGCGAGATCCTTCGTATAATCGTAGATTTCGTGTAACTTCCGTAAAGGAACAGAGTATAATTTGGTACGAATATAATGCAGGCCTAGTGGCTTATTCAAAAATGGAACCAAGTCATCGAAGGAGAAAGTATGTATTTCAGGCCTATTATATTTTCGAATGCCATGACTTCGAGGTCTTCTTTGTGATCTGTTGAATAAGCTAGTCACATATACCGATTGACAACCGGGACTTGTTAAGTTTCCTATAGTGCTGATGTTATCGTTGCACCCATAGGGCGCTGCAGTGTTAAGATTTTTTATCCAGAACTCTTCTCTGTTGCGACGGAGAGGTGTGCTCAAATTGGGATTGTTTGTGGGGTGATATATTTTCACCAGGATTCTGACTCTCATCGATAAAACAGAATGATCCGCCTGGTCAAAATGTCGGTAAAGGAGTTGACTTCCTTTACTATTTATTTTTGACCGGTGTCCTGACATTCTTTTTCGGAGCTGCCTTTGGTTTCGCCCACATAAATCAATCCACAAAGTGAGCACTCTATTCCGTACACAACATTAGATGTCATGCAGTTAAGGTTTTCAAAACTATGCGTGTTAAATGTTTGTTTTGTGAGATTACTTGAGAATGAAGTGTCTGTTATTAGGATGTTACAAGTTTTGCAGTTCTTCATGCCACACTTAGAAATTGAGCAATCGCTTGGTGAAAATAGGTGCTCTTTAAGTATATCGACCATTTCAATCTTACAGGGCTTGATTTTAATATACCCATCTGCATGTTTATACCAAAACTCATGGTTGTTACTAACTACAAATGTTTCATCTCTAATGTTGTGTAAGCTAATTCTAGGGACACCTAAGTTACCTGTTGCGTATGTGTCCGTAGACGCAACAGGTTGGGGCCTTTTTATAGTGGGCGACGCCCCAGCCACTTTGTAAGTCTCTTGAGTACTATCCATTTAAGCAAAAGACTGCTCGACAAGTGCCCTCGGGGACAATTTGTCCACCAGCATAGACACATGAACAGTGGTAAAAATGACAAATATGGATAATGACCATATCCCTGTCTACAGTACAAAATCGATAATTCAGAAAATCAGAAACCGAAGGCATACAAAATCAGGATAAAACAGGAACCAAAGCAAACAAAAACAAAAACCTCCACCATATGAAAAGAAGCGAACTCCCGATATGAGAGTGAGACCAGGTGCCCAGGAAGAGTAAGCATCTCCTGCTTGCATGCAACACCCGTCGCTTCAATTCGGTAGAACTGTCACATCCGGTTACTTCCATTTTGGAAGATATAGAGTACAATCTTTGGTTGGATGGTTCAAATGGTCTATGACAGAATATCATCCACCATTCTGGATAGTGGGACATCATAGTGTATGACGAGTTCCCCATATCGACCGTAGAACTTCCTCAGTGACGATGTTAGTCGGTCACAAACATATCCCTGACTGAGAAGCTTATCTGAAAGACGCCTAGCTCTCAGAACAAAATCCGTATATTTGGTACTTGCTCTGGCATAGCGTATCAACTGAGATATGAACACGCCATAAGCAGGCGATGAAGGGATGTTGCTACTCAGAAAAGGAAAGTTCGTAATGCTGAAATTGAAGTCGTCACGTTTGTCATAGAGTGAGGTGTTCATGTGACCATCAGTGTCGTAGGACAACATTATGTCCAAATAGGATGCTGAATTATTTGTCTCTGTAGTTTCTTTGACTTCAAGCTCCGAAGGATAAATACTGCTCAGGTAATCCGCGAATTTTGGATTATTGATGGACAACACATCGTCTATGTATCTGTAAGTGAAGTTGAAGTCAGAAGCTAAGTATCTTTTCCCTTCAGAGACCAAAGATTGAATGAATTCAGCTTCGTACGAGTAAAGGAAAATGTCGGCAAGGAGTGGGGCACAATTGGTCCCCATTGAAATTCCGACAATTTGCTGGAAGACCTTTCCTCCAAACACCACAAAAATGTTGTCGATCAGAAAGTTTAACATCTGAATAATGTCTGTTTCAGTGTACTTATTTTCAGAATCTGACTTTTCTTTTACAAAGAAATTTAGAATGTGGAATTGTAGTGTAAAGTGTCGAAAAATCAAAGGCTTTGATCGAATTTGATCGATGTAGGTAAATGAGCGTCTTCTTGTTTGTGACTGAAGCTTACACGATCTGATTTGTCAATTTTATGTAACAAGTATACTTCTTGTTTTCCTCGCCTCGAATTAGGCCGCCATTGTCTTCTATCAGGATAAGGGGGTAGGCTATGGCCTTATAGGCGAAAATCGCATGGCATGATATACGCAATCCTATTGGAAGAAACTAGTCCGAGGTGCAATTATCTTTCAAAGTGTTGATTTTAGAAGGTACTGTAAATTGCGTTATTTTCGTCAGTACCAATTTTCGTCAATTCCTTAAAAATACCATTTCGTCAGTACGTAAATTCGTCATCCAAGGGTTTCTGAATTAAAAATTCGTCTGCTCATAAACTAACATCAACAAATAATAATGATCCGCCTTTAGTTAGGTGTTTGCTCTCCTTATTTTCGGTAATCAAACAATTAGGGACATACACGTATACCTTACCTAGCTTATATTTATCACCTAGATTATTGTGATATCAGTTCATTAGCTAATTAAACGCGACTTTGAATATTAATGTTAAACGTCTTTAAATTCAATTGCATAAATTAAAACCTGATAAATTTACAACATGGACCAGACATAAACGTTTCGGGTACTAAACCCTCGTCAGTGATCCTCAGTCTAAACAGTGTCATTTGGCCAAAAAGTGTGAAAATTATTATGTCCAAAAATGTACCAAAAGACGTAGCAGAATGGATGGAATATGATGCTACACGACCCACGTTTTAGAAATTTTAAGAAATTTTGTAACAGAAGATTTCAAATGCGTTGAAGAGACAGACGATCAACCAAAGTTTTTAACAATCTGCCTTACGTTAACGTTGGCTAAAAACTGGGAAACTTCAGCTTCGCCCCCTTTCCCAGTGCTACGAATTCCTTTAGAAGTTCTCCAAAAAATCTGATTCAGTAAGAGATGCAGTGTCAATAATGGCTGCGAATGAAAATGCGGAATCTGAAATTAAAAACATCAGAAAGCGAAAGCGGGGGAATTATAGTAGTTACGACGACGAAACTAGAGCTAAAATAGCTCACTATGCAGTTGACAATGGGGTTTCTTCTGCTGCACGGAAATTAACCAATGATCTTGGATTCAATGTCAGCGTAACAACTGTCAGGAGCATGAGAGATACGTACATCAAATTGAAAAAGTCCAGACAAGGTATAGATTTATTTATTGTTTGAATGAAAAATATTCCGTTAAAATAATCATGCAAAATGAAAGATAAAGTAAATTAATTCAAAATTCAAATAAAAGATTAAAACGTCTCTAAATAAATAAATGAATAGATAAATAAATAAATAAATAAATAAATAAATAAATAAATACAGCAAGGATTATTAATTTTCTTATCTTTCTATGATTTTCGTAAATGTGAAGGAATACTTGTGCAATTAATTTCAGATGATCTAAACATCACTACGTTGCCAAAAAGCCCCAGGGGAATCTTCCAATGCTCGGTGAATTGGAAAGTGAAGTTCAAAAATGGATTAAATGTGTTAGGCAGAATGGTGGTGTTATAAACAGTAGGATTATCATGGCAGGAGCAGAAGCCATTGTAACAAAATTTGCTAAGCACAAACTTGCAAATTTTGGGGGACACATAGTGATTACAAAGACTTTTGCTATTTCGATAATAAGACGAATGGGATCTGTGTAACGAAAAGGTACAAAAGCTGATTTTGATGGGATAAAGCAGAAGTTCAACGAAAAAGTGCGTAATGCTGTTGAGGAACATACTGTACCCGATAATTTGATCATTAACTGCGATCACACCGGTTGTCAACTGGTTCCAGGGGGAGACTGGACAATGGAACAGTCGTCTGGGTCAAATCAGGTCACAATATGTGGCTTAGATGACGGAAGACAAGTTACCCTTCTTCGTCCTATTGCAAAATCTGGCACATTATTGCCACCACAATTAATTTATCAAGGAAAAACCGAACGTTGTTTGCCGAAAGTAACTTTTCCAGCTTATTAGAATGTAACATTCAGTGAGACACATTGGAGCAACGAAGATACTATGTTGAAATACGCAGATAAGAATCTTCTGCCTTATGTAGAATCTATAAGGGAATCCCTGCCTATTGCTAGGGCGGATCAGAAGGCGGTGGCAACATTTGACATCTAAAAGCTCACCGTGGCAGCCATTTACTCGATAAATTCAAAGGAAACGGTATCATACCCCTGTTTGTACTGGCGCGTTGTACTGACAGACATTAACCGTTAGATATAGCGGTCAATCATGAGTACAAAGAAACACTAAAATCTAGCTTTCACGAGTGGTATTCAAATGAGGTCATTTCGCAGTTAAGTGAAATGGAAGAGCAGACCGATGAAATAGATGTGTCACTCATTAATATTGATTTGCGGACCTTTGTTCTCAAACCAATGCACGCTAATTGGGTCATGTGTACCCACGAAACAATGTGCAACGAAGCAGCGCTTTTCACATCTGGATTTGTAAAAGGTGGACTTTAAACGCGTTTAGTCATGCTATTTTAAAAGCCAGACTTTTAACTTATTTCATGATGTTATTTCATGTGTACGATTTGTATTTTTTAAAAGCATCTATCATCTTTTATCAAACGTTGTTTTATCTATACTCTGTCATTTTAATCCTTTACATGTACATGTAGTACTATTAGGAATAGCTATTAAATAAAAGTCAACTTACCATGCTTACGTCAATCAAAATTGTCTTTCCCGTTTTACAGAATATCTATTCATAAGTATTTATATTCGTCGGTACGTAATTTCGTCAAGAGAGGGGCACTGACGAAAATGACGAAAAATTGTACTCGACGAATAAAAATCAATTTACAGTAAATAGTGCCTTCGCTGACGCTGACGCTGTGGCACTATTCCTTCCAAAAGCAACACTACATGTATGAGAGAATAGTACCGACACAAACAGGCATTGATAGGTAAATTGTTTGCAACTCTTGTACAGAAACTTCAACCTGCCAGACAATTCATTCTTTACATGGAAGTAATAATTTTAGCCAAAATGTATCATAAAAGAAATAAGGCCAATCTGAGGACTCCATTCCGCAGACAAAAAGAAGAATACCGAGTTCGAAACTTTAATACTGCAATCTTGTATGGGTGTAACGATAGCATTAAACTCATAGATCATCTTACAAGCCCGGCCTGTCAAGGGCTTACTCAACAGACCATATCGAATGCGTCCAATCCATGACATAAGAAAATACAACAAACCAGAAATACATAATTGATGAGTTCCTTCCTTGGTGCTGTTGAAATAAATTTCTGCGTTGTCGCACACATTTTTATTGCTATAACTCTAGCTCACTTCTGATTTGATTATAGTTTTCTTTTTCCAGCACTCGTATTACCGATGATAAAACACGTTTCGATCATTTTTTCGCCAACATATCACAATGACAGCGCTGAATAAAGTTTGTTGTTTCTATCTCCTGTTGCATGGCCGCAGGTCTGGTATATCCTTTGACCGCTTTCAGCAAATTTTCAGTAAAATATAGATGGAGACTGATTTTTTCTATTCAAATGTAGACAACATATACCAATAAATCTGAAAATTGAATGTCTTAGTGGAAATTTCCGTATATTGGTGTATGTTTTACAATAAAGGATATCCTTATTTTGCAATTCTGATCCCAAGGGAACACTTATTGTGTCTTCAGCCAGTCCTATTTATCTGTTGCAGATTTATCGTTTACATCGCATTGAAATAATTTTAATATGAAATTCCAGAAAAGCTTAAAACTAACGAAAATACACGGAAAAAGACCTGTCAAGATCGATGTATTGTTTCTGAAAATTGTGCTTGTGAATAAAAAAAGGTCCGATTTTAGCTGTAGTAGGGTAAATATTGTGTTTTGCGACACATTTAAAGGCGAAATATATTCTTTTTTTTTGTTGGGTATATAAAATGTATATCGATGAACTACAGCAGTGAATATTGAGGTAAACAACAATCAATTTCCTTCAAACCTTACCTAAACGTCAATACCACCCAGGTCATTTAAGAGGCGTTTATATACAAATCAGTGTCTTTTTCTCTGCAGTGTATCTTTGTGAACATCGTTTTTGATGTCATTTGTACGCTGTAATCTTGTTTGGTTGTGGAACTTCATTCTTCATTTATTCATAATTTGGATTTCCTCTCTGTCAGCCACGAGCATTACTAATGTTACTTGTTTTACACCACAGACGGCACCGGTTGCCCATTGGTCTCGTTGGTTTATGTGTGGTCCTTTGTGTTTGATGTTTCTCTGTTGTGCGTTGACGTTTCTTGTCCCTTTTGCGTCTCTTCCTATGTTTGTCTGCTCTGTGTTTTTGCATTTGGTGTGTTGAGGTTTTGCTGTGGGTACTGCAGCCTTGTGTTGTTGGAGATCTTATAATGGTGTTCTTATAATCTATAAATGCTCGTTTACGTGGGTATTATTTTTTCATAGTGTTGCTTTTGGAATGAATGGTGAGCAAGCGCAAGGGAACTATTTACCTTCCAAAATAATAATGTCGAAGGTTCCAACTCTCTACCTTCTAGAAGAAAATTCCAAATCAATTTACATGCACCGGACACGTGTTTCGAATATTAAATTCTCATCAGTGATGCTTTCGGCGGCGCCACCATAAATAGTTTCGGTAGCGCCCTCTTTCATTTTTTGAAGTTAAATTTTTACATTTACATTACAGAGAGAACGCGGCTCCAAATTTCCTGTAGGGTCATTCAGTAGCATATCCAAATAAAATCTATGTTCAAAATAGCATTGGAGGGAGGGCGCTAAGATGTTAAACTCCTTTAATTTCGATGATATTTATCGGTGAAATGGCTAGTATCCGAAATAGCAAAAAATATATTTTATGTCTCATTGATAAAAGGCCAAAACAAAGCTTCTTTCAGGTGACAGAGCTGGAAATAAGTAATTAATACACTTGACAAACATCAGGCCACGGTGAACGATTTTAACTGCTCCACACTGCAACGTGAAATAAGTGTCTATATTAATAATGTCGAGGGGTTCCAACTCTCTACCTTCTTGAAGAAAATTCCAAATCAATTAACATGCACCAAAAGCAACACTATGAGAAAATAGTACCAACACAAACGGTCATCAATATACGGTTTAGTGTAACACATGACTTAGCAATTCAGAACATTTACAAGAACGTAAAACCACCTATGCGATCCTAGCGATGTTACCCTAAACATCAACGAAATAACTATACCAGTTATTCGGACTCAAAGTCGAGAAGGTAAGCCAAAATTATTAGAATTCCATTGGAACGGTTGCGAACCTTTGCATGATCAACACTCCGAAATGAGACCAGATGCCTGGGGAGAGTCAGCGTCTCCTGATTGCATACAGCACCTGTCGCAACTCTGTATAGCAACAAAAAACAATCGTGCCCGGTGACCGGGCACTATTTCCTCATAGTTCCCGCTTGCTCAACCAATGAAATTTAAATGATTTATCATGTGATTCACTAAATTACGATAGAACATATATTTCAATATTTGTAATGGATGTATTTTGCTCGTAAGTGAATTCAATAATTGAAGATGTTGCATATCTATAAAACATATTTAGATAATTAGCTGATAACAAAACTGTTTCAGAGAATATTTTAATAGTTTAACGAACTATATTAATTTTGTAGAAGTCATACATCAGTCATTCGAGTAAAAAATCTAAGAAACAATCAAAAATAGAGTGAATTCATTCTGAACATTTAAACAGCAAGAAAGAAGGAAATAAACATTACTTCTGAGCATATGGGAGACAAAATCAACCATCATATGAATAAGATAAAAGCCAAAATAGTTGAAATATGAATGATATATTGACAAGAAAAAATAAATCAAAAACATTTTTCGTAATGCTAAAAAATCTCTTGTGGTCCTGTGGTTATCAATATTCTAAATCCAAAACTTAATTTCTGTCATTGTCCTTGACCTTCACATCTGTAAGAAGAAACATTTTATTATGATCATTACATGCACAAATAAATCAAATGCAAATGTTGGAGGTTGACTCCGGAAACAAAGAGGTTTCTTTGATACTGTAGCCCTTTCATATTTTTAACAAAATGTTTTTACTACTAGAGCAATCCACTCCGTTTATGTATTCTGTATATCTCTGGAATGTAATAGAACAACATTAAAGTGATCACAGCGGAACACACGTAAACGCCCGTAAGAAGGGGGAGGCATCGCGAAAAAAAAAAGCTTCAAAAAGGGACAAGTACAAGGAGAACTTTCACATCAAATTGCCAATCTAAAAAATCACAACACCATTCAGGTATTGGGAAAATGCACGAAACAAACGATGAGATCCCAAACAAAACCTCGCCGAAGAAGTCACAGCAAACACCGAAACATTCGCACGGGAAAACACAAGTACTTAATGAGATTCAAAAGGGATAAAGAAACAAAACACGACATTCAAACACCAAACACAAAGTCCACACATCACCAACGAGTCTAGGGATGTTAAACGTCTTCAAATTCAATAGCATCATTTAAAAACAGGTTAATTTGCAGCATGGACATACACGTTTTGGGTACTAAACGCTCGTCAGGGATAATCAATCTAAACAATGTAATATGACCAAAGAGTGTGAAAGTTAGTTTGTCTATACATGTACCGAAAGACGTAGCAATGATGCTTCAGGACCCACGTCTTAGAAATTTCAAGAAATTATAATAACAGAAATTTTCGAATGCGTTGAAGAAACGATCTACCGAAGCTGACCTAGCCTGGCTGCATGTGCCCTTGGGGACTCATGGTCCATCAACAATGACACTCACCAAGTGGTACAAATGTTAAACGTCTTCAAATTCAATAAAGAGTATTCGGTGCCGGAAACTCTTTTGACGGTTGTTGAGATAACTTGCTGCCATTACAACCAGCTCAAAATACAAATATGGACCTTGATTGATATCAATAAATCTATTAGATTTTTTAAAATGTAATTACAATTCAATATTAATATTCAAATATTACGACAATATTCAATATTATGACATGTTGACTAGAAAACAAAACCGTTGTCTTTGATTTTATATGATGACCAAATTAATTCATATAGATACTTTGCAGTTATCTTTTTTTTATTCTTCTATTAAATTTAAACACGTTCAAATTAGACTTCCATTTACCTTTACAGATTGCGTTGAATATCTTTTCACCTGTCTCCTGCAGATCGTCTATACCAGAAAGATGATAAACAAACTGATGGGTTGGCTTTGACGCCATTGATAGAATTTCCGCAGCAAAATATTTCTCATGCATTGAGACCGTGTATATTCGTACATTGTCCTGCTTCAATTTCTCGGCTTCTGGAATAGTAAGGCTTCGGTTGATATTTGACATGCCGGTTGTGAGAAGGATGACGATGTTTCTTGCAGTTGGTCGGTCGCCATTTTCCGATCGAAACATTATGTTTCGAACATTTGATAAAGCATCAGCAGTGTAAATTTCTCCACCTTTACATGTTACTCTATCAATTGCATCGAAAACATCTTTCTTTTTCGAATATGTGTTTAAACGAAATTCTATATTTGTTTCTGTGCTATACGTTATCAAGGCAACTCTTACATACCCAGAATCTATTTCAGCCTCCCGAAGAAATGTTTTACAAAATTTTAATCTTTTTTTATATTGCAAAGTTGGACAGGTCAGAGTTGACGACTCTATCATGAAGACGATGTCAAACGAGCAGTTTGGTCCTGAAATAAAAAGAATCAAGCTTTGTCAACTGTCAACTATCATTTTACAGATCGGGTCAGATTTTGTATGCCTTCGGTTTATGATTTTCTGAATTATCGATTTTGTACTGTGTATTGGGATATGGACATTATCCGTATTTGTCATTAAGACGTATGCTATTTTATTTCTTATCAATTAACATAAATAATTTTGTTATGTTCCGTGCTTAATAATATTTTTTTATGATATAGTGCATTATTTGAGGAATTCTTATAAATAATTTTGCTCTTTGAACAGTGTGGCTTGAAGTGCAATTGACTGGAAATTAATATCCAAATCTGATGCAGGTCGAATTTATCTAAAAGGCATTGTTAGGATACTACGTTTTCAAAGAAAGGAGGGGATCTCCATCAACACCTAGTTTCAACACCAACACCAACAGCAAAGCAGCAAAGTACATTTTGTATGCACTCATGATCAAATGATATGTTTAGGGTCCGTTCTGATGATGGTTTTCATCTTAAGGTATTCGACCCCTAATGCATCCTCAATAATAAATTCCAGAGATAAGAAATTTCGTTCTCTTCTAAATGAATGATACACATACTTTTCTAGCTAAATTTAGGGATTACACTTCTCACACAGTGACCTACTCCGTCATCCGGAAGATTCCCGATCATGAAATCATCGGCATTTGTCGGGAAATTATGAAAATGTGCATATTTTTTTTTACCGGAAGTACTCTATTAGGGTGCGGGGTCCTTAACACCTCAAAATATATATCTAAAAGAATATAAAATTATATGCTCTTAGATCCCGAGGATAAATCAAAGTATTAAAAAACAAAACGGTCTAAATCTATCCCTATGAAATATCAAAGGGACTTGATAGGTATAAAAAGGAATTTTAGATATTTTATCGGTATAAATCTGATTTTACTACCATCTGAATCTGAGGAACGACTAAGGACAACATCATCGTCATTCAGCCAGAAATGCTCTACAACGAAAGGGATTATACGTAAGTAATTATACAAAACAACGTGTATTTAAGCAATTTAAGCTTTAAGCTTTATGAAGATATTTCTTACCGAGTTTTATCCAAATGGTGATACCAAAAGTTCTTCATCGAAATGAAATTATGTTGTTTAAAAAGAAACCAAATACTTTCGGCAATAATTAGTTAACAGACATTATATACGTAAACATTGGGGAGGGGTGGACAGGAGGGTACCTCTATCCTCCTCCGGCTCCTTCCTAGCCCTCTGGCCCTTCCATCCCTTCCCTTTCACCCTTCCCTCCCCTCCGGCCCACCTCCTCCCTCCCCCTCTCATTCACCCTTCCCTCCCCTCCGGCCCCTTCCCACCCCTCCCTTTCACCCTTTCCTCCCCTCCGGCCCTCCCCTCCCCTCCCTCCCCTGCTTCTCTCCCCCTTCCTCCTGCCCCATTCCTTTTCCTTTTGATTGTGATTTTTAGAATTTGCTTTCGTCTTTAGTGTTTGATTTTCACTCAATGACATTATTTGAAAAAAAAGTATTCATATCATTATTGCAAAGCATCAACCTGTTTCATTAAAGGTGTTGTTGATTGGCTGTAATTCCCTTGATAAAGCGCTTATCATAGATGATTGGTCATTCAGAAGCCCTATAATGAAAACAGTATACAAGTAAAGACTATATTTGATAATTGGATTGAACTCATTATCATATTCGAATTCTTCTTTTTGATTTGGATAACCTATTTTAAAGAAAAATAAAACGATGTGTATTCATAGATTTAGGGATCCGACAGGTATATGTTGGATATACTGTAGAAAACGCAGTTATACCGTCGAGGCTTCTCCTGACGGTACAACGTATGTTTCTAACAGTATATCCAACATATACTTTTATCCATATTCTAATCCATGTAACTTATTTTTTAAAACTCTTTATACCGCTCAGAGGTTCTCACGTATCGCTTTAGAGGTGACGTTGCTACGGAGGCCTACGAACGACCAACATAATTCATTGCGCTGCAAACTATAAAATATAACTGCGTCGTGATTATTACAATTTGATGGCGAAAAATCAAAGAGTCATCAATAATAAACTTCATTGCCCTGTTGTTTATAAGTGGATAACGCCGTTTATAAGCTCATAACTTGTAGTTTTACGTCACATTATAACGTCATTGGAGCAAACAGCACAAGGAAGCATCACGTCATACGTAAAAAGTGCGCTAAAGCTTGCAACGTGCAAGTTACCGTAGGAATACATTTACAAGTATGTCAAGTAAGTCGGTTTGCCGCATGTATATCGTCGTTAAACATGCTTGTAGAAATACTGTGAACCAATCAGAATGCGTGAAACAAACAGAATGAATTAGAATGATTAATATATTTCATATTACATAATGTACACGCTAGTTGACACATGTTTAGACACCTTGACGTGTACACATAAGCGTAGACGCAATTGCTGTGTATGACGTCATTGTTTATTGCGTACGGAAAATCGCTACAAGTTGTCAGTAACGCGTAAATCGCGAATAACATATTACATATTATAACTTTTTGTTTTTATAGCAGAGGTTTTTCAAGAATACTTGTGCCGAGTAAATTGTGTAAGTTTTAATTCAACATTGTATCTATATATTTGTCTCGTACATGTTTGAATAATTAATGTATTTTACGTCACCGCTACGGACACCAGTACACATACACGTCAAGTTTCTAAAATTTTGCTATTTTCAACGTGTAGAGAAGTACCCATCCGTTATTCAGTCTCAAAGTCAAGAAGGTAAGGCAAAACCAAAAGAATTTCCACTGGAACGGTTGCGAACCTAGGAATAAATAACATTCCGATGTGAGACCAGGTGCCCGGGGAGAGTCAGCGTCTCTTGATTGTATGCAACACCCGTCACAACAGCACCATAAAAACTTGTCAAATTCGGTGATTGTTTCGATGTACATACAACCGAGTGTTGTTGGAGATCCCCTCCTTTCGAAATTCTGGATTTGTTTTCAGAGCATTGTATATTTATCAGTTGGATGCAGAGAAAGTTGGAGAATTTGTTTTTCAATATCAATTTTCCTCTAAAAAGTTATGTAATTCAAATAGATTACATGTAGCAGCGTTCAAATACCATTATCTTTTCACGGATTTGCTTGAAATATACACCAAAAACTTGTTCATCTTATCCACACATTGTTTTGACTTGTCAATTCGAAATTGCCTGGAATAAATGCATTCATTGATGTAAGCTGAAAGTATCGCATCTGCAGGTACTCATCAACGCTATCAAAACTTATGAAACCACTTACTGTTCATTTTGAAACTATTCAATAATTGCATATTTCAGAGGTATTATATCACTTCTTTATCATTCTGGTAAGGAGAACATGTTTTTACGCCATGTCAGAAGCATTTTTATCTTACTTCCTTTGAATTTTACAGTTACAGGGGGTTACTCTTATGCAGAGTTTGACACGCGTTTCCTGCTACCTGAATTTCGTTGATAAACAAATGACATAAATCGCCAATTTGTACCGCTGGATTATGTGAGGTTCTTTGTGCTTGTTATTATGATGTCGTATTGAGCATTACTCGTCCCTTTTTAATCTCTTACTGTGCTTTACTATTATTTGTCCCTTGTCCCCTTCTACCCCTCTCAATTTTGACTCGCATTTCATTAGTATAAACAGTATTACCTGTCGATATGCCTTTGATTTTACGCACCGATGCCAAATTATAATCACTTGAACGTATGGATTATCCTTAAAGAATGTATATCAAGCCTACAAATCCTACATCATTCAAATATGCATACTTATAACAAAGTGGTTGTAAAGTCGGCCTTAAATTCAGATATGTTCTTGAATTAATGTCGAAGGGTATTCTTGAAAAGAATATCAAATACGAATTCAGATTTTCTTAGCAATTTTAATTGTGCAGAATACAAATCAACCTTTGTGACCTCTGGGTAAACGGATAAATTTGAGGGCCATACACACGTAATCCGGATACCAACACCATTTGCTGTAACCTAGCAGATTACCCTTCTAAGTCGGCACCGATGCCCATTGGTCTAGTTGCTTTATGTGTAGGCTTTTGCGTTTGGTGTTTTGTTGTCGTATTTTGGTGTTATTTTTCCCTTTTGAATCTCTTGCTGTGTGGGTCTGCTCTGTATTTTCATTTTGGATGTTTTGATGTTTTGTTGTGGGTGCTCCAACAGAGTTTTGATTGAGATCACCTCGGAGTCCTTACTTTTTGCAACCGTTTATCTTTCTTTTTATATTTAAACGTACAAACAATTTACTACTTACAACGCTTACCGTACATGGTACACTCATCTCTTATATATCTTCTTTTTGTACATATATATTTCTAATCCAATATGATAATGTGATCGTCCAAGAATTTACGGTTTTACGTAATTTACTGTCGATTAGATCTAGTTAAATCTCTATTACGTCAGAACGTTATCGCCTTATTCAAGATAGTCGAGAGATGTCGACCAATACGGATTTTCCGTGCGGCATAGACTCGTACAATATTTTCCATACTGTACTAAACAATGTTCAGTTATATGTCAAAATGAAATATTTCAACAAAACTTGCCTTTTTGTGACACAACAGTATCCAAAAAGAATAAGAAATAAAAAAGGACAGTGCGTACGTTTCTATGCAATGATGATAGAATACTTACTTTTAATTTCCATGTTTCCATCTTTGATTTGTTCCTGTATTTCTGTTATATCTTTGAGTTTATTCGAATGTTCCTTTGTTATGGTGAGCAGGTCCTCTATACGATGGTGCACACTAGATTTGGTCTGCAATAAAGTCTGTGAAAAGGCAAGGCGCAAAAGTACAACAGACAAACATAGAGAACAGCTCATCATTTTGAAGTACAATTTATTTGAGTAAACCTTTACAGTTTAGTGTAAAATAATCAATTCACAAAATACAGCCCAAAATCATCATCGGAATTTCAAGGCCTAGATCTTTCATTCGCCCATACTACGTCAGAGGTCATGGGGTTAATCACCTTTTTCTCCGACTTCAAGCTTAATAAGAGCTGAGAACTGAAAGGAATAAAAAAATTATTGGATACTGTAAAACATATGACATTAAAAATGAGAAATCCACTATGGCATCCTTTATATCTATAAATGCAAAGAAATTGTATTTGTCTCAGATTTATATTCATCAAACACATTCGCATGGTATTATCGTTATTCGTTTCGTTTATATTTCATGTGATTTTTATTTGCAAGTCATTAGGAATTAACTCGATAAAAAGGCCAAGCAAAGGTTGGACTTATGTATCAAAAAAGACGGAAAGAGAAAACATAATGTCCCATAGGTTTATGTCTAATAATGCTCACAACTTAAAATTTGACTGTGTGTCACGCAGATCAATCATGAAAAAATGAATGAAGGAGTGAAAATAAAATACTAGCACTAAACCCAAAATCAGATTCAATGAAACAGACGAATTATTCCAAAGCACAGCAATTTTATTAACTCAATTTCTATTATCTGATTGGTTGTTGCCTTTGAAACATGATCCCTTATGACCTGTGTTTGTTAAGTCTTGATCTTAAGCTTGACCTTTAAATAATATCGATCCCGACCTGGAAGACTTGTGTTTGACGCCAACAGCCTACAAATTTGTTCATGATATGTTATCCAAAACTTCTGAAAAGCATAAGTATGAGTTACGGGCATCACATCTTTGTGCACCAAGGGTTTCATCGCATTCCGCGCGACGCTTCATCACAAAGTACCCTTGGATTCAGGGGTCCCCAGTTTCGACAGGATTTCTGTCGGCGGCCCTATTATGACGTCACGTCATTGTAGTTTAATGACGTCGGAAAACAACAAATGCGATTACTTTTAATTTTTGGCGCCATAATTTAGAACAGTTATTCTAACTTTATCCCTATCTTCAATCTGAATTTATGTAATTCCCTTTTCAATTAATTTGAAATATACATGGGACCTAAGGGGTGAAGGCAAGGTCATATTGAGAGTGGAAAGTAGTGGAAGGAACCTATGACGTTGCGGTGGAAGACGGAAAAGCATTAGTATGAGTTACAGGAATGAATGAAAGTCAAACACAGAACCCGAAATCAGATTCTAAAACCTTGCATATTCATGAAAAACTGTGAAACAGATTTTTTAAGAGAAAAAAAAAATCGGAATATATTTAATAAACAGTGACAAAGAGAAAAGAAAAATCGGAATAACAGACAGAGACAATAGCAAAACTCAATACGTACGTAGAAATGCGAAAAACAACTTTTTCTCCCACTGTGGACATCCATGGAAACGCTGGGAAAAGATATCCTTGTCTTATCCCTATGGGGGAAGATAACATTCTCACGTGCCTTTTTACTGTGACGTCATACATAATTGCTGCGTTAGCCGATCATCTTATGAAAAATTATACATAAAATCTCATTTTTGAGCGCTTTTATACAGTGGGAGAAAATATTAAATCACAAGATGTGATCAGGGACATCGAAATCTCACCCTCGTTTCCGGAATTTGCTTTTGTCCACGACTCTGCAAACCTCATCGTGGTACAAGAAAATCCTGAACACTCGGGTTGGATTTCCTTGTCCCTGATCACATCTGGGGATAGATTCTATTACTCTAATGAACAATCTTCATACATGTAGTCCAGTGGAAGTACGCAATGCACTGTAGGTGGCGCTGCTAAAAACGCGACGTGCTAACTTGCAAAAAAATGTTAAATTATTTCGAAATATCGCATGAATCATATTACATAATATTTCTAAAACGTGGGTCCTGTAGCATCATACCCCACCCATTCTGCTACGTCTTTTGGTACATTTTTGGACATAACAATTTTCATACCTTTTGGCCATATTACAATGTTTAGACTTAGGATCACTGACGAGGGTTTAGTACCCGAAACATGCATGTCTGGTCCATGCTGTAACTTTCTCAGGTTTAAAATGATGCTATCGAATTAAAAGACGTTTAACATTTTAACTACTTGGTGAGTGTCACTGCTGGTGGACCAAGAGTCCCCGAGGGCACATTTAGCCAAGTTCGATAAACTTCGGTTGATCGTCTGTCTTTTCAACGCATTTGAAATTTTCTGTTACAAAATTTCTTGAAATTTCTAAAACGTGGGTCCTGTAGCATCATATCCCACCCATTCTGCTACGTCTTTTGGTACATGTTTGGACATAACAATTTTCATACCTTTTGGCCATATTACAATGTTAAGACTTAGGATCACTGACGATGGTTTAGAACCCGAAACGTGCATGTCTGGTCCATGCTGTGAATTTCTCAGGTTTTAAATGATGCTATCGAATTAAAAGACGTTTAACATATAATGCAATATATTATCTAATTTTAAATATGACCAAAAGAGAAACTTAAAGCTTATTTCGATTTCTCTCGCTGGTTTCTTCAAAAATAAGGGTAAGGATCTCGTTCAATGACCCCGGTATCATAATTTAGAATAAGAAAAATTACCAAAAAATCATTGTAATGAGTTAAAGAAGATCCTGGCGATAATCTCAACAGCACTCACGACAGAGCACCAAATTGAGCATGGACGGACCCCTAGCAAGCTAAAGGTGGGACCAGTTACCCGGGAGGAGTAAGCATCCCATGTTGGCTAGCCGCACCCGCCTTAGATGCTCATGCACAAAAATGAAAACAATTACAAAATACATATACTGTCTGAGGCCACGTCTATACAAGTGGCGCCACCTTGAACCTGAATTGAAGAAAATGTACATTTGAATTCAAAAATGCAATTCCAATGAATCCAAAGCCTGCCAGTTAAACATAAGACGAACAGCTGAGCACCATCCCTCCAATGCTATTGTGGTCGACGATTTCATTTAATCATGCTCCTGAATCAATCCTACAGGAAATTTGGAGTCGCACATTCTCTGCAAATTAAGGTATATCATTTCTGTAGTGAGGAATTTCAAAGACTTTATGAGAACCATATCGAATGATAGGATTTATGTCAATTAATCATTTTACGAAGAAAAGTTAACATTAATAGGTCAATGATGAAAATCAAGATTATAGGTTATTTGAAAAACAGGGTAAAAACGGCTGGAAATAGCTCATTTGTAACGAATATACAAAAAGTGCTAAAATCAAGTCATTTGAGTTTAAAATAAGTTTTCTTTGTTAAAATACAATAAAACAGATTGGAAACTTTGTATAAAACTTGATTTTGATCAAGTTTCACCGTAGGTACTTATGTTAAACGTCCTAAATTCAATAGCATCATTGAGAACTGATAAATTTGCAACATGGACCAGACATGCACGTTTCGTGTATTTAACCCTCGCCAGTTATCCTCAATCTAAACAATGTAATATTACATTTGTACCGAAGAGTGTGAAAATTATTATGTCCAAACATTTTCCGAAAGACGTAGCTGGATGGGTGGGATATGATGCTGCAGGACCCACTTTTTAGAAATCTCAAGAAATTTTGATAACAGACATGTTCAAAAATCACATATCATTTAAAGTTTTCACAATTTCAGACTAAAATTACAAATATCATCTACGTTTACGTCAAAATAATAGGGATACTGAATATCAACGATTTTTCAAATACAGCTAAATGTGCTCCTGTGGAATACTTTTCAAAATATTGAACAAAAGAATGTGTCCGTGTTGAAAAAAGAGAGTACAAACATTAAAGAATAGTGCCATTTTGTAGTTTTCTGGAAAAGGTGTCAGCGTGATAAAATTTTCCTCAATTTAGATGGAAGTATATATTAAGTATCCATCAGTTCTACCTGATAAAACAGTTTAAGTGAATTATATTCCATACGAAAAAGGAAATTCATGAGTTATTACTTAGGTAAGAGAACTCCGAACTGTTCAAAAGAGTACCTCCAGCGCAATTTTTATATATGAAGGGAGGGGATCCCCAACCAGACCCTGTTGCAGCAACAACAGCAAAACACGAAAACACCCGATGCGAAAGAGACGAGCATACTCAGTTAAAGACGATCCTGACGATAATAGCAACAACACTCAACACAGAGCACAACATTAAGCATCGACGGACCTCTAGCAAACTAGAGGTGGGACCAGGTGCCCGGGAGGAGAGACAAAAAGGAAACATACGACATATAAGCATCAAACACAAAAGTCTTCACATAAACCAACGAGACCAATAGGCAACCGAAGCTGACTTTGGACGGCCATTTGCCACATAAGTAGCAAATGGTGTGGTTATCCTGTATAACGCGTGCACAACCTCTCCCTTTTCCTATTACCCAGAGGTCTCGAAGAACGTACAATTGTGGTGTAAAACAAACTCCTCACTGTTAGATGACCAGACACAAACAAGACCGCAAAACGAAGGGTCACAAGCAACACAGATGTTTATGTAAATGGATATAAAAAGAGGCCGTACGTAATACATTCCGTGCTCTGCCGGCTGTAGCGAGCTCATGTATGTTGTCACCCGAGGAGTCCGACTGACATTCAGAGAGGACAAGTGGTTGGGGCCCCGTCTTCTCTAAAGAGGTTTGGACAGGGCCCGTCATGGAGTCCTGTCGTCACAATCAGTCAGAGTAAAAGTCTTAAGGATGCGCTTGTACAAGACTTTAGATTGGTCAAGTACCAAGCCTAGTGTCCGTCTGGTGACAATAGAGCTTTACCAATAACAAACGTTTGTCACCTTACGAACTTGGTACATCCGAAACCCGACGGAAAGTTAAAAAACGTCTAGGTTTATAAGGTATTCTGTTTAACATGCTTAAGGTGATATCACACGTTTCATGTTATACAACACTTATTTTCAGAAAAAAAGCATAATTCTGATTTCCTAATGTAATTCAGATGTAAGGGACAATATAAGGAGGTCACCATCCAAAATTTTGAAATTTTGAAACTGATCAGACTTTTTAGCCATCCATTGATTGTAATGGAAATGCTCATTTCTTGGCTATATTTTTTTTTCAGCCCAAGTTTTTCAAATGAATCTTCACATATGATTCCGTCATCATATTGTGCAAATTCTTATAGAAAGAAATCATTCAATGACCACGTCATATGTTTCAAAATCTGACTGAATGCGTAAATTCTCATGTAAAAAATTGAAAGTGCAATTCGAGTTATCTTTCTTTACTATTTGACCAAAGACAAATGTATAACCAACTTTTTTGAAATATCACATCAATGTTCCTCACTCACAAAGATTTCAATGTGTAAACAAATAGAGCCGAATACAGATTTTGTGTGATACCACGACAGTATGTGCACATGTGTAATGATATTACATGTACCATATGGGTAACTATATTATATGTTTCTCTACATTCAAACACTTTACTGACACCTGACTTATTTCTGAATAGATACGACATATTTATATAGGTAACAAGTCTTAACAAAATTTTCAAATAAGATCAATTTCAGCAAAAATTTGACTATTGTTGATCACTCTAGGCTAACCATTACTTTGCAAAGATAAAAACATTATTTGAGCGTACATTCGAATAACATAACAGGGAAAGGGCTTTCATAATGTTTCTGTAACTTGTGCCCAATCCCATTTCATCTATTGAAATAAAATATGTTTAAACTTATTCGAATAAGAATCTGATTATTACCCCTACGCCCAGGCTCGAACCACGGTCTTCTCGCATGGTGGGCAAGAGCTCTACCTCTGAGCTATTGAATCGACTTGCCGATTGAGCAATTATAACAAAGCCAGAACATCAAGACATTTTAAGTTACGAAAATCGGATATCTTCAGCATGGAGATTTCTTAAAAATTCTCGTCCAAGGGAGGCTACTGAAACGAGTGTGATATCCCGTTAAACTGTAAAAATGAGGAAGTGAAGATGCATCATGCTTACTAAAGTGAAAAGTGAATGATCTATCTTTAAATCAAATCTACAATTTCTGCTTATTTTTCATCATTATGTATACGGTCCCCAGTATAAGCGAGTTACGGTGTCGTATGAGCGAACTTCGTCGCCGACAAACCGTTTGTTATTGGTAAAGCTCTAAAAGGATATTATCGCGAAGCTTATGGATACTTCCTTCAGTTTAGATCACAATTTTAAACTTATCCACTTTTAGGTATGTTATGAATTTTTCGGTCACTACGGGGATATAATAAAAGCATATCAGATTTCCCTTTCCCGAATGGTCATTGACATTCTGGATTGTGATTGAATGACTTGAATGAGCACCTGGTTCCACTTCGGAATGTTATTCATTCCGAGGTTCGCAACCGTTCCTATGGAAATTCTGATGATTTTGTCTTGCCTTCTCGACTTTTAGACTGAATATCAGATAGGTACTTCTTTAATGTTTATAACCAAAGTCTTCAATAGAGTAAGACATGATACATTGGTCATAATAATACGGAAGAGTTCCAATTCTATACCTTCATTAAGAAAATTTTAAACCAATTTTTCCTGCACCATACACGTGTATCGAATGTTACATTCTCATCAGTGAAGCGGCGCCACCAAAATTCATTTCAGTAACGCCCTCTTTTTTGTACATTTACTTTACAGAGATTACGCTGCAGCTTCAAATTTCCTGTAGAGTCGATTCAGTGGCATATCCAAATAAAATGTATGTTCAGAATAGCATTGGAGGGATGGTGCTAAGATGTTAACCTCCTTTAATTTCGATGATAGCTTTGAATGTAATGACAAGTTTTCGAAATAGCAATATAATATTTATGATGTCAAATCGATAAAGGGCGAAAACGAAGCTTCTTCCAGGCGACAGAGCTGGAAAGAAGTAATTAATACACTTCTAAACATCAAGTCACGGGGAACGATTTTAACTGCTATACACTTCAACAAGAAATACATGTGAGTGTTTTTAATATTATACGGAAGTGTTCCAACTCTATACCTTCATGAAGAAAACTTCAAACCAATTATTTCCTGCACCAGACACGTGTTTCGAATATTAAATTCTCATCAGCGATGCTTCCAGTATTGAAATATTGAGATTGAAATATCTGTATAATTCAAGCTCAACGAGTTCTTAAACAGAATAATGGTCATACATCGTGAACAATGACGCACCTTAAATGCAAAGAATTAAACCAGAGGTTGCTACTTAAAAACATTTGGCTGTTTCATAAAATCATCCCAGCATTTGATAAGTACCAATAATGAGGATTTACTATCCGAAACACCTTTCTGCTACAATAAAAGTTAGTTTGAAAATTTGCGTCAAGACGGTAAAGAGTTGGAAGACTCCCGTGTTTTTATTTTTGGAATCTGCTATTACAAAATGGAAACCGAAATACCGATGACCACCAAAACTATAAAAGGGTAAGAAACAAAATCATTTTCACAACCAAAAAAAAAAAAAAAATCCAAGCAAACAAACAAACAAACTGAACATATCAACTTACTATGCGCGCAATTCACTTTGCAAATCGGAGAATTGAAGTTTTGTCTCATTTGTCTGAATAATTTCCGGTCAAAATTCATATTCGAGTTTCAGGAATGCTCAATCTCGTTGCGAGCGGTGCTTGTCCGTACGATCACAGTGAAAGATCAAAACTTTAGATGAGGATTTTGCTATTTTGATTTTAGCATGACGTTGTTGACGTTGACGACGTTGTCCATAGACCAAAATGTTCAACTAAGTCTAATTGTTATTGCATATAGAATAAAAAAGAATACAAGGAACGTCTTTAGATGTATATTGTACAAGTCATTTATATTCCAAAAGATAGGTTTTGAAGCGACGGGTGTTGCATGCAAGCGGGAGATGCTGACTGTTCCTGGGCACCTGTCTCGCTCCCATTACGGGAGTTCGCTTCTTTTCATGTGATGGAGGTTTTTGTTTGTTTGCTTTGGTTTTGTATGCCCTTTGTTTGATGGTTTTTCGATTAACGATTTTGTACTTCTCTATAGGGATATGGTTTTTCCATATTTGTCATTCTTGAAAGGGATATGTTTTTTCCACATTTGTCATTGTTTCCTGTTTTATCCTGATTTTGTATGCCTTCGGTTATGATTTTCTGAATTATCGATTTTGTGCTGTATATAGGGATATGGTCATTATCCATATTTGTCATTTCATTTTAAGCAATTTGCAAGATTACACTTTGTTGGTGGCCATATTGTATGGCAAGCTAGCAAATTTTCTTCATAATTTGACCATTTTATGTAGTAAGAAAATATTATAAATATGGAACATGAAATTAGATTTTGTTTACACTTTTACAAATGCTTAGAGTATACTTATTCCAAGTTTGAAATTTTCGATATGCCAAAATACTATGAACTCGGGCCTATAAATTGAATAAATATCATTGGCTTGCCATACACAAGGGCCGACAAAGGAAGGTAATTTTGGCGCTGTGACGTCAAAGGAAAACTATATATACTTTAGATGATTTGATGACACCTTGCTATTTGAAAACAACGAAGTCATCTAGCTTGATGACCTTCAGCACTTATATGAACCTAAATGTACACCTATCAAGCAAACAACAAGCTTTGAATAAGAAACACGAACAAGATACTAATCGTCAAGAATAGTTTATTTTTTCACAATGAACAAACGACACATGCAAGCTCCTTGTTCTGTTTGTAGGGAGGACATTTCAATGCCCCACACTGCGCTACTACACTGTAGAAAAGTCGACCATCGTTATTTGCATGACCCCCTCCATCTAAAGCCTTGGGATCTTTATCGATACACGTGTACTGTGTCGCAGATGCCTGGGCATGATGGCCCGCCATGATTATTCCGTTATACTCTTTGGAAAATTTTCCGGGACAATTATCCATTGCTTTTAAAGAAAAATCAGTGAATAAATGAAAATCATATCATTATTACAAAATGTAGGCCTTTCAACGACCGCTAGGTTTCGACTGAAAGTAACGACAACTCGTACCCTAATTGTCAGAAATCGGGACATTTCGAGCTTCTTCATAAACATAATGGGCCAAAATCACTTCGAATCATGAAATTTCTCATTTATTTATCTCTTTTTGGTTGTTGGACAAAGTTGGTATGATTCAGCACAATACTTTGATTTGTTTCATGTACTTAAGATAATAAATGGACAAAGAAAGATAGCACAAATTTGCACATTCGATTTTTAGACCAAAAAAATTTTTCCTTCTGGTAAAACATTTGAAGGGAGGTAACTCCTTAATAATATATGTAAAACTCGAGGGTCTTTAAACTAAGAAACGAAATGAAAAGAAAAGAAATGAAACGAAAAATAAAATTATAAATTTTACCGTTAAATCATACGTTTAAGATCAAATAGTGGTGATATTTCTTGTATTCTCCTCCCGTGTGCCGCGGAAACCAGTGCGTATCATAGTATCTACATTTCAGCTCTGTTACGCCCCCTTCACACTTTCACGGATCGGCCCACGGATAGCTACGGATCGAGAAAAAAATTATATCCGTGGCTATCCGTAGCTATGATATCCGTTGCAATCCGTAGCTCGATCCGGCACTAGTCGTGGCAAGTCGTAGCTATCCTTAGCAATCAGAAGCTATCCGGGCTGAGACAGAAATTTTCTACGACTCCGCTACGGATAGATTTGTCGTAGCGGAGTCGTAGGGGAGTCTTAGCAACCCGTAGTGGAGTCGTAGCTATCAGTAAGGGAGTCGTAACAACCCGTAACGCATCCGTAGCAATCTGGGACCATTTTTGTGATAAAAATAGTCATACGACTCCTACGGATTGCTACGACTCTCCTACGGATTGCTACGACTCCCCTACGGATTGCTACGGATTGTGTCTGATATAAACTTAAAACCTATCTGTATTGTGTGCGTTTTTTGTCAATATATGAGTTAATACTTCAACTATTCACTTTTTCCAGATTTTTATTTCAAAATCATAGGTATGACAAAAAAGAATTGGCTGAGCCTTCATAATTGATCATCGATTACAAACGGCTGGTGGTCCGATGCGATTTTTACGATTATTAATCGGTTACGCAGAATTGTATCATTTACGCTCAGTCTGAAAAGTGATTTTTTACGAGAATAATTACTGCAGCACCTCAAATGAACTTGTTTTGATACATTTAAAGGCTTAATGTTGAAATACACTTTCTCTGGAAAAAAATCAGGTTTCACTTATTTATATATATTTATTTTCTTAAGGCAAACAAAACAAATTAAAGCAAAAAGCAAAAAAAAAAAAAAAAAAAAAAAAAAAAAAAAAAAAAGAAGAAGACTTGAGATTGTTTCCCTATATGTACTATAGAACTCGCCTGGTGTAAAATCTCCAACAAACTTTCAGTTCGCCAAGCTCTGGCTATGCACGTACAATAGAGATCGTGCAGAACAATATTAGACCAGCTAGCTGTGATTTGTTGTCCAGTAATTCCCCTCGTTGCATGAACCAATGAAATTATCACCTCGCCGTTTCGCGGCTCGGTGATAATTTCATTGGTTCATGCTACTCGGGGAAGTATTGGACAACAAACCACAGCTAGGTAGTTGTTATTTCTTAAAAAAGAAAAAATGAAAGATTTTGTTTTTACTTCTTTTCATACTTGCTATATCTGGGGGTCGGGTTAGTTCTTTGGTTATTTTCACCTGTTTGAATATTTTTCAGAGACTTCTGCGTTTTAACAGTTCAAGATTGCTATACTGACACCGTTAAGTGTTTACCCTTAAAATACTGACATACGTACATGTAATTTCATTTGACAGAATAGGAGAAATATCTGGTGGAAGAGGAGGGGATAGAAATATGTAAAAAAAAAAAAAAAAAAAAAAAGAAAGAAGAAAAAAAACATATCTAGCTGTCTTGTAATACACACATCCCCAACTTGTTTTCATAAAACGCACCGAAATTTGGTTTTTAATGTGAACGTTTATTTGTAAAAGAAATGACATCGAAGTGTGTATGTACATTTGTAACGGCTTTCCTGATAATAGATTAATTCTACAAATAATCTAGCTGTAATAGATAAATAAAGGATGTATGAGCACAAAACACGAAACAAAACAAAAGAAATATACATGTAAATGAATAATCTTCCTGCATTCCTACGAGAGAAATTGTCGTAGATGGCGCCACTGAATGAATTTTTTTGCTTATACCATGAGACAATTCAGAGTTTTTTTTTTTCATTGATTGATTTTCATTAGTGTTGTATAATCGTACAAATTTCATAATCAGAATTTTAATCGATTTTTAAAAATTCAATTGGATTTTAATATTTGATATTTTCACCAAAAAGTTACCAAAATGAATGATATAACTTCAATAAGTAAGATACTTCTATGCATGGCGAAACAGTCTAGAAAATATTTCTACTACAAAATGATAAAAATTCGCTCTTTAGTTCAAGCAAAGAACGAATGAATTGGCAAAACTAAACTATCACTGAGCTTGTCCTTACCTCTGAAAAGCTCTGTTCGGTCGGCATCACTGTTTTCTCCGTTAATGTTTAATGTTACGTATGAGGGGGGGGGGGTTCATCCAACCTTAGTGTCTTGTTTAAGTGATTTTATGGGAACAAAGCAAAAAATAAATACAATTTCCAAGCGCATGAACATCAATAACCTACATGTATTATTTGAATTCTACGAAGCGTTTGGTCGGTGTAACTTTTTTTCCGTTACGCATCTCGAGTTGAGGTCAGGGAACTTCGTACTTGTATCTTGAGGAGAATCCGGATCCTATTCATGGTATTACTGGGCTTACAACGAAACTGACAGAAAATGTACCGGACCTTTCAAATTATTTACGGTAAGCATGTAGGTTGAACTCATGGATACTATACCCGAAGGTACAATGTCATGTAATATAATCCGGTTGCTTTTCCTCCTTTTGTACGTTTTGAATTTCTAATTATAAAAATCTGTATAAATATTTTCTTTGAAAAAGAAAAAAATTCGTTTCGTTTCGTTACTTTTCATTTCTTTTCTAGTGCGTTTCATAATTTAAAGAAACCCGTTAAACTCGGTGAATCTAGAGGTGTCCCGGGAACAAAGTGTTTGTCAAATAATACAGTTTGAATTGTTTCCCTTCTTAAGCAGATTTTGTTTAGAATTTGGTATTTAAAATTAATTAATTTTCGAAAATTCGCTTGTCTTTATCAATTCAAAGTTCTTTAATGCTCTTCAGACACAGATTCAAATATCGTGAATCACTTTTAAAGGAACATTCTTGGATCTGAAAATTTAGCTGAAAGGCCTACAAAATGGAATCATGTAATTACAGTAATCTGATTGAAGGCCCCGTAAACGACCCACAACAGGGTAATTTTTTCCTTTTTAGAACTCCGATGAGATTTTCTATCTAATATGCTCAAGTAGTGCACTGAAATATCATCGAATGAATCTTTATTCTAATTTTTTTTCATTAATTTTATAGAAAATGTGTTTCATTATAAGAATACATAAATTAGCGGAATTTGTATACACAGAGAAAGAATACTTATTTTCAAAGAAACCGAAAAAAAAAAAAAACATCGTCAGAGCGTACTGTCCTATGACATATTAAAATCAAAATTTTAAACATAAAATAATGACGCCTTGATATTATGTGTTGTTTTTAATGTTTGATGTTTCTGTACGCCTGTTTCCATTGTTTTGTATGATCTTCTAGTGAATACTCCTCCCGGGCACCTGGTCCCACCACAGCTTGCTAGGGGTCCGTCAATGTTCCATTTGGTGTTCTATTGTGAGTGCTGTTAAGATTGTCGTCAGGATCTTCTTTATCTCATTTCAGTCACACTTATGCCCTTTGCCGTGTGGAACTCTTAAAAGAGTTCCCCGCGAGGGGTTTGACAGTAAGTATTTTAAATATTTTCCCTGACGTTGTCGCCATAGCACTTCCTACATAGATATACCTCAGACAGTGCATGTTTTAGATATTGTTTTCATTTTTCGTGCATGAACATCGACGGCGGGAGCGGCTAGCCAAACAGGGGATGCTTACTCCTCCCGTGCACCTGGTCCAACCTCTAGCTTGCTAGGGGTCCGTTAATGTTCCATTTGGTGCTCTATTGTAAGTGCTGTTGAGATTGTCGTCAGGATCTTCTTAATCTCATTTCAGTCCCATTTGTGTCCTTTGCCGTGTGGAACTCTTAAAAAAGTTCCCCGCGAGGGGTTTGACAGTAAGTGCTTTAAATATTTTCCCTGACGTTGTCGCCATAGCACTTTCTACATAGACATTACCTCAGACAGTGCACGTTTTAGATATTGTTTTCATTTTTCGTGCATGAACATCGACTAGCAAAAACAGGGGATGCTTACTCCTCCCAGGCACCTGGTCCCACCTCTAGCTTGCTAGGGTTCCGTCAATGTTCCATTTGGTGCTCTATTGTCTGTGCTGTTGAGATTGTCGTCAGGATCTTCTTTATCTCATTGTTGTGTCTTTCTTGCGGTGTGTTGTTTTGTCTTATGCCATTTATGTGTCGCTTTCTTGTGGATTTGTTTCGCTGAGTAAGTGCAGGGTGATCATGCTGAAGATCCTTGCCTTTTCATCAAATATCTGTAAAGCTTTACAATGCCATTTCTTAAATAATGAAAATTAAAAATTGAATTCATTAATGAAATAAGATTTACCAAATGGTTGCTCTTTTAGTGAAAATCGTATAATTCACATTTCTCTCTCAAAGAAAATAAATCAATAACTCATGATCATTTTACTAGTGATGTTAATATCGTTTCCTTAAGGTATAAAAGAAGGAGTAAGCAAAAAGGACAATAGAAAATAGTGTGTCACCTAGCATTTCATTTCAAAATGCTCACATCAAATTGTCAAATTGAAATATATGTTCTATTATTAACTTTCAGTGAACCATATGCGCATTTCATCAAGTATTGTCTCATCATTGATGCGCCATGTCTAATAAAAGAAAATCAAGTGATCTGAAATTATGAAGAGGAAAAGTCGTAACTTCATCTTGTATTACGTAGTCCTATTTTTATATCAATTTACATATTCATCTGTGTTGCCTGGCCATGGGCCCCTGTGTTTTGCGGTCTTGTTTGTGTGTGTTCATCTGACAGTGAGGAGTTTGTTTTACACCACAATTGTACGTTCTTCGAGACCTCAGGGAAATCGGAAAAGTGGGCGGGTTGTGCGCACGTAATCCAGGATAACCACACCTTCTACTATTTCCATGGTAGATGGCCGTCCTAAGTCGGCACCGGTTGCCCATTGGTCTCGTTGGTTTATGTGTAGTCCTTTGTGTTTGATGTTTCTGTGTTGTGCGTTGACGTTCCTTGTCCCTTTTGCGTCTCTTTCTGTGCTTGTCTGCTCTGTGTTTTTTGCATTGGGTGTTTTGGGATTTTGCTACGGGTGTTGCAGCCTGGTGTTGTTGGAGATCCCCTCCTTTGCTTCATCTAAAATTTCTTCCATAGAACAAGCTAAGGAAAGACCTATGTCATGAGGAAGATACCCTTACTTTTAGGATTTTTTGGGGGCGGACAATCTAAAATATGTTTCAAGTAAAGTGCCGAAATACGGTATAACCAGGCTAACGATATCCTTCGGGACTAAATCATGAATCTCAAAGTCGAGAAGGCAAGGCCAAACCATGAGAATTCACATCGGAACGGTTGCGAATGGAATCAATTTTGTCTAGATAAAGAAGGAAAACCTGCACCAAGAAGGAAATAGCGTAGTGACATGGTTTGTTTTTACCTGGAAACATTTTCACGACAGATTTCCCTCGTCTAGCACAAACAGCACACGGAACCTTATGGTTATGAAGGGATTTTCTGTCATCTTTAAGGTAGTTGACTTCATACTCCGCTCCGTAAATATATGCATAGCCCGTAACTCCACCTTCGGTAAACTTTGGATTCTCGGACGGTAAACAGAGTGATTCTGCAGCGCCGCCACTATGGTGATACATTGAGCCTCCTACATAACCTATGTAGACGAGAAAAACTTTCATTGTTGATTCGAGATATTCAATAACCAATTGTTAAAATCTTTATTTTTCATGGGTAATTTTACTCAAGAAATATTTCTTGATTTTTTTTTCAATTTTGGGAATATAATCTATGAACAGATAAATAGCAATGAATAAATCATATAAATACGCTAATATGCATCAAGCAAAAACCTTTTGTGCGAGCGTAAAATGAAATACATTTTATTATAACGAGAGGCCCAAGGGGGCTCCATAGCTCACCTCAGTTGCAGACAAATGAATGATAGCGGATAGTTGCAGACAAATGAATGATTGCTTCCTGTAAGGTGCTCCAAGTAGCATTCAAGATTTGGTTGTCAAAAAGAGACCTTGCTCAAATTTTGGTCGTCATTTCCAAAGTTTGGTCGCAATAAGCAAAATTTTGGTCGCTTTCTGTGTATGTTTGACTTTCCAGAAACAAAAAACTGTAATTTCTCATACATTTATAAATAACAAACTTTATTACATATTAGTATATACAGGAAATGCCTCGCTAGAAAACACTTTGACGTAATCAGTTTTATCCCTGTATCGGCAGGACTTGGGTAAGCTATCTTTCGCCAATAGCAAAAGACGTTTTAAAACGAAGAAAGAAAATTGTACATGACAAAAGTCTTACATGTACTATCAAATCACAGACACTCTAAAGTGTATGAAGCTATCCATTGTACGTGAAAAACAAGTGTATTCATCGCATAATATATAACTGGATTAAAGCGTTGCGCAATGGTATTAGTGTACGAACATGTGGCAGTAGTCTGCCTCAGTTAGCTATACTTTTTCGATTTTATAAAGGTACTTTAAATTGTACTTCACAGAAGCAAATCTGTAATTCATGTGCATCTGAATATCGTAAATTTCTTAGAAAAAAGTTTCTAATTTAAAACTGATATTAAAAACCCCTATTCCAACATTATAAAAATCATATCCACGTAGTTTATGCATGTAGTATTAGACAATTCTCTAGAAGATTGAAAGTTAGCAGGACACTGAATATGACCGAGGAGCTCTTACCGATCAAAAACCGGTTTCAACATCTTAACGTTCCCTCTCGTAGTCTCTTCTCAGCGATTATTTATCCATTTTCATTTATTTCCGATGTATTTTTTTTTTTGCGTAATACGCATCGATACCCGCCTTAAGCGTGATCCCACACAGTGCATCACTGATGAGAATTTAATATTCGAAACACGTGTCTGGTCCATGGAAATTGGTTTGGAATTTTCTTCAAGAAGGTATAGAGTTGGAACCCTTCGACATTATTAACTGAGATATTGTATCTAAACACACAAGGTTTTTCCTAGAAAATATCTTTCATGTCAACATTTCTTTTTTTTTTAAATATTCCAATCCATAATACCCGTGCCTGTACTGGTAATTGTCTGGTAAATAAAGAACGATATAGCAAACATAAATACACTTTACCAGTATAAACTAAATCTGCATGGTCCGGACAATCTTTTCGTCCCCATCTTGTGTAGATGATGTTATTCTCTGCTGAAAAGTAAATGAAAACCAACAGTCAGTACTCTCTTTGTTTACATTTAATGTGGAATAGTAGGGAGGAAAACTTTACAGTAGAATTACCTCGAGCTTCCACTTGGCTATTTTCTGACTTTTGAATAGCCGCTTTCAACTCGGTTCTTATTTCTTCCATGGCCTTCTTCAGATTGGTTTTCATAGTTTGCAGGTTCTTGTATCCTATTGACGTCACTTCCTGTCCCACAAGAAACCCCTTTAGAATGTTCTCACATTGATCCGTAGCTGACAGACCTGTGTGTAGAATAACTCCTACCACCAAAAGAGAAAATGGTAGGGAATACATCTGTAAAATAACAAAAATATCAGTTTTATTGAAGGCAATTTCAATACACATTAAACGAATATGTTTAACCATACATTATTTCCATAAAAATAATTGAGAAAAAAAAACACAATTGAGAAATGGGCACAAATTCAAATAACTATAATTTTCCTTGGCAATATACCATACTAAGTAGTAATCTTTTCATTAGAATTTATAAAGAAATGAATAAATGATATTGTGTTGCGTCGTAAAAATCAATTGTTGAAAATCAATATTATCATTTCCCATTAATCAATAACATTTTGACGTCGTCGGATTCGAATACATACATGTAGTATCACATATTAAAAGAATACACGTCTGTACCTTGGAAAAGATATGTAAACTACACCGCTAGTCAATTGCCGGTTGATATCAAATATTCGATATTAAGAATGAGGATCTGATCATCTTTTGTCATTTATCAATAAATAATGAACAAGAATACTATTGATGCGAAGCATCAATTCACCGGAAGAATTCAGATACAAAAAAATACCTGTAATTACTCATGAGTAAAAAGAATCTAACTGCTGAATATTTTGATATACATGTATGAATGTACATGTATGTGCCCCCCCCCCCCCCCCTATATCCGCCTCTTTTAAATATGTCTTAAGATTGAATGATTGTTAGGTACGTCTTCGATGTTTATTCAATCCCTTCCTGAATTAATCATTGGTTGCTCCCCAAAACATTCACATTCAAAGATAATGTTCAAAATACAACCGAAAGAAAAAAAGATTCCGTTTTTCATTTTTGTATAAAGTTTCTGCACGGAAGTTACAGTACTACTTCGAAGCTAGCAAAAAATGTCGAAAGTTCGTTTGTTGCTACATGTACGTCAAGTGACGCTCTCCCTCCGCAATGATATCATAATACATGTATAAAAGAACGGGATGAAAAAAGGCAGAAATAACTTAATTTTAAAACACGTAAAATGTAAATTTATATAAGGATTGTTTTAAGCTTTTGCTCTTTATCGGTATGTATTGGCAGTAGGAATTGGAAAAATAAATATGAAAAGCAGTAAGGATATGAAAAACGAATTCATGAAAAGAACTTCCTTAATTATTTGCATGTCAAGAACCATTAAACATTTTTCGCTATAAACATTTTGTAATCATACATAAAGTTTATTAATATTGATGAAATACAATCATAATGGCTTTTCATAGAGATACATCAATTCACATTTATTAATTGGATTTCTCTGCGCTAGAACAATTTTTGTATAACAGTACTTCTCTGATCTGTAGATTGCAAGTCAAATGGTCAGTAGTAAGTAAGATCATTATGCAACTAGATACTACTTTTTGTTAAAATAGTAAGTTTCCTCCTCGTTTTGTATTTAGTATTTTGAAAATCTCAATGGCTTTCCCCCTTTAGATGCTGTCCTACAAAATAGAGGTAGACTTACAAACATCAATCTACAGATTGTATAACTGTAAACGTGGCTATTTTCGCTGGGGGAAATTTTGCGATAATAACATCAAGACATAACGCATGGGGGAAATTTTCGCTAAAGAAATGCCTTCCCCATAGTAAGAATGTAGCGGGTATTTGTTGGCGTGGAGACATTTTCGCGAACTCCCTAGATTCATTAAAAAAGCTTATATTACCCCCACGCGAAAATTTCCACGTTTACAGTAAAGGTAAAATTTTGAATGAGTACGAAATACAATCAAACTGACATACCTGTTTCTATAAGCTGGTTTTAGAAGACTGTTGAACAAATTTCAGTTTACAGTTATGAGACATTTATATACATGTACTTGTTTTCATGTTTCTGTGTCAATATATTCTGAGAAGGAAAAATATTCATTACAATTGGTGAAACAGGTGTAGCAAATTTTACATAATGTTTAATCATCTAGTTATTGATAATATGTCAAAATAACCCGGTATCTATCTTGCCAAAAAAACTGTTTACTGGTATACGAGGGGTTTGACAGAAAGAGTTTTGAATATACTTCCCTGACATTGTCACCATAGCACTTTCTATATAGACATAACGTCAGACAGTGCATGAATTTTATATATTTTCATTTCAATGCTTCATGAACATCGACGGCGGGTACGGCTAGCCAACAGGGGATGCTTACTCCTCCCGGGCACCTGGTCCCACCTTTAGCTTGCTAGGGGGTCCGTCGATGTTTAATTTTGTGCTCTATTGTGAGTGTTGTTTGGATTATCGTCAGGATCTTCTTAGACTAATTTGTGTCACACTTATGCCTTTTGCCGTGTGGATATCGTAAAAATGTTCCCCGCGAGGGGTTTGACAGTAAGTGTTTTGAATATACTTCCCTGACATTGTCGCCATAGCACTTTCTATATAGACATAACGTCAGACAGTGCATGAATTTTATATATTTTCATGTCCATGCTTCATAAACATCGACGGCGGGTGCGGCTAGCCAACAGGGGATGCTTACACCTCCCGGGCACCTGGTCCCACCTTTAGCTTGCTAGGGTCCGTCGATGTTTAATTTTGTGCTCTATTGTGAGTGCTGTTGGGATTATCGTCAGCATCTTCTTTAACTCATTTAAGCTTCTGAATTTTGTCAAACGTACGAAATTTGCCTGGAGAGATAACATTATTAAACAGAAATAATTTGAATTTGTAAAAGAAATATCAATGTGTGTTAATATACTTTGCATATAAACAATTATCATTATTATTATGTAATGCAATATATTGCACTACCCACATACATTCTACACACATCTGTTACACCTACAGTAATTGACAGCTAATGCACTCTGTGTACTCACATAAACTAGAAGCACTGGAAAAATGAATTAAGATGTTTCATGGATAATGTACCACATTTCGAATAAAAGCAGCCTTTCACACATAAATTCTAGAAGTGAGTTATGTATATGAAACTGTGAATTTGTCAACAATAGATTATACAAAATGCATTTTGTAAGTGCTTTTTCTGAATTCGAAATTAAACAGGAAAATGAGCATTTGGCTGCATTTCTAACTTACTCCTCTTCGAACTGCATACCATTTGTTAAATCGAAAATCAAAATTAGAATGAATAATATTTTTCATTTAAAATCAGGCAAGCTCACAATTTATGATTCTTTATATAATGAAATTCCTACACCACCATAAATACAAGAGAAAATAGTGTTTCCTCATAAAGTAAAGTTTGAATTATCCTCCTCACTTAAAGAAAGAATTTCAATTTTCAGACTTCCTTTTCCAAATAAGTAAATGACTAGAGAATTACCCGTGCAAAAACGGGTATCATGGAATGGAATTACAATACAAGATTTTAAAGTTTAGATGTTTCGTGAACATAATTACAGAAAAAAAACCTTGTGTGTTCAGATACAATATCTCAGTTAATGTATAAATAGTAGCTTTAAATTTTTAGCGGAACAGGCATCCTCCGTTTGACTTTTTATTGGAAAGGGGGGGGGGCATTCTTTTACCCATGCGGAGTGTAGGTATATATAGAAAAGACCCCCTGCATTTCCCCTCCAAACATTGACGAAGTACAGTCCTTTAAGTAACTTATATACGCCTTATGTGAAAACAGTGTCGATTATTCCCTGCCATGTGTTGCAAAAATGAAAATGGGGAAGGGGGACTACATTCATTTACCGTGAGAGTAGGTAGTAGGTAGGGAAAGGGGGGGGGGGGCTCTATGAAATTATTCCAATAGGGAAAGAAATTATAATCATTTTACTTTCTTCAAAATCAACCTAACATTAGATATCACCGCCAAGGAAAACCAAGGTAAAACCTTTTTTAATATTGCAGATCAGAATGAGATGCGATATTTTTTATTGTATGTTCACCGTGCGATTTGATAATCAACATTGTCACGTACAAATCTTGGCCTTGGTAGTAGTTAATCAAGGAATAATTCTAAAATTCATTTTCGTTATGGGAAATAACCTCAAAAAGCCGATGCACCAACTGTATAATTCACGTAGCGAATTATACCACGTTTGTGCATCGGCTACATATCCCACCCATTCTGCTACGTCTTTTGGTACATTTTTGGACATAATAATTTTCATACTTTTTGGCCGTATTTCATTGTTTAGACTGAGGATCACTGACGAGGGTTTAGTACCCGAACCGTGCATGTCTGGTCCATGCTGTAAATATATCAGGTTTTAAATGATGCTATTGAATTTAAAGACGTTTAACATTTTTGAGGTTATTTCCCATAACCAAAAAGAAATTTAGAAACATTCCTTATAATTTAATTCTAAGTTATATAATACAGTATGTGCGTCTTATTAGGTCTTTGAAAATCGTGAAAATGCTCAATGCAAAGTTCCTGCGTAGGGATTATCTCCCTCGTTGCTAATAACAACAGCCGACAGTACAAGAATGGAGGCTGGTAGTTGAACGGCGGCGGCGTTTGTTTTCATACATTTCAGCCCGAGTCATAGAATGACTCTGGATGGGATGGCAAAGCATCTGACAATCAGGTACATGTTTGATAGTGATAGATTTTCATTAAAATGCAATCGTCCATCAGCGTGACCTATCGTCCCACCGACACGATATGTTAACCTACAAATCTCGTGGTAAGTACTTCATTTAATCGTTTACCTGTTGCTACAATCGATTATATTTGTATATCTAAAGATGAAAATAGTATAAATGACGTGTATCTTGTATTAAGTCTTCGTTCTCGAGGTAAAATTCAGTGTATCAAGTATACGGGATCCGCCATTTTGCTAATTTTGGAAGTAGTTCCAGAAAAGGGGGCGTGTCCTAATATTTTTCAGGTTATGGAAAATAACCTCAACTTTTGACCCAATGAAAATCCTTGTTACATACAAAATTAAATTATTCTTAATTGAATAAACAGTACAGATATTTGATAAAATCCTCAAAAATTGCCCCCATTGCAGATCAGAATGAGATGCTATTTTTTATTCAATCTAATACATGTTGAACTTCACCGTACGATTTCATAATTAACATTGTCACATACAAATCTTGGCGTTGGTAGTAGTTAATCTTTATTGAATACACAGTACAGATATAATATAAAATTCGAACCCCCCCCCCCCCCATTTTCCCTTCCGAACAATTTGAGAGATTTATCTGGCCATGAATGTTCTACACAGTGTAGATATTTTATAAAATCCCTCAAAATTGCCCCCTCCCAATTTCCCTTCCTAACAATTTGAGAGATTTACATGTATCTGGCCAAGAACGTTCTTTTACACTCACTTACATACGCCTTTTTAAAATCCCAGTGATGCGAAAATACCCGTTGTGAAATTACCCAGCGCTAAAAGGTTTGGTGCGAATATCCTCTTAACTAATGTAATACCCAAACCGAACTCGGTGAAATCCGGACCTCGATAATTAAAAACCGAGATAATTAATTAAATAGCGCTTAATTGAGGATAAAAAGATAAACTTGTCTTAGCGGTCATTGGCCTTGTAACTATAAGCAATACACTAAAAATGAACTCTTTACCGATGCAGCGTGGAGCTGGCTAATAAATAACTCTATTTATTCAGTAGTATAGATAGATATCAATCATATGTCTACGTTTTGACATACTGGACAGGAGTTTTTTAATGCAGAAGTTGTTTTGGGCGAAATCTAAATCACTAATTATTTTAGCCCTGTAGAATTCAAACGGACTTTATCGTAGTGTACAACAAGACGACTTTTCTTTCTGAAATAACAAAAGACGACATTAAATTGTTGATAGTGACCCTCAGTAATAATAAGCGTGTTAATTAGCAAAATCGGAATATATATTATATAATAGGTGATCTAAAATGTATGCAATGGAACCAGCCATGGAAAGAGATATTCCTTAGGGAGATGCCCTTAAGAATGACGTTAAGAATGATATATCAATTGTGAAACGTCTTCAAATTCAATAGCATCATTAAGGAACTGATAAATCTGCAGCATGGAACAGACATACACGTTTTAGACACTTAACCCTCGTCAGTGATCCTCAATCTAAACAATGTGATACGGCCAAGGAGTGTGAAAGCTACTGTGTCTAAATAAATGTACCGAAAGACATAGCGGGATGGATGGGATATAATTCTATAGGATATATGATTTCGAAGTTTCAATGATTTCTTTAACAGAACTTTTCGAATGCGTTGAAGAAACGATCAACCGAAGTTGAAATTTGAAAAACAAGAATTACTAAATAGGTTTCAAATCTAGTAAATCATTAGCACTGATTGAAAGTCCAAAAATCTGAAATCAGATTCCAAAAATAACAATCTAAAGGCTTAGAAAATTTTGAAATATTATAAATTTGAACTTTCTCACGAGAAAACAAAATTATTCAGAAATATTAAGACAATAACCCAACTCCATAGAAACACGACGGACAACTTTATCTAAGAACCAGAATAAACATTACAGAAGTACCCATCAGTTATTCAGTCTCATAGTCGAGAAGGCAATTCAAAATCATTAGATTTTCAACCGGAACGGTTGCGAACCTCGGAATGAACAAAATTCCGAAGTGAGATCAAGTGCAAGCACGGAATATATTATAGGAGGGACTGTTAATACTGTTAAGTTTAAACAAATCCAAATACCACATGAATCATGTTACATATAAAATTCGAGTTATAATTTCATAGACAGTAGGACCAAAAAGGAAGCTTAACCCTTATCTAAGTTTCTGTTGCTATATAATTTAAAAAAAGGGGGGGGGTGAGCAGGCAAGTGCTGGGGGAATAATATCCACAAGGAATAAAAGTATATCGGCAGAGATAATGTTCTGGTGGTTGACACTATCAATATCAGACTACAAATAATGCAACTCAGAATAAAAAGGGACTGAATTTGTAGTCCCATTTTCGGGTTTGCCTGTTAATTCTACTACATAATAACACAATTCTAAGTATATCATGTATATATCAAATTTATTTATTGAACAGTTCTATGTGGCATCTTTATGGGTATTCACTAAAATGCACAATTTTCTAGTTAACAGAAACATATATTACATAGTAGTCTTTTAATTTTACAGATGGACATTCATACCAAATTTCATACAGATACCTATACATGTACATAGAAGAAAAACATTATGAAACGAAATATTGGATATACAGATGAACATTCCTAACAAATTAACGAGTAACAGCAAACATTCTGTGAAGGCTCATGATCAATTACTACGTTTTACAGATGAAAATTCCTACAGAAATCAATCAGAGACATTACCAGCCCATTATACTTTGTATCAAACCTTTGGGGTAGCATTACTGATCTCAAACAAGCTTATATTTACAGAATAATAGATATGCCTTGGGTAAACGTTGTGCAATTTATCCCTTTTAGCATTCGCACGTACACTTCGTTCAGATTTGTAGCTGTTACAAAATTAAGTTGATGCTTTACAAGATATACTGAGTCAGAGAACCCCTTTGAGGTCTCCGTGAGATCCAATGTACCTGTTACAAAATTAAGTTGATGCTTTACAAGATATACTGAGTCAGAGAACCCCTTTGATGTTTAAGTCCCTTAACTTTTAGGTCGTATTTTGTGATCATTACAAGAGGAACTTCAGATGTTTCATCTATTATCTTGTGTTGCAACACTGATGATCGTTCCATCGACAATGTCTTCGTAATTATTGGGTCAATTTCAGTTTGTTTATATCCTCTTTTCAGAAGGTGACATTTGATTCGTGAGAGGTTTGATGCAAGTAAACCATGATCGCTAGTGTTCCGTAATTGTCTTATACATTCACCTTTCATTGTGTTTGATGTTTCTGTGTTGTGCGTTGACGTAACTTGTCCCTTATGCGTCTCTTTCCGTGCTTGTCTGCTTTGTGTTTTTGCATGGGGTGTTTGGGGTTTTGCTGTGGGTACTACAATTGGGTTTTGTTGGAGATCCCCTCCTTTGTTTCGTGAAGCCTCTAAAGACAGACGGACTGTGGGCACTATTTCTGTTTAAATAGTGAAAATAATTGGTAGGCTTTACATATGACTTAATATCAAGGATATCAGTTTCTATGAAGCGCTTTCCTTTGTAAAGTTCTATATCTAGAAAAAAAAAACATACTTGATTCAGAAATCTGGTATGTAAACTTTAATAATTTATGCAGAGCATTTCTTATCGAGAAGAATTTTTCTAGTTCTTCCTTATTTCCTTCAAATAGGATAATGCCGTCGTCTCTATAGCGACCATGGTAGATAATATGATTGCTATGTATAAAATTATCTGCAATTTCTTGTGTAATTTCAAACATTCTTATGTCACAAATTTATGGACTTGGCACCGCGCCCATCGCTGCGCCTATTGTTTGTTTGTAAATTTTATCATTAAATTCGAAGTAATGGTTATCAAGTACATTGTGCAACAGAAATAAAAGATATCTGACATCTGGAAAAGGAATGCTTGTCTGACCATGAGCTTCAGATGGATTGTATGCTCCTTTCACTGCTCTGAGTAATTCCTCGAATGTCATATTTGTATACATGCTTGTCACATCATAACTCACTACATTCCCTTGATAGTCTCAGTTTTTCAATTTTTGTGATAAAGTCTGCTGTATCTCTGATATATGTGTTTTGATTATGCACAATTGGCTTCAGAAAATAATCACAAAATCGACCTATTTTCTCACATATGTAAAGCCTACCAATAATTTTCACTATTTACACAGAAACAGTGCCCACAGTCCGTCTGTCTTTAGAAGCCTCATGAAAGGTGAATGTATAAGACAATTACTTACATCAAACCTCTCACAATTCAAATGTCACCTTCTGAAAAGAAGATATAAACAAACTAAAATTGACCCAATAATTACGAACACACATATAGAACGATCATCAGTGTTGCAACACAAGATAAAAGATGAAAAATCTGAAGTTCCTCTACCGAATTGAAGCGGCGGGTGTTGCATGCAAGCAGGAGATGCTTACTCTTCCTGGACACCTGGTCTCACTCCCATATCGGGAGTTCGCTTCTTTTCATATGGTGGAGGTTTTTGTTTGTTTCCTTTGGTTTTTGTTTTATCCTGATTTTGTATGCCTTCGGTTTCTGATTTTCTGAATTGTCGATTTTGTGCTGTATATGGGGATATGGTCATTATCCATATTTGTCATTAGTGATAAGTTCATGCATAAAAAAATAGAAAACTATATAAGGGGACTCCTGATGATGGCGGACCTTATATAGAATGATATGTCAATTTAACGCCGCCGAAACACCTGATACAAATTATATGATACTGCATGATACAGAAATAATTTCACTTACAAAGATACCGAAGTGTATTGGGTGTTGGGTCCGAATTTTTGATATGACTGGATGTTTGGTTTCTGATTATAAATGTTGAAAAATAACAAAAACAAGACTTACTAGATATGTTTCAATTCTAGTAAATCATTATCACTGATTGAAAGTCCACAAATCTGAAATCAAATTCCAAACAATCAAAATCTAAAGGCTTTCAAATTCTTGAAATATTATAAATTTGAACTTTCTCACGAGAAAACAAAATTATTCAGAAATTTAAAGACAATAACCCAACTCCATAGAGACACGAAGGATAACTTTATCTAAGGAGCAGCATTCAAAAAGATGGAGACAATAACCCAACTCCATAGAAACACGAAGGAAAACTTTATCTAAGGAGCAGCATTCAAACAGATGGAGACAATAACCCAACTACATAGAAACACGGAGGAAAACTTTATCTAAGGAGCAGCATTCAAATAGATGGAGACAATAACCCAACTACATAGAAGCACCAAGGATAACTTTATCTAAGGAGCAGCATTCAAACAGATGGAGACAATAACCCAACTACATAGAAACACGGAGGAAAACTTTATCTAAGGAGCAGCATTCAAATAGATGGAGACAATAACCCAACTACATAGAAGCACGAAGGATAACTTTATCTAAGGAGCAGCATTCAAACAGATGGAGACAATAACCCAACTACATAGAAACACGGAGGATAACTTTATCTAAGGAGCAGCATTCAAACAGATGGAGACAATAACCCAACTACATAGAAACACGAAGGATAACTTTATCTAAGGAGCAGCATTCAAAAAGATGGAGACAATAACACGCACGCCTCAGATACTTAACCCTCATCAGTGATCCTCAATCCAAACAATGTAATATGACCAAAGAGTGTGAAATTTAGTATGTATCCAAAGACGTAGCAGGATGGGTGGGATATGATGCTACAGGACCCACGTTTTAGAAATTTCATGCAATTTTTATAACAGAAAATATTTTCGAATCCGTTGAAGAGACAGACGATCAACCGAAGTTGATCGAACTTGGCCACATGTGCCCTCGGGGATTCCTGGTCCACCAGCAGTGACACTCACCAAGTGGTTCAAATGCCAAACGTTCTCAAATTCAATAGCATCATTTAAAAGCACATAAATTTGCAGTATGGACCAGATACGCACACCTCGGGTACTTAACCCTCGTCAGTGATCCTCAATCCAAACAATGTAATATGACCAAAGAGTGAGAAATTTAGTATGTCTAAAATATATCCAAAGACGTAGCAGGATGGTTGGGATATGATGCTACAGGACCCACGTTTTAGAAATGTCATGAAATTTTGACAACAGAAATTTTCGAATGCGTTGAAGAGACAGAGGATCAACCGAAGTTGAGCGAACTTGGCCAAATGTGCCCTCGGGGACTCCTGGTCCACCAGCAGTAACACTCGATGTTTGATGTCTCGTTTGCTATTCCTGGTCTCTTTCTGTATGTGTCTTCTCTGTATTTTCACTTGGGATGTTTGGTGTGTGTTTTGTTGGATATCCCCTCCTTGCTTTTCCGTCTCTTGGTATGCTCGTCTTTAGTGTTTTCGCATAGGATGTTTTCGTCTTTTGATGTTGGTGCTGCAACAGGGTCTTGTGTGAGATCCCCTCCCTTCTTTGGTTCAATTTATTTATATATTGTTCTCCTCGAAGGATGTGATGCCGATTATTCACATAGGGCTGATTGATATGTCGTTAGCCTCCCATTAAGGATTTGAATTTTATCGGACATTTTGCATATATTTCTACGTAATACCCTTCAGTATCTATACACTTTTGCCGCCGGAGTTTTAATGCATCAATACCACTTCTAAAGAACTTATCTTGACTGGTCAGAAATCCATCCACTGTATGTACGACGTCATCATCATACTGCAAGTGGGTGCCAGAAATAACTGCTTTCAGTTTTTGGAATTGAATCAAAGTCTCATGGAGCAAGATCAGTTAAATAAGGCAGATGCATGCTCAATCAAATTAAAGTCACGAATGGCAGCCATGGCAGTGACTTAAAAAAATTACTTATTTACTTTTGATGTTCATGGGTGTATAATTCTGGTTGGTGACGTGTAAATTCCTTGGATCGCGAAGAGATTATCGAAAAATTTGCACGTGTCTAACCAACATGAACACCAAAAGTAAGACAGTCATTACTAATATTTACATTTATATTCTATTTATAGACCATTTTTATTTGCATTTTATTTTGCCTGTAACAGCGACAAATATATTCAAATGTTGGTGAATTCTCCCTACACGCAAAACTTGAACGTGACGTCACAATAGCAACCCAAGTTATTGGAATATAATTCTAGTTACCTAATGGGCATTGAACATGGGGAATCTACTAATAATGTACGAGATTGTCCGTAAAGTTCGTGGACTGCTTTGATAAAAGCTAGCAAACAATGGTGAAATGAATGAAAGTATCATTTTCATTAAATTCAAGATCATATCAATAATATGCAAAACTTCATCTCAAACAAAGCAAAAATAGTTATATTTCTATACAATATGAAAAGGACACTTCCTCATACCTGGAGCACTAGCATGAGAATCCTTGACGTTATCCGTTATAAACTGTTCTGACAATTCTAATCTCCTCTCTAAATTTAGATTTCAACGAATTTTAGGAACCCATCCAGCAAAGACATGACTCGTTGTTGGATCATGGGATGAGATCTTAAGCACGATTTTTTTTAATTTCAAAGTTACCTACAATTTCTCAAATTATCAGTCGCTGATCACTATGAATTACGTCACGTTCTTCATTAAAAAAAACATTCCTTTCTTTTATAGAAATCTTCTATAGCGCATACCGTCCTGCAAACTGTCTCTAACGTCCAAAAATCCTCTTTGCCACTTGAAGACTTGCGAACAACTAGTTAAGTATAAATTTTCCGACTGTTTAAGGAATCTATGGGTCTCTGTCGGTGTTTTTCTGAAGCCTATACACAATTTTATCACTTCTCTCTGCTCCACATCTCGAGAAAACGTCATTTTTTATTTCGAACAATGACGATCACGTCTTATTAACTTCAAATCTTGTTTTCTCTGTCATCTTGAACATTGAACATTCAAATTTGCATGTGTGATATAAAAAACTATTCTCAACATCACAATGTAAAAATTGTCGTTTTATGGGCGGAATTTTACAAAATGGAAATGAAATGAAAAAAAAAAAGATAAACAACATATTTTGATTAAAATTCAGCGTGTCCGGGTCACAATCCGATGTCTAATTACGAAGTCATAGTTGTTATATTAAAATCAAAATATGATAATTGTTAACGTTTCGTAATTCACAAATAGTAATTGACAATAAATATACTAAAAATAAATATCTTTGACGCTAATTTTCCTTAATTTAAGACTTGTCCACGAACTTTAGGGACAGCCCTCGTAAATACAGACTTGTGACCAGGAGCACTGTATTGATGGAAGAACACAACTAGTGAGCTTTCCGAGACGCTTAAGTTTAATAGTGTCCCGTAACTGTGAAGCATAGAATATGTCATTGATTGTTTGTCCTGTTTGACGCAGCTACGTTAAAACACTACTCAGAAATGACGTATTCATATATCGCGCGAAATGACGTCAACGTCAGATTATGACGTCATCAACACAGAGTTGATAGTCGTTTGCAAATTTTGATGCTCTTTATTGTTTTTCATCATCGAGTCAAATCTTTTTAAATGGTTTATTTCTTTCATGAATATGATATTGCTTTTATCTACATTGAAAATAATTGAGTGGCCTAACGCACGAATCAAACATTTGATGAAAATGCTTGCCTAGCAACCCATGCGGCTGTTCCTCAAAGTTTTGGAAAAGCTTGAAGGTAGATGGTGTTAAAAAAAATTAGAAAATTACTGAATGGGGATCCGGCTGTTAATTTTTAATAAAATCTTTGATCTTGGCGGGACAAATTGTAACTTTAAACCGTTTGTTTTGTTGATTCTTTTGTCCCGCAATCTACACTGAATATTGTCTTCAGTCAGCATAATGTAGTTAGAAACCTCTAATATGTATTTTCTCCTTCATGATGTTAACATTGTGGGTCGTGTTGGTGAAATTATTCTTTTTTCACTTTGTTTTCTGTGTTCAGGTAGTACATGTACACATATTTTGATAATGTCACCTTGCGTTCTGTAAAAAATAAAAACTGCCCGGAAGGGAAGGCATAATGATATCTTTTATAAAATCCAACTTCATGACGGAATAGTCACTTGTTCACATTAGATTCTATTTCCATGACATAATCTTCCATGGCATAATGTTTGCAAAGCGTACACTTAAAATACATTAAAAAGACAGTTCAAGGGCCATTAATCAAATTAAACTCATCAGCAATTGTCATACTTGATGCACACATATACATCGCATGATCATTGGAATCTACCCATTGCTTTGGGAGGAGTTGCGATGACAATATCATATTCAAAGGGCCAAACACACAGATGCAACTTTTTCGTTGGCATTTCCCTCTCCTTAGCACATCTATATGTCATGATCTTTCATTGTGTAAAGTTTCATAGAAATCCATTGCTTGGTCTGGGAGGAATGTCGATCATTTAAACTGAACAACAAACAAAGTCACAAAGGCCATAATTAAGGTCTAACTTTTTCGGTAGCAATTTCCTCTCTTCATGCACATCTATATGTCATAATCTTTCATTTCCTCTCTTCATGCACATCTATATGTCATAATCTTTCATTTCCTCTCTTCATGCACATCTATATGTCATAATCTTTCATTTCCTCTCTTCATGCACATCTATATGTCATAATCTTTCATTTCCTCTCTTCATGCACATCTATATGTCATAATCTTTCATTTCCTCTCTTCATGCACATCTATATGTCATAATCTTTCATTTCCTCTCTTCATGCACATCTATATGTCATAATCTTTCATTTCCTCTCTTCATGCACATCTATATGTCATAATCTTTCATTTCCTCTCTTCATGCACATCTATATGTCATAATCTTTCATTTCCTCTCTTCATGCACGTCTATATGTCATAATCTTTCATTTCCTCTCTTCATGCACATCTATATGTCATAATCTTTCATTTCCTCTCTTCATGCACATCTATATGTCATAATCTTTCATTTCCTCTCTTCATGCACATCTATATGTCATAATCTTTCATTTCCTCTCTTCATGCACATCTATATGTCATAATCTTTCATTTCCTCTCTTCATGCACATCTATATGTCATAATCTTTCATTTCCTCTCTTCATGCACATCTATATGTCATAATCTTTCATTTCCTCTCTTCATGCACATCTATATGTCATAATCTTTCATTTCCTCTCTTCATGCACATCTATATGTCATAATCTTTCATTTCCTCTCTTCATGCACATCTATATGTCATAATCTTTCATTTCCTCTCTTCATGCACATCTAAATGTCATAATCTTTCATTTCCTCTCTTCATGCACATCTATATGTCATAATCTTTCATTTCCTCTCTTCATGCACATCTATATGTCATAATCTTTCATTTCCTCTCTTCATGCACATCTATATGTCATAATCTTTCATTTCCTCTCTTCATGCACATCTATATGTCATAATCTTTCATTTCCTCTCTTCATGCACATCTATATGTCATAATCTTTCATTTCCTCTCTTCATGCACATCTATATGTCATAATCTTTCATTTCCTCTCTTCATGCACATCTATATGTCATAATCTTTCATTTCCTCTCTTCATGCACATCTATATGTCATAATCTTTCATTTCCTCTCTTCATGCACATCTATATGTCATAATCTTTCATTTCCTCTCTTCATGCACATCTATATGTCATAATCTTTCATTTCCTCTCTTCATGCACATCTATATGTCATAATCTTTCATTTCCTCTCTTCATGCACATCTATATGTCATAATCTTTCATTTCCTCTCTTCATGCACATCTATATGTCATAATCTTTCATTTCCTCTCTTCATGCACATCTATATGTCATAATCTTTCATTTCCTCTCTTCATGCACATCTATATGTCATAATCTTTCATTTCCTCTCTTCATGCACATCTATATGTCATAATCTTTCATTGTGTATTGTTGCATTGAAATTCATTGATCACTTTGAGTTACGATGACAAGATTTGACATGAAACATAAAAATGGAAGTTCAATGGCAATAACTCAGCTGAACTTTTTTTCGGAACAGTTCCCTATCTCCATGCACGTCTACATCTCATAACCTTTCATTGTAAAAAGTTTCATTAAAATCCGTTTATTCCTTTAAGAGGAGTTGTGATGGCAATCTTTTGTCTAAGGACGGATGGGCGGACAGACGGACAAAGTCATGGTGAATCCAGTATGACATCAGAACTTTCTTGCGGGGGGTATGATAATGATAAATTGAGAAATTCGCTTTAATGGACATATTGTGAAAAGTCTTAATTTACAAGCAAATGAATATGAATATGCATTTAACAATATAATCTTAATACTGACATATTAATACCATAGTTGTCAGACGTAAATTTAAATACAAAGTCTACCTGGTATGTAAGATCGATTTTTCACCCAAAAAATTCAATTAATCTTTTTGACATAAAAGTTTCATCAAGAAGTCTTTAAGTAAAAAAAAAATTGAATTCATTTCTAACATTATGCATTCTTTCTGTTCAAACAATATTTCATTTTAAAGTTTTAAATCAATGAAGAACAAATAGTTCAAAGAACCTGAAAAAGAAAAAAATAAACAAAAACTGCAAAAATGCTCCTCAGTCTTTAAAATGTGCATTTGATATATACATGTATCTCGGGGAACATGGAACTATGGAACCATGACTTCATTCCGAGTGACATTCCTGATCCAAGAAGCATATTTACTAACTTGCGTGTAAACTCCGGGTATATTTGGCACTGCGCATCCAAGACCCCATGATACGATTCCAGTCGCTTTCCATGTATCTCCAGAGGGAACAGATGGACAAAGTAATGGTCCGCCGCTGTCTCCCTTGAAAAAAATAAACCAACTTAGATCAACATTCCGGGAACATCACAGATTTATACAATTATGCTCTACTTACACGTATAACCAGATATATCTCCGTAAACGCAAATGGATGTAAAGACTTACTGAGCATGCGTCATGGCTAAATCCACCACCCGCACAGATATTATTTGACTTTAATTCGAACGGTGTTGTTATTGGTGCATTATCGATGTCTTTCTTGCATTTTCGCCATTCAACTATGTTTAAGCTTACTTCCATCAAGGTAGGCGAAAAATCTGTTTCTGCAAAAACATGATAAAATTAAAACGTCTTCATATTGAATAGCATCATTTAAAAACAGATAAATTGGCAACATGGACCAGACATGTACGTTTCGGGTACTTAACCCTCGTCAGTGATCCTCAAATCTAAACAATGTAATCTGCCAAAAAAGAATGAAAGTTACTATGTCGAAAAAGCGTACCGAAAGACGTAGCAGAATGGGTGGGATATGATGCTACAGGACCCACGTTTTAGAAATTTCAAGAAATTTTGATAACAGAAATTTTAGAATGCGTTGAAGAAACGATCAACCGAAATTGATCGAACTTGGCTACATGTGTCCTCGGGGACTTCTGGTCCACCAGCAGTGACACTTACCAAGTGGTACAAATGTAAACGTCTTGATATTGAATAGCATAATTTAAGAACAGATAAATTGACAACGTGGACCAGACATGCACGTTTCGGGTACTTAACCCTCATAGGTGATCCTAAATCTAAACAATGTAATCTGCCAAAAATATATGGTTTCTAAGGATTCTCCCTACTTGCTCTGATTTTGTTTTAAAGATAATCACACAGCCAATCGTGACTCATATGAAATTCATTTGTAATTTATATGAACTAAACATAAAAGTTAACATGAAATTTATGTGAGACAAGCACGAACATGAAATTCACATGATTTTTTGACATGAAATTCATGTTTCTGAAATGAAGTTAATGTGAAGTCAATACGCATAAAGGTTACAACGAAAAATTCATATGGAATTCATGTGACAAAAATTAATGTAAATTTCATTAACCTGTGAAATTTACATGATGCTGATTTCATATGAATTTCATGCGAGGCACAATTAGCTGTGTAATTTAGCTTTTTTGAGTAACTGTGTCTCTCGATAAAAAATTAGTTGAACTGTTTGGATTAGGGTTATTAACTCAATTGCCCATCCCTTATGCACAGAGAGACAAATGTGAGATACTAATGTGTTCTTAAAATGTCATATTTGGTTCAATTTTACAGAAGTATAGCCCTGCTCTCTTACAGTGTCACTTTATATTTTAAATCGAGTATTACAATGAATAATTTATCTGATTGTTAAAAGATTTAACTCCTCAAGAACATTTCATGAGAATCTAAAACAGTACCATTTTTGCCTGTTTTTCCCCATCCTGTCACGTAGCAACGCGTACCAACTGGAGTTTCATCATCACTTCCTGGCAAACACACTGGTCGAACGTAATTGTTAAATTGAATTGGACTACTTGTTTCTATTAAAGCAATGTCGTTTTCTACTGTCATAGGTGAATAGCCTGGGTGTACATAGAAACCTTTAGCCCTTTTTATTTGTCTGTACTTTGAGTATGCAAATCGTCTGATACCTCCGATATTCATGTAAATCCCGTCAGGTTTTGATTTACTGAAACATTAGATCATGGAAGGAATATATCAGGAATGTCTGACTCATTAAATTTCCACTTGTCTTTGAAAGATTAAAAGAAAAGATTCAATATCTTCTTAATTCTAAATCAAAATTTTCAGGAAAGATCATTCAAAATTGATTTTCCTTCAATGATATCAATTACATATTATATTCAACATGACGCTTGAATCAAATTATTTATCTATGGTGTTTTCATACCGCAATAAATACGCTCTAGCACAAGCACAAACTGCAACGGTTGCTCCGTTCTGGAGTCAAGACGAATGACCGAGAAACTACTCAAACGAGGGTATGTTTGTCAACGACTGAAAGTTTTAGTTCCACAATTTATCCGTGATACAATGAAAATATAAAACATCATTACACCTCTTTGTCCTTAATGTTAAAATATGTAATGTAATGATTAATTCAACCCAACGACACCAACTTTTACGAATCAACTGATTTTGACTTTACTGCCCGGCTATAGTGTTGGATGTTGCTTCATGTAGCAAGCAATTGATGCTTAATATCCTCAGGAATTCACGAGAGGAGAGCAAAACAGCAACGTGGAGCAGTGGAGCAAGAGTGACCTTCACTTACATTGAAGCAAAAAGTTAGATTTTTAATGGATATTTATAATATGATATGGCCATTGATTTATTTATGTATAGGGATTAACATGAGGGGGACAAAAAGGCAATTCACGCGGAGCAGTGGAGCAAGATTGACCTTCATTTATATTGAAGCAAAAAGTAAGAATTTCAATGGATATTTATAATATGATGTGGACATTAATTTATTTATGTAATGGCTATTGCTTGGTAGCAGGATATAATTACTCTCATCAGGCATCTGATCTCATTTTCAATGGGGATTCACATTGGCTCCTTTGCGGAATAAGTCAGCTAATTTGTTTGGTTTTGTATTCTTTACGATTTTGAATTCTAGCTTTGGGTTTTACTTAGATTTACTATTTGATCGTATAAAATCCAACTGGAAAATATTCTGACGATAATATTTCAAGTACAACGCTAGCGCATTGAAAATAGCATGACGGCATGTTAATGCGCTGTATTGAACCTATCGATTTCGATCGCCGGAATTGTTTTGAGCTCCGACCAAAAACTATTACTTTAACTGTTACAGTACTAATCTAATAGAAGGGAGGGTATCTCCAACAAGACCCTGTTGCAGCACCAACAGCAAAACACCCGAACACAAAAGACGAGCATAGTATGAGACGAAAAAGAGACATGCGACATGCAAACATCAAACACAAAAGACTACACATAGACCTACGAGACCAATGGGCAACCGGTGCCGACTTTGGACGGCCATTTGCCATGCAAGTAGCAAATAGTGAGGTTATCCTGAGTTACGTGAGCACAACCCTCTCACTTCCCTAATTACCCAGAGGTCTCGAAGAACGTACAATTGTGATGTTAAACAACCTCCTCACTGTAAGATGACATCGCACAAACAAGGTCGGGGCCATGTCTTCTCTAAAGAGGTTTGGACAGGGTCCGTCATGTAGTTCCGTCGTCACAGTCAGTCAGAGTGCAAGTCTCAAGGATGCGCTGGTACAAAACTGTATATTGGTCAAGTACCAAGCCTAGTGTCCGTCTGGTGACATTAGGATCATATCCACGGTATATAAGGCGTTTGATGACTCTGACGCATTTTCGACGGTTATGCTGTCTACATTTGATACTTCTAAATTTGTTTATCATATCACCATAAAAGACAGGTTGTGTAATACCCAAAGTAATGTACTCTGTTGCGTGTATAGATCCGAATTTTAAAAGAAGTTGACTGTAATTTTTGTAAAATTTCCAGAAAGTCTTAACTAGTTTATGAAAGTGGAAACCTTGACCTAAAAGTTTTTTGGTAATTTGTAAATTTCTACTGTGAAAATCCAAAATATCAGTACATGTTCAAGCGTACCGGATGAGCTGTGATATGTAAATGCCGTATGACGGTAATCTTGGAACATCACCGTCAAGCCAGGGGAAATTTACTATGTTGAATCCAAAATCATCCCTTTCGTCATATACACTTGTATAAATCTTTCCGTTTACAAGTTTGATATTTAGGTCCACAAATGGTGGTTCTGTATTTAAAACGTTTGTCTTGTTAAGTGTTAATTCTTGTGGATAAATTTCATTCTTATATAATTCAAAAGCAGGATTGTCAATAGTTAGAAATTGAAACATTTCAGATCATCAAATTTCTTTGCTTTTGGATAAATTCTTTTTCATAAGTGTATAAAAATAAATCTGCGACAAGAGGCGCACAGTTAGTACCCATAGGAATTCCTACAACCTGCTTGTATAGATTCTAATTTACTATGAAAGGAAAATGCTTAACTTAATTACAGCAGCATGTATACTTACGCGCCAATACAATGAGCGGCGGTCATAACCCATCTCTGTCCTATAATAACCGCGCCACAAAAATGGACTCTTCTTCGTCCTCCAAGCAGCTCTACTACAAATGGCCATGTACCGGGCTTGACTTCATCGCCATTTACCACACGTAATGGTGAAGGATAGTATGCAGGCCGAGTACCACATACTGAGAATGTATATACATACATATTCTAAGACATACATATACAGCTTCTTACTCATTTGCGGAATACATAATTATTGCCCATCAAAAACATTATCTGACGTCATAAGATAGTATGGTAATGTCAACTTTACTCAGTCATTTAGGTTCGCTCATCGGTTTTAGAGTGAACCGAGAATGTCTAGGGTGGAAAAGCTGAAATAGGGGAAATTGAGTTGTTTTGAAAGGTGGGTTGAGAAGAATATTATGTAGGTATTCTATAATGGTAAGATGCATATTTTAGAATACGCCATCCTTGTCTAAGAGCATTCAATTTTTAAGGTCACGTGATTTATTTAGTCTAAATATAGATATTTTAAAAGGCGTACAGGATTTTCCCTGTTTGACAAGACCTCATAACGGAAAATATGAAGCTTTTGGGTTTTTACTCATTTTTTTGAGTTGCATGTGTTGGTAATTTTTAAAATTTGGCTAGAATTGAGTATAATATAATAGCTTTGAGCAGATATATGCATTATTTCTGAATTTTTTCCAGGAGACCAGATACAATACACAGAATAATGGCAAAAACCATGATTTATGGCAAAATTTCAAAAGATATTTATTTTGTATAGCAATCTCAACATGACCTAGAAACCAGTATCCTATGAAAGCTGTAGATATGATAAACGTCTTCAAATTCAATCGCATCATTTAAAAGCAGATAAATTTACAGCATGGACCAGACGAGCAAGTTTCGGGTACTTAACCCTCGTCAGTGATCCTCAATCTAAACAGTGTAATATGATCAAAGAGTGTAAAAATAATTATATCCAAAAGTGTACCGAGAAATGTAGCAGGATAGGTGGTATATGATGCTATACAATACATGCATATTCCACACACACACACCCTCCCTAACTCAAACACACACACCCTCATACATACACACATATCTTTTTTCAATATGACAAGCACGATGCAAGGATTTTATATGTCTGTGTCTCTGCGTACAATGCCCATTGTGGTTCTAGTACACTAAATTGCTACATATTTGTCACCTTTCAGTTCATAAATACTTTTATAGGGGTATTTTTATTATATATGAATGTATTTTCTAAGGAAAAAAGATTGGCATGGAATTTATTTTCATATGTGATCAAGAGTTGTCTTTCTTACATCCATGGACAAGTACAAATTTCCGAATGCTATAATTCAGATAATCAGTCAGTCAGCTCAGAGTGTATGCGATTATCAAGTGAGCATTGTAGCCACTTGGGCATCTTGTTTTAAGTACGGAAAGGACGGTGAATAATCAGTGACTTTCAAGGACTCGGACTCATTTAGAAAAGTTGTCTTTCAGGTTCCCCATTGAGGCCCCTAAACCACCGTCTATTTTACATTCGAATTAATTTTCATTTACATCGAATTTCCGTTTTAGGGTCACATGGTCAGACAGCTAGCCTGAGAGAGAGAGAGAGAGAGAGAGAGAGAGAGAGAGAGAGAGAGAGAGAGAGATGTCGTCAAAAAAGGAGGAACTCTTGTTTTCGAAAATGTCGAATATCTGTTGTTTGTTTGAAATTTTCTTCAAGAAGGTATAGAGTTGGAACCCTTCCGCATTATTCTCATCATTTTATCATTGTCAATCATGTCAGTAATTATCAATGTTTGAATACCTGGATTACCACAGACGAGTCCGATGACTTTTCCTTTTGGACATGTTGTTCCATTGCTTTATAGATAGAATGACAAATATGGTAAGTTCAAGTATCAATCACTCCAAGTAGAATGAATTTTAAGATGCGAACTTAAAGTATTTCATTTAAAATTTTGTAATATAATTATAAGAATGTAATAGAATTACAGTCATTGACTCTATCTATTTGAGATGAATGAAAGTACCTTTTCACGAGGTAACTCTGTATTAGATGATTATCAGTATCAACTGAAGGGAATATTACCAAAGATTTTTGGCGAAATGATTCTGTTGTTTCCTCAAATCCATTATAGTCTCTGAAGTCAAAATTGAATAAAAACAATCTGTTCGAGTATCACCAAGTTTCCGTAATGAATTCCAGAAGAAATCTACGTTGCTATAATAACATTTCGGGATGAATGTGCGACTTGAGTGAAAATGTTAGAATAATAGAAGCGATTTGAACATATAACACTGAACTATATAGTTCTACCAGAAACATTTTGACAAAAATTACCCACCTCAAAGTAGAGCAAAACATTGTCTTCGGGGCAGAAATTTATAAATGATTAATTCATATGTAGCTGAATAAAAACCCGTTGAATTATATACATTATATACATTATATACATCAGTTTTTTTCTGTTAGTAACTTACATATATCCCAACTGTGAGCAAGCTATCTTACTATGCGAATTACTCCAGCCTGTCAAACACACCTCTTCCCACTTATCAAATCGTCCTGCTGCATTATAAACTAGAAGACGCCCATTGTCCGTACCGTACTCAAGTTTGACTTTTAACATGAATAATAAAAATATTGATGTTGCATTTCACCCAAAAGCCAATTGACGATCATCTAGTTATAGACCTTTCACTATTTTCAATGTCACTAAATAATGAATGATAATAAAGTCCGAATGAAAAATCTCTACTCGTATTCATGTGACAAATGTCAAGACAGTATTTTATAGCTTACGTATTAAAATAAAACTCGATTTTTGAGTTGTTCGTCATGAATAAAAAGAAGAATCCTTACTGCACATATTTTCATCCGATGCTAAGTAACAGTCTGTGCTCCCATCGCACACTTTCCTTTGATCTATGCATAGTGCCGACGATGGATAGCATCGTTGCTGTCCTTGGGGACACTGCGCTAAATGTAACAGAATATTCAAATGAGCATATTATACATGTACATGTAACTTTATCAACATGTCACTAGAATGACCTTGGTTAATGGCAGATATTTAAGGTGATGTGCAGAATTATGTCCTTAGTATATACGTTATTTAAATTTCCTCACTTTCGGAATGAAATATTATTGATATAGCAATACTTGCTTAAATGCCTTCAAAAGTAAATTGGTAATCCAAAATAAATTTCGACAACTTATTTGTAAGTTAATGTACATTTTGTAAATAATCTTCATCATCTCTTTCATGGAGAACAAGATAACAAATGGATATCGGGAGTCCGCTTCTTTTCATGTGGTGGAGATTTTTGTTTGCTTGCTTTGGTTTCTGTTTTGTCCTGATTTTGTATGCCTTCGGTTTCTGATTTTTTGAATTATCGATTTTGTGCTGTATACAGGGATATGGTCATTATCCATATTTGTCTTTCAATTAAATATACGGAAGGCTTCCAACTCTATACCCTCTTGAAGAAAATTTAAAACCAATTTATTATACACCTAACACGTGTTTCGAATATTTAATTATCATTAGTGATGTTTCCAGCCAAATTGCTTTTCATAAGCCGCCCAAATTAATTTCACTAGCGCCCTCTGGTTTTATTTCAAGAATTTAAACATATGAAGTTACTTTACAGAGAATGTGCGGCTCCAGATTTCCTGTATTGTCGATTCAGTAGCATATAAAAAAAATCTATGATCAAAATAGCAATGGAGGGATGGTTCTAAGATGTAAACCTTAAATGTAAAACGTCTTCAAACTAATAGAAGCAATTCAAATCTGAAGTAAAGAAAAGAAATCTCCGAGATGTACGTGCAGAACTCTCTATGACAATAAAATTGGATGAGGAAATAAAATCCGAATGAAAATTTATCTTCTGCAGATTTTTTTTAAGGCGAAACGGTTACTTTGATTAAGTATAGATTATCTAGTTAAGGTAAACGAAAGAACAAAAACGAATTTTTGTACAAACATACAACAAAATTTTTCATCAGAATAATCTCTACAGTCCTGAAAGCCGTCACATATGAACGATTTAGCTATACATCTGTCAGTATCGCACTGTACTTCATCTTCATCACAATCTGACAAAAGAAGACATATAATGCATTGTAGATAATTAAGAATCGTATTAAATCAAACTTTACGAAAATACGTATACTTCTTTCTTACTAATGCCAAGTGTTAAACTTTTCACCACTCATGCCGAAATTCCCTTGAACTTAAGGTATCCAATGTTTCCATGCCTGCTAAGGTACTATAAACTATATATTTTCTGAAAGGTTATAATGCCTACTACTCAGAAATAATAAGTGTGGGGGCAGAAAGGCAAAGGGGGATAACTGATAGAGCATTTAGTTTGTCTATTTTCTCTATATAAGTTAAGCAAAATAGCAAAGTTGAACATGAGTTTTCCCCCTTTGATTTTTGAGACCTGGGAGTCTTATATCTGTACTCCGGGCATCATTACCTTTCATATAGTTTATAGTACCTTGCCAGGCATAAAATGTACCATACTTTACAATGGAGATGATTAAAACGCAATGTAAAATGATTCTATTGTACAATGGAGTATTATTACCTTAATATGGATTCTCTGCAAACACTTAACAAATCAGACATGTTTGTCCACGACTTGTGCCCGATTTTGAACATTTTTGGTTTATGAGGTATATATGATGTCCTCTATTCAATATGAAGACGTTTACATTTATACCACTTGGTGAGTGTCACTGCTGGTTGACCAGGAGTCCCCGAGGGCACATGTAGCCAAGTTCGATCAATTTAAGTTGATCGTTTCTTCAACGCATTCTAAAATTTCTGTTATCAAAATTTCTTGAAATTTCTAAAACGTGGGTCCTGTAGCATCATATCCCACCCATTCTGCCACGTCTTTCGGTACGCTTTTTCGACATAGTAACTTTCATACTTTTTGGCATATTACATTGTTTAGATTTGAGGATCACTGACGAGGGTTAAGTACCCGAAACGTGCATGTCTGGTCCATGTTGCCAATTAATCTGTTCTTAAATGATGCTATTCAATATGAAGACGTTTACATTTATACCACTTGGTGAGTGTCACTGCTGGTGGACCAGGAGTCCCCGAGGGCACATGTAGCCAAGTTCGATCAATTTCGGTTGATCGTTTCTTCAACGCATTCTAAAATTTCTGTCATCAAAATTTCGTGAAATTTCTAAAACGTGGGTCCTGTAGCATCATATCCCACCCATTCTGCTACGTCTTTCGGTACGCTTTTTCGACATAGTAACTTTCAAACTTTTTGGCATATTACATTGTTTAGATTTGAGGATCACTGACGAGGGTCAAGTACCCGAAACGTGCATGTCTGGTCCATGTTGCCAATTAATCTGTTCTTAAATGATGCTATTCAATATGAAGACGTTTACACTCATAACGAAATGACCTTCCATTTTGTCACGGGAAACCGTTGCCATGGTAACCAAGGTTTTTATATAAAAATCCGTTTAAACAAGGCATTTTATGCATCCCGTTGACATGGAAACGAAAGTTGTATTTATATGTAATTTCCTGAACAGTTTCTTTAAATCCTCTTAAGATAGTATTCATCATGTCAAAATTGCTGGTAATTTTTTGCCTGGATGCATTATTTTTTTCTCTTCAGAATATTGTTCAGATTATCAAGCTAATATGCTTTTGGAAAACGAAACTTTTATAGTCTGTTACATTTTATCACCTCTAAAAAGGGAGATTTCTTACTTTTCCGATAGGGTCCAATGTTCAGGTTCAAACGGTTTAACTTTTCGGTATAGCCATGAAACCAAGAATCATATTTTGTTTGTATATCAGGTTTAATATAAGCTTTGAATATATGGAAATGAAAACTTTGTAAAAGCTGTTATTTAGGAATGAGTTAAAGAAGATCCTGACGATAATCTCAACAGCCCTCGCAATAGAGCACAAAATTGAGCATCGAAGGACCCCTAGCAAGCTGGAGTTTGGACCATGTGCCCTGGAGGAGAAAGCATCCCCTGTTGGCTAGCCACGCCCGCCGTCGATGTTCATACACGAAAATGAAACAATATATAAAATACATGCACTGTCTCAGGCTATGTCTATATATAAAGTGCTATGGCGACAATGTCAGGAAAAATATTCAAAACTTTTACTATCAAACCCCTCGCGGGTCTGAGACTTGATGGATGCTCTACCTTAAGTCAATATAATACAATGATTCAATGTTCCCTCTTACAGTGTGTCATATAACTTTGCTTCAATTTCAAGAAAAGTTGTTATTCAAAATGTGCCGTTTTCGGCCAATGTAAGCCTGATTATGATTCCGACTATTCCGTCGGAATCCTTTTTGTTATTGCAATGTCTTTTTTTTCTTCTTTTTCTTCTTTTTTTTTTTATTCTTGCTCCCTTTTACTTCCACCCCTTTATAGAAAGGTTTTTTTTTTTATGATTAGAAAACAATAACCAAGGGAAAGAACAAAGTCATATCTTCTCATACCTTTTTTTGTTGATAAATACACCCATGCCCCCGTTAGAGGTAACTTAAGGTCAAATCTATAAACCCTTATAACTCGATTTGAACAAAATTTGTTTTGTATTGATCTTTGGAAATTTTGCAAACTTTTAAATATTTGCGCTATAATATAAAAACGATTTTCGCGCTGTTTCAAGTTGAAAAATGGACCTTTAGATTGGCAAAATGCCAATTTCTGCACTTATTGAGATTTTGAGTTGAACTCGGATGGTAGGTCACTTATGGGTAGTAATTAAATGTTGACCAAGTTTCAAGGTCAACTTTTGATTTTCAAGGTCAAAACAAACTTTTGCTTGTAGAACAAAGACTATTTGACCTTCAGAAGTTAGACTTCTAATAAATAATCCTTTAATTTGCATTGTCATTTTCAATAAAGGAAAATTCTGATTGGTTGAGAATTTTTTGATACATCGATCTACACAATTATTCACGGAAGTCTATTTATAGCACTATTTTTTAGAACCGGGGGTTCCCTCAAACACGAATGAACTTCTTGCTGGAAATACAATTTGTTGATGTTTGCTTATCATTTCAAGGGTACCATTCCTTTCTACTTACTAAGAAATTAACTGGGCATGTAGAATTTGCTCAAACTGGTCCTTATTCAAAATATAAAGAGAGACGATCGAGATCCAAGAAAACAGTCCGTTTTCCGTAAATAGATGATAGAAAATTATCAGAAATGAATCTTATATTTTTTTTCTGTTGATGTAGGTATCACCCGAAAAAATTCGGCAGATAACTTTTGCATCAACGCGCTACGCGCATTGTTGCAGTATTCTGTCCATTGGCAATTGTTCGGGTGATACCTGCATCAAAAGAAAAAATGTAAGATTCATTTCTTAAATAGTTGAACCAAGCCCTTTCACCTTGACCTTGCAATTGACCCGAGGTCAAATTCTCACTTTAAAGGTCACAATAACCTTGTCCTTGACCTTGCAGGTTCAAATTTTACAGACATATTCCTTGCACCACGCAAGGTCATTTGTGTGTTATCAAGTTCACAACAGGCTTTTGTTGATAAAATATAGAACTTTGATCAGATTAGGATCACTTCTCAAATATTCATCTTTTATCCGTGACCTTACGTCAAAAATTCATTGTCAAGGTCATAACAAACATTTACTTCTAGAATGCACAGTTTTTGTCCTATAATATTTATTCATCCTTCTGGTCCTTCTGGTTTGAACTTAACATGGTCAAAGAAAGATAACTCTTTTATTCTTATTCTTTGTTTCCGTTTTTCTAAGTATCATGATTTGTCTGTACTTTCATGCTTTTGCCATTTTCTATATATAGAAATTTTCTCATTGCAAAATCATTGTGCAATTTTTGTTTTGAGATAGTAATCTTAAGGGAATTAAAATTGATAGATCATTGAGTTGAGAGCTTTCTAAAACGTAAAATGCATTTGTCTTTTTCCTCCATTTTGTTGATAAATAAATAAGAGTCGAAAGTTAGTCCTAAGCTCTTTTGACTTATTTGCTAAAGTGAATAAGGTACCAAAGGAACCATTCCTTTTCTGTCTTCTTTATTCGGATTTTAACACTTCAGTTCCAAGAAAGATATAATAAAGGAGGAATCCCTCTATTGCTTGCAAAAGTAGCCATCTAGTTTTACATATGTACCGATATTTCGCTTACTTTTGACATGAGTAATAATGCATTTCGCACAAGATTTAAGTTATAGTTGCCTATTTCTTGAATAGTACATGGAATCGAAGGAAATTTGTGTAGAAATAAGGTTTTACTATTAATATGCCTTTGAAAATGGTTTCTACGGCAACACTTGGTACGAGGGTGTAAATACCTGTCGTAAGTAAAAAAGCTAATTTCTACAGATATATGACTGGTATTGTTACAAAACTTGGTATATAGATGTACTAAAGACAGTTTGAAGCTATCATGACACTTGAAAATGTCAAGGTAATTTCCTCAATTTCCAAGGTCATTGGAAATATTTGCTATTTTCATGCCACATTTTGTGATTTTTCAATAAAAAGAGAAATGATTACAGAAAATAGTATGGAAAAACAATAAGTAGAGGTGAAAGTATGATAAATGCGTTAATTGATGGGATGAAAAGCAAAATTATCAAAGTTCATTGAAGACCCACATCAATGTGATATATTAAACGAGACAAATTCAGACAAATTAAGAAAATTTCAATCTTATGTCTCATTGAAAGTATGCCATACATAGAAGTGAAACACAATTTAACAAATCTGTGATGAATTCTACTTATATAGATAGATGGCTTAAAATTAATATTTAAAAACAGAATATCTATAGAAACAAATTGGAAAAATAAGTCTAAAATAACTGGAAATCCTGATTTTTGTGTCAATTTGAGTCTAAATGCAGAATGACCTTGGGCTTTGGACAGATCAAGTCAAGTGGTAATGATAATTTGTATACAGGTATATCGTTTCATAATCATAGGACAAAAAAATGGTAGAAACAATGTTTTTAAATATGCGGTATACGGATAAATTTATTCCAATAATGTTGAAGGGTTCCAACTCTATACATACTTGAAGAAAATTCCAAACCAATTTCCATGCACCAGACATGTGTTTCGAATACTAAATTCTCATCAGTGATGCTTCTGGCGGAGCCACCAAAAATCATTTCAGTAGCGCCCTCTATAATTTTTTGAATTTAGATTTTTACATTTACATTACAGAGAGTGCGCGGCTCCAAATTTCCTGTAGGGTCGATTCAGTAGCATATCCAAATAAAATCTATGTTCAAAATAGAATTGGAGGGATGGTGCTAAGATGTTTAACTCCCTTAATGATATTTATCGTTGAAATGGCTAGTTTCCGAAATAGCAAAAAATATATGAATGATATCACATTGATAAAAGGCCAAAACAAAGCTTCTTTCAGGTGACAGAGCTAGAAAGAAGTAATTAATATACTTGACAAACATTAGGTCACGAGGAACGTGTCACGGGGAACGTTTCTATAACAGCCGTATTTGATTAGTATTCATGGAAAAATTGTGCGTTTCTCCATAAATTAAATTTCTTGATTTTTTTTTTACCGCAATGGTCATTAAGTTTGTCAAGTTAAAAAAGATCAACCGAAGTTGATCGAACATGGCTATATGTGCCCTCGGGGACTTCTGGTACACCAGCAGTGAAACTCACTTAGTGGTCCAAATGTTAACGTCTTCAAATTCAATAGCATCATTATAGAACAGATAAATTTGAAGCATGAACCATACATGCACGTTTCGGGTACTCAACCCTCGTCCGTGATCCTCAATCTAAACAGTGTACATTTGTAAGATTGCCAAAGAATGTGAAAGGTATTATGTCTAAAAATGTACCAAAAGAATGTTAAGAAAGAAAGTTGTTTTAATATTACTTATTTCATGTCATTCCTCATCAGTGAATTTTAAACTATTGAATTAGATGAAACATATAAAAAGACTTACCTCTAATCTGAGGTGTTTCGTTTGCCTGATTAAATCCAGTACACACTGTCGTATCGTTGGAATCTGGTACACTGGAACAATTCAGTTCTTTAGGCCACGGCAAGTCAAATATCTCCATAAATACGAAGCAATTTTCTTTGAAAGCTTAATATAAAACAAATTCACAATTAGTGAAAAAAGGATATAACAAGCTTCTAGATTAATATAAAATCAAACAATTCATCGATCACTAAACAACGAAAAAACCAAAACAAAACTACTAGGTTATTTTCCAACCAAGCAAAGATAGATACAGCATGGAGGTGAGATAAATTGCCTAAACTGCATGCAACGAAGAACCGGCACTCTAACTGAAATGTATGGTATAATAACAAATGATCAAGTCGTTTTAAATTTCAGAGGTAGGGGTGACGAAAAATCACTTTAAGCAATTAAAATTTTTTTTCAACTTGACAAAATGTCACACATTATGAATGTTTAAAACATCTAATAAATTCCAAATTCGTAAAATAAAATCAAATCTATAGCCAATGTTTAGATTGAACTTAAAAACAATTCAAAATGTACTTTGCTTCTTATGTACCTGTAAACAGCATGTACCACGTGACACTTATTGGTCCGTATTGATTTACAGTACAGCTCAAAAGTAACATGATTTTTTGTGTTTTCTATTATCATTTTTCTATTTCTCTAAGTATATATTACATGTATTTTCAGTAATTATTTTCATCATGATAAATCTTTTTTGATTTAGTTCATTTAAAATGCTAAAATTTGGCTAATTTTTTTCAAAACAAGTGATTTTCTATCCACAATATCTAATTCAGTAATATTTAATTATGTTTTAGTGAAATGACACTTCAAATATTAGTTCAATAAATATACTATTTAAAAACATTCCACCTTTTTAAGACGGTTTTCCAGTAAGGAATTTCAACATTGTTCCTCCATGATACAGCATGAAATATCAGAAATACTAATATTCATGCAAACGGAAATGCTGTATCGCGGGGGTTAATGTTGTACAAAATTGTTTAATTGTAATAAAGAATATGAAGAAATTTGATTTCATTTTCCATTGATAAGAACAATAAAATTCGTATATGAAAATACAACCCCTTTTAGATTTTGAAGCAATATTTCAAATAATACAAATAGATTAGCATTATGATGCATTCTATTTTTAAAATTTCCGATTTTCAGTGGGCACTTTTATTCATGAAATCCGACATGTTCTTTTACAATGATGAATTCAGTCGCCAACAAATGCTATGTGTGCGGCAGATTTAGTCTTATTTAGTTTATCTATCGACACAAGAACGAAGTTTGCGATCTTATTTTTTTCAAAATTTTAAAGTAAACTCTAAGCGCTAATGACTATTTCGATATATTATAATATCAATATATTGTTTACAATATGTTTACGTAGTAATGACGTAATAAGGCTTCTTTAATTGTTTTACTACACATACATTTGTATCCGTGGTCAATACATGTACGTATATATTTACATTCCTACTGCGTTTCCTTCTATGAAGGTAACTTAGCAACCGTTACTTATATGACAAGACTTTAGAACAAACGCGGATCAATCGTCAATTATATTAGTTGCTTGAAAACCAATCAATTCCATCAATGAACGACGCCATCTGCCTAAATTGATTGAATGTTAACAAAATCCTAGTCATCCACTTGAACATTTTCAAAACCTGTAGTAAACCGATTACGCATTACATAAGACGAAGTTCAAGTACGAACTATACTGCAGTCTGCAGAAAGGAATATGGCATCTTTTAATGAACAAATTCATGCACTAGTAGTCCATATACATGCATTCGGTATTTAGGATGAAGATGTGATTTACTTTACCATTAATCTACGCTTCTAAGGGCATCATTGTATTAGAAACATTTCAAATATCAGTCAAATATGAGCCATGCTCATGTACGCAATAGAAATATCGATCACCTTCCGGTGTTTTACACCTTCCCGACAGTACTCGACTTTTATATCATACCAAATACTTCTGAAGAAACAGACTTATTCAACCGAAGTTTGGATAATGAAATCGATTTACCTCAAAGTTCTTTACATATTCTTAAATGTTCCCCAACCCTGTCCTGTGAAATTATTTCAGTTTAACCGCATGCATTACTTGTTCTGTTAAAATGCGGAACAAATCGCGTCATTCATGACTCAAACGTTTTTAGCTTTTACTACTTCTAAACTTGCGAAAAAACGTCGAATATTAATTTGCTGTTAAGTGGTTTTCTCTCTCTGCGATGATATTTTGACTGTACAGAACAGGGATGTAAAAAGAAGGAAAGAACTCAAATATTACGTAAATTATAAACATAAGAATTGCTCTGGAGGTTTTCCGCTTGCTTTGCATACTTTTCCTTGACCTACTGCTAATACAAAGACATGAAGCACAATGCTGAAAAATAATCCTAAAATTTCCTCATTAAGTGTCTTGAACAATAAAACGGAAGAAGACATTTTGTTGCAGTGTTAACGTCATAATCATGTAGCAAATTTTTCCCTGACAGTTTTCATAGACTTACTAATCCATTCATCATCTCTCCCAATGTTTTACTATAACACACTCATCTAAAATTGATAAATAAGATGTACAAGATGATGACTTTAAGATTAGATAATGACCTTGACATAGACTGCGACAAGGAGGAATTATATGGTTTGGTGTCACAGGTGTTTCTGAGCATCTAGGAAGGCTCACAGAACAAGCGAACAAATCCGAATGCTTATAACACTGTGTAGCAGCGTATGTTCTGAATAAAAGATCCAAATATGAAAATGTTTGTATTTCATTCATGTTGCTGTAGCCAACCCAGTTTGGAAAAGCTGTTCTGTTAAAGCCCAAACTCCGACACTTAAAAGTCTCATCCGATTCGGGTACATCGATGCACTTTCCTACTGATTCTGCAAATTAATAGATAAAAATTTCTATACTGGTACCATTTATATATATATGAGCAAATAAGCTTTATATCTTTTGTAAAAAAGGAGATCTTATAAAACGGTTAGTTTATGCCATCTCTGTCGAATCTATCTTAACGTCTTAAAGTACAACTTGAAGTTTAGATTTCAGCATATTGTTACATACTAGATAATCCCTCATACACAGAGTCTGTAATTTTCATTATATATGTTGAACGTCTTCAAATTCATTAACATAATTTTTCCTAAGGTTTCATAGCCACATATTTCTTTTTTATTCGGAAGTGTTACTTAGGAGAAGTCCATATTTTTCCCAGAAGACGTCCGGATAACTTTATATGCGCAAAATTTTTTAAAAATTATTTTGCTATATAATTATATGAAAAATATTAAACACCTCATTTATTTCAAGACGACTTTCTTATGCCTTAAACATAACCTAGTCATGGGTAATATTACCTGTTAAGGTCTTAAAACTTGTTTATCCGTACATATTTGTTGAAGTCCCAATTCTAAACACAAATGTCTGCCATGTTTTACGCCGTAAAGGTCGAGACATTCCGATTGTTTATTTATCTCGTCAATATGACCTGGAGACATTTCATTCGGTATGAACCTCTCCTTTGTAGGAGCAGTCGCCCATACGGATCAAGATTTAAGCAAGACAACACATATCAAATAACTCATTCACTTTTTTTCAAATTTATTCTTTTCATTTCAGTTTTATAAAAAGTAAGAAAAAGAGAGATTTATGATATACTATATATTATCCCTTAGGATGAGTGGACCAATAACGTGGAGGTTCATACTGAATGAAAAATAGCAACGCCAACGCTGCAAGATACGCCCGTCGGGGTATTAATTTTTCATGTATAATTTTGTGAATGCAATTATGTCAGTTTTAGTCTCATGATGACTTGACTTTTCACATGATTTCTCAATTAACATGATTAAGAACCCCCCCCCTCAAGAGAACTTAAATGAAATATGTGTTGACCTTTGACCCCTAACCTTAATAAACATTAGGTTCTTTGACTTGCTAAAGTCAACTCACATGGAAAATTTGGAGGTCACTGCAACACGAAATAAGTGTAGATATAAAGTCCGGAAAACTGTAAAATTGTTAAACATTTCTATGTTCAAGGGCCATAACTCTGCTGAAAATAGGTCAATTTTCCGAAACTCAAATTGGATCTTACGCCGCTTGATATCAAATCATTTTTTTAAAGTTTCAATCCAATATCTTGAAAGGCTTCAGAAAAAAGTCCGGAAAACATTACCTAGGACGGATGGACTGACGCACGCACGCACACGCGCACCATCGCACACACGCACGCACGCAAGGTCTCAGGTACAGCGCCATAACATAATACGTCTTAAGACAGAAAGTATAAAAATGCGATGGTCGAATTGACCTGAACTATTACTTTCGTTTTCATGTTGAACATTTGGACTGAAACACACATGTAAGGATTAAGGAAGACCTCAACAGAAAAACTTATTGATGCCTAGGTATCGTTAAGTAAATTGCACAGCATTACTCAAATGTTAAACGTCTTCAAAAAATTATGTTTATGACCGACTAACATCGTCACTGAGGAAGTTCTACGGTCGATATGGGGAACTCGTCATACACTATGATGTCCAACTCTCCAGAATGGTGGATGATATTCTGTCATAGACCATTATATTCATCCAACCAAAGATTGTACTCTATGTCTTCCGAAATGGAAGTAACCGGATGTGACAGTTCTACCGAAATGAAGCGGTGGGTGTTGCATGCAAACAGAAGATGCTTACTCTTCCTGGGAACCTGGTCTCAGTCCCATATCGGGAGTCCTCTTCTTTTTATGTATTGGAGGTTTTTGTTTGTTTGCTTTGGTTCCTATTTTATCCTGATTTTGTATGCCTTCGGTTTCTGATTTTCTGAATTATCGATTTTGTGCTGTATACAGGGATATGGTCATCATTCATATTTGTTATCATTAGCATCATTTAAAAGCAGATTAATTAATAGCGTGGACCAGACATGCACGTTTCGGGTATTGAACCCTTGTCAGTGATCCTCAATCCAAACAATGAAATATGGCCAAAATGTTTGATGATTATGTCCAAAATATACCGAAAGACGTAGCAAGATGAGTGGGATATGATGCTACAGGACCTAGGTTTAAGAAATTTGTGAAAATTTTGTAAACAGAAATCTTCAAATGCTTTTGAATTAACGACCAACCGAAATTGATCGAACTTGGCTACATGTGCCCTCGGGGACTCCTGCTCCACCAGCAGTGACACTCACCGAGTGGTACAAATGTTAAACGTCTTCAAATTCATTCTCATCATTTAAAAGCAGATTAATTAACAACGTGGACCAGACATGCACGTTTCGGGTATTTATTCCTCATCAGTGATCCTCCATCCAAACAATGAAATATGGCCAACATGTTTGATAATTATGTACAAAATGTACCGACAGACGTAGCAAGAAGACTGGGATTTGATGCTGCAGGACCTAGGTTTAAGAAATTTGTGAAAATTTTGTAAACAGAAATTTTCGAATGCGTTTGAAGAAATGACCAACCGAAATTGATCAAACTTAGCTACATGTGCCCTCGGGGACTCCTGGTCCACCAGTAGTGACACCCACCAAGTAGTACAAATGTTAAACGTCTTCAAATTCATTAGCATCATTTAAAAGCAGATTAATTAACAATGTGGAAAATAAACTTCCAGCCAAAAGAACTTGTTACACTAACGCTATGTATTACAATACATTGCGTTAATCTAGTGCTAGCATTTAAAAGCAGACTAATTTAAAGCATAGACCAGACATGCACGTTTCGGGTATTAACCATCGTCAGTGATCCTTAATCCAAACATTGAAATACATGTATGACCAAAATCTGTGAAAATTATGTCCAACATTTACCGAAAGACGTAGCAAGATGACTGGGATATGATGCTACAGAACCCAGGTTTCCGAAAATTCAGGAAATTTTGAAACAGAAATTTTCGAAACTCAATGCGTTTGATGAAACAACCAACCGAAATTGATATGTAACATGATCCATGCGATATTTAAATATAATTTTATTGTCTTAAATATAATAGTGAAAGCGCCACTTGTAGTGCATTTATTGAATATATTTTGACCTGGATTGTTCAGTCGATAAAAATGTTTCTATAAACCTGTATCTCCGTCTGTTCATCCGGATTTTCTTTTATAGTTTTAATGTTCAGTTTTATCCTTTTTGAAGAATTGCTATCAATTTAATTTTTTTTTTAATTTTTCAAAATCTGATTTCGGGTTTACTGTTTGATTTCCATTCACTGATTGTCAGTTTTAGCCTTTTTGAAGAATTGTTATCAATTTAATTATATTTTTTTTGAATCTGATTTCGGGTTTACTGTTTGACTTTCGTTCACTGACAGATATACATTAGTGAATGAGAGTAAAACATCAAACCCGAAGCAAGAATCCACAAATTAATTCACAATCAATAGGCCTACAAATAACTGAAAAATACATGAAATAAAACAAAGATAGGTATAAATTGGCAATAATCATTTTTTTGTGGGAATTCGGTTAAATGATTGGAGAACGCGAAATATTTGGTGAAAATTCTCAAATTTTTCGCAAATGAAAAGACATTGAATTAAAAAAAATTATAAATATTTTTTTCTAAAGATGTATATATGTTACAGGGAATAAGTGTAATCAGGGATTTCATGTAATTCCTGAAATCTAGGGATTTCGTGTAATCCCTGTTTCGATTAGTTATTACATGTAATCCCTGAAATTGGTCAGGTATTTCATGTAATTCCTGAATTTTTCATGCATTTTTACACTTATTTCCTAACCTTGATTTCTCCTTATTTTCAAATTTAAAATCTATTATTGTTGGCTCACTTGATGCTGAATATCCTCTCTGTCAAATACCAAGAACTAGTTATGCCAAATAAGTGAAAATTTCAAACTAGAATAGGTATTTTTTATCAAAACATTCCCCAAATTTGAAGTTCATTTATCATGTTTATAATTATCTATGCTAAATAGATATAAAACAAACCCATGAGCGCAAAGAAAAAGAATTTATCGAACAAAATTGATGGTCAAAGTTCTCTAAAACATATATCAAAAGTTTCAATCGGAAAAATTAGTATTTAACCCTCGTTAAGGTATCTTGATAATGGGCAAAAAAAAAAGGAAATGATGAAAATGGTCTAATTTTCAACTACATGTATTTATTATGTGATGTCTAAATAAGTTTAAGATATATTCAAAATTACTTTTTTGGCGAGGCAACGGATGTCCCCTTCCGACAGCAATGCATAATAATACGGATTAGTGTTCCAACTCTATACCTACATGTAGAAAATTCCAAACCAAATTTTCTTGCACCAGCCACGTGTTTCGAATATTAAATTCTCTTCCGTGATTCTTCCAGCGGAGCCACCGAAATTCATTTCAGTAGCGCACTCTTTAATGCTTCGAATTTAGATTTGTACATTTGCATTACAGAGAGTGCGCGGCTCCAAATTTGCTGTAAGGTCGATTCAGACTAGCATATCCAAATAAAATATATGTTAAAAATAGCATAGGAGACCAGACTGAGTATGAAGGTCCATAAAGCAAATCTATGTGAATTATTCCTATTTCCCGGTAAAAAAAAATGGATATCCCCTTCCTTTGTGTACATCTAAATCCAAAGATATTTTGATTGCAACAAGTTTCATTGAAATAGAATAGATACAAAGAAAATATTTTGGGATGAAGCGATCACCATGGCACTTTGGTACAAAAGTGTATTGAGTTACAGTTTTAGTCCATTCAAGATTCCATGCATACAATTTTACCTAGTTCATGTATTACAGTCATATCAGTGGGCCATAATCTATCCGTGCAACCGAATTGTCCGCTCAAAAGTTTTTCTAACATATCGTTTTCCTATCAATCTTAAATTAACAAAATCAGCCTGAAAAGCATATCTGATTATATACGTAACCATTTTGTCTCTTTCATTAATAGGATTTTTTATTATGAACATGAAAAATGTCTATCATATCGCAATTTCATCATTTTTGTATGATTTTTGGCCGTCAGGAAATAAGTGTAAAAATGCTAAAATATTTTAGGAATTACATGTAATCCCTAAAATTTTGGGGATTTCATGTAATCACTAAAATGACCAGGGATTTCACGTAATCACTGAACCTTTCAGGAATTACATGAAATCCCTGATTACACTTATTCCTTGTAACATATACATGTAAGGGTGTTTTTTCTCCATGTGAGGTATAATTTCGAGGAGGTTATTTTACACCACAATAGCTAATTTTCCAGTAGATTCATTATGCAGAAAGATACCAGACATCACAAAATGCGGCGATATTTCCATTGAGGCGTCAAAATAGAAAACATGACAACACATCAAGGTGCTTCAAGACGGTGCGATCAGATGTGACGTTACATTGGAAAATTTTGCCAAATGATGTGATGTCTGGTTTCTGTGCATATTAAATCAAGGTTTAAAACGGTCACAAATTGTTTCTGGAAAATGGACTATTGTGCGTTCTTCGAAACGTATGGATAATCAGAAAAGTGAATGGGTTGTGCGCATGTAATCCAGATAACCACACCATCCGCAACTGATGTGGCAGATGGCCGTCCTATGTCGATTGCCCACTGTCCAATGGTGCGTATGTAGTATTTTGTGATTCGTGTTTGATTTGGTGTTCCTTGTCCATTTTGCGTCTCTTTCTGTGTATGTTTGGTCTGTGTTTATTCATGGGATGTCCCTTGGGTGTTGCAACCGAGTGTTGTTCAAGATCCCCTCCTTTCATGTACGTCATGCAAATTCAAAATATTACAACCTTTGTCTTTCAAAGCGTCGTAGGCGATCTGTAATTTCTTTAAAATTGAGGTTACTGCGGATGCATGAAAACTCAACTTTTCTGAAATGTAAAGCGAAAAGCTGAGAAGTTAAAATAAACTAGTTATTTGCAATATCTAGATTTAATGTCATTATCATTATTATATCTATTCAATTTATTTTACCAATGAGTTAAAGAAGATTTTGACGATAATCTCAACAGCACTCACAATAGAGTACCAAATGGAGCATTGACGAGCCCCTAACATGCTAGAGGTGGGACCAGGTGCCCGAGAGGAGTAATCATCTCCTGTTGGCCAGCCGTTCCCGCCGTCGATGCGACGAAAATGAAAACAATATATAAAACACATGCCCTGTCTAAGATTATGTCTATATAGAAAGTGCTATGTCAGGGAAAACTATTCAAAACACTTACTGTCAAACCCCTCGCGGGTAACTTTTTTATGAGCTCCACACGCCAAATGGCAAAAGTGTAACATAAATGAGTTAAAGAAGATTCTGACGATAATCGCAACAAGCAAAGAATAGAAATGTATGAATGTATGTTTCAACATAAATTTATTTTAGTTTAGATGATTTATCAATGGCTATAGTTATCATTCCAAACTCCCTCTCCACACCTGTCACTATGCTTTATGAGACAACGTGATGATAGGTCCTTCGAAATACTATACCAATCTTTAACTCCTTTCACAAAATTTTAAATCAACTTTAAAGCTCATCAGTGATGCTTCCCGCCAGCGCCCTCTAGTTTCTTCTGTCTACTTTGCATAGTGCTTTATGTAAATCAAACCACTTGTATTTCAGTACTCTTAATGTATTTCATTTTTCATACGTTGACGATATTTTGAGAATCCTTGAGTTATCTTTGAATTATTCTTTCTACATGTATCAAGGTGTCATTATTCCTGGTCATAATGACTGAAAAAATAAAATCCTATGAAATACTCATTCACCCTTATATGACATGCCTATGACACTACAGGTAATTGTGTGCTTTTGACAGTAAGTGTTTTAAATATTTTCCCCTGACATTGTCACCATAGTATTTTCTTTATAGACATAACCTCAGAGAGTGAATGTATTTTAGATGTAAACGTCTTCAAATTGAATAGCATCATTTAAGAACAAATAAATTGGCAACGTGGAACAGACATGCACGTTTCGGGTACTTAACCCTCATCAGTGATCCTTAATCCTAAATCTAAACAATGTAATATGCCAACAAGTATGAAAGTTACTTTGTCGAAAAAGGGTACCGAAAGACGTAGCAGGGTGGGTGGGATATGATGCTACAGGACCCACTTTTTAGAAATTTCAAGAAATTTTGATAACAGAAATTTAGATTGCGTTGAAGAAACGATCAACCGAAATTGATCGAACTTGGCTACATGTGCCCTCGGGGACTCCTGGTCCACCAGCAGTGACACTCACCAAGTGGTATTAATGTAAACGTCTTCAAATTGAATATCATCATTTAAGAACAAATAAATTGGCAACGTGGACCAGACATGCACGTTTCGGGTACTTAACCCTCATCAGTGATCCTTAATCCTAAATCTAAACAATGTAATATGCCAACAAGTATGAAAGTTACTTTGTCGAAAAAGGGTACCGAAAGACGTAGCAGGGTGGGTGGGATATGATGCTACAGGATATTGATTTCATTTTCGTGCGTAAACATCAATGGCCGTTGTGGCTAGCCAACAGGGAATGCTCACTCCTTCCGGGCACCTGGTTCCAACTCTAGCTTGATAGGGGTCCGCCAATGCTCAGTTTGGTGCTCTATTGTGAGTGCTGTTGTAATTATCGTCAGGATCTTCTTCAACTCACTTGATATCACAGATGACTGTACTAAAACATTACAAAAAGGGTCCCAAATACAGAGAAAGTATGTCCTTTACATGGAACCAAAATGTCAAAATTATCATGGACTCTTTTGAGGAATATGCAAGACGTTGGGCAAAGAAAGAGGATTTACAGCTCGACACCCTTTCCGAATGGATAAAATCAATCAGAGGGCTACTTTTATCTAGAATTTACCGATTAATATCAACTGTGAACACCAGATTCGAGTCTATATTTAAAGACCCTTATGTTATCACAGAGCTTACCTACCTCCAAGAACATAATGTCATCACACCAGCGGACAAAGCCTCAAATAATTACACATTTCCTTGCAAAAAGTACTATTTCGACAGTCTAGTTAAAGAGTTGGGTTTAAATTTGACACCTGCAAATCCAACTTACACCCCAACAAACCTTTCTGCCTCTGAAATAATAGATAACCACAAATCAGCTCTTGCTTCCTTTGGCTTCGACACTAACAATTTAGATTTAGATTTACCATACTTATACTGCATACCTTAAATGCATAAGAATCCGTACAAACAACGTTTAATCGCTGGTTCCTCAAAATGTTCTACCAAATCTGTATCGATCTTACTCACCAAAGTTTTATCTGAAATCAAATCTGGGCTTCAAAAATATTGTTCGACAGTATATTCTTGCAGTGGTATCAACCAGATGTGGATTTTAAAGAATTCGAAGGAACTTTTAGAACATCTGAAATACACTTATTTTAGTAGAGTCCATTCGATCAAAGCCTTCGATTTTTCGACACTTAACACTACAATTCCACATGCTAAATTGAAAGAAAGACTCGCAAAAATTATAAGTAATGCGTTTACAAGTAAGAACGGTAATCGCAAATACAAATTTATTGTTGTTAACTATGACAAAACCTACTTTGTAAATGAAAAGTCCGATTCTGACAATAAGTACACTGAAACAGATTAGTCAGATGTTAAATTTTCTGATCGACAACATTTTTGTGGTGTTTGGAGGAAAGGTCTTCCAGAAACTACAAAGACAAATAATTCAGCATCCTATTTGGACATAATGTTGTCCTACGAAACTGATAGTCACTTGAACACCTCACTCTATAACAAACGTGACGACTTCAATTTCAGCATTACAAACTTTCCTCATCTGAGTAGCAACATCCCTTCATCGCTGGTTATGGCGTGTTCATATCTCAGTTGATACGCTATGCCAGGACAAGTACCAAATATACGGATTTTGTTCTGAAAGCTAGGCGTCTTTCAGATAAGCTTCTCAGTCAGGGATATGTTTGTGAACGACTAACATCGTCACTGAGGATGTTCTACGGTCGATATGGGGAACTCGTCATACACTATGATATCCCACTCTCCAGAATGGTGGATGGTATTCTTTCATAGACCATACTCTATGTCTTCCGAGATGGAAGTTACCGAATGTGACAGTTCTACCGAATTGAAGCGGCGGGTGTTGCATGCAAGCAGGAGATGCTTACTCTTCCTGGGCACCTGGTCTCACTCCCATATCGGGGGTTCGCTTCTTTTCATGTGATGGTGGATTTTGTTTGTTTGCTTTGGTTCCGGTTTTATCCTGATTTTGTATGCCTTCGGTTTCTGATTTTCTGAATTATCGATTTTGTGCTGTATATAGGGATATGGTCATTATCCATATTTGTCATCAAGTATATGAAATGATCTTATGACAAATATAGATAATGACCATATCCCTGGATATCCCTGGATACAGCTCATAATCGATAATTCAGAAAATCAGAAACCGAAGGCATACACACTCAGGATAAAACAGAAACCAAAGCAAAGAAACAAAAACCTCCACCACATGAAAAGAAGCGGACTCCCGATATGAGAGTGAGACGATGTGCCCAGGAAGAGTAAGTATCTCCTGCTTGCATGCAACACCCGCCGCTTCAATTCGGTAGAACTGTCAAATCCGGTAACTTCCATTTCGGAAGACATAGAGTACAATCTTCGGTTGGATGGTTCAAATGGTCTATGACAGAATATCACCCACCATTCTGGAGAGCGGGACATCATAGTGTATGACGAATTCCCCATATGTTTGCATTGACACGTGTCAATGATTTATTATGGATGACTAAATGTCGTAAATGTCCCAGGTACATTTTTTGTACGATCTTTTTGCGCTTTTTCTTATTGTTGTGGCACTATGGAATCGTTTTTGAAACTATGTCGTCATAATGAGAAATGATGAGAAATGATGCCAAAGATGTCAACTCGGTCATTTTAACTCAGCAAGATTAGAAAATGGTCCAATGATCAACAAAAACATTTTGTAATTGGTAACAAGCTTCGTCATTGTATTAAGTATTTGTTCTTAATCACGTCTTAACACATCCATATCACGTCTGAACACACCCATGACGGGAAAAAGATAACAATTGAACAGACTATCAGAAAATGTTACCATGGAGAAGGAAACTGAACCCGGATGTCTATATTCGTTTGTACAATGACGAGGCTTGTCGATTCATAGATGAAAGCAATATTTGACACGGTAGCTTAATTTTCTTGATTTTTTTTTTACGAAACCAAAGAGGGGACACGTTTTTTTTATTATCTCGATGCCACGTAATAATAAGCCGTGACCACGACTTAATATCTCGTGGTCATGACTTACTAAATCGTAGCCACGACATAATTATCTTGTGGCCACGACTTATTATCTCGTGGCCACGACTTAGTATCTCGTGGCTACGAATTAATTATCTCGTGGCCATGATTTAGTATTTCGTGGCTACGACTTATTTACACGTGGCCACGACATAATTATCTCGAGATAATTTGGTCGTGGCCACGGCTTAGTATCTCGTGGCCATGACTTAATATTTCGTGGCCACGACTCAGTTATTCGTTGCTACGACATAATTATTTGGTCACGACTTACATGTATTATCTCGTGGCCATGACATAATTTTCTCGTGGCCACGACTTAGTATATCGTGACCACGACATAATGGCCATTTTTTTTCTTAAATCAAAAGGGATGTAATCTTCTCATCCTCGTCTACTTACTTGCAAAGTTTGATGAATAATAGAAATTAAGACCTCTAGAGTGTCCACAAGCGTTTTCTATTACGGTTCATTGTAATCTCGACATTTGACATTTGACCTTGAAAATCAATAGGTGTCGTCCTCTTACTGCGAGGGGATGACATAGCTCTTTCTCTATGTCATATTACAAAAGGCTCACGGGGGCCACATCGCTAACCTGATTTGCAGACAAAAGAATGATATTGGACAATATGTTTGAGGCCATTGAGCACTTCCTTCATGTGCTGAGTCGTGAAATTATGTGCGGTGTATGTAGAAAATGTTTGAAAAGTAAACGACGGACGGACAACGGATGCCAGCACGCTCAAATAGCTTACCTGAGCTTCGCTCAGGTGAGATAATACAAATATAACAGCATTTGTTTTCTTCAAGCGCAGGTGAGCGGGATAGGTACGAAAATCTCCCTCTGAATATTTGTTCAGTGAGCTAAAATGATTTTAAAGAGAAACTACAAAGGGTATACATGTATAAATATCTAAAAATTAACTCAGTCACTATCTCAAATATTAATATTATACACAATTATCATTGGTTCATTAATTAGTAAGTCGTGCACAAGAGATAATCAACCAATAGAAATGCAGGATTATGTCGTAGCCACGATATGATTAAGGGGTATGGACAAAACTTTATCGGCCATATTCGAATTGACGTGAAGCATACTTGAAAATCTGCCGTTCTGATGAATTAAGGATCAAATTTCACCATTTTAAGTTTTCTGTACATATTAATCTTCATTTTCCAATCTTTCTAAGTAAAAACTGCATCAATATTTTTCACGACGACCATATGAAATTAGTGCACCGAACTGCGCAGCTACAGTTCTGCAGAATTCATGATTAATACTAAAACCTACCTAAACTATTACTATGATCATATGTCTACAATCATTTGTTCTCCAATTTTGATAATACTTTCTCAAATGCCGGGTATCTTCATTTTACACGCAGGGGGCGTAGTAGCCATACCACCATTCAACGAAATCCAGAGGTGGATCTCTTAAAAGTTGCACATTTGTAATTTGTCACCAAAAATACACAGGACTGACCCGCTTTTTAAAGATATATCATATAAATAATTAATAAATTAATCGCAAAATCAATCGCAATCGAAATTCTAGTGAATACTCCAAGAAACTTTAAAATCTTTTATTTTTTCTACTTATCTTGGGGCGGATCGGCACGTGAAAATGGCTACCTGTAAAAACTCGTGTTCGAAAGGACCCCGTATTGTATAAACACGAGGTTTATAAGATTATGAGACCGTGTATTCAAAATTAAAGGACAAATGTTCGTAGATATAGAATCAATGTATTGTTTGAGGTAAGTTATATTCATATTCATGAATTCTTCTGAGGTGCAGCTGTGCAGTTCGGTGCATGAAATTAAAAGTTTTGTAATGTTGAAATATTAGTGTAATTTTCCGTAGAAAAGATGGGAATATCTAGCTATTGAGGTAGAAAATACTTGGGGTTGAAAGAGTTAAAGTTTGAGCCTTTACTCAGTGTAAGGAAAAATTTTCAATAATACACTGCATAAAATCCAATATGGCGAATAACAGTTTGTCCATACCCCTTAAGTCGTGGCCACGAGATAATAAGTCGTGGCAGCGAGATATTATGTCATGGCCACGACTTATTATCTCGTGCCCACGAGATAATAAAAAAGTATACATGTCCCCTCTATGCTTCCATAAAAACTAGAACATTTTATTGATTCTTTTTTATGGTAAGTTGAAAGCAAATATGAAAATGTTATCATAACCTATAAGTGTACGAGAAAATGAAAGGAAGGGATCTCACAACAAAATATTTAAACACTCCCAAGGGAAAATACAGAGAAGACACGCAAATGTGACAAGGGCAACCAAATACGACGACAACAAAGGAGACGATCTCCAATAATGCCAGGCTGTAGTACCCACAGCAAAACCCCCAAAACACCCAATGCAAAAACACAAAGCAGACAAGCACAGAGAGAGACGCAAAAAGAACGTCAACGCACCACACAGAAACATCAAACACAAAGGACCACACATAAACCAACGAGACCAATATGCAGCCGGTGCCGACTAAGGACGGCCATCTGCCACGGAAATAAAAGAAGGTGTGGTTATCGTGGATTACGTGCGCACAACCCTCTCACTTTCCCGATTACACAGAGGTCTCGAAGAATGTACAATTGTGGTGTAAAACAGCCTCCTCACTGTCAGATAACACACGCAAACAAGACCGCAAAATGCAGGTGCCCAAGCAACACAGATGAATATGTAAATGGATATCAAAAGAAGACGTACGTAATACAATCCGTGCTCTACCGCCGCGAGCTCATGTATGTTATCACCCGAGGAGTCCGACTGACATATTGAGAGGACAGGTGGTCGGGGGCCCTGTCTTCTCTACAGAGGGTCGAACAACACATTTCGGTACACTTTTTCGACATAGTAACTTTCATACTTTTTTGGCATATGACATTGTTTAGATTTAGGATCACTGATGAGGGTTAAGTACCCGAAACGTGCATGTCTGGTCCACGTTGCCAATTTTTCTGTTCTTAAATGATGCTACTCAATTTGAAGACGTTTACATTTATACCACTTGGTGAGTGTCACTGCTGGTGGACCAGGAGTCCCCGAGGGCACATGTAGCCAAGTTGGATCAATTTCGGTTGATCGTTTCTTCAACGCATTCTAAAATTCTGTTGTCAAAATTTCTTGAAATTTCTAAAAAGTGGGTCCTGTAGCATCATATCTCACCCATCCTGCTACGTCTTTCGGTACACTTTTTCGACATAGTAACTTTCATACTTTTTTGGCATATTACATTGTTTAGATTTAGGATCACTGATGAGGGTTAAGTACCCGAAACGTTCATGTCTGGTCCACGTTGCCAATTTTTCTGTTCTTAAATGATGCTATTCAATTTGAAGACGTTTACATTAAACACAAATGACTACTCATGAACCAATGAGACCAATTATCAACCATTTTACGACTTTGAACAACATGAAATGTCAGTTTCTATTAAATATATGTTAAAATATGTATTTCATCAAAATATGACATATAAATGATTTATCATTTAGATATAATGCCTCGTGAATCTGAAATTATAAGATGTAGCTTGTGTTCATACAAATGGGTTTATATTTCTATTGAAGAAAATTTTTTGCGCGCTTTCACGCATTAAGCTTAAGGTGTCCAGGTTTTTCAAGCGATGTAAAACATAAGATCGCTTTTGCCACCTGGGCATCAATTAATTGTTTTTCAAAGTATTTTTGTTAAGTCGACCCCTGCTTTCTACGCTCGTTTCAGAGATCTTTTCAGTACTGGTATTTTGAAAATTAGATATATATTGCATAATCTTATGCTGTTATGGTAGAAGTTAAATTTACAAAGTGTTTTTCCTACTCTTTCTACCGTCTTAAAAAGAAAGCAGTGAATCATGATATCATATCTTCTTAGTATTGATTCTTTGAAGTTAAGTTAAAATTAGACAAAAAAATTTCCATACAGGTACTAGTAGTTTGTTTGTTTTGTATCACTTTTATACATTAGTTATTGAGAAATAAAAGCGAAGTATGTGTAACATAAAAAAAAAATGAAATACTTACTTCTTATTACCAGGTTTTGATCGAGGATCGTCCTGTGAATTGTTGCCATATCTTTGAGCTTATTGGCATTTCTTTTCGATAATAGTAGTAGATCATCAACTCGAAGATTGAATTCCCTTTGTTGAATATCAATTGTAGTCTGTAATATTGTGTGGGAACAGGAAAAATGCAAACAGACTGTAAGGAACCACAAACAGAAATTCCACATTGTGTAGAATACAATATCCAATTCAATTATGTTACATGTAATTCAATTGTCAATATTGAAATATTTATTCTATAGTACCAATTTTATTGTAAAATGTGTATGAAATTATTCAAATGTATTGATCTGCTAGATCCTTTATCCATTAGATCAGAAATTTTAACAAGCAAACAACTTAACCTCACTACTTATGTAATGTCAGGCAATTGAAATCCGTGATTTCATTGGTTACTCGAGAAATTTGATGCCTCTGAATTATCTTTCTAAACAAGACATGATTTTCAACATATTAATGAGTTAAAGAAGATCCTGACGATAATCTCAACAGCACTCACAATAGAGCGCAAAATTAAACATCGACGGACCCCTAGCAAGCTAGAGATGGGACCAGGTGCCCGGGAGGAGTAAGCATCCCCTGTTGGCTAGCCGCACCCGCCGTCGATGTAGCATGAGCATAGAAAATAAATCATTTATTTGTAGAAAACTCAACCACCTGTATGCATGTAAAATTAGTTAGAATTTCCTATCAAGGTGATTCCAGATTTGATTTTTACGCTTCCTGAAAAAATTCGGGGGAGCATACAGTCGCTTTCGTGTCCGTCTGACTGTTCGTCCAACAATCTGTCTATCTGTCCGTCCGTTCGAGCTCATATCGCCTAAGCCCTACATTATATTTTATCATATTTCACACAAATCTTCATTAGGATAGATCCTTTGGAACTAGGGTCACTTGAGGCCTGTTTTAAATAAGGTAAGGGTCTTAAGATCCTTTTGTTGTTGCGTAGTTTAGAAATTGTGTGCCAAAATTTAGCGGGGGGAGGGGGTTACACATAGCTTCAGGTGAATGTATATATTTATATATACAAACGACAATGTGCGTAACCTCATTTAGCGCCTTTAATTTATCATATAATTAACTATGACGTCATTTTGTTTGAAGTTATGATCATAACATTTCCACTGAGGAGTCCCAGGGGCGAAAACGTTTTAAGAAATAAAGTATTGAATAATATCTGTTTGTATACATATTCTGAAATAACTAAAACTTTCTACTATATACTTGCTGTATATATGCGCTGTTTTCTCACAATTGTTAATTTGGTAGTCCCTTCAAGACTAAGATCACTTAGGGTAAATCATGAAGGCCAAGGACATTTGCCTTCTTCATTTTTTTTTTGCATTGATGAGAAATTGTGTACCAAAAAGGGCGGTGGTGAATTACACATTACTTAATGGGGATAAGTAGCTGATAAGATAAGGCGTAAAATCTGCCTTGAAAAAGTGGAATTTTCAAGATGGGAACTGCAAGAAAATTCTTTCACAAAATTGATGCCAGTTCCTGGTTTCATCATAATCGGCAGTTCAATAAGATTTAAGAGGGTGGGTGGGGGGGGGGGGGTTGGGGAGTGGGGGGGGGGGGGCTTTTTAAGAAGCTGTGATGTAGGCCGCCATAATAAAAGAAAATCTCATTTTTTCCCTTTTAAAGTCATTCATTTATTTATTCTAAACATGTTTACATGAAATGCACCAGAAATTGGAAAAAAAGAACGTGCTGTTTATTTCTACACAATGTGTATTTCACGGTAAAATCTCTACTTTGTAGCCAATGAATACAACATACAACCGTATTTTAGATTCAAGATTCTATTCTTTATGGATAAAATTGAGACCAGTCTTTTAAATTTGATTTCTAGTATCTTGTATAGACTATAACTATGTTTTTAAATGCTTTGAAATTGATAGATATCCATATTAGTCAGATTGTTCTTAATTTTCAACGTTTTGATCGATATTACCTTCTTTTTAACATGGCTACCCCCTACACTTTGGACCGTAGTTTAAGTTTCTAGAAATAAGCTTACCAAAATAAAAGTTGTATGAGGAATCTCCAAATACATTACTACATTACAGTTTAGTAATTATCAAGTTTCCCTTGCGTACAGATCAATGTGTACATGAAATACTTGATGAGATCCAGGGATAAATGCAGCCCTTATCTTATCAGCTCCTTTGTTTAAACTTCACAAAATGTTTTACGTAACGTGGGCTTTCAGACAAAAGTCTTCAATGTCAAATTAGGGTTAAAGGTCAAGGTCATTCATTATCATGTCTTAAAAGTAAAAACACTCAGAAAACGTTTGGTATCAAAATTATTGTATTCGGGGAGCATCCATCAATTATGCTGATTTTGTCCTTTTCTATTTTGTTTTTGTTTTTCTATGAATAAAGAATCGCCCTACGTAAAAGCTGTACATATGACAGGTAGCACTGAAAGGCGTACATGAACAACTGACAAACTCTACCAAAAATATTTTCGAATTCAAATCAAATAATATTCTCTAGCTGAAACCCTCTAGAATTAAGGACAAATCCTCGTAAGAATCCGGCAGTTGAAATAAACTTTTTTTTATTTTTGGCAAAACTTTTCTCTTCCGAAATGTGCTAAGATCAACCCCAAATCATATGTCCCGAAGGAATTCACTTCATACATCGATGTCGAAAAAAAAGTAATAAGTACGCTAAATATGGTAGAATTACATAGGTAAAATTTCACGCCATTTTCCCCCTTTTATTAATTGTGAGATGAAAATCTTGATTCGCCATCGTTACCTTATAAAATGATTTTCATATCTTGATTTGTACCATATATATGTCTCAAAACAGACATAAAAAGGTTTGCAAAACATTTCAATTGATGTATCATCGCTGCTTGATTCTTAATGATTTAAGTGAACATACACTCAAATTAACATTGTTAGACGTTTTGATTAAAAATGGAAGATACGCTACGCTCACAGCAGAACGCATACATATGTGATGAACAAAGGGAACAAACAGACGGAGACAAATGATCGCACAATACATCCGAAAAACGATAAAATCATGCTCATGAACAATCCACAATGGTGCCCACAAAACGGCAACTCAGGCGATGCTCAAACAATTTGGCTCAAGCGAATAATAATACGCCCCAATTAAGCCAAACGAAACTCAAGTCAAGCGGCGCTTCTGAAGGCAACCTCTTCGACAATACGAAATGCAAGATTAACTTTAGAAAAACAGCAATAAAAAGCAAACACGACCGCACTATATATGTACATCGCATCTAATCCCGAAAAATGAGCCGCCAGAACATAATTCAAACAAATGTAACGAACTCGGAGGCTAGACTTCATCAGGGAGTTCATCAAGATATTAAGGAACTGCGTCTCCTGCATGGTATGCCAACATTTTAGTTATATTGGACCTATAGCACTGTAAGTAGCCAACAGGGATGCTTACTCCTCCCGGGCAAGTGGTGCCACCTCTAGATTGCTAGGGGTGCGTCGATGCTAAATTTGCTGTTCTGCTGTGAGTATTGTTGAGATTATCGTCAGGATCTTCTTTAACAAATATCACATACATGTAAATGACAGAAAGACAACAAAAATGGTATGCAAATGATTTTCCCAGAAGGTAGATCATATTCATATGTCCACAGGTGCCTAAAAATTACGTTAGCTCGGCACCAACAATTCTGTATCATATACACCCCTTCTCTACAGTACTTTCACTTTCCTTTAAAGTAATGAGAAGGAGGATGCAGTTTTAGATCCATGACATCGAGCTTCTACTTGAAAAAATGACAACCCCCCCCCCCCCCTCCTTTTTATTTCTTTCTCCGAATCAGGACTGTCTGAAAATAGCCGTGAAGTCAAAGAAAAAAGGAGGTGAAAAAAATGATCATATTTGCAGGCACTTGATTTGACAATCTTTTCCGCGCTTGCACGGTCCGTTTTATGGTCTAGTACTATGTTAATAAAGTAATCATTGTATATCATATTTGGCAAGCCATCCATTTGTTTCTCAATAGATACATTGTACACAATCATATCGACATAAAACAGCGTCAGACTGCAATCATAACTGTTACAATATACAATGGCTCTGTTTTTATACTTTCAAATAATACAACAGTACTTTATGGTACGAAGCAGTGTCAAAATATAAGTTGGCTTTGTTGTCTTGGCACGAGAAAAGTCTACTGATATCATTCAATTTGTCATCATTATGCATTTGTGGCAATGTCATTGTCAAACTAAAGTGCTCTTGAAACATAAACAAACTAGAAAGGTTTCTTGTTGCGGTTGCAACAAGAGTGTCTTCCTCCTATACAATTTTTGGTTTGGAAATATGAAGGACGTCACATTACATGTATTTATATTATATATTTAAGTTTTCAAATAGCAGTAACATTAAATTTTCAAACCGATAATTGTTGGTGAGCAACCATTTGATTTGGGGGGGGGGGGGGGTTAGGAATTCTATTGCCAGCCGGTAAAATTTTTTCAGCAATTTTCTGAGCAGGCCATTTTTTTCAGCCATTACCAGAGTCGGAGAAAAATTTTCGCCGGTTCTTCGGGCCGGATTTAAACAAATTGTCAAATGTTGTGAATGTCTGTGTAAGTTAAACTCCCCGCTGTTACAGAGTATGAGTTAATAACCGTTCCTTCAGATGTCTCTTTGCAATTAGCGAATTTCAGACAGATTGTATGATGTTAAAATAGAACCTTTTCTAGATTTTTGTGCCTATGCGTATTAGGTCTCTGGTAGATACAGCTATGTCAACAGTTTGTATTTATATTAATTAATTTTTTGACTTTAAATTGTCTGGCACAAAGGGCCAGCAAAAATTTCCATATCATGCAATGTATCCTTACTTTTGCATGGTCCGGGAAAAAAAAATTGCCGGCCCTTTGGGCCGGAATATTTTTTTCAGCATTTTTCAGAGCCGGGATTTTTTTTTGCAAATTCTTCCTGCCCCCTTCCCCCATAAAAAAGGCGAGCTCGTAGCTGTAGAACCAATTTTCTTGAGAAGAGAAATGGTAATAACAAGTTACGTTCAATATATATATATAAATACCATGAGGTTCTCGCTGTGCAGGTTCAAATTTGGACCCCCTCCCCTTCCCTTTTTTCAAAGTTTATTTTGAATTTCCATCATGGCGACATCGTTCAATATAAACAGAACTGTTTTCGAAAACGAGGAGAGGGAAGAATGTTGGAGAAATTGTTCATCAATTTGTAAATAAACCAACCGAAAATTATGTTCGAACGTTTGCTAGAATTAGAAATTAAACTTGATGTTCAAAATATAGTTATTGAAGTTTAGAAACAGGTTTGTAGGTTAGAAATCGGAATCAAACTACCACTTTTTGTGTGTAAATTCTGGTTTGTAGCTGATCTCTTCTAAATTAATCAACTGTTTTAAAATCAAATTGTGTATATCGAAATGTATTTATGAAATGCATATTCATCATTGCCGTGAAATCGGAATTTGAAAATCTCAACACTGCTTTCCTCGAGTCGGACTCGGACTACCAATTTTAGTGTGCGCCCGATCTGTTGGCGTGAAGGTGTATCGAAATACCCAACTCAAAATTTCGATGCTCATATCTTTTCAACAGTAAGAGATAGTAAAAATCAGAAAGACTAAATAAGACAAATATATGGATAAAAAATAATAATATTGAAATTTTTAGGAAACTTCATAAGCTTAATTTTTGTTTACTATTATAAGCAAAAAAGTGTCTTCCTCCTATGAACTTCTGAATTTGGAAATATGAAGGACGGTGAAGGACGTCATCGTAATAAATCGTTACAGTGTGCATCTAGCATTTCATATCTTGCATGGCTGTCGACTTTCAAAAAGAATGGAAATTGTAGATAGCAAAATACGAGATATTTAAGCTTACAAATAGCAAAACATGAAAATTTCGGTCCTTTTTAGTAATTCGACGCTCCCGTCAAATATTTGAATCTACTAAGAAACATGATAAAAAAATAAAATAAAAAAGACCAATCTAGCTTTTAATTCAAACGTAACGTTGGAGAACTTTCATTGTCCTAGCTTACAGGGTTCTTGAGAAATCGCTGATCCAATTTTCCACGGTAACGAAAACAATAAAATAGTATCGATCCACCTATAAACACTTGTCTTTATAATATCGTTCGCCTAGTTCTAGTGTTTAAGCACTGTATTATATTAATGTGTAAAATTTACAGAAAAAAGTGTAAAATTTACAGAAAAAAGTGTAAAATTTACAGAAAAAAGTGTAGAAAATAAATAAAAAAGAGTGTCAATCTGGCACTAATACGCTTCCGTAGTATTGACATATATTCTAAGTTTTTTGGTCATCAAATTAATTATTACAGTGGTGATCGCAGGAGATTACACACTTTTACCGAAGTTTCCGAGGCTTAACCTAAGTTTCCGAATTTCGGAAAAATCCTACCTAAGTTTCCGAATCCTAACTTTACGAAAATGACCGCTTTGACCGAAGTTACCGAATTTTTAAAATTCGGTAGGAAATTTGGGGTAAACCGTGAAAGTTAGGTATTTTAGTTAGGTTTTTTAGAAAAAAGTGTAATATTTCGGGTTTTTCGGGGTAATGGTAAATTTAAGATTGATTTCAACAAAACGTAATTTCCATTATGTAAACAAAAGGAATGCAACATGTGTTCGGGAATTCTGGGGTGTAATTGAAAAGGGGGGGGGGGGGTATATCCCTTGAAAATTTCCAAACATAGTCATATACTTTTTTATTGGCAATTTGCAATACTAAGGCTCACGCTGTTATAACTCTTCCCCTCCCCTGATTGTATAGAGTCGCACATACATCGTGATGTATACAAGTCAAATTTGGTATTGAATGAATCACAGGGGGCCGTAGCCAGATTTTTATTTCCATGAAATCATTCTGCAATCAACCCCCCCCCTTCCCTCGATTCATTTAATCAGCTATGTACAACGATTTCCCACAGATTCTATATATATAAAAGATATATGGAATCTGCGGAAAATCGCTGTACGTTACGTAGCTGATTAAATGGAAAGAGGGACACGTCAGTCATTGAAATATTAAAAAAAACCTTGCTTCGGCCCCCTGTGTAGAATAAATAAAAAGAACCAGAAAAGATCCGATATTAGAAAAGTATTAAAAGAAAAGATCGTTGAACTAAAGAAAAGATCTTATCTAAGAAAAGATCGTTGAATATAAACAATTCGAATTTCCTCTGATCGACGAAGTTGTACTTTTCGCAGTAGAAACACATTGGCATTATCAAAAATTCTTAGAGATTTCTTAATTTCAGATTGAGAAAACTAATGTAATTTAAAAGACAATAAGTAATATATTATATTCCTACATAAAAAGCCGATTTTACACTGTGTACCGACTATAAACCGAGCTAATGATCGAACTTGTTTGAAATTTCAGGCAAGTTCTGTGTTTTTTTTAAATAATTCCTCATCGTGTGTTTGTGTGTCTGGTTTTTTTTTTTTTTTTTTTATTTTCTAGAATTTCAGCAGTCCTAAGCCGGGAACGTATACGTATATAATACGTCCCTGCCGTGGCTTTTAAAAATAACAGCATTTTGTACAATGGAGAGGCGTGGAGGGTTTTGTTGTTGGTTTTTTATTTTGGAGACCCTCGATCAGGGCAAGGACTGTTTATAAGTCCTTGATCATGGCCCGATTTTTTTCTGTTCTTTAGCGGATGCATGACCAAAGATAATTCAGCAGACCCTTCGGGCTAGATTCTTTTTGTAGAGGTGCAAACTTTCTGGACATTTTTCTTGGGGAGGGGTGCAGTCTTCCTGCCCATCCCCTCTTAAAAATCATATGGGGTTCCTTTGTCCTTCTCAATATTTTATAATTTGTTAGACAAATCTGTTAAAATTCTTGTCTAACTACCATTACAATCATGTACAACTCTATATCTAACAAATTCCTTTCAAAGGTTTTCTCAATCTTATGACAGCCCTTTGCACTAATTAATTGTGATAGGCAGAATGAAAAATGTGGCCGGTCCGGGAATCAAACCCGAGACCTTCTGCTATGGAGGCAGACGCTCTTAGCAACTGAGCTTACCGGGCATGATAACCGTACCGTCACACACTATTTATAATATTTTTACAAGTCCCGAGATACAAATATGTTGCCGGACTCTGTCCGAAAACCTGTGATTGTCTGCTATCATGAGGTAAAACTCCTATGCAAGATCTGTCATAAAGGAATGAATTATACCCAACTATTCATTCAAAGTATTCATACTGAATCTTCTACACAGTTTCATAAAAAAGGATATTATGACCTTGACCTCTTACCTTTATTTAAGAGCATAATACACCCTTGGGTCCTAAGAGATAATTATGTCAAATGTTTTTGAAAACCATGTAGAGGGGAAAAAGTTTTGTCACAAAGTTTTGCTAAGAAAGTCTATTGTTACCTTGACCTCTGATCTAGATTCAGGTCATTAAAAAACCCTTGAGTGCTACGTATATGTAACAATTCTGCAAACAACACAATAAAATTGATAACCAGGAGGACTGGAAACTGATTTGTTCAAGGAGAGGGCAAGTTGCTCGTTGCAAATTGACCCTCAATATGTGACTTTGATTTTGAAGTTAACCTTGACATAGATACTGAATAACAGACATTGAATAAAGTTTTCCACATATATGCATGGTGTATTTGCTTTGAAGTGAGTAAAGTAGAAATCAAAAGGAAGTGTAACATAATGAACTGATGAGCATGATCATGTATAAACATATATTCAAATAAGTGGTCTAATGATTCTAATCACATCATAAATATAAATTTACATGTGTAAACATGATATATAGACCTTTGGCTGATCCAACTTTTGTAAGTGCTTGGTAATTTTTTTTGCATTTTGTGCTGACATGTTTGTGTATATATATTTTTGCAAAGATTTTTAACCCTTTCAATTTCATTGTAATTGTAATTATTATAGCTTATTCAGCTCAAGTATAATGTGGGTCAATATTCAACACCTTCTAGGTCAAGAAGGTATAGCTCAAAAAATTAATATTAGATACCAAAACCCAGTTGCTTTACAATTTATTTCCTTTCTTGCAACTGATGAAGTACATGTAGAATACTATCAATCTGACAATAAGAAATTTACAACTGTAACTGTCAAAAGACAGCAAGTGTGAATGGCAGTAGATGGTAAATTACTGTCTACATTTGAGTACAAGAATAACACTGTTCAAGAACAGGTATGTCACCTGTCACATGTTTGACCCTAAAACATTGCCTTGACCTTGAAAATGACCTTGAACTAGACTATAGCCTCTAAACATACTTCATTCTGATGCATATCAATTAGTTATAGATACTGTAACCATATATGTATATGATCATGAATCTTAAATGAACATCCCCCTCCCTTTTCACTTAAGTTCACAACTATGTGACACATGATCGAAAAACCTGTGACATATATCATAGGGCTGGTACAATACTCTGATTCATCAATGCATCACAATATTTTTTTCTCGATCCAAGTATCGATATATCCAAACACGCCAAAGTTAAAATTTTACAAAAAAAATTTTATTGAATTTTCTGGATTTTTGTCCACCACGCCAAAAACAAAAATAACTTTCAGAGAAAATGAAAGTACATGTAACATTCAGAGAAAGTGAAATATGGCTACGGGGAAGTGGATCGAGTTAGAAATGCCAAGTACAGCACAAGATTGGTGTGGTAAACATTTTGTTTCCTGGTTTATGAAGTACATGTTATAGGAATCAGAAAAAAATCTGGTCAGAAAGCTAGTATTGAATACATATAACCTGTTGAATGAAAAAAAGCTACTTATATATGATGAATATAAATTGTATCAAATAGGATTTTGAGAAGGTTTTATCAATTTATTAAGTATTGCGATACATATTATATCCGATATCGGGTATCATGATACGTATCGTATCGGCTGGGTGCAGTATTGTCCCTGCCCTAATATATCACATGCCGATTTCTTGAATTATACAATGTTTCAAAACATTTTGATGAAAAATAAATGAAATTTTAAAATTTTTAACTAAAAATGCTTCGTAATGATCTTTGACCTTGAAAGTGACCTTGACCTGCTGAGTCTCATCATGCTTTACTATCTCTGCAAGTTTAAAAAAAATGTTTGATGTATATCAAGTAAGTTACAGACAAATATGTGACAGACTGACAAAAAGACAGACAGTCAGAGACAGATGAACAAACAGCCTAACAAAGTGATTTTTATATGGCGACATTAAATTTCTCAATCCGAGTAAATCAGAAACCACATGTTTTTGCCATTCCACATACATGTATTACATGCAATATAAATATGTTAATTTTTCTTCATCTTGTCTTGATTCTGGTGTCCAAGATACACAAATTATGAAGGAAGGAAGCTATGCCGCACCAATCCATGATCACTCACTTCTGTTCGACCATGTTGTATGTGTTGACTCTCATTATCCTGAAATAAAACGAGTACAACTTTTAAATGAAATAGAAAAAAATGTGATAACAAACATCTAAATCACATCATCTAACAATAAATCATAAACATGATAAAGGTAAATTCCTATCATTACCAAATAGATATCATTGTATAGTTCTCAATTAGTCGTAAATTATATGGTTATATGGTATAGGAATGCAATAATGCAATTATATTTCATAAACAAATAAAACACTGCTAAAGACAGTATGACCGGATTGCAAAGTAAGTTTTTGTCACTAACTGGGTCTAACGTCAGGTAAAATGTTATGGCATAAATTGAAAGGATTTGTCAGAGGCAATCAATAAGTATAATATTATGTTTCTACTATGTATATAGCTCCTGAGATTTTGGTTCAATCAGACACTTAAGCAAAATCATTAACTAGGTCAAAGCCCAAGGTCAAGGTCACTAAGTCAAATGTTAAGAGATAAATTGAAAGGTCTTGTCAAAGGCAACCTACATGTATAACATAAAATTTCTACTGCATAAAGTTCATTAGATTTTGCTTGAACTAGAAATTTCAACCAAAATCTTTAACTACGTCAAAGTCCAAGGTCAAGGTAAAGTTTTTAGATTTTGCTTTAACCAGAAACTTTAACCAAAATGTTGACAACGGATGACAGACAGACGGATAGACAGACAGGCGGACATCGTCAATCTATAGACTGGAATTGCTTTGCAATCAAGCCAAATACTTTTTAGATGGGGGCATTTTCAATGTCTAGCTTGTCTTCGGGCCAGTGGTAGAATTTTTTTTGTAAAGACTGGTGAACAGTGATTTAAATCATAATCTCTTAATTTTGTTATTCAGGCACAAACCGTTCTAATATGCTGCTATTTGCTGATAGTCCTAACCCGAGTAAGGATCAATCTATCAGTCAATTATATATCTTTCTTTCTTTGTGTATATCCCTCCTCTAGGTAAGGAGCACCCAGTAAAATTGACTTGAATTTAAATTCAGGGTTCAGATTCATATGTATGGACATTAGATTAAAATATGTACAACACTGTATAAGATGCAGTTTTGTTAAAAACAACAGATCAGTATACTGTTATTTAATAAAATGATGTTGGACATGGTAAAAACCCTTAAGACTTTATATTTTACATTTATTAAAACATTAAAATTGTTGTTATTTGAGAGGAATGCTCATTTGAGATAATTATGCTAAAAGTTCTGTCAAATTTTTTTAAAATACCTTAAGACTTATATTTTCAATTATTAGACGTTAAAATTTGTTAATGTTTGGGAGGAACAGTCAGTAAGTATAATTGGCATTGCACTAAAAGTTCTATCAAATTAATTAAAATTCAGTTCCTCAATGAATTTGGTTTAAAATTTAAGTGCTTATTTTACTAAAATTTAAAATACGTTTCTTTTTTTTTAAGGTAATATAGGTTTGTTGTTACATTTTGATTTGCATTTTCGCATGAGATAATTTTAATTTTAGTAAGATCAGGATGTTAATTTAAACGAATTTACACTATTTACAATAAAAGGATTTTCTTTGAGTAAAAGGGACTAGGGTCGTTTAGACTGTTTACCCTGCCATAAGCGCCGTTCTTTCCCTGTGTAGTGCGTAGACTAAGGCCCTGGTAACCATCTCTATCTGTTGTATATCTGCTCCAATGAGGGTTGCAACTTCTGGGTGTGAACAGTCAATACACATTTGTAGCAGGATCCTTTGGTTGTCAAATATGTGTTGTATCATACTGCTGTTTGGCCCTTCTTGTACATGTAGTATTGTTCTTATTTTTTGCAAATAATATGAACGTTGATTCTGTAGATTTTCACAGTCCAGAATAAAATGTTTTACATCTTCCTTTTGTTGTTTACAGAGTTTGCATTTATCTGAAATCCTCCCCCCTGAGTGCTTTGCTCTATCTGTCTGCAGCCTGTATGTGCCTGTCATGACCTTGACCTTAACCGCAGCTTTCATTGACTCTTGCGGATTTCTTTTTGCATTTTCCCATACCGGGTGTGGTTTTCCTGGTTTGATATTTTCCATGGAAAGGTATACCAGACTAGATTTTTCTTCTGCCTCTTTTTTCAAACTTTCATGCCAATATTGTTTTAACTGAGTTTTGTATTCCTTTTTCCACATTTCCTTTTTTTGGAGGTTTTTCGAGGTAATCCAATGGGTGGGCCAGATTATATTTTTCCATTATTTCTGCCATAGTGATGAACCAACTGTTGGAATCTTGTTCTTTGCATAGAAGTTGTCTTTTAGCTAATCTGAATTCCAAAGATTCTGGGTTTTGTAGTATATTTCCAAAGGTACTCAAATGTCTCATGTCTATTAGTCCTTCGACTGGTATAGCACCCAATAGCAGATATGCAGCCGCAGTTGCACAATTTTGTGGAAGTCCTTGAATCTGCTTGAGTGTTTTCCGCTGGTACATTTCAAGGTCATTTGCATCTTTCTTCCTGATGTGTAGCATCTCGATACCGTGTAGCATCCTAGGCGTAACATAAGTTGTCCACATATTAAATGATATTATAGGTGATATTCCGTTACAGCCATGTAAACCAGCTCCTAATAATGAATATACTGTTTTCCTTGCTGTTTTTATCCTTTCTTGAGTGTTTGGGGTGTTACTTTCATTCCTCTCTATTCCCAAATGTTTAGTTTCTGTTACTTGCTTGATTTGCCCTTCTCCCATAGTAATGTTGACATCTCCTATAGTAGCTGTTGTCCGTTTGCTGTTTTTTATGCATACTAGTTCGCTTTTGCTAGGGTTGATAGTAAATCTGGGTTTGCATGTTTTGTTATGGACTATTGTTGTTAAAGCCTGCAGATTAGTTGTTTCCCTATGTAGAAGTGCTAGGTCGTCCGCACATGTAGGAGAGGTGACATTTTCATTTCCAATATATGTTCCCATGTTGGCTTCTTCTATATCTTTTAGGATTTCGTTGTTAAATCTTTTGTATAGTACTGTGGATAACTTTGCTCCTTGTCTAATTCCCTGCTTCATTGTTATTTCCTTTGATAATTCGTTATTCCATTTTACAGCTGTAGTAGCATTTTCATGTAAAGATTTAATAAGGAGCCACATGTCTGCCTCGATCCCATCAAGGTATAGCTTCCGTAATAGACTTTCATGCCACACAACATCGAACGCTTTTTCTGCATCTAATGTTTCTAAATAAATGTGTTCTCTGTTGTCTTTTGCCTCATTTATTGCTTCGGTTATAATCAAAGCTTCCATAAGTGGTGATGTTGATTCCGTGAATCCCCTTTGGAGCTCGTGCTGACTTGGGTCTAAAATTGGCTCAATTTGGAGCTTAATAACGGTTTCTAAAATTTTCCCTAGGAGTGAGGTAACAGTAATTCCTCTATAATTTTGCGGTAATATTTTATCTTTTCCTTTCTTCAGGACGGGTGTCAGAATTCCTAGTTTTAATGTTTGGGGAACCTCTCTTGTTTGTATTATTTTATTTACAACATCAGCAAGAATTGGAGCTATTTCGTCCAGACAGTATGCTAGATGTTCTACTGTTATGCCAGCATGGTCAGCAGCTTTCCCTTTTTTGAGTGATGTAACTATTTTCTTTATGTCCATTGGTGTTACTGCTTCCATCTTTGGCGGCATGCGTAGGCAAGTATCTTCTATAAATACAATATCTTCATTTACTTGTTTTTGGAACTCTGCATCAAAACGTGGATCTTCTTTTGGTTCAGATAAATTTTCAAAATATAGTTCCCATCCATCAATGATGTTGTCGATGTTGAGATATTCAGTTTCATTTACTCTCATCATGTCAGTTTGCTTTGATGACCTTTGTCGTTGTTCATTTACTAATTTGAAAAAGGTTTTTTGCTGATTTTGGAAGCTTGAAGAAATTTGATCATATAAGTTGTTTCTTTTAGCTGCTGCTGTTTGTCTCTGGACCTTCCTCAGATGTTTCTTTGCTTCCTTTCTCCTTACATTTGAGATATTAGTTTTTGCATTTTTCCATTCTACGTGTGCTGTTTTTGATTTTTTTGTAGCATCCCTAATTTCTGGATTCCATAGCTTCTTCTTGCTAGTGCATTTTTTCTTCTTTCTTCCTTTTGTTGTTTTGATTTCTGCATTTTTCAGAGTTTCGTGTATTCTGGCAATTTTATAGTTTATATCGAAAGTTGATATGTCGTTTTTGTCTAAATGTTCCAAATTTTTTCTGACTTCTTCCTTATAATTTTCTATGTTGCACTTTTCCCATCTTGGTTTGCTATAGATCTTTGTGCTGGAGGTTGTTTGCTTTTTGGATGTCATGCTTTCTTTACTCTGTTGTATGTGGATGTAACATGAGAGCGGCTTATGGTCTGAGACGTTCAAAGGCTCAACATCGTTCTCTAGAAAATCGTTGGTAACGAAGTCCATTGCACTGCTGTTGCATATGATGTAGTCTAATTTTGCTTGATCCAAACCATTATTGTGAGCAAAGGTGTTTTCTTTGCTCTCATTGCCTTTATCAACGAGATTATTTTCTGTTTGAAATTCTCTAAATACTTTATCCTGTTTATTTGGTGGTATCCTAAAGTTGGAAGCGTTCATATCCCCGCATACTATGATTTTGTGGGAGTTACTGAATCTTACTAAAATTTCGTGTAGCTGGTCCAAAGTGTCTTCAAAACTATCTCCTGTGTGAGTTCCTCTGCAGGGCATATATACGTTCACAATACACCATTTTTCTTGATTTATGCATAGTTCTATAAGTTGTATTCTATGACCTCCATCTGGGTGTACTTTTATATATCTGTCTAGCTTTTCATTCCATAATATTGCAACACCAGCATGACCTCTTGACCTTTCCTGGGGTAGAATGTTATCATCCACGTCAACTGATTTTGCTGTTCCACAGTGACTCTCCAAGATATGAGTAATAGCCTGTTGTTCAAAAGTGTAAAGCCAATGCTCTTGGACGCATAGTATATCTGTGGTTTCCAGTAATTTTTGTATGCAAACCATGTTTGATCTGGCTCCCTGCACATTAAAAGTTGTGAGTTTTATTTGCTCGTTGGTCGTAGAAGAAAGGAGGGGATCTCCAACAACACTAGGTTGCAGCACCCACAGCAAAATCCCCAAACACCCATGAAAAAGACACAGAACAGATACCCACAGAAAGAGACGCAAAAGGGACAAGGAACACCAACTCACAACATAGAAACATGAAACATAAAAGACTACACATAAACCAACGAGACCAATGGGCAACCGGTGCCGACTTAGGACGGCCATCTGCCACGTAAATAGCAGACGGTGTGGTTATCCTGGATTACGTGCGCACAACCCTCCCACTATTCCGATTTCCCAGAGGTCTCGAAGAACGCACAATTATGGTGTAAAACAACCTCCTCACTGTTCGGTGACCACACACAAACAAGACCGTAAAACACAGGGGTCCAAGCAACACAGATGAATATGTAAATGGATATAAAAAGAGGAACTGCGTAATACAGTCCGTGCTACACTGGCTGTAGCGAGCTCATATATGTTATCACCCGAGGAGTCCGACTGACATTCAGAGAGGACAGGTGGTCGGGGCCCTGTCTTCTCTAAAGAGGTTTGGACAGGGCCCGTCATGGAGTCCCGTCGTCACAGTCAGTCAGAGTGCAAGTCTTAAGAATGCGCTCGTACAAGACTGTATATTGGTCAAGTACCAAGCTTAGTGTCCGTATGGTGACATTAGGATCATATCCACGGTATAAAAGGCGTTTGATGACTCTGACGCATTTTCGATACATATGCTGTCTACCTTTGATCCTTCTTATTTTGTTAATTATGTCACCACAAAATGCAGGTTGTGAAATACCCAAAGTAATATACTCCATTGCTTGTATGGGTCCGAATTTCAAAAGAAGTTGATCATAGTTTTTGTAAAATTTCCAGAAAGTCTTTACTAGTTTGTGAAAGCGAAAACCTTGACCTAAAAGTTTCTTTGTAATTTGTAGATTTCTATTATGGAAATCCAAAACATCAGTACATGCTCTATCATACCGGATGAGCTGTGAAATGTAGATACCGTATGACGGTTATCTAGGGACATCACCGTCAAGCCAGGGAAAATTTACTATGTTGAATCCAAAATCATCTCGTTTGTCATATACACTTGTATGAATTTCTCCATTGACAATTTTGATATTTAGGTCCAAAAATGGTGTTTCAGTGTCTGTAAAGTTTGCCTTGTTTAGAGTCAATTCTTGTGGATAAATAACATCTTTATACTTTTCAAAAACAGGATTATCGATAGTAAGAATATCATCCAGGTACCTAGAAGTACCAGTGAAGCTGTAGAACTTGTCTCTGAGGTGGGGGAAAGGTGTATAGGGGTGGTTGGGCTATCCCTGCCACTCCCTGATTCCCCCAGATCAGAGGATACAGTGGGAGATGCGGAATCCTTGTTGTTAGGTTGTGTATGGCCGGTAAACCTTGTATTAATGGTAGGCCGTTCTCCAGTGACAGATGCATCAATGTGCCTATCATTGGCTGATGTAAAACATTTGTTGGCTGTTTCACTTGTTGTTGTAAGACATTCGTTGGCTGTTGTAGAGCAGTTGTTAGTTGTTTCATTGGTTGTTGTAAAACTCTCATTGTCTGTTGTGGAGCATTCGTTGGCTGTTGTAAAACATTCATTGGCTGTTGTACTTGCTGTTGTGGAGCACCCGTTGGTTGTTGTAGAGCATTTGTTGGCTGTTGTGGAACATTCGTTGGCTGTTGTACTTGGTGTTGTAGAGCATTCGTCAACTGTTGTAGCGCGTTTGTTGGCTGTTGTAGAACAATCGTTGGGTGTTGTAGAACATTTGTTGGCTGTTGCAAGACATTCGTTTGTTGTATAGCATCTGTTGGCTGTTGCAGGACATATGTTGGCTGTTGTAAGACATTCGTTTGTTGTAGAGCATTCGTTGGCAGTTGTAGAACATTCGTTGGCTGTTGTAGAGCATTCGTTAGCTGTTGTACTGGCTCTTGCAGTATATTCATTGGTTGATTCAAAGAATTTGTTGGTTGTTGTGCTGGTACTTTTAAGACAGTCATTGGTTGTAGCGCTGTTGTTCTGTGATATTGATGATTTCTCTGAGGTTCTGTTTCCTGCTGTATATTTCTTCTCATTGTACTCGGATGCTGTATGAGTTGTTCCTGTGATGTAGGATTTTGATGGCACCTGATTATAGATTGTTCTCCCTTTTTTATATAGTGGTTCTGATTTTGATTTATTCCTGTTGTTGTTTTCGCGCGGCCTTGCCCTAAAAAATGCTGGTTGTTAGCGTTTACTATTTGTTGTATCGGGATATCATTGTGACATTGATCATACTGCTGTTTCTCATACTCTGTAGGCTTGGCCGTACTGAAGATGTTACATGTAGTACATATGTCATTTTCCCTTTCACATACGTTGGGGCTTGTTGTGCAGGTATTTGGAGTATTTCCGATAGATCTTTCCTTTGTAGGTAGATTTCCAGATTTGTTTCTACCTTATATAACCTGTTCTTTATATTTTCCATTTCTAACTTTGAGATTCTGTCTTCTATATCTTTTTGCCACAGCTCTAGTCCACCGTTTTTCTGATAATCTTTTGCTCGATTGGCATCTTCATAATCTCTACATTGCTCATGCGCGGCAGCTCTCATTTTATATATTCTGATGCTATTTTTCTGTTCTTTTATAATGTCCTCTAATCTTGATACCTCTGCTTGTAGTAGTGCTACTTTCCTTTATCTTTCTGCACAATCATGAACAATTTCTTTCTTCGGGTTTGGTTTTCTTTGCATTTTATCTGTCTTAGTTTGTTTTGTCCTTTTATTTTCTTGATTTGAATTGTTTTTTGTCCTATCAGCTTCTTTTATACTAGTTTTCTCGTGCTCTGTTTCTTCTGGTTGGTTCGAGTTATTTTGTATCTTCTCACATTCTTTTTGACTAATTTGTATGGATTCTGGCTCTATTAGCTCTTTTTCTGATGTTTGGCATGTGAGCATTCGTTTCGGAATTGTCTTCGAAAATCTCTGGGTTTCCTTGACTTCTATTTTGTAGGCTTTGTAGATCTTGTTTTTCTATAAAGCATGCTTTACATATATATTTCCTTGTAGATTCAATTTCCTCTATTGCCTCTGCTCCTAATTTTTCGCATGAGAAGTGTAACCATAGTAAGCATTTGTCGCACTCCACGACAGAGTCTATAGCTGGTCTATCGCAGGTTGGGCAGAGTATGACGACACTCTCAGATCCTTCTCTGTCTCCTAGTTCTAAGCTTATTAGCTCATTTATCAGTTGGTTGATGTTTTCAATATTTTCTTGCTGTGTTTCTTCTTTTTCAGTTCTTTTCCCGATAGGCGTGGCTGGGCTATCCCTGCCACTACCTATAGAACTGATATTACAGTTATTTTCTTTCGCGATGTTTCTTCCTAAGTTTGATGTTTGAACTATTTCCGTTGTTTCTTGCAATTGCCATGCTGTGTTACTTCCTGGGCTTTTGTTTCTCTCTGTATTTAATACTTGTTCTCTCCTCTCTTTTCTGCATTTATTTCTTGCTCTATCATTTTGTTGTATCCTCTTTGGTTCTGTGTCATTAATATCTGCTATGCTGTTTCTCTCTGTAGTTGGTAGTTGTTCTTTCACTATTGTTTCGTGAGTTTCTATAATGCTGCTGTTTTCTCCTCTTATTCTTCTGTTTTTTTCTTCTGTACCTGTTACTTGTTTAGGTTTTGTGGTATCTTGATTTTGCACATTTTGTTCTATACCTGTTGTTTCAAAGGTTTGGTCCGTGTTACTTCTATCTCTGTTTATAATTCTTGTTGGCTCGTTAGTTTCTCTTGTGCTATTTTCTCGTCTGCTGTTTCTGCCTGCTCTCAGCATGTGCTCTTCTCTAGGTTCGTGGAATTGTCTTGTATTGAGCTCGGAGAGAATGTTCAAGTTGTGGAGGTTTATCTCTCCGTTTTCCATTTCGTTCAGAATTGGTTGATGTATTAGGTCCCTATATAATTGCTGGTTTCCATTTATTAGAATCTTGCATGTTGTGTGGTAGCAATTAACAGTTGTTGATTGTGAACCTTTTTTGAATTTGAAAGTGTCGTCTATCACCTTCCCATTTTGCTCTTCAGAGGTGCGTTGCTCTTCGCTGAGATCCGTGCTTTGTTGAGTTGCAATTCTGTTTGCGATTCTTGTTATTGTTTCATAATATATCTTAAAAGCACCTGCATTGAGGATTAGTACAATGTTTCCTCTTTTGTTCACCTCCAGAAGGTTTTCATCTCTTTCACAGGATTCTTTTGTTCTTATAGATTGTTTCTTTTCATTTAATCTATAATTCTTGGATAGTGCAGACCGTCTAAGGTTTTGTGTAGGGGTGAATACTACTGGTGGCCTTATGCTCCTTGATGTTCGCCTTGGTTGAAGAGTGCTTTCTGTTTCCATACCTATTAAGTCACTCGCAGACAGTGTGTATTCTTTCTTTGATCCTCTTCAGCCAAACTTTGCTAATAGCTCCGTTGGGTGTAGCCCGTCACTAGTAAGATTGTAGTTAAAGTACGATTTATAATGTTTATGGTACTTTTTCCAGCTTTTTAGGTAGTTTGAGAATCTTGGTGAAACTGTTTCTGTATGTCCAAGTTCTACATTCAGCTCTCTTATGATAGCATTCACTGATTCCACCTGAGTTTGGAGCAAATTATCGTCTTCCTTAAATGATTCAGGATTCCCGTGGCCTTTATGTTTGTTATACTTTTCAATTGAGTACATCGGAAACTCCAATATTGTAGCCTTTGCTTCGGGGTACCTTGTGATCTTCTCTATCAGTTCTCTATATTTTTCCTTAATCTCTTCCAAGTTGAGATCTTGTTGAGTCAGCGAGATGAATTTTCCTTCCTTTTCAGTGAGATTACATGTACCAAGCCAGATGAAGATGTGCACTCTTCCTAATGTTTTTGTGCTTCAGATTCCTGTGTATCCAGTAGATCTCGTCTTCCAATGTGGCTCCGGACTTGCACCAATATTTCAAGTTGGATTCCTCCTCATCTACTCGCTGTAGATATTTGCCCTTGCTGTCTGATAACAAAACAGGTGTCTCGTTCAGGGTTTCATTGGTTTGAGTTTCCCTCTCAAGGTATTTGTTCAGCTTGGCTACACTCATCGATGTTTGCACCACACAGGGAGGATCGGTAGGCAGGGGGGGATTTTCAGTTTTAAAATTTATAAAAGTGTGTATTATACTGCCGTCGACTTACTCGAGTAAGGACTATCGGTCAACGGTAACATAATAACTGTTATATTACACTGCCGTTGACTGATAGTCCCTACTCGACATGCTCGAGTAAGGATTATCAGTCAACAGCAGCATAACAAAACGGTCCAAGCCCGAATCACAAAACGAAATAAATATTAAACATCATCAGATCATTTTACATGTCCTACGCGTACTAACCTACCGTTGAATTTCCAGAATACCGTGCAATCCGTACGTCAATCGTTGATTGTTGGATTGAATGCAGTGGCTCTTACAGTATTTTGCGATTCCTTCATTATGTTTGGACCATGTTTGTTGTTGTTTTTGATACGTGCTATATACATCCCTGGTACCATTCATCAGTACATGTACATGCATGCAACAAGTACCATGCACATCTTGCAGATTCTTGGATACCTTGCTGTCAGTACTGACATTTACCAGTCTGTTCTTCAATATGTAACACGGCTATGATCATTCTTCATCAAATTCCAGACTGTTTCGTGCATTTCATCAAGGGAGAAATATAAAACATCAAGTTTTACTGCTACAAAAATTCGATCGTAGTAATGTTTTGAAACCGAAAGTAGACCTAGAACATTCCGAATCCGACAAAATGCAGAGCTATACATATAAAAAAGGGGGGGAATAAAATAAAAAAAAGAGAGAGATAAAGCTGTTTTATTATCATCATTATGCAATATGTAATTTCTCGGTAGTGAGTGAAAAATGTACATGTATGTCTGTTTGATTGGGTAGGGGGGGTGACCCAGACCACGTCTAAAGGCAAAGGAGAGGAATCACTTGTCTAATTTTATATTAAAATTATCCTAGAATATATCTTATTTTCTAAAATTTGGGGAAATTAACCTCGACTTAACGTCAAAAAATTACAGATCCGTGGTTTGAAATAATAGAAAACGAAAATGAATTTTATCGTTACTTTATGGTGCAAATGATGCTCGTTAGACAATCAAATTGAATCAGTTGTACATTTGATGCCTTCAAATGAAAAACATTTTCGAAATAATATATTTATTAAAAGAAATAAACAATAATAATGAATATTAACGCAGCCTCGTTTTGGATTTCGGGTAAATACAATTATTTAGGTTATTCCGGTGAAATTCGGAAAGTTAGGAATTTTAGGTAACATCGGTAAATTTAGGGCGGAATTTTGCCCGAAGTTTCCGAATTACCAGTTTTTCCTAACGAAGTTTCCGAGGTGTGCCCGAAGTTTCCGAAAAACAGTGTGTAAACTACTACGATCACCACTGTAGTCCTAATTTTCTCAAACTAAGGGGTATCTCCCTCACTGCATAGCTCTGTGCTTAGCTGGAGTTTCTGTGAAATGTTTTTGTTCATGTTTAGATTTAAGTTCCTTGCAGCTACCCTCCAACGATTTTTGACCATGTATCACTTATATAGGCTTCTGAATATACCCTTCATGAAATTTGGAGCCGCTCATCTTTGGTAAAAGGAAACGCGTAATCATTAATTATGTCTAAACGTTTTCCTAAAACAAATCTTAGAAAATCTGAAGTTCAAAACCGGCGACGGACACTAACCATTAACTTCATATTTTCCACTGATTTATGCTACTATTCTAACCCCCGACTTCGCAAGTATTATTTAATAAGTAAGACGATTCTTACAAGACATTTCTAATGTTAGTAGGAGGCTATATTTCTCCCCAGTTTCATATTTTTTTTTAAATATACGACTTACAATTTTACAATTTTATTTTGCATATAGAATATTCGAGAAAAGCCCTTCAAAGGTCAAATGGCTGTATAAGCCAATCAAAGGGCAAGGGGCGGTAAAGGGGTTTCTAGGCCCAAAATCGTTGCTAATTCCAAAGATTTAAAGATATTGAAATTGAAACTAAAATTCGTAAAAGGAAGCTTGTCTTTAATAGATTCATCATGAAAAATGTTTAATTTCATTTTTTCGTTAGAGTTATCCCCCTTTGAAATCACCTATAAAACCGGAAATGAACAAAAAATCAATATATTTTCACATTTCATAGCAAAATTAGACTTGGCCACATCAAAACAACAAGTTCATATTTTTTTCTGTATATCCGTATAAGTATTTTGTAAATGTTGTGAAAGTATGAATCTGTTGTTTTCATGTGGCCACATAGAAAACGGAAGGAAATCAATGACTGTTACCATACGAGCGGGTCGTTTTTGAAACAGAAAAACACCTTTTAACTTCAATAATACAAGAATTATTTGAGTAAAATCGATACAATTCAATAGATTTTGTTTTGTTGTTATTGATGATATTTATTATTTATTCCCACATGCACGAAATCAAATAATACAGACAAAAATGTCTTTCAAAAGTTTATTATCCTCGTAACGTAACGAATATTCAGGAAGACAGAATGACGTCATACTGAATATATGACGTCATATATGTTCGCGACTTTGATATTGCTTGTATTTTGAGAAAAAAATTAAAGTCAAAGTGATAATTTCATATGCATATTGAATCGAAATGACAGAGTATCTAAATGGGTACCGTCGGCATTTATTAAATATGTCAAACTTTAAGCCAGAATCAACGTATAAAAATATTTTAAAATAAAAAAAAAACCATGAACAAACGAACAATAAACAAGAAAAAGGAGAAAAACTAAACAAACAATATCAACACCCCAAATGAGTTAAAGAAGATCCTGAACACACACAAAAATCAACCAATATAACCCTCCGTTAAAAAAAAATTTTCATTTCATATCAAATTGAGAAATGAAGGCCATGTAACATAGACGCCAACGCGTATGATTTGCCTTTCACGAAATGTACTTATTTTTGCAAATTCAGGGGAAAAATATCTGCCGTGTCTCATTTTCGACTGAGAAAAATCTTTTATTTATATCAATATTAAGAAAAATTGTATGTACACAATACTCGCAGAGTGTCCGTTACCGTGAAATGACGCGCCGTGTCCGTCTGGACAATTTTCGTTAATATTGACAGCATATTTTTTATAAAACATTTTCAATGAAATAAAAGAAATAAAGAATCATCATCTTAATTCGGGGAGATTTATTTTAACATATATTGATAATTACAGTCAGCATAAAATCAGTGCGTTTAGAAAGAAGGAAAACGTACATACTGAAAAAATCAGCTCCCTTTATTTCGTAATCTATCTAGTTAGAGCTGAATTTAAATAAGACTGTAAAATGATGCAAGCAATACAGTAGACATTATTGAGTGCTAAACTGGAAGGTATTATAGGTGGCGCTATAGTAAACAATTTTATGTTTAAATTATTGATTACTAATAAACATTATCCGCATACCTAAATCCATCCCTTTCTATGTAAAAACAACGTGACTGGTGTAATTAATAACTATATAATCATGCGGCGGCGGATCTAGGGTTTCAGAGAAAGGGGGCCTAAGACAAGTTTTAAAGAATTTTTTTCATAGAGAAAAGGGAGATAAAAATCAAGAAGTCTTACTGAGCGGTACTGTAGCCAACGCATCATTGAATTATTAATTTATTTCAATATGTTATTTACTTATTTTTTTTTTATTTTTTGATAAGGGTGCATCAAAAGGTTGTGTTGAAATTAAGGCATGCGATGTTATTCTTGAAACTGGCGAGCGGTAGCTACCCAACGATTTTTTTTAAATAGAAAAAAAATTCTATTTGACCACCACAAAGAGGGGATCGGAGCCCATTCATACCCCTCTAAATTAGCACTTCAAATACATTAGCAAAGACATCACAATGCAAAGTTAGCTGAAAAAAGAGCATCAAATAGTGCCAAATAATTCTGAATCAATGACTTTTTGCGAAAGTGGGGGGGGGGGGGGTTCGTTTTTCTGCTTCATCTTGTCTGGTCTTCTGGGGATGAATCGGACGAGAAAAAAATTCAGCCTGAAAAAGGGGGGGGGGGGTTAAAATAGGGTCTGCTGGGTTACCGGAAATACACATACTTTTTTAAAAGGCCTTGGTGAAAAGTATCATTATAACTTAAGATTTCCATAAATCAACAAAGGGATGTCCCAATTACCCCTCATTATATTATAGTGAAACCTACCATGTACATATACTAGTATTATATCGTGATATTGATAGAATATCTACACAATTAATAGCATAAATAGTATTAGAATACTAGTATAGCAGCAAATTACCTACAGACAGCGTTACATTACCATGTGATCGTAACGTCATATGACGTCAAATTCAGTGTAAAATATAGCTGACCATCCTGTCTTCAAATTAGTGTAGAATCGCAACGGGATGTCCGATTCTCAAAATTTAAATTGATTTATACTCTGTAAATCCTATATTTTCAATGTTCAATATTTGTCCCAGTTTTGAAATTGGGCCGATTTTGGCCCTTACCGCCCCTTGCCCTTTGTAACAAAATCAGGTCACTGAAAATGACGTCAGAGCTATCACGTTTTTACAATGAAATGTAAACAATGGCAAGCATTATAAATGTGTATTTGATATCGTTATCATCTTTGAGGATCGACAATGACATTCAAAAAAATAATTCATGTGTATATGTCAAATAAATATATATGTAAATGACAAAAATGGATAATGATCATATCCCTGTATACAGCACAAAATCGTTAATTCAGAAAATCAGAAACCGAAGGCATACAAAATCAAGATTAAACAGAAACCAAAGCAAACAAACAAAAACCTCCCCCACATGTAAATAAGCGGACTCCCGATATGAGAGTGAGACCAGGTGCAAAGGAAGAGTAAGCATCTCTTGCTTGCATGCAACACCCGCCGCTTCAATTCGGTAGAACTGTCACATCCGGTAACTTCCATTTCAGAAGACATAGAGTACAATCTTTGGTTGGATGGTTCAATTCGTCTTTTGTGTTTTTGCATCGAATGCTTTGGTGTTTTGCTGTTGATGATCCAACAGGGTCTTGTTTGAGATTTCCTCCCTTCTTTTCTTTGACTTCAAGCTCCGACGGATAGATACTGCTCAGGCAATCCGCGAAATTTTGATTAATGATGGACAATACATCGTCTATGTATCTGTAAGTGAAGTTGAAGTCAGAAGCTAAGTATCTTTTCCCTTCAGAGACCAAAGACTGAATAAACTCAGCTTCGTACGAGTAAGGAAAATGTCGGCAAGGAGTGGGGCAAAATTCGTTCCCATTGGAATTCCGACAATTTGCTGGAAGACCTTTCCTCCAAACACCACAAAAATGTTGTCGATAAGAAAGTTTAACATCTGAATAATATCAGTTTCAGTGTATTTATTTTCAGAATCAGACTATTCTTTTACAAAATAGGTTTTATCATTGTTAACAACAATAAATTTGTATTTGCGATTACCGTTCTTACTTGTAAACGCATTACTTATCATTTTTGCGAGATTCTCTTTCATTTAAGAATTTGGAATTGTAGGCTTTGATCGAATGGACTCTACTACAATGAGTGGATTTCAGATGTTCTAAAAGTTCCTTCGAGTTCTTTAAAATCCACATCTGGTTGATACCACTGCGAGAATATACTGTCGAACAATATTTCTAAAGCCCAGATTTGATTTCAGATAAAACTTTGGTGAGTAAGATCGATACAGATTTGGTAGAACATTTTGAGGAACCAGCTATGAAACGTTGTTTGTACGGAAGGATTCTGACCATGTGTATGTCAAACGTTGTTTGTTCGGAATTATTCTGACAATGTGTCTGTGTGTGTGGGCGGGGGTGTTCATAGCAGGTAACCATGCACATATGTACATACAATAAAGGGTAATGTACATCATGTGTACTGAAACACAAGCCGTTGCAAGGTGTATATTTTGTCGCTAATAAAAAAGGAATCAAGATCAGACTTCAATACTTAATATGAAGGAAAGGATTTGTAGGAACTAGATGATTGATATGTCGACAGGTGCCTGAAAATTACCTTAGCTCGGCACCAGCAATTCTGAATCCAACACACCCCTTCTCTACAGTACTTTCCCTTTCCTTTTAAGTAATGAGAAGGATGATGCAATTTTAAATCCACGACATTGAGCTTCTACTTGAAAAAATGACAACCCCCCCCCACACACACACACACACACTCTCTCCTTTTTCTTTCTCCGAATCATGACTGTCTGAAAATAGCCGTGAAGTCAAAGAAAAAAGGGAGGAGAGAAAAACGATCATATTTGCAGGCACTTGATATGACAATCTTTTCCATGCTTGCGTGGGTACTTGTCTGGTCTAGTACTATGTTAATGAATCTATCATTGTTTATTATATTTGGCAAGCCATCCATTTGTTTCTCAATAGATACATAGTACACAATCATATCGACATGAAACAGCGTCAGACTCGATCATAACTGTTACAATATACAATGACTCTGTTTTTATACTTTCAAATAATACCAGAGTACTTTATGGTACGAAGCAGTGTCACAATATGAGTTTGGCTTTGCTGTCTTGGCACGAGAAAAGTCTACTGATATCATTCAATTTGTCATCATTATGCATTTGTGGCAATGTCATTGTCAAATTAAAGTGCTCTTGAAACATAAACAAAGTAGTATCGATCCACTTATAAACACTTGTCTTTATAATATCGCTCGCCTAGTTTTAATGTTTAAGCACTGTATTGACATATATTCTAAATTTTTGGTCACCAAATTAGACCTTATTTTCTCAAATTAAGGGGTATCTCCCTCATTGCATAGCTCTGTGATTAGCTGGATTTTCTGTGTAATGTTTTTGTTCATGGTTAGATTAAAGTTCCTTGCACCTACCCTCCATTGACTTTTGGCCATATTTATCACTTAAATACGCTTCTGAATATACCATACATGAACTTTGGAGCCGCTCATTTTTGGCAAGAGGAAATCAAAGTCTATATTGTATGCGGCGCAGGGAAATTTCACTTTGAAATTCGCTTTATTCAACCTGTAATACAATGAAGAAGAGAGGAGGGGATCTCTAACAACACGCGGTTGCAGCAACTACAGCAAACCCCAAAAATACCAAATGCAAAAAGAAAGAGCAAATACTTACAGAAAGAGACGCAATAGAGGTACAATTGACATCAAATCACATAGAAACACCACACAAATGAAGACACATTAACCAATGGGATTCATTGGCAGTCCGCCGAATCATGTTTGAGGCCGTCAAATTCAGCGGCAGCAATTAAATCAAGTTCAACAAAATAATGTCGAACTTTTTTCATTATATTGAAACTATTTACTAATCGCTTTTTATAAACCTTACCCTCAAAATAGAAATGTTGAATGACATAACACATTACTTGAATTACACATACACATATATAATCAATTATACCATAATTCATCAATACATCAAATGCTCATTTCAACGTTAAATACAACAACTTATAAGATTGTGCAATATACTTAAAATGTATTTATTATTAGTTGTTGCTGATAAATAAACAGTATATGAACATGATGAAAATGTATTCAATTTGCTGCAAAATATTCTTAACCCAATATATCAATGGATCATGATACGAAAATGAATCAATTTAACATATTGATATGAAAGCAATATAAAAGCAAAATAAATACTACTGTCCTGTTCACTAATTCCAGAGCACCCTGTTTTCCCGGTTTTCTCTAAAATATGATAATGTCATCTTCCGAAAAGATATCAATTGTATAGTACTCCTCTAGTCGTAACAGAAAATACCATTCTTTTGGCTGTGCGTCAGCTAGGTTAGAAATAGGACGGAAAATAAAAAGTCTACGGGGATTTTCTATAGTGAAATCGCTGAAAATGCGTGACGTCGGGAGCTTTGACGTCACTGTTTACCATTGTTGACACGGAGAACAATATGGCGGCGGCTTGAAATTAACATGGGAATTTCCTGTAGACATTTTTTTTTTTCATTTTGCGGGTTGAAGGCAACTGATAGGGTAAGTTGAAGTTAATTTCCAGTTACGACTAAAGGAGGTCAATTCTCAGAAACAATAATTTATAGCAAAATTCTTCAGACGACAGAATAAATCGCCCAAATAGGGTGCTCTGGAATTAGTGAACAGGACAGTAGTTGATATATATCTTGCATGGCTTAAATGCAAATGTCAACACTTAAATTTGATTTAAAAAAATATAACCAGGGGCGCTACCGAAATGAATTTTTGGATATGTCTAATGAGTTAGAAAATATCCTTATTATGACTTCAACAGCACTTACAATAGAGCACCAAATTGAGCATCGACGGACCCCTAGCAAGCTAGACCAGGGACCATGTGCCCGGGAGGAGTAAGCATCCCCTTTTTGGCTAGCCGCACTCGCCGTCGATGTTCATGCACGAAAATGAAAACAATATATAAAGAAAACATGCACTGTCTGTGGTTTAGTCTATATAGAAAGTGCTAAGGCGACAATGTCAGGGGAAAATATTCAAAACAATTACTGTAAAACACGTCGTGGGGAACTTTTTTAGGAGCTCCACACTGCAAAGGATAACTGATGAGGATTTAATACCCGAACCACGTGTCTAGTGCATAATAAATTCGTTTTCTTTAAGATGGTATAGAGTTGGAATACTTCCGTTTTATTTAAAGTCAGACTCTTTAGTTTTATTGTCAATCATAAGGGTCCCTGTAAAGTGCGAAACGAAACAAAAACGAAACGAAACGAAACGAAACAAATCGGAACGAAACGAATCGAAACGAAACAGATCGAAACGAAACGAAGCAGATCGAAACGAAACGAAACAAAACGAAACGAAACAGATCGAAACGAAACAAAACATAAAACTTAAAGAACTTGAGAAAAAAAAACATAAATAGGAATCATTGCTGAGAACAAACATTGAAAGACAATATCATGAGTTTTACTGGCTAGAGGTTATCTTGACATGGTCGAAGTTGACCTTTAGAAACATAAATGTTAAATGCCATAGATTTATTCTAGTGGACTAGGAGGAGGGATAAATGACCTCGTTATGCATGAGACCGTGATAAGAAAATAATTCGGGGAGCACAATTCAGGGAAAAAAATCTTAAACCATTTCAAGTAAAATATGCCATCCCCCTCATTTTCTTGATAGAGTTTTTAAAAATACAGAATTGAACAGTCCCTTCTCCTCTGTACAAGACTCCTCTCTGCTAAATAATATTTTTTTATCTGCCGATGACGAGGTCATCTATCCCCTCCCCACTTATATCCTCTCAAATGCAAAAATATTATGGCATTTACTATGCTATTTATGTTTTAAATGTCAACTTTTACACTTTCAAGAAATCCTCAAGTCACGATCTAGAACTGAAACATCAAAAGGAAAAAACATGCAGATTTTGACTTTACGTAATCGGTCTTGGTGGCATTTCCCCCTCTTTATGGTTTTTTCTCCAAGTTCTTTAAGATATATGTTTTGTTTCGTTTCGATCTGTTTCGTTTCGTTTTGTTTAGTTTCGTTTCGATCTGTTTCGTTTCGTTTCGATTTGCAATGATTGAATATAATTATGTCATAAAACATATGGGAATAAACACATACATGTGTAGAATAATTTTGAATCAACCAAAAGGTTTCCTGAAAAGTTGAAAATATCTATTTCTTTTCAAAATGAAAAACCTTCACGGAAATACACATGCGTAAGAATTTTATCAAATACAGTAGAACTTTTCAGGCAGATCTCCTTAATGGTTGGTCCTTATCTTTTACAAATGGTTTCGTATATGTTTGGGCCAAGCTGAATCAATTCTTCAACGCTAGACACGTCATACGAATATCTCCATGATGGTTTTGATGCAATACCCCGTAGCTCCCTTAGATCTTGAATGTCTATCCCTATTGTGTAGACTTCAATATTATCTTTCCTTGTTAAATCGGCTTCTGGTATAGTACGTCTATCTTTGATATTTGAATATCCGTCGGTGATAAGGATGGCGATATTACTCGCATCCGGTCTGTCGCCGTTTTCAGGGATAAACATAGCAGTGCGAACTGCGGACAAAGCATCTGCCATGTTAGTCAGCCCACTTGTGCAATTCATTTGGTCTATAGCAGCAAATAGATCAGATTTCACCGTGTGTTGATTGAGTTGAAACTCTATCTTTGACCTATCATTGTAGGTTAGGATTCCAACTCGAATATATCCAGCGTCAATGTAGGCTTCCTTTAGTACAGTTTTACAAAATTCAAGTTGTTTGTTGAAAGCTTTTCCTTCACAGCTTGAAGATGAAGAATCAATCATGAATATTATATCTGCCCTGCATTCGGTGTCTGGAAAACAATAAATACCTAGCTTTATCAACCATACACTCCTTAGATTCTACATATTTAGGTAATTATCAAATTACAGCAATCGTGGATATTTTCACTTGAGGAATTTATCGCGAAATTACTATTGCAACAATACACTGGAAGGGTTTTTTTTTTTGCGAAATCTACAGTATTTCACAGTCTTATATTTTCGCGATCATTATACAAGGCCCCACGATCATGAAATACAGGGTAGCGTATTACGTGATATGCAACTAATCTCTAGCCCGGGAATCCACTTCAATTAAGTATGGTAAATATAGTCTAAATCTACTTTATAGGAAACTATTTTAAGCCTATCATATGAGCATCACTTTTATCTATATGTTGGTCATCTTTTCTGCGTAAGAATAGAGGTATATTCAGAGAACACTTAAACTTAATTTATTTCTATTTTGTTTACATGTTTTGATATGGTGCACGCAAAAAAAAACAACATTTTCTGTTGAAGTGTTCTATGAATGTAATTCTATTCTTGACCAGAAAAGATTATCATTATATAAATGATAATAATAATCATATGATAGACCTAAAATATATTAATATAAAGTAGATTTAGACAGTATTTACCTTGTTTAATAGGAGGGAATTCCCAGGCTAGAGATTAATTGCCTGTCACGTGATATGCTGCAGTGAAATAAACTATTAGTAATTCTAGTTCTTGTCACTCTGGCGTATCAAACACTATGGTCAGCCAAGGCAACATTTTGATTTTAAAAAACAGGTTTTCGCTTAATCTAAAAGAAGAATGAAGGGGATATCCAACCAGACCCGGTTGCAGTAATAACACATAGAAGGCGAGCAAATCAAGGGACGAAGAAACATACTACATAGAAACATTAAACACAAAATACTTCATGTCAACCAACGAGACAAATGGGTAAGGTAAAACATTAGAGTTGGTGTTGTTAAGTATTTAGATTCTAGGTTTGCGTCTAATATATTGTGGCTCAACCCTTCGACATTATCATCGATGCTTCAATGGCGTAGCACTGCTTGAAAAAGTGGAGGGGCACAACATCCCAAAATAATTTCTAACAAGCAAAAAAAAAAAAAAAAAAAAAAAAAGGGGGGGGGGGGGAGGATGAGGAAGAGATTAAAAAATAAATATTGGGTTTTCATGTTCTGTATGCACAAATTTTAACATTTCTGGTGCAATTCTAAATTTTAAGTACATGAATAAATGGCTGGCGAGCAGTAGCGAGCCAGGAATTTTTTAAAGCAAAATATTGACTAATCAGAAAATACTGTCTGTGTCATCTATCATTAACATATACATGTAATGATATTCTATATAGTTTGAGTTAAAGGTATTTTGCAGTTTTTTTATATCTGTATGACCAAAAATTACGTCAAAAAGTAGGGGGGGGGGGGGGGCACTAACATACTTATGCCCCCCAACTTTCAAAAGTAGGGGGACACGTGCCCCCTGCCCCCCCCCCCCCCCTTTGTCCTACGCCAGTGTGCTTTATATGAAAATGCAACACCTTCTATTTCAAGAGTTTTTTCTCAGTGAAAATATCGGTTGTGCATCTACACACGATTAAACTACGTTAATACAAATCATTTAAAGGCGAAATCTTGCCGTAGGTACAGACGTTTTCTGTTCATATAGTCGTGAACATTAGCTCCAATTTTCAAGGAAAAAGTATAAGCTCATGTTACCATTGACATATAACAACAAATCTCATTTGGTATTTTCACAACTAGCTTCTTTTATACAGCAATTGCAATATAGAAACAAAACCATTATCACTGACTTCATATTTATAAAATAATCGTTATGTAATTTGATTATATGTACCTGTATTCAAAATGCTGGAGGCTTGAAGCCAATTTGAGGCTGAAAAAAGAAGAATTGTTTTTCATTCATATAGCGAAAGGGCATCTGAAAGAAGGAGACAAATACACACCAAAACAATAGTAAGAATGATACAGTTCTAGTAGAATCGACGTTTAGTCTACTTTTTCGACATAGGAACTTTCATACTTTTTGGCATATTACATTGTTTAGATTTAGGATCACTGATGAGGGTTCAATACCCGACACGTGCATGTCTGGTCCACGTTGCCAATTTATCTGTTCTTAAATGATGCTATTCAATTTGAAACGTTTACATTTGAATCAATCAATGACGTCAAGATAAATTCTGGTGTTCCTCGGTGTATCTTCTTTGTACATTAATTTTATTGTATTGAGTTATATATATAGAAACGCTGGTACAAACAATAATCTAATATTTGAAAAGAAAATACTAAGTAATTGAAAATAGCCACTAAAATGTATGATGAGTTTTCATCTAATTATATTTTGTCAGATACATTTACTCCTTTCACTTTCATATTCATCATAAACTTAAATGAAAAGCATCTGTTCACAACACAAATGATCCCCCCCAAAAAGGAGGATTACCACCAGTATCAGATTTCGCGTTCGTCAAAATGACATATTGTATTACTTCGTCCTTTTCTGTGTTTGACCAAATCTTCTATATACCCACTATTGGCATAAATATGAGTGCATATACTTCAGATATTGTCATTATGATCAATAGAATGTAAAGTCAGAAAACTAATTTGCTGTATTTTCCAAGATAACGAATCTTGATTGAAGATCTAAAATTAACATGTGATTTTATTATACCAATAAATTCCTCTGTTCCATTTGATGACATGTTTAATATTTCCGCCATTTTCTGCACTAAGGTAGAGATTGCCGTCTCGTGACCTTCTAGAACCTCTAAAACAAAACAAATAACCACATATTTAATGACTTGTGTGAGGTAGAATCTTTGAATGATGTTTAATTTCAAGCATATCTCAGCTTTCTTAACTAAACCTTGACAAATATGGATAAAGACAATATCCTCGTACACAGTACAAGATCGATAAATCAAAAAATGATAAACCGAATGCATACAAAATCAGGATAAAACAGGAGCCAAAGCAAACAATTTAAAAAATCCACCACATGAAAGAAGCGAACTCCCAATATAGAAGTGAGACAAGGTGCCCAGGAAGACATGCATCACCCGTCGCTTCAATTCGGTAGAATTGTCAGATCTGGTTACGTCCATTTCGGAGGATACAAGAATATTCTGTGGTTGGATAATTCAAATGGTCTAAGACAGAATATCATCCACCATTCTGAACAATGGAACATCATAGTGTATGACGTATGCTAGAGCATGTGCTGACGTTTTGGATATTTATCGTAGAAATTTTCAAATGACGAAGAAACTTTAAGGTCAAGGTTTTCGCTTTCATAAACTAGAAAAGACTTTCTGGATTTACAGAACTTATTGTGAACTTCTTTTGAAATTCGAACCCATTCACGCAACAGAGCATAAAACATTTGGTATTTCACAATCTGCATTTTATGATAACATAATCAACAAAAAAAGAAGTATCAAACGTAGAGAGAATTACCATAATCAAACGCCATTTATTCCGTTGATTTGATCCTTCTGCCACCAGACGGATTCTCGGCTTGGTACTTGACCAATATACAGCCTTGTACCATCGCATTCTTAAGAATTGTACTCTGAATGACTGTGACGACAGGACTCAATGACCGGAACTGTCCAAACCTTTTTAGAGAAGACATTGCCCCGACCACTGTCCTCTCTGAATCTCAGTCGGACTCCTAGGGTGATCACATGCATGAGCTCGGTATAGCCGGCAGAGCACCGACAGTATTTCGTAGTCTTCTGTTTTTATATCCATTTAGAAACTCATCTGTGTGTTTCTCTGGCCCCTAAGTCATGCTTTCTGTGAATATGTTCATCTTACACGAGGAGATTATTTTACACCACAACACTATGTTCTTCGAGACCTCTGGGTGATCGGATAACCACACCGTCTGCTGTTTATGGCGCAGATGACCGTCCTAAGTCGGCAGCGGTTGCCCATTGGTCTCGTTGTTTTATGTGTGGGGTCTTTTGTGTTTCATGTGTCTATTGTGTGAGTTTGTATAGTTGTCTTGTGTGTAATCTTCTGTCTTTCATGTTTTTATTGACGTTCCTTGTCCCTTATGCGTCTCTTTCTGTGCTTTACTGCTTTGTGTTTTTGCATTGGCTGTTATGGGGTTTTGCTGTGGGTGCTGCAACCTAGTGTTGTTGGAGATCCCCTCCTTTGTTTTATGGTGTGGGTTGGTGTTTCGTGTCCATTTTGCGTCTCTCTCTGTGGGTGTCTGTTCCCTGTTTTTTTTTAATTGGATGTATTGGGGTTCTGCTGTAGGTACTGCAACTAAGTGTTGTTGGAGATCCCCTCCTTTCTTCAGAATGTTAGTTGCTACCTTTGGGAATTTTTTGGTAGTTTTTGAAGTCTCGGCGGAAGGTGTTTCACAAGCTGCACTGGCAAACAAAGCATACTTATAATTACTCCGAAAATAAATCCTCGTTGCAAAAGGGGATCTTTTTATGCATTTCATTAAATATTTTGTCAAACTGTTCGATAAGACCTTAAACAAAAGAATATTGTGATGTCTCTCTTATATTTTCTCCCTAAGAAAACATATGTCTTACAAAATTCATCAGTTTCGGTCGGTGCGGTGTCTTTTGCATCCATGAGATAAAAAATTGTTACAATGTATCCATTCTCTCTCCACATCTATCTTGGATGGTGTCCAATCTTATGAGGAAGGTAATGTTTTCGATGGCATAAAGAAGAGCCTTTCGACGATTGCTAGAGGTTGATTAAAAGTAAGGATATTGCGAACAAGAAGTTAAAAAAATTGATAATCTAACCTTATTCGTACCATCGAGGCTTTTGACACTACTACATATTTAGACTGTGTACTTAATTATTGATTTATTTTGCAAGTGTGTACACTCTTAAGGCTGTTGTCATAATGTTTGTTTCTATTTTGTATGAAAGCAAAAGGACAGAGAAATATAGCACAAAGTTACTCAACTAATACTTAATCAAAATATACCTAAGGATAACCAAGCAATGTATGTTTATGTCTCAATTGTTGCAAAGAACACAATTCGTTGATATGAAAATCTGTCACATTAATACACTTATCTTTTGCAATAAACATTAAAGTGCAAATACTGCTATTTCTCATGGAATCGGTACAGTTTAGTTTTTGTGCGTAAAACACGATTTCAAATCCATGTGTGCTATTGTACTCAGAGACTCTGACATTTTAAAAACCCCAAAACACGCAGTGAAAAAAAACACACATCCACAGAAAGAGACGCAAAAGGGACAAGGAACGCCAGCTCACACAATAAAAACATGAAATACAAAAGATCATACATAAACCAACGAGACCAACTCACACCATAGGAACAAGAAACACCACGAAACCAACGGGCAACCGGCGCCGACTTAGGACGGCCTTCTGCCACGTAAACAGCAGACGGTGTGGTTATCCTGGATTACCTGCGCACAACCCGCCAACTTTTCCGATCACACAGATGTCTCGAAGAACGTACCATTGTGGTGTTAAATAACTTCATAAATGTAGGATGAACCGACTGAAATTCAGAGAGGACAGCTGTCCTCTCTAAGGAGGACAGGACCCTTCATTGATTTCTGTCGTCACAGTCCGTTAGAGTGCAGTTCTTAAGAATGGCCTGGTACAAGGCTGTAGATTGGTCTAGTACCAAGCCAAGTGTCCGTCTGGTGACAGAATGAACATATCCACGGTATAAAAGGCGTTTGACGATTCTAACAAAATTTCGATCGTGATTTTGTCTACCTTTGATCCTTCTTATTTTGTTGATTATGTCACCATAAATGACAAATTGTGAAATACCCAAAGTAATACACTCTGTTGCTTGAATGGGTCCGAATTTCAAAAGAAGTTGACAATATTTTTCGTAAAATTTCCAGAAAGTCTTTATTAGTTTGTAAAATACATGTATCGATTTAACAAAAATTTTCTGAAAAATATAATTCATGCAATTTTGCTGAAGAATCAAAAGTTCTCCAATTAGTTGTTTGGCCATTATTTTTTCTATTTTTTCTAACAAGGGGCGACAACTCCTCATCACGACCCTTTTCACAATATTTCTTTTTTCAATATTTTATAGGCAAGTACAATAGTTTTAAGAAGATAAGATGACAAAGAAAGATATTGAATGATGAATTCATCTAATTCCAATGTTTTTGTCATAATTTCCTTCATTACCCATTGAAAAACTTAGATAAGAAAAAGCAGTGGGGGCTACTCAAATGAATTTTGACGGCGTACGAAAATCACTTTGAGGAGTAGAGTTGGAACCCTTCCGCATTATTGATATATTAAACACTTATTTCCTGTTGCAGTATGGAGCAGTTAAACTCGTTCCCCGTGACATTGGATAATTTAAGTGTATTTATTACTTCTTTCCAGCTATGTCGCCTGAAAGAAACTTTGTTTTGTCATTTTATCAATTTGACATCATATATTATTTGGCTATTTCGGAAACTTGTTTGAAATTTTCTTCAAGAAGGTATAGAGTTTGAACCCTTCCGCATGATTTGGATGGATGCATCACTGATAACGATTCGATATGCGAATCACGTGTCTGGTGCATAATAGTTTGGTTTGAAATTTTCTTCGGTAATGTATAGAGATCATTATTTAATATTTAAAAGAATTATTAGATATGATATTCAACCTTGAATTCGGCAATTTAAATAATTATAATGGAAATCCTATATCTTATCAAAATACAGAAAATATGAATAATAAAATATATATATTTACGGAATAAAAAGAGGATCTCAAATGAATTTCCATTTCATACTGAATTATATTTTAGGAAGTGTTCCAACTCTATACCTTAATGAAGAAATTTCCTGCACCAGACACGTGTTTCGAATATTTAATTCATCAGTGATGCTTCTAGCGGAGCCACCAAAATTCATATATCACAGAAGTTCTGAGTATGAGAATTTTGCATCGGCTTTGGGTATTAAAATCCTATCATCATGTATCAGCGCATTCTTAGACTTGCACTGGTAGAGCACGGCCTGTATTACGTACGCTCCCCCTCTATTGTTTTCCATTTACATATTAATCTGTGTTGCTTTGGTCCCTGCGTTTTACTGTCTTGTTTATGTGGTCATCTGACAGTGAGGAGGTTATTTTACACTACAAAGTGGGAGGATTGTGTGTTTGTAATCGTGATTAACCACCCCATCTACTACATTCGTAGCAGATGGCCGTCTTACTTCGGCACCGGTTACCCATTGTTCTTGTTGGTTTATGTGTTAGTTTATCTATGTCACAGGATCTTGTTTTCTCTTGCTGTGATTTTCTATTTTTGCATCGGGTCTTTTGGTGTTTTTCTGTTGGTAATCCGACCGGGTCTGATTGGTGATCCCCTCCCTTCTTTCATAATCTATCTTGAGTGCCTAGACTACTGACAATCCTGCGATGTGTTTCATAACGCAAAAATTATGAAATGGCCTTATTTATTATGCTCCGGATGATGGAATGGCTTTTATTTAATGGCCTTATTTATTATGACAATGCTCCGATATGTTTCATAACGCAAAAATCATGAATAAAGAACCCTCCGCATTATTCAAACGAAATAGGGGCCATCATGTGATGATGAAAATATGTAAAAGAATCATCATTCTATATGTATCATGATATAAAAAGAAAGAAAACTCACTCTCAATTGCAGATGATTGCCTTTGGATTGCTGTTAGCTGTTTGTTGTAGCCTTCTATTTGGTCAGTCTGTTCTTTGACCATCCTGAAGAGGTCCACTAAATGTCTTTTGGTTTCCTTTAGTTGGTAGTGTGGACAAGCGTCCAATAAAGTTTGTGCAGAAACAAGGCATGAACAAAAGTTTGCCAAACTTATTAAATACTTTACGATTTTCATGTCACAGGAATGAAATGCTTAACGATAACACATTTATTTAGTTATTGATACAGAGTTGAGAGTTTATATATCTCAAATTATCGTGATTCTAGGCACGTCAGGCAACAAACCTTGGTATTGTTTATTAAAGTCACGCGCAATTTAAAACTTTTTATAGTAAAGACACTATCTTTACGCCTTACGCTTTACGCTTAAAACTCCTCCAACGCGAATTGAATGTTTCTGTTTCATTGGCCAGTGAGTAAAAGTAAAATGCATAACCCAAATTTAGAACCCATAATTCATAAACAATGAACTTGACTCAGTCATTCTGTGTTTTTATAGTCAATGGGCTTGACTGCGTCCTCCTATGTTTTCATAATCAGTTGTCTCGACTCAGTCCTCCTGTGTTTTCATAATCAATGGACTCGACTCAGTCCTCCGGTGTTTTCATTATAATATTATACAATTATTGCACAGTGATGAGGTCGATATGATGCTAGATGGAGTGATAAAAGCAATATCGACCGAGGCCGAAGGCCGAGGTTGATATTGGTTATATCACTCCATAAAACATCATATCGACCGAATCATCTGTGCTATAACTGTTTTATCATATACATGAACTCTGGAAAAAGAAATTAAGGGTAACTATAATGTTTTGCTTCGTTAGCACTGCTGGCTTTCACATTTTGTTACTTTCAGATAAACATTTTGCATTCTAGTAAAATGTTTTACACTTCATCTTTTATTATCATCTTTTTTCATTAAGAAACACGCAGCCAAATAGCATACTAAGGAAACGCGTCAATATTATCGGTTCAATACGACGATTAATCGCATTACACGTGACCGCATTTTGGCCAATGGGAAAGCTTATAAACGCGGTAACGTAAATTAGAGTATATGCTAATGAAATTTATGTTCTAATGATTAAGTTAACAACATACCATACCAACAAATCAACAATCAATGTATTATCAGTGAAAGTGAGGAAATTAAAGTAATAAAAATATGAAATGCGAAATTGTTAAAATAAAATGCAATAGCCAGAGCCAGAAAACGTTTATTTAAAGTATCAAATGTTGTGTCAGCCACTTTACAAATACATTTCAATTAAACGTACAGAAGCATAGTAAAACTAGGTGATCGATGTTAAATGTCTTCAATTTCATTAGCATCATTTAAAAGCAGATAAATTTACAGCATGGACCAGACATGAACGTTTCGGGTATCTAACCCTCGTCAGTGATCCTCAATCTAAACAATGAAATATAGCCAAAATTTTTTAAAGTTATGTTCAAATTCACCCATATAATATAACTTAATAGTCTAGTTGCCAAATGGCTATTTTGAGGGGAACCCAAAAAATGTTACGCACAAAATGTTTTTGCATGAAAATGATGTTGATACCCTCTACTTTGATAATCCGGCGGATGCCACTCCGGCATCCTTGGGCATTTCGAAATTTTGGGGGGAAAATGATTTTTCAAATAAAAACCGTTAAAAATTGGAAAAACGCAATTACTCTGTCCATGTTGTAGCTAGAACAACAGTTTTCGTATCTAAAGAACAGCAATGTCATTGCCTTTAAGTCTCAAGCTCATTTTATCAATTTACTCGTCCATAAAATGGGGAAAAGTATGGATTTTCGATGAAAAACCGTTGAACATTGGGAAAATGTCATATCTTTTTTCATACTGTAGATAAAATAACAATTTTGGTACCAAACACACAATAAATGTATTGCCTTCATTTTAGATATCCGATTAGCAATTTGCAAGTACGAAAATGGGGAAAAGAATGCATTTTGAATAAAAAATCGCTGAAAATTGGGATATTGTAATGCTTTTTTTATGCTGTAGGTAGAACAACGACAAGAAAAATTTTTTCATTGATTTAAATTCAGAATTCCACTCAAGCAAATGTTATCTTCTTGTTTGTTGTTTTTTTTTTTTCTGAAAAAAAAAGGTTTTAAATTGTAAAAAAATAATCGGTTTAAAGAGATTCTAGAACAACAATTTTCGTATCAAAATGATTGCATACTGATAGTTTTAGATTTGCACTCTCTTAATACCCTTTTTTCTACTCTAGATTATCTGGTTTCTCTTGCTGTGTGTGTCTTCTCTGTGTTTTTACTTGAGGTGTTTTGATGTATTGAAATTGGTGCTGCAACCCAGTTTTGCTGGAGATCACCTCCTTTCTTATTGCCTTGTTGTTTCATCAACATACAATTGCAATACTTGTGTGCATCTACTTCTAACAACAAAGAACCCTTCTTACATTGTTGATCAAAATGCCTCCTTTGCATCGTACTCTGATAATTCTCTACTCCAAAACATTAACAGAATTAAAGAAATATGAGCACAGAATTTGTCACATCTGTTACACAACTCAGGTTTCATGTGCGACTGCAACAAATCAACAGGATAACAGATAGAGGTACAGACGCGATTGGCAAAATATTATCACAATAGGTCTCAATATTTTTTTTTTTTTATTTTCAAAATTCTTTCAGCAGATCCAGGTTTGATTGAACTGAATCTTAAGAATGTTTCCTTATGCATGGCTGAAAATATTTCGTTTTTCTTGACATGTTATCTAAATTATTCAATTAACTGTTGGTGGCAATGGTCATCTTAGAGTTTTGAACTCTTATAGCCCATTTCATTCAATCGCACACTGGACCTGACATCAGATGTACTGTCTAGATTCTCTAAACCATAGTAAATCTTTATGAATATCATGGCCTCAGTCACCATCTTTTCAATATCTGAATTAACTGCTCTAAAATTTGACTCGGAACACCATTTCAAAAACTTCCCACACAACAACCTTAGTCTCTCCAATACCATCATATGTTGATAATACCTTTCATCATGATCTGTTCTCAATACCTTCATCTTCAGAATGTGTAGAATGTGAGTTCTTAATCAACTGGATTGCTTTCTCGATCAACTGATTGCAAGTATAAGTAATATCAATTACAGTCCCGATTACGTTAACTGTCCCCCTTTAACGTTTTTTCTCCTTTCATCTCTCCAAATTTCGCTTCTATTTTTCCGTCTTCATTTTCCCTCACAAAATTTCTCTTCTAATTTCCTCCTTTATTTCGCCTTAAAATTTCGCCTTCAGTGTTGGAAGAAAAAAATGAACACGATTTTTTGAGAAACAGAAGCAAAGCGTAAAAGGAAAGAGAAACGCAAAGCGTAAACAGAAGAGAAACGAAAGCGAAATATTTCGCTTTCATTCCGCTTTCAGTCCTCTTGTCAATCAAAGCGAGACTTCCTCATTAGCATATTAGGGGATTTCCCTAAATAGACGGTACAAACGTAATTTGATGTAATTTCTTTGTGTTGCATTAAAATACACGACTAATTAGTTTCATAAAGATACATTGTAAACGATCTTTTTCTGCATATTTAACATTTATTAGTAAATCGAAAAGTAGCTTTTTGTATGTATAAGTTACAAATCGTGGTTTGTTTTCTTCGCATTTGTACATCTATAGCACAAATCCATTTTTTAAAGTAACATACCAATTAACAAATCGTTGTTTTGACAAATACACAATGTAAATCAACCGCGCAGGGTACATGAACGTAGGTGTCGTTTATCCATTACCTGCCAGGTGTGAAAATCATCGGAGCGTAATGTCACCATGCGGTCATTTCAACTTTAGATAGGGAGAGAATATCTTCACAATGAATTTAGGTTAAATTTTTTTTATTTAATGTTATGACTTGATATAATCAGAGACGTATATTAAAAAATATACATCCCTGATTTAAAATAAAGTGTCCCTGAAAATAAATTTTATTGGAAACGTAAAATCTATTCCGAAGGGTCTTGATATAGGAAAAAAGGAGCTATAAAAAGTATTATCTGAAAATATGCAGTATCGGCCATAATATTACCGAATTGGTAAAATTAGATCTCCATAGACCTCTATTGTAAAAACACAATACTTTGTAGGTGGCGCTAGTGAAATTAATTAGAGCTGCGCACCCCAAATTAAAAATTACGTTTTTAAACGGCTTTAACTGCGAATAAATGCGTTGAATTCGTCTGAAAATATTAATTAATACAAATGAGAATGTAAACTTTCATATGGGAAGAAAGATTTTGCCGTATAAAATTTTGTATAAATAATTTGTTTTCAGGGACACCGTTCCTTTAATGATGTAATAAATATGTAAACTACTTGCTACAAATGTACCTTTCACGTACTCAGCTTGCATGTGCACATGTAGTGTACGTTCTCAATTTACACTGTTTTCAAGGATGGATTTTTAAAGAGGTTTATTTTTTTCTTCACCTTTTATTTATTTTATCGTATTTTTTTCTTTTCCTTTTTCATAATGACATATTGAAGGCTATTTTATCATAGTAATAAATTTCAATTGAAAGCTCGTAGTTAAAAAAAAAGAAAAAGAATTGCCATGGTCAAAAAGCAGGAGCGGATCCAGAACCTCATATGCCGGGAAGGACTTACGCTTTTTATTTGGATGAATTGCGAGGCCAGATAGCCGAGTAGGGGTGGGTGGGTATACCTCCCATTTGCGGGGGTTCGAAAGTGGGCCCTTACCCGATAAAGTTTTGAAAAAAGGTGGTTTCTGGATCGTACTTGAACTCAAGATTGGACCGAGCACATGATTCAGACGCGTACGTCTGTATCTTTAAAAAAAGGAAACCCTATTAATGTTTACATTTTCTAACGCTATCTCTTCTTTTGCATGCCATGCCGAATAGGGCTGGGACGATACATCGATAAATCGCGATACAGTGTTCCACGATACGCGTATCGATACGCCTGAGCTGTATCGCGATATCCGGACCCGTTTTTAACTCATTAAAACGCTCGGCAACTTCGTCGATTGAAAGCTTCGGGCTATCTGAAACGTATGACTTATTCGCCTAAGTGGAAAGATGTTTTTGTTGACTATTCTTCATCTGCTCCGGACAGTATGCAAATTGCACAATGCATTACAGTATAATTGTAAATTTTCTACTGTATAGTTTGCGGAAATCTTAAAGATATCTGTCTATTCTCAAACTCATGTTCGTTTAAAAATTGAAAGCGGCGAAAGTCAAATTTCTTACGTTGTCTTAATTTACAAAGTAAGAAAACATTGTTCGGAAAAGCTACCTGATGCTATCAATGCTATCGATGCTTATGAGATAATAGTGGGTAGACGTTGTTTGGAAAGCGCAACGTAAAACATCATGAAGTAAGTATTGTCCAGTAGCTATTCATGCGCCTAATTCATTTATTTATCGATTTTGAGATACTGGCGTTCGACCTAAATCTCTTCAATTTTAAGATAATTTTATCTATTTATCTGAAAGAAAGAACTTTCTAAAACCTTATGCGAACTTTACTTAACTTTGTTTATTTTTATTATAAAACCGACTCGAGTCAATACTTGATTGAACGTCGGGAACAGCCTTTGAAGAAAAAAAAACGTCTGTCTACGATCTGTATTTTCTATTCTCTTTTAAACATCAAAACGCATCTTGCCAGCGACAAGTTTAACTCCAGAATCAAAATCATAAAAGATTACGTCCACGTGGTTAACACACATTCTCTCTCTCTCTCTCTCTCTCTCTCTCTCTCTCTCTCTCTCTCTCTCTCTCTCTCTCTCTCTCTCTCTCTCTTCAAAATATGATAATACATGCACATAAAATAATACGTACAGAAACGGAAAACTTTTTGTCCTTAAACAAGCTAAAGATGTATCCATCAGATAAAATCAAACACATTTAAAGAACAATTATGCTGCAATTCTTTCAATATTTTAGGGAAAGGAGCGTATGTTATGCTGTGTTATACTTTTAAAAAAAATTTCCTCATGAAAAAATATTCAGTTTATGATTACTCAAATAGGAAGGGGAACTGAAAAGAAAGAAATAAAATGTAATTCTATGTATTGAAAAAAGGAGGGAGGTTACTGTATTACATAAATTCATGAACTTTTCATTTGCAATGTAAAACGTCTTCAGATTCTATATCATCATTTAAAAACAGATAAATTTTCAGCGTGTACCAAACATGCATGTTTCGGGTACTTAACCCTCGTCAGTGATCCTCAATCTAAACAATGTTATATGGCCAAAGAATGTGAAAGTTATTATGAGAGTACGAGGCCGTCATATTTACCAATTCATAGCTTGCCTTGTTGATGAAGTTATTATAAATACGACATGTTTATATGGCAGAAATATCATGACAAAGGGTACAGTATAGTATCTTCACTCATAGCTAAATAGCCTCTGTCTATCAGTAATAACTTGTGATGTTATTGTTCAAAGTTTCAAAAGTTTCTTTTTATAATTACTTGGTTTTTTTCAATCTTGATTTTGTCTCCAGGATCTAGAAACTAAGAAAGATAAAATTGTATCAAAATATTTTAATGTTATACTTGAGTTTCATTCAATACAGCAAGAATCCTCATTACAGCAAAATACATCTGAAATATCGTGATACATATCGTATCGTAGGCACTGTATCATGATACGTGTCGATACGCTCGAGACCCGTATCGTCCCAGCCCTAATGCCGAAATCGTCAACAATTCTTTATGGGAGAGGAGGGTGATTAGATTTTTGTTTCATGGGGTGGGGGGCAAATCATGGCGAGCATCCTGTTTATTATTTTATGAAAAAAAAAGTTATACGTAGAAAGCAAAAATAATCATACATGTACAATGTATTAATTAGAATTTTTGTCAAATTCTGAATGGTTGGGGAGTCATCCTATTCTCTCTCTAGATCCGCGCTTTCATTCAAACAATGTCTCTAGATCTATAACACGTTAATATTTTTATGAAAAAAATATGTCAACAATGTGCCTAATTCATCTCATGACCAGGGCTTCACATACCAGGATCGTCAATCAAGCACAGCATGTTGTATCGGGAATGCGCCCCCAATAAAAATTGAAAGAATATAGTTTTTGTCCGTCGAGAAAAGTTTTCAATTGTTTGATAAGACGGCCGTAATTCCTTCCCGATATGGTACCTAGCGATCGATATGTTGGAATCTGCGAGAACATTTAATCACATCATGGACCAAAGAAGGATTTTTGTAAATGGATGAAAGAACAAGGAAAAAACGAGATAAAATCGAAATAAAGATGAAGAATCTTTAAAAAAAAAGAAAAGAAAAAAAAAAACAGTGAAGTAAGAACTTCTTTTTCAGAGCATGGAATTGGACCTTCCGCAAATAAAAACGAAATGGGTATGAAAATTAATTTGTAATGGCGAAGAAGGAAGGGAGCATTGAGTATAAAAATTTGCCCCGTATACACAAATGACCAAAAAAAAAAAATAAATAAAAAAAACCCCCCAAATATATTCGTAAGGGGGAATTACGTGTTTCCTTTAATTGTTGTTGAAAGAATAGAAATAAAACACACTATTACTCTGAAATATTTTTTTATACATTTTATGTAAACGTCTTCAAATTGAATAGCATCATTTAAGAACAGATAAATTGGCGACGTGTATATATCTGACCATTCCAGACACTGTCACTTTTGGACGTAAATACTTAAATGCATGACTGACTCCACACAGGTAGACTACTATGCCTACCTGAACGACACTGAACTGAAGGCGGAATTTGAAAGAGAAACGTAAGCGGAATCGTAAGAGAAACGCAACAGAACAAGAAGAGAATCGAAGCGGGAATTAAAGGAGAAATACTTCTCTTTCGAGTTCGCTTTCAGGGTTCTCGTTTATTTCACCTTACAAATTCCTCTTCTCTTTCTCCTTTCACCTCTCAAATTTCTCCTCTATTTTTCCTTGTACAATTCGGCTTAAAAATTCCTCTTCTATTTTTTCGTCTTCATTTTACCTCGCAAAATTTCTCCTTCGTCTAACAAAAATTCCCCCTTGAGGGGTAGACAGTTAACGTAATCGGGACTGTAGTTGCACTTCATTTCCTGAGATGTAGCTTTCCTGACTGAATCATACATGTCATTGTAATGGCAAGTAGGGGTCAACTGAACATCATTTAGATTTGCTCTCTGCAAAGTGATAACAATTTTAAGTTCAGAAAATATGGTCATGGGCGCTGCTGGAGATGAGTTTGGCTTTGCCATGAAGTCACTTTAATTGAAAGCATCACTGATGAGGATTTTTCTATCCGAAACACGTGTCTGGTGCATCAAAATTGGTTTAAAACTTTCTTCAAGAAGGTAAATAGTTGGAACACTTATTATTGAACATCTGAAGTGTTTAGTCTTTTTAGAAATATACGACCAGAAACATTCAAGGTATTAATTCTGCATAAATGAGAGTCCTGCATACATCAATCGATCATCAGCTCCTAGGAATTCTTGTCGAATGAATAACCTGGAGCTTATTTTAAGAACATATTTCGAATGAGTTAAAGAAGGTCCTAACGATAATCTCAACAGCATTTACAAAAGAGCAAAAAATTGAGCATCGACGGACCCCTAGGAAGCTAGAGGTGGGTCCGGGTGCCCGGGAGGACTAAGCATCCCCTGTTGGCTAGCCGCAACCGCCGTCGATGTTCACGCACGAAAATGAAAAGAATATATAAAATTCATGCACTCTCTTAAAAAAAAATACATTGCAAACTTTGGAAGTTGCAAAACAAAAGTCATCTTTTCAACATCGACGTAGGGACTAGAACAACGTCATGACTAAGCAGGTCTTTAAGATCCACTTCATTAATTGAAAACAACTACACAACCCTGGCAGAAATCATCTATGTTTTAAAAACGTCTTCAAATTCATAAGCATCATTTCAAAGCAGATTAATTAACAACGTGGACCAGACATGCACGTTTCGGGTATTTAACCCTCGTCAGTGATCCTCGATCCAAACAATGAAATATGGCCAAAATGTGTGATAATTATGTCCAAATTATACCAAAAGATGTAGCAAGATGACTGAAATATGATCCTACAGGACCCAGGTTTCAGAAATGTGTGACAATTTTGTAAACAGAAATTTTCGAATGCGTTTGAAGAAACGACCAACCGAAATTGATCGATCTTTGCTACTTGTGCCCTTGGGGACTCCTGGTCCACCATCAGTGACACTCACCAAGTGGTACAAAATTTAAACGTCTTCAAATTCATTAGCATCATTTAAAAGCAGATTAATTAACAGCGTGAACCAGACATGCACGTTATGTATCATCAGTAGCCGCTTTCTTTTGAACAATTTCTCTAATTTCACCCACGTCTTTCAAAAGCTTGCTACAAGACTTCATGTACCAGTAAATTGTTTAAAAAGAGTGTTGACTTGTGAGTGCTGTTGAGATTATCGTCAGGATTTTCTTTAACTCATTTGTGTCACACTTATGCCCTTTGCCGTGTGGAGATCGTAAAAAAAAGTTTCCCGCGAGGGGTTTGACAGTAAGTGTTTTGAATATTTTCCCTGACATGGTCGCCATAGCACTTTCTATAAAGATATAACCCCAGACAGTGCAATACATGTATTCTATATTTTGTCGTGCATGAACATCGACGGCGGGTGCGACTACCCAACTGGTGATGCTTACTCCTCCCGGGCACCTGGTCCCACCTCTAGCTTGCTGGGGGTCCGTCGATGCTCAATTTGGTGCTCTATTGTGAGTGCTGTTGAGATTATCGTCAGGATCTTCTTTAACTCATTTGAATACACATATCTTTGTTCTAGTTTCTCTGTAAACGTTTTGCATTTTTCAAAGTACCAACTTTTTATGGAAATACCCTGCAAAAAAAGTTTTCTCCCTCATTGGTCTTCTCCCACTTTATCTATGAGCAAGTTGCTTAATACGAATTCAAAATAAATGACAATAAAAAAAAATTCTTTTGGTACCATAATTGCTGTACCTCATACTAACTACAATTTGAAAAAAGTTCATCGCATTTTGCACATTTTCAGCGTTTTTACATCCAAGAGTAGTTGTTTTTACCAATTTTTCCTACCAGCAAATTGTGAATCAGACTTCGGTATTATTTAAAATGAAAGGCAATAAATTTATTGTGCGTTTGGTACCAAAATTGCTATTTAGCTACAGAATAAAAAAAAAGATATTGTATTTTCCCAATTTTCAACGATTTTTCATCGCAAATCCATAGTTTTCTCCATTTTTTGACAGGTAGATTGGTAAATTGAGCTTGAGACTTAAAGACAATTAAATTGTCGTTCTTTTGGTACCAATTTTGTTGATCTAGCTGCAGCATGGAAAAATTAATTGAATTTTTCCTATTTTCAATAGTTTTTCTTCGAAAAATACCATTTTACCCCAAATTTTCGAAATGCCCAAAGATACCAGAGTGGCATCCGCCGGATTATCAAATAAGAGGGTATTGACAACACTTTCATGCAAAAACATTTTATGCGTAAGAATTTTTTGGGTTTCATGAATGGCACCTAGACTATAATGTAATATGTATTATGAAATGAAAAAAAAACCGAAGTAAAATAAAAACAAAATAAAAACAATAACGTGTCCATGATGTGAGTCGGTGTTCCTCGTCCCTTTTGGGTCTCTTTCTGTGCATGTCTGCTCTGTGTTTTTGCATTGGGTGTTTTTGAGCGTTGTTGGATATCTCAGGACTCCTTTCTATTATACTGTTTTCACCGTGACGAACTTCGCACTTTAATTTAATAAGTGCCGAAAAAGCGCACCAGTTGTACAGGAAGTCCAGTATCCCGATTCCATTGAGTATACTAATCAAAAACTCCGCTTATGAATTTATACGTGAACGGCAGCTACACCACTTATTCTTCAATGTTCGAAGTGCGAAGTTCGTCACGATGAAAAATGTCTACTAGAACTACTTGGGATTTTTTATGAATCTTAGAAGTGATAAAGAACTTATGATTACCTACATTGTCACTTCTTTCTGTAAAGGAAAGACAACTAGTAACAACGTTACTTTGCAAAACTAGGTCAATGAGCGTATCTTTGAACCGAGACTTCAATGGTTTTGTGCGTTTATTTACTATAGATAAGTCAAAATCAAATAAATTAATACTTAGTATAGACTTATCACAATATATAAGATAAAGGTCATACGCTTCTTAGAATCTTCTGATAGAATAAATTTTGAGTTAGTGCGGCGCCATTTCACTTTCCCACAAACAAGGGATATTTATCACTTTCTTGTGGGGTTGTTTCGCCGGGTGGTAGCAGGTTGTTCATGCTGAAGATCATTCACTTTTCCTTGTTTTTAAAAGAGATGAAGAGATATCCATGGCGATTAATGGTTGATTTGACATTATAAAATAATAGTATATCATGGAATTTCGTCACAGAATACTGACAAATTGTAATGATTGTAAAGATTAAAGATTGATATTTCATTGTATTATTAAATCAGATCATATGATACAGTTACATCGTTCAACTGTTTTTACGTACTACGTTCGATAAAACATATGGCACGGGTATTGTATTTCTTTTTATCCCGGAACAAGAGTCAGATTTCATTTTTAAGTTGCATCGTGTTTTATGCGCCGTAGCAGATGCATTGTGAATAAAGATATAAATATGTCGATATGATATTATAGTTCAAGTTGATGTAGGTACTATTTTCATTGTACACATCGGACTCGTTCTCGACGCCATGATAAGTAGTCAAATATATCTTTTTACCATTCTAAATAAAGCTAAAATAACCTACTGTCTCGACGAACTCTGGCTCCAACTTTCTAAATGAAACAATTGCTTTATAAATTGTCAATAAATTAAGCGTTCTCAACACAAAATTTTATTTTATACAATACAATAACTAAACGTGCCAAATCGAGTATACCTTGACGGCGCCATTATTGAAAGCACAACATTTCTAGAAGGGGAGATTCGAGATTAAACCAGATTTTCAAACAACTTGTCGAAAATAATCCAGCTTATCTCCTATACTAAAACTAAATATTAGAACTGATTGATATGTTGTGAGCCTCGTATTGATGGATTTGAATCTTAATAATGTCGAAAGGTTCAAACTCTGTACCTTCTTGAACAAAAATCCCAAACCATTTTCCATTCACCATTAACAGACATTTCATGGGCGAATCCAGGATTTTTTTTTTCGGGGGGGGGGGTTCTTAAGTCCGAATTTTTTGAAGAGCAAGAAAAAGAAAAGAAGCAAATGCAAGAAAATAAAGTTTATTCAGTGTTTTTCATTATTCACATTTAAAACGTACATAAAATCATACAAAGGAATGTTCAAAAAGCAGGAAATTAATCACAAAATCATTACAACACAAAGATTTCACAAAAGTGCTGAAATTTCATAATATTTTCGCAATAATAGTTAAACGATTTTCTTTCATTACATGATAGAGGAAAATTAAATAACTTTTTAAATGATATCTTATAGAATATTCAGTTTTATCTAAGACGACAGTACATCTTATATTCATATACTCTTCATGCTATAACAGATAAAATATTGTTCATTATGTTAACTTTTTTGTTCGTTTCGTTATAAAATCCAATGATTATATGCTTCCAAACTATTTCAAAATTTAAATATACGCTTACTATTTCCCAAATACATTGAACATTTTTACAAATTGAATCATATATTAGATGTTTATTATTTTCTATAATTGAAGGACATATACTGCAATATGGGGTCGTTTGTTTCCATTTACTTAGAAAATAGTTATTATTTGATAAATTATTTAAGAGTTTATAATCAAATTCAGAGAAAATCGGATCAGAAATTAATTTTATTTTATTTTTATTTTTGAAGAATAAATATTCTTCCATGAATTTTTATCAAAAATATTGTATTCTTTAGGAAGCATGTTCTGGTAAAAAGGTTTTTGGAACTTTTTACAAATCAATATGTCATAATAAAATTTACAGCGTTTATTACGAACAAGATCTCTACCATTTGGAAATATAAAAATAAACCTATTCTTGATGTTTGTATTCGTTGCATTTGATAGGTCAACATTTTTCAAAACGGAAAATTCATATATCCAATTTGTGTTCGAATGGCACCATAAAAGCTTCCAATGTCGTTGAAAAGGCCTTGTTCATCAAAAAGGTCTTTTACAAATGAAATATTTCCTTCCACCCAATTCTTATTAAACAGGGATTTTCCTTTATAAGCAAAATTCTTGTTGTTCCATATGCATTTATGCAATAGTTCATTTGAGGAAAAGTTGTCAATGGATTTTATCTTCTTACATTCATTAAAGGATAGAAATATTTCTTTTGCAGTTTACGTATTATTTCGAAAACACGTTTATCATTTTGCATAATTCGTCAAGGAAGATTCTGTAAATGCAGGATCTTCTTAAAAGTCTGTTTATCCAATAAGATTTGAGAGATTTAAGTTTTGTTATTACATCAATGACCCCTATGCCACCATCTACGATAGGGGCAATTAAACTATTCCGTTTTATGCGATCTCTTTTGTTCCAAATAAAACTATATATAACTTTATTCAGCTTCTTTACAAAATCGTCTTTAGGAAATTCTAAAATAGAACCTATATAAATCATTTTTGATGTAACAAAAGTATACACAACACAATATTTTCCAAAAATTGTAAGTTTTCGTTTTTTCAAAGATTCGAAGAGTTTTTCTGTATTAATTTTCCGAAAACATTCATCCAATTTTTATCGTAGCATTCGTCCTTATCATGTCCAAAATAGATTCCCAGATATTTTATAGAGCTTTTTTTTAATTTTATATAATTAACGTATACATATTTATCTTTCAATTTACCAAGCAAAATACATTCTGTTTTATTTATATTTATTTTGGAGCCTGCATGTTTACAGAATATATCAATAAATTTCAGAGCATTTTCATTGAGGATAGGTTTCTTAAAGCAAAGCTAATGTTAAATCATCTGCATGTTGAATTGTCTTGATTTCATTAATTTTTGCTGAAAAAGTAAAACCTTCTGTCTCTTTTTTTCATTCAATTTTATTGCTAAAACTTCGGCAACGAATACGTTTAGCAGGGCAGAGACCGGACACCCTTGTCTGATTCCACGGCCCATTTTTGCTGTTTTAGAAATCCATCCATTTTTTTTTCTAAAAATAGGATTAGTGTATAGAATTTTTATCCATTTAATAAAATTTGAACCAAAATTTAATTTTTCTTATGTTTTGAAAAGGAGATTCCATTCTACTGCATCGAAGGTATATGACGTAAAAACATTGTGACGTCATTAAATTCCATTGAAAACGGCATATTTGTAACCCTGTTTCCCTGAATTTCAGGCAGGTTTCCATAAAAATTGATGACGTCACAATGCATTGACGTCAGATACCTGCACAAATTGGAAGTAACTCTGTATTTCGAAAAGACCGAATTTCGAAATCAAGAAATAAGAGGATATTACCATAATCATTTTTATAACAAAATTCAAAAATATCTAGAGTCAGTCTTGCATTAACTCCTCAAATCGTCCTTTGATATATGCTGTTTGATTTTCATAAATTTCATGAATTAAATTAGAAATTACTTTTTGAATTCTACGTGCAAAGATAAAAGCTATTATTTTACAATCAGTATTTGTTTAGCTTAGCGGTCTGTAATTTTTTAGATTCTTTTTGTCATCTTTTTTATGTATAAGTGATAGACAGGATAGTGGTTGTGTGAAACTAAGCGTTTCGGAGTTATATATTTCTTGCAAAGTTTCATAAAATAATGGTAATTTTTTTTTCCCAAAAGTTCTGACAGAACTCTCCGGTCAGACCATCTAACCCTTGTGATTTGTCCGCTTTGATACTAAAAACCGCATCCTTGCATTCTTCTAAATTGGGAAATAAATCACATGTTTCTTTTTCTTTGTCGTTTAATTTTGGTATGTTAGAATTAACTAAGTAGTTTTCAATATCTATGTCATCTATATTTTTTGATTTGTACAAGTCTTCAAAAACATTACACATTTCTCCTAGAATTTCGTATTCAGTTCTCAAGATACTTCCCTTTTCAGTCTTCACTTCTTTTATATTATTGATGTTTCAGGTGATTTTTCTAATCCTAGAATTTCAAAATATTTAGTATTCTTCTCGCCATCACTTAATAATATCCATTTTGCTTTTGAACGAATTTGTGTACCTTTCACTTTTTCATTATATAACTCATCTTACTTGTAGCACGTTGCCAATTTATCTGTTCTTAAATGATGCTATTCAATTGGAAGACGTTTACATTACTGTTGTTCCAAAGATTTTTTCCTGTTTAGATCAAAGTTGATCGAGTTTGTTTCATTTATGTTTTCAATTTTCTTTTCAATTAAATCAATTTTAGCTCTCCGGTTTTTTTCCGTTCTGTCGTGAAAATATTTTTGAAAATTCTTTGACCTGTTGTTTAGAATGTTCCCATCTACTAAGTGGAGATAAAGTAGAATCTAACTTGTCTAATAATTCTTCAATTCCTCATTTATATTCTTCAAAATGAAGAATGCTTGAATTTTATTTTCCAATGATCACCCCCCCCCCCCCTCTTTTTCTGTTAATTAAGTCAAGTGTAAATTTCAATTATCTATGATCTGTCTTTCTCGTTCCTTTAGCGTGTGTACCAGGACCTCTATGTATTATGACTTTATCAAAATCAAATATGAGGCTTTTGCTCAGAAAAGTATAGACAGTTCTACTAGCTGGTTCATTATTAGCGTTGCACCATGTAAAACCTCTCAAGCTGCTATGTTTTTCAACCCATGTGTCATTCAGATTAAGACGTGCTACAATGGCCGTTAATTTCTGAAAACTTTTATCATTACTCCTTTCATTACTGCAATTGAAATCTCCTCCCATAATAATGTTATTACTATTACATGTAACGGTGTTTCTAATTATAAAACTATAAAGTTTTGTTTAAAACTGAATTCTTTGTTTGTTTGTTTTTTTTTTTAATTTGGGGAATACACATTTATTAAAGTAACGTTATTTTCTTCAAATTTACAGTTATATATATCAATAAAATATACCGTGGTTTGACTTGTGAATGTTTAAAATTTTAAGGGGAACACATTTTTTAATTAAAATAGATAAACCTCTACTTAAGGAGGATTCAGTGAAACAGTGAACTGACTCTCCAAACCATCGTGCATTATACTTTAAAATGTTTCTCTCTACATAATGTGTTTCTTGTAGCAATGTTATATCAATATTACTGTCATTTAACCAATCATACAATATAGTACATTTCTCAGTAAAGTTACGACCCCGCATATACAATTCAATTTGTCCATAGTTCAATAGATAATTACATGTATAATTATATGCAAATTATCAAATCATAGTCCTTAGTACAGTCCAATCAAAGTATGATAAGAAACTGTCCATAATTAAGTAAATATAAATTTACCCTGCGTTACCCGACTTCTCCGGTGACGTTGTGCGACTGTTTCCTGCCGAGACGGACTTCCGACGCTCACGAACAATTCTTCTGCGGGGAGTTTTGAGCTCGCTCAACATTTCAGACACATCGAATTGCGACTGTACGTTTTTGTTACCGTTGCTTTTTGGGGCACTCTTGTTCTTTGTTACCGTTTGCCAGCCTTCCGAATTCGGTCTGACGGTTTTCGCAAATTTTTCAAGCATTATCCCGAGGTTGTTTTTTTAGGGGGGGGGGGCACTTCTCTTTTACTGTATGTACATTGCCTTCAAATTCTAACCCGGGGCCCCAAAACTCGTCATAGTACGTCTCTATGAATCAGAATCAGATTCCTTCAGAGTATCCAGAAACTCCGGAACCTGTTTGATTTTGGCTTGTAGAATCTTCGTCATGACAATAACACGCTCTCTTTGAAAGTTGTCCGTTTCATACACAGTAGATCCGAGTCGTTTCGCATCGAAGGTGCTTTTATTATGGAGAATTGCCTCTGCTTTGTGAACGTCTCCACATCTCATTGATTCCGTGTATTGATATGCATGTTCGCCAGATGGAAAGATAATCCAAAGACATTAATATCGCATCGATAAAGGTTCGACAATGGATTTGATTTTCCGCTAAAGGAAAGAAGTTGTGTGTTTTCCGAAATGAAGGCTTCGCACTCCTTGCTTTCCGGGTTGTGTCCCTCTTTATTAAAGATCTTGCACCAATGATCATTTGTACACTCAGTGCGGAAGTGCGTCGTTTCCCAGCATTTTGTGCACAGTGGTTGTCGTTTTACGGCCGGCTGTCCGTAGTGGTAAATGTAACATCGGGTGCCGGCGCACGTGGGAAGGAATTCCCATCAGCAAGAGGTTTTACAAATACAAAACGATTCCCGTTTAGTATCTCTGTCATTTTCCCCGTTACCGGATGACGGATTTTCTCGTATTTTATATTGCTAGTGGGTTCACAACCTTAAGATTCAAACATGCGAATCATCTCGTCGTCGTCAAAACTCAAAGGAACCCCTTGAATCGTAACTTTGAGATGTTTCTCTTCTGGATAGTTAATTCCTGCTAGATATGGGTTTGAACCAAAAGTTTGTACGTTGATGTTTTCTATGCTAAATCCTTCAGTAACTAGTTTGTCCAAGCTATCCATAGAACCAACATATATCTTCCATAGGTCTCGATCTTTCTGCACACATTTTAGATCTCCAATAATTTCAGAAATGGCAATAGAAATGTCATAATCGGATGTTTTCCAAGACGAAGATCAAAACTTTACAAATATATTTCAATTAAGTGTAGAAGCACCATGCTGGGGGTCCGTCAATGCTCAGTTTGTGCTCTATTGTGAATGCTGTTGAGATTATCGTCAGGATCTTCTTTAATTCATCACATTCACATAGCTGAGATACCATCGTAGTGGATGATACCATTATGCAGAAATATGCTTCTTTGGATAACATGAACATATTACAACGTAGTTAATTTTTTTCATCTAAATATTATTAAACCAATAAATAGAAATGTGTACGTAGCATAATTATAATTGGGTGTCGCCACCTATGATAATCTCTATTTTACATTCGACTCTGTCGAGATTGTTCATACAGATGGTATTGTCCTTATGCATGTTTCTATTGCGTAACGTTATTGTGTCCATTTGTCTGTATGCTTTATTTCGTTTCGCGTAAGAACGTTCAGCTGTTTTACTGAATCTCCTCCTTATCTTTGTTTTATATTTTCCTTTTGACCGTCCCTTAGGTCAAGGATTTCGCTTTCACAAAGTAGTAAAGACTTTCTGGGAATTTTACAAATATTATGATCAACTTCTGTTGAAATTCGGACCAATAAAAGCAACAGAGTATATTACTTTAGGTATTTCACAACCTGCATTTTATGGTGACATAATTAACAAAATAAGAAGGATCAAAGGTAGACAGCATAACTACCGAAAATGCGTCAGAGTCATCAAACGCCTTTTACGTCGTGGATATGATCCTAATGTCACCAGACGGACACTAAGCTTGGTATATGACCAATCTACAGTCCAGTACGAGCACATTCTTAAGACTTGCATTCTGACTGACTGTGACGACGGGACTCCATGACGGGCCCTGTCCAAACCTCTTTAGAGAAGACAGGGCCCCGACCACCTGTCCTCTCTGAATGACAGTCGGACTCCTCGGGTGATTACATACATGAGCTCGCTACAGCCGGCAGAGCACGGACTGTATTACGCACGTCCTCTTTTTATATCAATTTACATATTCATCTGTGTTGCTGGGACCACTGTGTTTTACGGTTTTGTTTGTGTGTGGTCATCTAACAGTGAGGAGGTTGTTTAACACCAAAATTAAAACAAAGACCTCTGGGAAATCAGAATAGTGGGTGGGTTGTGAGCACGTAATCCAGGATATCCACACCGTCTGCTATTAGCGTGGCAGATGGCCGTCCTAAGTCGGCACCGGTTGCCCATTGGTCTCGTTGGTTTATGTGGGGTCTTTTATGTTTGATGTTTCTATGTTGTGAGTTGGCGTTCCTTGTCCCTTTTGTGTCTCTTTCCGTGGGTGACTGTTCTGTGTTTTTTTGCATTGGGTGTTTTGGGGTTTTGCTGTGGGTGCTGCAATCTAGTGTTGTTGGAGATCCCCTCCTTTCTCCCAATTGGCGTCTACACCTATTTAGACATAACTTGATTTCACACGTTTCTACTTGAAATTCATGGCGGGTGACGCATTCAGCCAGAGGATGCTTACTCCTCCCGGGTTCCTTATTGCCATGTTAGAGGAGACTCACACATAAACGAGGGCTGATTGATATGTTGTTTACTGATGGATTTGAATTTTATCAGACATTATTGATTTCATAATCCCCTTCAGTATCTCTACACTTTTGCCAACGGTCTTTAAGGGCCTCAATACCAGTCTAAAGAACTCCTTATTTTGACTGGTCAGAAGGCCATCCACTCAATGTATGGTGTCATCATCATACTTGAAATGGGTGTGCCAGGAGTAGCTGCTTTCAGTTTTGGGAATAGGTGAAAGTCTGTGGAGCAAGATCAGGTGAATAAGGCGGATGCTCAATCAAATTGAAGTCACAATCATGAATGGCTGCCATGGCAGTGACAGACTTGTGGAAAGGAGCATTGTCCTGGTGGAACAACACACCTTTTACTAGTGAGCTTTCGGCGGCGCTCAAGTTTAATATTTTCCCGTAACCGTGTCAGAAGTGGAAGCCATTGATTGTTTGCCATGTCCTTCTAATTTTACTCATTATGAAATGCACTATTTTACACGTTCATCAGTTTTGACCAGCGATGTCTTTTGCATTCATGAGAGAAACAGATGTTACAATGTATCCATTCTCTTCATATCTAACTTGGATGGTGTCCAATCTAACCAACAATCTGACAAACAAGGCGGTGTTTACGATAACATAAAGAAGAGCCTGCTTAAAGATATTGCGTACAAGAAGTTAAAACATGATAATCTAACATAATTCTTATCGCCGAGGCTTTTTTTTCACTGCTACACATTTAGACTGTGAGAATCTCCTCCTTATCTTTGTCTCATATTTTCCTTTTGACCGTCCCTTCCAATTGGCTGTCGTCTACATCTATATAGACTATATAGACATAACTTGATTTGACACGTTTCTCTTTGACATTCATGACGGGTGACGCATACAGCTAAAGGACGCTTACTCCTCCCGAGTCCTGATTGCCCTTTTAAAAGAGACACAAATACATGTACGAGGACTGATTGATATGTTTGGCTAGCCACACCCGCCGTCGATGTTCACGAAGTTTCATTGTACAAGCACTTTCTATATTTGATTTATTGTCCGAAAACCATTTCCATCGTCACGGTGCTCAGGTAAAGTTTAGTGTGTAAGTCAGGCTCGTTTTATAGGAATTACCAGCGTGATTTTGTTTTCGAAGTAAAGAGAAAAACTCCAATGCGGTCCCCTCCAGCACGAGACTCATTTCGAATAACCTTTCACTCTCTGAAAAAAACACTGATGGTAGGCTATTGTTTGAAACTTGTGAGAGAAATGGTAATCATTTTTTCATTAAAAAAAAGAAATGGCCACCATTTCTTATTGCTATTATACTTTAGGTGTTTAATTTGATTCATAATATCCTTGGTACCCCTTCCCCCGTTTTAACGGACTGGGTTTGGCCTTGTGAACCACCAGCCTGAACCTGATTTCCCAGTCCCACTGGACTATCAACTTAACCTTATTGCCCAGTCCCAATGGGCAGCTGACTACCCCTGAAGTTCCAGTCCCACTGGGCTTTTGATTGACCCCTGAATACCCAGTCCCAATGGGTTACTGACGGAAAGCTGATAACACAAAACTTAAAATAAACCTCGACGGCAGATCACCCACGTGGTCCTGCAGTGAGAGCGTCCTTCAAAAAGGCATAGAATAAAGGCAAAAATATCCTTTAAAATTACTTTTTTTGATTTACCTCGTCACCAATATTGTAAACAGGAAGAGGTCGTCTTCCGGGTGGATTCGTCTATTTCTTACTCAAACCAAGTTCAAATGTGTTTACGATTTACTTTTGATATAACATTTGGTGCAATGGTACAGATATTGTATTACTTTGTATCTTGGAACAAAATACGTTTTTTCACGATGTATCATTTTTCATGTACTGTAACATGCACGATAGCAGATGTTTCGTTAGTAAAGATATATATTTCGGTGTTATTGTTCATTTTTTGTTGAAACTTGTTTTTCATTTCTACACATCGGACGTTCAAATTATCGTGAGTATTCAAGTTTTATTTTCATCTTCTTACTTGTCGTGTGTCTCCTCCGTCTCGTGTTGTACTCGTCTTTTGTGTTTTTGCATCGGGTGTTTTGGTGTTTTACTGTTGATCTTGTTGGAGATCTCCTCCCTTCTTTCTAAATTATTATTTTATAAGAAATAAACGAAAGGGGAAGGACAATGCTACAACAGTCAAAATATTATGTGAGAATCATATATTTTCCTAATCCCGACCCCCCCCCCCAAGAAACACACCATATTCTTCATCACATGAAATGAATTTGTATCCAATATTGGCAAACTACTTCTGTGTGTCATGAATCACACATTAATAGTAATTTATTCTGTCAAACGCCATACGAATCAGTCCTACATTATCAGACAGAGCACCATGATAAAGAAGTTTCGTTCAAAAAGCAATGTCATAAATTACTTCTGGTGCAGATAAATTGGTTTGAAATTTTATTGATGAAGGTATAGAGTTCCGTATGATTCTAAATGTTCTGTCCCCTTTTTTGTTTCTATGGTGATAGTCAGCAAATTTCGTTTCATCAAAATTCAATAAATTGTTTAAAACAACGCCATCAGACAGCAAAGAAAATCACTCTATTTTTATATTAATCAAATCACTTATTATTTTCTATTTCTTCGATCCACTTGTCGCGATGCACAGAATTACCCCATAACAGCTACCATCTGATCTTTAATTCGCAACCATTGCTTCAAGAAACAATTCTAAGAATATAATATGTATTCCTTTTATAATAATACGGAAGTGTTCTAACTCTATACCTTCATGAAGAAAATTTCAAACCAATTTTTCCTTCACCAGACACGTGTTTCGAATGTTAAATTCTCATGAGTGATGCTCCCAGCGGAGCCACCAAAATTCATTTCAGTAGTGCCTTCTTTAATGTTTTGAATTTAGATTTGTAAACTTACTTTACAGAGAGTGCGCGGCTCCAAATTTCCTGTAGGGTGTATACCATTTTCAACAGTTTTTGGCGTTCTTTTTAAGCTACTCTAATATAACTTCATTACAAAATGCGACTTAATTCTGATAGAGATCAGTTAGAATGACAGAAGAAAAAAAAGTTTTTCAACAGAGACCAGAATTGCAAAAGTACCATATCATTTATTGAAAAACAAGATCAAATAAACGGAAATTGCGTCTAAGATATTCAAATTTAAGGAATATCGGCAGATTTTGCAAGAATATGAACAATCAAATATGAATAGAGGCAACACCAGCGTAGTGTGCAATTAAATGTTCTACATCAATCCAACATATGAATCCAATTTAGAACTTTGACCTAGAAAATAAATAGGGTTCATCCTCTCCCCATGTGGAAGGTACGATGTTTCTATGATGATTGCTATGTCTTCTATTCTGTTCACAAGGATATTAAGTCCACAGTTACCTTGACATTTGACCCTTAACCTTAAAAATCTATACATTGGGACATTTGTGGAAGGTTTGATATTTCTATGATCATTGCATTGTTTTCTACGCTGTACACAAGAATTTTAAGACTATTCCACAGTGTCTTTGACCTTTGACCCTTGACCTTGAAAATCAATAGGGTTCATCCCATCCCCATAGAAAAGATTTATGGAAGGTTTGATGTTTCTAAAATGATCTTTTTTTCTTCTATGCTATTCATAAAAATCCAGACACACACTATAACACAACCTCACACACACAAACACACTAACAAACCCTCACACACAGGTACACACGGCAGCGATGCTATACCCCCTCAGCAACAGAGTTGCGAGGGGATAATTTAGCAATTTTTTACTAACTGGTGCTTTGCACATTGGCAAACGTGACGACGGGACTCTATGACGGGCCTTGTTTAAATCTCGTCAGAGAAGACTAAGCCTGATTCTCTGTCATATCTGAAAGTTGGTAAGACTTCTCGGGTGATTGATCGTTGTTCACTTTAGCCCGCAGATACGTATGCCATAGAAGGTTTTAGATCTATTTACATAAAATTTGTGTTACAAGAGGCCGCTGCGTTTAACTATCTCGTTTGTGGTGCCACCTTACAGCTAGACGTTTTATGTTTATACAACAATTGTGCGTCAATGAAGACCTCTGTGTATCCGGATAAGTGGAAGGGCTGCGCGCACGTAATCCGTGTAACCACGCCATTTGCTGATAGCAGATGACCGTCCAAAGCCGGCGCCGGATGCATATTGGTCTCTTCCTTTTATGTGTAATCTAACATGAATGGAAAATAAACGATTCTAGTTATAGATAGAAATAACCACGTACGATTACCACTGCCAAACTTAAAATAAACCTCGACGGGAGATCATCCACGTGATCATGCAGCGAGAGAGGCATTCGAAAATGCCTAAAACAAACAACAAAAATATCCTTTAAAATATTTTTTTAGTTTACCAGGTACCTTGTCGACAATATTGTAAGCTGAGCATATTTACCTATATATAGATGACAAATATGGATAATGACCATATTCCCGTTTACAGCACAAAATCGATAACCCAGAAAATCAGAAACCGAAGGCATACAAAATCAGGATAAAACAGAAACCAAAGCAAACAAACAAAAACCTCCACCATATGAAGAGAAGCGAACTCCCGATATGAGAATGAGACCAGGTGCCCAGGAAGAGTGAGCATCTCCTGCTTGCATGCAACATATATAACTAGCCGAGTTTTCGATAAGCACTTACCACGATTGCCTTTGATCTCTTTGAGCCTGTTAGGTCGTTTGCTCCATGTCTACCGGAAACAGGAAGAAGTCGTCTTGCCGGTTGGATTCGTCTGGACATGTCTGACTCATTCCACAATACAGTAACCAAGTTCAAATGTGTTTACGATTTACGTTTGATAAAACATATGGTACAATGGTACAGATATTGCATTTCTTTGTATCCTGGAAAATATACATGTTTCATTTCCATGATGTATCATTTTCCATGCACTGTAACATGCACGATAGCAGATGTTTCCTTAGAAAAAATATATATTTCGGTGCTATTTTTCAATTTTTGTTGAAATTTGTTTCTATTTCTACACATCGGACGCTCAAAATATCGTAAGTTATGATTTTTTTTATATTCTAAATGATTAGCTTATAAGAAATAAATGAAAGGGGAACGACAATTGGACAAATAAATTACATTATAGAATGAGAATTATATATTTTCCTTTTCTCGACCCCTCCTAAAAACAATAATACGAGAGTGTTCCAATTCTATACCTTCATGAAGAAAATTTCAAAACAATTTTTCTTCACCAGACATGTGTTACAGTGATGCTTACAGCAGCGCAATCAAAATTCATTTCAGTAGCGCCCTCTTCTTTTATCTTTAGAATTTAAATTTGCTTTTTTTACTTTATCTAAACAAGAAACTATTCATAAATTCTTCGCATATGAAATGAATTGTATAAAAAATATTGAGAAACTGTTTCTTTGTGTAATAAATCACACATAAACAAGTCACTTATTCTGTCAAACGCCATACGAATCTGTCCTCAGACGCAGCATCATGATAAAGACGTTTCGGTCAAAATGCAATGTCATAAAATTACTTCTAAATCTTCTGTTCACTTTTTGAAAAAAACAGAAAGGCTAGAGAACAAACCCAAATTGATCTAATGTAAGATTATTTATTTTCGTGGGTTTAAAATTTTGTTGTTTTGGGGATGGAACTGTTTTTGTTGACATTTAATTTCGTTGATTTCTGACTTTCATATTCTTTTTTCATGAAACAAAAGAATATAATAAAAGAAATCAAACGTCGTACATCTGTAAAACTTATATGTCACGGAAGATGTATGTATTGGAAGTATAAACGTCGTATAGTGTTTTTATTTTTGCTTTTTTACTCAGACAATATGATCCTTACTATTGTTCATAGTAATAACTGACCAATTACACAAAATGTTAATTGAAATATCGGCAGAAAAAAAAATCTATATTGAAATGTTTCTTTGCCGAGTTCGCGTTCTCATTAAATACGTAGCAACGATAAAATCTACATCTGGAAAGTTAAAATCTAATCTAAAAACGAATTTGTATTGTGTAAAGAATGGATAAAACTCGTTAGGTCCCCCAGCTTTCACTCTCTTAAACGGGGTATGGTCAATTCGTACCATAACCAACTCGTACCTGCCACTTCGTAACATACCTTACTACCAACTCGTACCAAAACCATTCCGTACCATGACCAACTCGTACCATTAATTCTACCAACTCGTACCATACATAAACTCGTACCATTACCAACTCTTACCATGGTACCAATACTCGTACCATGGTACCAATGCTCGTACCGTAAACTCGTACCATGCATGAATTCGTGCTACCCCAAAACTCATAGCAGGGTACCAATACTCGTACTATAAAGTCGTACCATGCATAAATTCGTGCCATCCATAAACTCGTACCATTGGTACCAATACTCGTACCATAAACTCGTACCATGCATAAATTCCCACCCCTACCAACTCGTACCATGGTACTCAGGAAATTGTACTCTGTAAACTCGTACCAGAAATAACTTTTTTCCGGACCTTGACAGATTTTTGCATCAATTTTTATTGATTAGGTGTCACCAAACTTATCATACATTGTAAAGAGTTAACTAATAATTCATGGCTTACTCAAAAGATGTTATATATATATACATTTGTACGCTACATCGATGGGTGATTCGAGTTGGATATGATTCGAGTAAATGTTAATGGGTACGAGATTCTGGGTGATTCGTATCGAGTTGGTTAATGGGTACGAGATTCTGGGTGATTCGCATCGAGTATGATAAAATTTCATGTCAATGGGTACGAGATTATGTGTGGTACAAGTTGGTTATGATTCGAGTAATTGTTAATGGGTACGAGACTGTAGGTGATTCGAGTTGGTTATGATATTAATGTCATTGGGATAAGATCATGTGTGGAACGAGTTGGTTATGGTACTAGTACATGTATGTAATAATACGAGTTAAAGTAAAATTGGGTACGAGTTGGTTATGGTACGAGTTAATGTCAATGGGTACGAGATGCTGTGTGGTACGAGTTGGTTATGGTACGAGTATGTTAAGGTACGAGTTGGAATAGAATTGGGTACGAGTTGTACCCATGAATTCGCACTGGGTACGAAATGACTTTTTATTTTGGTACGAGTTGGTCATGGTACGAAATGGTTATGGTACGAGTTGGTAAATTTTGGGTACGAAGTGACCAAGGTACGAGTTGGTTATGGTACGAACTGACCATAAACCTCTTAAACAATCCGGCATTATTTATTTCTTCTTAATTTCATAGCTTGTCCCAGCAATGTCGGATGATATGCAATGTTTTATGTATCGCAGGTGTTACAATGTAGAAAGTAATCACGTGTTTGGCCTTTTAATTGTCTGTTTGGCTTTGTCCGTAATTAGAAACTTTGGCTTCATAGCTAGTGAGCAATGGATTTTCCAAGTGTAAGTCTTCTAATACCGAGTCCATGAAATGTAAGTATATATATGCAGACGGATTGAGAATTGTTTTTTGGTGATAGATAGCAAATTTCACTTTATCAAAATTCAATAAATTGCTTTAAATGACGCCATCAGGCAGCAATCAAAACTTTGATGAAACATGCTTTAGAACCAATTACTCTTTTGATAATAAAATCACTGATAACTTTTTTATTTCGCATATGGAGAAATGCGTCCGCTTTTTCCTCATGAATATTAATGAGCAAAATCATGTGACTTTGACGTGTCCACCAAAAGTTCTAAAGGCGGGAAGAAATAGAATTCATACTTTCCCCTTGTGTGCACCCCTTTCTATTTACATAATAAAAAATAGAATGTCCGGTGTTTATGAAGTACAATGTACGTGGTAGCGCTAAAACTCAGAGTTAATCCATCCTTACTCCGGAATTCCTCTACAGCTATAAGAGAAATTTCATACATTTTGTTTTATCATAAAAAACCGAAAATATACTCAATATTCAATGAAGATGTCTACCTAATCTGATTCTTTGACAGAGTTGCGGAGGGGATATAGCATCACTTGTCTAAATCTCGTCAGAGAAGACTGGGTCCTGATTCTCTATCCTATCTGAAAGTTGGTCAGACTTCTTGGGTAATTCATATTGAGCTCGATTTAGCCAGCAGAGCACAGATTATTATGCGCATGCCATACATTGTTTTTATCCATTTACAAAAAAATCTGTGTTACAAGAGGCTGCTGCGTTAAAATCGTTTGTGATGTCACCTTACAGTGAGAAGTTTTATGTTTATACAACAATTGTGCGTCTATGGAGACCTCTGAGTATCCAGATAATTGAAGGGTTGTGTGCACGAAATCCTGGTAACCATGCCATTTGCTAATAGCACCGGGTGCAAAATGGTCTCCTTCCTTTTATGAATTGTCATTAATGTTTCAGTGCGTCTGCTTCGATTGTTTTGTAAAAAATATATAATGATTTTGTCTTGCCTTCTCGACTAAGAGTCTGAATAACTGATGGGTACTTCTATTATGATTATCGTATGAAATTCTAGTGAATATTACGTCTTTTTACGGTTCGTAGTTTTGTTTGATCATTTAAGTGTCACGTTCTTGCGGGTTTGTTTCGCTGGATGTGTGCAGGGTGGTCATGTTGGAGATCCTTACCCTGTCGATATTGGTCGAATAACAAAGTTTCAATAGGATACTCAATCTGCTGCCTTACAACAGCTACGAAAATCAACAAGATTTATGCATCATTATCAGCTTGATATGTTACAAAAATGTGATCGAAATGTGTTTCATCTTCGGTAATCAGTGTACTGAAAAGAAAAAAAAAAACAATCATCAAATCTTAACCTAATTTTCTATTTCCAATTTTAGAAAATCTCTTTATTATATGAAGAGCGTTTCTGTTTTTATTTTTTTTGGGGTTTTTTTTTTTTTTTTTTTTTGTTCTTTTGTTTTGTTTTGTTTTGTTTTTGTTTTGTTTTTGTTTTTGTTTTGGTTGTTTGTTTGTTTGTTTGGGGCGGGTATATATATAACATCACACTACTTAGAGGTTGCTTTTCATCAACAATGTTCAAGATACCAACCGCTATCTAAGCCACGGAAACTATAGACACGCCTCCGGAGATTTTAACGCTCTTCATTTGTGCATTTCAAATATTAAAATGGAATCATTTCAAACAAAATATTCCTAGTGCAAAATATAAAAATGATACAGATTTATTTCTTAGGAAATCTTTGGTGCCCAGAAAAAATTGTAATAATGTTTGAAATATTTTCTAAGTGCATGCTGTAAACTTTTCTTTCATACAAGATACATTTGTATAAACGTACACAAATAATTATGTAAAAGGTAAAAGCAATTAATATTGAAGCAGAATCGATTATCGAAATACGTCTAGCATGCATATAACATGTCGAAATCAATACAGAGTGGCACAATTGTGAGTTGAAAATATGTTGCCTGAAAATGTCATCTCTGAAAATGCAATATCACACGATATAATTTCAGAATCTGCTCCCTATTTCAGAAACGGGTTAAATTCTAATAGAGGGAGTCACTGATTCTTACGAGATCTCCTTTGATTTGCATTTTATTATTAACATATATTATTTTACCTTTTTCGAAACTGTCATTTCATCTTGAAATATTGAAATTAAAGGAGATTAAAATCCTATGTTCCCTCCTAAGTTATTATTCCAATTCCCTTATTGGAATTCCGACAATTTGCTGGAAGACCTTTCTTCCGAACACTACATAATGTTGTCGATCGGAAAGTTTAACACCTGAATAATATCTGTTTTATTATACTTATTTTCAGAATCGGACTTCTCTTTTACAAACTTAGTTTTTTCATAGTGAACAACAGTAATCTTTTATTTGCGATTGCCGTTCTTGCTTGTAATGACAAATATGAATAATGACCATATCCCAATACACAGCGCAAAATCGATCATTCAGAAAATCATAAACCGAAGGGTAAATCAGGATAAAACTAGAACCAAAGCAAACAAAGAAAAATCTCCACCATATAAAAAAAAAGCGAACTCCAAAAATGGGAATGAGACCAGTGCCCAGTTTCACAAAAATTCTTACGAACATTTTCAGGATTTTTCGTAACTTTCATTATCAAATAAAAGCTTAAAATGTTTTTCAATGTAGATTATATTGTGCTCTCTAATAGCATTTCTACATACTGAATGTAATTTCAAGAACAAAACATCGTGATTTTTAGTTCACAGGAAGTACTAAGCAATCAAAAGATACAAAAAATTCCTAAATTTTGTCGTAAGTACTTTGTGAAACAGGCTGCAAGTGCCCAGGAAGAGTAAGCATCTCCTGCAACATCCGTCACTTAAATTCGGTAGAACTGTCACATCCGGTTACTTCCATTTCGGAAGATACAAGTATATTCGGTGGTTGGATGGCTCAAATGGTCTAAGACAGAATATCATCCACCTTTCGGGAGAGTGGGACATCATAATGTATGACGAGTTCCTCAGTGACGAGGTTAGTAGTTCACAAACGTATCCCTGACTGAGAAGCTTATCTGAAAGACGCATAACTCTCAGAACAAAATCTGTATATTTGGTACTTGCTCTGGCATAGCGTATTAAGTGAGACATGACTACGCCATAAGCTGGCGATAATGGGATGTTGCTACTCAGAAAAAGAAATTTTGTGATGCTGAAATTGAATTCGTCACGTTTGTCATAGAGTAAGGTGTTCATGTGACCATCGGTGTCGTAGTCAGATTCAAAATGAAATTTTTAAATGAATTTTTGCTTTATCTGAAAATATTTCAAAAAGCACATTTATCTACATGCAATATCAGATTTGAAATCTGATATTGCATGCAAATAAATGTGCTTTTTGAAATGCATTTTTGCTTTGTCTGAAAATCACTTTGGCTAAAAGCATCACTGATGGGAATTTACGATCCGAAACATGTATGTCCAGTGCATTAACTTTCCATTTGTCTGCTTGCGCAACGTGATTTACGTGTTTCTTTTTTCAATTCTCTGTGTATCTATATCACTCCTCAAGTAGAGTTAAAAATTCTACTTTATGTATATATTACAAAAATCTATAAATATCGTATCATAACTCGTTTGAGTGGACGAGTTCCTCTGAAGGTACATCATATCACGGAATGTGTCCAATCTCCATTTCTTTATATCTGGAAATAGTATTTGTTTAGACAAATCATTTCCTTAAGTGCACGACTGCAAATGAATTTTAAATTATAAATACCAGAGATACAATTATTCACCATATCTTAAAAAGAATGCTATAGATTTCAATCCAGATAAAACGAAGGGTTACACCCCTCATGCAATGATCTAACCCATCATCCGAAGGTCCCCGTTTGAGAAATCAACGGCATTCGTCGGAAAATAATGAAAATGTGTATACATTTTGACCAGAAGTACTACTTTAGGATGAAGAATCCTTACATTTGTCATACTAAATGTGCCTTGACTCCTACAGGGATCTTTTGTTATCTTACAGATGCATTCCATATCGTTTGCGTTATTAGTGATAACAGTTATTTTCAACACTGGTCTGTCTGCTAACGATAAATGTGAAAACATCCTACAGGGGTTTCTTGTGGGCCAGGAAGTGACGTCAATAGGATACAAGAATCTGGAAAGTATGAAAAAGAATTTGAAGATTGCCATGAACGAGATTAGAACCGAGTTAAAAGTGGCTATTAAAAAGTCAGAAGATGGCATGCGATCAGCATTTTCTTCTTTGGTTAAAGCACGAGGTATTTCTACTATTTAGTGGTTCTACTTATCATTCTAATATGACTTGAAATTGTCTCCCTTTATGTACCATGTAACTCGCCTGGTGTAAAATATCCAACAAACTTCCAGTGCACTAAGCTCCGCCTTTCACGATCTATATTAGAATAGAAATAACAACTAGCAAGCCGTAATTCATTGTCCAGTAATTCCACTCGTCACATGAACCAATCAAATTATCACCTCGACGCTTCGTGGCTCGATGATATTTTGATTGGTTCATGCGACTCGTGGAATTACTGGACAATAAACCACGGCTAGCTAGTTGTTATTTCTTAATTCTATATACAAATATGAACAATAAAAATCAAACCATTCGCGCTTAGATAACGGATTGCTTTTGAAAGTTGTCAGTGGATGCAAAATCGTCTTACTCAATTTACGTAAATTATAATTCGAGCTTTGCGTAATATTTTTTAAACCTTTACCTATGTCAGTATGATGTGTACTTCGATGTCCTGTGTTGTTTGAAGTAATTTTGTCTCGAATTTGGTGCATCCAAAATGTATTTTCAAATGTGCAGAGATACCTGGATTATTTCCATATCTTTTCACCTAGTTTTTCTGTTTTTTGTTTCAATGATTTTTGAGAGAGAGCTCTGACCGGTGGTTTTCATTTCCTTTTTAGCAAAGAATAACATCATCTACACAAGATGGGGACGAAAGGATTGTCCTGACCATGCGGATTCAGTTTATACAGGTAGATTATGTATTTTCCTATAGCGATGTGTACTTATATTATAAAGAAAGTTGAATATTTGTGAATATCGTTTTTCAAATGATTCCAATGCTAGAAATGCGTACAATCTTGATCGTCCAGTTTGAACTTACCGCCAATACATGGATTTTTCATACTTTCTAAACCATGAATGGGTAAATATCACATAATAATAATTCAAAAATCATAACCAAATAAGTAAGAAATACCGTACAAAATGCTACATCAAACAGAACAGAAAAACGAAAAGAAAAAAAAAACATAAAGGTACAAAAGCGAAGAGTTTAAAGTCTTAAAAAACAAACAAAAGAGGAAAATCTAAAACACTCGGTTAAGCACCCACTGTTAAACACCGAAGCACACAAATGCAAAAGTATAGATAAGTAAAGCTTAACAAGAGACACACAAGGGATAAGAAAAAAAAAAACTAAAAATCAAGGAAACATTAAAGACAACATCCAAACCATGAACACAGTGTCTACATATGAAGTAAAGAGATCAATAGAAAACTGGTGCCGATATTATCAGTTACACGGTTAGTTAGTGATCTGATACGGAAAAATACATGGTGTGAAAAGAAAACCCGTATCGGGCGAGGCGAAAGCCGTATCAGGTCACTAACTAGCCGTGTAACGAATTTATCACGTCGAAGACCTCTAACTGTATGTGTGGGGGTCCCTGTATCATACATTTCACGACGTCATAATAAACTACTCGCCCGATACGGATTTACAAGCCTGATACGGCTTTTTTTCACGGCGTCATCTGACCATGATCTGACCAATCAGATTCCAACATTTTTGACTGAGGCGTGATAAGAGAATGTATTCTGCTACGTTTTGGTCTACAGAACTACGAGTCTTCTACTAAACGAGAACTTCTGTTCTTTTTAATAACGAAATGAAACAGAAAAGAATTGAAATGATGATTCATACAAATTGCACTTCTTAACATCTAGCCTTTTAAGGTATTCAATGGATAATGAGAGGTAATTTGGCCACACGTTAATGGAATCTTGAGACCTAAAACCACAGTATAGTTATGATGTAAAAATCAATTGAAAATGTTTGACTAATTTAGATATTGAAAAAAATTGGTTACTTTAAGAGTTATGGGCCCTTACAGTATACATTGAACTATATGGGGAAAAGTTATTTTTTCATAAAATTCTCAGACCGATCTGGCATCAAATATTGACTGGTCAAAAATTTCTAAAAAAATATATTTCATCAAACTTAGCTGAAAAATCAAAAGTTAACCAATTATTTTTTCTGCAATTAATTTTTTTCTATATTTTCAACAAGGGCAAATAACTCCTAAAGTGACTCTTTTCAAAATATTTCTTATTTGGATATCTACTAGACTAGTACAAAAGTTTTTAAAACATCATATGACACATAAAGGTATCAAGTAATGAATAAACTTAATTTCAATGTTTTGGCATAATTTCCTTCATTACCCATTGAATACCTTAAGCCTTCCAAGAAATCTTTTTTTCGATCTTTACCCACAAAACAATGGTCAAAGAAATCGTGCATTTAAAATACTATTTTTCAAGTTATTTTAATAGGTGTAGAGGTAAATGCAAATCTTACTTAAAAATCGGATTAATTTTCATATATTGCCTATTGAGTTGAACATTATTTTACAATTAAATAAAAACTTGATACTTTTGAATTTCTTTTACTCCCATACATGCACATAGGTTATGTCGGAGGATCTTATTACGGACATTCTGGTGGAGCTGCAGATCCACTGTGTTTACCATCAGAGAATCCTAAGTTCATCGAAAGTAGAACAACTTTTTATGCATTTATTTACGGAGCAGAGTATGAAGTAAACGAAATTAAAGATGATAGGGCATCCCTTCATGACCATAAGGTACCATGTGCTGTTTGTACAAGACGTGGGAAATCTGCAGTGAAAATGTTTCCAGGTAACTTAAAATTCACGAGAATAAAAAACATCGCCACTATGCCATTTTCTTCGTGGTTCAACCTGCTAATAAAAAAATTGTTTACTTTGATCAATAACTTTAACTTTGCTTTTGAATAAAACGATGGGTGTCACACTTTTTTATTACCCCCTCTTTTGTACTTTCAGAAAAAAGTATTGATAACATTACTAGTAAAATATTGTTGTTGGTATTTTTTTTACATAAATGGGTTTTATTGTCCCCCGCTTTCGCAGAAGCGCGGGGACATTAAAACCGGTTCGTCTGTCTGTCTGTCCTTCCGTCTGTCCGTCAGTCACAAAAACTTTAACCTTGTGCATAACTTTTGAATGGAAATTGATAGGGCTTTGATATTCCACATGCTTTGATATTCCATTGATACCAAAAATGTTGACCTTGTGACCTCAGCCTTGGACTTTGACCCACTTATCAAAAACTTTAACCTTGGCCATAACTTTTGAATGGAAACTGATAGGGCATTCATATTACACATGTGTATTCCTTGTGACAACACCTTTCCATGGATACCAAAATTTTTGACCTTAACCTTGGACTTTGACCCACTTATCAAAAACTTTAACCTTGGCCATAACTTTTGAATGGAAACTGATAGGGCATTCATATTACACATGTGTATTCCTTGTGACAACACCTTTCCATGGATACCAAAATTTTTGACCTTCTGACCTTGACCTTGGACTTTGACCTACTTATCAAAAACTTTAACCTTGACCATAACGTTTGAAGGAACAGTGATAGGACTTTCATGTTACACATACATATTCCTTCTGACAAGACCTTTCCATGGATACCTTGCGACCTTGACCTTTGAGTTCGACCTACTTTTGAAAAAAACTTTTACCTTGTCCATAACTTTTTAATGGAAAGTGATAGGACTTTGATATTTCACATATGTATTTCTTGTGAAAAGATCTTTCCATGGATACCAAAATTTTTGACTTGTTACCTTGACCTTGGAGTATGACATACTTTTCAAACATTTTAACTTTGACCTAAACTTTTGAACGGCGAGTGATGGGGCTTTCACATTTCACATGTGTATTTCTTGTGACAAGACCTTTCTGTTGGTAACAACATTTTGACCTTGTGACCTCGTCCTTGAAGGTTGAACCACATTTAAAAACTTCAACCTCGACCATAAGTTTTGGATGGTGATGGATAGGACTTTAATCAATATTTCACATGTTCATACCTTTTCATAAGCCCTGTCCAGTTTCAGTGTATTGAATTTTTTTAACATACGTGGGCTAGAATATTTTCTGCAACGTAGAGGGTCAGATTATTTATTTTGAACATTTTCTGGGTCAGAATATTTATGACCTCAGTGTCTTACATTATTCCAGATAAAAATAATACTTGATGAAATGTTAATCGCTGAATAGGTATTTCAGACGTAAATGCATATCTTTGGTTATAAATCTAATTCGGGTACATATCGGTATGATCGAATGCTTTAGGGTAAAACAGTACAATAGCTCTATATGTACATTTGTAGGGAAAATATGCAACTGTAGACCCAATAGATTTTCATAAGAATTAAAAGTTCCAGCAAAATCATATTTATCAGAAAAATATGCTGCTCTTATAACTGTTTTTTTTTTCATAATTTCACACGAAATGTCCTATAATTTATACATAAGCTATAAGATTCTTAAATGAAAAAAAAAACTCGGATATATATGGATTCTTCAAATTTCAGACATTACAAAGGTATGTAAACTGATCTTGTGGCATTATCCGAAAAAGACAAAAATGTTGAAATAGGCAAAAACAAAAGAATGTTTGTAGCAAAAAATTATAAGACGGGCAAATTTTGATTTTTTGGTCTGAATAGTTAGAGGGGATGCTCATCTACAAATGGACAAATCCATCTATCTTCTAACTCAAGTTTATGACAAGAAGCAACCCTTACTTAAATAGAAGGAGGTTAACATCTTAGCACTAACCCTCGAATGCTATTTTGAACATAGATTTAATCTAGATATGCTACTGAATCTACCCTAAAGGACATTTGGAGCAGCGTACTGTCTAGAAAGTATATGCACAAATTTGAATTCAACAAATAAAACCAGAGGGCGCTACTAAAGTGAATTTTGGCTGCGTCTGAAAATCACTTTGGTGGGAAGCATTACTAATGAGGACTTATAATAGTTTCACACTTTCTGGCCATATTTCATTGTTTAGATTGAGGATCACTGACGAGGGTTAAGTATCCGAAACGTACATGTCCGGTCCACGCTGTAAATTTATCTAGTCTTAAATGATGCTATTGAATTTGAAGACGTTTAACATTGATATCGGAAATATCTGGTGCAAAATAAATTGGTATGAATTTTTCTTCAAGAAAGTCTTCTATATTATTATTAAAGGATATATTTCCCCTTTGTGGGTCGTTGACGGTGCCTTCAATCAAATTATAATTGCATGGTTCCAATTTATAATGATAATATGAAAAAAAAATTTGTTAATATTCATTTATGCACTGAATTTTCATTGAAAGCAATGGATGACTGTCCCGGAAATTTTTCCCAGGAGTATAACGGAACACTAATGGCGGGTGACTGTAATCATCCCTCTGCTACACAGTACACGTGTATTGATAAACATCCCGAGGCTTTGACAGGAGCGGGCCATATCAATCAAAATGGCCGGCTTTTCTACACTGTATCTGCGGCGTGTGGGTCTCTGAAATGTCCTCCCTACAAGAACAACAAGGAGCTCGCATGTGTCGTTTGTTCACTGTGAAAAAAATAAACTATTGCTTACTATTGATATCTTGTTCGTGTCTCTTATTCGAATCTTACTGTTTACTTTATAGCTGTACATAGTATGGGTATAGCCATCATGCTATGCGATAAAAAAAACATCACGTTTTTGTTCATAAATGACAAGGCGCCTTCAAATCATCGATCGGAATATGACTGTGCGTTGGCATCAGCAGCATAATTAATTAGGTACAGGCTTATTTCATTCAGTATGTTAAAACATCCACATTTTCAAACATTACTAGAAAATAGGGGTGAAACGATGCGCCAAAAGTGTATTGCGATATATTTCGATATTTCATTGGGCGCATTGCGATATATTGCGATATATTGATTCATTTCATTTTTACCAATTTTTATGTTAAATCGGGTTCCTCTCTTTAATTTTGTTTGTCCATTCTGCTAAATTAATAAATGTTAATAGCATTTCCTCGAAAGAAACAAACACAAGCCATTGAATATTTTTGATTTCTTCTGTCATAACTCAAATTAATTGAGAACGAATTGAACTATGAGTCTCCTGTTTTCAATTCATGAATTGAACTGATTCAAATCAAAGTGATTTATTGCGATAGACACATTGTGTACGCATTTCGTATCGCGATAAGATACGAATTTATTTAATATCACAATATATCGATATTTTGTTACACCCCTACTAGAAAAGCTCTTAATTTTTCTCCTTATCAAATCTTTAGAGAAATTTCCAATGTTTTTCAAAGTACCCGTGGCTTCGCACTAAGCCCCGATTAGTGCACTGTATAGGATATTTGAGGGTCGCAGTGAGGACCTGCTAGTATATATGCCCCAACACTATGAAAAACATCTTCATTGTTTCCTATATTATATTTATATAATAATAGTCTTTCGCGAAATAATAGAGCCCGAGACGTTCTGGTAATATGGCAAGCGACGCACAATGGATGATGTTAAACATTCAACAGCAGGAGAGAGGGCAATCTCCCACGCATGCGTCCGATTTTAGTTCCACTTAATCTACCTCTGCCGTTATCGCCTATAGTTTGTCTGCAAGATTCTTGCAGACTGGAACTGAGGCTTCATATTTGTAAATAAAGTATTGCAAGTATATACCATCATATTTGACTACATTAATGAGGTATACAGGGTATACAAGCAATGCCTTTGTTTCAATGCAACACGATCCAAGATCAGGGATTCTTTCTTCATTCGTTCGTTACCAACACGATCAGCTGAACGAGAAGTCCCCAGTAAAAATAAAAATTCATATGCATGTAAAGGAAAAAACATGTTTCAAAGTAGAGAGTCCTACAATTGCAATACTTTATTTACAAATCATAAGTCTACGTTTCAGTCAGCGAGAATCTTGCAGACAAGGTTTAGGCGATAATAGGCGATGACAGCAGATGTAGATTTCGAAGAAGAAAGGCGGAAAAAGCGGACGCATGTACAAGATATTAAACATGGCAGTGTTATCGAAATAAAGTGTAACACCCCAGTTATGCATGTACATGTAATTGATATAGACTAACTTTGACGACATAATATGTCAACCAGTGAAAAATTCAAGAAAACAGTGCTGCAAAGGATTACGTTTTTCAAAGGTATTTTATTACGTAATAAATTAAATACATTTAACTTCAAACATAGCATATCCCTGTAAACTCGAAACGACTGAAAAAAATCTTTCAGTATAGAAAATCAAGGACTGAAGGTCCTGAGAGATACTTCAAGATCTACGCAAAATTTATAGTCAGCAAATATTAAAATGTTGAATAATTTTATCGTAAGGCAATGATGATTATTTTTTAACACAGAATGCATATGTAAAGCTTATAATATCTCTATAAACAACACAAACTATGTTTATCTAACCTCAGTGACGATATAATAAAGACAACTCTATAACTCTAATGCAATTTTTGAGTTATCTTTCCTAACATTGTCATAAACAAAGTAGTATATTACTACGCCACCATTGTGCTGTGAAAACAAATTATAGTTGATATTGTATGGTGTATTTATTCTATATGAAATTGAAACTGTTCTCAATGTGGAAAATATTGTTGTTCTTGCATTTTGTATGTGGTAGACAGCAAATTCCTGAACTAGACACAGCACTATATTTTGAGGTGCAAAGCGGCAGTATCTCAATTTGCATACTTCGAAGCAGTTACCATAACAGTAAGATACTTCCTGAAAGGAAGTATCTCAAAAATTAAACTTTATTTATTTTACAATGTTAAACAAACAAGTTACAAACTTACACTTATGTCACACGTTGGCTCAGATGTTGGCGTGAGGGGGTCAAAAGAGCAGGAGGAAACCGGAGTACCTGGAGAAAAAAACCTGCCGATGGCCTTGGTGGGGGACCACCTACCCTCCCACAAAAGACCCTTCGCCGAATCTGGGATTCGAACCCGGGATCTTAGAGGTGATAACGGAGCGCGCTACCACTGCGCTAACATTGCCTACCTTTTTACAGTATAGCTTCATCGATTTTCCATTTATATATTGTTATATCATTGGTATACATAAATTACATCATGGATATGATTTTTTTTCTCCGAAGCAAAACCATGAACAATAATATAAGACTCCTTCGTGTTTTTACTAACAAAGATATTATAATACCATTTTACCACATGGTTCCCAAAATTATGTAAAGCCGGAGTCTAAAGGGGAGATTTGCAAGGTGATTAGACAAACAATTCTTAGTCTTACCAGGGATATATTCCTGAGGTCACACACAAAAAAACAAACAAACAAAACAAATACATAGAAGACCTTTCTATAGATTTCCAAAATAGTGTTCCAGTATTTTCGTCAATATTTTATTTTACATTTTGTTTTCACTGTTAGGTATTCACAATATTTATTTGGCGCGTTATCATGACGTCATAATCATAATGACGTCAATATCCTCGGTAAGAGAGCCTCCGAAAAGGCTTTATATTCGGATACTCTGTGGAGCCACCTTAAATTAAGGGTTTTGTGTTTGACTAACATATTCACTGATTTTACACAGACCAAACTTGCCGACATGACTGTGCACGTAATCCGGATAACCACACCATTAACTAGTTGTATTGCAGATGACCATCCTAAGTCATCACCGACTGCTCATTGGTTTATGTGTAGTCTTTTGTGTTTAATGTGTGTATGCCGTATGTCTCTTTTACGTCTCTTGTTGTGCTTGTTAACTGTGTTTTCACATCAGATGTTTTTTGTGTTTTGCTGCAACCGACTTCTGTTGGAGATCCTCTCTTTTCTTGACTTAAAATAAAGGACTATATATGGTTTATATAGGAAACCGGCCCCCTTTCAGAGCAAAATCTAAACTTTTCATGAAGTAATGAATTTGAACCAATATTTATTCCACGATGTAGGCTACTTATGAAATGATACATAACTTTTAATTTCCTGTCTCAATTTCTTAGAAATTGGGCTTCAAAAATGGAATATTTTGCCAATTTTATGGAAAAACGTCATATAGGAGGTAATTTTCGACAAACTTCCTATTAGTTAGTATCGAGCGGGCTTCTGAACAACTGTTATATTTTGATATGTTGTTTCCTATGTACGTCTCTAAGTGCATGCAAAAGGAAAAAGTTGTTCACAATCCCGCTCGATGTTATCTAAATGAAAGTAATCAAGAATTATGCTATTTTTCATGAAAAATTTACAAAATCACCGATTTTCATGATATTTATGCAAATTTCACAATGTCATAGAAAGCAAGGAGCAGTTTTACAACTAGATTTCTCAAAATATAGATATTTAACTTTTAAAAAATTACAACAAAATTCAAATTAGAAGAAATAGATTTTAGGGGGCCACTTTATTATATAAACCATATATACTCCTTTCATAAGATTTGCAGTCTTTCAGTCTGTTTTGTTTCGCTGTAATAACAGAAGTTTAAGTGATTATATCTAAATGTTCTGTACTTCAAATAAATTATCAGACCAGTTACAGACTTAACACTGCGAAAGTAAATGTTTCCATTGTGCTCACAACCTATCAAAAGTAGTAAATATACGTACTTGAAAGTCTACATCTCTTTTCATCATTACATATTGATAAAAAGGAATTTAATTGCGTTCAGGTTCTTTTATGGCTATCAAGATATGAAGGCAACAATACTGTGGACTTCACGCAATAAAATCTACCGTTTCAGTCTGCAAATTATTTACTTTAACGTGAATAAATGTTTCTTTAATTCTGTGTTAAATTTAATAGGAATCCGTAAATATAAAACTCAAATATCTGAAGTATTTAGAATTCAAACAACTGAAATGTTACATCAAAGGAGGAAAAAGGGGTCAAGGTAATCAACGTGATTATAGACCACCGGTGACTTGAAAGGCCTCCTTTGACGTTTAGGCCATAGTAATTAAATATTGTGTTTTACGTCCACTGACGGTACGGTAGGAGAATTGCTAAAAAAAACCCCCACAAAATGCACGATTTTTTTCAGGTTAAATACCAGTCAATAATCAGTCATAAAATGCATATTAAAGCATAATTAATAGCAGGTAATGCTAAAGATTTTTCATCAAAGTTAGAATTACCCACCTCACTTGAAGAAAGATGATTTTCTCTATTATGTTTTCAGTCGTCCTTTCGACATTCCCTCGTATTGTAATTCGGTTATGTGTAAAATCTTTGTGTGACTGGCAGGAGGGTATCTTTCAGTAATAGTCCGAGACGTAAAACAAAATATTTAATTACTGTGGCCTTATTCAAGACATCTGACCTAAAGTTAGGACCCTTTTTAACGCCTTTGCCCGCAGTGTAAGGTCCAGACAACCCATTTATCTCCAATGTATAAGGTCAAATCGAGCTGCATTAGCGTCCTTAAAGATCAAAGACCGGGCCTGCAATAAATCCGTCCAAGTTCTAACGATCACAAAATGCGCATGTAGATAGCGACATGACATTTGAAGTCATATGTTATGTTATATATCGTTTTTCGTTGTTTATTTATTTTGGTTTTTTTTTGGGGGGGGGGGGGGGGGGGGTTGTTGTTCGTATGTTTGCGGGATTGGGGGGGAGGGGGTTATTTTTATTAACGACTATTTTTATTTTATTTTGTTTTTTAATTTGATCTGTTCACATTTAAAGTGTAGAAATTCATCATATATAGCGTGACTTACATGTAACTTAATATGTACTTAGGATTCATTTTTGAAGCATCCTAAACGGACAAGTCTATCGCACTGTATAACATGTAAATGTTGGCCATTCAATTCCTTTTTTTTTGCTTTTATAATACTTTTATCTTAGTAGAGTTTAAACATATCGATTTTCTTTGTAACAGAAAATATTGATAAAATTGTAAAAATTCCTCATTTTGTTTTATCGATTCTCCTCGATTCTCCGTCTTATAAACACCAACCTTCCTTCTCCTATCTTATGAAAGTTCAGCTATTCTTTAGCGAGTGGCGTATCTTCTTATCCTCCACGCCCCACCAAAAGAGAATTTTTTTCTACAAAATCTCTACCTAATTCTAATATGCATGCCTATTATCAAGTATACTGCAAACATAAAAGTGCAAGAATTGAAGAGCAACTTTTCGCTTGAGATTTTTAAACAATGACGTTTGAATCGCTCGCAAATTATTTATGAATTTATTCTATTTACATATACCTAGTATTTCTAAATAAATGATAATTTACTTTACATCTATGATTTATTTCTTGAATGCTTTGAAAAGCAGAATAACTCCTTTAAATATGCTAAACTTTATATTGCAGAACTTTGCGAGTTGGTCTACTTTTAAAGTTGACTTGAGGACTCAGATTTGAAAGTCGTGTATGACCGTATACATAAATGTTCCTTTAAGCTTTTTTTTTTTACTTTCACCATGTAAATAAATTTAAAAAAAAAGTAATCACATTTAAGTACTCCTGTAAACAATTATTTTCAAAAATGCTGCAGACAAAGGTGTAGACATGTGTACATGTATTTTCTCTTTGCTTTTAATAGACAAAATAAATCAATTTATTGACTTTTATTTTTGTTTGTACATTGGATACATATAAATGTGTCTAATGCTAATATTTATTTAAAAGAAAGGAGGTGATCTCCAACAACACTCGGTAGCAGCACCCACAGCAAAACCCCAAAACACCATATGCAAAAACACAGAGCAGACACCCATAGAAAGAGACGCAAAAGGGACAAGGAACACAAACTCGCACCATTTAAGAATTGAATGTTTATTTTTGCCATTTTATTGGATGATGAAATGTCAGTTGTCGTTTCACAAATTGTGTAAAACCGCGTAGCGTAGCGAAGCGGTTTTACGCAAAATTTGTGATACGACAACTGACATTTCATCATCCAATAAAATGGCAAAAATAAATATTCAATACTTATAATTACCAAAACATATGAATTTATTCCGAATTCGTACAAATTCTAAGGAAAATAAACGATTGAGTACGTGGCGTATGAAAATATTAAACTGGTACGAACTAGTTCCCTAACAACAAAAATATTCGAGAGGAAAAAAAGCAAGCCGACATTTAATCTGAAAAAAAAGCATTTACCCCTTGAGAACCTCAGCATGTTTTACCTATTTGCACTTACTGCTGTACTGTTATGACGTAATTTGTGACGCGTTGTTTATCGAAGGCAGCAGACATGACAGTTGAAAGTAGAACATGAAGCAATTTGTGTTGGGATTTATACGTACTCTCAGACAGCATTTCTTGTACCTGTAGATCTTATGTGTGAAGAAAAAACACGTTGTTAAGATCTACAGGTATCGGAATATCAGCTGTAAATTATTTCTTAGGAATCAGAACGAAATCGGCATGACAAGTTTGGTAAGTCGCGATTGCGTAGCTTTTGTTTCAGTACTTTCAAATTTATTCATCCTACATGTTGTATATCCATGTGTATTAGATTAATTCGATGATTTTAGAAAAATAAAGGACAAGTTTTTTCATGCATTTCTAATAGGTCAATCAAAATTTCCCTAGAAAAACAAGAAAACCGTCAACGAACTGCCGTTCATGTTTACTTGTTGCAGTTTTCAAATCATGCGCGTAGCAACAGATGTAATCTCTGCAAACATTCACAGTACTGTGCTGTGATGTTTATGAGTCGACGCATGGAACTGTCTCTAGTTGTTTAATGGATTATTTGAGACCGTTTGTATTGTTTATTTCATGCGTTAGACAATTCTTGATTTCTGTTGCGTTAGTGTGAAAGTAGTTCCGGTCAATTTTGACATTTTATCATCTCATAACGGAAGTCACAATAAATGCGACCGACCAATCAAAATGCTTAGAATCAGATAAACAAACACATTTGGTAATTATAGGAACATGAAACACAAAAGACCACACATAAACAAACGAGATCAATGGGCAACCCGTGCCGACATGGCACGGCCATCTGCCGAGCAAGTAGCAGGCGGTATGGTAATCCGAATTACGTGCGCGCAACCCTCCCACTCTTCCGATTACCAAGAGGTCTCGAAGGACGCACATGTGGTGTAAAATAATATTCTCACTGTTAGATGAACATACAAACCAGTAGCGGATCCAGCTTTTAAGTTAGGGGGGGGGGGGGCGGAAAGAATTGGCGAGGAGGTCCCCAGCGGGTCCAGGGCAGAGCTCTGGTAGGAGGACCGGGGGCCGAACCCCCCGGAAACTCAAATTTCTGCATTTTAGGACCCATTTTCGTGACTGTAATAGATTAAAGAATGAAAATTGATGCATTTAACAATATTATATTTACTAACAGGTAGTTAATATTCATTAATATTTACTATTTTATGATTGAAAATGATCGTTTTAAATACCCATAACTGAAAAATTTTAGGGGGGGGCGTACGCCCCCATCCCCTTGAATCCCCCACTGCAAACATACATCATGACGCAGGGGCCGAAGAAAGACGCCGATGGATTTGTAAATATTGTCATCTCAAGACTGTAAAACATAATGTTTCTATTTCCAATTTGAAATAACTTGTATCATACTTTCATATCAATATATATTACTTTAACCTTACCTTCAGAACTACATTGGTTATTGATACACTATGACAAGTAATTATACTTTTATCCTCTTCATATTAAAATACACAGGCACTTGTGCTTACATGAAATTCATATGAAATGAGCATCATGTAAATTTCATATGAAAGCTCACCTGAAATTCATATATATTTCACATTAAAAGATTTTTCACATGAATTTCACATAAAGTTACTTCACATTTTTACATGACATTTTCTTTGTGACCTTCATGCAAAATTGAATTTACATAAAATATATGTCAGAAACTTCACATGAATTTCATGTTAACAATTTCACGTAAATTTCATGTTCGTGCTCGTTTCACATGAATTTCATATGAGGCACAATGTGTTCAGTGTCTTCATAAGAGCGATACAGACCCACCTCGGCCTCTTGTTTGTGTTATCTCCTTGAGGGTTGGGTAGTAAAAACATGTAAATTTATTCATTCAGTGCACATAAATCTCTTTTATGACATATCAACAACAATGAAAAAACTTGCTCAAAGTTTAAATCATCCAGAAATAATCAAGGCGCCGAAAAAGTTAAAGTACAGTGGTCCAGTAAGTAAGAGGATGGAATGTAGACGTCCAAACTCTTGAAGATCAGACTGCCAGGTGCCAAGTACACAGAAAAAAGGAATCTAGCCATCAAAACAGTAATAGTACAAAACATGTACTTAAAAAATGTGGTCGAAGAGACCCAAGACTTTCGGACAAACATCATTTAACATGTAAAGGTGGACAGGGGGTACCTCTCTCCCCCTCCCCCCTTCCTCCCTCCCTTCCCTCTCTCCCTTCTCCCAACCCCTTCTTCCCCTCCCTTTCACCCTGTCAATCCCCTCATGTATATTGTCAACATTTATTTTATCTTCTTTTGAAAGAGAAAGTACATATTTTGATCATGTGAAGTTCAACTTAAATTCAGTGCTGGTGGCGCCATCTACTGCATTCCGTTTAAGCGTAGCTATTGTTATACCCTTATCAGTATCTCAATATAAAATCTCCATAGGAAAACTGCCTATAATTTCGAATATTTGACCAAGCAGTCAATATTTACATCAATATTGGCCCTAGGGCAATAGTTAAAAAAAATATTGACCGATAAGCAGTAAATCGTTTATGACGTCACGTCATTGATGACGGCATTAATTAGCTCTACCAATTTTCCGCGCTCTTTCTCTTATAGTCGAAAATGAACGTAAACATGCCGGGTTAATCGGTTCGTTGCTGCAGTATTGATGTAAGGTATAACAAAACTATTATTGACTGGGAATTCGGGCAATATATGATTTGTTGGACCTTCAGACAAAATAAAGCCCTCGGCCTTCAGCCTCGGGCAGTATTTTATCTTCAGGTCCAAAAAGTCATATATTGCCCTCATTCCCAGTCAATAATTGTATAATATCTCTGCTGATATTGAATACTTACATGTAGATCATTCTTTACACTGGCAATATATCCGTCTTGAGAATTTATATTTGGACACGAGTCCTCAGAATTTTCCATCGACCATTAGGCACGGTCCATTTGAGGAGGGGGGGGGGAGGCAAGGTGAGAAAAAAAATCTAACAATTGATGTGCAATATATTAAGAATGTTTGTGTTTTATCAGTAGAAATTCTTTATTTTTATTCAAAAGTTTAAAATAATTACTTTATTTTTACGAAAAATTTAATTCATCGAGAGATAGAAGTATTTTACAATATATAATCCTCATTCAACAAAATCTATATCTTGTAAGAGGGTCTGAGGGAAGGGTTTTCCTAACAAATTTTAGAATTGGAAATTGAGGAAAAACTGATGTTCTTCTTCAAAGCTTGGATATAAAAGATACATGCATCTATTAATAGTAACACATTATATTGATAATATATCTAAGCCTCTAAGGAAGCCCTTTTTTCCTTTAACATGCATGCTGGTTCAAATCTGAATTTTGCAATTAAAAATTAATATATTGATAGAAAATGTACGGCAAGTAAAGCGAGCCAAAAATGTTACATAAATTGACAACTGCAGAGAGCGAAGCGAGGCGAAAACTTTTCAGGAATTGTTAGCGAAATTTTATGGTAAATCTTCATATTCAGACTATTTGTGAAGATCGAGTTCAAGATCATTTTTTTTTTTTCTGAAACACCATAAGTAAATTATTTTTTTCAACAAAATTCAGAGCATAATTATTATGTATTATTATTATTAAGTATTTATTATTATTATTCTATAAACTATAAATAGCGACGCTCTGATTTGCTGACAACGTCATCGACGCTCCTGAATAAATCACCGTATACCATGGTTTAAAAAACGACCAGGATTACCCCCATGGCGTCGTTATTTATAGTAAATCATAAATGAAATTATAGACTTAAACAGTTATGTACTTTTACCTCAGTATATATGATGTGATTACATGTATGACTTCGCCTCGGTCAGTATTTTCATACTAAGTCAATATCACATCATATACACGGAGATAAAAGTCCATAATTGTATATCATTTCACGTTCAGAATAGTAGAGGGACGCGCGCCACGTGCACCCATGCGCACCCGCCCCTATAAATCCGTTATTGATTTTCTGTATGTTTCTACAATTTTCTACGATATTCAAAAAACAAAAAACAAAAAAATATTTCCATGACATTCACCCTAAGGTCATGGATACAGTATCTTAAAACTTATGATTCAGTGTCTTTGATAGCGACTTGATCGGACCTACAATTGTATAATATATTATGTGACTCACTCATCACATTGTACGCATGCATTCGGTTCCTCTTTTCTTTCTAATGGCATAAAATGACTCGGACGCCAATAGTGGAAGGATTTGCATCAAATCGATGTAAAAGTATACAGGCACTTTTTTTAACATTTTCTCTAAATTGAGTAAGTAATGTTGTGAGTAACATACATGTCAGTTACGATCCTATTTCATCATAGATTATAAGAACTAATTGACCAACGGATGCCTATTTTAGAAACACGCCCACTGACATCTGGGTCTTTTTTCCGAAGAAATATGTCCAGGCTAATCCGAATACATACGCACGGTAAATTAAATGCACCCACTTATCTCTCCGAGACTAAATATAAACCCTATAAAATACCTTCAATGGCTTGATCCCTGTTGAAACGTCGTTGAAATGTAATGCAGTATGTTCAAGGTTACTCAAAATGTAAATTTAGAAACTATATGCAATAGCCATTATGGAATTATAGATCAAGGACTTTTAAAAAAAGTATTGCCTGAAAACAGACACAGTACGCCTACTAGCTTTAGTACCCCATCCCAAGCTTTTTTTATCTTTGAGATTATGGAATACATTTTCTACATTAAACTTCAGTGGAAGGCATAATGATTAGAATATATACATTAAGATTTATAAGATAAACCAGGCGTGGTTCTAGATGGGGTGAGGGATTTCAGACACCCTATCATCTTCTCTGAATTTGCAAGAAATGCCCATTTTACTTTTTAAATCAAAGACTGGATCCCCTCCTTACGGCTTGAACTTTGAACATCCGACCCCCGCCCCCCCCCCCCCCCCCCCCCCCCGAATATTTTTTCTAGATTCGCCCATGAGGATTTATATTTAAAGAGTGTACATGCGGTATGTAGATATGAATGTTTATATCAAACATCAATAGCTTGCTTTAGACGAACGTACAGATTCGATTATAACAAACTTGTCCAAATAATGTAAAATACGTACGGATAAAACACACTTTGATTCAATTAACAAATGTAAATTATTTATTTTACTGAAAGTTACATTCATTCATTCATTCATTCATTCATTCATTCATTCAATCATCTGTTGAAACAAATATAGCCGCATGTCTTTTTACTAATTCTATTTCCATAATCATCCTTCTATCGCAGCGTGGATCCGCCACTGAAATTTTTAACGGAAAATCTCAACTCGATGTACATCCTTTTATAATCAAAATATCTTTTATAGTACAATGTATAAATACCCAGCGCGGTCTAGTTGCACAGTCTGTCTATTTTGTATATACATATATTTTACATGCATTTTGCTACGTCAGATAGATCCTTGACCTTGTTATCATTGTACAAATAAGGTGGATGTCTTCACGGTCAGTGATCATGACCGGACTTATAAGGAAAATCTCCTAATATGGAAGGTAGGCAACTTAATTTAACTCTCTTTTTTCTGCAGTAATTTGTATATCTCGTCAAGGCTTCGTATAGTTTATATTAATCAGTGTACCGTATTAAACCTGTATAAATTATTTAATGCGTTGCAAAATACTTGCATGTTGAACATAGTATTATAATATTTATTCGCATGATTAACAGTAAAAATAACTTTAAAATATACAAGGCCGTCGCTCTTTTGTGAAAGGGTTTAAAATTTACTATTTTTTTTTTTTTTTGAAAACCTTAGTGTTGGAAGTAATTTTCAGTAGAAAGCAATTTCATTTCTCCCTGACATACTTTTTTTTCAAAAAAAAGTTAGATTTGTTTTCATATTGCACGGGGGTACAATTTAATTTATAGAATTCGATTCCATGAGTTTTGTAAAAAAAATCATGATTGATCAATCCCCAAGTCAAATGCAACGGACAAAGCTACATCTCAACCGTACCATCGATCTTATTACATGCAAACATGCATAGATGTGCATCTATGTGCATCCAGACTTGTACGTTAATTGGCACTAAAAAAGGGAAAAATACTCTCCTATAAAGAAAAATCAATATATACAAATGTATCTAAACAATCTATACATTTTTTTCAGTCATCATTAAAGCACAACGCGAGCCAGATTTTATTACGATGCACATGTGAGCATGCGGTCTCTCATAGCATAATCAGACAATATAATATAGGAAATATTATTGATTATAACTACAATAATTTTTACCATAGGATCCTGACAGAAAACAAATGATCCCATACCCAATAGTTAATTAAATATGAATATTTACTCATTTTCTCCATTTTTGATTACATCTAAAGAAACCTATTTTCTTGTTTTATTTATAATTAATCTTAATTTCTATATTACTTTAATTACATTTTTGTTACATGTTTCGATTGATTCGTCAACTATTATTTCTGTTGACCTGAGGATGCGTCGATTTTTTAAGCCTTATTTTCTAGATTCCGTTGAAATCCATTCTGTTTAAAAACCTTTCGGAAACATTTTATTCCCTTCGCAGTCTGTCTGCAAGTATCATGGGAAACAATTTTATTCATTTATTTATTTCATAAAACACTAAGTTTTATAATTATTTATTTATTTATATTATGTTGATGTGTACATGTAACTATCCATTTATTTATCTAATATTTACTTTCAATTCATTTGTCTATCCCATTTATCTAATATTTATCTAATATTTACTTTCAATTCATTTGTCTATCCCATTTCTCTCTCTCAAAATTCTGCTGAATTTGTTAAAGACATTTGACTAACCTTAGGTGGAAATACATGTATGTCGAATGCTTTTAGAATTGTGTCAAATACAATTGGGTCATTGGAATATTAAAGGTACGCTAAGCATGTCATAGAGTGGGTCCCATGGTCCAGCAAAACGATTTATGATTAGTCTCAATGATAAAGAATTTAAAATAACATGGAATACCTGAACATATATTTAAATTTCTAGAGAACTGGGCTACAATGTCATAAAATGATGTAATTATGGAAATACACTAAGAAACCGTAAACCTGTTTTCCAGACAAAAAGTAGCCTTGCAAATACTGTAGTAATGTAGACCAATAAACATCGCTAAGCTGATCTAGAATACCTTAAAAAAGCAAAAATGGCAAGATGTTGTATAAGATTTATCTTATACCACAGGGATTTATCGCGCTTCCCGATTGCTTGATGTACTACTATGGGTAAATTCACATCAAGAATGCGGGAAGTGCGATCAATCCCTGTGCCTTATACATGAAATAATTCTCCTATACAATACATGTATAAGGCATGTAAATGGTGTAATCTTTTCATGCCATATTCAGTCTGAATGACTATTTTGTAGGATCGCTACCTTGTCCGTCTGTTCGTCTGTTTATCCACATGCATTTTACTTTGAAGTTATAGAATTTTGATTTTATCGCAGACATCTATTTTTGGTCCCTCGGAACTTGAACTATAAACTAAGTGATGGAGCTATATGATAGTGACTCGGTCTATAGAGTACGAATAACATGTATGTTAATATTACATAGAAATGGTAATCTCTGGTTGACGCCTGACGTAACCGGAATATTACGTGGATTATAATGGCTACTATAATAAACTTTCATGTACAAATGTTGATTTATATTGTCATTTCAGATGGGAAAATATCCTCTGTCCATTGTAAGATTAACCATGACAAGTAAAATTTATTTTCAATTTCTTATTCTTAACATCTTTAAACTACTCCCTTTTGGTTTGCCTGGTGCACCGAATTGACATGATTTTTTGCCTGAAAAGCTGCCCCATGGTAGCAGAGCTGGTGCACTTCTTTTTTTCCTTTTCATTATACTTTTTACTTCAAAAGTTTTAAGCTTACAGATTCTTGTTTGACAATGATAAAACGTAAGTGTTCCAACTCTTCTTGAAGAAAATTTCAACCCAATATTTAAATGCACGGGACACGTGTTTCGGGCAGTAAATCCCCATCAGTGGCACTTACATGTAAATGTAATAATGCCGATGTGATCTTCAGATACAGCCAAAGAACAAGTAAATGATAATACCAATGACGGACATAAAGCAAAACACTCACACCAACCGCAAAATTTAACCAAGTCCATATCAATTTAATATTTTGTTTTACGTCCGCTGGCGGGTACATTTTAGGAAAATTCCTCAAAGAATTACACATATAAACATGCATTTTTCAAGTAAAAATATGACTAAATGCTCTTGAATACCATAAAATGCCTATACCATCATTAATATCAGAGATAAAAGTAGTTTTTCTAAAGTTAGAATTATCCAATTCACTTGAGAAAGATATTTTTCTTTTATTTTTACAGTCTTCCTTTCAAAATTCCTTCATATTGATCTTGTGTTTGCGTGTTTTCATGTCTGGTGGGAGGGTACCTTTCAGAAAAAAAGTCACGGACGTAAAACAAAATATTAAATTACTGTGGCCTAAAGATGACACTCACACTAGGCTGACTGACCAAAAGCGAAGGGATACAACATGAAATAGGACAGCAATAAAAAGTTGGGGGACCATTAAGCACCTGGAATGGACTTTGAACCAATAACAAATGGCGCTGTTGAACAAATGGCGTGGTTGTCCGGATTCCTATCTAGGTCTCCAAGGCGCATCTCATTCCGCCAGGCACTTCATTACAATGTTTTAAGAACAGAGTGAACCTATTACGTTGTGATGCCGGATTACGTGATAATAACCACTGCCTGAATTTTAACCTAAATACTAACGTCAAGTCTTTTGCGTCATACTATAATATATTTCTCCAAATGAATACAGTATCACACAAAAGTTTCTTTTATACACACAAAATATTACTACGTATGATAGAATTTTTTCGTTGGTCGATTGTATGCTTTTGAAAACATGATTGCTTATTTATAAAACTCAAATTAACTGAATTATTAATGATGTCAGTTTGCATGCAGAAAAGCTGAATAAGATCGTTCTTCCCCCTCTTTAATTCCAAAAGAAAAATCTGCAGCATGAAAGAGAATTAAATAACTGTTCGTCTACTACTCGTCTGGGGGATTGAATGGTTTCAAAAAGGATTTGTCGACACATCTGAACAAAATATCTTTTCATCAGATAAATTCAGGAAGTTTTCAATAGGTCTCCTTGATGCCCTTTGTGTTGTGTTATAATAACAACGAACGCAATAACCGCAAAAACCCTTGCAGACTTTAATGACTACTTGAAGAACACATATTTGAACGAATTTTAAATTACTAGATTAAATAACAAATTCTTATGAATTTACTGTAAATATCGAAGACGTATTTCATCATCATCATCATCATCATCATCATCACAACCACCACCACCACCATCATCATCATCATCATCATCATCATCACCACCACCACCACCATCATCATCATCATCATCATCAGCAGCAGCAGCAGCAGCAGCAGCACCACCACCACCATCATCATCATCATCATCATCATCATCATCATCATCATCATCATCATCATCATCATCATCATCATCATCATCATCATTACCACCACCATCATCATCATCATCATTATCAACATCATCATCATCATTAACACCACGTCGTCGTCGTCATCATCATCATCATCATCATCATCATCATCATCATCATCATCATCATCATCATCATCATCATCATCATCATCATCATCATCAACATCATCATCATCATCATCATCATCATCATCATCATCATCATCATCATCATCATCATCGTCGTCGTCGTCGTCATCAACATTATCATCACAACCACCACCACCACCATCATCATCATCGTCGTCATCACCACCACCACCACCATCATCATCATCGTCGTCATCACCACCATCATCATCATCATCATCATCATCATCATCATCATCATCATCATCATCATCATCATCACAACCACCACCACCATCATCATCATCATCATCATCATCACTACCAACACCATCATTATCATCATCATTATCATCATCATCATCATCATCATCATCATCATCATCACAACCACCACCACCACCATCATCATCGTCGTCATCACCACCACCACCACCATCATCATCATCATCATCATCATCATCATCATCATCATCATCATCATCATCATCATCATCATCATCATCACAACCACCACCACCATCATCATCATCATCAACATCATCATCATCAACATCATCAACATCATCATCATCATCATCATCATCATCATCATCATCATCATCATCATCATCACTACTACCACCACCATCATCATCATCATCATCATCATCATCATCATCATCATCATCACAACCACCACCACCATCATCATCATCATCATCATCACTACCACCACCATCATCATCATCATCACCATCATCATCATCATTAACACCACCACCGTGTCCTTACTATTTTCATCATCAACATAAGCATCGGTAGCATAACTATCATCGTCGTCGTCACCACCACCATCATCATCATCATCATCATCATCATCACTACCACCACCATCATCATCATCATTATCACCATCATCATCATCACTAACACCACCACCACGTCCTTACTATTTTCATAAGCATCGGTAGCATTACTATCATGGTCCTTCTCTTCCTTCCCCTCCTCCTTCTCATCATCGTCCTTATTTAATTCATCATAAATCATCGTCGTCTTCGTCATCATCATCATCTTTATCAGGTTTTATGAGTCCATCTGATTTCTTTTTCAGGGAAGAAAAGGAACTCCAATGGTTATGCCAGTGTGAATGGAGATCTTACTGAAAGAAACCCAAGTCCTCAGGACAATGAAAAAGTTGAGCTTAAGAGGGAAGTGGGGCTTATATCAGGGATCACTCTTATTGTTGGAACAATGATAGGTAAATATATCCCATTGTGACTGATTTCAAAGGGGGACCCCTTTTGGATATTTTGATCTTTTTTTTTTTATTTTCATGATTGACAATTTTATTGGAAACGGTAAAGGGATTACCAAAGTATTTTGAAAAAAGACGGGTAAACGGCACCTATACAATATTGTTAAATGAGGTGACTTTCAAATGTTCTTGACCCTTATGATTTTACTATTATATGTTCGTATGTACACATTGAATAATTGGGGCAGACAATGTCGTTTGTTAATGGATTAAACATATCTTGTATCCGATGCAATGGGCATTTTATGGGGAATTCTTTTAGTTGCTAATATTGCGTTTAATATCAAGAAATGAAGTAACAGTTGGTTTAATACCTTCATGTAAGGGAAACGCAATTAGAATCTAAATATTATACGATATGTTCAAATGTTAAACATCTTCAAAGAAAGATGAAAAATATTTAACGAAATAAATGATCTTTAGAATATTTTATTCTATTTAAGGGTCTGGTATATTTGTGTCGCCCAAAGGCGTGTTAGAGGGGTCTGGATCCGTGGGTCTCAGTCTGGTAATATGGGCAGCTTGTGGAGTGGTCAGCCTCATGGGTAAGTATCATGAAGACTGAATTCGGTCTTTTCGAAGTACAGTGTTACTTTCCAGTTGTGCAAGTATCCGACATTAAAGCGCTAAGACGTTATAAAATTCCTTTAAAGCGTCAAATTTGTAACCTTGTTTCCCTATTTTTTTTTAAATCTGATTCCAATGAATTTGATGACGTCACAGTTACTTGACGTCAGATACCTGCACAAAGGGGAAGTAACTCTGTATTACCATTAAAAACCGATCTCCATCGAGACTTCCTGGCACTGACCACAGCGGAACACACCCACAGGATGTAACAACATAAAACACACAAAACAACATCAACAAACAACAAGGTACACAACAACACACACATTAAAAAACAGACTCATCAAACCACTAAAAACTAATGGCAATACATAAAGCGAGGCAGGTCAATAAGTACAAGGTTTCGAAATTATTCATGAAGCATTCATTTTTTTTTTTTATTTATTTATTTATTTTTTTTTTTATTTATCTATTTATTTATTTTTTTTGGGGGGGGAGGTTTAATCCGCGTCAACATTTCTGAACATATGTATATAACGTCATCAGTCAATTTATGAACATTTTTAATTTGTCTCTTTTTTTTTCGTTAATGTTCTAGGGGTTTTTTTTTTTATTATCTGTTTCACCTTCTTGTATGGAACCCACTAAATGTGAAGCAGATTCTAAAATGAATGATAAATTGCGATGAAAATAAGTTTGAGGAATATTCTTAGGTGACTTTAACATTTAGCAGATTTGAAATGATTTCAAAAATAGCATATCTGTATCTATTTGGTCTAACAATAACTGCAAGAAAGCTACAAAAACACTTAGATTTATCATATTTTTTCTCTTTTGTACTTTTCGGTATTCCGTCGAGAGGCTTTCCACAGGTTTTATCATTACGCGTAGGTGTTACGTTTTGGCATGCCATTCGACACCTTAAACTACATGTACATTTTTGTATTACAAAACGGTATTGCTATTTGACACTTGTAGTAAACGTGCCCATGCATCACATTTCTGTTCCAACATCCATATTGATACATTTATTGTCCCCCGCTTTCGCGAAAGCGCGGGGACATTAAAACCGGTTCGTCCGTCCGTCCGTCCGTCCGTCCGTCTGTCCGTCTGTCCGTCAGTCACAAAAACTTTAACCTTGTGCATAACTTTTGAATGGTAAATGATAGGGCTTTGATATTTCACATGTGTATTCCTTGTGACAAGACCTTTCCATGGATACCAAAATTTTTGACATTGTGACCTTGACCTTGGACTTTGACCTAATTATTAAAAACTTTATCCTTGACCATAACTTTTGAATGGAAAGTGATAGGGCTTTGATATTTCACATGTGTATTCCTTGTGACAAGACCTTTCCATGGATACCAAAATTTTTGACCTTGTGACCTTGACCTTGGACTTTGACCTACTTATTAAAAACTTTAACCTTGACCATAACTTTTGAATGGAAAGTGATAGGGCTTTGATATTTCACATGTGTATTTCTTGTGACACGACCTTTCCATGGATACCAAAATTTTTGACCTTGTGACCTTGACCTTGGACTTTGACCTACTTATTAAAAACTTTAACATTGACCATTACTTTTGAATGGTAAGTGATAGGGCTTTGATATTTCACATGTGTATTTCTTGTGACAAGACCTTTCCATGGATACCAAAATTTTTGACCTTGTGACATTGACCTTGGACTTTGACCTACTTATTAAAAACTTTAACCTTGACCATAACTTTTGAATGGAAAGTGATAGGGCTTTGATATTTCACATGTGTATTCCTTGTGACAAGACCTTTGCATGATACCAAAATTTTTGACCTTGACCTTTGAGTTCGACCTACTTTTCAAAAAACTATAACCTTGTCCATAACTTTTAATGGAAAATGATAGGGCTTTCACATTTGTGTATTCCTTGTGATGAGACCTTTCTGTTGGTAATAACATTCTGACCTTGTGACCTTGTCCATTGAGGTTGACCCACATTTAAAAACTTCAACCTCGACCATAAGTTTTTGATGGGAATTTAAATCATAGGTCTTAAATATTTCACATGTGCATACCTTTTCATAAGCCCTGTCCCTTGGAAACAAAACACAAGTTTGGACCTTTTGACCTTTTCTTGGAGTTAATCTTTCATATTTAGAATGTTGATAATATATGAGATATATTATTAAAACTTAAGAATGGGGGGATGTCTGTAAGCATTTCTTTAAAGACAAACACCCAAAAGCGGGGGACCACAATTCCTTGAATTTGATTTCTTATTTTTTAGTGAATTTGATTTTGATGAATTTCTCCTGTACAATGCAAATAGAAAAAAGAAGTCAAATTTTTGCTAACTTTCATGCTGAAAGAAATACTCTGATTTTGAAAATTTGGATTCGAAAAGTGCTAATTTGGGCACATGTGCAATTCTGAATAATATAACTATTTTCTCCCTTTTTCTTATATAAAGGTGCCCTATGTTACGCCGAGTTGGGAAGTATGATCCAGAGCTCGGGCGGTGAGCATGCGTACTTCATGTATGCTTACGCAAAGTACGGGAAAATGATGGGACCGATTCCCGCCTTTCTTTACGACTGGGTAATGCAACAATATTTGTAAAAGTGTGCAAATGCAATGTTCAACAAAGTCTATTCTTAAGTCTATATCTTATTCTTAAAGTTTCATTTATCTGTTCTCACAATATGGTTCTTTACACGATCTACTGAAATTTACATCATTGGCATAAATGAAAAAAAAAGAAAGTTATTCCATACAGATATAAAATCTTATCATATATTGTTTTTAAGCCGACTTGCAGCATATATATTCTTCAATTTCGATCTTTAATTTCACAAATCTACTTTGAGATAGAACAAAACTGAAAGTGGAACCAGTAAATAGCTCATACTTTTCCGGTACGCTTATCATTTTCTAGATATTTGGTACAAATTTTAAGACGATTTAAGAATGCTATAACCATTTTGCTATCACATACATGTAGATATGTGAATTAAATGTTTCAATTTCTCATCATTCTTAGGTAAACTTGATAGTGATAATTCCAGGTAGGCCTGTTCATCATGCGCCCGACCATGTTTTCCATCATGACTTTGTCTGCAGGGATATACGCTGCTAAACCTTTCTATTTGGACTGTGATCCGCCGGACTCAGTTGTCAAACTCATAACTGTTCTAGCAATGTGTAAGTCAGCAGTGTATCATTGTCCGGAAACTGTTACTTTTATATTAAATTACTTTTATATTAAAATAAAAACTGTGTTTGTGAAACACAAGTGGGCATCTCTGTCAGTTAAACACAATTTTCTGTTAAGCAGGTCAAACTCGATGGACAAGAGTAAATGCTAAGATTTTTCAAAAGTAGGTTAAAGGTAAAGGTAAGAGAGGTCAAAACTGTTGGTATCAACGTAAAGATCTTTACACATGTGAAATATGAAGTTTTTCGGATAAACAGACAGCCAGACAGACAAAGATACAAACAAACAAACAAACAGACATACGATAAACTATATGCACCTGAATCTAATTAACACGACCAGAAAACTATTCACTCTGAGTTTCTTTTGTTATGCCAGAGGCTTAATCGACAAAAATTCCTACCCAAAACATTCCCTAAAGTATTTTGTACATGGATCATAAGAGAGGACTATGCGTTGTAAATGTTCAAAGATGATAAACATAATGATTATAACAAAGTTGGACAGAAACTAAGTATTATTTATTAAATTCCGATCTCAATATAATGATTTTTTTCTTTTAAAGTGACCATCGCCTTTATCAATGGCTATAGTGTCAAGTTGGCCACCAACCTTCAAATTGTTTGTACTGTATCCAAACTCCTCACAATATTGATTATCACTGTCGGTGGTATTTACAAAATTGTAGCAGGTAGGTACATGTAGTTTGTTGTTTACACAAAGATGTAATAAACCATAAAGAAACACCTATTAGTTATTTTATCTCAAAGTCGAGAAGGCAAGGCAAAATCATCAGCTTTGCCATCGGAACGGTTGCGAACCACGGAATGAATAACATTCCGAAGTGAGACAAAGTACCCGGGGAGAGTCAGTTTTTCCTGATTGCATGCAACACCCATCGCAACAGCTCCATGAAAACTTGTCAAATTCGGTGATTGTCTCGATGTACATATTAATGTACATATCAGGTAAATTAATATTTCTTGTTTGGTGATGATGACAGCCATTCAATCGTAATCCAGAATGTCACTGATCATTCTGGAAAGGGGGATCTGATATGCTTTTATCATATCCCCGTAGCGACCGAAAAAACTTCCTCAATGATGATTTCAGCCGTTATGTAATACCCTGATCAAGCACCTGTAGCTAAAGTTCTTCCAAGCCGTTCGGCATATAAGCATTACATATGGCAACTACAAATTTTGTTTTAAATCAGTATGTCCATCTATTGAAAGTTTATTTTTCTTTTTTAATTGTTTATTTATGCTATTAAATAATATTTATTTAGTTATCAAAGAAACTGCTGTATAATTACATGTGTGTACCATAATGTCTACAATATGAAAAGTTGTTGCTATACATTCGTGTTTTGACTTCGACTCTTGATGGAATAAATTCTCTCCATGTCAAAACAGATAACACAGAGACAATAAAAGAAGGATTTGAGTCCACACAGAGTAATCCTGCCCATGTTGCTGTGGCCTTCTATAACGGTCTATGGGCGTATGATACTTGGTAAGTTAAATATCCAAAATATCAAATTTACTTAAAGCGGATCCCACATTTTTGAAATTGAATTGAAACTATCAATCACATGTATGAGTATTTTACCGTCGGGAAACCTAATAATGTCAAATGCCAGCTATTCCCTACATTCTCTTTAGTTTCTTGTTCTTGGTTCAGTCAATAAGTGTCCTCTAATATCGTTTGTAGGAATAATTTGAATTTTGTCACGGAGGAGATGGTCAATCCATCAAGGTAAGTACATTTAGGTTAAGTGATATTATATCAAGGTCTTGTGACTTTGAATTGAGGTCATGTGACCTGATGAAAATATATCAAATTTGGATCATGCAATTATATATGGAGGCAAAATGCTTCAATTTTCATTGCTTTTTTTTTTCTTTTTTGGAGACGTCAACTTCAATATGGTTCAGCTCTACATTGTAACGTCTTAACCATAAATCTCTTTTATTACGGTTGTCCTCCACATGTTTATGGTGTTCTTGTCCTGTTTGACAGTTGTCCGTATCTCCGTTTGGAAGTTAAAGTTTAACGTGCTTTTGATCATGCATGAAATGTGATAAATATAACAGTAACTTGTATTTTAGATATTGTTTTCATTTTTGTGTGAATATCGACGGCGGATGCGGCTAGCCAAAGAGGGGATGCTTACTCCTCACGAGCAACTGGTCCAACCTCTGGCTTGCTGGGGGTCCTTGATGCGACATTTGGTACTCTTTATTGTGAGTGTTGTTGAGATTAGTGTCAGGATCTTCTTTAACTCATTCGTTTAGGATATTTTCCTTATAATTCCTTACTCATTTTCAGAAACCTACCCCTTGCCATTATGATTGGTATACCACTAGTTACCGTGTGTTATGTACTTGCCAATATAGGATATTTTGGTGTTATGACTAGAACAGAAATCCTTGTATCTCATGCCGTAGCGGTGGTATGTATTTTTGGGTATGTTGCGAACAATACCCTGTACATATATAGAGAATAAGTGTCTTAATTTGTGTTTTGTTACGGGTATGCAAAAAACAGCAAGTGAATTTATCGTACATGTAATGCGCGTTATCTTGTTTGATATTCAAGTCAATGTTCGAACACTCTATTCTGTGCTTATCTGACTGACAAACATCGTTTTGTTTCACACTTGAAGTGACAATGTCCTGGGTGTGAAGGCCTGGATCATTTCGATTTAATTCTTGTGAAGACTTTTTACTCGTTTGACATTCAAACAAATATTCAAACACTTGACTCTGTTCTGATCTGTCGACTATAGTTTGGTTTAGACACAAAGTGACAATGCATTAGGTATGATGGTGTGGATCATTTCGATGTACTTTTACTATATTATTTGAGGTTCAAGAGTTTTTTTCGAACACACAGAATTCTGGTCTAATCTGACGAACATTGTTTGGTTTCAGACATAGAGAGACAATGTGCTAAGTGTGATGGTCGGGGTCATTTAGATTTACTTCTTGTTAAAATTTTAACTATATTGTTTGATTGTTAAACGTCTTTAAATTCAATAGCATCATTTAAAACCTGATAAATTTACAGCATGGACCAGACATGCACGTTTCGGGTACTAAACCCTCGTCAGTGATCCTCAGTCTAAACAATGTAATACGACCAAAAAGTATGAAACTTATTATGTCTTAAAATGTACCAAAAGACGAAGCAGAATGGGTGGGATGTCAAGTAATTATTCGAACATTCTATTCTGTGCTAATCTTACGAATATAATTTGCTTTAACACATGAGCTAACGATGTACTAGGTGTGCTGGCATGGCTAATTTCCATTTACTTCTTGTTGAGGGTTTTGGCTAGCTTGTTTGATATTCAAGCAAACGATCTATTTTGTGCTGATCTGACGAACATTGTTTGGTTTCAGACATGGGGTGATCATGTACTTGGTGTGATGGCCTGGATTATGCCAGTAATGGTGTTCATTTCCTGTTTCGGTGCGGCTAATGGATGTCTCTTTGCTTCCGGAAGGTACAGGAAAAAAGAAAATCTTTAAACAAAATTTTTTAATATATACCTTGAAGAGAAAAGAAATCTAAAGTATAAGGGTTAGAATATTAATCATACTTTGCAAAAGTAGTGTTTTGAAGATATTGTTTGCTCGGTTCTCTGTTGTCTTTATAGAGGTCTTTTAAAATGACTTAGATTGGTGATAATAATTATCAAAGAAGTACCTCAGTTATTCAGTCTTACAATTGTTACAATTACAGATTGTGTTATGCGGCGGCCAGAGAGGGTCATTTTCCTAAGATGTTTTCCTTTATTAGTATAAAAAGAGTAACTCCTTTACCTTCAATAGCGTTAATGGTAAGAGAGACTATATCAAATATTGCTATATATGGTCCTTAAAAATTAAGTTCAGGTTGAAACAAATATAGAATGAGCATTGCATTTCATGGAAATCTAAGAAAACTAGAATCGAATCATCTCAGAATAATATACAACATGTATTCTTAACATATAACAGAATTTGTAAAATATACAGTTTTGGATAAAGAATTCGAGACAAATTTTTCAATTCCTCTACATGTTTTCCGTCAATAACAAAATTGAATGTAACCTGATGTTCCATCTTTCACACAGGCTTTTGTAGGGATTTTGCTGGTGCTTCCCGGTGACCTTAGCACGCTTATAGACATGTACAGTTTTGTTGCCTGGATAGTATATGGATCGGCAGCGCTTACAGTCCTCGTTCTACGGCGTACAGAGCCTGATTTAAAACGAGATTACAGAGTGAGTACCATTTATGTTAATAATAAACTTAAGCCATTGGTAGTAGCACACTCTTTGCTTATTTAATCTCATTCGTATTTATCAAAGAGCAATTGGTCAATATTAAAATATACTTTTGTCTTGTAAAATTTCAATGTACCATATGCACATTTCAAGAAGTCGTGTTTCACCATTTATGCTCATGGCCGAAAAGAGGAAATGCATATGAAATTATGAAGAGCAAACGTTTAAACTTGACTTAAAATCAGTCAAATTTCTGTCTTTGACAAAATTATAATTCCTTTATCATACTTTATCTAATAAATATTCTATTTTACAGGTGCCTTTACCAATTCCAGTTTTGGTCGTTTTGACCTCGTTATACTTAGTACTGGCTCCAATTATTCAGGAAGCCAAAGTTCAGTACGTTTATGCTGTGATATTTATACTGTGTGGTCTGGTTGTTTATTTCCCCTTAGTCTACGCCAAGTCTTTCGAAAAGCAGCTGACTCCTGTGCTTGGTGAGTACACTATAATGTTAATTCCGTCTTTTTGATTTGACGAGCCTATGTTCTATTTGTGCAGGTATCTGACGTAAAAGCCTTGTGATGTCACTAAATTCCTTCTGAATGTGTCATATTTGTATCACTGTTTCCCTTAGTTACATGCTGATTTCTATCGAATTCGATGACTTCATAATACATTGACGTCAAATACCTGCACAAATGGGAAGTAACTCTGTACTTCGAAAAGACCGAACTAGAGAGTGAATATCAAACACAAAAACAACATCAGAATCAAAAGATAATAATCAATGGGCATACAAATATTTAACGTCTTCAAATTCATTAGCATCATTTTAGAGCAGATAAATTTACAGCATGGGCCAGACATGCACGTTTCGGATAATAAAACCCTCGTCAGTGATCCTCAATCTAAACAATGTAATATGACCAAAATCTGTGAAAATTGTGAAAATTATGTCCTAAATATACTGAAAGACGTAGCAAAATGACTGGGATATGATGCTATAGGACCCAGATTTCAGAAATTTGAGAAAATCTTGGAAACAGAAATTTTCAAATGCGTTTGAAGAAACGACCAACCGAGATTGATCAAACTTGGCTACATGTGCCCTCGGGGACTCTTGGTCCACCAAACTACATGAAATACAAAAAGAACAGAAAAGAAAAAAGGTTAAATTGAATCTCCCGTGGAGATGAGATTAGGTCCAAAGAAGAGTAAGCATCTCCTGCTTGCAAACAACACCCGATATTAAAACAAAAGTATAAATTGTATTTGAAGTATCAATTTCCTTAAATTTGATTTTTCTTCTGAATGTGGTAAAAAATTATTTGAATCACCGATATATTAACACTTATAAGAGCAAGTTTCATTTATCAACAAGTGAAAAGTACGAATATATCTTATATTTTCTATCATTATGTTTTTTGTCATTGATGACATTTATTTTCAAATTTAAGAATGGTGCACGATGTTATTACAGAAAGCAGTTTTAGTTGTTCCAAGTCAGAGAGACTGATATACTGGTATAAAATAACTTGAAACATACATTCACAGATACCAGGTGTCATTGTTCAAAGACTTAGAAACTAACAAAATAACTTGAAATAATATTATGTGTGCATAGTAAATGCTTATACATTTTGTACATTATGGAAATAATAAGATTTCGTAAAATTTTAAACAGCTGGCTATATGCATCTATATTTTATTTGCCTTGTGTCTATTTTTTTTTATATTTCCTTGATAAATTTTGTTATGTTTTGATAAAAAAGATATTGTATATTGTGATTCTAATTTAATCCTAATGTAATGATTATAATTAATTTGGATTTGATATATACATGCCATTCTTATGAGCTAAAGAAGATCCTGACAAAAATCTCAACAGCACTCACAATAGAGCACCAGAATGAGCATCGACGGACCCCTAGCGAGCTAGAGGTGGACCAGGTGCCCGGGAGGAGTAAGCATCCCCTGTTGGCTAGCCGCATCCGCCTTCGATGTTCATGCACGAAAATGTATAACAATATATAAAATGCATGCACTGTCTTATTTTATGTCTATATAGAAAGTGTTTTTCATGTTGATGTTCTTGGTAAGTAAGTAAATCCATATTCTTTGTAGAACATGCATTTTAAGCACATAACAATGCAATGATTATTTCTGAATGCAAAATAAATATAGTTTAAAAACATGATTGTTATGCATACAAGAAACACAATTTCCATACATTCGTTCTTTCTTGTATACTTCTAATAAATGACCGTCACAACAACCTACGTTTAACAAACTTGCAAACCATTGTACCATAAACTGTCAAAGATAATACAAAATCGAGCGAATTTGAAAAAAAATATGCATATAATCATACATTTGTGGCTATTGCGAAATCCATATTAGAAAATTGTGTGAGCAGAAATGACCTCTTAAAAGACAGTGGGAGCATATGCACAATAGAATAAGCATCTACTTACTGCATACTTCAATTGTGCGTTCTTCTAGACTGGGACTGTGAACACGCAATCTGGATTATCACACTTTTTTACTAGCGTCGCAGGTGGCCATACTACACAAATGTAAGTCGGCACCGATTGTCCATGGCCTCGATAGTTATGTATTCTTTAGTATTTTGTGTTTTAGTGTTATGCTTGGTGTTCATTGTCCCTTTGCGTCTCTTGCTGTGCTTGTCTGTTCTGCGGTTTCGGTAGTTTGGTGTCGGAATTGACACTTCCACTTCCGATTGCGGGAAAAAATGTAAAATTTCGTGACGTCACGGTGCTTTTACCTCGGACAAACAAGCTTCTAACCTCGGTCAAACATCGAAATTGCATTGTTATGTCATGGAATTTCTCAAATGTTTCCCGCGTTCGGAAGGGTCAGTTGCAGGCTAGTCATGATGGAGACTGCTTAGAGAAATGCGAACAACGGTCCATTGAAGATGGTTTGCGTATCATGACGTCATAGCCCAAATAAATTATCAATAAATGATATTGAATTAAATGTTTGCTTGGTATGGTTTACAAAAAATCATAAATATTTCCACTTTTATTTTTGGTCACAAGGGGTTTTGCGAATTTTGGGGTAAAATATAACATGTTTACCAACATACATTAAGATATGCCCGGTTCAATAGATATTACATCCACTCAATACAAAATGCGGTACATTTGAATAATGATATTTATGCGCATTGAAGTTTCAATTCTTTGAATATTACAGAGTACCATCATGGCATATAGTTCACCGAGAAATTACGATATGAGATGAATAACTAAACGTTTCCTAAGACAATGTCACTGGTGTAAAGCAGATGCACGTACTATCGGGTACTTACATCCCGTCATGGCGACAGGTGATGTCGATTTGTATGTTTACATCTTAATAATTTACACAGTTCGTGTTGGATTTGTGCAATCAACTTGAAGATTGTCGCCATGACGGGATGCAGGTACCCGATGGTACGTGCATCTGATTTACACCAGTAAATATGCTTCCTTATTAGCACTGTCAAGCAAGTGTTTTTCATTTATCTGGTGCCATCTACCGTGCATTTCATTTTCCCAATTCATACTATGTATGCAAACCATATTTGATTCCCATCGGAGCTGTTGGTAAGAGGGATTTGTAGACTTTAGAACGTTGTGTCGTATTTTAATGCAAATAAGTTGTACCCACATGCGTATAACGATGTCCAAATCAATTTAAAAGGTGTTAATAGTGAATAGATTCGAATACAGTGAATGTAGTTTAATGTCAAATAAAATAAAAATGAAATCCAATAATTTTAAGCAATATGTATACACATTCTTCAAAATATCAAACAAAGCAAAGATAGGGGAAAATATTACCCCCTAAATAACTGATAGGCCAAGTGTATGAAATAATGTAGATGCATTAACCTTTTTTGTCCTTTGAGCGTTCTTGTTTATTCCTCCCATTCCATTTTTTCTGTTTAGTGTCCACAAGTTGGTAGATTTTCAGCCCAAAGTTATCAAACAAAACGAAATTAAAGTGATAAAATCTTTCGCAAATTTAATTTATTTAATGTTTTATGAAATAAGTTAAAGCAAAATTGTTTAATTTTCTATGTTTCATGTATAAATGTAACAGTACTGCAGTAATTCAAGACAATCCATAATACATCAATCTTATGTTGACTAAAATCTGTTGATAATCAAATCATTTAATTTTATTGTCATTTTCAAGAAACGAAGATTCTGATTGGCGGGGAAATTCTGTTAATATTTTGATCAACATAATTTTTCACGGAAGACTATTTTTAGAACCGGGGTTCCCTCAAACACGAATGAACTCGTTGCTGAAAATACAATTTGTTTGATGTTTGCTTATCATTTCAAGGGTGCCGTTTCTTTTCTATATACTAAAGAATTAACTGCGCGTGTAAAATTTGTTCAAACTGGTCCTCATTCCAAATATATAGAGAAACGATGGTTTGCTGTTGAAAGAATGGCGGCTGTCATAACTTGTTTTGGCAGACGTATCACTGCGAAACCCTCCGAACGAAATATAGTGCGGTGATTGATTGTTTATAGATCCAAAGAACATTCTGTTTTCCATAATAATGTCGAAGGGTTCCAACTAAGTAGATGATAATTAAATGATAAGAAATGAATCTTATATTTTTTCTACGCGCATTGATGCAATCTGTCCAATTTTTCGGGTGATACCTGCATCAACACAAAAAAATATATATAATTCATTTCTTAAATGAAAAAAGTTTCTGTCAGATTTTGCATAGTCACATATTATGGAATGAATTAATGCAATTTTGTTTTTCTCCCTGACTGACTAGTAGCTGAGACGCAAAACAGTACAAAAAATGACCCCATAATGTAAAAAAATCAACCATTCAATGAACTTTTAATTTTGGCGCATTTTAGATTATATTACTCACTCAGAATTCTGGAAGGATTGAAAGACGGTTTAAATGACAAAAAAGATACACGAAGTGATTTGCTTTGCAGGGTTTATTTCAATAGCTTCACACCCATGATTCTTATTTTACATGTACGAAATATCAAATTGCACATAAATCACCCCTGAGAAGGACAGAAAATAAGGTGTTGAATATATGGTACAGCAGGGGTGTCAACATAATATACTTTCATTGTCCTTAATCCTATTATCATGGGAATACTGAATCGTCGCTGGAGGCCTTCATGTCGTGATGTATGCAAATTATCCGAAGCGAAATGAACGAGATCGTAAACAGAATATGAAGGTGCAAATGTACTTAATGTTTGTTTCTTTTCTGCATTTCAATATTAACTCGAGGCATGTAAATCAAATATATGCGTTATTCAATAAAGGTAAAACATGAGAAATACAGCTAACTTGCAGCCGAGGAGGTCATGAGAATAGCTGCATTTAGATATCGAATCACGTACTCTAAAATGAAAAGTTTATGAAAATTTACAAAATATTTGAAAGTACTTATTCAAGAATGAATTGTTGCCTTGACACGTCATATAGTTCAAATCTGCCGTGGAGGTATAAATCTCAAGATACCCCTCTCATTATTTTCTATTTGCTTGTTCTAAGATTAAAGTCTATTAATTTAAATGCTAAATCGCACTAGCGAAATCGAATTAAGCAGATGATATTCGATAGTTGTTTATAAAGATAGAAGTTTAACGTACGTTATCGGAATTTAGATGCGTTCATTGTCCTTTATACCATCTCTGTAGCTTCTTGTAAACTTTACTTATCATTATGTTACAAAATGGGAAGAGTAGTTATATGATATGAAATAGAATCTTTACATTATTTTATTTCAATTTGAAAAGACTGAGTTTTGTTGGCTTAATGATGTTTGAAGTTTACCAATTCATGTGGGTTTCATGCTGTAAGAATGATGATTTAAAAAGTACTAGTGCCAGAGCTTCATCCAGTGCACTTTTTCACTTTCAAAAGTAACACTATGAGAGTACCCACACGCACCTTCTAAAAGAAACGATCGAGGGGATCTCGAAGGTCTCGAAGAAGGATGCTGTTCTAGCTACTTCGAGGAGGGTTGGATAATGATTTTTATGCCCCCCTTCGAAGAAGAGGGGACATATAGGTTTGCCGCTGTCGGTCTGTCGGTCGGTCTGTCGGTCGGTCTGTCGGTCTGTCGGTTGGTCCGCGACATCAGTTTCCGTTCAATATCTCTGGAATGGATTCACATATTGAAATGAAATTTTGTATGCAGACACATCAAACAAAAATCTAGGTCAAGTTCATATTTGGGTCCGATCAAAAAAATTTTGACAGAGTTATGCCCCTTGCATTTCGAAAAAAAAACAAAATTTCAGGGTTTCCGTTCAATATCTCTTGAATGGAGCTACATATTGAAATGAAATTTTGTACACAGACACATCAAATGAAAATCTAGGTCAAGTTCATATGTGGGTCCGATCAAAACAAATTTGACAGAGTTATGCCCCCTGCATTTCGAAAAATACCAAAATTTCAGGGTTTCCGTTCAATATCTCTTGAATGGAGTTACATATTGAAATGAAATTTTGTATACAGACACATCAAATGAAAATCTAGGTCAAGTTCGTATTAAGGTCCGATCGAAAAAAATTGACAGAGTTATGCCCCTTGCACTTCGAAAAATACCAAAATTTCAGGGTTTCTGTTCAATATCTCTTGAATGGAGTTACATATTGAAATGAAATTTTGTATACAGACACATCAAACAAAAATCTAGGTCAACTTTATATTTGGGTCCGATTAAAAAAAATTTGACAGAGTTATGCCCCTTGCATTTCGAAAAATACCAAAATTTCAGGGTTTCCGTTCAATATCTCTTGAATGGAGTTAAATATTGAAATGAAATTTTGTATACAGACACATCAAACAAAAATCTAGGTCAAGTTCATATTTGGGTCCGCTCAAAAAAAATTTGACAGAGTTATGCCCCTTGCATTTCGAAAAATACCAAAATTTCAGGGTTTCCGTTCAATATCTCTTGAATGGAGTTACATATTGAAATGAAATTTTGTATACAGACACATCAAATGAAAATCCAGTTCAAGTTCGTATTAAGGTCCGATCGAAAAAAATTTGACAGAGTTATGCCCCTTGCATTTCGAAAAATACCAAAATTTCAGGGTTTCTGTTCAATATCTCTTGAGTGGAGTTACATATTGAAATGAAATTTTGTATACAGACACATCAAATGAAAATCTAGGTCAAGTGTATATTTGGGTCCAATCAACAAAATTTTGACAGAGTTATGCCCCTTGCACTTCGAAAAAAAACCAAATTTTCAGGGTTTCCGTTCAATATCTCTTGAGTGGAGTTACATATTGAAATGAAATTTTGTATACGGATACATCAAATGACAATCTTTCACTCTCGGCATGACAAAGATGAAATGTTACATAGAGGAGGTGAATCAGCAACAATGTACTGTTTGGTGAACAATGTAAATATCAATCAGAGATCGTTTTACGATTACGCTCTACTTTCACTTTCGACACCAGCAAAGATCCCAATGAGTCAGAGGAATTCCCGGCTAAAGAATACGACCAATGCTTATTTGACAATTGCACCCACTATTTCTAAGAGAGAGAATGATATCTTAGCTATTTGTCTCATGATATGTGGTGACATACAGGTCAACCCAGGCCCTGCAGCTACAAAACAGAGAAGGGTTAAAAATCCATGTACGGAATGTGAGAAAGGGGTTATAGCACGCAGTAAAGCTGTTACATGTGACAATTGCTTACTTTGGACACACATCCGATGTACGGGTTATATAACGAATGCACAATACGAGCAGTATATGCAAGCTGAGTCATGCAATAGGTCATTCGAATTTCTTTGTCGCAAATGTACTCTGAAAACTTTGCCTTTTCTGGAGGTATATAACGAACCAGTTGATGAAGAACTCGTAAGTAATTCTGAAGATCCAGTTTCAATGCATGACATTCCATCACAAGCAAATGCCAGTAAATTTGAATGTTTTTCCAGAAAAGGGATGCATTTCATACATTTGAATGTTCGTTCCCTTCTACCTAAGATAGCGGAAATTCGACTTTTAGCTGAGAAAACTAATGCAGCAGTAATAGCTATAACTGAATCTTGGCTGGACGAAACTGTTACAGATGGTGAGATTATGATAAATGGATACAGTATTCTCCGCAAAGATCGCAATAGAAATGGAGGAGGAGTATGTATGTTTGTTAAAAACTGCTATGCTTTCTGTATTCGTAATGATGTTTCGACCGATGATGATGAAACTCTATGGGCTGAAATTCATTTACCGAAAACGAAACCTATCATTGTTGGGGTATGCTATAGACCTCCGAATCAGTCAAAATTTACAACGATACTCGAGGAAAGTCTATCTAAATTGAGAACAGACTGTGAAATTATCATTTTGGGTGATATGAATATCTGTTTCAACAAAGTCAACCATCTGTCATCAGAGTACAGGGATGTATTAAGGATGTTTAACTTGGATCAAACTATTGATGAACCTACGAGATTGGCTAACAACACATTTTCTGTTATTGATCATATCTTATGTAACTGTAAAGAAAAAATTTATCAAAGTGGTGTCATTTCTATAGGTCTCAGTGATCATTTACTTACTTTTTGCTCTAGAAAAATATCTAGAGGACACTTCAAAACGTATAATAACATTCGAATAAGATCTATGGAAAACTATGTCGTAGAAGAATTCGTCGAGAAACTGAAAAATGTTGATTGGTTATCTCAGATAGATGTTTCATGTGTGAACAAATCTTGGCAATGTTTTAAAGAAAATTTTATGTCGATCTTGGATAGTGTTGCTCCAATAAAGGAAATAAGACTTAAATGAAGAACTGAAGAATGGATGTCAACAGAAATTATAGAACTGATAAAAGAGAGAGATAAATACTTATATAAATTTAGAAAACATGGCATAGATACTGATTACAAAAGTTTTTGTAAATTGAGAAATAAAGTGCAAAGAGAAATAAAAGTAGCAAAATCAAATTACTTCTCTAGTAAAATTGAAGAAAACAAAAATAAGCCAAAGAAATTGTGGCAACAACTAAAGAACCTAGGGTACAAAAGTAAAAATGATGGAGCAAAAGTAGTATTGAAAATACAAGATGAAATATGCCACGATCCTAAAGGCATAGCAGACCATTTCAATGATTTCTTTACAAATGTGGCTGCAAAACTTGTGAATATTCTTCCAAGGGGCAAAAATCTGTTTACTGTAGATAGTCAAATTTTTAAAGAATTTTATCAGAAAAGAAACAAAAACAACATCAAAATGAACTTAAAACCTGTAAGTGAAGAATTTGTTTTTAAAGAACTACTGAAGCTAAACCCTAGTAAAAGCACAGGGTTAGATGAGATTCCATCCAGGTTCATAAGAGATGGAGCATGTGTTTTAAAATTACCCATCACTGCTATTATTAACCAATCAATAGAGAGTGGTGTGGTACCAGATGACATGAAGGTAGCACGAGTTAAGCCACTTTTCAAGAAAGACAGCGCACTGGAAGTTGGAAATTATCGTCAAGTAAGCATTTTGAGTATTGTGTCAAAGGTCCTAGAACGTAGTATTTACACACAGCTTGCTGAATTTTTGAACGGTAACAGTCTCCTATATGAGTTACAATCTGGATTCCGAAGTCGGTATTCCACAGATACCTGTTTGATCCACCTCCTAGATCACATCATGGACAACAGTTCTAAAGGCTTATTCACCGGTATGGTAATGTTAGATCTACAAAAAGCCTTCGACACAGTCAATCATGAGATACTGTGTAGTAAACTCCCATGTATGGGTGTAGAATCCACCCAATGGTTCAGGTCATATCTCTCCGAGAGAAAGCAATTTGTTTGCATTGATAAAGTTTCATCAAAACCCGGCAAGGTCACTTGTGGAGTGCCTCAAGGCAGTATCTTAGGTCCCCTGTTGTTTCTCGTCTATGTAAATGACATGATCATGAGCATAGACGATGATTGTAAATTAATTCTATATGCTGATGACAGTGCCATCCTGTTTGCCCATAAAGATCCAGGGGTTATTTCTATGAAACTTGGCAAGGTACTTGAACAATGCTCTAACTGGCTTGTTGACAATAAATTATCCCTCCATTTAGGTAAAACAGAATGTATGCTGTTAGAGGTTTAGCCGTTAAGACGTATCGCATCAAAATGAGTATACACTTACGTATCTGTGTGTAAAAATCAAACGAAAATGGAGCGAAATTTCTGGACAATAAATTGTAAAGAATGCTGAGGAACTCTAATCTTTAAAAGAAATATACATAATCGTAACTACATGTATATGTAAAATTAATCATTATTATCAAAGAGCTTGAAGTCTGTTCAAGTTTAATACATTTGTAATCGGAATGGTCATTATGTAAGTAAAACCCCGACAGTTTCAGTTTACAAACTAGACTATAGTCTTTCTCTCTCTCACCAGACATATTTTCTCGAATTTTTCGTATGGGAAGGGGTTAACTTGCAAAAGAAAAACAAGAAAAAGAAGTGAGGGTTCTGGGGACTGCCTAGACCTTCAGCGGTCGCAAGGTGGATCAACCATGATAGGCGGTTCGGGGGGGGGGGGGGGGTATATGACCGTACTTACTCTTAAATCTATGCCCATAGAGAAAATTGCTATTTGAATATCAAACTATCAAACAGTAATATGATTGTTTTCTTAATTTGGTTTGAAAAAGCAGTGGTCGGGTATATATATGTATATATATATTTTTAGATATTCAAGAAACTTACTTCTTACTTACCATCGAGGGGGGGGGGGGTCACTCGTGTAGTTGACGGCGCACATCCCAATAAATTAGTTTTTTTTTTAACTTTTAAATGAACTCTGATTCATTAAAAGAACTGATGTTGTAAATATAAACATGAAATAAGACTTCAAGCCTATCTATCATCAATTAGATTCAATTTTTAATTGTCTCTCTAAAACTTTAAAGTCGTTTATTATCGACATGTTTCTCTTTCCTCAGTCAAGTTATAAACTGTATATTAACGAACGAACGCAATTATGACAAAATGAATGCAACATATATTTCTTTTCCATATTGAAAACGATACGTATATGATACGTATATGTCCACTGGATACGGCGCGGGAAAAAACTCGTGCAAAGTGTGACATATACATGTATATATATATGATGGTTAGACGACATGTTTACAGAGCGTAACCATCCATGCGAGTGTTCGATTAACAAAAGATTACTGAAGCGCATCACAGTATTATCTCCTGAATCGTAGTCAATCAAAACAGTCTTTGATCGACAAATTTTATTTTAAAAAAAGAGAGGACGATCTCTATACACAAGAACGAAAATTAAAATTTATCTATAATTTGACAATAAATCTATCAATCTGATATTTTTTAGGAAGGCTTGAATTTACCTTTTATATAATTTTGCTCTAAATACTAATGAAAAAATGCCAACAGTCTGACAGATCGATATCGCTATTTACTGAATTCCTCTAAACATGCATTTCTGACTCCACAGAATTTTTATTTCCTTATATTCAGTAAAAACATTTGATTTTGAAGAAGCAGGAAAGAAGATTACAGGCAGGAAGTTTGCAAAAAAAAGGAGAGAAAAAGTTTCGGCGCTAATAAGAGTAACGAAAATAAGTCCGAACCAGAATATAAGAATATAAACAGCTCCGGTCAAAATGATAAGAAAATAATAATCCAACCCCCCCCCTCCAAAAAAAAAAAACAAAAAGCAAACAAACAAACAACCCCCCCCCCAAAAAAAAAAACCCAAAAACAAAATAAAACAAAAGCAAACTAACAAAACAAACCGGCTTTAAAATGATCAAACATTTCAGGCTACTAAAAATGAAGTTTCATTGGGGTACGAACACTTTTGATTCGGGAGGGGTAGGGATGGTTTATTTACGGTGTCCCTGAAAATAAATTATTCTTACAAAATTTTATAATGCAAAATTTTTCGTTTCATGTGAAAGTTTACATTCTCATTTCTAAAGATTTAAATTTTCAGGCGAATTACGAAACGTAATTTTTAATTTGGTGTGCGCAGCTCTAATTCATTCCACTAGCGCCACCTGCAATGTATTGCGTTTTCACAATAGAGGTGTAATTTTGCAAATTCGGCAATGTTTTGGTCGTTACAGCATATTTTCAAATAAAACTTTTTATATCTCCTTTTTTCCAATATAATTTGTGTATGCAAAAACGTCCACATCGTTTTCGCAAAATTGGGGGGGGGGGGGGGGGGGGGGGAATCGAGAAAAAAAAAATTTTGCTCTGAATTTTGATGAAAAAAAATTAATTTGCTTATGGTAAGTTAGAAAAAAATAATCTTGCTCTTACATGTATTCTGAATTTGAAGAATTACAATAAAATTTTGCTTAAAATACTCGCCGCAGTTTTCAATTACGTATACAAAAAATTTCGGTTCTATCAAAAACATATTTCTGTGATGGTGAAGTTCATATTTGAAAATATCAAAAGAAAGCACATTAATGAAAAAAGGGCTTCTTTAGAGGCTCAAATATATTATCAATACAATATATTACTATTGATAGATGCATGTAGCATCATTTTGTATACAAGCTTTGAAGGAGAACTCCATTTTTTCACCAATTTACAATTCTAGATTCGAAAATTTGCCTAAAAGACCATCCACTCAGACCCACTTACTTGTACCTTATATACATTTTGTTTAATGAGGATTATATTGTATATTCTTTTATTTCGAAGTGAATTAAATTTTTGCATAAAAACAAATTAATACTTTAGAGTTTTAAGTAAGAAATTAAGAATTTCTATTGAAAAAAAAACACAAACAATCTTTATATAATATTGAAAATTACTATAAATGTTAGAAAATATTTTCTTGCTCCTACTTTGCAAGAAAAAAATAATCTTGCTCCGACCCAAAAACCCAAGCCCCCCCCCCCCCCTCCCCGCCATAATATCAAATGGACCATGCCTTACACCGAACCATATGGTTTCCATTTAAATTCAGCTCAAATGCCTTCAAATTGCGTCACATTTTTTTTTTTATTTTATCGGGGGAACCCTCTAACTCCCTTCAATGGGAGGGGGGTAGCATCTTTCCATAACCCCCACTTGGCCTTTCTGATCTCGCAAGTCATCTATCATAAAGTGTCCGTGCCCCGGACAGTTAAAATCTTTCTTTAAACATGCCCTCCAAAAATATTCTGGCTCTGCCTCTGAGTACCCCATGAATTACATAAAATACTATTGAAATAGGAAATATTTCTGTTAATTCGATGAAAAATAATTAAAACTGCAGCAAAATCGGGCATATTTGTAGAGAAAAAATGCTAAATTTGAATGTTTTGTAGGTGGCGCTATGGGAAACAATATAAAGTTTCATGCATCTCGCTGATAATGAAGAAACTTACACAAAAATTTGTCTCGATGGTCAAAAATATTCTAAAAAATATTCTAATTCAATTTATCTGTCAGGGGTTTCTTTTAACACATCGAACACTCCCATATTTTACACAGTGACACATGTGAATAGGCTTCACGCTCTGTGGTCATATCAATTAACTTTATAAAGAGTTCTATTATTTATCTCTTTCATATAAAAATATTTTGGAGTGCGGTGTGGTTTGTTACATATCATATGTGTTGTTAATATCAACATTCTTCACTATTTTATTGTCCGGAAATGTTGCTCCATTGTTGTTTGATTTTTACACACAGATACGTAAGTGTATACTCATTTAGATGCGATACGTCTTAACGGCTAAACCTCTGTTTGGTCCCCCTAAAAATTGAACAAGGTCTCGGATTTCTCTATAACTTGTAATGGACATTCGATAAAATCTTCTGATCATGTGAAATACCTTGGTTTAAACATTGATAAATTCCTTAATGGGAAGAACATAGTTCATTCTATTATTCAGAAAGTAAATACCAGATTGAAGTTTCTATACAGACAGGCAAATTTCTTGGGGGTGAGGGACAGGATGACACTGGCATCAGCCCTTATACAGTGCTACTTTGACTATTCATGTTCATCTTGGTATGCAGGATTAAATAAACAGTTGAAACACAAATTACAGGTATGCCAAAACAAAATGGTTCGATTTATTTTAAAATTAGGTCCTAGAGAGAGAATTGATTGTAACATCTTGGAATCATTAAATATGCTAAACATCAGTCAAAGAGTGACACAATTAAGGCTGCATCATGTATTTAACATCCACAATGCGAATTGTCCTAGTTACATGCTAAATGGTTTCACCCTTGTATCTGAACAGAGTAGATATGCCACAAGATCATACAGTTCCAAGAATTATATATTGCCAACAACAATTACTGCAGTCCATGTACTTTTTAGCTCACCTGAGCCATAGGCTCAAGTGAGCTATTGTCATAGTGTTGCGTCTGTCGTCCGTCGTCCGTCGTCGTCGTCGTCGTCGTCCGTCGTCGTCCGTCGTCGTAAACTTTTCACATTTTAAACTTCTTCTCCAGAATGGCTGAAGGGATTTTGATGAAACTTGGTAGGTATGAAGTACTCATGGTCCCCTACAAGTGTTGTTGTTTTTCGTCCGGATCTGTCAACAGGTGGCGCCACCACAGCCAAAAGTAGGTCACGGGGGGTACCCTCCTTTGACAAACTTCTTCTTCAGAACCGAAGCATGTATCGACAAACCGAAAGCATCAGGATGATCTAGAGAGATGTCTTAAGAAGTGTTGTTATTTTTGGTTCCACTTCGAAGTCAAATTTTTGACGCGTTTTTGACGTCTTTTCGGACTTAGTCAGAAATGCACATTTTTGCACTATTTCTTTAAATAACTCAATAAGTGTATGATTTTACACACTCATTTACTACATATTTATCATATTTAACATACTTAATGCTTTAATATGTATTTTATGCATAAATTTTATTTTTTTGATTTTTTATGAATTTTTTTCTTATGTAAAAAGGAAGAGGGGGGGGGTGATTTTCATACATTTTCTGCTTCTTTTTTATAACCACTCTTCAAATTGTCAAAACAATTTGTAGGTATGAGGTACTCATGCATGGTACCCTACAAGTGAAAGAATTTTGTCAAGATATCCACTTTTGGATTTTTAAGGAATATTTTTTTAAGATTGTACATAGGTATAAAGTATGTTTTCCATGCCCAATGGACCCATGGGGAGTGGCTTCAAACCCCGGCGGGACCCCAACAAAATTTTTTTCCCCTTTTTAGCTCACCTGAGCCATAGGTTACAGCTGATAATTCAACAAGTGACACATGCTCCAATGTCTTATTGATTGACCTTTCATGTGATATGATTCAATTATTTAAATTCTTTATACTTGTTTAGAATTTTATTTTTAAAGTCGGGAACAAGCCATTTTTTGCCGTGTAGGATCCAGATCCCAGTTATTTTTCAAGTACTTTCTTACCAAAAATAGGAGAAAAATTCTCAATTCGCACCGGCTTAAACACATTGACACTACTTTTGAATGTTTAGAAATTTTATTTGAATTACATAGAAAAAAATGCCGTAAAGATTAAAAGTACACAACTTTTTTAATATTTTTTCAAAGCCATGCACCTGGTTCTGGACCGGAATTTTTCGAATTTTATGATCTGGATCTGAGGACCTATTTTCACACGTATTCTTCCACACATGTAGATATCTCACACACTTTAAACTATATTCAAAATTTTATTTCATCTATCTAATAAACAATCACGGGAAGACAATTCAAGATAAACATTTTGTGTATTTTACACCAATTGTTGAAAATAATAAGAAAATAATCGGAACTATTTGACAGGACAATGACCTAGATAATGACCTGGACAATGACCTAGATAATGACCTAGCTATGCATATCTGTAGCCTGTACCCGAAGGGGATTCCCCATGTACTAATGTGATACCTTTAGTACTGCGATACATTTCAGGAGATACAGTGCAAACGGAAAAGATTTTTATACTTGGAACACTTTCGTAATGGTTATCATTCATGTACTTGGAACACTTGCATGTACTTGTTATCATATATAAAGTTTGCTCGAATTTCCTCTGTCTTAGACTCTCTTAGATGAAGTAATTTACGGACTGATTTCTTGAAGAAACGTCTAATGAGTAATCTCTTCCTCTGGATTTTGAGAATGCATAGAACATTTAATATCTGAAATTCTTGAAAATGAATAATTCAGTTCAGACTTCCTGAAATCTTCCAATGAAATGTTGGACCACAGAAAGCTGTTACTTTATTAGAGAAAATAAATTATTATTCACAACCTTAAGCCACTGTGTTCGTCATCTTGTATGTATAATATTTCTAAGAGGAACACAGAGGCCTGAGGTTGTGAATAATAAAACATTTTCTCTCATAAAACGACAGGTTCCTGTGTTAAGACATTTGGGAATTTTTATCTGTTCAAATAATAGATACATTATGAGTTTTTATCAGACCAAATAATTTTTTTGTCGGCAAATCCGATGCAACTGATACATTTCATGAACTCTCTCCGCTAACAACTTGTCCGTGTAACAGACCTATGATGAGGTAAAACAATTAGTTAACAGTAAATAACGATGTCGTAGGTCTGCTAGTTGGACAAGCTTAACAATTTCATGGGCCTTTTAATTTGTTTCAAACTGCGAAACCTAGAGAAACCACTTGAGTTGTTGAACAGCGTATGCTGAAATACAACGCTCCTTCTCGCCTGTTGAAATATGCATAGGCAAGAAGCACCGCATTTCAGCATATTTTACTGAAAATTATTTGTTCAAGTGGCTTCACTGGGTCATGAGGTTTGATACAACATACACTGCTTTTTTGGAAAACAAACTGGCCCAATTTCTGCACAACTCACTTGAATTGATAAATATTGGATCAAAATGATTTTAACTGTACGTTTCATGTATTTGAGATGAAATCAATACTATTCAAAAGCATAATTTATAGATTTCAGTGAATAAAGGCAAAACCGAAAAATCTTTGTTTTTTATGCCCCTGGAATAAAAGATTCGGGAGCATATAGTTTTTGGCCTGTCTGTCTGTCAGTTTGTCTGTCTGTTTTCCGAAAAACTTTAACATTGGGCATAACTTTTGAATGGAAGCTGGTGATAGAGGTTTCATATTTCACATGTGTATTCCTTGTGACAATACCTTTCCATTGATACCAAAATTTTTGACCTCATGACCATAACCTTGACCTTTCACGTACTTCTCAAAAACTTAAACATTGGGCATAACTTTTGAATGGTTAGTGATAGGGCTTTCATATTGTACATGTGTATTCCTTGTGACAAAATCTTTCCATTGATACCAATATTACGCTGACCCTGACCTCTCACATACTTAACAGAAAATGGCGTTTATACTAACAAAGATGCCGCTGGGGGCATTCTCGTTTCACAAACACAGGATTTATGATATCTGGCATGCTAGCAATCAATAATGAAAGGTTTTGTGTTCAATTTTAAATAAACTTAATTTATGAAATCATTTCATTGTTTTATTCTTTTTCTGCTGCACATTAATGTGGAATGTTACAATATGATTTTATTTTCGATGTTGCATAATTGAACTATACTAGCTGGGCATATGACGTTGGACCACTTTATCCGTCTTTTCAAATCAGTAAAAAAGTTATAGTTATTGTTTTGAAATGTGACTATTTTTTCTTTTTTGTACTTTTAAAGGTTGTCTGAAAAAAAATAACTTCTCTGCATCCGGCAAAAATCTTTTTAGAAACGTTGTGGGCTAAAATCCTGGTACTGGCACTATCAGTATTCAATGTCAGTATGTCAATTAGAGCGTGCATGGGTATCAGGTGAGCGTTGTGCCCCCTGGGGCTCTTGTTATTACAATGCTATTAAAGACTGGAATGACCTGCCACTAAACATCAAAGAAATATCTGGAAAAGAAAACTTCAAAATATCATTAAAAGAACATCTAAATCTTAAAAGCCGAGAGAGTGAAAATGCAACTTTTATTTATTTTTAAATTATTATATTTAATCTGCCAAATTTTAATTAGTTATTATGACCAAAGTTACAGGGATTTTAAGCCCAATTTTTGTCCTTGCCTAAACCATTTTTGATGTCTGAGCCAAAGTCTTTTATTTATGTTTAGTTTAGTTTTAGTTTAGTTTAGTTTTAGTTTAGTTTTTAGTTTTAGTTTAGTTTGTATCTTTTGAGTTGAATTTTTGTCTGTGTTGATTTTCCTATCAATTATTCTCTTCTTCAAATATTTACTAACCTCAAATATTACATTAATATATTAACATCATATATTTATTTATTTATCTAACTTCTTGATTTTTATTTCTAAGGACCCCATTGGAAATAAGCTTATAAGCTTTCATGGGTTATCCTTGGGTTTAAATCATAGTTATTAAGGTACAATATCTTATTTTAGAGTTTCTGTGATAGTTAAATATATATCTTAAAGCTCCTGTGATAGTTATTTCAGTTTTTATATTTATATAATTACAAGATGAAATCATAACTCTCCAAATTCATAATCTGATTTTCTTGTTTTTTATTACAAATTCCTAATATATATACAAACTACCTCAGTTTTATATTTCATTCATTGTATTTGTAGCAAATATATTGCTCTTTATTCCATTACCATTTTTTGTTTATTTTAAATTTCATTATTTTGTTATGTTTTATTTTGCTGTAATCATGATATATTGCCCTGTTGACTTGGTTTTACCTGAATAAATCATATCATATCATATCATATCATATAATCTAGGTCAGGTTCATATTTGGGTCCAATCAACAAAATTTTGACAGAGTAATGCCCCTTGCACTTCGAAAAATACCAAAATTTCAGGGTTTCCGTTCAATTTCTCTTGATTTGAGTTACATATAGAAATGAAATTTTGTATACAGACACATCAAACAAAAATCTAGGTCAAGTTCATATTTGGGTCCGATCAAAAAAATTTGGACAGAGTTATGCCCCTTGCACTTTGAAAAATACCAAAACTTCAGGGTTTCTGTTCAATATCTCTTGAGTGGAGTTACATATTGAAATGAAATTTTGTATACGGACACATCAAATGAAAATCTACTAGGTCAAGTTCATATTTAGGTCCGATGAACAAAATTTTGACAGAGTTATGCCCCTTGCACTTCGAAAAATACCAAAATTTCAGGGTTTCCGTTCAATATCTCTTGAGTGGAGTTACATATTGAAATGAAATTTTGTATTCAGACACATCAAATAAAAATCTAGGTCAAGTTCATATTTGGGTTCAATCAAAAATTTTTATGCCCCCCTTTGAAGAAGAGGGGACATATTGCTTTGCCGCTGTCTGACTTTCTGTCTGTCGGTCCGTCGGTCGCCCACGACATCAGTTTCCATTCAATACCTCTGGAGTGGATTCACATATTGGAAAGAAATTTTGTGTACAGACATATCAAATGAAAATCTAGGTCAAGTTTATATTAATTACCTTGTAGAAGTTTATTAGAAGAAGAGCTTTAACAAAGCATAAATGCTGTACATACAGGTCCTCCTGACAGTTATACTTCTTTGACTTTTTTATTACACTGTTACTTTATACCCCCATAGGTTGTATCAATGCAAGTATAAAGTTGTGACAGACTTTAATCACAGAAGGGGTAGGGGGGGCATTAATGTTTTACAAACATGACTTTTAACTTGTTAGTCCAGTGTGGGCTATTGGACTTTTCGGGTAAATGTAATGAAGATCCGTTCGACTGGTCAAACTTGGTCTGTTTTGCGTCTGTCAACATCTTTTGGTTTCCGCTCACGTTGGGCTTTTTATACCCCCGCCATATAATGGTGGGGGTATATAGTGATGCACTTGTCCGTCCGTGCGTCCGTGCATGCGTCCGTCCCACCTGTGGTTTTCCGGACATTTAAAGGAAAAGTATTACAGATAATCAATTCATTTCTTGCATATTGCTTTTACACCAAGAAATACAGGTCAAGTTTGAATATGGGTCATGTCCCTCAATTTTGTGCAGAGTTATGCCCCTTGAAACATAGAAAAATTCAAAATTTTGTGGTTTCCGGACATTTAAAGGAAAAGTATTACAGATAATCAATTCATTTCTTGCAAATAGCTTTTACACCAAGAAATACAGGTCAAGTTTGAATATGGGTCATGTCCCTCAATTTTGTGCAGAGTTATGCCCCTTGAAACTTAGAAAAATTCAAAATTTTAGGTTTCCAGACATTTAAAGGAAAACCGTTACAGATAATCAATTCATTTCTTAGACATAACTCTTACACCAAAAAATACAGGTCAAGTTCGAATATGGGTCATGTCCCTCATTTTTGTGCAGAGTTATGCCCCTTGAAACTTAGAAAAATTCAAAATGTTGTTGTTTCCGGACATTTAAAGGAAAACCATTATAGATAATCAATTCATTTCCTGCATATAGCTTTTACACTAACGAACCCAGGTCAAGTTCGAATTTGGGTCATGTCCCTCAATTTTGTGCAGAATTATACCCCTTGAAACATAGAAAAAATCAAAATTTGGTGGTTTCCGGACATTTAAAGGAAAAGTATTACATATAATCAATTCATTTCTTGCAAATAGCTTTTACACCAAGAAATACAGGTCAAGTTCGAATATGGGTCATGTCCCTCAATTTTGTGCAGAGTTATGCCCCTTGAAACTTAGAAAAATTCAAAATTTGGTGGTTTCCAGACATTTAAAGGAAAACCGTTACAGATAATCAATTCATTTCTTAGACATAGCTCTTACACCAAAAAATACAGGTCAAGTTCGAATATGGGTCATGTCCCTCAACTTTGTGCAGAGTTATGCCCCTTGAAACTTAGAAAAATTCAAAATTTTGTTGTTTCCGGACATCTAAAGATAATCAATTAATTTCTTAGACATAGCTCTTACACCAAAAAATACAGGTCAAGTTCGAATATGGGTACATTTTGTGCAGAGTTAAGCCCCTTGAAACTTCCGGACGTTTAAAGGTAAACGTTACAGATTATCAATTCATTTCTTGCATATACCGTAGCTATTACACCAAGAAATACAGGTCAAGTTCGAATATGGGTCATGTCCCTCAATTACGTGCAGTGTTATGCCCTTTGAAACTTAGAAAAATTCACAATTTTGTGGTTTCCAGACATTTAAAGGAAACTGATACAAATAATTAATTCTCTTCTTGCATATACCTTTTACACCAAGAAATACAGGTTAACTTCAAATATAGGTCATGTCCCTCAATTATGTGCAGAGTTATGCCTCTTGAAACTTAGAAAATTTCACAATTTGGTGGTTTCTGAACATTAGAAGGACAACTGTTACAGAGAATAAATTCATTTGTTGAATGCATAGCTATTATACCAAAAATTACAGGTTAGGTATGAATATGACTTAATTTTATGCAGAGTTGTGCCCCTTTAAACTTGGAAAAAATCAGTATTTTGAACTTGCCTGAGATTTAAATGAAAACTGTAACAGGGAATATATTCATTTCTTAGATATAGCTTTACATGAAGAAATACAGGTCAAGTTCAAATAAAGGGTCATGTTCCTCAATTTTGTGTTGAATTGTGCCCCTTCAAACTTTTTTTTACAATGCTTATATGTAAAATATGCCGGGCGTGGGTATCATTGATCCTTAGATCAACAATAAATTTCATTTTGTATCACATTGGGTGTTTTGGTTGTGGTGTCACGTGGGCTTTTTTGTATCGCCTTGGGTGTTTTGGTGGTAATGTCATATGGGGCGTTTTTGTATCGCCTCTGATGTTTAGGTTGTGGTGTCACGTGAGGCTTTTTTGTATCGCCTGTGGTGTTTATGTAATGATGTCACTTGGGGCTTTTTAGTATCGCCTTGGTTGTTTTGGCTGTAGTGTCACGTGGGGCTTTTTTGTTTATCCCACCTCTGGCAAATTTCTTGCAATCTGATTGGTCGAGAAGAACCGAATATTATGTTGTATTATGTTACTGACAGGATATTATTTGAATATCCTGCTTCTACAAAGACGCTTTACGCTTTTGTCGTCACCGAGATGCTTTACAATATGTTGACGTGACATACACAAACCAAAAGCCATCGGCGGGATAAATTCGTTGTACAGTGTTTTACAGAAGGGATATAAAAATATATTGGGTCGATGAAGAAAGTTGTATTGGGCACGGCCTCGCCTCGCCCAATACAACTTTTTCATCGACCCAATATATGTCTGTATCCCCCTGTAAAACACTGTATAACTAATAATATCGCCTTGGGTGTTTTGATTGTGGTGTCATGTGGGACTTTTTTGTATCGCCTTGGGTGTTTTGGTAATGATATCACATGGGACTTTTTTTGTATCGCCTTTGGTGTTTTGGGTGTAATGTCATGTGGGGCTTTTTTGTATCGCATTGGGTGTTTAAGTTGTGATGTCACGTGGGACTTTTTTGTATCGCATTGGGTGTTTTGGTTGTCGTGCCAACTTTCTTTTTCATTAAGAGGCAGGAATGCGTCTTGAGAGACATCAGTTGTGCAATTGTGCAAAGTCTGAACAGCCATACTATTCGATGGTAATCTTATAATTGCATCGCATATTATCCTCCTGATACACGATTGACTGTATAGAAATCAAAGAGAAGTGATTGTGTCAATTTAGCTCGTTTGATCCAAATTGTACTATGGTACTGAGTGAATGAACCTTGTACATGTATCCTGTGTCACAAATTCATTTCTGAATCTAAGTCTTGCTTCTTGTCATCTACCTGTAATAAGTAGAGATAATGTTCTGTCCCCTCCCTTGATATTCCCAATATTCCCCCTAATGCAAGCTGATTATCCTAAGTCTTTGATCATTTTATAACATCGGACAACACATACTGTCATGATTTAGTTACAAACCCGATGCTTACAAGAGAATGGGCAAGTTTCTGTATCTCTGAGTCTTATTCATCATTCATAAATCTTTATACAGTGTATATTGCCTATGTGTTTTTATGTCATTTCGTGAAAGAGATCACAACGCAATTTTTAATCAATTTAATGACAAATATGGATAATGACCATATCCCTGTCTACAGTACAAAATCGATAATTCAGAAAATCAGAAACCGAAGGCATACAAAATCAGGACAAAACAGGAACCAAAGCAAACAAAAACAAAAACCTCCACCATATGAAAAGAAGCGAACTCCCGATATGAGAGTGAGACCAGGTGCCCAGGAAGAGTAAGCATCTCCTGCTTGCATGCAACACCCGTCGCTTCAATTCGGTAGAACTGTCACATCCGGTTACTTCCATTTTGGAAGATATAGAGTACAATCTTTGGTTGGATGGTTCAAATGGTCTATGACAGAATATCATCCACCATTCTGGATATAATATCTAATTATCAATTTTATTGAAGCAAGGCTTTGTTTGAAAATTTCGATTGTTTTTTTTCACCCTCCCTCGTAGGTTTGAAGAATGAACCGGGACGTTAAGTGACACTTACCAATGTTAAACGTCTTCAAATTGGATCGCATCATTTAAGAACAGATCAATTTACAGCATGGACCAGACATGCACGTTTCGGCTACTTAACCCTCGTCAGTGATTCTCAATCTAAACAATGTAATAAGGCCAAAGAGTATGAAAGTTATTATGTCCAAAAAAGTACCGAAATACGTATATCAAGCTTCTACTCTATTGGCAAGCCTCTCAATTTATTTTTCTCGAGATCCACAGTTGCATCTCATTGACACAGAAGAGTTAAAGAAGATCCTGACGATAATCTCAACAACACTCACAATAGAGCACGAAATTAAACATCGACGGACCCCTAGCAAGCTAGAGGTGGGACCAGGTGCCTGGGAGGAGTAAGCATCCCCTGTTGGCTAGCCGCACCCGCCGTCGATGTCAATGAAGCATGGAAATGAAAATATATATAATGCATGCACTGTCTGACGTTATGTCTATATAGAAAGTGCTATGGCGACAATGTCAGGGAAGTATATTCAAAACACTTACTGTCAAACCCCTCGCGGGGAACTTTTTTTCGAGCTCCACACGGCAAAGGGCATAAGTGTGACACAAATGAGTTAAAGAAGATCCTGACGATAATCTCAACAACACTCACAATAGAGCACGAAATTAAACATCGACGGACCCCAGAATACACACTTCTTAATTGGTTCCACGCAATCCAAACACTAGTAAACACGTACTTTAGAATTGTGAATTGTTTAATTGTACTATTTTGAATGACACATTTGTTTCATTCGAGGGCGACTCCTATACTTTGCACTCTCTGTAATGTAAATGTAAAAATCTAACTTCAAAAAATTAAAGAGGGCGCTACTGAAATTATTTTTGGTGGCTCCACTGAAAGCATCACTGATGAGAATTTAATATTCGAAACACGTGTCTGGTGCATGGAAATTGGTTTGGAATTTTCTTCAGGAAGGTATAGAGTTGGTATCCTTCGACATTATTAATATAGACACTTATTTCACGTTGCATTGTGGAGCAGTTAAAATCGTTCCCCGTGGCCTGATGTTTGTCAAGTGTATTAATTACTTCTTTCCAGCTCTGTCGCCTGATAGAAGCTTTCTTTTGGCCCTTTATTAATTTGACATCATATGTATATTTTTGCTATTTCGGAAACTAGCCATTTCACCGATAAATATCATCGAAATTTAAGGAGTTTAACATCTTAGCACCATCTCTCCAGTGCTATTTTGAACATAGTTTTATTTGGATATGCGACTGAATCGACCCTACAGGAAATTTGGAGCCACGCACTCTCTGTAATGTAAATGTAAAAATCTAACTTCAAAAAATTAAAGAGGGCGCTACTGAAATTATTTTTGGTTGCTCCGCTGAAAGCATCACTGATGAGAATTTAATATTCGAAACACGTGTCTAGTGCATGGGAATTGGTTTGGAATTTTCTTCAAGAAGGTATAGAGTTGGAACCCTTCGACATTATTTGCAATAATATATTACACTGTGATTCTATAGGATTGTTATCCTGTAGTTATATTTCTAAGTTTTTCATTTTTGTTTCTTTGTCTGTTAGGTATGTTCCACTGTGATCACTACAATGTCACGTAAAACTGAAAGTTATTGTGTGCTTGCCAAGGGGAATATATATTTAATTTACCATCTGGATTTTCATAACTAAATGACACCCTGTATCGCGTCATGATGAATTTATCAAAATCTAAATGGTTATATAAATTCCCCATAACAATCATCTGAATAGACATTTTTCATGTTCATGGACTTCGGACACTGCACTTGGAGGGCACTATGTGACAAACGTACACTGTTGACGTTGCTTCGATTAACCTAGAATACTTTATGTGAGAATCTATTTATTTTGATGTATGAATGTACATATTTAAAGCTCTCGAGCGTAATTTCATCTATTGTGTGAACATAGTTTACTTTTTGAATTGCACTTGATTTCTTTAATATTACCCTTAAATTGTGCAGTCCGGAGTGCGAAGTCGGAAGTACGTCAACTTGAAAAATGTCCAATAACATCCGTTTCTTATATCTACATTCTTCATTTGTCATTTCAATTTGGTAAGATTTCAAGTTCGAATTTCCCGCGGTCTCTGAGAGCGCTACTAGGAATGCGTAACTAAGGAAGCGGCTACGTATGTCAAGAAATAGTGCCATTAGACAGGACGTACATGTAATTTGAATGTACAAATTAAAATTTCGACGCCTAAGCAGGTTATGGGAGCTTCTATATTGTTTATGAATGGGGTTGTTTTGTATTACGACGCAAGACATTTGATTGGTCTAGCTAATGGCCATATAATTTTGCAGATTGTTATTTATGGGCTCAACATTGCAGTCTATTGGGAGTAAAATTCAGAATGTAAATACGTAATTATGATAAAGCGGAAGGGTTCCAACTCTATACCTTCTTGGAGAAAATTTCAAACCAATTCCTAAGATGTTAACCTCCTTTAATTTCGATAATATTTTTGGATGAATGACAAGTTTGCGAAATAGCCAAATAATATATATGATGTGATATTACTATGTAACGAAAAAAGCAATAGTGATTTGAAACTGTTCTCTCATAATCCTACAAACAGTACCAATGGCATTCAACACCCTCTGCTACTTAAGTGACAGGTGGCTGGTCTCGTTGGTTTATGTGTGGTCTTTTATGTTTAATGTTTCTATGGTGTGAGTTGGTGTTCCTTGTCCCTTTTGCGTCTCTTTCTGTTGGTGTCTGTTCTGTGTTTGCTGTGGGTGCTGCAACCTATTGTTGTTGGAGATCACATTCTTTCTTCAAAGGATTCTAAGATCTATTATGGCTTGATGACAAATATGGGTAATGACCATATCCCTGTATACAGTACAAAATTGATAATTCAGAAAATCAGAAACCGAAGGCATACAAAATCAGGATAAAACAGAAACCAAAGCAAATAAACAAAACCCTCCACCACATGAAAAGAAGCGGACTCCCGATATGAGAGTGAGACCAGGTGCCCAGGAAAAGTGTGGAAATCTGTTCAATAATGCCTTGAAAGAATATATATGTCGAGTGCGTACAATGATGCAGAACGTTACCGAAAGATTCCATTTCAAAAATGAAACGACAATGGCCAGAAAGGGTTACCTCATAATGAATCTTAATAAAGATATAATTTGAAGCACGCCAATCGAAAATGATGTGGAAATAATGTTGGGTCGTTAGTATATTTACAATATTTTTTAAATATTCCAAAGATAAATTGAATATGATAGTCCACCTAAACAATCTCCCCAAAATCATAAGCAATGGTAATTTAAAATAATCTTTAACAAGAAAAGATATAACGTTAACTTTGTAGCTGAAGTTCATACTCCCTTTTCACTTAAACCATGTACCTATGAAAGTATAAGAAACCTTAAATTATAATAAACCTTGCCGACATTTTCCTTTACTCGTACGAAGCTGAATTCATCAAGTCTTTGGTCTCTGAAGGCATGAGATACTTAGCTTCTGACTTTAACTTCACTTACAGATACATAGATGATGTGTTAATCAATAATCCAAAATTCGCGGATTACCTCAGCAGTATCTATCCTTCGAAGCTTGAGGTCAAAGAAACTACAGAGACAAATAATTCAGCATCCTATTTGGACATAATGTTGTCCTACGACACTGATGGTCACTTGAACACCTCACTCTATGACAAACGTGACGACTTCAATTTCAGCATTACAAACTTTCCTTTTCTGAGTAGCAACATCCCTTCATCACCTGCTTATGGCGTTTTCATATCTCAGTTGATACGCTATGCCAGAGCAAGTACCAAATATACGGATTTTGCTCTGAGAGCTAGGCGTCTTTCAGATAAGCTTCACAGTCAGGGATATGTTTGTGACCGACTAACATCGTCACTGATGAAGTTCTACGGTCGATATGGGGAACGTGTTATACACTATGATGTCCCACTCTCCTGAATGGTGGATGATATTCTGTCATAGACCATTTGAGCCATCCAACCAAAGATTGTACTCTATGTCTTCCGAAATGTAAGAAACCGGATGTGACAGGTCTACCGAACTGAAGCGGCGGGTGTTGCATGCAAGCAGGAGATGCTTACTCTTCCTGGGCACCTGGTCTCACTCCCATATCGGTATATTTGATATATGGTGGATGTTTTTGTTTGTTTGCTTTGGTTCCTGTTTTATCCAGATTTTTTATGCTTTCGGTTTCTGATTTTCTGAATTATCGATTTTGTCCAGTATATAGGGGTATGGCCATTATCCATATTTGTCATAAAACATTAAAAGTCGATATAACGAAGGAAGCATTCAAACTCTATAACTTCTTGAAGAATATTTCAAATCAATTTATTATGCAAGTGTTTCGGATATTGAATCCTCATCAGTGATGCTTCCAGCCGAAGTGACTTTTAGACACAGCCAAAATTCATTTCAGTGGCATCCTCTGGTTATATTTTTCTTATGCCTCGTTTACACGGAGAGTTTATTGCGCAATAAACGTAAATTTGTTGCGCAATAAAGGGAAATTTGCGTTCACACGACAAAATTTATTGCGCAATAAATTTACGATTTGTTTCGCAATAACTTTATTGCGCAACATATTCTGCCGTGTAAACGCTAAGCGAAACTGTTGCGCAATAAATCTGACGCATGCGCATCAACATGACAATTGAAAGAGATTGTTATACTTTCGAATATAACTACTCGACGTGTTTATTTTTACGATTCTTTTGAGAGATTCCGATTTTTCGTATATATAAGAACACTTTTCTTTAAGTCTGGGCTCCTTTAAGAGAATGACGTCACAATTGAATGACGTCATGCTCTAGAATGAAATGACAAATAAATGAATGAAGTACCTCCCAAAATAGTCTTAAATTTGACTTTACGAAAATTATTCAACAGTTTTTCCTTAAGGTATTCGTTGTACACTTTTCTTCATGATTCTTGTGCATGTTCATTGGCATTTTATTGCGCAATAGTTTCGGTCACGTGTGAACGCAAAAAAGCTTATTGCGAAACAAATTTGTTGCGCAATAAAGTTATTGCGAAATAAATTTATTGCGCAACCGTGTGAACGAGGCATGAGATTAAATTTGTGGAATTTGCAGAGAGTGCGCGGCTCCAAATTTCCTGTAGGGTCTTTTAAGTAGCATATCAAATTAATATCTATGTTAAAAATAGCATCGGAGGGATGGTGCTAAGATGTTAACCTCCTTTAACATCGCTGATATTTTTGAATGAAATGAAAAGATTTCGATGGCCTATTCATTTTTGAATGAATTGACAAGTTTCCGAACTCACGATGTACAAAGTAGGAGGCGGCGCTCTTATATAAGAATTGGAAAAAAAAAAGAATTAAACCTTTGTAATTATGCCATAGAAGCCTTTGTTATACCCTTCTCAGTGTCTCTATATAAAATCTCCATAGGAAAAATGCCTTTAAATTCGAATAGTTGACCAAACAGTCAATATTTACATCAATATTTGCCCTAGGACAATATTTAAAAAAATATTGACCGATAAACGGTAAATCGTTTGTGACGTCATGTCGTTGATGATGCTATTAGCTCTACCTATTTTTCCGCGCTCTTTCTCTTATAGACGAAAATGAACGTAAACATGCCGGGTTAATCGTTTCGTTGCTGCAGTATATATGTAAGGTATAACAAAACAATTATTGACTGGGAATTCGGGCAATATATGATTTGTTGGACCTTCAGACAAAATATAGCACTCGGCCTATGGCCCCGGGCAATATTTTATCTTCAGGTCCAACAAATCATTCCCAGTCTATAATTGTATATCATATAAGCTGAAGTGAAGCTGATGTCCGCCATTATTGACTATAGGGAAGACGACCCGTTACATAACAATCATTCTCTAACCAGAGTTCCATGCGCCACTCTGCTGAAAGCAATTATACGGAAAGATAGCATCAATGAATAGCCATACTATCAACAGTTCAGAATGAACGTAATAATATCAACCGTGAATGTTTATCCACTATTGTCCTTCCGTGATACAAATATACAAAACTTTGCAAAAAAAAAGAAAGATCCTATATAGAAGCCAAAGCGAATCCCCCATGGGAATGAGATCGTTTGAAACAGACTGTAATGTAAAAAAAATCAAATTCAAGGAATTTTGGTCCCCCGCTTTTGGGTGTTTGTCTTTAAAGAATGTTTACAGACCCCCCCCCCCCCCTCTTAAGTTTTCATAATATATCTCATATATTATCAACATTCTAAATATGAAAGATTAAACTCCAAGTAAAGGTCAAAGGGTCCAAACTTTTGTTTTGTTACCAAGGGACAGGGCTTATGAAAAGTAAAACGTATGCACATGTGAAATATTAAAGTCCTATCATTTAAAGTACCATCCAAAACTTATGGTCGAGGTTGAAGTTTATAAATGTGGGTCAACATCCAAGCACGAGGACACAAGGTCAGAATGTTGTTACCAACAGAAATGTCTTTTCACAAGGAATACATATGTGAAATGTGAAAGCCCTATCACTTTTCGTTCAAAAGTAATGGTCAAGGTTAAAGTTTTTGAAAAGTATGTCAAACTCCAATGTCAAGGTCTCAAGGTCAAATATTTTGGTCTCCATGGAAAGATCTTTTTCACAAGAAATACACATGTGAAATATCAAAGCCCTATCATTTTCCATTAAAAAGTTATGATCAAGGATATAGTTTTTTGAAAAGTAGGTCAAAGTCCAAGGTCAAGTCACAAGGTCAAAAATTTTGGTATCCATGGAAAGGTCTTGTGACAAGGAATACACATGTGTAATATGAAAGCCCTATCACTTTCTGTTTAAAAGTTATGGTCAAGGTTAATTTTTTTGAACAGTAGGTCAAAGTCGAAGGTTAATGTCACAAGGTCAAAAATTGTGGTATCCATGGAAAGGTCTTGTCACAAGGAATACACATGTGTAGTATGAAAGCTCTATCACTTTCCATTCAAAAGTTATGAGCAAGGTTAAAATTTTTTAGAAAGTAGGTCAAGGTCACAAGGTCAAACATTTTGGTACCCTTGGGAAGGTCTTGTCACATACACATAATATACATGTGAAATATCAAAGCCCTATCACTTACCATTCAAAAGTTATGCACAAGGTTAAAGTTTTTGTGACTGACGGACAGACGGACGGACGGACGGACAGACGAACCGGTTTTGATGTCCCCGCGCTTTCGCGAAAGCGGGGGACAACAAAGGAGAGGATCTCCAACAACACCAGGTTACAGCACTTACAGCAAAACCCCAAAACACCCAATGCAAAAACACAGACAAGCATAGGAAGAGAGGGAAAAGTAACAAGGAACTCAAAAACATCAAACACAAAGGACTACACATAAAACAACGAGACCAATGGGCAACCGGTGCCGACTTAGGACGACCATCTGCCATGGAAATAACAGAAGGTGTGGTTATCCTGGATTACGTGCCCACACCCCTCCCACTTTTCTGATTATCAGAGGTCTCGAAGAACGTACAATTGTGGTGTAAAACAACCCCCTCACCATCAGATGACCACACACAAACAAGACAGCAAAACACAAGGGCCCAAGCAACACAGATGAATATGAAAGGTCCTATTTAAGACGATGATCCAATCAATTCTTTGAAAGGACACATCCCCTTTGCAGAAACAATTAACAAACTCGTAATGTTACTACGGAACAATTTCCAAACAAAGGATTACTCTGAGTGAAATACTATTACATGTTTATGTAATAAAAGCCTGCTGTAAGAAAACATAAAAGGATTGAAGTTTTCTTCGTGTTTTTTTTTTTTTTTTTTGGTTTGTTTTCCAGACATTTACCATGTTTCTGTATATTTCATAGATTTTTGCCTTTAGATGACCTATGATAAAACCATCTCATAAATGGTTCTTTGGCATGAAACTTACCATGAAATAGCTCTTACTGACAGCTGAAAGGAAACATTAAATTACCTGTATCACGACATTATCTAGTTTTCATTTCCTTCGATCGTTATTCTAGCGCATTTTTGTCATGACATTAAGACATCCATATTTCATATTTCTAGTCATTTTAATGTCCTCGTATTAGATAATGATTTTGTCCTATCTGTCTGTTATTTTGTGTTTTGTAAATGTAAAGGAAAGGATCTCCAGCATGACCACCCTGCAAACACCCAGCGAAACAAACCCACAAGAAAGAGACACATAAATGACATCAGACAAAACTACAAACCGCACAAAGATGCAATATTCACCAGAACATCATACAAAACAATGGAAACAGTCTTACAGAGACATCAAACCTTAATGACAACTCATAAAAGGAAGGAGATCAATGTGCACCCGGCGCGAACTTTGGACGTTCATCTGTTATTAGCAAATGGTATGGTTGTCCGGATTACGTGTGCACAACCCTTCTACTTATCCGGGTCCACAGAGGTTTCCATAGACGCACAATTGTTGTATAAATGTGAAGACTGTAAGGTGACATCACGAACGAGATAGTTTAACGCAGCGGCCTCTTGTAACACAGATTCTATGTAAATGTACCTCAAACACTCCATGGCATGCGCATAACAGTCTGTGCTGGCTGAAGCGAGCTCAAGATCTATCACCCAAGAAGTCTGACCAACTTTCAGATAGGACAGAGAATCAGGACCCAGTCTTCTCTGACAAGATTTGAGCAAGGCCTGTCATGGAGTCCCGTCGTCTTGGTTGGCCTTTAAGGTAAAAGGAAATTTGTGTGAGCACAAAACGTAAAGACCAGACAGCAAAACTCAAAAAGTAAAATGCAAAAAAAAAAACAAAAACACATTCTTATCATATATTGTGTAATTTTCACGCCTAAATATGCCAGTCAACGAATGTACGTGATTGGTCGATTATTGATGAAGTAAAGACTTGCTATCCACGGAACCAGTATTCGATAAAAACCATTTGAGAAAAACGCTCAATGCAAAGAGGTAAACGCGAAAAAACAAAACCCAAAAAAGTTAGGAGCAAAATGCAAAACGCATGTCAGTTCAGGCTTTCCATAGAATGTTTCAGCAAAACGGTTTCTCAGGAGAAATGTTATTATTTTTGTTGTCTTCTCTGCGTGTTTACTTTCCTCGTGTGTGTTCCGCCGTGATCCCTGCAATTCGTCATGGTGGGGATCTCCTCCTTATCTTGTAATCATACGTGTGTGTGTTCCGCTGTGATCACTACAACGTCGTCATGGTGGGGATCTCCTCCTTATCTTGTAATCATACGTGTGCGTTCCGCTGTGATCACAACTATGTCGTCATGTTGAGGATCTTTTCCTTATCTTGTAATCATACGTATGTGTTCCGCTGTGATTACTGTAACGTTGTCATGACGGGATCTCATACTTATATTGTAATCATACATGTGTGTTCCGCTGTGATCACAGTAATATCGTCATGTCGGGGATCTCCTCCTTATCTTGTAATCATACGTGTGCGTTCCGCTGTGATCACAACTATGCCGTCATGTTGAGGATCTTTTCCTTATCTTGTAATCATACGTATGTGTTCCGCTGTGATTACTGTAACGTTGTCATGACGGGATCTCATCCTTATATTGTAATCATACATGTGTGTTCCGCTGTGATCACTGTAACATCATCATGTCGGGGATCTCCTCCTTATCTTGCAATCATACGTGTGTGTTACGCTGTAATCACTGTAACGTTGTCATGTCGGGAATCTCCTTCTTATTTTGTACTCATACGTGTGTGTTCCGCTGTGATCACCACAATGTCGTTATGTCGGGTTTCTCCTTTTTATCTTGTAATCATACATGTGTGTTCCGCTGTTATCGCTAGTATGTCGTCATGTCGGGGATCTCCTCTTTACCTTGAAATCATACGTGTGTGTTCTGCTGTGATCACTGTAGGTCGTCATGTTGGGTATCTCCCCCTTATCTTTTCATCATACGTGTGTGTTCTGCTGTGATCACTACAATGTCGTCATGTTGGGGATCTCCTCCTTTTCTTGTAATTATACGTGTGTGTTCCGCTGTGATCCCTGCCATAACATCCTCCTTATCTTTAAAGTGAAATTGCAAAATGTTTTCCTCCATAATACATCAAATATTTATTTTACATTACATTTACAATACAATGTAGACAGTACGATGCAGCATAAACATCATAATTATGTAGAGCTATTAACCAATATATGAAAATAGAAAGGTCTTGCATATAAGCCAGGGGGTTCACATTTCTTTAATTTATAAGAAAAATGAAAAAAGTAAATTAAAGAATTACGTTTAAAACAAAATCTGATATGTTTAGGACTTTGTATCGGGTAGAACGTCAACTTCAATGACACCGGTGACATTGCAAATTTGTTTACAGTAGAAACACGCTATAACTTCCCGCCTTCCAGGTCTGCGAGATTTTACTTGGATTGTCTCCCTAATTTCCTCGTTTGGTGCTATAGATTTCCTTAAATGAATGAATAAATGATTCATTTGAGTAGATCACTTCAGGTAAAAAGCTATTTGTACGTGACAAAAGGAATGAAAACTTTTGATATCCATTGAAAGTAAAGAAAACTTAGCAAATGAAAGTAAAGAAAACCTGTGTGTTCGCCCAAATATTGTTTCTAAATACATGTAATAACTATATAGTTTTCCTTATCTTTCGATAATCACTATTCAGAGAAGAAATGAACACTTCTTTTTCATTAACATGAAAAATATAAACATTAATGGTGAATCTGGAAATATAACAACTCTTACTTGATCTTAAGGGTACCCCCTTTCTGCATTCCCGGAGCCTCAATATTGATATGAGCGTTTGTGAGAGGCACGGAGAGGGGGTTGGTTAATTTGATCACTACATCAAACGCTTTTCCGACCACTGCTGTCCCGTCAGCCTGCGTAAATAGGTAAACAAATAATTTTTTTCTCGAAAGCATGATAATCCATTACTTGACAGAACATCGGGTAACATCGGGGTCCATTTGAACCATCCAACCAAAGATTGTACTCTATGTCTTCCGAAATGGAAGTAACCGGATGTGACAGTTCTACCGAATTGAAATGGCGGGTGTTGCATGCAAGCAGGAGTTGCTTACTCTTCCTGGGCACCTGGTCTCACTCCCATATCGGGAGTTCGCTTCTTTTCATGTGGTGGATGTTTTTGTTAGTTTGCTTTGGTTCCTGTTTTATCCTGATTTTGTATGCCTTCGGTTTCTGATTTTCTGAATTATCGATTTTGTGCTGTATATAGGGATATGGTCATTATCCATATTTGTCATACAATACAACGGCGTAGAATGCTCGTAATTAGCCATAGCCCATTGGTTATGGTTGGGTTAGGGATAGGTTATGGTTAGGTTAGAGTTAGGATTTGGTTAGGGTTGGTTTGGGTTATGGTTAGGTATTGGTTAGGATTAGGGTTGGGTAAGGGTAAGGGTTAGGGTTAGCGTTAGGGGGAAGGATTAGCGTTAGCGGGAAGGGTTAAGGCTAAGGGTTATGTTGTTTTTGTCAAGGAAGGGATGATCAAGTAATTTTTATGTCAACAATAGAAGCAACAAAATTTCACTAACGTAGGAAAACAAATATCCACCTTGTAATTTTTTAATCGATTTATAATAATCTGTTCTATGTATTTTAATGTTAAGCAAAAGACGTACCTTTAGTTCCAAGTTCGGAAGGTCAATACTGAATACTTTTCTTCTAATGAGGCACTGATTGGTTTCTTTTACTTTTGCCATGACGTAGATTGTCACGTGACTATCCGGGTCTATTTGATTTATGTATTCTGATGTTTTTAATGACAGAGAGATACTATTTTCTGAAATGAAATTTTAATAGTGAACAATTGAATAAACATTTTTACAGAGAAATTATTACTGTAACATTATTCATTGTACACTAATATAAATGATCGAGATTTAAGACATCACTCAAAATTTGTACAAGAAACGAAAAAATTATTCAATAATCTTGAAATGTTTTACAAAGGCGATATTATGCAATGTTTAATATACTAAAAATGCTCCTGTTGCCTTTTGTTTATAAATTATGTTTTACTAATCGTCAAGCATTTGACACAGATTTACCACTTTTTGATGTGATATGGTTTTTTCTATTGGATGAATAAATAACATTTCATCAACACGATGGTTTTTAAACGTCTTCAAATTCGATAAAATCATTTAAGACCTGATAATTTTGCAGCACGTACCAGACATGCACTTTTCGAGTACTTAACCCTCGTCAGTGACCCTCAATTAAACAATGTAATATGGCCAAAAATTGTGAACATTATTATGTCCAAACATTTACCGTAAAACGTAGCGGGATGGATGGGATATGATGCTACAGGACCCACGTTTTAGAAATTTCAAGATTTTCTTATAACAGAAATTTTCGAATGCGTTGAAGAGACAGACGATCAACCGAAGCTGATCGAACTTGGCTACATGTCCCCTCGGGGACTCCTGGTCCACCAGCAGTGACACTCAGCAAGTGATTCAAATGTCAAACGTCTTCAAATTCAATAGCATCATTTAAGAACAGATAAATTTACAGCATGGACCAGACATGCACGTTTCATGATATGTAATCAGGTATGCTGAAAAGGTAATATAAATATTTTGGTGTTATAAGTATAAGTGAGTGAAAGTTAAACATAAAACTCAAATTCGGAATCAATAGGACATATAAGCAATGGACATACAAAACCACGATAAGGTAAAAGCAAACGAAAGAACAAGTTCTTTCCCTTCACATACAAAACCACGATAAGGTAAAAGCAAACGAAAGAACAAGTTCTCTCCCTACACTCTTAGACTGCTTTGTGTTTTGTGGTAGCTTTCGGTAAACCCGTCATAATGTGCCCTTTGTGAGTGATGATAAAGCTCTATATAAATCAAAATAATTTTAATGACATGAAATTATGCGTACCTGCATTAGGTTCAATTATAGTTGTTGCATTACTGTCTTTCAGATCGTTAGACACTATAGCCGTGTACTTCACCGAGGCAGCAGATATGTAACCGTCCACGATTCTTGTCTCATCACAACTGTTTTTCATTTTAAGAGTGATATCTAAATCTCCAGTCTTTTCCATTGTGCCGACGAAACCGAATTCTACATCTGAGGACATCTTTTCCGCGATGTCAGGAATCATGGATCCGCCACAGAATTTCTCTGCACGTTCTATCGCTGAGTTGTACTCAGCAGTTCCTACGAAAATTAAGGAATTAGTTACTTAAGATGATGAACAAAGGATATGCACAAATCTATAAAAGAATAATTTTTACCTCTTGTGCTTATGACAATGGTATAATACAATTGTTTTGAATTCCTTTAAAGCAATTTCGTTTTTACTTTTTTGAAATTTATACATCTTTATCAAAAATCTGTGTTTTCTTACGGTTAGGCTTAGAAATCTCTGACTTGAATTGCTAAATTTCATATTAGTTATTTTATTATACTTTCAAGAATTTTTTTTCATAATTGAAATGGGATTGGGCACAAGTTTGCACAAAATTATATAAGCCCTTTTTTAAAAAAGAAATTATAAAATCATGAATGACCTCCAACGTTACGTCACCGATTTACAATTCTTTAATAGTTATTCTACACTTCATTTTAAAAATCCAAAAATGATATCTACTAGAACATTACATAAACATAAGATAATACGCTCTTTTCAAAATAGTTACTTCGTATTTTTGAAGGTATCTGACGTCAACGCAATGTGACGTCATCAAATTCTATGGAAACCAGCATGAAATTCAGGGAAAGAGGGTTACATATATGACATTTCCAAAGGAATTTAAAGACGTTACAATGCATATACGTCATATTCACAAATCGAACGTAGGACTGTCATATACTACATGTATTACTCACCATGGCTATACTTGTAAGATGATGTAATATCGTCACGTGATATCGTGTTGACCGCCTTGGTGCTGATGTTCTTGCCTACAACGTTCCGATTTGCCGTTATAGGCATCATTTGACCATCGGCATTCACCGTCCAGTTGACGCAATATCCGTTGACCTCAGCAAAGAGGAATTTGGCGTCATATCCAAGATATAAGTTTCCTTCTTTGAGCGCTCTTACAGAGGATGGTCCACATGTGAAAACACCTTAAAAAGAAAGATTAAATGTGGTTGAGAAATATCTCTCAATATTTTTGTTTGGTTTGTTTTGTTTTCTCGACTCATTTTTGTTTGATAGAGATACGCCAAGAAAACAGGACGTAAACTGTATCATAACGTGTAGCAATTTCATTCCTCATCATTTGTCTGTAATCCATCCATGAACAGGGAACGACTTCAGAACTTTTTTAAAATTTTCTCCGTGTCACTTAGGATCTTTTAACCAATCAGAATAGACGAAACAAGGGCAATTAAAAGATGTCAGTTAAAAATAGCTTGATTATATATCTGGAATAATTAAATTTTGGAATATGTATTCTTTTTTTTTTAAATCATTGCACCATACGCGGGTTTCAACAAGTAATGTCTCATCAGTGAATCTCGAAGCGGACATAGAGGAGTTACAAATATGTGAAAAGCGAAATCTAAAAATGACCTGAAATGTATGTCAGAGAAAATTGAAGTTTTCCAATTCGTTACCTTCTTGACAATATTTCATACAAATTCTAATGCACCACACACGTGTTACGGATAGCTAATTCTCATCAATGGTACTCCAATCCCATGTGATTTTCAGACACAGTCCAATTCATTTTAGTTGCGCCCTCTATTTCTTTTTTCTTTTTTGGAAATTTCATGTCACTTATTTGCAAAAAGTGCGTAGGATTGATTCAGAAGCACAGTTAAGTAAAATTTATGACAAAAAAAGCGTTCGACGAATGATGTTCATATGTTTATCTCCTTTTATTTTGGATAATATTTTAGGATGAAATGAGAACATTCAAAAAAGCAAAATAACATATGTTATTTTTAGAAAAGTTCAGTAGTTGTGCCGGGTTCATGGATGGACTGCAGACAATGATGAGGAATGAAACTGCTACACGCAATGATAGTTTACGTCCTGTTTTCGTGGCGTATCTCTATGAAATAAAAGAAATCGAAAAACAAACAAACAAGAAAACTATTGATGCATAGCATCAATTCGCCGGGAGAACAAATATACCATGAAGATCATAGACATTATTAACAGGATATATATTTAGCATCAAATTATTTTTTAAAAAATACAGTCAGTGCAAGCTTTGCTTCCTGTTTTGATTTTTACTGTGTAAGCAACAAAACGTTGCTCAGTGGAGGACACCATACATTTTGTAGACCAAATATTTCATCTCCCATCTTTAACAGGTGTATGTTTACATTCTGATTTCTAGAACGGACCGAGAAGTGTGCTTCGCCCTGTATGCAAACTGGTTATCAAATATACTCGGTTAATTTAATTTATACATATTTATTTTTTTCCATAAATACATGTGTGATTAAACTGTACTTTCCTCTGTTTTAATTGTGTATCTACGGGAAACAGAATCACATCAATCCGATTGGTCCGATACCCCCTCGCCCCCTTTTAGATGTCATGATTAAAATGATTCAATCTTCTCTTACATTAAGAGACCGTTTCGTGTGACTTATTTTTATTTGCTTATCTTATACGTAACTCCGGTCTTTTGTTTAAAACAGCATATGTCAAGACCTAATTTCTAAAGTGCTTAAGCCATAGGGCATTATAAGCTGTCTACACCGAGTGAATCGCGAAATCAAAACAATTTTCACGAATGCGATGAGTCTTGAATTGCCATTTTGGACTTGACTTCAAGACCATGGGCGGAAAAGCAAAACGATCAAAAATAAAAACGCCGGGCTCTTGCCCGTCGTTTATGACATCGTTTGATTTTTTTTCATTTGAAATCTATGACATGGCCTTAAGCACAATTTCTAAGTAAGATTATGTTAACTTGTAACCACCAATTTTACAAATATTAATACTAAAAGAATATCAATTTTTGATCGTCTGAGGTCAAACGGGGGAAATAGTTTGTTTTACTGTCTAATACCGTGCACTTTAAGTTTAGAATGAGCAAATTCTTATCAATACATATATTTCTACGCTAAGAAGATAGTTTCCTTTTTTCTTATTTTTTTTTTCCTATAATGCAATGGGGCTTTTGTTTTTGTGCATTTTCTAGTTTGACAGAATGAAGTCCTTTCAACGTTAACCTGGACGTTAAACAAACTATTTACACCCCGTCCGGCTTTAGTGTTACCTTTCGTTGATCGAGACATTTAAATATTACATCATACAGGCGCGTGTTTACATAGACGTCAGTTCAAAACAAACGCCTAATTACACCGTGAGTTGTATTCAGATTGTCTCAGTAGGGAAATACCCACTGTACGAATTGGATAAAAAAGACCTATACATATACGATAAAACAATTACATGTATCAATTTTGACTTCGTTCTTGGACTATAAGAACTTTGCTTTCTTTGAGGAGGGGGGGGGGGGTTCGCTATTTTCAAGAAAAAAGTGAAGATTGTAATTTAAATAAAGCATGCCGATTGGTTGAAATACTTTTGAAAATATTAATTTTAGATAAATCGTAGCATATTTTTCTATTGATGTAAGTAAGAAGTGTGTGAATGATGGAGGATAAGAGAGGAGTAGTTAAAGGGGGATTCGCTCCTCCTGCGATCCAGTTTAATACCCTTTTCAACTGTGAAGAAAGATTGATAAAAATTATAAATTATATTTTACTTTAACATCAGTCTAGCATTATGATCTTGTCGTACTTTGTCATGCTTGGTACACTTCGTTTACTTCGTTTCTCTTTGAAGTTTGAATTTTCACCTTATGAGGACAATCTCACCTCAATGAACATTTTTACTATCATAGTAAATTTTATCCAATCAAAATCGATCCTAGTTGTTGCGACATGCTTTGTGCACACCGGCATCACGTGGGTTACCTTTCATAGCTGTCTGGTTTGGCTGAGTTGAACTCTAATCACCCCTCTGTCTGACGTAATTTCTAATCGCTACGATCGACGAAAGGTAACACTAAAGCCGGACGGGGTGTATAACTACGTCCTAAACTTCTTTTATTGATTAGAGTTCCATATGAATCAAATATGGATCGAAATGAAAGAAGCTTATTGCTCCATTTCTACAAAAGTCGTCTACTCCAGAATTGATGATTGCAATTATCCTTCGGAGGACAGACATTTCGAGTCCGAAAAAAGTTAAGCTGCAAAGTTCAAGGCGAATAAAACTACATAAACAAGATGATAGGATGAACGCAATCCTTCTTCCAATTAAATTTACTTTGAAGTTCTCCTTTTGATATATAATCGACAATTTTCAAAATATAATTAAATTTCTGTTTTGATTAATTTGCAAATGAGAGATATTTCCAGCGGGGTTACCCTGCAATGAAATGTCCTAATTTTTTCAACTTCTTAAAGAAAATTTAAAAACCAACTTTAATGTACCAGACACGTGTTTCGGTTAGTGGAGCTTAATCAATACCGAAGTAATTTTCAGACAGAGCCAAATGTACAAGCCAACAAAAATAATTTCAGTAGCGCCCTCTTTAACTTTTTGAATTTACATTTGTACATTTACATTACAGAGAGTGGCGCCCTCTAGTTTTTTTAATCTAATTTTTTTTTTTTTTTTTTTTTGCATTTTCTTTGCAAAGAGTGCGCGGCTCTTCTAGTAGGGTCGATTCAGTAGCAGAGTTAAACCAAAAAAAGTCTACGACCAAAATATCATTAGAAGGATGGTGCTAAGATGTTAACCTCCTTTAACAGCAGAACTCAGATACACAGTTTTTAAGGTTTGCCACATTTTTATCGGCTTCTATTTTGTGTACATGCATATATGATATAACCATGTTTTATAGATACTAAACTTTTTCGGTCCGAATAAGGAAACATTTCAAATAACATTTCGTCTGTCTCTTCAACGCATTCGAAAATTTCTGTTATCAAAATTTCTTAAAATTTCAAAATCGCTAGTCCTGTAGCATTATATCCCAGCCATCCTGCCACGTCTTTCGGTACATTTTTTGACATAATAATTATCACACTCTTTGGCCACATTACATCGTTTAGATTGAGAATCACTGACGGGGGTTAATTACCCGAAACGTGAATATCTGGTCCATGCTGCAAATTTATCTTATCTTAACTGACGCTATTGAATTTGAAGACGTTTAACATTTCTAAACATTTTGACTAAGAAATAAAGTTTCTGATGTTGTTCTCTATTGTTTTAAAGCAGTTTCTTGATTTGGACCATTCAGAGTCTTAAGTGAAATTAATTTGGGATTTTAATTCAGTTTATCCATATATCATTTGTTTTTCTTTTTTTTTTTTTTTTTTTTTTGCATTAGCATCATAACTGTTGTAGTTAACATACATTACCTTCATAGCATTCCTGTGGGGTGGGGTCAAAAGCCTGCCACCCATCGTATCCGTCGGGGAGGTCGTTTCGTTTAAACCAAGATTCATTCCATACGTGGAAGTCCCTGCCAAGAAATGACGTTATCAAAGATACAACAAGGCTTCGACATCTCGATAATTTCTAGGAATATACGTCCGTCCATCGTTTTACAGTGTTTTGAATATTTTCCCTGACGTTGTCGCCATAGCACTTTCTATATAGACATAACCTCATACAGTGCATGTATTTTAGATATTGTTTTCATTTTAGTGCGTGAACATCGACGGCGGGTGAGACTAGCCAGACAGGGTATGCTTAATCCTCCCGGGCACCTGGTCCCACCTCTAGCTTGCTAGGGGTCCGTCGATGCTGATTTTTGTGCTCTATAGTGAGTTTTGTTGAGATTATCGTCAGGATCTTCATTAACTCGTTCGTCCGTTTTATTTCAATTTTGTAAGTGTAGATTTCTTGTTTTACGTGTAACATATAATCGGTTTTGTTTATTATTATCAATTTAACATCTCCATTTAAAAGGGAACTCATAATTCATCCATTGTCATATTCGATATCTATAACTCAAACAGTGTCATCCTTGACATCTCAAGAACTGTAGTTGTAGTATAGTGTTATATTTTCACAAAAGCTGGTACAATTGAAGTACCCTATAAGAATGTTTGTACATATCCGGTATATGTATATGTATATGTATATTTTAGGTGATATCATCACATTCAATAGTCATGGTTCCTATCTGGGGTGTTTTTTGTTTTCTTCATTATCTTTGTTATATCAATTTTGTTTTACAAAATGTAACAAGCTTATTAGTAATAAACAAGAGATTTTATTATACGAAGACATAAATTCAATTATTGTTACAGTTAGATTGTATCTTCTAAATCTCATAGTTGTATTTAGAACTTGTGTCCCAAGGGGGGGGTCTATCTATCAGCTAAGTAACCGAACTGCGGTTGAAATAAAACAGGAAAAAATCAGCATTTTTGGCTAACCTCCCTATAGATCCGCACTGGAATCATCAGATTCTGCATAAATTAAGTGTTTCAAATCGTCAGAAATGCATCCTTATAACGATGTCTTTTACAACATATTTATCCATGTCAATAGAATCATGGCTTATCAAGTCATGTCTGATACATTGTTTGAACAGCTCTTATCTTTCCAATAATACAAATGTCATTGAGTAAACAACCCAAGCGTCTTGTCATTGTCAATTACATGAGAGTCGCAAGAGATCTAGACAAGTCAATAGCGGATGTAGAGGTGGGGTTTAATGATCAGACCCCCGCCCATGATATTTGCGAAAAATCCTTATTTTTCTAGTTCTTACGCTTTTTTTAAATTTCTTGTGCGCTTCTCCTTAATTATTGGCTGGACACATATATGTACCCAACCCAAACGCTCCTTTAAAAGTTTTATACCCGCCATCTCAAGTAATCATGATTTTGTCTTCAAGAACTCCTGGTTACTAAGCACGCAACGTTAATAACAGCCCTGACTACCGGTGCAAAATTGTATCCATGTAAAAATAGATACATTGTGGTATTTCGCCTTATCCAAATCCAGCAGATGGCTGAATTTTTAAAGCAATCCTTTAAAAGTAACAATTTAAAAAAAGAAAAGCTATAAGAAAATGATTCGATTCTGACAAATATATGTTTTACTATGTGGTTATTGCAAAAGATGGAAAAAGCCCTATAATAGTAAAAACCGGTATAAAAACTCATAAAAATCATATACCATATAGTGTCATTCATGGCCTTCCTTGGTTTGCCATCCGTTGTCCAAAAGTTGTCAATTTGAACGCTGAAATCACTGTCGTGCGCAGACCGGAAGTTTGTGACACAGCGCGTAGGAATTCCAAGGGCTCTAAAAACTGAAAAGGAAAAAAATGAATTCGTTTCGTTTTAGTAAGGAGCTCCCAACGTGATGACGTCATTGTAGTGATCACAACGGAACACACATACATAAGATGAGAAAAAGATAACATACAGACGGACACAATGACAATAACCGCATTACATTACCTGAAACATGAACACTAAATGTGTGAAAGTGTTCATTTCATAAAAGAAAATATATACTTCAATATTGACAATCCATGGAGCCCCATGTTTCAAACGAAATTTATTGTAGATGACGCCATTAAAAAATAATCATTGGTATTGAGGCACTGCACACATTCAAAATGAAAGAAAAAAAATACAAGTTACATTTCTTCAGACAGATCCTAAAACCGATTTTTAAAATTTCGAACCTGAGGTTGCTACTGCTGCAAATGTCCAACATTGACCAAATTTGACACCTTTCCTTTTCTTGAGGAATTCTTCCAAGATGGCGGTACTTCCGTTCCAAGCGTAAGGAGCCATTCCGTCGTCGTATTTTCCGGACCAATTACCTACCAAAACTCCGCCGTCCCTTTCTGTGTTGTTTATCTAAAATTATTAACATATCTAAATAGTATCCCAGTTAAAATGAGAGGTAAGTCTTCAGACACAACGATCCGCTCTGAATTTTCAATTCTGAAATTATCGGTATCGTCACGAAATTATAAAACTATGAATAAACCATAACCGGAAGTACTTAGTCAGGGTACGGAATCCTTAAATGCATTGGTGTTTTCTAAAATACCAAAAGCTTCACTAAAATTCTATCACCATCAGCATTCCGTTTACATTTTTTCATAGTACTCATACATACATCATAGAATTAAGAAAGACTCTCTGCAAAGTTTGGTAGCAATCTATTCAGTTAGAAGTTTAATTGAATTCATTTACTTCAACAAATTTTGCTATTTTCAGTTGTGATTTTACAGTGTAAAAGAGATGAAATATAGTAAACTATGCACGTACTATCTTTGACAGAGACCGTACGACTAATAAAGGATTTCCTCGAGCAGGATCCCCTAGCTCGGACTTCTCCATAATAGATAGAGCGGCCATTAGACATACGTCATCAAACTGAAACAACAAACGAAAGTTACATTAGAAAATTTTTATGAAGGACAAAAGATTAGGTTAATAAAAAAATGTACAAATTTGAAGGAAACAATTTCATAGAAAACTAGAAATTCTTTCAATAAAATACTTGTTATCAATAAATCGTTGGAGATTAAAATCATCTAATTATCTTTAAAAAAAATCCTAATACTGTGACAATATAAAAGTACAAAATCCTTAAAAAATAAGAACCTGAGCGAAATTCCAGGGGCGGACGCAGAATTTTCCTACTGTGCCCATCCATATTCTTCCTGTCTCCTTTAGTACGTACTCCTCCCTGGAACTCTCATCCTCCAAATATACTTGATCATCTGAAGATAAAAAATGTTAAAGTTTGATTTCTGTCTGGGAAGAGTAAGCATATCCACCTTGTCCGTTAAGGGGTGTGGGCGAAATAACGTGTATGGGAGAGCAAATTTTAAAAGCTTCGTAGATTTCGAAAAAAATGTTGAATTCTAATTGCGAAGCCATCTTTAGCACAGAATATCATTCGAAATTTCGTAACAGCCAAATGCCACATTCAAAAACTGTAATAGCTTATGATCAACGTAATGAGCTTTATGCTTCCTCGGAAATATATTCGGCCGCAAACCGCAAAGTACTCTGGTGGACGAACATGTTAAAATACTGTTTTAAAGATATATATATGAAACATAATTGTGACAGCGGGACAGACAGATGGACGGACGGAAACAAAGGCAAAATTCAATATATCTCTTTCCAATTGGGGAACAGAATAAAGACATACAATCGATCATGAGGAATGTTTCCGACGTCGATAATTAATATAGAATAAGGTTACATCAAGACGGTCATTTATCAATCATTTTGTATAATTCTCTACGGAGACTAAATCTAATCATCATATGATATTGTCTTTGGTCATTCCTTTCCAAAGCCTGATTAAGTCAGAATAGCCAATAAAAGCTTGTTGGACGATTGTATGGGGACAAAGCTATGATGATCAAATCCCATTTGGAAATAGTGTATAATCTTTAAAATACTTTAACGGATAAAAAGTTTCTTAATCCATAGGCAATCATTTAAGGTTACGGTTGCGACTACAGGAAGATAACTCTATTTTCATATCACATAATATTTGAAACCGACATAAACAATACATGGTATCAGCTCAGATTGTTACATTATTTTAGAAAAAAAAATAATACTCCTTGAAACTTTCATTGCTGAATGGATATTTTTGGGAAAAATGCATATTTTTAAATAAAAAATCGCCGAAAATAGGAAAAAATAGTCATTTTTGCATGAGTTTAGCTACCAAAGATTCAAACATCAGAATATTTACTATCCATTATACTCTTTAAAAGTGAGATAATCAGAAATTAGAAATTCAAGTTAAACTCTATGTTTTTGGGTCAAAATGTTGATTTTTTTTTGGCATAAATTATTGTGCTATTTATAGAAACAGTAATTACATGTATGCTCAAAAACTATAATTCGGGTACATATTGATTTGATTGCTTTAGGATAAAGCAATACCATAGATGTATACATGTATGTAGAAAAAAAAATTGTGAAGCTGGCGACCTTCTAGCTATTAATAAAAATAATGAGTTGTTGCCATGGCAACCAGCAACATAGTTTTAATAAGAAAATACTCTCCTAAGAACTGATTATTTTATTAGAATTTCTCAAAATAGCCTTTAATTCATCCACAAGCTATAAGAATCTAGAAAAAAGGATATAATATTATATGTTTTTTGAAATTCCATGCATTTCAGAGGTATGTAAAGTTATGATGGGGTATTCTCTAAGAAGACAAAAATGTTAAAATAGGCCAAAAATGGACGTTTATAGCCAAGAAACGAGACGGGCAATTAAATTTTGATTTATCTGTCTGAATAGTTAGAGGATATGTTCCTCTACATATGAACCTATCCATCTTTCTTCTACCTCATTTTTGTTGAAAGTCGCCACCCTGACCTTAAAACCGTCCAGTCTTTTTTTTTTTTTTTTTTTTTTTTTGTATTCCTGACATGGTCGCCTTAGCACTTTCTATATAGACATAACCTCAGACAATGCATGTTTTGTGTATATTGTTTTCATTCCCATGCGTAAACATCGACGGTGGGTAGCCAAACAGAGGATGCTTACTCCTCCCGGGCACCTTGTCCCATCTCTAGCTTGCTAGGGGTCCGTCATTGCACAATTTGGTGCTCTATTGTGAGTGTTGTTGAGGTTGTTCGAGGACCCTGTGCTTAATTGTCTTGATTGTCATGTCACCTCACATCTAAAATTTAAACTTTAGTTATTTTACAACGTTTTACAAACAAGTAACATTATAAGATTCATAATTTTCAAATTGTGTCTGATTTGATTGTTTATTGAACCGTTCTGTGTGGATGTTGGTTTGTGTTATGTCCTTTGTTGTTTCTTGCAGTAGTTTTAATATTGTCTAGATGGGTGTGTGTTCCGCTGTGGTCAGTGTAGGTAGGTCTTGCCGGAGATCTCTCACATTTTCTGATCTTTGTTCTTTGCCCAAACCTTTAAATGACAAATATGGATAATGACCATATCCCTGTTTACAGCACAAAATCGATAATTCAGAAAATCAGAAACCGAGGCATACGAAATCAGGATAAAACAGGAACAAACGCAAACAAACAAAAACCTCCACCATATGAAAAGCAGCGAACTCCCGATATAAGAGTGAGACCAGGTGCCCAGGAAGAGTAAGCATCTCCTGCTTGCATGCAACACCAATTTTTAGTGTATTCATCATCTAATATTTTTCTGTCTCCTTTGCTATTTAAAAAGTGTTTAAGAGTGTTATCTCCCCTTGATGAAAAATATCGAATAAAATCAATAGCAGAAAAACTAATAGGTGAACTTTTTATTATTTAGTAAAATTTGAAGAAATATATTTCATATCAATCGATATTTGAATCCCCATCATTCCGTTAAAAATTGGCTCAAAATAACTTTCCCCTTTGAGTTCAATGTCTTTAAAATGTCTTCCCATTGGTCATTTTTTTCAATTAATTTTTAAATTATAGCTATGCTGTGAGTTTAGATCTCAGGAAGCCATAAAAGGATACCCCAATAACTTAGCAGAAACCTTTCCGTCAAAAGCACTGCATTTATGCACCTGCTAAGTTGTACCTCTATTGACAAACTCTACATTTCAATTTAGTTTAAATGAGAAGAAAACGAAACACATTCATCAGTTTGAATGTAATTACAATCTGAAATACTTGGAATAAGATGTTTTCCATGTTTCTGAACATCCCCCCTCTTCATACGATGTCGGTAGTCATTTTCCCTCATAAACATAAATCATGACATTGGAAGCCTGTCGAGGATGTTTGTTTGTAAATTGAAAATATTTCAAACACGGCAGCATGGGATTGGCTCTCACATCAAACATGACGCTCCTAAATTTTAAGTCCAAAGCAACAATTTTATAGAGTTTTATTGAAATCAATGTACAGAGCAAGCTTAAACTACAATGAGGACAAAGAGACTAGCCGAAAACTGCTGAACCGAAGGTACACTTGTGAGCAACTGAACTTTTTTAATTTATTTATTTATATATTTATTTATTTATTTATTTATTTATTTATTTATTTATTTATTTATTCTTTTGTTTTTTGTTTTGTTTTGTTTTTTGTTTGTTTGTCTGTTTAGTTTTATTTAATTTTTTTTGGACGATACAATGAAAATATCTAACATTATAGCATCTCGTTGTCCTTTATGTTGGAGGATATTTTAGGAGAGAACCATCCAATGCTGTAACAACGTTTTAAGTAATTTACCGAATACGACTCTTTTCTTTTGAGAAAGTTCTTTTTTACATTTTTTTTTCAAGATTTTGTAAACCTTTTGATTGTGTTTTCGGAATTCTGATTTCAAGTTTTGTGCTTGACTTTTATTCACTAACTCATATAATGTACAAGTTCGGAAGAATTGGAAACATATTAGAAATCATCTTTTATATTTTGTTTGCGTATTACTTTTCAGAAAATGACACTTTAGGCTCAAGTTGATATAGCACCACGCATAACCAAGGGGGAAATTGTACAGCTGTCAAATCATCAACTGGAAATCGACATTATGTCTAACGAAATATAAAAAAATCATAGAGAATTTTATCTCTTTGAATTCTTGAAATCGATGATAAACATCATTCTGTCTATTTCTTACATGGGTTTTATTACCATGGGGACTATCATTTCATCCTATTATTTTGCTATACATGTCCGCTCCCTCTTGACATTTCCAGAACTGCAAATCAATTTGCATGTTATACTTTATGTTTATGACTAAATGCGTCAGAACCAATCATATGTAATTGATGTCATAAATCCAAAATCGGATTCAGACGGAAAATATTTATGTTCTCATGAAAATATAAGACAATAAAATGGCCATTTTGTGCGGGATTGTACTGGCGCTTTACTTGTTTAACCATGCATTATAGCATCAATTCCACCTACATTTTGGTTTATAAAATAATATAAGTCATTTATAAGCAAGAACGGAACATGTATCTATGTCTTCATATTCTTGTTGTTTTTGTGTACATTGCCTTCGTTTTGTTTTTGCTCTGTGTTTAAGGGTGTTGTCGTTGTGTTTTTCATTATTATCTTCATGTTGATGTTTTCCGGCCTCCTGTTGTCACTGTTTTGTTGTTAAATGTCTCCCTGTTGTTGTTGTTGTTGTTGTTGTTGTTGTTGTTGTTGTTGTTGTTGTTGTTGTTGTTGTTGTGGTTGTTTTGGTGGAAGTGACATCATATTGTTATTGTTTTGGTGTACATGTAAAATGTTGTTATGAGAGAAAGGATGAACTCAAACAACACTCGGATGCAGCACCCAAAGCAAAACTCCAATGAAAACACCTAATGCAAAAATACAGAGCAGACACTCACAGAAAGAGACGTAAAAGGGACAAGGAACGCCAACTAACATCATAGTAACAAGAAACATGAAAGACCGCACATAAACCAACGAGACCAATGGGCAACCGGTGCCGACTTCGGACGCAAGTCGCAGACGGTGAGGTTAATATCCGAATTACGTACACCCCTCCCACTTTTCCGATTACCCAGAGGTATCGAAGAACGCACAATTATGATGTAATGGTATAACCTCCTCACTGTACGATGAACATATAAACAGACAACATTACGCAGGGGCCCAAGAAACACACAGTTGGATATGTAAATGGAAATAAAAACAGAAGGAATACGAAATACAGTCCGTGCACTGCCGTCTGTAGCGAGCATATGCATGTGATCAACCGAGGAGTCCGACTGACAGTCAGAGAGGACAGTCGGTTGGGGCCCTGTCTTCCCTCAAGAGGTTTAGACAGGGCCCGTCATGGTGTCCTGTCGTCGCAGCATTCAGAGTGCAATCCTATAGAATGCGCCAGGCCAGTACCAAGGCAAGCGTCCGTCTGGTAACAGATGAATCACATCCACGATATAAAAGGCGTTTGATTATTCTAAGACAATTTCAATGAATTCATCCTTCCTATTTTCTTTATTACGTCACCATAAAATGCAAGTTGTGAAATATCAAAAGTAATATACCCTGTTGCTTGTATGGGTCCGAATTTCAAAAGAAGTTGACAATAATTTCCAGGGAGTGTTTGCTAATTTGTGAAAGCGAGAAAAAATTATTTGTAATTTTCCACTATAAAAATCCAAATCATCAGTATATGCTATACCGGATGAGCTGCGAAATGTAGATACTGTATGACGGTAATGTAAGAACATCACAGTCAAGCCAGGGAAAATTTACTATCTTGAATCCAAAATCATCTTTTTTGTCATACACATTTGAATGAATCTTTTGATATTTATGCGTTTAATGTTTAAGCCCTATCACGATCTGCACAGAATTTTTAAAAATCGCAACATAAAAGCAATAAAACAGACAGACAGACAGACATGTAAATGACCCTAACTTACTACATGTATACCAATTTACATACCTTGACACCAAGGATTGAATAGTATAAAGACATCGTCGGGGTGACAGTATCGAGAAGTCTTCTTCTCCCCATCATTGGCGGTGTGAACGGTGTCCACAAAGAACTGATATTTCCCTACGATGGCATCTGCCCCAGTACAGATTTTTATGCTAACTTTTCTTTCGTCGACACCGGTTATTTGGTATCCCCATTTTCCTCTTTTTAATTCCCTCTCTTTTGTCACGGGAACAACGGTTCCTTTACTTTGAAGAGGGCGTCTCCCTGAAAAATATATATAAGGCCACAGTAATTAAAAAAAAAAATTGTTAAACGTCCCCCGGTGGTGTCTTTTTGGAGAGTTATTAAGGGTTCAATCCTGATTGTCCAACATTTTGAAAATTCCATATCCTGATTGTCCAACAAAAAATTTAAGGTCACCTGTATTGTTATATAAACACACCTGTTTGTCTAAATAAACATACCAATTAGGGCTTTTTTCATACTTGAAAATCTATTTTCACCAAATCGTACAAAGTTAATATAAATTTGATTCAGGATTTCATAGATTTTTTAAAGAGCTTTCTCTAGCATATCCATTATCACTATGTTTGAGTTTGTTTTACTCCAATATCACATGATTTCTGAGTTAATACCTATCATTTTTACGAAAAGTCTCAGAATTTTGTCAACTTTGGTATATCACTGTCTAAGTAACCTTGACCATGGGTCCTACATGTACGACCATAACAATTTCTAGGTGACTTCTTAATCAATTAAGTTCTTCAGTTTAGATGTACGTACTAATAAGAATTGCTTCAAAATGCTCTTTGACCGTTTATTTACTCTATGTGCTATTATGTTGACCAGAATGTAAACATAGTAACCATCTTTGTACCCTTTTGAGTAGAAATGGGGAGATGTTCGCTCAAGTCTTAAATGGCAGTTTTCATAAAACAGGAGCAGATTTCTGGATATTTTCTACCAAATGCAAATGCAAGCGATTCCTGCAATAAAGGATTAATTAATTACTTTTCCCCTCTATTTTGGAGTAAATCGGAGGTTGTTCATGCGCATGCAACTCTTATTTGCTAAATGTTTGTTATAGAATCAGTAAATTTTAATATGGATATATTATGCCTGCTGTCTGTCTTACACGCCTGCTGTCTCTCTGCTAGTTTGAGATGAAAAAAAATATGAATGGAATTTCTCCGCTTCACGCATAAAAGGTGCCAACATCTAAATGTACAATTGTCTTTTTCCAACGAAAAAAATTGTTTTATCAAAAATAGTCCGAATATGTTCATACATGTAGGTGCCTGCAGATATGATCGTTTCCACACCCCCCCCCCCCCCCTCTTTCTTTCTCAGAATCATGGCTAAAATGACCGTGGAGTAAAGAAGGGAAAAAAAAAAGAAAAAAAAAACCCCTTCTTTACTCCAAGGCCATTTTAGCCATGAGAGGGGGAGGGTTTGGAAATGCATATCATATCTGCAGGCACCTGTGATACTGACAACATAAAATAGTGAAGAGGCAGGGACGTACATATTCGTCCCTGGTAGAAGTACTTTAAAAAAAATTTTAAAAATACTATAGATACATGTATTAATATTCGTCTTTTATTTATCTTAAATTCATGAGGTTATGGCATATCTGTCCAACATTTAAGTCAATTAACGGCAAGATCAATGAGATCAATTAAGTAAGTAATTATGCAAACAATGTAATTGGTACTACCTAAAATCCTGATTGTCCAACAAAAAATATACCACATTTTTACCTTTTTATATAAATGTTGGACAATCAGGATGACACCTTATTAAGAAAAACAATACACACAAACATATATTTTACTATCCCGAAAAATTCGAACATTAATTATTTTACATCCACCTAAATATAAATTTGAGAAAATTTAACATTTTTCAAGCTGACAAAGAAATGCCTTTTTTCATGTTTTTTCTTACTTGATTCAACCTCATGGTAGCTTTTTATTTCATTTACTATTTCTATTACGTGTTCATAATACTTTTCTTTCCTGACGGAAGGGTACCTTACAGAAAATGACCGGGACTTAATTTTTTAACACAATATTTAATTTCAAAGGCGTAACATAAGTTGTGTATGTATTCTGAAATAACAGAATTGCTTAAGATCACTATTGGTTACATCCGTGCATTAGATATTTCAAATTACATTGTGTTACGCAATATATCAGAAGTATCAGAAATACAGAAGGTTTGCATAGTGACCATAAGCAAAAAAAAAAATAAAATCCCCGTCACTTTGCCGTCAGAAAGCAGCCTTATGAGCGAAAACGTCATTTTTGAAAAAAAAATTGGTGGTACTTCTCGCCCTTAAACATAAAGTAAGTAGGTGGAAACGCCATATACGATCCGGAATCTTCATTCATGATCCAGAGAAACCTAGGGCTTACAAATTCAGGAAAAATAATAGAATATAACGCACCTCGAAGTCATTCACGTACCGAGAATAAGTGAAGGGGAGTGAAACCAGGTACATGTACCAGGGACAGTAATCATCTCCTACTGCTAGTGTCAACATGGAATATTTTGTGAATCATAAATCAAAAATATTTATTTTGTCTTTTGTATATCAAAAATATTTATTTTGACTATTGTATATCAAAAACATATACTTTGACTATTATTTATCAAAAATATTTATTTTGACTATTATATATCAAAAATATTCATTTTGACTATTGTATATCAAAAATATTTACTTTGACTATTGTATATCAAAAATATTTACTTTGACTATTGTATACCAAAAATATTTACTTTGACTATTGTATATCAAAAATATTTATTTTGACTATTGTATATCAAACATAATTACTTTGACTATTGTTTATCAAAAATATTCATTTTGACTATTGTATATCAAAAATATTTACTTTGACTATTGTAAATCAAAAAATATTTACTTTGACTATTGTATATCAAAAATATTTATTTTGACTATTGTATATCAAAAATATTTACTTCGACTATTGTTTATCAAAAATAATTACTTTGACTATTGTATATCAAAAATATTTACTTTGACTAATGTATATCGAAACTATTTATGTTGACTATTGTATATCAAAAATATTTATTTTGACTATTGTATATCAAAAATATTTACTTTTACTATTGGTATAATTTTGATTTACAATTCACAAAATACTACATGTAACAATACCAGTTATAAAGGGTGAATTTCATGTATGTTAATATGTTGTATATAATATACAATTATGGACTTTTAACTAAGTGTATGTGATGTGATATTGACTTAATATGGAAATATTGACCGATGCGAAGCCGAGGTCAATATTTTCATAGTAAGTCAATATCAGGTCATATATACTGACTTAAAAGTCCATAACTGTTTTATTCTATAATTGCATGACTGTATGCTTCACTATAAATAACGACGCCATTTGCAGAAGTTAGTGGGGTGGTCCCGGTCTATCTTTAAACCGTGGTATATGGTGATATATTCAGGAGCGTCGATGACGTTACCAGCCAATCAGAGAGTCTCTATTTATAGTTTATAGAATAATATATATGTTGAGATTATTATTCAACTCGAGGATCAAAAAGAAAGTACGTGATGTTTTCTGGAGTCTTTATGTATTTAAAATTAAGTGTATGTAGTGTATGAATGTATGCATTGTATGTAAGTATTATTCACGAGGGTTTTTTTTTTTTCATTCGAGCTATATGTGGTGGGATTGCGAAAAGCTTTCATAATTGAGTCAGGATCATTGGGTTCAATTTTTATCACAAACGAATGACGTTTCATAGAGTCATGTCATCATAGTCTACATACATACAATCATCTTACCTGTGACAAAAGTCAAGACCAAAGAATCATTGTCCTCCGAAAACTGACCATCAAAGGTGATGCTGATTTCAAATGACTGACCACGCCTCACGATCAGGTTTGGTATTTCATATTCACTGGTTTTATGAACTGCCCTGTTAATGGTACGCTGTAAGTCAATAGACTTCGGCTTTAAAACTACTTCTGCAAAGAAACAAGAATTGCTTATGATCTCAGGCAAGAACACGATTTATGCATTCCTTTAAAAAAAATCAATTTTGTTATCAAGATGTCATAATAATTTTCCTATTCTAAAGATTATGATTGCCACCATTGGTACATGTAGCTAACGTTTTAGTTATTCGTTAAAGGTACGGGAAACCAGTGCCAGTCACACATATCAATATGTTTCTCATTCGCTAATGTGGCTGTGTTATGTGCCCGTTATGTGTCGTCATCTTGTGTATTATGAGCGTATGTTCCGCTGTCTTCATTTTATCGTTGTCTTGTTGAAGATCTTTTCCCTATCATTCTTAAGACTGATTAGTTTTCATCATATACATGTACAGTAACTTAGCGTCTAATTGAAAGGTAGTCCTCACGAGAACCTTTCTCTTTTGCATTTCACATACTATTTATTTTCATCAAAGATTCTCTATACAGCTGTAATATAGTGTAATTATCTTCATAGAAAAGAAGACATCGTGATCTAACAAGGAAATCAATGTATATTTAGTTTTATCCTCAAATTTCAAACAAAGCATGCGCTGATCTAGTTTTATGGGGGAGGGCGTAAACCGGGAAATTTAGCCTATTATTTTGAGAAAATGCCCAGGTTGTCCTGATCAACCATCCATCTGCAACCCCACGAAGCGCAGATAAAGAGAGTGGTAGGGGTCCACCACCAAGCCCACCCACCCCCACCCCTCCTCCCCTGAATTTGCCAATAAAGATGGTATTTATCCATTTTCATGTTTGATTTTTTTTTTTTCAAATCCATATTCTTTAAGCCCCTCCCCTAGATTCTAGATCCAACATGCTCATTCCACTCTTCCCCTCTAGGTCCGCGCATGCCGGACTGTTCCAGCAGAAATAAGCCATGCCGATCATAAAAAGCACCGAGATACTTAGGGCGCTGGTAATTTACATCACATTATTGGTGAAATGGAACAAAAATTAGGTGTTCAGATGACAACTCTTAGTTTGGCGAAGCAGACATATAATGACTTTTAATCAACAAAGTCCTTGACCTTCTGTCGTACGTTTCCGGAGACATTAGTTGCCATTTAGATGCTATTCAGCAGTTCTTAATCAGATTTGAGCAATTTTATGCATTTCTGTACAAAATCAAATCTGATTCAGACAGAATCAAACATTAAAACAGTGTCATAAATTGTGCTAGTTCCGCACTAGTCACAAGTCATTGCCTTTCCTAGACTTCAACTGGCTCGTATCGGTAATATGTCCATCTATTTACTTCATAGATAATCAATTTTCCTTCCATAAAGTTAAATATCGTTTTGCAATTCCCATTTCGCCTGGCAATGAAGTTCATTATCCCTGTATTATACTAAAGGTAATTTGCGGTCCATAACACGGGCAGGAAACGTCATCCGGGGATTCCTTCTATCGCGTAGCTCGAATTATTTCGGCTCCTCGTGTTTTTGCGAGTGCGAAGTAACAGGAAGTTTGGAACCTTCTAAGGCATATAGAGGTGATCAACCAGATTAACTGATAACAAAGGCGTGCGACATGCAATCGTAAAATTAGTATTTCCATTTTACTCTTTGGGGAGGAGGGTATTTTAGGTTTTGTTTTGTGATATATATCTTTGAGAGGTTTTTTTTTTGGGTTTTTTTTTTTTTGTTTTTTGTTTTGTTTTTGGGGTTTTTTTGGGGGGGGTCATTTTTTTTTTTTTTTTTTTTTTTTTGTTTATTTGTTTTTGTTTTTGTTTTTTTTTTTTTTTTGTTTTTTTTTTGTTTTTTTTTTTTTGTTTTGTTTTTTGTTTTTGTTTTTGTTTTTGTTTTTTGTTTTTTCATTTTTTGCTTTTTGTTTTTTTTTTTTTTTTTGGTAAGAGGGTCTTTATTTACCTTTGGAGAGGATATCACCACTTATTATCAAAGGAAACATTTGAATTTAACTAATGATATATGATAGAAATTTAAACCATCTAAACTTTCTATTAAATTTCATCGTTCGTCTCTTTGATTGTAATTATTACGACGTGTCGTTGTTTCTTTCACCAAGTTCATCAACTTTTTCTGAAAACAAGTCTTTCACTTCTGTTCGGATCAAAGACAAAGAAAGAAACTGCGCGACACCCCATGTCAACTTGTATTTGCAATACACAAGTAAAATTAGCATTGTCTTCATAAACAATCTGACTGCAGACATGTGAATATTGTATATCATTTACGTCGACATATCCTTATGAAATAATTGGATAAGAAAGCTTCTGATAATTCTTACGGGAGTTAATTAAGGTTTTATGTCTTTAAGGAAACCGACACGGAGTCCTCGGAGTCCATCTCCAAATGAACAAACAAGGAACTTCAAGCTGCTCGTCCGTCACAAACAAGGGCGGATCTAGAGGGGGGGGGGGGGGGGTTAGAGCTTCAGGACTCATTTACCCTTTTTATTGGAGGGGGGTAAAGCTTCAGGACCCCCTTTCCCTTTCTTATTGGAAGGGGAGGGGGGTTAGAGCTTCAGGACCCCCTTTCCCATTTTTTATTGGAGGGGGTAGAGCTTCAGGACCCCCTTTCCCCTTTTTTATTGGAAGGGGGGTTAGAGCTTCAGGACCCCTTCTCCCTTTTTTATTGGAGGGGGTAGAGCTTCAGGACCCCCTTTCCCTTTTTTTTATTGGAAGTGGGGTTAGAGCTTCAGGATCCCCTTTACTCTTTTTTATTGGAGTGGGGTGTAGAGCTTCAGGACCCCCTTTCCACTTTCTTATTTGAGGGGGTTGTCAAAATCCCCTTTATATATATGCTTTTAGGAGTTTCCTGATTTTATTATAATCTAAATTCTAAATCATAGGATAGAAACATCCCCCCTCCAACCTTTCGACGCGCTGGATTCTCCTGGAAAATTATCTAGATCCGCCGATGATAAGGTGACATGCCTCGAATCATTGGAAAATATGTCAATGAACATGCAGCGTGACACATTTGCAAGATGAAAGAAATAATTGCAAAAATTGATAAAGAAAAATAAGTAACGCCATATAACAGTTTGCATCGATACTAGGAAAATAGACGCTTTTCTATTTTCTGTGATATAAGATTTGAAACGAAGCCACTTGAGAAAAAAAATATTGCGCATGAATCAATACATTCGGATCCCCTCACTCCTTATTTGTATCGGCGTAAAAAGACTCGGGCGCCAATGGTGGAAGGTTTTGCATCAAATCGATGTTAAAGTAAAAAGGCACTTCAAAATTCTCCAACTTGAGTGAGTGATGTTGTGAGTTACATATTTGTCAGTTACGATCAAGTTTTGGTACTTGTATTTCATAGTTTTCATACTAGATTTTTACAAAAGAACTAATGGAGCAACAGGGAACTATTTTCAAAATAACGCCGTCTGACGTCCGAGTCTTTTTTCGAAGAAAAAAGTCGAGGCTATTCCGAATGGAATCAATATTGTATTGGTACATGCGCAATCTATTCTTTTTCCCGGAAGTGCGCTTTTTAAATGAAGTACCGCAGTTATTTAGAAATCTGAAAACAATATAACGAATATCATGTATTCAAAAGGAGGCAAAAACGAAAACCAACGAGCCAAAGTAACAAGTCTACTTTATTCATGTAACTTGATATTAAGTATCCGAGAGGAGTAAGCATCTCTGTGGCCCGTGTATAATCCGTAACTGCATAATCAATTAAGGTTATTTATTACCCCCCAACACCCCCCCCCCCCCAAAAAAAACAAATCTGACAAAATTCCTTGGTTCTTGGTATAAAGAGCAAGTGTAATGCTTAAGAGACAAAGAACGTAATTTTTCTTCCAATCACACGATAAAGCCAAACCTCAAAAGCAGAGACGCAATATTTATCAAATTGATTTTCTATTTCCATAATTGTCAAGAATCTATAGAATGGGATAATACATGAATGGACTTATTACAAATATAACGTATAGGTGAGGATTACAGTAATGTAGCCTCCCTGAAAGATTCTGTAGATTGTTGGAAAATTCCCATTGAATGGCCGCAAGCGCGGATCTAAGGGGGGATTACTGGGTCAGGACCCCCACCCATACCCAAATTTTCCAAAATGCTGATTTTTTTTCCGTTTTTGCGTATAATATTTTATTTTTCAAAACCAGAGACTGAAGACCCTGAGCCCAGACAGCTTTGAAACCCCCCCCCCCGCCCCTTTCCCTTCTCCATACGGCTTCGAAGCCCTTGAATCACTTTCTAGATCCGCCAACGAGCGTCGTAAATATGTAGTCAATAAGTTACAATTCTTTAGAAATTGAAGGATTAATCATTAATCATGTTAATTGAATTGATTGATTTTCTACACTCGATTGCGGAGTTATGACATCGTCAGTTATAGATTTGACAATACCACTAAACTTCTACGGATGACGAGCTTAAGTCAGTAATCAGATTTAGACAAGAACTTCATACATCTGTCATTCGTTACTTCAATTAGCAAACGCAATAATCATCTTTGGTATTGAATGCACGTTTTGTGGTGCCGACTTGCTTTTCAAACGTGTAAATTGACAATTTTCTACCAATCGAGGTGGCGTAACGGGTTTTATGGTTATATCCATATTTTTTAAGTTTTTTTTTTTCGGATTCGCAGTGTGAATTGTATCTTTATTTCAGTGGCGCCCCTATACTGGTTTTGAATTTTACTCAAGCAGTCTTGTCCTATCCAGTTATTTGCTTGTATTATCATGATTACATTTTTGTCCAGCCCCTAGTAAATCAAAAATGTAATCATAATAGTGTGTCCGATTACGAATATATATGGCTTTATTCAATTTTTGATTTTAAAAGCTTGCTGACTCGTAAATTTCAACTTTCTTCATATCCTATTCAATTTTTTTGAAGTGGCGCCACCTATACATTACTTTTTACATTTTAGTATTGAACTACAATACATTATTCGGGAAAATATTATCTTAATCTTTTATGATATCAAAGAGATCCAGATCACGAGAACGTTTTAGTCATTTTCAATCCGTCTATGAAACTCTAGTTACTTTAATAATAGATTTTAAACGATCTGTTTAATTTCCAGAAACTGGTTTTCATAAAATTGTTAGGTAAGTTGACCCTCATTCACATTATGAGGGGTGGACAGGGTGAAAGGGAGGGTGGAGGAAGGGGGCGGGAGGCGGGAGAGAGGGGGAGGGAGGGAAGGGGAGAAAGGAGGAAGGGGAATGTAAGGGAAGGGTGAAAAGGAGGGGAGGAGGGGTCGGGAGGGGAGGTAAGGGGTGGGAGGGGGAGAGAGATACCCCCTGTCCGCCCTTCCCATCATGCATATGTAAACAGCTCAAAAAGTAACAGGTGATCATGTATCTGTATATAAAATTAAACATTCTTTCAACATGTATTGCGAAATATGTGATGTGCGAAGTCTTGGGCAAAAACCAATTATTTCAGAGTCAAAAGCATTCCCTATTCTATCGAAGATAGAGTTGTATATGCGCATACTCCGTACTAAATACTGGTACATGTACTACATGACCTAAGAAGTAATACGTATTTGAATATTTAGAATATTTCAAGAACTTGAAAATCTTTGGCAGAAAATTTAGAATTATATGTGTTTAAGTTTAAACACTGTACTTAATGTGAATTACCTTGCAATTTCTTTAAGAAATAAAATCTGCAGGAGTCACACGTGTACAATTGTTCTTTTATTTTATTACTCATCCCGTCAAGATCGTGGATAACCAACATACAGGGTGCTGTTCACTTTAAGTAAGCCAAGATTTTGTTGTCGAAAAGAAAAGTTTAAAATCTAAAAATTCGTTGGAAGAGTTTTCATTGGTATTCGACATTAAACCTTTCATTTTGCTTTGCCTTGCATAGGTCTATCAAACTTGGTAAAGCCAAATATTAATCATGCTGTATAACGAATGCGTCAGTTTGAAAGTCTGTCTGATCGTTGCACTTTCAGAATGTATTTATCACATGTCATTCCTTTTTGTTTTTTAAGGGATGGTCAAATGCTGTGCGACTTAACATCTGTTGAGGTCAAAGTCACATATTTTGGGTCAAGGTCAAATATCTAGGGTCAAGGCTCATTAGGATCAGGGTAATATATTTGATCTATATGTGAACAACGTTGTTGGTATTGAAACTATGGGGAACATCATAGCAGTACTCATGTGTCTATCATCCTGCGTAAGCGAATTTTTATGCTAAGATTTTCCATTGGTTATAAAGAAAAAATTAAATCAAAGAACACCTTTATCATATTCATAAATAATTTTTTTTTTTAAATATTTTCAACCTGTTACACATATGGTTCGACTTTCATAAAAAAAAAAAACTCCAAACAATGTGTTCAATGATTTTTTTTTTCAATTTCTCTCAATAATCAAATATAAAGGCCATCCCAATTATGAATTATTTTGTCAAGAGCAAGTTTGAACATGCTGTTTAAAAAACCATAAAATGATGTTGTACAGTAGTTTTCACTTTTCCTCTTAAAAGCATACAAATCAAATTCAATCACGAAGACTGAATCTTAACGTATCATTTTCTAAAATAAGAAAAAATATAAATATGAAATTCTAAGAATCAAAAGTAGCAAAATTCAGACATTACCTATATGTTTCGTGCTAGAAATCCTATGCAAGCAGCTTAGCATCATTAGCTCATTACGAATTGATCGTAGACCGAAGTACACTTCACACGAAACGACTTACATCACGTTTTGTCCAACCACATTCCCCAGAATCAGGTGAGTTGTCTGCATGTTCGCCATTGGTGGGCAAGATTGTATCGGAAAATATTTCATGTTGCTCTTATTATCTTGATAATATTCACGACGATCACATTGTTCTCTGCTATTTCAAGCAATACAAACTATGTTCTTCGAAGATAACTTGTATCTTAAAGTTTTTACTCGGCGCTTAGCCGACTGCATTCGTCCATCTTGATATGTGACGGTCCCATTGGGGGAAAAAGCCCATCTAGAGTTATTTTAACTTACATGTTATCTAATTGAAATCACTTTATTCCAAAGCCCGCTAACTACAATTCAAATGCAGCACCATTCCATATTACCATTTTATCGTAAAAGTTACTTTTGATTTCATGCGATATTAAGCAGAACAATTTAGGAAGCTGCCCTACATCGGTCGTCCATTGTCTAGAATAACAGGAGTTGAAACAATATAAAAGTTTAGATATTATAACAATGATCTAGAATTACTCCATTGTCTTCGGTGTTTACTGTACCGCGCACTCTGGGGTAATTGACTGCAAAACAATTTACAGCCTGATCTATTGAGCTTTCTTTAATGTTTATAATTCCTGTTCATTCGAAAGAAAACATTAAAAAGCTTCACCGGAAATTTTGACTCTGGAAATATTGTACGCGTGGAATAGGCAGATTGTCTTTTATCTGATTACTTTCCATTGGTTACATGTGAATGTGTGTTAACCTTTTTTATGAGCGTTTTACAAAAAAAAATGTACATTTGTGCATGTTCCATGATATCTTAAAACAAAATACTTTGTGTGACCCATACGTCCGTCTGGCCGACTGTCTGTCCTTGTCATCCTGGTGGGCAGGATGGCTTCATGCAGACTACATTCTTAGACGATCTTTTTGTGCTTGTCGCATGGCAACCGTGACAAAAAAAAAAAGAAAAATTAATCTATAATTCATTTTCAAGACCAGAATTCACAGGTTATTATGTCACTGCAACTTTGAAAAACTTTGAAAACTATCCGTTATTAAAAATCGTGATTGTCAGGGTCAAGGTAACAATTTTAAAACAATATTCTGGTGGGCGTATATTGTGGAGTTTACAGCGCTCTTTTTATATATTTCATAATAAATTCAAATGCATTAAGTTGCACTTCAAAATTATTTCAAGTTGCTGAGGTTAACAGCAGCGACAACTTTCGATTTGGCAAGTGAAAGTAAGAGTATGCATCATGTAGTACACTGACTTATATTTATGAAAAGGAAAGTTAGAAAAAGACAAAAGATATTATTTGGTCTGATTTACAGCCCCGACCAGTCGAAAGTTTAATATTCGCTTTCAATTCGTAAACGAATTGAAAGCTTTTTTGAAAGCTTAGCTTTTAAAATTTCGTCAGCGATTGCTTTCAAAATTTGGAATACTCAAGAGATGACGAAATTTCGTCAGCGATTTTTCGTTAACTAATTTTCGTCAGCGATTCCCTAGCTTTCAAAATTTTCGTCAGCGAGAGCTTTCAAAAATTTTTAAATCTATAGTTAACGAAATTTCGTCAGCTATAGCTTTCAAAATTTTTGAAAGCTAATCGCTGACGAAAATTTCGTTAACTATAGCTTTCAAAATTTTTGAAAGCTAATCGCTGACGAAAATTTCGTTAACTAGCTTTCAAAAAAATTGAAAGCTATTCTCGTAAGCTACATGTACGTTATGTATACTATGGAGATTAAAAAAGAGGAAAAAGAGAGCAAAATCCATGTAAGTCCTCACCAGATGGCTTATTGCCCTGATTATGTTTTGTTTATGTGTCATTCATCATAATTATCTAGTCCTATTTCAGAAATGTTCCTATCGTTATTATTATATGAGTTTATCGATTTCCGCTTATATAGAGAGATTGTTCTTTGATGTACTATTGCTTCAAAACTTCCATTCCCGCTTGTTAATCATTATTGAGTCATTACAATCCATGATACACGTAAATATGAATTTAATTTAGTATTTAGTATAACACTTTCAAACAAAACGTTCTACTTCGACTCTTGTAATAGTAGTAAAGATTAGTCAATGCGCAACAATACTTCTCATACATGTACAGTTTGAGACACAATTTTAAATATTGGCATGTTATGTGGTAACAAAGAAAAGATGATGATAATGTCATTTACAAAATGTTACATTATATTTGGTTCCCAAATGTTATGCTTTCCTGATTGTCACATCATTTGATAAAGGCAAGGTTTCATTTTTAGAAAAAAATAAAACACCGCTAAAGACGGTATGGCCGGATTGCAAAGTAAGTTTTTGTCACTAACTGGGTCAAGGTCAATAGGTCAAATAATACAGCGTAAATTGAAAGGTTTTGTCAGAGGCAACCTACATGTATAAAATAAAGTTTCTACTGCATACAGTTCCATAGACTTTGCTTAAACCAGGAACTTTAACCAAAATCCTTAACTAGGTCAAAGTCCAAGGTCAAGGTCACTAGGTCAAATGTTACGGCATAAATTGAAAGGTCTTGTCATGGGCAGGCTTCATGTATAATATAAAGTTTCCACTGAATATAGTTACTTAGATTTTGCCTCAACCAGAAACTTTAAACAAAATCTTTAACTAGGTCAAAGTCCAAGGTCAAGGTCACTAAGTCCAATGTTACGGCATAAATTGAAAGGTCTCATCATGGCCAACCTTCATGTATAATATAAAGTTTCTACTGCAAACAGTTCTTTAGATTTTGCTTAAACCAGAAACTTTAACCAAAATCTTTAACTAGGTCAAAGTCAAAGGTCAAGGTCACTAGGTCAAATGTTACGGCATAAATTGAAAGGTCTGGTCATGGGCAACCTACATGTATAATATAAAGTTTCTACTGCATACAGTTCCATAGATTTTGCCTCAACCAGAAACTTTAACCAAAATCTTTAGCTAGGTCAAAGTCCAAGGTCAAGGTCACTAGGTCAAATGTTACGGCATAAATTGAAAGGTCTTGACATGGGCAACCTTCATGTATAATATAAAGTTTCTACTGCATATAGTTCCTTAGATTTTGCCTCAACAAGAAACTTTAACCAAAATCTTTAACTAGGTCAAAGTCCAAGGTCAAGGTCACTAGGTCAAATGTTACGGCATATATTGAAAGGTCTTGTCATGGGCAACCTTCATGTATAATATAAAGTTTCTACTGCATATAGTTCCTTAGATTTTGCCTCAACCAGAAACTTTAACCAAAATGTTGACGGCAGACGGACAGACGGACAGACGGACATCGTCAATCCATAGTCCGGAATTGCTTTGCAATCCGGCCAAAAATTCAATTTAGAAGCAATTTTCAATGCCTCTTTGTGGGGTACATGTGTTTTACACATGTTTATGAATTTTCAATGTAGTTTATGATTGTTTGTAACGAACATTATAAAGAATTTTAAACTACATGTGCATTCAATTTGAAAATTTATACGTTATACATTAACTCCTCAAAACAATCGCGAATGAGATCCGTTGTACTCGTTTTGACATAGTTCGAGGGCTGATTGATATGTTGTGAGCTTCGTATCGATGAATTCGAATTTGTATTTTTCTACATAATCCTACTAGAGACTTGCCTACCCTTTTCTTACCAAAAGTGTAAACGTTTGCTGTGTAATTTAGGGAATTTAAGCGTCATATTAACAATTGACCGTAATTTTGGTTAAAAAAATCGTCTTTTCCTTTCCTTACTTTGCCATTTATACAAAACTTAATAATAATTTACATAATTGCATATACAAATTCAAAACCTCAACTTACATTGAATTTTATAAGCCAGTCTAATCGTTTGATTAGGAAATGATGAGAAATAAGATTTAGGCGTAAAATGAACAGCCAAAACGTAGAGCGTTAATGTAACAATTACGCCAAAACCGTAAAAGTAAGCAGGTCTGTTAAATCCCCTTCAGTACCTATACACTTTTGCCACCGGTGTTTAAGGGCCTCAATACCACTTTTAAAGAACTCCTTATATTGACTAGTCAGAAAGCCATCCACTGCAAGTATGACGTCCTCATCGGACTGAAAGGAAATAATTGCTTTCAGTTTTGGTAACAGATGAAAGTCTGATGGAGCAAGATCAGGTGAGTAAGGTGTATACTCAATCAAATTAAAATCTCAATCACGAATAGCGACCATGGCAGTGCCAGACTTGTGAATAGGAGCATTGTACATGTACTAATGGTACAACACACCTTTAACTAGTGAGCTTTCCGCGGCGCTTAAGATGAACATTTTCCCGTAACTTTGTCATGAAGCATAGTATGTGTCATTGATTGTTTGTCCTTTTTGGAGATCATCTATCAGCAGAATACCTCCTGCATCCCAGAAAACCGAGGCTCACAACATATCAATCAGCCCCCGTATAACTTGAAGGAGAGGTAGAAAACTTAAAAAAGGAACTTCGAGGAGGAAACTTTATAACTTTGGTATAATGGAATAGCAAGACGAAGACAAATTGTGCAGCAGCTCACTAGATCTGTTAATAACGATGAAATATACACAGCGAATCGATACACAAACAAAATTAGTAAAAGAGTAACATTTTTCAAAACATGTTAAACCTGTATGCTTCCTGGAAATAACTCAAGAATAATAGCGAACCGAATTTCCTCTGAGCTTAATAAAATTATGGAAGAGATCAAGTTACTCAATAAGCAATACAATTTGATTACTTTAACGTCCTGACATGCCGAGGAAATTATCGTCCTAAACTAATTCATCAATGTGTTATCTTCTGGAACGAGGTAAGATAAATTCCATTCTCTAAGCACTTTAAAAATTGTTTTGACAATCAGTGCGCGATCTGTTTCACAGGGGTTGTTATCCATTCTTCGGGAAAAGCGGAGCGCGGGGGTAAGCGTAGAGTAGCCCCGGGCAGGAAAACGGGAAGTGGCCGGGGGAAGTGGAAAATGATACGGAGAAAAGCGGATAGAAGCACGGGAAAGCAGAGAGTACACTGGGGAAGAGCGGAAAGTAGCATGTGAAAAATGAGAAAAAAAGCACGGGAAAAGTGGACAGTGGCGAGAGCGGAAAGCGGTGAGTAGTCCGTTGAAATGCGTTGAGTGGTGCGGGGAAAACGGAGAGAAGCGCAGGGGAAAGCGGAGAGAAGTGCGAGGAAAAGCGGAGAGAAGCGCTAGGAAAAGCGAAGAGAAGCGCGAGAAAAAGCGGAGAGTAGCCCAAGACCGGAAAAATAGAGAATTGACGGAAAAGCTGAGAGTAATGACGAACGAGGAGAGTAGCAAGGGAAAAGCAGAGTAGCAAGGGAGAAGCAGAGAGTAGCACAATGAAAATGGGAGAGTAGCGCGAGGAGTAAATCAGCACCCTTTATATTATTTTATTATATCATGCAAGATATTGAATCAGTGTCAAAACTTCACGGATTAAAGCCCCCTTCACACTTTCACGGATCGGGCCACGGATAGCTAGGATCGAGAAAAATTTTTAATCCGTAGCTATCCGTAGCTCGATCCGGCACTAGTCGTGACAAGTCGTAGCTATCCTTGGCAATCCGTAGCTATCCGGGATGAGACAGAAAATTTTGAACATGTTCAAAATTTCATACGACTCCGCTACGGATAGAATTGTCGTAGCGGAGTCGTAGGGGAGTCTTAGCAACCCGTAGTGGAGTCGTACCTATCCGTAGAGGTCGTAGTAACCCGTAGCAATCCGGGACCATTTTTGTGATAAAAATAGCAATACGACTCTGCTACGGGTTGCTACGACTCTGCTACGGATTGCTACGACTCTCCTACGGATTGTTACGACTCACCTACGGGTTGCTACGGATAGCCAAGGATTGTGTCTTATATAAACTTAAAATTTATTAGGTTTCTGTGCGTTTTGGTCAATATATGAGTAAATACTTCAACTATTCAATTTCAGGTCATGATATAAAGGCATGTATAAAACCTCTATACTGTTATAAGACAAGTGAGACCATCTCAATTTGAAAATATTCGGTGTTTTAGTAAATAATTATGGCTTAAAACACATAGGAAATTCAAGCCAGTCCTACCAATCCGTACTGAAGTCGTAGCTATCCTTGTGCGAATCGTGGCTATCCGTACTCGAGTCATGGTAATCCTTAGCAATCCGTATCTATCCGTACACGTGTCGTAGCAATCCGTATCTATCCGTATGCGTGTCGTAGCAATCCGTAGCAATGTCGGGACGATATCCGTAGCAATCCTTGGCTATCCGTAGCTATCCGTACTCGATTCGTATCAACCCGTAGCAATCCGTACTAGAGTCGTAGGTTCATGGTTCATCGAACAATTTGCGTCCCGACTCGCCACGGATAGACCTTTTTTGGAGACGTAGCGGAGTCGTGGCTCGATCCGTGAAAGTGTGAAGGGGGCTTTATACGCTCAAAATTAATTCTACAAGCTCATTTGTAATTAAAATTTTATTAAATATATGAAACAACTGAACTTCAGAAAATGAAATTGATCCAATAGAGTAGAACCAATTCTGAAGGCAAACACAGGAAAGGAAATCGCGCCTTTTTTAAAAGAAAAAAAAACTAACAAAAATATTATCTGCGCATGCGCCTGATTATTTGGTTACAAACGTGGTGGTGGTGGGTGGGGGTGGGGAGGGGGGTTGCTCAATCAGATAAACAGAACGATGTGTCTACAGTTTGGTGGTTTTTTGTCCTTCAAAAATTGGTAATTTTATTGAAAGAATGACTCTTAATTCACACTTCTCTGTTCGCAGCTACGCCGCTGTTAATTTAAGCGGAATTTGCATTCTTGCGTGCTTCAAGTAAGGTTTCAAAATATAGATGCACTACTTATGGAGAAATTGAAATCTTAAAAAAATATGCCGGACTTGCAGAGGGACGACTGATCGGACAGTATGACAACAGCACAGATAAATGAAAAAAAAAAAAAAAACAACCAGAAGTGAGTATACATGAGGTCTCATAGCGTCTTCAAATTAATTTTTTTATTTAAATAGTAAAAGGTTTATGGGAAATAAATTCATTTTAAGTCATATCAATATATTGTATCGATTGTACTGCGCTTTGCAGTTGCCATTCCACTGCAATTTCTTCTGTCACGTAGGTATAAAGTTAAGAAAGTGGAATTATAGATCTCCAGAGAATATACCCAGCACTGACCACAGCGGAATACAACCGCAGTGTGGAACAACAAATATACCCAGCACTGACCACAGCAAAATACACCCACAGTGCGGAACAACAAATAAACCCAGCACTGACCACAGCGGAATACACACACAGTGTGGAACAACAAATATACCCAGCACTGACCACAGCGGAATACACACACAGTGTGGAACAACAAATATACCCAGCACTGACCACAGCGGAATACACCCGCAGTGTGGAACAACAAATATACCCAGCACTGACCACAGCAAAATACACCCACAGTGCGGAACAACATATTTCGACAAACAATCAGACTCACGACAGCACCCACACAAAACGGTCCAAGAAAGGGAAGGGACGCACACCCACCTATCCATTTCGAAATGGAATATAATAAAATTCAGTTTAGGTAAGATTTTTGGCAGTCATCAAGCGAAGCAAAACCACTCCGAGCCCTAAAATTCAGCCATAGCTCACGGCACGTCTACTTTTAGCTCACTATACTACTCTACCTGCACCTACTTCCTGAACTTTGAATACCGTCCCTTTACCTTCTGGTCCTTCCGCTTCCTGTCTGAATGACGTCAGATGTGTGTCATCCTTTGACTCCTCCTCCATTTGGTAGGTGGAGCGTCTCCCTGACAACACCCCGCCCAGGAGCATGCTGCGCAGGTTCCCATAGTAAGAGGACAGTCGCTCTCCGAGTGTGGTCCTGGTGAACCAATGGAAAGAAAGTACAAAATATCATTATTATAGAGTAATTTGCTTTTCCCTAGAATAAAAAAGTCTAAGGAAAATTCTAAGCAATTATACATGTAACATGTTGTGCATCTCCGTTTCTTTAAGGGGGGGGGGTATTACTGTTATTATTGTTTTTGGTTTGGGTTTTTTTTTTCTCGTTCTGTCCTTTTTGGTAACTTGAGGAAAAACCCCAGAATTTCTGCAGAAAAAAGCTTAAAAATCAACGTTTTGCTCGAGGAGTTTAAGGTATTTATATCTTTAGATTCATCTTATCAGCGGACTCTTTCTGCAAAAGGGAGGAGGGGAGGGGCTCGATCGAGAAAAAAAACCCCATGGGAAATCAGTAAATGAAAGTGGTACACAAATTCAAATTCAGAACCCAAAAATTATAATGATGCAACGGACATACATAGACCTGAAAAATAATAAAGAAAAAACAACCAAAGAAAGGAGGGGATCTCCAACAATACACGGTCGCAGCACCCACAGCAAAACCCCAAAACACCCAAATCAAAAACTCAGAGCAGACACGTACAGGAAGAGACGTTAAAGGGACAAAGAACACCAACTCACACCATAGAAACATGAAACACAAAATACCACGTATAGACCAACGAGACCAATTGGCAACCGGTGCCGACTTAGGGCGGCCATCTGACACGCAAACTTGTAGCAGACGGTGTGGTTATTCGGATTGCGTATGCACAACCCTCCCACTTATTCGGTTACCCAGAGGTCTCGAAGAACGCACAATTGTGGTGTAAAATGACCTCCTCACTGTAAGATGAACAAACAAACAGACAGCATGACACAGGGGCCCAAACAACACACACATGGGTATGTAAATTTATTGATTTAAAAATAGAAGACATACGTAATACCGTCCGTGCTCTTGTGGCTGTGGCGAGCTCATGCATGTTATAACCCGAGGAATCTCAAAAGAAACAATAAATTCAAGTAATCTGCAAAGGAGCTGAAGTTTCCCCAATGGAGATGAGATCGTGTGCCCGGGGAGGGTAAGTATCTACTGCTAGCAAGGCCCGTCACTTTAAAGTAGTACGTTATCAGGTGACTGGTATAATTACAAATATTTATATTAGCGGACTGTTTGTGTCTAAATTGTAGGAAAAAAAAACAATGATTCATGCCTTGATCGGGGAAATTTAAAAACAAAATCCTTGTACACATAAAAACAATCCGAACTCTATCAAAAATTAACTAATCCTCGAGCTCACCTGCCAAAATATCAGACGGTATCGGTGCTAGTCACTCAATAGTGTTATGAATCAAATTTGTGAATTATTAATACATTTTGTATTTCAATTTTGCCAAGTAAAACTTTAACCTGCGTTTATACATGTACATTAAACATTACCATCTGTATCCCCTTTCTATATTTACAAGCATTCTACATGTAGTATACATGTTATAAATGCCAGATGCTTTCCTGATTCCAGCATCCAGAAAAAAATAAGAACATTTCGCCTGTAACTTTTTTTATTTCAGAGCATGCACGTGTGTTGCAAATATCATAAGTATATATATCATGTAGCTAATTGCGCAGTATAACTTAACCCTGAGTGTTTTTCCCTGTACGAGAAAAATGTTTCTGCCAAAATACGTTACCATGCAAACTATTGAGAGAGTACGCAAAACTAATTTCTATTTGGGGCTACATACAGGGGCAGTTTAAGCCTTTTTTTTTCTCTGAAGCTTTATCATGCTTATTGACAACTGACAAATTTAGGTTCTTCAATTTTTACTGCACTTTTCTTAAATAATTTTCATTTTGACTTAACGTTATATCCAATACACGTACATGTATGTTCCTAAAATGACAAAGAAGGGGTTGCTCCTTGAATTCTTTGAAGAATTGAAAATTTGTAGGAATTTCGCAAAAAAGAACGTAACGTCCCTTACCTGGATTGCGGATTGACATCATATTTTTCCTTGTGCATCATTTTGATCAACGTAAACTTTCACGTATTAGTTCTGCGTTACCTTGGAAAAGCAAATTGCCAAAACTCATGCATGCCGGATGCTGCGGGGGCGTCCAAGAGGTTCCTACATCTGAGGGATTTGACTCGAGCGCTTATCTATAGAGGGGGTTAGGGGATTAGCCACCACCCCACCCCCCCCCCCCCCCCCCTCTTTCTTGGGATCAGCAAAAATGCTGATTTTTCTCATATTTACGTACATTTTTTTCACAACCATACGTTTGAACCCCCGGACGACTTAAATCCCCCAAACCCACCCCACCCCACCGCCCTTTGGAAAGAATTTCTAGGTACCGGTGCCTTTATGAATCGGTTATATATATTAGAATTTCTTACCATACACAGACTGAGCCATCTGTTTGTGAAAATAAACATTTCTTGTTGAAATTACTGGGATTATTATCATTTGGTACGTATATTTTCAGGACATCAAAGAAGTTTCATACCCAAATTCATAGAAATATTTACATACCTCGCAGAAGTAGAGTTGAGGTTTTAGAGTGAATGAGGTTTAATTTAGCATTAATTTTGTATTTAGTGTAGATGTACATCAGCAGCCTGTTTCACAAAAATACTTACGAACAATGTCAGGAATTTTCGTAACTTTTGATTGATCAGTTCTACTTACTCACTAAAATTTGCAATGTTTTGTCGCTGAATTTATTTTTAGTATGTAGAAATGATAAAAGAAAGCATGATACAATTTTTCTAGAAAACCTTTTAAACGTTTCATTGAATGAAGAAAGTTACGAAAAGTCCTGAAATTATTCGTAAGAATTTTTGTGAAACAGGGCACTGATATATTCTTGATTTCATGTTCGGACTTCGGACGCCGTACTTGGAAGGGACTATGTCACAAACGTAAATTGTTAATGTTATTCCAATTTACCTAGATTAAATTTTGTGAGGATTTATCCATTTTCATGTGTGGGTATGCATATTTAAAGCTCTCCATGGTCATTTCGTCTATTGTGTGTTCGGATTTTGCTTAACTAATTGCACCTGCTTTCTTTTATATGACCGCTTTAGTGCGAAGTCCTGAGTACGAATTCCGAAGTACGTCAACTTGAAAAATGTTCATTAATAATTACATGTAAATGCAGTACAGGAAAATTTAACTTAAGTATTCATAAATCAAGAAAGAAAAAAAATCTTCAAAAAATGTAAGAATTATTAAAATTCTTTAAATGAAAAAAAAAAAAAAAAACAAACAAACAAAAACAAGACTCAACAAAAACTGCAGAAAATTTAATTGATATCTTGAACCAAGAGCAGAGATAGCTATGAATAAACGAAATATATTATAAAGCATTGCATTGCAACTTGCATGTAAATGTATGTACGATTCTAAGAACAGAAAACTAATTTTCTTGGTAACCGGAAACAGATTTTTCAAGAAAATTAGGAATAACGTAAGGTGATCGCTGTAATGATTAACAAGTTCTTTCATCTTTGCAGGCAATAAACCTAACTGTTGAAAAGTAATATTTCGACTAATTTAAGCATGGTTCAAGCGCGGATTAAGAGGTGGTTGGAGGGTCAGGACCCCCTGTCTCTCGAATTTTCAATTAATATTGATTTCGTTTAAATAGCTTTTTTTTTTATTTGCACTGGATGTACGCTTTCATACGCTATACTCACGTTACACACACGCTAAGTAAACGTTTTGCAGTCGCTGTTACACGTTAGTCGTGCGTTAGGCGAACGCTTAGAAAGCGGCTTTCTTGTGATCTGTATAACCGACCTCAGCGTGAGGCAGAATTTTTTCAAACGTTCATACATGTACAATGATACATGAAGAAAAAATTGTGACAGTCCTCCAGGAATGGAGGGTTGTTGGTATTATAGACAAGAGTTATCTTTCTTGGGACATGAAGCAAAATCATAGCACTGCAAAATAATGATACTTTATTACTGTTCTTTGGAGAGGAGTAACTACCTCATCTTATAAATTTCCCCAAATGAGAAAGGAGATTTCTCTAAATGAAAAAATGGTTTTTTGGGGGGAGGGGGTTGAGTTATTTCTATAGTTTTGTTTTTGTTGTTGTTTGTTCGTTTGTTTTTGGATTTTTTTGTGAAATATCCAGAAAGTCTCCACTTTTTTATGATAAATTTGTCCTGTGAAAATCCAATTTGGATTTGTATATATGCTCTAGTGTATCGGATTTGTTGGCTTATGTAAATACCGTATGACTGTAATCTAGAATCATCACGAATCCAAAGTCACACCATTTGTCATACGTTGTTTGCTATTAAGATAGTGAGTCTGTGTTCGTTTTGTTTACATTGTGCAGCGTCAATCCTTGTAGATAAAGGAGCTGTTAAGATAAGACGTAAAATCAGCCCTGAAAAGTGGGATTTTGAAAATGGAAACTTTAAGAAAAATTCTTCGTAAAATTTATACCTATACAGCATCCCTTCAGAATCTGAAATAATTTTTTATCTGTTTTGTATAATGTTGCTAATATTTGGGTCAGAACTTGTATTTTTCCTGTGGAAATCAATAGAAAACGGAAAAGTTTTATTGAACATTTTTCCCCCCGGATATACAGAATGCCACTTTTACTGGAGGTGATACAAATTTTCTGGAGAAGTGGGGTTCTGTATTTCCGGGGGAGCACTACCTCAGAGACGAAAAACAAAAAAAGGAAGGGGGGTGCTTTTTTGTAAAGATCGATCTTTTGGACAATAAAATATGACAAATTTGACTATTTTCCCTCTTTAATCTAGCCAAAAATGCATTCTTAATATGAACGAATGAAATATACAAGAACTGGGAACGAAATAAGCAAGAGCGATGTTTATTTCTTCGTCAGTGTGTATTTCGCGCTAAAAGGCTTACAATGTAGCCATTGAATACAAAATGAGACCGTATTTTGAGTTCCGGATTTCATTAGTTGCCGATTAAAGTAAATATAACGTTCGAAATCTATTCTTGATTATTTGATGTCTTTTAATAAATATCTATCCATTTCATGTAAATATTATTAAATTTACACGTTTTTTTCGTCGATTTTATCAGTTTTCCTATTCGAGTACCTCTACTTCTTTCGACCTTAATTTTAGTATCTTAAGAGTACTTCACCAAAATGTCAAACATATAAAAAGTCTTCAAATACATCATACTTCAATTATGATTATTTTTTTTCAAAATGAGAATCATCATGTACGTGGAAGAAATACGGCACGAGATTCAGGGCTAAATACGGCCCTTACAGTGGCGGATCTAGGATTTCAGAAAAGGGGGGGCCCAAGGTTTCAGCTCGAAGAAAATTGTTCACGGAAAAAACTGACAAGCAAAAAAAAAAAAAAAGAAAAAAGAAAAGGTCGAGACGAAAAACGTGACCCTCAAGAATGCTGATCTATTTATGAAGTGGGGAGGGGGGAGGGGAGGGGGGTGATTAATTTACTTTCGTTTATAGGTAGGTAGTCTGGCGAGCGTAGCGAGCCAGAAAATTTTTTAAGATATGAAGTTTTCATTTGTATTCAAATGAAGTCATCCATACATGTATATACAACTTTATTCTATATTGGCGAGCGGAGCGAGCCGTAAAATTTTTGGAATAGATGGTTGCATTTTGTTATAAGAATACAATCTCTCTCTCATTTTCTATGCTTCATTTTTGTTTGACCAATTGGGGAAGGTTGGGAAGATTAGGGCATTACAACCCCACTATCCACTTGTCTAACCTGGTTAGATCGGCCCATGAAAATGAAGCATTTGGTAATTATTCAAATGTTAATTTGATTTTGAATTTTGTATATGTTTATGACATATGAATCCGTTCAAACACGATGACAAAGAAAGTTGAAGACAAAGTGAAGACAAAAAAATAGACAACTAATAAAAAATTTAGTGCGGCGAGCGAAGCGAGCCGAAAATTTCCCCAAAAGTAAAGAAAATAAGCATAAAAAGAGTACTCTGAAAGAATAACTTTGGGTGAAAAAGGGGGGGGGGCGGGCCCCCTGCCCCCCCCCCCTCTAAATCCGCCACTGCCTTATCTTAACAGCTCCCTTCGGTCTTATACTTGTCAAAAACAAGGTTGTCAAGAGTCACAGTATCCTCCAGATGCCTAGCAGTATATTTAAAGCATTCTATCTCGAAATCATCAAATTTCCTTTGCTTTTGAAGATTTTGAATAAATTCTTTTTCTTAAGTGTTTATATAAATAAATAAATAAATGATACAAAACCAAGTTAAATATTACATGGTGATGTAGACATATAAAATGAATAAAGAGTACATTGAATAAAGAAATAGTGTCTGATTATGCACTCCAATTGAAGTAGAGGCACGTTGAAGAGCTATGGTCAAGTACCTACTTTATAATCACTTCGAAGGAGGCGCATGGAACCAGATAGAGAGCTGTCGTGTATATATATAATGTAACATAATATTATATTTGTGACGCAATGTTTAATTTTTCTCTCCTTTGTTTTGCACCAAGTAGAATTGTTTTTAGTTGCATGATGTAAGTCTTACTTGGAAGAATTGAATTGTTCAAGGAATTAAAAGTAACATGATACATTAAAATGTAGGTCAGCAGGCACATCGTTCAGATATTAGTACAGCCCCGACCAGTCGAAAGTTTAATATTCGCTTTCAATTCGTAAACGAATTGAAAGCTTTTTGAAAGCTTAGCTTTCAAAATTTCGTCAGCGATTGCTTTCAAAATTTTGAATCCTCAAGAGATGACGAAATTTCGTCAGCGATTTTTCGTTAACTAATTTTCGTCAGCGATTCCCTAGCTTTCAAAATTTTCGTCAGCGATAGCTTTCAAAAATTTTGAAAGCTATAGTTAACGAAATTTCGTCAGCGATTAGCTTTCAAAAAATTTGAAAGCTATAGTTAACGAAATTTCGTCAGCTATAGCTTTCAAAATTTTTGAAAGCTAATCGCTGACGAAAATTTCGTTAACTATAGCTTCCAAAATTTTTGAAAGCTAATCGCTGACGAGAATTTCGTTAACTAGCTTTCAAAATTTTTGAAAGCTTTTCTCGTAAGCTATTCTGTGTCGAGAAAACCAAGGTGGCCGAAATCAAAGCAATCATCTTCATAATTTGCTTGATGAAATAGTATTAATTATGATGTTTATTCAGATTAAATTATGAAAATATATATTCCTGGATTAAATTAAATATTGTATCTTGTTTATTTTTATAAGTTTATTTGAAGATTCCGTGTTTCCCAGATCGGTGTGTTCCCCCATACACCTACTTGGTTAAAATAACATCATGTTATTGGGGGTGAATGGGGCCATCAAAAGGGTATGCTTTGCACTAATTAGTTACCTGAATTTACCTGTATTTGTATTACCTGTAAAGGTATTCCATCTTTAAGTGTATATATGAACAACTTCCATTTCATCTAAAATCTAAATGTATATATATACCAGAAAATTTACATCTGACCGGCCAAATTCTGACTAAATGAGGGGAATTTATATCCAGTGAAACCCTGGCTTCTCTGTGACTGTCGGAATTTTTGACAGATATTTCACAATCGGTGAATTTTTAAAGTGCCACGCCGATAAAGAGACGGCTTCTTTCATCCTCTAAACTGAGCAGAGGAATTCGCCCGAGGCGAACTGCAGCCATATCAAAAAACAATATGGCACCCGAGCGTTCAAAAAGCTTTCAAAATTTTCGTCAGCGATAGCTTTCAAAATTTTCGTCAGCGATAGCTTTCAAAATTTTCGTCAGCGATTGCTTTCAAAATTTTCGTCAGCGATTGCTTTCAAAATTTCGTCAGCGATTGCTTTCAAATATTTTGAAAGCTCCGAGATGACGAAAATTTGAAAGCTCATAGCTTTCAAATCTTTCGTTAACTAAGATTAGTTAACGAAATTTTCGTCAGCGATTTTTCGAAAGCTTTTTAGAGCTTTCAAAATCTCGTCATCTCAGTAGCTTTCAAAAAATCGCTGACGAATAGTTAACGAAACTTTCGAATTTAGCTTTCAAAATTTCGTCAGCTCGGCGTTAAACTTTCGACTGGTCGGGGCTGTAGTTGTTTGATGACGTCATCATCCCACCGATTTTCCATGATGATTAATAATGAGAAAAGATGCAAGGATGTTCATGTTTGCTTATTCTTTTGAAGTATGCTCTTTTTGTCAATAGATTGATATTCTTAGGTCTTTTATATGGTTACTTCAATATTTTACCGTACAATCTCTGCTTTTGAAATGTCTAATACCTGTGACATTTCTTATATTCCGTGTGTAATGAAATCTAGGGCAAATGATCAATTTTTTTTATATGTTTATTTCTCTATCTATTTTTTTTAATTTATTTATTTATTTGGGGAGGGGGGGGGGGGTTCGTAAAATTTTTAGGCTTGGTATTTTAGTGGATAATGAAGAATGAGGCCTATGTTTGTGTAGACCAAAGACAGATAGCACAAATGATTAAAACAATTGGTATCTTTTCGCCCTTTTTGTAATTGCAAAAATAGAGGGCGTCTCCAACAAGACTCCGTTGTAACTTCCACAGCAGAACTCCAAAAGAACACGTATGTTAAGACACAGAGTAGACAAGGACAACAAGAGACCTAAAAAGGACAAGGAAGCTTCAAAACACAAAAGACATCACATAAACCAACGAGACCAATAGGCAATCGGTGCCGACTTAGGGCGGTCATCTACCACGTTAGTAGTAAATGGTGTAGTTATCCGGATTATTTCTCACAACCCTTCAACCTTTCCTACTATTCAGAAGTCTCCATGAATGCACAATTGTTGTGTATGTATGATTACCACCTCAACATAAGATAACCAAAAAAAATATAGCTAAATTCAGGGGCCAAAGTATTAACTGTCAGACAAATATGTTAATGGATATTAAGATAGAGGGGGAATCCACAGTCATATTCGCCTGTGTTTTGTTTGACAGAAAGTGTTTTGAATATTTTCCCTGACACTGTCGCCATAGCACTTTCTATATAGAAATAACATCAGACTGTGCATGCATTTTATATTTTGTTTTAATTTATCGTGCATGAACATCGACGGTGGGTGCGGCTAGCCAATAGGGGATGCTTACTCCTCCCGGGCACCTGGTCCCACCTCTAGCTTGCTTGGGGTCCGTCGATGCTCAATTTGGTGCTCTTTTGCGAGTGCTGTTGAGATGGTCGTCAGAATCTTCTTTAACGTATTGGGTTTTTTTTTTGTAAAAGCAAATCACAGAAGCACCTAAATGCGAAAATACAAAGGAGATAAGCACAACAAGAGACACCAAACGAGGAAAACGTTTTACACAATAAGAAATATTTACATTACTAGTGGATTCCCCATGTTAAACGCCCATTAGGCAACTAGAATTATATTCCAATAACTTAGGTTGCTCGCGTGCAAGTTTTGCATGTAGGGAGAATTTACCAACGTTCAAATACATTTGACACTAAAACAGGCAAAATATGCGAAGTGCATGCAAATAAAAATGACCGATATTTAGAATAAATGTAAATATAAGTAATGACTGTCTTACTTTTGGTGTTCATGGGTGTATAATTCTGGTTGGACACGTGCAAATTTTCCGAGAATCGCTTCGCGATTTACGGAATTTGCACGTGTCCAACCAGAATTATACACCCATGAACACCAAAAGTAAGACAGTCATTTCTTAAATGAAATACGACGAAAGATTTTCTTGGCGAAAAATATTGTAATCATGGTGTGCTGCATATTTGCTACTGGACTCATCTCGGTTTTCCAGTATGTGTCACCTGTATAAGTGATACTTGATGTGAAGCTTTGTTGGGCTTTACTTTTCTCCTAAATGAAGAACTGTACTTTGAAATCATTGTATGACTAATGTATGATTTCCTATGAAAGTGCAATAACAATAATACAAGAAATGGCGCGATCTTAATGTAAGTCAAGTTTAAGTGTCATTAAAAGACAGAGAACCGCTCATGCAAATTTCCATTGACACGATATGCACTTGACCTTTACTCTGTTGTTTGAATTTATAAGCTGGAGACGTTGGCACATTCATATTTTTCACTTCTACAATGACGCCTTTAAAGTTGTATCTGTATTTTCTACTCGGCTTTCTTACTAAAGGTTAGTAATTTTATTATTGATATTGTGCTCTTTGTTTTTCCTCGGCCATTTTGATTGCCTCTACCTCAAGCATAAGATATGAGATATCAATTGTTGACGTGTATATATGTTGCACGAAGTAAACATGTACCAATAGCACCTAAGTTGGCACCGGTTGCCAATTGGTCTCGTTGGTTTATGTGTGGTCTTTCATGTTTCATGTTTCTATGGTTTGTGTTGATGTTCCTTTTCCCTTTTGCGTCTCTTCCTGTGGATGTCTGCTCTCTGATTTTCATTGTGTGCTTTGAAGTTTTGCTGTGGGTGCTGCAACCGCGTGTTTTTGGCGATCCCTTTCATGTATTTCATGATTCCCTTGTACTTTATGCATATTGCACGTCTTCAAATTCATGACATCATATAAGAACGGATAAATTTGCAGCATGGACCAGACACGCACGTTTTGCGTACTTAACCCTCGTCTGTGATCCTCATTCAAAACAATGACGTATAATATTGTGCCAACGACTGTGAAAGTTATGTCTAAAAATACCGAAAGACGTAGCAGAATGGGTTGGATATTGTTCTACAGGACCCACTTTTCAGAAATATCGAGAAAATTTTGTGAACATAAATTTTCGAATAGGTTATGAGAATGTGTAATCCAGTAGACACACCATTCGTTATACTCGTAATATAGCTTATGGCCGTCAATAGTCTGTGCCGGGTACACATTGATCTTCCTTTGTAAATTACTGTCATTTGTGTGTGATGTTTTGGTGTGTCTACTTCTATTTGTTGTCAGATCGTTCTGTGTGAGTGTTATTGTGTGTCTCTATAACCCATGTTGTTTGTTGGACCGTTCTGTGTGTGTGTGTTATTGTGTGTATCGTTATCCCAGGTTGTTTGTTGGACCGTTCTGTGTGTGTGTTATTGTGTGTCTCTATAACCCAGGTTGTTTGTTGGACCGTTCTGTGTGTGTGTTATTGTGTGTATCGTTATCCCAGGTTGTTTGTTGGGCCGTTCCGTGTATGTGATGTTGTTGTATGTCTCGTTGTCCCAGCTTGTTTGTTGAAACTGTTCTGTATGATGTTGTTGCGACCTGCGGGTGTGTTCTGATGTAAGACGTACAGGGTTGATTTGCTGGAGATATTTTCCACATTGCTTTCCAACTGTTTCCTCCTTTAGTATTGCAATATGATCATCATAATGCAGTATCCTATTGTTCTATTAAGTTTTCAAATTCAATAGAATCATTTAAGAACAGATAAATTTACAGCATGGATCAGACATGCACGTTTCGGGTACTTAAGCTGTGTTATTGTCTCCGTCTATTTTTCTCGGTTTTTTTTTGTGTGAGAGACTTCCGTTCTTAATTTTTTTTCAAGATTTTGACTTTAATTTTTTGTCCTATATAAACATCAAGGAAGTACATAACCGTTATTCAGTCTCAAAGTCGAGAAGGCAAAGCAAAATCTTGAGAATTCCCATCGAAACGGTTGCGAACCCCGGAATGAACAACATTCCGAAGTGAGACCAGGTGCCCGGGGAGAATCAGCCTCTCCTGATTGCATACAACACCCGTCGCAATTAACAGCTCCATGGAAAACTGTCAAATTCGGTGATTGTCTCATTTTGATGTACAGATCAGGTAAGTATGTTTTGTTTGGTGATGACGACAGCCATTCAATCACAATATAGAATGTCACTGATCGTTCTGGAAAGGGGGTTCTGATATGCTTTTATAATATCCCCGTAGCGACCGAAGAACTTCCACAATGATGATTTCAGCCGTTGTGTCATATATATAATCCTGAACAAGCCGTCTGGCTCTAATGATAAAATCCTCATATTTGGAACATGCCCTGGCGTACCGTATCAGCTGAGAAACAAACCGCGATAAGCAGGAGAAGACGGAATGTTGCTATACTTATGAAAGGGAAGTCCGAAAATATCCCATATACTATATGGTTTGACTCTTGCTCAATGTACATTGTAAAATACATTGACTTTGTTTTATTGTCTTTGGCTTATATTCCACGTCTCTGTCAGATTACTTATCCCTTTTTTCCTGTCAATTAAACAAACTTTCAAATAAAACAACCCCAAATCATTGACTTAATATCGGATAAGAAATACAAATAGAAAACAGAGGTATAAAATGTAGATCTAAAAAAAATGCAACGTACCTCAGTCTCATCTTTGAGGCTAACGTTTAATGCAGAAATCTCTTCAAGGAAAATTCGAAAACACAGCAATGGGGGGGGGGGGGGGGGGGGGTTTAGGTTTTGACGTAAATTATTTTAAAACGGTACAATGGGCAAGGTGTTCTGTTGTAGAACAACCCGAAGCAACCATGTATGCTTGTATACTAAAGCATCCATTTTTTTATAAGAAAAAATCTAAATTTACACTTATACTTTTTATCTGAATTTGACACGATGCTCTGGAGTGGATTTTTGTGGACCTTCTAGACGCAACCCATTACATTGACCTGGACCTGCTCAGGATTTGTTTTTAATCCCCTGACCCCTTGCATACTGAAAGCATCCGCGGAATTATAACAAAGCTTCGCCGCTGAAAACTTTAGAGATTCTTGGTCTGCTGTGCATCAGACATACATGATTTAGATATTTGATCCTAATGAGTGATACATTGGGGGAAGGGGGAGTTCTGCCTACATGTAATAAGAGGGTTAAGCTTATGTAATCCGGATAAACTGCGCCATTTCCTACTAACGTGGCAGATAGCCGTCCTAAGTGGACAAAAGCTGCCCATTTGTCTCGTTGGTTTACATGTAAACATGCAATGAGACGGTCAAGCTTATATAATCCGGAAAAATGCGCCATGTCATACTAACGTGGCAGATGGACGTCCTAAGTCAGCACACGCTGTCCATTGGTCTCGTAGGTTTATTTGTAAACTTTTGTCTTGAATGTTTAATGACGTATCTAATGTTATTGTTTAATCATTATTGTTTCTTCGGTGTATTCCGCTGTGCTGGTCCCCTTTTAGTTTTCAGATTTGGGTGTTTTGCTGTGGATTCTAGAACCAGTTCCTTTTGGAAATCCCCTCCTTTCTTTTGCTGGAGCCTTTTAAATTCAAGAAGGGAGGGGATCTCCAACAAGACCCTGTTGCAGCATCGACACCAAAACACCAAAACACCCGATGCAAAAACACAAAAGACGAGCATAGTATGAGACGAAAAAAGACATACGACATGTAAACATCAAACACAAAAGACAACACATTAACAGACGAGACCAATAGGCAACCGGTGCCGACTTTGGACGGCCATTTGCCACGCAAATAGCAAATGGTGTGGTTATCCTGGATAACGTGCGCACAACCCTCTCACTTCTCCAATTACCCAGAGGTCTCGAAGAACGTACAATTGTGGTGTAAAACAACCTCCTCACTGTAAGATGACATCACACAAACAATACTTCAAAACGTAGAGGCCCCAACAACACAGATGAAAATGTAAATGGATATAAAAAGAGGGCATGCGTAATACAGTCCGTGCTCTGCCGGCTGTAGCGAGCTCATATATGTAATCACCCGCGGAGTCCGACTGACATTCAGAGAGGACAGGTGGTCGGGGCCCTGTCTTCTCTAAAAAGGTTTGGACAGGGCCCGTCATGGAGTCCTGTCGTCACAGTCAGTCAGAGTGCAAGTCTCAAGGATGCGCTAGTACAAGACTGTAGATTGGTCAAGTACCAAGCCTAGTGTCCGTCTGGTGACATTAGGATCATATCAAGTGATACAATGGCTTCTATAACACGGAATAAAAAAATTCAAGTTTCTATTCTATCAAGAGAGAGTGCCTTTAGATATTAAAAATGAAAACAAATTAAACCACTCGTGAACGTATGAGTGGACTGGTATTTTGTAAAGAAGCAGAACTGCGCCGTCGTGTGTTTCAAGTGGATACGTATGTGCATTGAAAATTCGCAATGATAATTGGTGTTAAGTGACATAAGAGTACATTACTAACGATATTTTTTTTCCATTATTATTCTTTACAAAATACGATTTTAATATTTCAATAGGCTCTTTATTTACGTTTAATAATACTTTGATCATACTTTTTTCCCAAATCTATTGACTTGAACTGAAATATAGCGAGGAGAGTGAACCAAAAATTTAAGGAAAATCGCAGCAAGCGACAGAAAAACTGGGATATGGATGGAATCTCAAGCAAGAACACCCTGTACTGACCACAGCGGAACACACTCACAGGATATGAGAAACATCAGACAAACAATGCATATATGACGGAAAAAACACATAATCATTTCCTCTCGATCGTAGAAATTTCGCAAATTTGAAATTTTCCAACTCATTACCTTCTTGAAGAATATTTCAAAACAATTTAAATGCACCAGACACGTGTTTCGGATAGTAAATCCTCATCAGTGATGATTCCAGCATAAGTTATTTTCAGGCACAGTCAAATGTATTTCAGTAGCGCCCCCTTATTAAAGTTTTTGAGACTTGGACGCCAATAGTGGAAGAATTTACATCAAATCGATGTAAAAGTAAAAAGGCACTTTTTCAACATTGAAGATTCTCCAACTTGATTGATTAATATTGTAAGAAACATATTTGTCATTTGCAATCCAGTGTTGGATCTTGTATTTCATGACAGATTTTAACAAAACTTATAGATCAACGGGAAACTATTTTTAAAATGACGCCATCTGACGTCCGAGTCTTTTATTCCGAGAAAAAAGGTAGAGGCTAATCCGAGACAATGGCGCTGACCTTGATCTAGAACATAGCTATGTTAAACGTCTTCAAATTTGATAGCATCATTTAAGAGCAGATAAATTTATCTAAGTTGAGGTACCTTCAACAATTCCTTAACGTTATGAAATAAATAGATGTATTTATTTTCCCTTCAGGTTCCGTTTTTTCACAAGAGGAATGTGTTGATATTCGAAAAGGAGAACACTACATTGGGAGATTAAATGCTACCAGGTCAGGTCTCCCGTGTCTTACCTGGGCAAATTTGACATTCAGTTCCTTCAACTACTCATCGGTCAAGGAAGCTGACTCCAACTACTGTAGAAATTACGGAAATTTATCCACTCCTGGCTGTTTTGCAGCAAACAACAATAATGCTTGGGAATTTTGCAATATTACTCAATGTGGTTAGCATAAATTTCTTTTTAAGATAAGTTAAGTCAAGTTCCCCTTGTTTAATTTCAAATTTCAAAATACTGTGTCAATGTCTATTCAAGGGTAAAAGGTAACTTCTCTCTTCACTGTAAAATTGCTGTTCTGTCTTACAGAATTAAAGAAAGCTTCTCGAAAATGTATTCACTTTCTAGTTCTCTTTCTAGATATTTGCGATGCTCATCCCTGTCAAAATAATGGAACGTGTGAAGAAAGAAAAGCTGGGCTTTCATTCCGTTGTATCTGTCCTCCCGGCTATGTCGGTACCTTGTGTGAATTTCACGGTAAGAAATATATTTTCGATAGGAATTGAATAATATAGGGAAGATTTAAATGAAATAGACAATATGATGTAGCAGTGAGTACTGCAGAACACACACGCATGGGAAAAGATATGTTGGGACGGTAAGTAACACTACACAGGCGCGAAATTGACGGGTACAATGAGAGCAACCATATCAAAGAGACCAGCAAATAAGTCAAATCACCATTTAAAGCCATGGTCTCTCAACTGGGTGGTCATTAAAATGCATACCTGAGAGATGTAGGCTAAGAAGGCGTGGGATAATTGCTTTGATGATAACGGCGTTCACTCAGAGTCGCGAGATGTTTGAGACATCACAGACGTACCGACAAGTAAGCATGATTATGCCATTATCATCCGATTTAAGCTGTCAGTCAAAAATTGAGAAGAGGCATAGGGGATTAAACAGATCGCGTTTACGAAAGTTAACCCTACAGCGGTAAGTTTGTAAATGACGTACAATTTACCTGTTCTTTTATAGTTCCCGGCCAATACACCCTTTATTTCTTAAGCTGAACGTTACTTAACAATTTAAAAGATGTTTGAGAACATTTCTGTGCAATTGATAAACGTTGTTCATATTTATCTCTTGCATATAAACTTTTTCGAAATAGATTTATTTGTGAACGTTATAATGCCCTTTCATGTTGATTTGATAGATTTTTTTATACAGAACAAATTTATTCGATTTTCAAATCTTAGAGGCAACAATTTTTTGTGGTGAGGGGTGGATGATGCTGGAAAGTGGTTGCTTCAAATACCATCCTGAACGACTGGGCAGACACAATGCACAGTAAGAATTCAATTATAGCTTTTAAGAAATTGAAAATTTAAAGATATTGCTAGGTGAACTATTTTAGGAGATCGAAAATCCAAACCAAAGATTAGGTCTCGTCGGTTTATGTGTAGTCTTTTGTGTTTGATGTTTACATGTCGTATGTCTCTTTTTCGTCTTATACTATTCTCGTCTTTTGTGTTTTTGCATCGGGTGTTTTGGTGTTTTGCTGTTGGTGCTGCAGTAGGGTCTTGTTGGAGATCCCCTCCCTTCAATTAAAAGTATGCATGGTTGTTACGAACATAGAGGTGACAAATTTGGATGACTATATCCCAATACATAGTACAAAATCGATAATTCAGAAAATCATAAACCGGATGCATACAAAATCAGGATAAAACAAGAACCAAAGCAAACCAAGAAAAACCTCCACCATATTAAAAGAGGTGAACTCCCGGTATGGGAGTGAGACCAGGTGCCCAGGGAGAGTCAGCATCTCCTGCTTGCATGCAACACACGTGACTTCAATTCGGTAATATCATTTTCTTTCGTTGGTATCAATTGCTGATCATACTGAATGGATGAATAGTTGTACCCTTGTGTACTTCATGTGGGCATGGCCTGTAGAGTTAGTATTACCGTTGTTTGCTGCCATATATAATCATATTCCTGATATTGATAGATATATTGAACTGATGTACGCATCATGAGTTGGATAAAAAATCATTCGTAGATGACACAAACGTATCGTTTAATATATAATTTAATAGCAAAGTTTTGTTTCTATTAATAGAAAGGTATTTTAAGATCTAACCACTTTTGTATTTATAATACTATATTTTGACTAATCAATACATGTAATCATTGATTTCTAGGAATAAGTGCAAGTTTTATGATGGAGATCTACCAGGAAGAGATTTCAAAAGTAGAATGTCAGTTTTCTCGGACATGACCAACATAACATCAATGTTCAACTCGGATATTTGGACACTGTTTCATTCTAACTATCAGGTAATAACGTAGGGAGTGAAAATGCCGATGTTAAAAAGTTATATCTCGGTAAAGGTAAATAAACATATCGACATTTATGTAAACGATTAAGTAAACCATCCTCAACAAGAAAGATAGGAGGTGATCTCCAACAAGACTCGGTTAAAGCACCTAAAGCAAGGTACCATTACATTCCATGCAAAACACATAGAAGACCAGCAAGGAAAGTAAGGAGACAAGGTACACCAAATACGACATGGAAACAATAAACACAAAAGACAACAAATAAACCAACAAGAACAATGGACAATCCGTGCCAGTAGTTAAGGGTGTGGTTGCCCGGATAACGTGCGCACAACCCTCCCACTTTTCCGGTTACTCAGAGAACTTGATGAACATACATGCATATAATCACTCGAGAATTCCAACCGAAAACAAGAGAGGACAGGAGGCCGAAGCCCTGTCTTCTCAAAATTAGTTCGGACAGGTCCCGTCGTCATAGGCAGTCAGAGTACAGGTACTTAGACTGCGCTGGTACAAGGCTGTTCATGGTGAAAAATACACTCAAAATTGCAACGACCATAATCAACATAATCAAGAAAGAATAATGTAATGGAAGAGAATGCAGGTATAATTAAACAAGAAAGGAAGGCATATGCAACACAAAACAACAACAAAATCAAGAAAAAATATTAATGCAATGAGAGTGATTGCTTGCATAATAAAAACACCTTGTAAATAGATACATGTAGATCATGCAAGAATACAATTGATTCATGAAACAAAATGAACAAAACGTGCATGTAAAAAGGACATATACCTATGCCATTTAGCGCCTACTACGGAATAAAATGAAGTCATAGGGCGCATGTAATCCAGATAGCCAGATCATTTGCTACTAATGTGACAGATGACCGTCCATTATCAACACTATTTGTCCATTGGGTCTCTTTGGTTTATGTGTTGTATTTTTTGTCTGCTGTTTTGATGTCGTATTTTGGTGTTGTTGTTTTTGTTTTTGGTTCTCTTTGCTGTGAATGTCTTCTTTGGGTTTTTGCATGTGGCGTTCGTCTGTTTAACTGTGGATGCTACAACTGAGTCTTGTTGAGATTGTCGGTAGGATCTCTTTTATCCATTGTGGAGATCTCCTCCTTTCTCCGATCATAACAACACATACACAACTCAAAAAGATGTGAAATCTCTGCTTAAGAACTTCCCTATGACATTTCTTGCAATCTTTCATTGGATATGCTTATTTTGGAATTGAAACTACAAAAGTAAAAAAAAAAAGACAAGCATATCCATTGTACAAATAAAACATCAAGTACACAAGGTAGTCCGTTACCTTGTGCATATATTACTAAATACTCAGCATGACTAGGTGGTTCACTTGACTGGTTGTGCACACGTAATCCGGATAACCACACCTTCTGCTACTTCCGTAGCAGATAGCTGTCCAAAGTCGGCACCGGTCGCCCATAGGTCTCGTTGGTTTATGTGTTGTCTTTTGTGTCTCATGTTTATATGGTGCGAGTTGATGACCCTTGTCCATTTTGCGTCTCTTTCTGTGGGTGTCTGCCCTGTGTTTTTGCATTGGGTGTTTTAGAGTTCTGATGTGGGTGCTGCCTCCGAGTCTTGTTGGAGATCCCATCCTTCCTTCTATAATATAATAATAAAGGTTAATTTGTATGCGCACCTTACGCTATGAAAGCCAAGTATATGGAAGATTTTGCTGGCATATGTATGATTAATTGTTTCAGCCAATAAGGATTGATGTAATAGATGTATACTGATACTTTATAATTTTAATGGTACTCAATACCAATAAGAAAACAAACAATCAATGACAAATATGGATAATGACCATATCCCTGTATACAGCACAAAATCGATGATTCAGAAAATCAGAAACCGAAGGCATACAAAATCAGGAAAAAACAGAAACCAAAGCACAAAAAAACCTCCACCACATGAAAAGAAGCGGACTTCCGATATGAGAGTGAGACAAGGTGCCCCGTAAGAGTAAGCATCTCCTGCTTGCATGCAACACCACCGCTTCAATTCGATAGAACTGTCACATCCGGTAACTTCCATTTCGGAAGACATAGAGTACAAGCTAGTTTAAACATAAATTACAAATTTAAGTCATAATTTTATCAGTTAAATACATGTTACATATTATAGAAGTGTAAAATGATTAGAAAGAAAGATACAAATGACAATTACTTTTTTGTTGTGTTAAATTGTGTAAATGAATATGTATTTTTTATTTTAAGAATACCCTCATGAAGTCTGGAATTAATATCAGCGTAAGCGGAAGTCACAAAACGTATGTAACTGTTTTACATCAATTCTTCTTCTTACATGAGTATTGCTTTAATAATTGCTCTATCCTTGCTGCAAAATTATGCGTGATTTAGCGATCTCTTTTCTTGAACATTTTGTTCCTTGTTTCTTTCGGTGTTAGATGTTTGTGGTACGTGGTTTTATTGGGGATATGTTTCTGAATGAGTAGATGATTTGTCAAAAACTTTTTGGGTTGATAAAGGTTCATTTTATCATATTGAAATGTATATGATATAATATTGTAATGATTTAGTGCACCATATGCACCATAACAAATAATGTATCATCAGTGATGCTCGAGGCAGAGAGTAAGGACATCCAAATAGTGAGTATAAGAAAGACGAAATTCCTAAATGACCTAAACTGTATGTTAAAGGACACGCTAGGGGCAAAGCTAAGTCATGGTAGAGGTACACCTTGGTTTAAGAATAATGTATTAAATGAAGTACCGGAAAAATTACGAAAATATTTCAAATTGGTACAGAAGGACAATTAAACTAGGCAAACTATATCCTCGGAGACATAGTACACCAGCAGAGAGGTCGAAATATTAGACATCTTCAAATTAGATAGCATCATTTGAGAACAGATAAATTTACAGCATGGAGACATGCATGTTTCGGGTACTTAACCCTCGCCATCGATTGAAAGTATCATTTTGAAATACATGTATGTGTTCTATTATAAAAATGGAAGGATACTATACATTACGATGAAGATTGATAGTGCATGTGATGGACTATTTTCATAAGTGTAAATAGAAAGTACATGTATAACACATCCAATAGACATAAGAAAATACAATGTTCAAACGCAATAAATACGCGCAAATTTAATCAACTGTACTGAAGAAGATTCTTATGCATATTTGATTTGATAATGTATGATAGACGATGAGAGTAAATGTGTATGGATTTTTCATTCATTTTTCCTAGAATGGGCGAGGATTTTTGTCTCATCACCAACAGCTCTGACTTGTCGGGTACATTGTACTCAGCTGACTGCAAGGAAAGCAAATCATTCGCTTGCTTTAAACCAAAAGGTTTGTTACATTTAGATTTACAGATAATTTGCTCTGTTAGGTGAAGCTAGCCAATTTTTAAGCACTCGACCAACTGATAATATGAAGGCTGATTGATCATAACGCAATAATTCATGGAAAATGTTTTAAATATGCTGATATAGCACTGTCCATGATTCTCCTTAGAGCTGTGGCTTCTAGCAGATTTAATGGACATGTCCCGTATAATTACCCTAAACCTCTGAGTAGAAGTTAAAGTCTTTGTTCTATTACCATGACTTGATCATGAACATTTGTCTAGTATTGATGTTGCAAAAGTTATTACATCTTGACCTACATCGGATGAACTATCTTCCCTTTGAAAAATGAATATTTGCTCGTCTCTGTTGACAGGAAGATGCCCGTCTAATTGGTATCACCATGGAAACAAATGCTATCTGTACAAACCGTTTCTTCTGGCATCTTATGGTGATGCTGACCAATATTGCAAAACACAAAACAGCTCTTTGATTGAACCGAAAAGGTGAAATATTGTTGCTTGCTTTTCGTTTATACATTTTGTATTATGTTATGTTTTTAGCCCTAATTTCAAGGGGGCTATATTCATTTAATTATCTTTCTTGGGGGTTTCGAATTAAGTTTATTATCTGTTCTTGTCTTAATGCATATGATGGATAATGAGAAGTTTAAAGTTTTTAAAATATCATATAGCACAGAAATATTTTAAATTATAAATACAACTAATTTCTTGGGCATAATTTTCTTCATACCCATCGAATACCTTAATTGTTTCTTTTTCTAACATTGAGACTGGATGTGAATCGAGTTCTTATTTTTTTATTTCTTTGCTACATTTTTTTATATTTGAAATCCTTCCTTCAGCATTGAAGACCAAGATTTTATTACAAAGTATGTTAAAAGAATGGCGGAGATCGACGAGACTCGACTTTGGATCGGATTGAAAAGTATTTTTTACAGACTAAATGCTTCTCTAGTAAATTGATACAGATAACAAAGTTTCTTCATTCCCATACGGAAGTGTTCCTACTATATACCCTCATGAAGAATATTTCAAAATTTCCTTGACCTTCATTTTGTACATCTCAATTTCATCAGTTGTTTTTTTTTTTTTCAAATGAACAATCTGCAATACCATATATCTAATCCGTAGCCTTCTCCATCAATTTCAAATACATGTATGCTCTGCTTTGGATCATAATCTTGCCGGATACTTATTTTGCATTCTTTCTTTAGAATCCACAACAGAACAATGGGCGTGGAAATCTGATGACGTAGCATTGATGTATGGCAATTGGTATGATTACAGTTCCAGGCAAGGCTTTGACTGCGCCTATTCCGATACAGGTAATGCATGTGAAGTAGTTTAGATTTTATTATATTCTTGTATTTTAAAATGTTTGGTGTAAAGAAATTATTTCTTTTATATGCGAAATGATCTACGATTCTCCGATATATATATATGCGCTGAATGGTATTTGTACTTATTGCCCTCCCGCAAAGTATCCGAGTTGAGGCTTTATGTAATATTAAAAATGAATTATTGAAGGATAAGATTTTATTGTTTTAATTCATTTTTGAAAACAAAACATATTTCAGACGGAAATGGTAAATGGAGAAGTGATTTATCTTGCCAGACTCCACTAGGGGTTGTGTGTGTTTCTAACATAACAAAGTACCAAAAGAAAGGTAAGAAAAACTAGTCCTTATTTACTCATAATGAGAAATTGCCGTCTTAAATAAGATTTTTTGGTGATTTTAGAATAAATTTGTTATGATCGTTATTGAGTTTGTTTTAAGAACCAATAGTATGAGAGATGTGATAAAGTGGACTAAGTTGGATAAGTAACTGCTGCATGTCTTCATGATATGTAGCCAAGTTCGATCAACTTTGGTGGATTGTCTCTTCAACGCATTCGAAAATTTCCGTTATCAATTTTTTTAAATATCTAAAACGTTGGTTTTGTAGCATCATACCCCACCTCCCATCATGCTACGTCTTTCGGTACATTTTTGGACATAATAATTTTCCCAGTCTTTGGTCATATCACATTGTTTAGATTGAGGATCATTGACGAGGGTAAAGTACCCGAAACGTGCATGCTTGGTCCATGCTGCAAAATTTATCTGTTCGTATATGATGCTCTCGAATTTGAAGATTAAACTTGATAATTGCATTTATTTTTTCTTGCAGAAATGGTAAAACCAAAGCATGGGAGTGAAAAATTCCTCATGTCTCCTCTGGATTCAAGCATTATCTATACAATTCCCGACAAGTTAGTTACGTGGCCCGAGGCACTGGTACTTTGCAAACTAACAGGCCCTGGGGATTTATTAAGCTTAAGCTCTGAATCAGAATCCCATCTTATATTGGGTATGTATTTATCTATGAAAGTATATATATTAAATTTGCATTTTGATGATATGTATTTGAAATATATTTATATTACAAATTTGAAAATTGCCTTTTTTAATTATCATAAACACTAAAAATGCTTTTTAATAACAGCTGGTTCAGTTGTTAGTATTTGATAAACATAAAAAGTGCCTATCAGTTATGTCGATAAAACAAGGCGAACTCATTAGAATGTCCATTGGAACAGTTGCAAACCCCGGAATGAATAACAATCCTAAGTGAGACCAGGTGCCCGGGGAGAGTCAGCGTCTCCTGATTGCATGCGACACCCGTCGCAACAGCACCATGAAAACTGATTCAAAATCGGAAATAACATAATAACATATTTTTCATGATGTGGTTTGCCCATTGAATTTGATTTGTTGAAGTTGGATTTGTGTTGTTATTTTTACTTTCAGTTATCCATAGCTGGTACTTGAAAGAAGTTCTGATTTTATTGGTTTCTGTCGTTTTTTTCCTTTTTAAGGCTGGCTGAATGCGATTCAGAGAAAGAGCTACATGTTTTGGACTGGTGGGAATAGTAGAGACGATTCTCGAGGATGGCAATGGACAGACCAGCAACCTTTCAAATATGTCAATTTCTGGCACAGAGGTAAATCACTGAATATTACATAAATGGGAATTTTCCCCTTTTTATTGTCTAAAAAGCCGCTCTGTTAAGCGCTCAAACCTAATATCTACCTAGGATGACGTTATCTTGGGTAGATATAAGATTCCAACAGCTCTGCATGTGCTCAAAATAGACCAGGGAGGCGTTTTAAAGTATGAAAGTAAAGTTTGAATGATTATACGGTTAACAATATGTATAATGAGGAAAAGCAATGTGTGCCCTGTGTTTACTTGGTAAACATGAATGTTGTGATCGACGAATTACGTGTGCACAAGCTTCCTACAAGGAAAGTTTGTGCACGGTTTGAGACGGTCAAACTTGCAAAGGACAGGTAGGGATGGAGATGACTCTGTAACGCCCAGACGGCTACCGCCATTGGACAGATGACGTAATGACGACGACGACGATGATGATGATGATGATGAAGATGATGAAGACGATTTCGCCTTTGATGTCAAAAACATACCGGGAAGATGAGTGAAGTTTTGATGTTTCAAAGCTTGCAATTATCTCTCTTGTTTTTGCACATAGGCTCTCTTGGAACGGAGTGGTATATCATTTCAGAGGCGTATGTAACTAAAATGACTGTTGTGCAATGCAAGGTTTAATACTTAATATAGTTTAGATTATGATTTATAATGAAGTGATTTGAAGCTAAGGTAAAATCCGAATCAAAGCTTCTCTAATGCATCAGCGACATAAATTTGTGTATTGAAAGCAATTCAAACTCTCAATCGTGGGGAACTTTGTTACCAGCTGAAAACAAGAGTAGATAATACAGCTGAACGAAGAGTCCGCACTACTTTGGTTTAGAAGCCTTTCGTATTCAAAATTTACAACATCTATCTGTTTTTAAAATACAAAAGATATGATTGTTGAAAGAACTTTCAGCAATACATCCGCTTTTAAGCCTCTATCTATTTTATCCTCTGAAAGGTTATCTTTTTATGCCTTTACAGAAACAATCGATGGTTAGAACTTAATGATTTTAACATTTCTTTTACTTTTGTATGTCATTGTTCTTATCAAAAAAATAATTTCAAGTAAGAATGAAAGCTTTTTTGAGTAGCGAATATAACGGCGAAATGAATAAGACCTATTACCGATGAGAAAATGAATAATGCGAAAAGACCGAAATGAAAAAGGCCGATGAATAAGACAAAAAGACCGATGTTCCAAATATCACCAAGAATTTGCAATTTAACATGTGTATATATTACATTATATCTTAATGTCAAGAATTGTTCTGAAAAAAAAATTCTCATACAGGGGCACCAAAGAATGGCGGGGAGTGTCTAGCTATTTCCCATGGTTACTACACAGGATGGTTAGCAGACCGATGTTCCCAATATCATCAACCCATATGCAAGATGACATGTAAGGCTCTGATATCGTTCAATATTTAGTCCTATATACCGTTTGCTGAGTGATGCGATTTTTAAAGTTCTTTTGTCAAATCTTCGTATTTTCTTGAAGTTTGAATGACTTCAATGCCATAACAGATAAATAAGCCTTTGCCTAGAGTGAAACATAGCAACTTCTAGAAGACGGAAATCAAAGCTTATGAAGGCAGAAATATCGTTTGTAAAGGAAATAATATTTATTTTGCACATCGTCCAAATCGCTTGGATGACACTGCATTGCTTGCATCTTTCTTCTCTTTGGCCGACTATCGTTATCTTTATATTTGTCAAAACAAACAAAATGAAGGCTGATCGTCAGTTGTTTTTGTTTGATTATCACGATAAAACTGCACTCAAATATGAAAAAAATAACCATATGGTCTTTCTGAGGTGCTCAATGACGCTGTTACACAAACGAATTATTACTAAGGCCACAACCAATCAAAAGTACTTTAGATACAAAACCCAAAGTGCATTGTTTGACAGTAGAAATTACATTTTTGCTTTCAATATGTCAGATCATATCAGAGGTAACATGTTTATAAGAAGGGCGCCATCGACTTTCCACAATCACAACAGCCGAATCTGGAATTTAAAAATTGTAATCAATACAAAGCAAAGGAGGGGATCTCCAACAACACCATGCTGCAGCACCCGAAGCAAAACCCCAAAAAACATCCAATGCAAAAACACAAAGCAGACAAGCACAGGAAGAGACGCAAAAGGGACAAGGAACGTCAACGCACAACACAGAAACATCAATCACAAAGGACTACGCAGAAACCAAAGAGACCAAATGGCAACGTTAACCAGTGCCAACTTAGGACGGTCATCTGCCACGGAAATAGCAGACAGTATGGTTAACAAAACATTACAAAATACAAAACTAGACAAATACAGCTGCGTTAGTGAGTACGTATCGTATGCTTCCTAGTAAGAACCATAATGGTTACTGTTGTCATATAGAAATGGAGGTACCGATGAATATACATGTACGTGCATCAAATTAGATATTGTTGGATTTTTCTAACTCTATATATAATTAACATTGTGGACAACAAGATGTTATAAAGCTTTTTTTTCAAGTTTATTCTTGATATAGGCTTCATTCTCTAGCCTTGTACAGAACGATCTTTAGAAATGATCTTCAAAATGCTACGTGGAAATATTCGAGTGGGGGTAATTTTCGCGGGTTTTTTTTGCGAATAGAGGGAAAGTATCCCCGTTGCATTCTTGGGAAAGACATTTCTATCGCGAATATTTCCCCTACGCGAAAAGTCTTGATGTTAGAATCGCGAATTGTTTTCCCGGGAAAATAACCACGTTTACAGTATTTAATATCTTAAGTCATAGAGTGAACTATATACAAAATAATTTGATAACATAAAAGACATATTCTAATTTATTATTATTTATTAGTTTCAACAAAAACCAAAACTGAACAGAATTAAAGTTCCAACTACCATGTCCCTTTTTCACTTTCCTGGTTGTTACTTTGACGTCGCCTTCAACTCCGATAGGTACACGAATGTTTACTCCATACAAGAATATGAAGCGCACATAGATATTTTGCGCGATCATGGCGTGGCTCAAGATAGCTCAAATTGCTTAAGGGGCTATTGGCTCCTTATGTCCACTTGTTTTGTCTCTTCTTTTACAAATACAATAAACTTCACCTATAACGAACAGATTTATAGCGAACTTCTGCTTGTAACGAAGTAAAAAAAAGTCCCTGCAAAAGTCCTATTACCCTCCATTGATTTTTGTACGCCTGTAACGAATTTGTATATAACGAATTATCGGCTTATACGAAGCCATCTCATGGTCCCATGGTCATAGTTGTAACGAAATACCCCCAGGTATTCCCAATTAACACACCTGGCAGTCAGATAATTACTAATTATCAAATATTTGATTTCTCCCTCTGTTTTCCACGCACTAATTACCTGTCAGGAGACGAGTTGTATAAACATTAGGAATTGATTGCCGATCATTTAATACTCTGTCGGCATGTCAATTATAGAGGATGCTTACTTAATAAATCACAACATAGATATTGAATACTGGTCTTTACTTTTCATTCATTCAGAACGTCCACATCAAGGAAACATATTTAGCATCAAAATGCATGTAACGAAATATGGCTTTAACGAAGTGGGACCAATGGTCCCCTGGGCTTCGTTATATACGAAGTTTACTGTATTTACCTACAAAAATAATTGATGTTTAATAAAACATATGATGTTTACAGTTCATCCAACTTTTTTTGTTACCATATCAATGAGTTGATATACTTTATACACCTTCTTTATTTTTCATATGTGCAAAGTTACTATAATGAAAATATTTATTCGGGAATAGCATTAGGTCTTAGTAAATGATATGATAGAAAAAAAATCTTATATTTCATTTCAGTTCGGAAAAGAAGACCCACACAGATCACTGTAAATAACACCACAGTCCCGTCAGGTATTGAAATATTTAAGTAATATTTCTTTTTAAACAACATTGGTTATTTCTGAAAAAAAAGGTTTAATCACTTTTCTCCCATTGATCTAGAGAGATAAAGGGGATCTTATGATTCTCTGAATTTTTTTAAATATACACCAAAGAATGTGCATGTCAAATGTTTCTAACATATCTTAAAAATATAATCATTTGTAAGGAACATAGGTTAAATTGCTAAAACAAATGTCATAAGATTCCTTTGACCAAAACACTGTAGCAGATGGCCTTTAGTCGGCACCGGTTGCCAATAGGCCTCGTTGGTTAATGCTTGTTCCTTTTTTGTTTCAGTTTTTTTCCTTGTCCCTTTGGCATTTCTTGCTGTGAGTGTCAACTCTGGCTTTTTTGCATGAGTTGTTTTCATGTGGGTGTGACATGTACGCTTTTTCGACATAGTAACTTTCATACTTTTTTGACATATTACATTGTTTAGATTTGAGGATCACTGACGAGGGTTAAGTTCCCGAAACGTGCATGTCTGGTCCATGCTGCCAATTTACCTGTTCTTAAATGATGCTATTCAATTTGAAGACGTTTAACGTTTATACCACTTGGTGAGTGTCACTGCTGGTGGACCAAGAGTCCCCGAGGGCACATGTAGCCAAGTTCGATCAATTTCGGTTGATCGTTTCTTCAACGCATTCTAAAATTTCTGTTATCAAAATTTCTTGAAATTTCTAAAACGTGGGTCCTGTAGCATCATATCCGACCCATCCTGCTACGTCTTTTGGTACGCTTTTTCGACATAGTAACTTTCATACTTTTTTTGGCATATTACATTGTTTAGATTTGAGGATCACTGACGAGGGTTAAGTACCCGAAACGTGCATGTGTGGTCCATGCTGTCAATTTACCTGTTCTTTAATGATGCTATTCAATTTGAAGACGTTTAACATTTATACCACTTGGTGAGTGTCACTGCTGGTGGACCAAGAGTCCCCGAGGGCACATGTAGCCAAGTTCGATCAATTTCGGTTGATCGTTTCTTCAACGCATTCTAAAATTTCTGTTATCAAAATTTCTTGAAATTTCTAAAACGTGGGTCCTGTAGCATCATATCCCACCCATCCTGCTACGTCTTTCGGTACGCTTTTTCGACATAGTAACTCTCATACTTTTTTGGCATATAACATTGTTTAGATTTGAGGATCACTGACGAGGGTTAAGTACCCGAAACGTTCATGTGTGGTCCATGCTGTCAATTTACCTGTTCTTTAATGATGCTATTCAATTTTAAGACGTTTAACATTTATACCACTTGGTGAGTGTCACTGCTGGTGGACCAAGAGTCCCCGAGGGATCATGTAGCCAAGTTCGATCAATTTCGGTTGATCGTTTCTTCAACGCATTCTAAAATTTCTGTTATCAAAATTTCTTGAAATTTCTGAAACGTGGGTCCTATAGCATCATATCCCACCCATCCTGCTACGTCTTTCGGCACGCTTTTTCGACATAGTAACTTTCATACTTTTTTGGCATATTACATTGTTTAGATTTGAGGATCACTGACGAGGGTTAAGTACCCGAAACGTGCATGTGTGGTCCATGCTGCCAATTTACCTGTTCTTAAATGATGCTATTCAATTTGAAGACGTTTAACATCCGAGTGTTGTTGAAATTTAAATGGTTTTACCATTAAAAAAAATTCAATATAAGACGTGAAGTTGCTGCTAAGATAAGACGTAAAATCAGTCCTGAAAAGTGGGATTTTGAAAATGGAAATTAAAAAAAAATTCTTCGTAAAATTTTTACATATACGGCTTCGAATCAGAATCTGAAGTATTTTTTTATCTGCTTTCTATAATTTTGCTAATATTTTGGTCAGAACTTGTACTTTTCCAATAGAAATTAATAGAAAACGGAAAAGTTTTATTGACATGGCAACAATGTTC